>JAIOJX010000029.1:70425257-71675500 GCA_022376925.1 Tragulus kanchil | reverse complement strand
TGGGGCACCAAACCCAGGCTCTTGGATGTCCTCCAGTTTGTCTTTCTAAAGCTGTTTGGCAGAGCATGGAGTCTACAGGAAGCACCATGATGTTGAGGGGACAGAACCTCACAAGGGCAGCCTCATGTTCTCCACTCCCCCACCAGCCCTCCTCCGCCTTCCCCAGCTACCCAGGGGGTCTTTCCAGCATCTGGGCAGGACAGGGCCATGCATGGTCCATTGCTGCCCCTTGTGGCCCAGGGAAAAACTCAAGCTTCTCCACATCCGGCCATTGACGCCAGCTGTTCTCTGATGGCCAGGACACCTCTGTGTGGTTTCAGCTTCCTCACAGTGAGGCTGTGGGATTCCCAGGATGACTGTTCCAAATGGACCATGTGGAAGCTGTGTCACCTTTTACAGCCAAGCCTCAGAAAGCATGTACATTACTTCCTGCCAGAATAATTCGAGCAAAATTGTCGACATCATATTTTAAAGAGAAGATGTGGGATGGGAGATCTTGTTGCAGCCACCTTAGAAAATTCTACATCCTGAGAGAGGCGCCCAGCAAGTGTGTTCATTTCTCAGGTGACAAAACTAGGCACATGAAGGAGCCTGCAGGGATGGTATCCCAGCCTTCTCCCTCCACGAACTGAGGCCACAGTGTGAGTCGCCCTCCCAGATCCCATTGTGTGGCCTCCTAACTAACAAAACAGGCCCACATGCTGGACAAGGAGAAGGAATAAGTCAAGTCTCCGCCTCTGTTTCTCTCAGTTGCTGGCAATAAATGGCAGACCATGCTGCTCAGCCATGTCACCAGAGGAGTCAGTACTATGAAAAGAAAGGAAAAGATAGAGGGGCTTTGATGAGAGATAGAGCCTTTGGGCTTCCAGGCGTTCTCTGAAGCTCCAACATCACCACACAAATCGACTGCACTCTGCAATTTGTAATTAGCTCCTTCCTCCACCCAGGTAACTCACTAGATCCCCTCAGCAACACTGTAAAGGGCCTATATGGTTAGTGTCACTATTTCTGCCTTACACATGGGGGAAAAGGGGTTCCCAGGGCTTAGTCCCCCGCCCAGGAATGCACAGCCAGGACCTGGTAGCAGGCCTGGGGCACCAAACCCAGGCTCTTGGATGTCCTCCAGTTTGTCTTTCTAAAGCTGTTTGGCAGAGCATGGAGTCTACAGGAAGCACCATGATGTTGAGGGGACAGAACCTCACAAGGGCAGCCTCATGTTCTCCACTCCCCCACCAGCCCTCCTCCGCCTTCCCCAGCTACCCAGGGGGTCTTTCCAGCATCTGGGCAGGACAGGGCCATGCATGGTCCATTGCTGCCCCCTTGTGGTCTCATACTATGTAGTCTCAGGTTTTGCAAACGTCAAAACTGAGTCTGCAGAGTCCTCCCAGAGCTTGGGATAGGGGCAAAAGACTGCAGAAGAGTGAAGGACTTGCTGAGGTCCTAGCTGAGACCTGGGGAGCACCCTGCCTCCCAACTGAGCTTCTAGGACTGGGGGCCTCATGTTCCCCTGCCAAGAAGGGCAGCTATGCCTCAAACCACCCCTTTCAGAAGCAAAGGAAGCATGTTTGTGGAGCCCCACTGTGTCCCATGGCATCTAAAGTAGTCACAAAGATGGCGGTTCCCCCTTTGCAGATGAAGCGGAGACCAGAGAACAGTGGGCCTACTCTGGTCTCCTTCTCCCTGATCACTGGGATGCTACTAGAAATACATGGGACGATTGTGGGACACTTCTGGCATTAGTGGGTAGGGCCAGGCACATCAAACATCTGAAATGTGGGACAGCCTGCCCAGTGATGAACCAATTCACTGAGAATGCCAATACTGCGTGCGTTGAGAAACAACATGCCCTAGCTTCCAATCCTAACTCAGCTACGTCCTCTCTCCCGCTGTCTTACTGGCCTCCGATGATACCTCGAAGGTCAGGCAGGAAAGAATGGACACAGGAGTGCTTAGCACGAGGCCAAAGGAAGAAAAGTGTGGGCTTTTCTGAGCAGGAAGAGAGGAAGCCTCCTGGAGTTGCCCCGCCCTCTGGTAGATACGCTCAGCCCAGCAAATGGCCCAGCCTGGTCTGACCTCCAACCTCCTGAGTCTGGACAGCCCAGGCGTGGGTGAGATGGGCCGTAATGTGGCTTTCTCACCCTCTAGTCCAAAGCTAGAAAAGTTCCTGAGCAAACCTGCTTTCTCTGAACTGCCCTGGGCCACAAGACAGGCTTGTGTTTGGGTTCATGACAGGCCACAGAGAGGCCCCTCACGGGGCTCTCAGACTCCCTCTGCCGCACAAACACAAACATACACGTTACATATTAAGTGCTGGAACTGCAGGGCATATGAACACCTGTAGGTCTCTACCAAAGAGGAGGCTCAGATCTATTGAGAAAACCAGCGACCACATTTCACATGCAGAGAGGGGAGTTCGGCCCTCAGAAAAAAGGTACAGACCACAAACAATCTCTCTTGATTAATTTGGGAGAAATTTTTTTAAAGAATCTACCTAAGGTTCAATTCAGCTTTCCATTTAAAAGTAACAAACTTCATTCTGTGTGTGAAGATGAAAATGTTCTGGAGATGGATGGTGCCCCTGAATGCTCTTAATGTCACTGAACATGTACTTAGAAATGTTAAAACGGGACTTCCCTGGTGGCCCAGTGTTTGGAATCCACATCCACTGCAGGGGATGTGGGTTCTATCCCTGGTAGGGAAACTATGATCCCGCAGACCTTGGGACAACTAAGCCCTTGAGCCTCGACTAAAGAGCCTGTGTGCTGCAGCTAAGACATAACACAGCCGAAAACAAATATGTTTTAAAACATTAAAATGGTAAATAATATGTTATGTGTATATGTTACCACAATAAACTCCAAATATTCTCTAATAAATGCCTTAAGTGGGAATTCCTTGGCAATCCAGTGGGTAGGACTCAGCGCTGTCACTGTCGGGGCCAAAGTTCAATCCTTGGTTGGGGAACTAAGATTCCACAAACTTTACAGTTCAGCCCAAAAAAAAAAGCCTTAAGCATTTTACAGTTGTATGGGAGAAGAGATGAGGGGCTGAAGCAGAGGGCTGAGACTTACGAAGAGGCGCCAGGACCGACAGCAGGAGCCTCCCCTTTCCTAGCCTGCTCAGGCCACCTGGCCCAGGCTGCAGCCTCACGCCCTCATTCTGGTTCACCAGGGCAGAAAGTTCCAGGAAGGGATACCTCTCTGTATCCCCTTTTCCAGTCCCTTTTGGGCATTCTCCTCTTACTCCCTGGAGCTCGGAGCCTAGCCTTCGCTTCATCCTTGCTGTGGGTCTGAACACAAGCCCCTTCTCTTTCTAGGCCTCCGTCCTGGCCGTGTGTAAGGCTCAGGAGGCCCCCTTCCTCTTCTCCCACCTAAACACTGTAAGATTCCCTTAGTGTTTCTATAGCTCGCGTTCACCCTGCCTGGATTCCAGCAGGAGTTCCAGAGGTCTCACCCAGACTTCCTCTGCCAGCCCCCGCAGTGGCACTGTGCATTCCTTCTGCCTCTTCTGCTGCTTCTGCACAGGGCCGGGCAGTCCTGCCCTTTCCGCTGCGTCTGGGCTTCACCTACCCAAAAGGCCCGAGCTGTGAACCGGGCTCGGTGCTTGATTCACGTTCCCAGGGAACGCTTATGGCGCATCCCATCTGATGCTCCAAAGGCGACTCAGGGAACTCAGCCTGAGGCCCGGCGAGGCTGCCGAGAGCTTGGGAACATGTACTTAAAAGAACGGGACTTCCCTGGTGGCCCAGTGTTTGGAATCCACATCCACTGCAGGGGATGTGGGTTCTATCCCTGGTAGGGAAACTATGATCCCGCAGACCTTGGGACAACTAAGCCCTTGAGCCTCGACTAAAGAGCCTGTGTGCTGCAGCTAAGACATAACACAGCCGAAAACAAATATGTTTTAAAACATTAAAATGGTAAATAATATGTTATGTGTATATGTTACCACAATAAACTCCAAATATTCTCTAATAAATGCCTTAAGTGGGAATTCCTTGGCAATCCAGTGGGTAGGACTCAGCGCTGTCACTGTCGGGGCCAAAGTTCAATCCTTGGTTGGGGAACTAAGATTCCACAAACTTTACAGTTCAGCCCAAAAAAAAAAGCCTTAAGCATTTTACAGTTGTATGGGAGAAGAGATGAGGGGCTGAAGCAGAGGGCTGAGACTTACGAAGAGGCGCCAGGACCGACAGCAGGAGCCTCCCCTTTCCTAGCCTGCTCAGGCCACCTGGCCCAGGCTGCAGCCTCACGCCCTCATTCTGGTTCACCAGGGCAGAAAGTTCCAGGAAGGGATACCTCTCTGTATCCCCTTTTCCAGTCCCTTTTGGGCATTCTCCTCTTACTCCCTGGAGCTCGGAGCCTAGCCTTCGCTTCATCCTTGCTGTGGGTCTGAACACAAGCCCCTTCTCTTTCTAGGCCTCCGTCCTGGCCGTGTGTAAGGCTCAGGAGGCCCCCTTCCTCTTCTCCCACCTAAACACTGTAAGATTCCCTTAGTGTTTCTATAGCTCGCGTTCACCCTGCCTGGATTCCAGCAGGAGTTCCAGAGGTCTCACCCAGACTTCCTCTGCCAGCCCCCGCAGTGGCACTGTGCATTCCTTCTGCCTCTTCTGCTGCTTCTGCACAGGGCCGGGCAGTCCTGCCCTTTCCGCTGCGTCTGGGCTTCACCTACCCAAAAGGCCCGAGCTGTGAACCGGGCTCGGTGCTTGATTCACGTTCCCAGGGAACGCTTATGGCGCATCCCATCTGATGCTCCAAAGGCGACTCAGGGACTCAGCCTGAGGCCCCGGGCGAGGCCTGCCGAAGTTCAAAGCCCCCTCGGGTGCAGGAGCAGCGGTGGGACCACCAGGGGACCCTTCGCGGGGAGGGAAACAGCCGCGGTCCGGAGGGTCGGGCCCTAGGTGTGTCCCGAAACCAGAGCTGGGGCGGCAATAGGCAAGGCGAACACAAACCCAGCTTCCGCGCGGCCCCGTCTAGGGAACTTTGCGGGAGTGAGGATCCTACCAGACTCCAGCCAAATTAAGCCACAAACTCCAGACAGACAACCTGGGGCCGGGGCCGCGGGGCTAACTGGAGCAAGGCCGGGGCGGGGCCCAGGGGCGGGGCCCGGGCGCTCCGCCCAGCGTCTCGGAGGGACGGCCTGAGAGCACCATGGCGGCGGGTCCGCGCGGGAAGGCCGAGACTCTGTCGCTGCGGCGGCGGCTGCTCAGGTACAGAGACGGCGGCGCGGGGGCGGTGCGCGCGACGTACGCACGTCCGGCGCGGAGCCTGTCGACCCCAGCCCCGCCCCACCTCGTCCGGCTCCGCGGGCTGTGACTCCGGAGGCCCTGCCGGGCACGGCCTGTGGCTGGCGGTCGCTTCCTGCTCCTCCCCCGCAGCGTGTCATCCAACCCTCGCAGCCTGGGAAGCCCTCGCCCAGTGGTGGCCCGCCCTCCGGATCAGGGCCTGGCCCAAGAGTGACCAGGAAGGGGCTGAAAGTGCAGACGAAATCGGCGGGGGGGACGGGGGTCGGCTCTCAGACAGCCTTAGACACAGCCTACCCTTGACCTCTGTCCGAGGGGCGCACGGTGGGACGGGGAACGTGGGGCAGGCCTGGGCTGGAACGTGAGCCTGGCCCTTCGCAGGGCAGACAGGAACCGTCAGGGCCGAGAGCCAGCCGCCTAATGGGGGTGCCCTCTTCACACTCATCCCAGAAAGAGACACTGCCTTAGGGAGCCCATGTGGGTCAGGAGCAGCCACCTTTTTCCAGGATTTAAGGGACTCAGCACATTTGGAAATGTATGAAACCACACAGTTTTCATATGACTTCCTAACCCATCTTTCTGCTTTCCAGCCGCCTGTGGAGTAGGGGTCGTGGAGGCAGGGATACAGCACCTTGCCCTTCAAGCTTTTGTCCTTTGCAGAAACTGGAAAGAGCTGGGGGCGGGAGGCTGTGATGGGTGGACTTCTCCCTTCAGATCTTGAGACCTAGCTGTCCATTTGTTGCCTGTCCCTACAGCAATTCCTGCAGACTCTTTTTTCCTGAGGATCCTATTAAGATTGTCCGGGGCCAAGGGCAGTATATGTATGATGAACAGGGAGCAGAATACCTCGATTGCATCAACAATGTGGCTCACGGTCAGTATCGTACTTCAGTGGGACAGGAGAGGATGCCCAGACTGTGCATGTAGTTCAAGGGTGATCCTCAGGTTGCAGACAGGGGCAGAGAACTCAGGTTCACCTTCACCAGCATCCATGTGCATGTCCACGTCCAGTCTTTCTAGGCTAGCTGTAGAAAATTCGAAGCAGTAGCTAGGCTAAATTGGGAGGAGTCAGAAACCTAAGTCTAGGGGTCCAGTTCCCCGTAGAACTGATGGTGAGCTCAGAGAACATCCGTCAGGCCAGCCATGAGCAGCAACCCAACAGGCCCCTGACCAAGCCGGGGTGGTCATGGCCAGGCTTTAGCCCTAGTAATCATCTCAGATCCTGGACAAGGAAACTTAAGGGGGAATTCAGTTATCCAGATGAGGCCACCAGAGCTGGT
Organism: Tragulus kanchil; assembly: GCA_022376925.1. Lineage (NCBI taxonomy): Eukaryota > Metazoa > Chordata > Mammalia > Artiodactyla > Tragulidae > Tragulus > Tragulus kanchil. Next base: position 71,668,978 of record JAIOJX010000029.1, on the reverse strand, counting down.
GGAAGGAAAGGAAGTCCAGTGACTCAGCAGGGAAATTGGAAGTTAGTAGCATTGAAAGCAAGGGCTTTAGTCCCAGCCCGCCTGGCTTCATATCCCTGTCCCCCGCTTAGACAGCCTTAGACACAGCCTACCCTTGACCTCTGTCCGAGGGGCGCACGGTGGGACGGGGAACGTGGGGCAGGCCTGGGCTGGAACGTGAGCCTGGCCCTTCGCAGGGCAGACAGGAACCGTCAGGGCCGAGAGCCAGCCGCCTAATGGGGGTGCCCTCTTCACACTCATCCCAGAAAGAGACACTGCCTTAGGGAGCCCATGTGGGTCAGGAGCAGCCACCTTTTTCCAGGATTTAAGGGACTCAGCACATTTGGAAATGTATGAAACCACACAGTTTTCATATGACTTCCTAACCCATCTTTCTGCTTTCCAGCCGCCTGTGGAGTAGGGGTCGTGGAGGCAGGGATACAGCACCTTGCCCTTCAAGCTTTTGTCCTTTGCAGAAACTGGAAAGAGCTGGGGGCGGGAGGCTGTGATGGGTGGACTTCTCCCTTCAGATCTTGAGACCTAGCTGTCCATTTGTTGCCTGTCCCTACAGCAATTCCTGCAGACTCTTTTTTCCTGAGGATCCTATTAAGATTGTCCGGGGCCAAGGGCAGTATATGTATGATGAACAGGGAGCAGAATACCTCGATTGCATCAACAATGTGGCTCACGGTCAGTATCGTACTTCAGTGGGACAGGAGAGGATGCCCAGACTGTGCATGTAGTTCAAGGGTGATCCTCAGGTTGCAGACAGGGGCAGAGAACTCAGGTTCACCTTCACCAGCATCCATGTGCATGTCCACGTCCAGTCTTTCTAGGCTAGCTGTAGAAAATTCGAAGCAGTAGCTAGGCTAAATTGGGAGGAGTCAGAAACCTAAGTCTAGGGGTCCAGTTCCCCGTAGAACTGATGGTGAGCTCAGAGAACATCCGTCAGGCCAGCCATGAGCAGCAACCCAACAGGCCCCTGACCAAGCCGGGGTGGTCATGGCCAGGCTTTAGCCCTAGTAATCATCTCAGATCCTGGACAAGGAAACTTAAGGGGGAATTCAGTTATCCAGATGAGGCCACCAGAGCTGGTGGAAGGAAAGGAAGTCCAGTGACTCAGCAGGGAAATTGGAAGTTAGTAGCATTGAAAGCAAGGGCTTTAGTCCCAGCCCGCCTGGCTTCATATCCCTGTCCCCCGCTTGCTCACTTTGTGCTCTTGGACAAGCTTAAGTCTCTGTCCAGTTTGCTCATTTGCAAAATGGACGTGATGATACTAGGTACACACCTCCAGACATTTGGAGGGGCTGAGTTAATTCGTGTAACTTGCTTCAAGTGTGCCTGACACTTGGTGAACCGCCCGTCATCTTCACTCTTTGATCATAATCCTTGACTGTCAGTGGTCATCCCCTCCAGCCTACCTGACAAGTGAAGTCAAGCCCACCAACAGACAACCCTGTGCCCTCCTCATCCCCGAAATCCCACCCCCGCTTGTCTTTGTCAAGAAGGCCTAAAGAAGCTTCCTTGAGACCGTGGGTTTCTCCCTTTCCAGCCTGGCACCTCTGAAGAGAATCCCCTCCTTCCTGTGTACCTCTCCCTCCATAACGGCATCTCCTCAGTTGGGTGCACAGACTGGGGCCGGGGCAGGTCTGGACGGACTCGCTGAGCAGGGCTGGCCGTGTGATAGAGCTGGCCCTCTTGCAGTTGGGCACTGCCACCCTCTGGTGGTCCAAGCAGCACACGGACAGAACCAGGTGCTCAACACCAACAGCCGATACCTGCACGACAACATTGTGGATTACGCGCAGAGGCTGTCCGAGACCCTGCCAGAGAAGCTCTGTGTGTTTTATTTCCTGAATTCTGGGTAAGTGCACTGTGGCCAGCCCCCAGCAACAAGGACAAGGCAGAGATTTGCTCATACGGGCAAAGCAGAGTATAGCCACCCAGGCTTGGGGAGAGGCAGCCCTTAGTGTGCTGGGCACTTGTGCTTCGCAGCTGCAGGCTCTGCTGCTTCTCTGTCAGATCCAGGTCCCTGTTCCCTTTGTAAGGGCTGCCATTATCTCCCCTTGTTGGGATTGTTGTTGGGACTTTTCAAGGTAGTAAGTTCCTCTTATTTCTGCTTTGTGAATATACAAGCACAGTACTGGGGGCTACAGCCAAAAACTACCAGCTCCATGAGGAACATAAACATCCAGGATTCTTCAAAGAAAAACAAAATTACAAAGAGGAGTCTTGGCTGGAGGAAAAGCTCAGAGACTAATGAGACATAGAAGCAGTGGGGGGACCTGGCCTGCTCTGAGAGGGTTTGGGGAGGCATACCTGAAGAAGTGATGTTACGCTAAGAGCTGACTGGTGGATAGCTGGATGAAGAGGAAGGAGGGGTGCTGCCAGCTCCATGAGCAGTGTTCTTGTCAAGATAGTTCACCTCATGGAACAGCCTGTGCAAAGACCCTGTGGCAGGACGAGTATTTGCACCCCGGCACATCTGAACTGAAAGGTAGCCAGTGAGGGAGGGCAGAGGATGGGAGCAGACCCTGGGGAGGGAGGCAGGGCCCATTACTCAGGGCTTCATTGGTCAAGTAAGGTATCTGTTTATCCTAAGAGCATTGGGAAGCCATCAGAGGGTTTTAGTCAGATAAGTGATGTCACCAGAGCTAGAGGAGAACAAGAATGGACACTGTTGGCCAGGTGACAGGAGTTGCTACACCAGGAGGAGCAGTGGAGGCCGAAATGGCAGATGATGCCACGTACACAGAACCAACCCAGTGTGCCTTGGGGAGAAGAGTGCGGCGAATAACGAGGTGTAGAGGTTTAGAGAACGGGTCTCTTTGCTTTCCTTTTCTTCCTGTGTCTCTCAGTAATACTGACAGAGTTACACTGCTCCCTAGAATTGCTTTCTGGTCTTGCTTCCAGAGCATTTCATGCTTCTGGTTTTCTGCCAGCTTTGGCCACTCCTCCTCTGTCTCTTTTGCCGATTCCTTCTCCTCTATTTCTCTGGGCTGGTCTTCTTTGAAAGGGAAGAGCCCTCTCCCTTCCTGATCTCACCCGTTCCCGTGTTACATATCATCCGCATGCTGCCGAGTCCGAAATTTGTGTCTGAAACCCAGATGGTTCCCATTTGTTCCAACTCAAGGCTCTGACTACCCTTGACTTGACTTTGGAACATGTCTAATGTCACCTGTCCAAAAAGACACAAAGGTTGGTTGTCTTCGCTAACCTTTGGTGTGGGACCATGGCGTTGGCTCTCCCTGACATTCTCAGGCTACCCCAGACCTTCCCAAGAAGACCAGCCCTCCCTTACCAGCACCACCAGCACCCTGCCTCTCCTGGCAAATGACAGTGGCATCTGCACCTCTGCTCAATGCAGAAACACACCCTCCTCCTAGTCCTGCAGTGAGCCCACTGTGTCTGTCTCCACATTGTCTCCTAGCTCCATCCACCTCTCTCCGTCTACATGGCCACCACCTACTCTCGTCTTTGTGTCCTTCCTCTAGGTCTCCTACTTGCATCTTTTAAAAAAAAAAAAAACATTTATTTTACTTATTTATCTTTTGTGGGGTGGGGAGGGAGGGGGACGGGCGGGCCATTTCTATTAGTCTTTCATTTATCTATTTTCATCCAGCTTTGTTCTTTTGGCTCTTGTGGGCCTCCCATTGCAGTGGCCTCTGTTGTCGCAGAGCACCAGCTCTGGGCGCTCCAGAGCTCCGGCTCGGTAATTGGACACATCAGTCCAGCCACTCCGCGGCACGTGGGATCTTCCCAGGCCAGGGATTGAACCGGTGCCCCTTGCACTGCAAGGCAGTGTCCTTACCCACTGGACCACCAGGGAAGCCCTCCTACTTGCATTTAATTCCTTTCTACTCCATTAGGTACACAGAGGCTTTCTTCCCATATCAGAGCTGAAGCATGTCCCTTCTCTGATTAAAACGTTTCAGTAGCTTTGCATGGCACTGTGAAGACAATCCAGGCTCCTTCTCCACTTCCTCTGGCAGGTTTCTCCTGGCCTCTGTCTCTTTGCCGATTCCTTCTCCTCTATTTCTCTGGGCTGGTCTTCTTTGAAAGGGAAGAGCCCTCTCCCTTCCTGATCTCACCCGTTCCCGTGTTACATATCATCCGCATGCTGCCGAGTCCGAAATTTGTGTCTGAAACCCAGATGGTTCCCATTTGTTCCAACTCAAGGCTCTGACTACCCTTGACTTGACTTTGGAACATGTCTAATGTCACCTGTCCAAAAAGACACAAAGGTTGGTTGTCTTCGCTAACCTTTGGTGTGGGACCATGGCGTTGGCTCTCCCTGACATTCTCAGGCTACCCCAGACCTTCCCAAGAAGACCAGCCCTCCCTTACCAGCACCACCAGCACCCTGCCTCTCCTGGCAAATGACAGTGGCATCTGCACCTCTGCTCAATGCAGAAACACACCCTCCTCCTAGTCCTGCAGTGAGCCCACTGTGTCTGTCTCCACATTGTCTCCTAGCTCCATCCACCTCTCTCCGTCTACATGGCCACCACCTACTCTCGTCTTTGTGTCCTTCCTCTAGGTCTCCTACTTGCATCTTTTAAAAAAAAAAAAAACATTTATTTTACTTATTTATCTTTTGTGGGGTGGGGAGGGAGGGGGACGGGCGGGCCATTTCTATTAGTCTTTCATTTATCTATTTTCATCCAGCTTTGTTCTTTTGGCTCTTGTGGGCCTCCCATTGCAGTGGCCTCTGTTGTCGCAGAGCACCAGCTCTGGGCGCTCCAGAGCTCCGGCTCGGTAATTGGACACATCAGTCCAGCCACTCCGCGGCACGTGGGATCTTCCCAGGCCAGGGATTGAACCGGTGCCCCTTGCACTGCAAGGCAGTGTCCTTACCCACTGGACCACCAGGGAAGCCCTCCTACTTGCATTTAATTCCTTTCTACTCCATTAGGTACACAGAGAGGCTTTCTTCCCATATCAGAGCTGAAGCATGTCCCTTCTCTGATTAAAACGTTTCAGTAGCTTTGCATGGCACTGTGAAGACAATCCAGGCTCCTTCTCCACTTCCTCTGGCAGGTTTCTCCTGGCCTTTGTCTTCTTGTGCTTTCCTGAGCTCTTTTCCTTCACAAGGTCTTTGTGCTGCTCACTCTGCATAGAAGCGTCACCCTCAGGATGCTGCAGGTGTGGCCTTAGTCAGCGCTGCTCACCATAATAAAACACTACAGACAAGGTGGCTTAAACAGGAATTTCACGTCTCATGGTTCTGGAAGTCAGAATTCAAGATGAAGGTGCTGGAAGGTTTGGTTTCTTTGAGACCTCTCCTTGGTTGCAGGTGGTCACCTGCATTGTCTTCACATAGCCTTTCTTCTCAGCATACACACCCCTGGACGTCTCTTTGTGTGCCCACATGTCTTCTTATAAAGACACCAGTCATACTAATTTAGGGCCACCCAGACGGCCTCATATTAACTTTGTCGCACTTACCAAATGATCGTTTCCTTTGTAGCACTTAGCAAATGATCATTCTGTCTGTTTTTTGGCTTTCATGACACATACTAGAATATAACTTTCAAGAGGATTAGGGCCTATTTTACTTAATATCTTTGCCCCCAGCTCCTAGCACATTGAAGGCATTTGATATATACTTAACCAATAAGTGGATGACTGAAGAATGGTGTTCCAAGAGTCTTCCTGCTGCTGGAAGGGGCTCCTCCTTTCCCCTCCAGGTTTCTCTGTAGGGAGCCATTATCCAGGAGGGAAAGCCCTGGACAGCTGTCTAAGCAGTGTGCACCTTTTCTGTCATAGGTCAGAAGCCAATGACCTAGCCCTGCGGTTGGCACGCCAGTACACAGGACACTGGGACGTGGTGGTATTAGATCAGTAAGTGCCGTTTCCAGGAGCGTGGGCCTGCTGCTTATTGGGAATCAGTGAGGCTCTGACTTTGGGTACCTTGGACAGGAAAAATGAGAGGCCTGGGCCTAAAGAGCATCATGAGGACCTGGCCACAGAGACACCCCCATGCAGATACCATGTCTCCGTCCCCTGGCATCTCTTCTGTAATGACAGCTTCTGGGGACCAGGGAATGCTTTATAAGGTGGTGAGAGCTGACCCCACATTTTACGTGTTAAAACTATAGTTCCCTGTGTATTGAGCATCTGCTGTGCAGAAGACTCGGGCCCAGGGTTAGAGCATTATCCCAGTTAAGATTCATTCCAAACACAAAGGAGAAATACCACCCCCAACTTTACAGAGGAGAGAACTGAACTCAAGGATTTTAACGATTAGCCACTGTTACATAGCTAATGAATGGCTTGTTGATTCCAAAGCTTATGCTCATTTCTGACCCCAGGACGCAGGGGCTGTGTTAGAAAGCTTGGTCTTCCCTCACTGTTTCCCAAAGTGGATAAACAGTTACCAGGGCCAGGCCAGAAAGTACGTGTCACCTAAGCCTGAGTGCTCCCTCTTTTCTCCTCCCTAGTGCTTACCACGGTCACCTGAGCTCCCTGATTGACATCAGCCCCTACAAGTTCCGGGACCTGGATGGCCAGAAGGAGTGGGTGCATGTGGTATGTGCCGCTCAAGTGGGCAACAGGTCGGTGCTTGCACCCCAGGCTGGATGACAAGGTGCTGTCACTCCCTACAGGCACCTCTCCCAGACACCTACCGGGGCCCCTACCGGGAAGACCACCCCAATCCAGCTGTGGCCTATGCCAGCGAGGTGAACCGCGTGGTCAGCAACGCACAGGAGAAGGGCAGGAAGGTAACCACCTCCATGCAGGTCTGGTCCAGCACACGGCACATGTTTCTAGCCCTGGACTGGATCTTGGGAACCCTGAGAGAAATTGGAACTGGGGCCTGCTCTTTGGGAATCTAGTAGGGGGAGTAAGTGCTCAGCAGAGAGTTTAGTTAGATATATATCCTGGGCATTACTGGAGTCCAGGGGCCCAGGCTGGACTGGTGTGGGAGTAAAGGTAAGCCCATGGGGCAGGGGAGTGCTGCCTAATTTTAACATTAAAAGGTGTGTAGGAGTTAGCCCTTCAAGGCAGGGTAAGAGGTAGGCCAGGAAAGGCTTCCTTAATAGAGCAGTGGCCTGGGCAGGAACCATGTGACTAGAAGAAGGGCAGAAGATGAACCTAGAGTGGTAGACGGGACCATAGATCAGAGGACGGCAAGTGCCTTTCTTGCTGAGGGGCTAGCGGCTGTGGGAGACCTTTCCAGAGTTTTAAGGGAAGGTAATGGGACCAAGGAATGCACTTGATGGTGTCAGTCTGACCTGGTGACCTTCAGAGGCCCTGTTGGTCTGAGCAGTGGGGAGACAAGAGATGGTCTTACCCTTGAAAAGCAGCAGCCTCAACAGTAGAGGGGAGGAGGCGGGCAGCTGGTGCGAGGGTTCTCAAGGGCTTTGCTGCAGGAGTGACAGCTGAACACAGGACATACAGAAAAGACTGGCAGAAAAATGTTGGCAGAACCAGATCCAGGAAGCTTGACTTAAGCATATCAGAAGCTCTGCCCCTGCTTCTCTAAATTCTTGAAAGATTGGTCTGGTGGCAGCATTGGTGGGTGACTGGTTTCCCATCCTGTTGGTCCTTCCTTTATCTCAGCAGTAGCCTCTGAAGTGGCTCCAAGGCAGAACAGAGTTTGGAGGTCATGGCTGTAAGCAAATGGGTTACCTTTGCTTTAAAACCGAGGTGAGTTTTAAACAGGACAGTGATGAACTCAGTTTAGGGTTAAGGCATTACCCTCGTGACCAATGAAGGATGGACCAGAAGAGCTGTCCAATGAGAAGGCAGGAGGGCAAGGCAGAAACTAGCAGGTCTGCCAGGAGGCAGGAGTGACTGAGGGAAGGGAAGGTGCAGAGGTGTTACCAGCATAGAGTCAGAAGCTGTGCCGACTGACTGACGGGTGAAGGAGGAAGCTGGGTCAAGGTTGGGGACAGATGTCTGTCCTAGTTGGGAAGGGTGGGACTCACCCTGTGGGGGAAGAGAAGGAACAGGCTTAGGGGAGAGAAGTCAGTGAATTTCATCTGGAGCACGCTGCGTCCAGGGATTTGGAGACATCCAGGTGGTAAGAATTGATCTGAGGCCTGAGAAATGGGATGTGGAGTCCAAAGCGGGGGCATGGTGACAGAAACTCATCGCATTTGGAGCCAGCGCGGAGCCGGCGTCAGCAGGCCGCGCCAGCTGGCCACTCCACCCCCCTCGGCACCACTCCCTTCTCTTCCACAGATTGCAGCGTTCTTTGCTGAATCCCTGCCCAGTGTGGGAGGGCAGATCATTCCCCCCACTGGCTACTTCCCAGAAGTGGCAAGGTGAGTAGGTGCGAGAGGCCGGCCTGAGGGTGGGGTCTCCCATCCTTGGTTCCAGATTCCATCCTCAGCCTGGCCTGTTCGCTGGAGTTACCAAAGTCTCTGGAGAAATAGTGGCTCCAAGAAGGCCAGCGCTCTGACTGAGGTCCCCGCCTTACTGTTGGCAGTGCCAGGATTCAGACTCCCCCGACGTCTCAGCTCCTGGTTTGCTCCCTGTCGCCACAGTCCCCCGTCAGCCATGTGTCCTCTGCTACAGGCACATCCGCAGGGCCGGAGGGGTCTTTGTTGCAGACGAGATTCAAGTGGGCTTTGGCCGAGTAGGCAAGCACTTCTGGGCCTTCCAGCTGCAGGGAGAAGACTTCGTCCCTGACATTGTCACCATGGGCAAGTCCATTGGCAATGGCCACCCTGTAGCCTGCGTGGCCACCACACGAGCTGTGGCAAGGGCGTTTGAAGCCACTGGCGTCGAGTACTTCAACACGGTGAGCACCACGGCAGCTTCTGCATAAACAAAGCCATGACTACGCACTAATTTTTTTATAAGTATAGTTATTTCGTACATATTAATAGATATAACTCATATAAACAAAAGCTCTTTGGCTTCCTCCCAAATTTGGGAGAGTGTTAAAGGACTTTAAGACCAAAAGTTTGAGAAACACTGCATTATCATTCAGTTCTAGTTTTTTCAAATCTTTTCATTAACTTCTGACTTATTGCCACTTTCTCTTTTAATACTTTTTCTGTAAAATACGTTCAGTTGATCTGGTATTTGATTGTTCTACATGTCCTTGGGAAATTGTAGGTTCTCCGAATGTCTCTTAGGTCACAGTTGTTCATTGTGTTGTTTGAATCTTCTGTATTCTTGCTGAATTTTTTTTCGTACTTAACCTATTAATATTTAAGGACCATGTGTTTAAATCTCACACTATGATGAAAAATCTCATAATAGTATTAACTTTTGCTTCATATATTGTGAGGCTGTTTAGTGTGTGTGTGTATATATATGTATGTGTATACCTTTTTAGGGGTGCCATGCCACTTGGCTTGAGGGTTCTTAGTTCCTCTATCAGGGATTGAACCTGCACCCTAAGCAGTGAGAGCACAGAGTCCTAACCACTGGACCACCAGGGAATTCCCAGTATATGTGTATTTTTGTTTCTGTATGTTCGTTGGGAATTGAATCTTTCTCTCAACTGAGGTATAATTGACATATGACATAATATTCATTTCAAGTTTACAACATAATGATTCAGTACTTCTATGAAAGTAGTGAAAGTGTTAGTCACTCATATCTGACTCTTTGCAACCCCATGAACTGTAGCCCTCCAGACTCCTCTGTCCATGGAGTTCTCCAGGCAAGAATACAGGAGTGGGTAGTCATTCCCTTCTCCAGGGGATCAAACCCTGGTTTCCTGCAAATTCATTACTGTCTGACCCATCAGGGAAGCCCCCATGTGTATGTATGTGTGTATATTTATGGAAGGAGACCATATATATATATATGTGTGTATATATATATATATCGTATGATGATCAGTCCATCACCATAGACAGGTACAGTGTTTTTTCTTATGATGAAAACTTTTAAGATTTATTCTCTTAGCAGCTTTTAGCCATACTATACAGTAATATTAACCATTCATTCATCAATGGACGCATAACTTGCTTCCATATCTTGGCTGTTGTAAGCAATACTGCCACATCTGTGGGGTACAGATAGCTCTCTAAGATAGTATTTCATTTCCTTCAGGTAAATACCCAAAGTGGAATTGCTGGATCACGTGGTAATTCTTTTTTCTTAGTTTTTTGAGTAACCTCCATACTGTTTTCCCCAGTGGCTGCACCAGTACACTTCCACCAGCAATTCACAAGGCTTTGTTTTTCTTGATCTGGTATTTGATTGTTCTACATGTCCTTGGGAAATTGTAGGTTCTCCGAATGTCTCTTAGGTCACAGTTGTTCATTGTGTTGTTTGAATCTTCTGTATTCTTGCTGAATTTTTTTTCGTACTTAACCTATTAATATTTAAGGACCATGTGTTTAAATCTCACACTATGATGAAAAATCTCATAATAGTATTAACTTTTGCTTCATATATTGTGAGGCTGTTTAGTGTGTGTGTGTATATATATGTATGTGTATACCTTTTTAGGGGTGCCATGCCACTTGGCTTGAGGGTTCTTAGTTCCTCTATCAGGGATTGAACCTGCACCCTAAGCAGTGAGAGCACAGAGTCCTAACCACTGGACCACCAGGGAATTCCCAGTATATGTGTATTTTTGTTTCTGTATGTTCGTTGGGAATTGAATCTTTCTCTCAACTGAGGTATAATTGACATATGACATAATATTCATTTCAAGTTTACAACATAATGATTCAGTACTTCTATGAAAGTAGTGAAAGTGTTAGTCACTCATATCTGACTCTTTGCAACCCCATGAACTGTAGCCCTCCAGACTCCTCTGTCCATGGAGTTCTCCAGGCAAGAATACAGGAGTGGGTAGTCATTCCCTTCTCCAGGGGATCAAACCCTGGTTTCCTGCAAATTCATTACTGTCTGACCCATCAGGGAAGCCCCCATGTGTATGTATGTGTGTATATTTATGGAAGGAGACCATATATATATATATGTGTGTATATATATATATATCGTATGATGATCAGTCCATCACCATAGACAGGTACAGTGTTTTTTCTTATGATGAAAACTTTTAAGATTTATTCTCTTAGCAGCTTTTAGCCATACTATACAGTAATATTAACCATTCATTCATCAATGGACGCATAACTTGCTTCCATATCTTGGCTGTTGTAAGCAATACTGCCACATCTGTGGGGTACAGATAGCTCTCTAAGATAGTATTTCATTTCCTTCAGGTAAATACCCAAAGTGGAATTGCTGGATCACGTGGTAATTCTTTTTTTTTCTTAGTTTTTTGAGTAACCTCCATACTGTTTTCCCCAGTGGCTGCACCAGTACACTTCCACCAGCAATTCACAAGGCTTTGTTTTTCTTTACAATCTTGCCAACACTTCTTGTTTTCTGGTCTTTCTGATGACAACCATTCTAACTGGTGTGAGCTGGTAATTCATTGTGGTTTTGATTTGCATAGCTCTGACAGCTAGTGGTGTTGAGCACCTTTTCATGTACCTGTTGGCCATCTATGTGTCTTCTTTGGAAAAAGGTCTAGTCCCATCATCTATGCATTTTTTAATTGTATTTCTTTGGTTTTTTGCTACTGAGTTGTATGAATTCTTTATATATTTAGGATATTAGCTCCTTATCAGATATATGATTTGTAAGTATTTTCTCCCAGTCAGTTGATTGCCTTTTCACTTTGATGGTTTCCTTTGCTGTGCAGAGGGTTTTAGCTTGATGTAGCCCCACTTATTTATTTTTGCTTTTGTTACCTTTGCTTTTAGTGTCAAATCCAAAAATTTATCGCCAAGATCAATGTCAAGGGGCTTACCACCTATGTTTTCTTCTAGGAGTTTTATGATTTCATGTATGAAGTCTTTAGTCCATTTTCAGTTACATTTTTTGTCTATGGTATAAGATACTAGTCCATGAAAACTAGTAGAATGAAAAGAATAGTTTCATTCCTTTGCACATGGCTGTCCAATTTTCCAAGAGCTGAGTCTTTTATTATATGGAGTAATCTCTTCCGTTCTCAACAATGTTTGGGTCTTAAATTTTATTTTATCTGATATTAAAAAGCTGAGTTGGCTTTCGTTGCCAACTACCCCGTGCATTAGTTTCCACTTTCATATTTCAACCTGTGTATTCATGCTGTAGGTGTATTTCTTTTAACCAACATATATCTAGAATTTGGGGTTTTGCACATATCTGTTAACATTTGACTTTAAAGTGATGACTTTTTTAAAAAAATGTATTTCACTACACCAGGTCTTGGTTGTAACACATTGGACCTTCAATCTCTGTTGTAGCATGTGAACTCTTAGTTGAGGCATGTAGGATCTAGTTCCCTGACCAGGGATTAAACCCCAGCCCCCTGCCTTGGGAGCGCAATAGACCCCCAGGGAAATCCACGATGGCTTTTCATTCATGTACAAATCAGTCTTCTGTAGTATACTCACCAAGTAGTGCAGCCATTACCACTTTCTTAAGTTTCATAATTATGCACTTTCATCACCCTTCAAGGCATCCCCATGTCCATTAGCAGTCGCTCTTCATTGCCTTCTCTCTACAGGTCCTGGCAGTCATTAACCTTCCTTCTGTCTCCGTAGATGTGCCTGTTCTTGACATTTCACATAAATAGAATCACACACTCTGTGACCCTTCCTGTCTTACTTCTGTCACATAGCATGATGTTCTTAAGGTTCATCCATTATCATAGCATGTATCATGTTTCCTATGATACATGCTATGATAATGCTTCCTTCCTTTCTCTGAATTTCAGTTTCATTGCATGAGCATATCATGTTTCATTTGTCTGTTCTTCAGTTAACATTTTAGCTATTTACCCTTCTTGGTTATTGTGAAAATGTTGCAGTTGACCATTCAGTGTGGACATTTTTGTATGGACATATGTTTTCACTTATATTGGAATTGCTGGGTCACATGGCAATTCTAAGTTGAACTTTTCAAGGAATGGCAAACTTTTTACAAGCAGCTATACCACTTTACATGCAATGTATGAGGGTCCCAATTTCTCCATATACTCTTTCCCATTTATTTTCTGTCTTTTTTCCATTATTAGTCCATGAAAACTAGTAGAATGAAAAGAATAGTTTCATTCCTTTGCACATGGCTGTCCAATTTTCCAAGAGCTGAGTCTTTTATTATATGGAGTAATCTCTTCCGTTCTCAACAATGTTTGGGTCTTAAATTTTATTTTATCTGATATTAAAAAGCTGAGTTGGCTTTCGTTGCCAACTACCCCGTGCATTAGTTTCCACTTTCATATTTCAACCTGTGTATTCATGCTGTAGGTGTATTTCTTTTAACCAACATATATCTAGAATTTGGGGTTTTGCACATATCTGTTAACATTTGACTTTAAAGTGATGACTTTTTTAAAAAAATGTATTTCACTACACCAGGTCTTGGTTGTAACACATTGGACCTTCAATCTCTGTTGTAGCATGTGAACTCTTAGTTGAGGCATGTAGGATCTAGTTCCCTGACCAGGGATTAAACCCCAGCCCCCTGCCTTGGGAGCGCAATAGACCCCCAGGGAAATCCACGATGGCTTTTCATTCATGTACAAATCAGTCTTCTGTAGTATACTCACCAAGTAGTGCAGCCATTACCACTTTCTTAAGTTTCATAATTATGCACTTTCATCACCCTTCAAGGCATCCCCATGTCCATTAGCAGTCGCTCTTCATTGCCTTCTCTCTACAGGTCCTGGCAGTCATTAACCTTCCTTCTGTCTCCGTAGATGTGCCTGTTCTTGACATTTCACATAAATAGAATCACACACTCTGTGACCCTTCCTGTCTTACTTCTGTCACATAGCATGATGTTCTTAAGGTTCATCCATTATCATAGCATGTATCATGTTTCCTATGATACATGCTATGATAATGCTTCCTTCCTTTCTCTGAATTTCAGTTTCATTGCATGAGCATATCATGTTTCATTTGTCTGTTCTTCAGTTAACATTTTAGCTATTTACCCTTCTTGGTTATTGTGAAAATGTTGCAGTTGACCATTCAGTGTGGACATTTTTGTATGGACATATGTTTTCACTTATATTGGAATTGCTGGGTCACATGGCAATTCTAAGTTGAACTTTTCAAGGAATGGCAAACTTTTTACAAGCAGCTATACCACTTTACATGCAATGTATGAGGGTCCCAATTTCTCCATATACTCTTTCCCATTTATTTTCTGTCTTTATTATAGGTTTCCTAGTGACTATGAAGTGGTGTCTTATTGTGATTCATATTCACTGATGGCTAGTGGTGTTGAGAACCTTCTTATGTGCTTATTGACTACACACACACACACATTCCAATATATGTATGACAAGTATATTCCAGTATGTTGTTGTTGTTGTTCTTTTTCAGTTGCTAAGTTGTGTCCAACTCTGCAACCCCATGAACTGTAGCAAAGCAGGCTCCTCTGTCTTCCACTATCTCCCAGAGTTTGCTCAAATTTATCTCTACTGAGTTGGTAATGCTATCTAACCATGTCCTCCTCTGCCACCCCCTTTTCCCTTTGTCAGCAATCTTTTCCAGCATCAGGGTCTTTTCCAGTGAGTCAGCTCTTAGCATCAGGTAGCCAAAGTATTGGGCATCGGTCGTTCCAATGAATATTCAGGGTTGATTTCCTTTAGGATTGATTGGTTTGATCTCCTTGCAGTCCAAGGAACTCCCAAGAGTCTTCTGCACTACAATTCAAAAGCATCAGTTCTTTAGCACTCACCTTTCTTTATGGCCCAACTCTCACATTCATACATGACTCCTGGGAACACCCCACATCATCTTTTGGAATTTCAAATAGCTCAGCTGTAATTCTGTCACCCCTACTGTAATACTTCCTAAGGCCCACTTGACTTCACACTCCAAAATGTCCAGGTCTGGATGAATGACCTTACCATTGTGATTATTTGGGCCACATCATCTTTTGGAATTTCAAATAGCTCAGCTGTAATTCTGTCACCCCTACTGTAATACTTCCTAAGGCCCACTTGACTTCACACTCCAAAATGTCCAGGTCTGGATGAATGACCTTACCATTGTGATTATTTGGGCCACATCATCTTTTGGAATTTCAAATAGCTCAGCTGTAATTCTGTCACCCCTACTGTAATACTTCCTAAGGCCCACTTGACTTCACACTCCAAAATGTCCAGGTCTGGATGAATGACCTTACCATTGTGATTATTTGGGCCATTAAGACCTTTTTTGTATAGTTCTTTTATATATCCTTGCCACCTACCTCTTTTAATCTCTTCTGCTTCTTTTAGATCCTTACTGATTCTGTCCTTTATCATGGCTGTCCTACATGAAGTGTTCCCTTGATGTCACCAGTTTCCTTGAAGAGATCTCTAGTCTTCCCCATTCTATTGTTTTCCCCTATTTCTTTGCGCTGTTCATATAAGAGGCTTTCTTATCTCTTCTTGCTATTCTCTGGAACTCTGCATTCAGTTGTGTGTATCTTTCCTTTCTTGCCTTTCACTTCTCTTCTTTTTTTTTTTTTTAAATTTTGGCTCCTTTTTATTGATTTTTTATTTATTTATTTTTCATCCATCTTTATTCTTCGGCCTCTGTGGGCCTCTCATTGCAGTGGCTTCTCTTATTGCAGAGCACTGGCTCTGGGCGCGCGCTCTCCAGAGTGCTGGCTCATAATTAGACACACCAGTCCAGTCGTCAGACAGCACGTGGGATCTTCCTCGACCAGGGATCCAACCGGTGCCCCTTGCACTGCAAGGCGAACTCTTCACCCACTGGACCACCAGGGAAGCCCTCACTTCTCTTCTTTACTCAACTATTTGTAAAACCTTCTCAGACATCCACTTTGCTTTCTTGCATTTCTTTTTCTTTGGGATGGTTTTGGTCACTGCCTCCTGTACAGTGTTAAAAACTTGTGTCCATAGTTCTTCAGGCAGTCTGTCTACCAGATCTAATCCCTTGAATCTATTTATCACCTCTACTGTATAATTATAAGAGATTTTTCTTTTTTAGGTCATGAATGGCCTAGTGGTTTTCCCTACTTTCTTCAAATTAAGCCTGAATTTTGCAATGAGGAGCTGATGATCTGAGCTACAGTCAGCTTCAGGTTTTGTTTTTGCTGACTGTATATAGCTTCTCCATCTTTGGCTGCAAAGAACATAATCAATCTGATTTCAGTATTGATCATCTGATTATATCCCTGTGTAGAGTCATCTCTTGGGTTGTTGGAAAAGGGTGTTTTGTATGCCAAGCGTATTCTCTTGACAAAACTCGGTTAGCCTTTGCCCTGCTTCATTTTGTACTCCAAGGCTAAACTTGCCTGTTATTCCAGTTATGTCGACTTCCTGCTTTTGCATTCCAGTCCCCTATGATGAAAAGGTCATCTTTTTTTGATGTTAGTTCTAGAAGGTATTGTAGGTCTTCATAAAACTGGTCAGCTTCTTTGGCATCAATGGTTGAAGCACAGACTTGGATAAATGTGATGCCTTGGAAACAAACGGAGATCATCCTGTCATTTTTGAGGTTGCACCCAAGTACTGCATTTCAGACTTTTTTGTTGACTCTGAGGGCTACTCCATTTCTTCTATGGGATTCTTGCCCACAGTAGTAGATAAAATGGTCATCTGAATTAAATTCCTCCATTCCCATCTATTTTAGTTCACTGATTCCTGAGATGTTGATGTTCACTCTTCCCATCTACTGCTTGACCATGTCCAATTTACCTTGATTCATGGACCTAACATTCCAAGTTCCTGTGTAATATCCTCTTTACCGCATAAGACTTTACTTTCACCACCAGAAACATCCACGACTGAGCATCATTTCCACTT
This sequence comes from Tragulus kanchil, assembly GCA_022376925.1. NCBI lineage: Eukaryota > Metazoa > Chordata > Mammalia > Artiodactyla > Tragulidae > Tragulus > Tragulus kanchil. The sequence goes on along the minus strand of JAIOJX010000029.1, from coordinate 71,652,216 downwards.
TGGCCCAGTCACATCATTCTTTCTGGAACAACTAGTAATTGCCCATTGCTCTTCCCCATTAGCATACTGGACACCTTCCAACCTGGGGGGCTCATCTTCCAATGTCATATATTTTTGCCTTTTCTTATTGTTCATGAGGTTCTCATGGCAAGAATCCTGAAGTGGGTTGCCATTTCCTTCTCCAATGAACCACATTTTGTCAGAACTGTTCACTATGACCCATCTATCTTGGGTGGCCCTACAAGGCATGGGGCCATATCTAATCCCTTGAATCTATTTATCACCTCTACTGTATAATTATAAGAGATTTTTCTTTTTAGGTCATGAATGGCCTAGTGGTTTTCCTACTTTCTTCAAATTAAGCCTGAATTTTGCAATGAGGAGCTGATGATCTGAGCTACAGTCAGCTTCAGGTTTTGTTTTTGCTGACTGTATATAGCTTCTCCATCTTTGGCTGCAAAGAACATAATCAATCTGATTTCAGTATTGATCATCTGATTATATCCCTGTGTAGAGTCATCTCTTGGGTTGTTGGAAAAGGGTGTTTTGTATGCCAAGCGTATTCTCTTGACAAAACTCGGTTAGCCTTTGCCCTGCTTCATTTTGTACTCCAAGGCTAAACTTGCCTGTTATTCCAGTTATGTCGACTTCCTGCTTTTGCATTCCAGTCCCCTATGATGAAAAGGTCATCTTTTTTTGATGTTAGTTCTAGAAGGTATTGTAGGTCTTCATAAAACTGGTCAGCTTCTTTGGCATCAATGGTTGAAGCACAGACTTGGATAAATGTGATGCCTTGGAAACAAACGGAGATCATCCTGTCATTTTTGAGGTTGCACCCAAGTACTGCATTTCAGACTTTTTTGTTGACTCTGAGGGCTACTCCATTTCTTCTATGGGATTCTTGCCCACAGTAGTAGATAAAATGGTCATCTGAATTAAATTCCTCCATTCCCATCTATTTTAGTTCACTGATTCCTGAGATGTTGATGTTCACTCTTCCCATCTACTGCTTGACCATGTCCAATTTACCTTGATTCATGGACCTAACATTCCAAGTTCCTGTGTAATATCCTCTTTACCGCATAAGACTTTACTTTCACCACCAGAAACATCCACGACTGAGCATCATTTCCACTTTGGCCCAGTCACATCATTCTTTCTGGAACAACTAGTAATTGCCCATTGCTCTTCCCCATTAGCATACTGGACACCTTCCAACCTGGGGGGCTCATCTTCCAATGTCATATATTTTTGCCTTTTCTTATTGTTCATGAGGTTCTCATGGCAAGAATCCTGAAGTGGGTTGCCATTTCCTTCTCCAATGAACCACATTTTGTCAGAACTGTTCACTATGACCCATCTATCTTGGGTGGCCCTACAAGGCATGGGGCCATATTTCATTGAGTTACACAAGCCCCTTTGCCACAACAAGGGTATGGTTCATGAAGGGAATTCCAATATATATATATATTTATTAAAGAATATATCCTTTGCACAGTTTTTAATTGGGTCACTTTTGGGTTTTTTTTTTTCTTTTGCTGAGTTGTAAGAGCTCTTTATCTATCCTAAATACTAGATTCTTATCAAACATAAAATTTTTCTCCCATTATTTGAGTTGTCTTTTCACTTTTTTCAGTAGATCCTTTGAAGCACAAAAGTTTTTAATTTTAGAGTCCAGTTTATTTTTTTCTTTGGTTTCTTGTACTTTGGGAGTCATAGCTAACAGACCATTGTTTTTCTAGTTTTGCCTCTTGTATTTAGATCTTGGATCCATTTTGAGCTAATTTTCAGATAGTATGAGTTGGTGTTACTCAACTTTGCATGTGCATATCCAATTGTCTCAATATCTTTTGTTGAAAAGACTACTCTTGATTATGTTTTATTCCATTGAGTGGTCTTGGCACCCTTGTCAGGAATCAGTCAATCATAAATGATTAGTCTTATTGGTTTCTTTATGAATTTTCAGCTCTGTTCCTTTGATCTATATATTTACCTTCTTGCCAGTTGCACATAGTCTAGACTACTATGCTGCATAGTATGTTTTTAAAATCAGTAACTGTTAGTCCCGCAGTCTTTGTTCCTCTTTTTAAAGATATTTTTGGCTATTCTGGGTCCCTTGCATTTCAATGTGAATTTTTAGAATCAGCTTGTCAATTTCTACCAAAAAGCAACTTGGACTTTGATAAGACACTGCATTACAGTTGTAGATCAATTTGGAGAGTATTGCCATCTGAACAGTATTAAGTCTTCTAATCTATAAACATATCTGTCCATTTATGTAGGTCTTTAATTTTTCTCAGTGATGTTTATAATTTTCATTGTAAAAGCCTTTATTTATTTATTTTGGCTACACCACACAACATGCAGGATCTTAGTTCCCTGACCAGGGAAGGACTGAACCTATATTCCCTGCTGTGGAAGCCTGGAATCTTAACCACTGGATCACCAGGGAAGTCTCTATAAAAGTCTTGAACTACTTTTATTAAATTTACTCCTAAGTATTCTTTCTCACGCCTTTATAAATGGAATTGTTTTCTTCATTTCACTTTAGGATTCTTCACTGATGGTACAGAGAAATACAGTTGATTTTTGGATACCAGTCTTGTATTGTGCAACCTTACTGAATGCATTTATTAGTTCTAAAGTTTTTTTTTTTTTTTTTTAATAGATTCTTTAGAATTTTCTATGTACAAAGTCATGTCATCTGTGGATAGGAATAGTTTACTGGTTCCTTTCCATTCTGAATGCCTTTAATTTCATTTACTTGACTAATTGCCCTTAAAATCTCCAATATAATGTTGACTAGAAATGGCAAGAATAGATGTTCCTAATCATAGGGAAAAACATTCAGTCTTTCGCCATTAAGTATAATATCATCTGTGAGTTTTTCACAGAAGCCTTTTATCAGGGTGAAGAAGTTCCCTTTTTTCCTAATTTGTTGAGGGCTTGTATAATGAAAGGCTGATGCGTGTGTACATGTGTGTGTGGCTGTATCAGGTCTTAGTTGGATGCATAGGCTTTCCTAGGGTGCAGGCTTCCTTCTAGTTGTAGCATGCACGTTGTCTCTGGTTGTAGACGGTCTCCAGAGCACGCAGGCTTAGTAGTCGCAGCACGTAGGCTTAGTTACCTATGGGATCTTACTTCCCCGGCCAGGAATCAGACCTGTATTCCCTGCATTGGAAGGCAAATTCTTAACCATTGGACCACCAGGGAAATCTGGAAAGGCTGTTGGGTTTTGTCAAATGCGTTTTCTTCATTTATTGTAATGATTGTGTGATGTTTTTTGTCCTTTGTCCCATTAATATTGTTAATATTTACATTTATGAGATAAAGCCCACATGATCATGGTGTATAATCCTTTTTATGTGTTGCTAGATTCAGTTTGCAAAGTATTTAGAGGATATTTTACATTTATTTTTTTTCCAAACATTTATTTACTGATTTGGTTGTGCTGGGTCCATTATATGAACTCTCCAACTATTTTTATTGAATTCTGTATTTCTCCTTTCAGTTCAGTTTTTGCTTTTTGTATTGGGGGGCTGTAATATTAAGTACATAACTTTTATCATTATAAAATGTATTCTATGTTGCTAATGACAGTTTTAATCTTGAAAGTCTTTTATGTCTGACATTACTATAGCCCCCTCAATTCTTCATTTCTGTTTGCATGGCATACCTTCACTCTTTCACTTTCAACCTACTTGTGTACATTCTCTGTTTCTTCTTATGGATTTGAGTTACTATGTAACGTGCTTTCATTAAGCCTGAAGAAATACTGTTAGTAGTTCATGTAAAGCAGATCTACTGCTGACAATTTTTTTCAGTGTTTTGTTTATCTAGAATTGTCTTAGTTTCTCCTTTATCTTTTTCTCCACCCCCGCCCCCCACCCCCACCCCGAGACCATGCGGCCTGTGGCATATAGGTTTTTAGTTTTGTTAGAGATTGAACTCAGGCCCTTGGCAGTGAGAATGTGGAGTCCTAACCACTGGACCAGCAGGGATTCCCATCTCCTTTATTTATTTTATTTATTTATTTTTCTGCCCAAAGTATAAAGGATTTCTTTATATTACGTGTAACATAAGCAAAGTTATTTAAGTCAATAAAGTTTTAAGGAATTTCACATGTTCTGATTCTTTCCATTGCCAATCACCTTAGCTGCTCCAGTCATAATCTTCAAGATTGCCCTTTCAAAAAGTTCTGCTTAATCCACAGCTGCCATACCTATCTGCCCTGGAGATCCAATTTCCTCAAGCAGTCTACTAGAGGATCGTGTTTAGGATCAGGACCATCTCCTTTTTTTTTTTTTTTAATTTATTAATTTATCTTTTGGAGGGTGGGGTGGGGAGGAGAGCAGGCAGGCCACTTCTATTGGTCTTTCATTTCTCTATTTTCATCCGTCTTTGTTCTTTGGCTCCTGTGGGCCTCCCATCGCGTGGCCTCTGTTGTCGCAGAGCACCGGCTCTGACATGATCATGGTGTATAATCCTTTTTATGTGTTGCTAGATTCAGTTTGCAAAGTATTTAGAGGATATTTTACATTTATTTTTTTTCCAAACATTTATTTACTGATTTGGTTGTGCTGGGTCCATTATATGAACTCTCCAACTATTTTTATTGAATTCTGTATTTCTCCTTTCAGTTCAGTTTTTGCTTTTTGTATTGGGGGGCTGTAATATTAAGTACATAACTTTTATCATTATAAAATGTATTCTATGTTGCTAATGACAGTTTTAATCTTGAAAGTCTTTTATGTCTGACATTACTATAGCCCCCTCAATTCTTCATTTCTGTTTGCATGGCATACCTTCACTCTTTCACTTTCAACCTACTTGTGTACATTCTCTGTTTCTTCTTATGGATTTGAGTTACTATGTAACGTGCTTTCATTAAGCCTGAAGAAATACTGTTAGTAGTTCATGTAAAGCAGATCTACTGCTGACAATTTTTTTCAGTGTTTTGTTTATCTAGAATTGTCTTAGTTTCTCCTTTATCTTTTTCTCCACCCCCGCCCCCCACCCCCACCCCGAGACCATGCGGCCTGTGGCATATAGGTTTTTAGTTTTGTTAGAGATTGAACTCAGGCCCTTGGCAGTGAGAATGTGGAGTCCTAACCACTGGACCAGCAGGGATTCCCATCTCCTTTATTTATTTTATTTATTTATTTTTCTGCCCAAAGTATAAAGGATTTCTTTATATTACGTGTAACATAAGCAAAGTTATTTAAGTCAATAAAGTTTTAAGGAATTTCACATGTTCTGATTCTTTCCATTGCCAATCACCTTAGCTGCTCCAGTCATAATCTTCAAGATTGCCCTTTCAAAAAGTTCTGCTTAATCCACAGCTGCCATACCTATCTGCCCTGGAGATCCAATTTCCTCAAGCAGTCTACTAGAGGATCGTGTTTAGGATCAGGACCATCTCCTTTTTTTTTTTTTTAATTTATTAATTTATCTTTTGGAGGGTGGGGTGGGGGGGGGGGGGATGGGCGGGCCACTTCCACTGGTCTTTCATTTCTCCATTTTCATCCATCTTTGTTCTTTGGCTCCTGTGGGCCTCCCATCGCGGTGGCCTCTGTTGTCGCAGAGCACCGGCTCTGGGCGCATGCGTTCCAGAGCTCCAGCTCGGTAATTGGACACATCGGTCCAGCCGCTCCGCGGCACGTGGGATCTTCCCAGGCCAGGGATCAAACCAGCGCCCCTTGCACTGCAAGGTGGTGTCTTTACCCACTGGACCACCAGGGGAAGCCCTCTCCTTTATTTTTGAAGGATACTTTTTATATAGAATTCCAGACTGACAATATTTTTCTTTCATCAGTTTCATCCCACTGTCTTCTGGCCTTTAGGGTTTCCCAAGGGCTTCCCTGGTAGGCTCAGTGGTAAAGAATCTGCTTGCCAATGCAGGAGATGCAGGTTTGATCCCTGGGTCGAGAAGATTCCCTAGAAAAGGAAATGGCAGCCCACTCCAATATTCTTGCCAAGGAAATCCCGTGCACAGAGGAACCTGTCCATTGGTCACAGTAAGTCAGACATGATTTAGCATCTAAAAAAAACAACAATGAGGAATCAGCAGTTAATCTTGTTGATGTCTGTATGTGATGAGTTTCTTTTTTGATAATTTCAATATTCCTTGTCTTTTTTTTTTTTTTTTGAGGTATAACTGACATATACCATCATATTTTTCAGGCGTACAATATAACAGTTCAACATTTGTGTACATTGCAAGATGATAACCATAGTAATTCTACTTGACATCCCTCACCGTAAAGTTAGGTTTTTCTTCTTGTGATGAGAAATTTTAAGGTCTCTTCTCTTAGCAACTTCCAAGTAGTACAGTACAGTATTATTTATTTGCTTGCTTGTTTTGGCCAAGACACAGGCATGTGGGATCTTAGTTTTCTGACCAAGGATCAAACCTGTGCCCCTACAGTGGAAGTGCAGTCTTAACCTCTGGACTGCCAGGAAAGTCCTCAGTATTGTTAACTATAGTTACCATGCTGTACATTACATCCCTGTGATTTATGTATTTTATAAACCATTTCACTCACCCGTTTTTTGTCTTCAGATGATTTGGTTATGTTGTCTAGGTATGGAACTTCTTAGTTTATTCTACTTGGAGTTCATCAAGTTCCTTGGATGTTTAGATAGTTGTTGGGGTGTTTGTTTGGTTTGGGGTTTTTTTTTTTAAGTCATTTTTTTTTATATTATTTTTAAAAATTTTTAGTTTTATTGTTCACAGATATGTATGTTCCCAGATCAGTCATATGCATATCCCTGGCTCCCTCCCACCTCCCAATTCCCCCCATCCCACCCCTCCAGGGGGCTGTGGGTTTTTTTAGTCAAATTTAGTAAGGTTTTGACCAGTTTCTTAAAATATTCTAGGTTTTGACCAGTTTCTTAAAATATTCTATCTTTTTATCTCTCTCCTCTTCTCTGGGATCCTCATTTGCATATGTTGGTATGTTTCTGTCCCACAGGTCTCTGAGGCTCTGTTGGTTTGTTCTTTTGTGTTTTTTTCCTTTTTTTTCTTTCTGATTTTCAGACTTGATGTATCTCCAGGTTTACTGATTCTTTCATCTGCGTGATCAGATCTGCTCTTGAGCCTCTTAGTGAATTTTTCATTTCAATTACTATGCTTTTCAATTCCAGACTTTCTATTTAGTTCTTTTTTGTAAATTCAGTTTCTTTATTGATATTCCAAATTTGGCAGTATACCATTTTCATGCTTAGCTTTTTAGTTCTTTAGATATGATTTTCTCCAATATTTTTTTTAAAGATTTATTTATTTATTAACTTTGGGCGGGGGTCAGGTTGGGGAGGGAGGGGAGTGGGCAGGCCACTTCCACTGGTCCTTCATTTCTCTATTTTCATTAGTCTTCGTTCTTTGGCTCCTGTGGGCCTCCCATCGCGGTGGCCTCTGTTGTCGCAGAGCACCGGCTCTGGGCGCATGCGCTCCAGAGCTCCGGCTCGGTGATTGGACACATCAGTCCAGCCGTTCCACAGCACGTGGGATCTTCCCAGGCCAGGGATCGAACCGCCCCTTGCACTGCAAGGCGGTGTCCTTACCCACTGGACCACCAGAGGAAGCCCGATTTTCTCCAATATTTAAGCAGTGTCATATAACATCTGATTTAAAGTCTTTGTCTAATAAGGCCATCATTGAGCTTCCTCTAGAATAGTTTCTACTAATTGTACCCACCCCAGCACCACCACTGCCCCCATATATGGGCCATGTTTCTTCTTTCTTTGCATGATTCATATTTTCTATTGAAAATCAGACATTTTAAATAATACGGGAAATCATTTTTCCTCCTCATGGTTTGTTGCTGTTTGTATATTGCCTTTGCTGAACTAGTTCAATAAAGTCTACGTTCTTTGTCATGCATGGCCATTGTAGTCTCTGCTTGATTAGATTTGTAATCATCTAATGACTAGACATCTTATATTCCTGAAACCAGGAGTTGTATCAGTCTTTTGACAAGGGGCTCTATGTGTGTGTTGGCACATGCCTTCAACATTCAGCCAAGCTGTTGACAACTCTGCCTTTAGCCTTTACTTCCTCCTTCTGCAGACCTTAAAGATAGCTACTGGTGACAGCTTAGAGTGTTTCCAGGCTTCCCCGAACATGCATATAGCATGGGGCATGAACATATCCCTACACAGCTGTATATCCTTCTAAATGTCCAGGACTATGCCATGGGCTTTTTTTCATTTTCTTTCTATTGTTGCACTATGGTGATCTTGGGGGAAAGACCTATCTGTTATGCTAGTTCAGCATGTTGGCCAGGCCACAATTATAAACCAAAGATGCTGTGGATAGGGATTTCCCTGGCAATCCAGTGGTTAAGACTTTGCCTTCCATTGCAGGGGTACAAATTTGATCCCTGGTCAGGGAGCTAAGATTCCACATGGTTTTAGGCCAGAAAACTAAAACATAAAACAGAAGCATTTCTGTAACAAATTCAATAAAGACTTTAAAACTGTCCACATAAAAAATCTTAAAAAAAAAACCAATGATTTGGTGGGTGGAACATACCACCTTGTAATGAGTTCACAGTTGATACTAATACAGTTAGTAACCTCAGTTCATTCCCTGTCCATTCCACACCTAATTTGCTTTGACGTATCAGAAAGCTGCCTCCTAGCAGAATCACATAGGAAGGTTTTTATGATTTCAGGCATGAGATTTTGCATGGAGATGTCCAGGACAGTCGACTTACATACGTGTTAGAGTTGCTGCAATTAAAAATGCCACAATTCCAAATGTTTTGAGGATGTGGAGCTACTGGGATTTCATAGACTAAGGGTAGGAGTGTAATATAGCACAACCACTTTGGAAAACAGCTTCACATTTTTTTTTTTTCAGCTTCACATTTTTTATAAAGTTAAATATACATTTACCAAGCAGTCTAGCAGTTCCACTCCTAGGAAAGTTCCACTTCATTACCCAACAGAAATGAAACCATATGTTAACAAAAACACTTTATTACAAATGCGTAACAATTTTATTCATAAATAGACAAAGATCAAAATAAGCCAAGAGTAAAAATACTTTATTAACTAGACATCTTATATTCCTGAAACCAGGAGTTGTATCAGTCTTTTGACAAGGGGCTCTATGTGTGTGTTGGCACATGCCTTCAACATTCAGCCAAGCTGTTGACAACTCTGCCTTTAGCCTTTACTTCCTCCTTCTGCAGACCTTAAAGATAGCTACTGGTGACAGCTTAGAGTGTTTCCAGGCTTCCCCGAACATGCATATAGCATGGGGCATGAACATATCCCTACACAGCTGTATATCCTTCTAAATGTCCAGGACTATGCCATGGGCTTTTTTTCATTTTCTTTCTATTGTTGCACTATGGTGATCTTGGGGGAAAGACCTATCTGTTATGCTAGTTCAGCATGTTGGCCAGGCCACAATTATAAACCAAAGATGCTGTGGATAGGGATTTCCCTGGCAATCCAGTGGTTAAGACTTTGCCTTCCATTGCAGGGGTACAAATTTGATCCCTGGTCAGGGAGCTAAGATTCCACATGGTTTTAGGCCAGAAAACTAAAACATAAAACAGAAGCATTTCTGTAACAAATTCAATAAAGACTTTAAAACTGTCCACATAAAAATCTTAAAAAAACCAATGATTTGGTGGGTGGAACATACCACCTTGTAATGAGTTCACAGTTGATACTAATACAGTTAGTAACCTCAGTTCATTCCCTGTCCATTCCACACCTAATTTGCTTTGACGTATCAGAAAGCTGCCTCCTAGCAGAATCACATGGGAAAGGGTTTTTTATGATTTCAGGCATGAGATTTTGCATGGAGATGTCCAGGACAGTCGACTTACATACGTGTTAGAGTTGCTGCAATTAAAAATGCCACAATTCCAAATGTTTTGAGGATGTGGAGCTACTGGGATTTCATAGACTAAGGGTAGGAGTGTAATATAGCACAACCACTTTGGAAAACAGCTTCACATTTTTTTTTTTTCAGCTTCACATTTTTTATAAAGTTAAATATACATTTACCAAGCAGTCTAGCAGTTCCACTCCTAGGAAAGTTCCACTTCATTACCCAACAGAAATGAAACCATATGTTAACAAAAACACTTTATTACAAATGCGTAACAATTTTATTCATAAATAGACAAAGATCAAAATAAGCCAAGAGTCTATAAAGGAACTTGGATTAACAAATTGTAGTATGTCCATATAACAGAATACTCTACAGCCATAAAATGAACAAACTACACATACATATAAATTTTTTAAAACATGTTGAGCAGAAACTAAACACAAAAGGCTACGTATTTTGTGATTCTGTTCATATAACATTCCAGAAAAGGCAAACTAGAGTGAGAAAGTAGGTCAGTGGTTAACCTGGGCCAACAGTCGGGGTGAGGGACCACAAGGAAGTTTGGGGAATGATGGAAATGTTTTTTATCTTCATGGTAGTGGAGGCTCTACAGGTGTGTATATATATTTTTCATATGAGTAGGACACGACCAAGTGACTAAGCATACATTTGTCAAGTTGCACTGAACTATATACACCTAAAATACATCAGTTTAGTTTATGTATGTGCTAAGTCGCTTAGTCGTGTCCAACTCTGAGACCGTATGGACTGTAGCCCATTGGGCTCCTCTGTCCACGGGACTTCCCAAGCAAGAACGCTAGAGTGGGTTTCCATGCACTGCACCTTCCTAACAAAGGGGTCTTATGTCTCCTGCATTGGCAGGCAGGTTCTTTAGCACTAGCACCACCTGGGTATGTACACTATACCTCAATACAGGTTTTCTTTTTAAAGTACTCTTAAAAAAAAAAAAAAAAGGCAATAGTCTGTAGGAGGCCTCCTTCTGACTCTACGGCTCAGGATCTCTTTCAGACACCTGCAAGGTCAGGTAGAGGAACTGAGTCCAAGTACTCAGGGTACCTGAAGCGGACAGCCAGTGCCAGTGCAGCCAGATAGGCTAGGTTTGTTTTAAGTCAGACATACATATTTTTATGTGAAGTCTCTTCTTTCAAGACCTAATTCAAAACTATTAATTATGCCACACAAATCAAACAAACGAATCTTCAGGCTGTTTGGCAGCCAGCTTGTAGTCTGTGCTCTAAAAGCAATATACATTTACCAAGCAGTCTAGCCACTCCTAGGAAAGTTCATTACCCAACAGAAATGAAACCATATGTTAACAAAAACACTTTATTACAAATGCGTAACAATTTTATTCATAAATAGACAAAGATCAAAATAAGCCAAGAGTCTATAAAGGAACTTGGATTAACAAATTGTAGTATGTCCATATAACAGAATACTCTACAGCCATAAAATGAACAAACTACACATACATATAAATTTTTTAAAACATGTTGAGCAGAAACTAAACACAAAAGGCTACGTATTTTGTGATTCTGTTCATATAACATTCCAGAAAAGGCAAACTAGAGTGAGAAAGTAGGTCAGTGGTTAACCTGGGCCAACAGTCGGGGTGAGGGACCACAAGGAAGTTTGGGGAATGATGGAAATGTTTTTTATCTTCATGGTAGTGGAGGCTCTACAGGTGTGTATATATATTTTTCATATGAGTAGGACACGACCAAGTGACTAAGCATACATTTGTCAAGTTGCACTGAACTATATACACCTAAAATACATCAGTTTAGTTTATGTATGTGCTAAGTCGCTTAGTCGTGTCCAACTCTGAGACCGTATGGACTGTAGCCCATTGGGCTCCTCTGTCCACGGGACTTCCCAAGCAAGAACGCTAGAGTGGGTTTCCATGCACTGCACCTTCCTAACAAAGGGGTCTTATGTCTCCTGCATTGGCAGGCAGGTTCTTTAGCACTAGCACCACCTGGGTATGTACACTATACCTCAATACAGGTTTTCTTTTTAAAGTACTCTTAAAAAAAAAAAAAAAAGGCAATAGTCTGTAGGAGGCCTCCTTCTGACTCTACGGCTCAGGATCTCTTTCAGACACCTGCAAGGTCAGGTAGAGGAACTGAGTCCAAGTACTCAGGGTACCTGAAGCGGACAGCCAGTGCCAGTGCAGCCAGATAGGCTAGGTTTGTTTTAAGTCAGACATACATATTTTTATGTGAAGTCTCTTCTTTCAAGACCTAATTCAAAACTATTAATTATGCCACACAAGTCAAACAAAACGAATCTTCAGGCTGTTTGGCAGCCAGCTTGTAGTCTGTGCTCTAAACTCTGTCGTGAGCTGAGCCAGTAATGCTCTGAGTCCAGGAGTGACTTCCTGGATGTGGCTCTGGCATGTTGCTCTTGACCCTCCTTTGAAAGAGGTGATGAGTAGTGCAATGCAGTGGGTCTGGGCCGAGTCCACAAGATGGGGCCCTGCAGTCTTTTGACAAAAACCAGCTCTGTGGGAATGCCCAGTACGCCCTCTTCTGATTTTTTTGCATCTTCTTGGAGATCCTGCTGCATCTCTGGGTTTCCTAGTGGATCCCTGCTAATGTATTTCCATTGGTACCTGGAAAGGTGGGGCAACCCATGGGGGCCTCAAGAGAACCTCATTTACTGCCCAGAGCACTGAGTCCTTAGGGGTTCATGCCTGTGTTCGTCACTGCCTTTGGAATGTGTGTGGCAGTTCTGCTGCCCTTCACACTCCCTGGGGCATGGCCCACTCTGCTGGGCACCTGAAATGCCCTTTGTTCCCTGGCTCAGTTTGGGGGCAGTCCAGTGTCCTGTGCTGTGGGGCTGGCCGTCCTGGATGTCTTGGAGAAGGAGCAGCTGCAAGCTCACGCTGCCTACGTGGGCAGCTTCCTGATGGAGCTCCTCGGACAGCAGAAAGCCAAACATCCCATTCTTGGGGATATCAGGTGAGGCTAAAAGCAGCAGTCATTCCCTGCCAGAGGCCTGGTGTGGTCCCTTCATTCACTTCACCACCACCTGAGATGGTCAGAACTTTCATCTCCACAGAGGAGGAACTGAAGCACCTATAGGTGCTGTTGCTCGAGATGGCACCTGGGGGAGGGGGTGGGTATTGAAGCCAGGATCAAACTTTCCCCCGTCCACACTGAGGGCTCTTCCCCACCAATTACTTCTTGGAACTGTTTCACCGTCCTCCGTGGGTTCCAACAGCTCTCAACCTCCCCAGGAGGCAGAGGTGCAAGCCCTGGTCGGCTCTCCTACAGGGGCTTAGCTGAGACCCAGGCAGAGGGTGAGAGCAAGGACCACGGTCCTTCAGATGTCACCTTCTGCTCTAGGGGTGCTGGGCTCTTCATTGGTGTGGATCTGATCAAAGATGAGGCCACAAGGATGCCAGCAACTGAAGAGGCTAACTACGTGGTGTCCAGGTATTTTTTCTTGAAACAAGTTGCTTTTGCAGTGTCTATGGCTCTGGAAAAAAAGCTCCCCTCTTGCCTGTCCTTTTAGTCCTGTGTTCCCAGGCATGCTGGGCCTGTAAATGAGTGTAGGCCATTCCCGCCTGAGCAGCCACCTCTGCCAAGAATGCCAAAACTTCTGGAGCGCTCAGACCCAGAGTGCCTGAGGAAAGCAGCTTCTCCAGAGACATCCCAGGCTATGGCAGAATCCCCATTCCTAGAGGGTTTTCGATAAGACTCCTGCTCATCTCAGGACTCAGAAGCCCTCAGCCCCAGCCCTGGTTTGCATGTTCACTTGAACACCAACCAGGACCTGAGCCCCAAGTACCCTTCCCCTTGTTTTTTTTCCATTCGTCAACCCTACCCACTTCCCCCTACCCCTTGGAAAACCCACCTAGTGCTTAACGTGTGTTCTTATTCCAGCTGCAAAATGTGCATCAGTCTCTTCTGAATTCATATATTGATGTAAAAATCTCTCCACGTGGCTTTTGAGGCTGACCCCTCCTACATGCCCTCCCAACCCCTGCCTCCTCTGCTGGTTTGGCACATCTACCAGCGAACCCACCTCTCCCTCAGGACTCAGGAATTCAGAGGAGCCAGATCTTCAGCCAAGCCTGATGTCCTCCATTTTACACACACACACTCACCACCCCAGTGCTGTTGCCTGAGATGGTAAACTTCTCCACAGAGGAGGAACTGAAGCACCTATAGGTGCTGTTGCTCGAGATGGCACCTGGGAGGGGTGGGTATTGAAGCCAGGATCAAACTTTCCCCGTCCACACTGAGGGCTCTTCCCACCAATTACTTCTTGGAACTGTTTCACCGTCCTCCGTGGGTTCCAACAGCTCTCAACCTCCCAGGAGGCAGAGGTGCAAGCCCTGGTCGGCTCTCCTACAGGGGCTTAGCTGAGACCCAGGCAGAGGGTGAGAGCAAGGACCACGGTCCTTCAGATGTCACCTTCTGCTCCAGGGGTGTTGGGCTCTTCATTGGTGTGGATCTGATCAAAGATGAGGCCACAAGAATGCCAGCAACCGAAGAGGCTGACTACGTGGTGTCCAGGTACTTTTTCTTGAAACGAGTTGCCTTTGTAGTGTCTATGGCTCTGGAAAAAGCCCCCCTCTTGCCTGTCCTTTTAGTCCTGTGTTCCCAGGCATGCTGGGCCTGTAAATGAGTGTAGGCCATTCCCGCCTGAGCAGCCACCTCTGCCAAGAATGCCAAAACTTCTGGAGCGCTCAGACCCAGAGTGCCTGAGGAAAGCAGCTTCTCCAGAGACATCCCAGGCTATGGCAGAATCCCCATTCCTAGAGGGTTTTCGATAAGACTCCTGCTCATCTCAGGACTCAGAAGCCCTCAGCCCCAGCCCTGGTTTGCATGTTCACTTGAACACCAACCAGGACCTGAGCCCCAAGTACCCTTCCCCTTGTTTTTTTTCCATTCGTCAACCCTACCCACTTCCCCCTACCCCTTGGAAAACCCACCTAGTGCTTAACGTGTGTTCTTATTCCAGCTGCAAAATGTGCATCAGTCTCTTCTGAATTCATATATTGATGTAAAAATCTCTCCACGTGGCTTTTGAGGCTGACCCCTCCTACATGCCCTCCCAACCCCTGCCTCCTCTGCTGGTTTGGCACATCTACCAGCGAACCCACCTCTCCCTCAGGACTCAGGAATTCAGAGGAGCCAGATCTTCAGCCAAGCCTGATGTCCTCCATTTTACACACACACACTCACCACCCCCAGTGTTTCTCCTGTTCAGTGAGTAAATAGGAACTAGGTGAAACTGTGTTTCGCTGGCAGTCATCCTGTTAGCAGGAGGCAGAGCTGGATTTGAACTCTTGGTCTTTCTAGCATGCAGTTAGTGCCAACAGAGAGGAGTGGCATGGGATAAAGGGCCCAGAGGCAGGCTGAGGACACTACTGACAAGACTTACGTAAGGAATAAGTTTAAAAAATGAGAGCAGGGGTCAGAGAGAATCCAAATGCAGTCACATCAGACCCCTTCTCCGAGAGACCAAAATACCTTCCTGGGTTAAAAGTATAAATGTGGAATATTGAAAATGATTTTAGGTACCAGTGATAATGCTGAAGGGAGTAAAGCCATCCTCCAAAAGAACTGGAAATTAAAACTGGATGGTCCTGTCTGGTGTTACAAGACACCCTGGGGGCAGGGTGGAGAAGGGGCTGGCAAGAAGTTACTGAAGCTAGGCTCCGTGAAATCAGGGCCCTATTTCTGGTGGGCAGCAGGCCCTGCTGTGTTCTGCCTTCACAGGCTGAAGGAGAACTACATTTTGGTGAGCACCGACGGGCCTGGGAGGAACGTCCTAAAGTTTAAGCCCCCCATGTGTTTCAGCGTGGACGATGCACGACACGTGGTCACAAAGCTAGATGCCATTCTAACAGGTAAGCCTGGAGGCCAAGGGACAGCTGATTAACTAGCCTGGAGCCAGGGCCTCACAGCATCTCCAGGGACAGGGGTCCAACAGCTGAACCAGGTCTTTCAGCAGTGCTGGGAATAGGAGTAGGAAGCTGAAGCCCCCCCCCAACCCCATTCCTGCCTGTGCTCCCCAAACTCTCGAGGCCTGGGCAGGCCCCAGCGTGGCATGTGGCACAAGGGAAGCAGGGCTGGGCCGAACTATCAGAGCTGCCATGGGGGAGTCCATTGTATCCTCAAAGTCTCCTTGAAACAATGGCAGGAGCTGTTTTTTCAGCTGCTTAGGGGGCTAAAGTGAGACTCAGCTGGACTCAGTTCCCAGGACTGATCAATGTTAGGAAAGTCAAAGTCTCCCCTAGATCCACCTACAGCCCAGCTGCAACCACCCCCAACCAGGTTAACTTTACTTCTGTACTGCCCCCAGGTCTCTGGAGATGGAACAGGACCTGCTGGAAGGGAATGTATTTCTGAAGGCTGACCATTTTGAGTGGTCCTGTGGTCTTTTTCAGATATGGAAAAGAAAGTGAGAAGTTGTGAGACCCTGAGGCTCCAGCCGAGGCAGCCCTGCTGAGAGGTCTTTCTTCAGGTAAGTGGCCTTGCTTCTTGCTCCTGGAAGACTCAGAACTGGGTTCCTTACCATCCATCAGCAGCTCCTTCTACATTCTTGTTGGAAGTGACGCTGTCTTTCCCACAGGTTAGTTTCAACACTGGAAGGCTGTCTCCCTTGAGCTCCACATTCCCTCACCCCTGAAAATCTCCTAAATTCTTATGTTTGCACTTGATGACTGGGCCAAGAGTAGCAATTTCCTTCCCCAGCTAGTTTCTCTAGAAGATACTTTTGTGAGGCTTTATCCACCTGAAGCCCCAACCAAGTGCTGCATCTTACAACCAGTTGTCTTAGGTCTGTCACTAGACCTAGGATGCTCCAGTCAAGTCAACAAATGCCATTGCCAGACGGGGCTGTTACATGACAACCAGAAGGGACACTGTCTTACCCAGATCCAGCTAGCCCTGTGTGTATCTGCTTTTATCTTTAGGTTGCACAACTTTGCTGGAAGAGAATCCCATTTTCAATGGCAAGTCAAGACAGGTGCTCCAAGGTGCTCCAGACTCAAACTGGCTTGGGACAGCATTCCCACTGAGGGTGGAAACCCTCATGGTACTGTCTTCACCTCCTTGAACAACCTTTGCGCACCACCCTACTTTCTTTAAAGCTGTTCAAGTCCCAAGCAGGACCAAGTCATTAAAGGAAGCTAACCAAAGATGTGGAGAGTGTGGTTATGCGGACAGGACACCTTAAGAGGTGGTGGAGGACACTGGCACTCTGGAGCACCTACCCACCTTCACAGTGTACCCCACACTCACCCAGGCTTGGGGGTTTTTAAAGTTGGTAGCTCATCAGAGCTGCCATGGGGGAGTCCATTGTATCCTCAAAGTCTCCTTGAAACAATGGCAGGAGCTGTTTTTTCAGCTGCTTAGGGGGCTAAAGTGAGACTCAGCTGGACTCAGTTCCCAGGACTGATCAATGTTAGGAAAGTCAAAGTCTCCCCTAGATCCACCTACAGCCCAGCTGCAACCACCCCCAACCAGGTTAACTTTACTTCTGTACTGCCCCCAGGTCTCTGGAGATGGAACAGGACCTGCTGGAAGGGAATGTATTTCTGAAGGCTGACCATTTTGAGTGGTCCTGTGGTCTTTTTCAGATATGGAAAAGAAAGTGAGAAGTTGTGAGACCCTGAGGCTCCAGCCGAGGCAGCCCTGCTGAGAGGTCTTTCTTCAGGTAAGTGGCCTTGCTTCTTGCTCCTGGAAGACTCAGAACTGGGTTCCTTACCATCCATCAGCAGCTCCTTCTACATTCTTGTTGGAAGTGACGCTGTCTTTCCCACAGGTTAGTTTCAACACTGGAAGGCTGTCTCCCTTGAGCTCCACATTCCCTCACCCCTGAAAATCTCCTAAATTCTTATGTTTGCACTTGATGACTGGGCCAAGAGTAGCAATTTCCTTCCCCAGCTAGTTTCTCTAGAAGATACTTTTGTGAGGCTTTATCCACCTGAAGCCCCAACCAAGTGCTGCATCTTACAACCAGTTGTCTTAGGTCTGTCACTAGACCTAGGATGCTCCAGTCAAGTCAACAAATGCCATTGCCAGACGGGGCTGTTACATGACAACCAGAAGGGACACTGTCTTACCCAGATCCAGCTAGCCCTGTGTGTATCTGCTTTTATCTTTAGGTTGCACAACTTTGCTGGAAGAGAATCCCATTTTCAATGGCAAGTCAAGACAGGTGCTCCAAGGTGCTCCAGACTCAAACTGGCTTGGGACAGCATTCCCACTGAGGGTGGAAACCCTCATGGTACTGTCTTCACCTCCTTGAACAACCTTTGCGCACCACCCTACTTTCTTTAAAGCTGTTCAAGTCCCAAGCAGGACCAAGTCATTAAAGGAAGCTAACCAAAGATGTGGAGAGTGTGTGGTTATGCCGGACAGGACACCTTAAGAGGTGGTGGAGGACACTGGCACTCTGGAGCACCTACCCACCTTCACAGTGTACCCCACACTCACCCAGGCTTGGGGGTTTTTAAATTTTTATTTCAAAAGCTTGGATAGCTTCAATATCCAGGTCGTGGCAAAATCAGGACACGTGTAAAATACCTTACAATACATTAGATTCCCGAAAGGTACCAAAAAGTACAGTAAAATTAACACTTCCAGTATAGGAAATGTATGACACAAATAATATAAAACTAAAAGGTGAAAAAAAGGTGACACTGGTTTCCTAAAGTACAATTTACTCTTTACCACCAGGGTCCACAGGTCCAGGCTGCAGAGCAGTAGCAGGAAGCAGACCCTCCCATCTGGTTCTGGGTTACCCGGTAATAAAAATCAGCCCATAATGCTGCTCTGGCCTCTTGAGAAACCACACGCTGCCTAAAACAACTAGAGCTCTGGAAATATTAAACAGGAGAGTGATTTCCAAGGGGGGGAACTTTAAATAAGATGCACATGGGACAGGCCATAGAAAGTTTGCCAAGTTAAATTTGGTACATAATTGTGTTCACTCGATATCCAAACAAAGCATGTGTGGTCAGTCAGGCACTCCTGCTGAAGCCTCAATATGGCTTGTAGTTATTCTGATGGCCACCGCGTCGCTGGCTCTTCCCGTAATTTGTACTACCCTGACCTAGGGACAAGAACAACAATGAGAGCTACATTTTGCTGAACACTTACCCCTGTGCCAGGCGCTTGGTATGCATCCTCACCAGAGCCAACAACTCTGTTGGGAGGATGTCACCCCCACCTTCCTGAGACCCGAAAGCTCAAAATCAGGTAGCTCCCGTGACCAGGCCAGGCCACAAAAGCCCAGCCTGTCCGACTCCAAAGCCCCTGCTGCCAGCGGCCCCTGCGCTGTCCTTCCTGCCTCCCAGGGTGGGTGAGTGGACGGGGGGCCTCCCTCTCTCCTACTTACTGTAGTCGTAGCCGGGGCCGTAGCCGTAATAGCCATAGGGCGAGTAGTCGTAGCCGCCATAGCCGGGCCCGTAGCCCTGCTGGTAGCCGTAGCCCTGGTTCCAGTAGCTGCCGCAGCCCTGATTCCAACTCTGACTCTGACCTGTGGGGGGAGCAGGGCAAAGAGCCCATGGACCATTTAGCACACGCAGGAGCTAGATGGAGGAAATTGCCCTCTGGGTGGCAAGGATACTATGGCAACTCAGAAAAAGCCAAGGGGCTGCTCTCCTGGTATCCAGGGCCTTGGGCCCAGCCCTGTACCTGAGAGACCCAAGCTGGAGGTAAGCAGGCCAGGCCAGGACAGAAAACTAACTTCACTGGGGCAACCGAGGCAGCTCACTCTCATTCAGATCACCCACTGACCACCACCACCCTCCCTGGCAGCTTGGCCTTAAGGATGGAGTTCAGGCTTTGGAGTCAGAGGAGCCTGGGATGGGTGGAGGTTAAGCGCCTGGCACAGCCTTGCCCTACCCTTCACCCACCCATGGGTGCACCAAGATTCAGGACAGCCACAGAGCCAAGCACTCCACCCCCCCTGCCCCCTCAGAACTTGGGAGTGTGATGCAGAGGCCCACTCTGCCCTGGGGCCCCAGGCCACTTAAGAAAGATGGGCTCTTACACTTCAAGCAGCAGCACAGCTTCAACCTAGGAGCCATTCCTGACCGTGCTCACCCTGCTGCAAACACCAGAGCCCCCGAGACAGGCACAGAAGCTCCATGCAGGCAGGGCAATAGGACCCATCTTCATCTCGGTTCCACTCACCTCCACTTCCGCCGCCACCTCCGCTGCCTCGGTTCCCTCGATTGCGATTGCCACGCCCCAGACGTCTCTCGTGATAAACCTCTTTGGGCTGAGCCACCTTGATTTCACACTGGAAGTCAAGAGAACAGGGGTCATGCCAGTGGGACAAGCCATGCCGCCCGGGGCCCCACCTTCCTGAGACCAGCTCAAAATCAGGTAGCTCCGTGACCAGGCCAGGCCACAAAAGCCCAGCCTGTCCGACTCCAAAGCCCCTGCTGCCAGCGGCCCTGCGCTGTCCTTCCTGCCTCCCAGGGTGGGTGAGTGGACGGGGGGCCTCCCTCTCTCCTACTTACTGTAGTCGTAGCCGGGGCCGTAGCCGTAATAGCCATAGGGCGAGTAGTCGTAGCCGCCATAGCCGGGCCCGTAGCCCTGCTGGTAGCCGTAGCCCTGGTTCCAGTAGCTGCCGCAGCCCTGATTCCAACTCTGACTCTGACCTGTGGGGGGAGCAGGGCAAAGAGCCCATGGACCATTTAGCACACGCAGGAGCTAGATGGAGGAAATTGCCCTCTGGGTGGCAAGGATACTATGGCAACTCAGAAAAAGCCAAGGGGCTGCTCTCCTGGTATCCAGGGCCTTGGGCCCAGCCCTGTACCTGAGAGACCCAAGCTGGAGGTAAGCAGGCCAGGCCAGGACAGAAAACTAACTTCACTGGGGCAACCGAGGCAGCTCACTCTCATTCAGATCACCCACTGACCACCACCACCCTCCCTGGCAGCTTGGCCTTAAGGATGGAGTTCAGGCTTTGGAGTCAGAGGAGCCTGGGATGGGTGGAGGTTAAGCGCCTGGCACAGCCTTGCCCTACCCTTCACCCACCCATGGGTGCACCAAGATTCAGGACAGCCACAGAGCCAAGCACTCCACCCCCCCTGCCCCCTCAGAACTTGGGAGTGTGATGCAGAGGCCCACTCTGCCCTGGGGCCCCAGGCCACTTAAGAAAGATGGGCTCTTACACTTCAAGCAGCAGCACAGCTTCAACCTAGGAGCCATTCCTGACCGTGCTCACCCTGCTGCAAACACCAGAGCCCCCGAGACAGGCACAGAAGCTCCATGCAGGCAGGGCAATAGGACCCATCTTCATCTCGGTTCCACTCACCTCCACTTCCGCCGCCACCTCCGCTGCCTCGGTTCCCTCGATTGCGATTGCCACGTCCCCCAGAGCCGTACTGCTGCTGCTGATAAACCTCTTTGGGCTGAGCCACCTTGATTTCACACTGGAAGTCAAGAGAACAGGGGGTCATGCCAGTGGGACAAGCCATAAGGCGTGTAAAACAAAGGCCTTCAATGACAAAAAACATTAAAGTGGTAGGTATTGTCTATCTGCTCAAAAAACACATGCCAGAGTGGGAACCCATATGTGGCCTAGCTCTCAGAACCACAAACTTAGACCAAAATTCACACCAGCCTTTTAGGCTCAAGCCGTTCCCGAGTGCTTGAAGAACACTGACATGCACCCACAGGTCTGCGGACAGTTGCCCCTGGCCGCTCTAAAGGGGGGGAGGGGACAGTCAGGCCAAGGCCAATCAGTGCAGCAGAACACCACCCCAGGTGTCAGCCTGGTGCCACCTTGGGCAAGGGACTCAGAGAAGGCTTCCCAGGTAAGAGAAAAGAGTTTTTCTCCCAGAAGAACTAAAACATTCCACTCAAACACACTACTGAGGTGGCAACCCTGAGCTCCATCTTACAGAAGAAAGCAACTGGGGCACAGGGCAGCCTTCCCTGAGGCCACACTGCTCCCCTTTTCTCTCCCAACACTGGTCTACTATTGGGATGGGCCAGGTATCACTCCCCCTGGAGTCCAAGAATGAATTTCCTTATTGCTCAACACTGTTACTGCCTACTGTGGGTAGGGACTGTCATGGACTCTCCTGTGCTCCTGTGTAAGTGTTTTTAAAACACAGTACACTGACACAGAACCCTCTCCCATTAGGGTCAATTAAAAAACCATTTTTTTTTAATTTTGGCCTCTTTTTATTGTTTATTTATTTATTTTCATCCATCTTTATTCTTTGGCCTGTGTGGGCCTCCCATTGCAGTGGCCTCCCTCGTCACGGAGCATGGACTCTCAGCGCATGCACTACAGAGCTCCGGCTCGGTAGTTGGACACATCAGTCCAGCCGCTCTAAGGCATGTGGGATCTTCCCAGGCCAGGGATCGAACTAGCACCCCTTGCACTGCAATGCGGTGTCCTCACCCACTGGACCACCAGGGAAACCCTAAAAAACCATTTTATGTAAGACATCCTCATACATGCATAATCAGAAATTGGCAGTTACCCCCACCAAGTGAAGCCATCTCATGTTTTCTCTCCTACGAGGTTAAAAATGCTGAATGCAACCACCTAAATACACTTATTTTACGACCAACCACCAGCAGTTTGACTAATTATTTCCCTCAAGGGCAGTTCATGCCCGTTTCTCATCATGACAGAAAAGAAGGCCGCTTTCCACATCAGGGTCCACTAGGCTAACAATGGCTACGGTCTCTCCCTATGATCCTGTCTGATATACCAAACCGAACTTTTCCAAATCCCAGCCAGAACTAAGACTTCCAGAAGCCTCACCCTGTATGTCCCACCTTATCTGGCTGCCCTGCTCAGGCAAAGCCTGCCACACCCTGCCAGTGGGTCACACCCTCAACTCCCAACTGCCCCAGCCACCTACAGAAGACTTGGATCATGAACTACCTACCCTTTCTCCTGTCCAGAGTTCAGGGGAAAGAGAAGCCCCTCACCGCACAGGACTCTGGCCCGGGATATAAGTTGGCCAGGACCCTCCCTGGGAGCTCTTTCGAAAGGATCTTTGGGGTGGGAGTTAATTTAACCAGAGACCAAAGGGAATGGAAATGAAGAGATTTGGTTGTGGCTGGAAACAGAGAAAAGCTCTGCAGCAATGTCCATAGCAGGAGAGACTTCACCACAAAAATCTCTAGCAGCAAATTTAAAATCTTGAGACCTTAACTGCAGGACTTAACTCTGGACTTCAGATACAGAACACCTTGACCACGAGTTTTAAGTCAGGAGCTCCTGTCCCATGGGAGCCTCCCATCCTCCAATGTTCTTCTGCGCCCCTCACATCCCATCCTACCAGCCCAGGAGCTTCAAAGGGCAGGACCACCGTCTCCTCTCTGGACAGCAGACACTGCACAAAACCAGTGAGGTCTACCTAGAGAACTCCTGGAGACAGTCCAATCTTAGTCCTCACGGCAAAGGCCAGCTCCAGCAGAAGGCTAAGCAAACAGAGCGGGGACACCCTTGCACTGCAATGCGGTGTCCTCACCCACTGGACCACCAGGGAAACCCTAAAAACCATTTTATGTAAGACATCCTCATACATGCATAATCAGAAATTGGCAGTTACCCCCACCAAGTGAAGCCATCTCATGTTTTCTCCTACGAGGTTAAAAATGCTGAATGCAACCACCTAAATACACTTATTTTACGACCAACCACCAGCAGTTTGACTAATTATTTCCCTCAAGGGCAGTTCATGCCCGTTTCTCATCATGACAGAAAAGAAGGCCGCTTTCCACATCAGGGTCCACTAGGCTAACAATGGCTACGGTCGCACACTATGATCCTGTCTGATATACCAAACCGAACTTTTCCAAATCCCAGCCAGAACTAAGACTTCCAGAAGCCTCACCCTGTATGTCCCACCTTATCTGGCTGCCCTGCTCAGGCAAAGCCTGCCACACCCTGCCAGTGGGTCACACCCTCAACTCCCAACTGCCCCAGCCACCTACAGAAGACTTGGATCATGAACTACCTACCCTTTCTCCTGTCCAGAGTTCAGGGGAAAGAGAAGCCCCTCACCGCACAGGACTCTGGCCCGGGATATAAGTTGGCCAGGACCCTCCCTGGGAGCTCTTTCGAAAGGATCTTTGGGGTGGGAGTTAATTTAACCAGAGACCAAAGGGAATGGAAATGAAGAGATTTGGTTGTGGCTGGAAACAGAGAAAAGCTCTGCAGCAATGTCCATAGCAGGAGAGACTTCACCACAAAAATCTCTAGCAGCAAATTTAAAATCTTGAGACCTTAACTGCAGGACTTAACTCTGGACTTCAGATACAGAACACCTTGACCACGAGTTTTAAGTCAGGAGCTCCTGTCCCATGGGAGCCTCCCATCCTCCAATGTTCTTCTGCGCCCCTCACATCCCATCCTACCAGCCCAGGAGCTTCAAAGGGCAGGACCACCGTCTCCTCTCTGGACAGCAGACACTGCACAAAACCAGTGAGGTCTACCCTAGAGAACTCCTGGAGACAGTCCAATCTTAGTCCTCACGGCAAAGGCCAGCTCCAGCAGAAGGCTAAGCAAACAGAGCGGGGGACACCTTACCTTACTTCCACTGATGGTGTGGAACTTTTTCTCCAGAACTTTCTTCACAGGTTCTTCTTCTTTAAAGGTGATGAAAACAAAGCCTCGTCTTTTGTTAGACTTTGGATCCATTGGAAGCTCAATGGCTTCAATCTGCAAACAAAAGCAAAGCTCAGGACCGTACCTCAGACTACAGGGAACTCACAGGAGAAAAGGCCCAAGAACGCAGTGACCTACCCAGCTCTAACCAGCCAAAGTGTCAAGGAGCAGGAAAAAGGTAAGGCCAGAGCAGCTGGCAGGCCATTCCTGGGGCCACGCACTCACCTTGCCAAATTCGCCAAAGTACTCCCGTATCTTCTCCTCAGTGGCTTCAGGATTCAGACCTCCCACAAAAATTTTCTTTACAGGGTCTTTCTTCATGGCCATGGCTTTTTTGGGGTCAATGACACGGCCATCCAGCCGGTGCTCCTTCTGGTCTAGAACCTGTTCAACAGAAGGAGTTGGGTTCCAACTACTCAGCAGCTTGATCCTGAACAAGGACCTTCTTTCTCTTCAAGTCGTTAAGACTTCAACAGAGCAACACAAGACATTCTTTATCCCGTCCAAACTCTACCCCTAACCTGACTTCCCAACCCAATCTCCAAACTTCACCAGGTTTACCTAAGTACTTACAAATTTTTCCTCAGCCCACCCCCAAGTCTCTGACCATGCCAGGCACCCCTCTTCCTGCCCAGCCAGTCCCAATTTAAGGGGGTAAAGCAGCAGAAATGTAAAGCACAGGCTAGAACTAGGCTGCTAGGGCTAGAACCCTGATATCTAACCCTTACTAGCTATGGGATCTCTTCTACTTAACTTTTTATGGAAAATGAAACTAAAATAATACCTATCTCCTAGCAAGTGTGGGGTCTCTTTTAGTTCTCTCAAGGAAATGTTTCCTTTAGCAAAGTTCAGAACAGGCACAAGAAAATAAATGGTCCACTGTTACCTTCCTGACAGCAGACACTGCACAAAACCAGTGAGGTCTACCCTAGAGAACTCCTGGAGACAGTCCAATCTTAGTCCTCACGGCAAAGGCCAGCTCCAGCAGAAGGCTAAGCAAACAGAGCGGGGGACACCTTACCTTACTTCCACTGATGGTGTGGAACTTTTCTCCAGAACTTTCTTCACAGGTTCTTCTTCTTTAAAGGTGATGAAAACAAAGCCTCGTCTTTTGTTAGACTTTGGATCCATTGGAAGCTCAATGGCTTCAATCTGCAAACAAAAGCAAAGCTCAGGACCGTACCTCAGACTACGGGGAACTCACAGGAGAAAAGGCCCAAGAACGCAGTGACCTACCCAGCTCTAACCAGCCAAAGTGTCAAGGAGCGGGAAAAAAGGTAAGGCCAGAGCAGCTGGCAGGCCATTCCTGGGGCCACGCACTCACCTTGCCAAATTCGCCAAAGTACTCCCGTATCTTCTCCTCAGTGGCTTCAGGATTCAGACCTCCCACAAAAATTTTCTTTACAGGGTCTTTCTTCATGGCCATGGCTTTTTTGGGGTCAATGACACGGCCATCCAGCCGGTGCTCCTTCTGGTCTAGAACCTGTTCAACAGAAGGAGTTGGGTTCCAACTACTCAGCAGCTTGATCCTGAACAAGGACCTTCTTTCTCTTCAAGTCGTTAAGACTTCAACAGAGCAACACAAGACATTCTTTATCCCGTCCAAACTCTACCCCTAACCTGACTTCCCAACCCAATCTCCAAACTTCACCAGGTTTACCTAAGTACTTACAAATTTTTCCTCAGCCCACCCCCAAGTCTCTGACCATGCCAGGCACCCCTCTTCCTGCCCAGCCAGTCCCAATTTAAGGGGGTAAAGCAGCAGAAATGTAAAGCACAGGCTAGAACTAGGCTGCTAGGGCTAGAACCCTGATATCTAACCCTTACTAGCTATGGGATCTCTTCTACTTAACTTTTTATGGAAAATGAAACTAAAATAATACCTATCTCCTAGCAAGTGTGGGGTCTCTTTTAGTTCTCTCAAGGAAATGTTTCCTTTAGCAAAGTTCAGAACAGGCACAAGAAAATAAATGGTCCACTGTTACCTTCCTGAACCACCGCAGCCCATACTCCCTCCCCTACTTAATCTCTACTTTTAACCCCTTCAAAAAAAGAGAACAAGTTTCTAACCTCTCTGCTCTCAGCCATTCATGGTCTAGAGACTGGTATCATCTTAAAATACAGAGACTCCCGATAGTAAGGCACCCAGCTTACCTTCTCCACACTGGCTGCGTCTTTGAAGAGGATGAACCCAAACCCTCTTGACCGGCCAGTGTTGGGATCCATTTTTATCGTACAGTCAACGACCTCGCCAAACTTGGTAAAATAATCCTTTAGATCCTTTTTGCTAGTATCCCAGCTCAGGCCACCAACGAACATTTTTCTGAAACAGTGGGATGAGACACATGGCAACAAGCCTTAGAAGCAAGCTGTGCTTTTGGAAAGATAGGCCCTGACAAAGCTCTCATTTGAAAGGATTATAACAATAAAGCCACCACTCGGAACGAGGTTCTACCTCCGGAATAAGTCTCCCCGATCCTTCCAAACGCCACCCTGATCCTAATAAGGCCTCAGAGGGCCCCGTACCCCGGGCTGGTGGGGGAAAGGAAGCACGACTTGGCCGCGAGCTAGGCCCGGAGCTCTCACACCCGGAAGGAAACATCTCTGGAACCACGGATCAAAACGCGACAGTCCCCGCCACCCCCGAGCACTTCGAGGAACTCGAGGCTTCCGGGGCCGAGTCGGCGCTCAGCCCGGGGCTCCGCCCTCGTCCGGGCGCGGAGGAGGGAGGCCGGCCGCGCGCCACCCCCGCCGCCCGGACCGCCCCCGCCGCCCGCGCCCGGCGCATCCCCTCCCAAGCCACGGGCCCGCGCCAGCAGCCCCAGGGCGGCCAGAGGCGACCCGCAAACTCCTGCAAACTCCGGCCGGCGCGGCGGGCGGGCGGCGCGGCCGGGGTGCGGGCCCCGTGCAGGCCCGGCCGCGCGCCCCTCCCCCCGCCGCGTGGCGCCATCAAAAGGCGGCCCCGGAACAAAGGCGAGGGCCCCGGCGGCCGCGGCCGCACCTACCCCTCGTCCTCCTCGTTCTTGCTGGCGTTGATCTGGTCGCCCTCGGCGCCGTTCTGGTGGCCGGCCTGGGCGCCGCGTTCCCGCCTCCAGCACCCGCCGCAGCGCCGGCGCCGGTGCCGGCCGGCGACTCGCCCTCGGGGGCAGCCTCGTGTCCGTTCTCGGTGGCGCCCGTCGCCTCCATGGGTTGCTCTTCGCCCGCTTCCGACATGCTAGGCCGAGGCGCTCGGCTCCTGCAACGGGCAGCCCCGGGCGTCAGGCCGGCGCCGCTCCCGCCCAGGCTCCCGCCCGCCCGCGGGCCCGGCCGCTCACCTCGCCGCCGATGACGCCGCGGGGCCCGTTCGTCCCCACCCGCCGGGAAGGCACCCCGGGCTCGGCCGCGCTCGCGCTCGCGCTGCCGGGCCTCTCCCGTCTACCAACGGAGCCGCCGCGACCTCGCGCTCTCCTCTGCCTTACGAACGCACCGACCAAAAACCCCTCCCCCCCATGCCGACTCGTGGCGCTCTTTATAAAGCCACCACTCGGAACGAGGTTCTACCTCCGGAATAAGTCTCCCCGATCCTTCCAAACGCCACCCTGATCCTAATAAGGCCTCAGAGGGCCCCGTACCCCGGGCTGGTGGGGGAAAGGAAGCACGACTTGGCCGCGAGCTAGGCCCGGAGCTCTCACACCCGGAAGGAAACATCTCTGGAACCACGGATCAAAACGCGACAGTCCCCGCCACCCCCGAGCACTTCGAGGAACTCGAGGCTTCCGGGGCCGAGTCGGCGCTCAGCCCGGGGCTCCGCCCTCGTCCGGGCGCGGAGGAGGGAGGCCGGCCGCGCGCCACCCCCGCCGCCCGGACCGCCCCCGCCGCCCGCGCCCGGCGCATCCCCTCCCAAGCCACGGGCCCGCGCCAGCAGCCCCAGGGCGGCCAGAGGCGACCCGCAAACTCCTGCAAACTCCGGCCGGCGCGGCGGGCGGGCGGCGCGGCCGGGGTGCGGGCCCCGTGCAGGCCCGGCCGCGCGCCCCTCCCCCCGCCGCGTGGCGCCAACAAAAGGCGGCCCCGGAACAAAGGCGACGGCCCCGGCGGCCGCGGCCGCACCTACCCCGCGTCCTCCTCGTTCTTGCTGGCGTTGATCTGGTCGCCCTCGGCGCCGTTCTGGTGGCCGGCCTGGGGCGCCGCGTTCCCGCCTCCAGCACCCGCCGCAGCGCCGGCGCCGGTGCCGGCCGGCGACTCGCCCTCGGGGGCAGCCTCGTGTCCGTTCTCGGTGGCGCCCGTCGTCTCCATGGGTTGCTCTTCGCCCGCTTCCGACATGCTAGGCCGAGGCGCTCGGCTCCTGCAACGGGCAGCCCCGGGCGTCAGGCCGGCGCCGCTCCCGCCCAGGCTCCCGCCCGCCCGCGGGCCCGGCCGCTCACCTCGCCGCCGATGACGCCGCGGGGCCCGTTCGTCCCCACCCGCCGGGAAGGCACCCCGGGCTCGGCCGCGCTCGCGCTCGCGCTGCCGGGCCTCTCCCCCGTCTACCAACGGAGCCGCCGCGACCTCGCGCTCTCCTCTGCCTTACGAACGCACCGACCAAAAAACGCTCGCCAGGGTCGCGCGGCGCCGCCTGACAATGCCGACTCGTGGCGCTCTTTATAATGCCGGAGCCGAGTCCACCTCGCAACAAGGTGCATGCTCATTGGCTTCGCCGGCCCGTCACTCAATCCCATGCCGGCTTCCCATTGGCCGCAGCGGCGCACGCACGGTAGATCCAGGCGGGCTTTGTACTCGTTTTAGAATCCGCGCGAGCCGGGCCTTGCAGAAGGTGGCCGAGTATGGTGGTCAGACAGTCCTGTCGCCAACAGCCGGTGGCCCGAGTCCAGCATCGGAGAGGCACAGGGCACCCTTCGCCTTCTGAGGCCGTAGTCCCTGATCCAGGTGCGCCCTAAAACCAACATTGGCAGCCTTAGCCGCTCCCTATCCCAGAAGAGGAAACTGGACTCGAGGAAGTCTCGGAAGCCAAGGTCGCCCGGTTGGAAGTGCGGAACCCGGCCTTCGGAGATGGGACGCGTAGTATCCTCCATGCCCCATGAAACTGGGACGGGAACGGGGCCCGCCCTCCCCCTTGACCTTGGTACTGTCAGAGCCCCTGGCTGCAGCCCCTTCTGCCGCCTCCTTGGACGCTAGAAGCGAAGAGGAGGCGGAGTTCGTCGGGTGACTGGCCAATGGTGCTCCGCGCGGGAGAAATAGTGGGACCACGGTGTTATCCAATCTTAGGGCGCCTAGCACCACCCTGACGACTAGCATCGCGTTTTTACTTTTCATAACTTAACATCTTTAATTCGTTTATTTCCGTGAAGTCATGAAGTTTGGGAAGGACACAATAGTTCTCCTTTTCTAATATACAAAACCTCTCAGTACTTATTTATCTTCTTGACCACCAAGCTTGAAAGGCATGTGTAATCATTATTCCTTTTAATCACATGGGTGAGGAACCCCAGATGAAGAAAGGTTAAAACTTCTGAAACAAAATGAAGAAAAAATAAAATAATTAAAAAAAAAAACAAAAAAACTTTAGCTTGGGAATTACCAAATAATAGCAGAACAGAAGTAGCTGACATCTCCCACTGGAATCCTGTGGCCAGGCTCAGATATAGTCTATTTTCTCATTTGATCTCTGAACAACCTTAGAGAAGGTGATAACCTATTTATAAGTACGAAAACAAGCCCAGAGCCCTGGCCTAAGGCTCACTTCCTAAGCCAACACACTCAGTTGTGTCCAACTCTACGATCCCGTGGACTGTAGCCCGCCAGGCTCTTCTGTCCATGAAATTCTCCTGGCAAGACTACTGAAGTGGGTTAGCCATTCCCTTTCCAGGGGGATCTTCCCAGCCCAGGGATCAAACCCAGGTCACCCACATTGCTCAGGCAGATTCTTTACCATCTGAGCCACCAAAGAAGCCCAGTGAAGCTGCCATGACAATGGAAAATGTCACAATTTCACATTTGGAAAGAAATTCTCAAAAATAAATCTGAAGATTTAGTCACACAATGCTGCATCTCCCCCAAGGTATCGACCACTTAGAGCTGGGGCACCCACCCCCAGATAAGCAAATGCCTCTGATTCATCCCAAAGTTCACCTAACCATTTCACTTTCAGGCTAGAATGTGTGTGTGTTAGTTGATCAGTTGTGTATGACTCTTTGCAACCCCATGGATGAACCCGCCAGGCTCCTCTGTCCATGGGATTCTCCAGGCAAGAATACTGGAGTGGGGCTTCCCAGGTGAATGAAGAGTCTGCCTTGCAGTGCAAGGGGCGCCGGTTCAATCCCTTGCCTGGGAAGATCCCACGTGCCGCGGAGCGGCTGGACCAATGTGTCCAATTACCTAGCCGGAGCTCTGGCACGCATGCGCCCAGAGCCGGCGCTCTGCGACAACAGAGACCACCGCGATGGGAGGCCCACAGGAGCCAAAGAACAAAGACGGATGAAAATAGAGAAATGAAGGACCAATGGAAGTGGCCCGCCCATCCCCCCCCTCCAAAAAAGATAAATAAATAAAAATTTAAAAAAAAAAAAAACAGACACAAGGAAAATACCACGTGGCGGTGAAGGCAGAGACTGGAGTAATACATGTACAAATGAAATGCCTTGGTCAGTTTAGACTGCTGTAGCAAAATACTATTGTCTGGGTGCCTTAAACAACAAACTTATTTCTCACAGTTCTAGAAGCTGAGAAGTCCGATATCAAGACATCTGATGAGGACATTGTAAAAAAATTATTTGCCAACACTTATAAAGCATGATATTTCTTCAAAATGTTGCATTTCCAGGTACTTTGAGAAAAATTTTAGATGAAGTCACACTGGGCCATAGTCTCACATGCTCACCCTCAGGCAGCTGAGTCACAGTGCCCCTCAGCAGGTGGGGCAGCTGCTGTCCAGCTCATTCCAGCCCCTAGCCTCTTGCTCCTGGGCCCTCTAAACTGATATCAACTGAAAGGATTAGGGATGTCAGTCCCTAACTAAACCTCCATGAAACTCAGCTTCTTTATGTTGAATGCAGAGATGACAACACCTGCCCCTCAGTTCTCCTGCAGGGATCAGAGCTGGCTGTCAAGAGTTGAGCACAGTGCCAGTAGGTCTAACTGTCCCTGTTAGCACCAGGACTGCTAACAGTGATAATAATACATCTCAGGGAAGACTGCTTCACCTGAGGAGCTCCCCATCACAATCGAATCCTCAAAACAGAAGTTGAAGACCTGGAGGAGCTCTACTAGCCAGCACCCCCATCCACTCAGAACACATTCTTGTGACGGCCAGTTGTGCCTAGTTTGAGTCTCAGAAGCAACCACTGCCCAGCAGAGGCCAGTCAGCATTGCCTAAGACACTCTTCTGGAATCAGATCTTAATGGAATATGTGCTTCACATACAGACATAACCCTCCCAATCTTCTTCATCTTGAACACAGAGATGACTACACCTGCCTCTCAGCACTCCTGCAGGGCTCAGAGACTGACTGCCTTCAATGGTCGTGGCATGCAGAGGGGCCCAGCCTGGCTTCATGTCACAATCTCCTGTACAGCTTGTAAGACTTCAGATTCCCAGACCCTTGTGGCTGAATTCTCACGTTTTACAGCATTCCAGGCAAAGGCCATTGGACAGGAATGGATTCAGGATACAGTGCTGCTGAACAGGTCAAGGAAAAGCCTATGAAACAAAACATTCCAGGCAAAGGCCATTGGGAATCACTGCTGTAGCAAAATACTATTGTCTGGGTGCCTTAAACAACAAACTTATTTCTCACAGTTCTAGAAGCTGAGAAGTCCGATATCAAGACATCTGATGAGGACATTGTAAAAAAATTATTTGCCAACACTTATAAAGCATGATATTTCTTCAAAATGTTGCATTTCCAGGTACTTTGAGAAAAATTTTAGATGAAGTCACACTGGGCCATAGTCTCACATGCTCACCCTCAGGCAGCTGAGTCACAGTGCCCCTCAGCAGGTGGGGCAGCTGCTGTCCAGCTCATTCCAGCCCCTAGCCTCTTGCTCCTGGGCCCTCTAAACTGATATCAACTGAAAGGATTAGGGATGTCAGTCCCTAACTAAACCTCCATGAAACTCAGCTTCTTTATGTTGAATGCAGAGATGACAACACCTGCCCCTCAGTTCTCCTGCAGGGATCAGAGCTGGCTGTCAAGAGTTGAGCACAGTGCCAGTAGGTCTAACTGTCCCTGTTAGCACCAGGACTGCTAACAGTGATAATAATACATCTCAGGGAAGACTGCTTCACCTGAGGAGCTCCCCATCACAATCGAATCCTCAAAACAGAAGTTGAAGACCTGGAGGAGCTCTACTAGCCAGCACCCCCATCCACTCAGAACACATTCTTGTGACGGCCAGTTGTGCCTAGTTTGAGTCTCAGAAGCAACCACTGCCCAGCAGAGGCCAGTCAGCATTGCCTAAGACACTCTTCTGGAATCAGATCTTAATGGAATATGTGCTTCACATACAGACATAACCCTCCCAATCTTCTTCATCTTGAACACAGAGATGACTACACCTGCCTCTCAGCACTCCTGCAGGGCTCAGAGACTGACTGCCTTCAATGGTCGTGGCATGCAGAGGGGCCCAGCCTGGCTTCATGTCACAATCTCCTGTACAGCTTGTAAGACTTCAGATTCCCAGACCCTTGTGGCTGAATTCTCACGTTTTACAGCATTCCAGGCAAAGGCCATTGGACAGGAATGGATTCAGGATACAGTGCTGCTGAACAGGTCAAGGAAAAGCCTATGAAACCAAGAAATGTCTATCTCCCCTCTGAAAGGTAGCAGCACCTCCTCATCAGAGCAGCTTTGGAGGCTCTTGTGTGTATGGTTTATCCCTGCCACTAAGTCAGGGTCGGCCTGGGGGGTCTCTGTTTGAGTCTCAGTTTCTGATTACACGATATATTCATACTAACAGCTCAGGCTTCAACTCCCTAGAGAAGGAAATGGTAACCCACTCTAGCATTCTTGCCAGGAGAATCCCATGGACAGAACCTGGTGGGCTACAGTGCAGGGGGTCACAAAGACTCAGATGCAACTGAGCCACAACAGCCATCAACATGCCCCTCAGGACAGATCTGATTTTGGAACTTTAAATCCGCATGAGTCACTAGCCCTCAACATCTCTCCTGAGCTCTCCCAAGGCACCTCAATCTCAGCATGTCTAAAAGAGAACACATGACATTCCCCAGAGCCCAGACCATCTGCCACTGCCCTTGACCACAAAGAATGCCTCCACCACGCTACCTGTGCAAGCCAGGAAGCTGGCCAGATCAGCCTTGACACCCCTCTCCCTGGCAAGTCACCACCTAGAGCCCAGCATGCCTTTGTGACTGTCACCTACACCGAGGTTTGCACTGTGGGGCCATCAGTCAGGGCTGGCCAGCCTGTGTGCCCAATATATCTAAAAGCTGTCCAAAATTGTCTCGCGGATAACAGTCTCCGGTGGTATTCAGGCTAGAAAAGCAGCTCTCTCCTCCATAGGGTCATTTAGAGACTCAGACCCCTTTCATCTTATGGCCCTGCCAGCCCCTCAGGCTTTGTCATCGCATGAAGCTGACAGAATGAAACACAT
The DNA here is from genome assembly GCA_022376925.1 of Tragulus kanchil. Lineage (NCBI taxonomy): Eukaryota > Metazoa > Chordata > Mammalia > Artiodactyla > Tragulidae > Tragulus > Tragulus kanchil. Next base: position 71,618,138 of record JAIOJX010000029.1, on the reverse strand, counting down.
AGGGAGGAACTGGCATGAATCTGGATAGCCCAGCCCAGAAGTGGCACACGTCAATCTCACTATCCATTGGCTGCAACAATGTTTGTGGCCTTTCACTCCTCCAAAGGGCACTAAGAAATGAGCCAAGCTGCTTGCACAGCTGGACGAGGCTCAGAAGACCCTTGTGGCTGAATTCTCACAATCTCCTGTACAGCTTGTAAGACTTCAGATTCCCAGACCCTTGTGGCTGAATTCTCACGTTTTACAGCATTCCAGGCAAAGGCCATTGGACAGGAATGGATTCAGGATACAGTGCTGCTGAACAGGTCAAGGAAAAGCCTATGAAACCAAGAAATGTCTATCTCCCCTCTGAAAGGTAGCAGCACCTCCTCATCAGAGCAGCTTTGGAGGCTCTTGTGTGTATGGTTTATCCCTGCCACTAAGTCAGGGTCGGCCTGGGGGGTCTCTGTTTGAGTCTCAGTTTCTGATTACACGATATATTCATACTAACAGCTCAGGCTTCAACTCCCTAGAGAAGGAAATGGTAACCCACTCTAGCATTCTTGCCAGGAGAATCCCATGGACAGAACCTGGTGGGCTACAGTGCAGGGGGTCACAAAGACTCAGATGCAACTGAGCCACAACAGCCATCAACATGCCCCTCAGGACAGATCTGATTTTGGAACTTTAAATCCGCATGAGTCACTAGCCCTCAACATCTCTCCTGAGCTCTCCCCAAGGCACCTCAATCTCAGCATGTCTAAAAGAGAACACATGACATTCCCCAGAGCCCAGACCATCTGCCACTGCCCTTGACCACAAAGAATGCCTCCACCACGCTACCTGTGCAAGCCAGGAAGCTGGCCAGATCAGCCTTGACACCCCTCTCCCTGGCAAGTCACCACCTAGAGCCCAGCATGCCTTTGTGACTGTCACCTACACCGAGGTTTGCACTGTGGGGCCATCAGTCAGGGCTGGCCAGCCTGTGTGCCCAATATATCTAAAAGCTGTCCAAAATTGTCTCTCGCGGATAACAGTCTCCGGTGGTATTCAGGCTAGAAAAGCAGCTCTCTCCTCCATAGGGTCATTTAGAGACTCAGACCCCTTTCATCTTATGGCCCTGCCAGCCCCTCAGGCTTTGTCATCGCATGAAGCTGACAGAATGAAACACATAGGGAGGAACTGGCATGAATCTGGATAGCCCAGCCCAGAAGTGGCACACGTCAATCTCACTATCCATTGGCTGCAACAATGTTTGTGGCCTTTCACTCCTCCAAAGGGCACTAAGAAATGAGCCAAGCTGCTTGCACAGCTGGACGAGGACAGACTGGGTGCCCAGTTTTCACAATGGGCCTCACCAACTGCCTGTCAGTGACAGTGCAAGGAGACCCTAGGGAAAAGCTTTCCATCAGCCGGCCTGCCTTTCGGGTACCATCCCCAAGTGCTACCACTATCAGAGGCTACCCCTGCCCCTGTCCTAGAAGTGAGTCTCCTTTCTATGTGTTAAGATGAACACCATATCAGGGAAACACAGGAGGACAGGGGCACATGGGTGAGACATGAACCGATCCAGGGAAGTGGGCAGGTAGGACAAGGCTTCCCACAAGAGCAGATGCCTGGGCTGTGCCACGGAGATTGAATGGGGGTTCTTCAGGCAGGGATGGGAGAGAAGAGGGTACAGGGCAGAGGAAACCAACTGAGCAAAGGCTCAGTGCTCGAGAAAGCAGACTGTTTAGAGAACTACAAAAATGAAAAGAATAGTACCTCATGACACAAATTCTATGAAACCCAAAGTTAGTATCCATAGTAAGGTTTTAAATTCTGTCAATAAGAACATATGAAAATATGCTTCATCTCTTATGTTTTTACTTTTCTACATAATACCCTCTAAATTTAGCCTCTTGGCCCACACAGCAAAAAATATTTACTATCTGATCCTATACAGGGAAAACTTGCCCAGTTCTATTCTAGACCGTTCTCCTGCTCCCTCGACTCAAAAGGCCCAGCTCAAATCCCAGCTCCCCTGTGTCCCAACTCTGGGGTTTAAAACAAGTCATTTTCCCTCTTTGGTTCTCCATTTTCTTCATCTGAAAGTTGGGTCAGCACTCAAGTGGGTGTAAAGAGGGTGAAGACCCATCGCTAGCCACAGAGCGGGTCCCTCATTCACTCATTGCCAGTCCCCTAGTCTCTTCCAGTTTCCAGCTGCAATACGTGTCCAGCAAGCCCCCTCACCTCGCTTGGTACCTCATCCAGGGGACGACTGCACCACTTGCCTTCTTCCAGCACCCCAAGCAATCTACCTCCACTGGCAAGAGCCCCATAGTGTTGATCTCTGAGTCGCTCATAAACCTCCGTGTCCTAGAAGAGCTTCCCATCTTCCTCACCAAATTCTGTTTCCTCCAAGATGACACACCCGAAGCCCCAGCAGTCCTTTTGGCTTACAGCTCTGCCTCTCCATGGGTCTGACTTCCGCCATGCCTGAGAGGTGATCTGGGCTTGCGGACAGCTGTGGTTCTTCCGGGTGAGGACAAATTCCAGGCCCAACCCAGGCCAGCCCTCTTCACACACAAGGGTCTCAACAAATACTTTGGACTGGCCTAATGAGGCATGGGGCAGATTTCCAGGGCCATGTCCTTCCCTCTCCCTTTGAGTTCCATGACAAAAAACTCATCAATGCTGACATCCAACATGTTATCAGCATGACACCCTCACATCAGCAGACATTCTAACTCCTCCCTGTTTCAACAGAGCCTCCACCCGGGAACCCGCCTTGCCCAGTCCTGAAGGCTTCTGCTTTTCCAGAACCACCTCCAGTCATGCTCTCCCCAGCCAAGGTCAGTCTGGTCATCAGTTTATGTGAGGCTAGTCCAGGCTCTAGCCCAGGGTCCACCTACTTTCCTTTGTCACATACTGCCAGTAAATCTTTTCCCACTGGGGAAGTGTTTCTTCTAAAATTGATCCTCCCTTGGGCTGTTAGGTCAGAACTACTTCCAGCAAAGAAGAACAAAGGCCTAGAACTGAACTTGTTGCCAACAAGTAGTACTCTTGTCCCCAGTTAATGTTCCTCCATTTGGCCAAAAAGAGGAGAACTAGCCTTCAACCGTGGGGGCTTTGAGCCCTGACCCATGATGGGATCAGCTTCTTCCTCATGCCCATCACCAGATTTTCCTTCTACATGCTAGCAACCTCTCCAGTGTCTTTTTTTTCCTTACATTTTTTATTGAGATGTAATTAACATGTCATAAAATCCACCCACTTACAGAGTACAATTCAATTCAATTTTAGCATATTCACAGAGTAGGGCAACGGCCACTACAATGTCAGTTTAGAACACGTCCATCACCTAAAAAAGAAACGCTTTACCCAGTCCTTCCCATCCTCACTCCCTCCAGCCCCCACAACCACTAACCTACTTTCTGTCTCTATAGATTTGCCTTTTCTACACAGATAATATGTGGCTTTTTGGAGAAGTTTTTTTTTTGGTGGGGGGGATTGGGGGAGGGAAGGGGGCGGGCCACTTCTATTGGTCTTTCATTTCTCTATTTTCATCCATCTTTGTTCTTTGGTCTGTGTTGTCTCCCATCGCGGTGGCCTCTGTTGTCACAGAGCATTGGCTCTGGGCGCACGTGCTCCAGAGCTCCAGCTCAGTAATTGGACACATCAGTCCAGCCGCTCCGCGGCACGTGGGATCTTCCCAGGCCAGGGATCGAACCAGTGCCCCTTGCACTGCAAGGCGGGGTCCTTACTCACTGGACCACCAGGGAAGCCCCAATATGTGGCTTTTTTGTGTCTGGCCTCTTTCACTTAGCATAATCTTTTCATCCATATGATAAGTGCGTATCAGTACCTTATTCCTCTTTATTGCCAAATAACTTTCCATTTTGTTTGCCAGTTCCCTGTCAGAGGCTAAATCTCAAAATGCTGAAGCACCCCAAGCCTCAGTCCTCCTCCCGTTTTGTCTCTGTCTACTCAATTTATGGCTGATCCCATCCAGTCTCTTGACACAAAATATCACCTATATGCAAATGACCCACAAATCTCTCCCTCTGGCCGTTTCCCAGGAGCTCCAGACACACAGGTCCCACAGCCTCTTCCACACCACCACTTGGCCATCTCAGGCATCAGGCTTGAACCACAGTCTGAGTTCAGTTATGAGTTATGATGTTAGAACTAGTAAGGCTCAGATGGTGAAGAATCTGCCTGCAGTGCAAGAGGCCTGGTTCGATCCCTGGGTCAGGAATATCCCCTGGAGAAGGGAATGGCTACCCACTCCAATATTCTTGCCTGGAGAGTTCCATGGACAGGGAGGCTGGATCAAGAGTAGGTGTCTTTTTTTTCCTTACATTTTTTATTGAGATGTAATTAACATGTCATAAAATCCACCCACTTACAGAGTACAATTCAATTCAATTTTAGCATATTCACAGAGTAGGGCAACGGCCACTACAATGTCAGTTTAGAACACGTCCATCACCTAAAAAAGAAACGCTTTACCCAGTCCTTCCCATCCTCACTCCCTCCAGCCCCCACAACCACTAACCTACTTTCTGTCTCTATAGATTTGCCTTTTCTACACAGATAATATGTGGCTTTTTGGAGAAGTTTTTTTTTTGGTGGGGGGGATTGGGGGGAGGGAAGGGGGCGGGCGGGCCACTTCTATTGGTCTTTCATTTCTCTATTTTCATCCATCTTTGTTCTTTGGTCTGTGTTGTCTCCCATCGCGGTGGCCTCTGTTGTCACAGAGCATTGGCTCTGGGCGCACGTGCTCCAGAGCTCCAGCTCAGTAATTGGACACATCAGTCCAGCCGCTCCGCGGCACGTGGGATCTTCCCAGGCCAGGGATCGAACCAGTGCCCCTTGCACTGCAAGGCGGGGTCCTTACTCACTGGACCACCAGGGAAGCCCCAATATGTGGCTTTTTTGTGTCTGGCCTCTTTCACTTAGCATAATCTTTTCATCCATATGATAAGTGCGTATCAGTACCTTATTCCTCTTTATTGCCAAATAACTTTCCATTTTGTTTGCCAGTTCCCTGTCAGAGGCTAAATCTCAAAATGCTGAAGCACCCCAAGCCTCAGTCCTCCTCCCGTTTTGTCTCTGTCTACTCAATTTATGGCTGATCCCATCCAGTCTCTTGACACAAAATATCACCTATATGCAAATGACCCACAAATCTCTCCCTCTGGCCGTTTCCCAGGAGCTCCAGACACACAGGTCCCACAGCCTCTTCCACACCACCACTTGGCCATCTCAGGCATCAGGCTTGAACCACAGTCTGAGTTCAGTTATGAGTTATGATGTTAGAACTAGTAAGGCTCAGATGGTGAAGAATCTGCCTGCAGTGCAAGAGGCCTGGTTCGATCCCTGGGTCAGGAATATCCCCTGGAGAAGGGAATGGCTACCCACTCCAATATTCTTGCCTGGAGAGTTCCATGGACAGGGGAGGCTGGAGTGCTACAGTCCTTGGGGTCACAAAGAGTCAGACACAACTGAGCGACTAACACTTTCACTTCCACACTTTACTTCATAAGGAAACACACTGTAACAGCACATTAATAATAATGTACAAGGCAGGCTCATCCAAAAAGATAAGGATGATTTAATATTAGGAATTCTGTTAATATAAAATACCATGTTCACAGATAAAATAAGAAAGAAGTCTTTTCAATACATATTAACAAGGCAATTGATAAAATTCAACATATATTTTTAGCAAACATTCTTGATGAAAATATTGATAGAATAAAGTAAAAACCACCCAAACAATCATCTTTCAGAAGGACTTTTATTAAAGTAAGCAGCACACAAGTTGTGTTTTTCCATTCATTAGTTAACCTTTTATAGAGGTACAATCAATGCAATTGGACAAGAGAAAAAAACTAGAGGTTATACAGGAAAAGAGTAGATAAAACCATCATCGTTTGCAGACGATATGAATGCAGAAAACCCAAAGCCCAAGACACTGCTCTAAACTATAAAAGAAGTCAGCAGGGTGGCCTTTGTATATGCCAACAGCAAACAGAAGATACAAAAGAAGGACCTAAAACACTTAGGAATACACTTCACAAGAAAAGGATGAAGAAAATTTGAATTACTGGGCCCATAAAAGATCTGAGTAAAGAGGAAGACTCAACATTAGGCAGATGTCAAACCTCTTGTAAACATTTGATAAAATAATTTGTTAATTCTATCCTAGTAAAAATACCCAAAACTTAATAGGAACAATCTCATATTAAAAAAGCAAATGTGGAATGCTATGCATAGTATGCTACCATTTCTATAAAAAGGAGACAAGCATTTGTATATAGATAAGATACAGACTATCTGTAGTGAAGTAGGAAATGGGTCTCTTTGGTTGCTCTGGTTAGTAAAATGGGTAACTGAAAGAGGGGTGGGAAGGACGCTTTCCACTGTATAACTTTAGGGCATAACTTTGAACCATGTAAATATATTACTTATTAAATTTTTTTAAAAACTGAAAACAATCATATTTCAAGTTCTTTTTAATTTCAGAAATACAGTTTAAACTTTTTTTTTTGATCTCTTTTTTTGTTTTTTTTAATTATTTACTTTCATCTATCTTTATTCTTCAGTCCGCGTGAGCCTCCCATTGCAGTGGCCTCTCCTGTTGCAGAGCACCGGCTCTGGGCGCACGCGCTCCAGAGCACTGGCATTGGACACACCGGTCCAGCCACTCTGCGGCACGTGGGATCTTCCTGGACCAGGGATCCAACCAGCACCCCTTGCACTGCAAGGTGGACTCTTTACCCAATGGGCCACCAGGGAATCCCCATATTTCCATTTTAAAAAAAATATGTTAATGGCTTTGTGTTGCCAGCAAGTGATTTAGGTATCTAAAACCTTCCATTACTAGGCTCCAAATCATGGAGTTGTGGATGATAATGGGAGGTGAGGCTAGGGGAGGCCCCAACACCATCACCATCATCACCCAAATCAAGGAACAACAGTGAGCTGCAGCCCATGCACCAAATATAGCCCACTGTCTTTTTGTCATAAAGTTTTATTAGGAACTCCACATACATTTGACTATATTCTGTCTGTGCTGCTTTCATCCTGTTAACAGCTGAGTTGAACATTTGCAGATTGTGCAGCCCACGGAGCCTTAACAGAAACATGTGCTGACACGTCATGTAAATCAAAAGGCTCTGACACCTAAGGTCTCCCTATCAAGCCCCAAACACTCTCAATCCAGTTTCTTCCCCAATCTGCTCCACTCCAGCCTGTCTTCCCTCCTCTCTGTCCCTCGTGAAGAAAGAGAAAAATAGATTTCTCCATCCATGAGTGGAAAAGGAAGGGCTGGACAGGAACTGAGTATGGTCAGGTTCCTGTTTATGCTCAGCAGTACTGGGGGCTGTGGAGAAGGGCCACAGGACTAGAAAGGGGACCACCTGCTGCTCCTTGCATCCCACCTCCCTCCAAGCCTGGTAAAAGACTGACAGAGGGAGGAAGGGAAACCTGGGCCCTGGTTTGCTCTGTGGTCCAGGGCAAGTTGCTTCCTCTCAAAGCCTCGTCATTCCCCTCTGTTAATGGAGGAGAGGGGATAGACAGGTCCCAAAGATGCTTCCAGCTCTCACATTCTAGTGGTAGGACTGTGCCCTTCATGCTTCCTCCAAAGGCAAAGTAAGAAACCACCTGTCCGTGGAGCACAGCAATAAAGCCAGAGTCATAAGCCAGAGCCAGCCTCAACCAATCCTGGTAATTCCTCACTGCTCCAGAGTGTAGGCATAAACTCAAAGGAGAGGAGACATGAGCCCAGCCAGAGAGGACTGGGACCAGCCCACTTGACAGACCCCAGGCTCAGGGGATGCAGCAGAGCTTGGGCAGTGACAGTATCACCTGCTTTCTCCTTCCTCTCTCATGGAATCAATGCCTCAGAGAGAGTCCCGGTGTCTGGAAGCAGCAGCCCTTCTGCAGCAGTTCCCAGATCTCCACCTACAACTAGGACCCAGGTCTCCCTGCCAGAATTTAAAAATTTGGCTCCAAATCATGGAGTTGTGGATGATAATGGGAGGTGAGGCTAGGGGAGGCCCCAACACCATCACCATCATCACCCAAATCAAGGAACAACAGTGAGCTGCAGCCCATGCACCAAATATAGCCCACTGTCTTTTTGTCATAAAGTTTTATTAGGAACTCCACATACATTTGACTATATTCTGTCTGTGCTGCTTTCATCCTGTTAACAGCTGAGTTGAACATTTGCAGATTGTGCAGCCCACGGAGCCTTAACAGAAACATGTGCTGACACGTCATGTAAATCAAAAGGCTCTGACACCTAAGGTCTCCCTATCAAGCCCCAAACACTCTCAATCCAGTTTCTTCCCCAATCTGCTCCACTCCAGCCTGTCTTCCCTCCTCTCTGTCCCTCGTGAAGAAAGAGAAAAATAGATTTCTCCATCCATGAGTGGAAAAGGAAGGGCTGGACAGGAACTGAGTATGGTCAGGTTCCTGTTTATGCTCAGCAGTACTGGGGGCTGTGGAGAAGGGCCACAGGACTAGAAAGGGGACCACCTGCTGCTCCTTGCATCCCACCTCCCTCCAAGCCTGGTAAAGACTGACAGAGGGAGGAAGGGAAACCTGGGCCCTGGTTTGCTCTGTGGTCCAGGGCAAGTTGCTTCCTCTCAAAGCCTCGTCATTCCCCTCTGTTAATGGAGGAGAGGGGATAGACAGGTCCCAAAGATGCTTCCAGCTCTCACATTCTAGTGGTAGGACTGTGCCCTTCATGCTTCCTCCAAAGGCAAAGTAAGAAACCACCTGTCCGTGGAGCACAGCAATAAAGCCAGAGTCATAAGCCAGAGCCAGCCTCAACCAATCCTGGTAATTCCTCACTGCTCCAGAGTGTAGGCATAAACTCAAAGGAGAGGAGACATGAGCCCAGCCAGAGAGGACTGGGACCAGCCCACTTGACAGACCCCAGGCTCAGGGGATGCAGCAGAGCTTGGGCAGTGACAGTATCACCTGCTTTCTCCTTCCTCTCTCATGGAATCAATGCCTCAGAGAGAGTCCCGGTGTCTGGAAGCAGCAGCCCTTCTGCAGCAGTTCCCAGATCTCCACCTACAACTAGGACCCAGGTCTCCCTGTAGTTCCAGTCACACCTCCAGTGGCCAATATTTACCCAGCACTCACTTTCGATACATTTGATCCCCTCCACAACCTGATGAGGTGGAGATGATTATCATCAACTCCACATGCTCCTGGGTCTCTTTTCTCCGCTAGCCTGTCCTGACCTGCCTCTCCACATGTGTGAATGTATCTAGCAACTGGTGTATTCATTTTCTATCATTATTGTAGCATATGACCACTTAGCACCTTAAAACAATGTCTCTCCCAGGTCTGCGGTTTAGAAATCCAGGATGGCATGGCTGGGTTCTTTGAGGAGTGCTTACAAGAGTGAAATTTCCAACTGCTGTGAGCTCATCTGGCACCTGGGATCCTATTCCAAGCTCACTCCTGCTGTTCGCAGATTTCAGTTCCTTGTGGTTACAGGACTGAGGTCCTCATTTCCTCTTGGCCAGGTATCCTTCTCAGCTCTCTGTGGTCCGTGCAGATAGCCTCCCTCCATCTTTAGATGCCAGGTTCAAATCTGATTCCTCTTTAGCCACCAGCAGAGGAAGCTCCTCAAGCATATTATCCATCCCTCTATTTTCCCACTGTTGCCTGAATGATCTTCCAAAAGCATAAAACTAATCAGGTTCACCCCCACTCAAACTGAAATTCCCCAGTAGCCTCAAGATTTAAACAAAAGTCTGTAAAATTCATTCATTCAAATGTTTTCTAAGGACTGACTCTCTGCCACATACCACATCCACAGACAGTCTCTGCCCTCCTGGAGTTTTCTGTGTTATGATATCAAGGGACCCCAACAATGAATATGGCTATAGTAAATGCTAGCCAAAGATATTATTTTCCAAGTTTCACGTATAGATGTGGGAGTTGGACCTTAAAGAGGGCTGAGCAACAAAGAATTGATGCCTTTAAGCTGGAGAAGTCTCTTGAGAGTCCCTTGGATTGCAAGATCAAACCAGTCAATCCTAAAGAAAATCATCCCTGAGTATTCATTGGAAGAACTGATGCTGAAGTTGAAGCTCCAATACTTTGGCCACCTGATGCAAAGAGATGACTTATTGGAAAAGATCCTGATGTTGGGAAAAATAGAAGACAGGAGAAGAGGACAACAGAGGATGAGATGGTTGGATGGTATCACCAAGTCAACGGACGTGAGTTTGATCAAGCTCCGGGAGATGGTGATGAACAGGGAAGCCTGCTGCAGTTCATGGGGTCAAAGAGTGGGATACGACTGAGTGACTGAACTGAATTGCTAAGAATGGCCATTCTAGTGGACCCACCAGGCTGTCTTCAGCTCTGCCCTCCCCATTCCACAGTTCCAGGCTTCCCCAGCACCACCCCCACCCATTCCACAAATCTCAGTAGGACACATCTTTTTTCCCAGATCCCTTCCTGGGTTCCAGTTCAATACTCGGAGTTCCTGATACTTCCTCATCATGGAACACAGAGGTGGAGTTCATGTGGAACCTCTGGGGAGGCAAGGACTTTCTCTAGCTCACTAGTGCTTCCCTCAGGGTCTGGCACAGCATCTGGCACATACCAAATGCTCAGTATGTGTTCTGGAAAGATTGGAGAGTCTGACAGGCAAGGATGAAGACACAAACCTCCTCAGCCTCCTCTCTACTCCTGATGGGTTGCCAACTCCACAGAAAATGCTGGCAGCAAAACCTCTGGCCACTCTGAGTTCTAGCCCATGGGTGCCTAGGCTGGCATCCCTCTTGCTTTGTACTATAAATGCAGTCAAGATTTAAACAAAAGTCTGTAAAATTCATTCATTCAAATGTTTTCTAAGGACTGACTCTCTGCCACATACCACATCCACAGACAGTCTCTGCCCTCCTGGAGTTTTCTGTGTTATGATATCAAGGGACCCCAACAATGAATATGGCTATAGTAAATGCTAGCCAAAGATATTATTTTCCAAGTTTCACGTATAGATGTGGGAGTTGGACCTTAAAGAGGGCTGAGCAACAAAGAATTGATGCCTTTAAGCTGGAGAAGTCTCTTGAGAGTCCCTTGGATTGCAAGATCAAACCAGTCAATCCTAAAGAAAATCATCCCTGAGTATTCATTGGAAGAACTGATGCTGAAGTTGAAGCTCCAATACTTTGGCCACCTGATGCAAAGAGATGACTTATTGGAAAAGATCCTGATGTTGGGAAAAATAGAAGACAGGAGAAGAGGACAACAGAGGATGAGATGGTTGGATGGTATCACCAAGTCAACGGACGTGAGTTTGATCAAGCTCCGGGAGATGGTGATGAACAGGGAAGCCTGCTGCAGTTCATGGGGTCAAAGAGTGGGATACGACTGAGTGACTGAACTGAATTGCTAAGAATGGCCATTCTAGTGGACCCACCAGGCTGTCTTCAGCTCTGCCCTCCCCATTCCACAGTTCCAGGCTTCCCCAGCACCACCCCCACCCATTCCACAAATCTCAGTAGGACACATCTTTTTTCCCAGATCCCTTCCTGGGTTCCAGTTCAATACTCGGAGTTCCTGATACTTCCTCATCATGGAACACAGAGGTGGAGTTCATGTGGAACCTCTGGGGAGGCAAGGACTTTCTCTAGCTCACTAGTGCTTCCCTCAGGGTCTGGCACAGCATCTGGCACATACCAAATGCTCAGTATGTGTTCTGGAAAGATTGGAGAGTCTGACAGGCAAGGATGAAGACACAAACCTCCTCAGCCTCCTCTCTACTCCTGATGGGTTGCCAACTCCACAGAAAATGCTGGCAGCAAAACCTCTGGCCACTCTGAGTTCTAGCCCATGGGTGCCTAGGCTGGCATCCTCTGCTTTGTCTATAAACTGCAGCTGGGATCCCAGGATGTTGCTGCTTGGAGATCAGCTGTTTAAGGACCAGAGCTCACTCCATGGCACAAGGTCTGGCAGGCATGCCAGTGTCGATTCCCAAGAGGCCAAGGAGAAAGGATGATATTTTCTGCGCACAAGAACAGAAAATGTGCCCATCAAGCTCAAGGATTCTATTAAGCAGTGGGAGGCAGCATGGCACCATTAGGAAAAGACAGGGCAGATTTTGTACACAGGGACTTGTACACATAAACATACACGTTCACATCAGCACCCCACCAACTTCTATCAGAACAGCAAAGAATATAAGAGAGTCTCCAACAGACAAGTTTCTCTGATTTTTGAGAGCATGCAAAGCCAGTGAAAGGGGATAGCAGATGAAGCAGTGGCAAAAGCTGCAGCCAGGAGAGTCTTTGGGGGTGGCGGGGGCAGTGCAGAGGAAACTCGCCTCAAGTGGCACCCCCAGGCCTCAGGACTGTGTGACCGGGAGTCAGGCTGAAACAGTGGTAGCACTGGGACCCACCACCTCCTCTTCCTCCTAGGCAGCCCCAACAAAATCCCATCTGGGAAAAGCACAGACTTTCAGCAGGTGTTGCTGGTCCAAAGTAGAATCTGCCTCTGGCTGCAACTGAGGATCCAGAGTTGACAATGGACTCAGTGGCCACCCTCTCCCTCTCCCCACCACCAACTGGAGCCACAGTCCCTGGCCCATGGCAGCTGCTTCAGCACAAAGTGACCAGCCAGAACACAAAGCATCTCACTAGACTGCCTCAGCTTCCCATCTGTTAAATGTCTGGATTAGGGGGTCCCTAGGATTCCTTGGATTTCTAAAAATATCATCCTCCCCACTAATTTTATCTCTTCCAGAAATCAAAATCATCTGCTACTGCCTGCCCCAGGTCACTGGCTAGAAAAGCTGGAGGAGAGGGAGAGAAGTGTTGACCCCTTACATTACCCCCTACAAAGAGTCAGCATTCCCAGTGCAATGGGTCGAATTGTGTCCCCTCAAACGATCTGTTCAAGTGTTAATTCTGGTGTCTATGCATGTGACCTTATTTACAAATAGGGTTTGTCATGTAATCAAGTAAAGATGAGCTCTTTAGGGTGGGCCCTAATACAGTGTGACTGGTGTCTTTATAAGAAGGGGAGGGGCTTCTCCGGTAGCTCAGTGGTAAAGAGCTCACCTGCCAATGCAGGAGACACGGGTTCAATCCCTGATCCTGGAAGATCCCACATGCTGAGGAGCAATTAAGGTCATGAGCCACAACTATTAAGCCTGTGCTCCAGAGCCTTGGATCCTCAACTATTGAGCCCACGTGCTGCAACTACTGAAGCCCGTGTGCCCTAGAGCCTGAGTTCCACAAGAGAAGTTACCACAACAAGAAGCCTGCTATAAGAAAAAGGTCTCCAACAGACAAGTTTCTCTGATTTTTGAGAGCATGCAAAGCCAGTGAAAGGGGATAGCAGATGAAGCAGTGGCAAAAGCTGCAGCCAGGAGAGTCTTTGGGGGTGGCGGGGGCAGTGCAGAGGAAACTCGCCTCAAGTGGCACCCCCAGGCCTCAGGACTGTGTGACCGGGAGTCAGGCTGAAACAGTGGTAGCACTGGGACCCACCACCTCCTCTTCCTCCTAGGCAGCCCCAACAAAATCCCATCTGGGAAAAGCACAGACTTTCAGCAGGTGTTGCTGGTCCAAAGTAGAATCTGCCTCTGGCTGCAACTGAGGATCCAGAGTTGACAATGGACTCAGTGGCCACCCTCTCCCTCTCCCCACCACCAACTGGAGCCACAGTCCCTGGCCCATGGCAGCTGCTTCAGCACAAAGTGACCAGCCAGAACACAAAGCATCTCACTAGACTGCCTCAGCTTCCCATCTGTTAAATGTCTGGATTAGGGGGTCCCTAGGATTCCTTGGATTTCTAAAAATATCATCCTCCCCACTAATTTTATCTCTTCCAGAAATCAAAATCATCTGCTACTGCCTGCCCCAGGTCACTGGCTAGAAAAGCTGGAGGAGAGGGAGAGAAGTGTTGACCCCTTACATTACCCCCTACAAAGAGTCAGCATTCCCAGTGCAATGGGTCGAATTGTGTCCCCTCAAACGATCTGTTCAAGTGTTAATTCTGGTGTCTATGCATGTGACCTTATTTACAAATAGGGTTTGTCATGTAATCAAGTAAAGATGAGCTCTTTAGGGTGGGCCCTAATACAGTGTGACTGGTGTCTTTATAAGAAGGGGAGGGGCTTCCCTGGTAGCTCAGTGGTAAAGAGCTCACCTGCCAATGCAGGAGACACGGGTTCAATCCCTGATCCTGGAAGATCCCACATGCTGAGGAGCAATTAAGGTCATGAGCCACAACTATTAAGCCTGTGCTCCAGAGCCTTGGATCCTCAACTATTGAGCCCACGTGCTGCAACTACTGAAGCCCGTGTGCCCTAGAGCCTGAGTTCCACAAGAGAAGTTACCACAACAAGAAGCCTGCTCACCTCAACTGAAGAGTAGCCCCCACTCCCTGCAACTAGAGAAGAGCCTGTGACAGAAGTGAAAACCCAGAATAGCCAAATATAAATAAAATTTAAAAAGAAGAAGGGGAAAATGCCATGTGACAACAGAGGCAGAGATGAGAGTCATGTGTCTACAAGCCAAGGGACGCCAGTGATGGCAGCGACACCAGAAGCTAAGAGAAAGGCACAGAATAGATCCTCCCCTAGAACCTACAGAGACAGCACAACCCTGTGGATACCTGGATTTTGGACTTCTGGTCTCCAGAATTGTGAGACAGTAAATTTGTATTGTTTTAAGCCACCTGGTTTGTGGTACTTTATTCATGCACTCCTTGGAAACTAATACAACCAGCCAGTCCCCAGGATCTGCCTATTGAACAAATGAATACACCTCCCCACCCCTGTCTGTCATCATGAGGGAAAGGAGAAGGAAGCAGGCCCACCACCCATATTGAAAGGGTTCAGGGCAAGATGGTATGGATGGAGACCTGTTCCTTCTTCTCCTATTTCCACCCACCCGTCTCACTCTGTTCTGTATAGTGAGGGACCCACATGCACATATGTGGATATATCAAGGCAAAGCCCATGTTCTGTCCACAATCCACCCCCACACACCTTGGTCACCCTTCAGGGACAGCTCTCTCTCTCTCTGAAGGGCAGATCAGGGGAGAGGGTTGGGCAGGCTGTAGAAATGGACTCGGAGCCAACAAGGTAGGGAATTCAGCACTTGGTGGACTAGGGGTGAGGGACACACCCTCTTGGTGTAGCAGATGCCTTACCCCTGCACACTAAAGTTCAGGCCCTGGCAGTTCCTGGTGTCCCAGAAGGGAACAGCCTGACTTCCAGCACGTGCAGGAGCAGGGGGTACTTTCCTGGCAGTATCTCACTCACCTCCATTGTATTCTAAAGGTGAAAAAAAACTGAAGCATAGTAAAGTTTAAGAATTTGTCCAGGGCTAAAAAACTGACAAACTTATTATCTGGTCAAGTCATGGTCTCTTTCATTCCCAGACACTTTCTTCTCCATATAATCTGCTTTTCCCTAGACCTGACTTAATAGGCAAACTACCAAAACCCTATAAAACAGATTAAACATAAACAGATACCTAAAATACAAGCACTACAGTCATCAAAGTAACTTAATACTAGAGAAGAATCGAAAGGCTGGAAACAGACCCAAACACATATTAGAATCTGGTATATCACAAAGATGTTTTAAATGAATGGAGAGAAAGAGAAAGAATTCCATAAATGGCATTAGAACAATGGCAAGCCATCTGGACCAAAGCAAAGCTGGATGCTGTCTTGTTCCTCACACTCCCAGTAAAACTGATGATCAAGATTTTCATATAAACGGTAAAACCACAAAAGCACTAGGAAAGTTTCCTTAAAATACAAAAAGCTTTTCTCAAGCACTAAGAGACAATTCTGTAGAAAAAGTGGACAAGAAATGAAGAGAAAGTTCACAGAAAAGAAACATAAATGACCGAGAAAAATATGAAATGGCAGCCTTCTTCTTTTTTTTTTTTTTTTTTTGGCAGCCTTCTTCTGAACTAAAGAAATATAAATGAAAGTGGACACTAGTCTCCCCATTAGATCATCACCATCGCTCCTCCCTCTGAAAAAAGTTTGCTAAAACCCAGTCTTCAAAGGTGATGGAGAGACGCTATCAGAACAGCTGTCAATCCCTCCTCTTTAGAAGACAATTGAACAAAACTGCATTCCCCAAAACATAAACGTTAGGGATTTACCACTGAAGAAACTCACAAAAGGACCAAAGATACAGCACAGGATTCTTTGCAAACTTACTCAAAACTGTAAAAGCAGTTAAAAAACAAACTAAAGTTCTTTAGTAAGGGCTGGTTATATGTAAGTGATATGACAAAGTATTAAAAGAACAAGATTTATCTCTACTGTGAAAATAGAAAATGTTCCCCAAATATACTGAGAAGTGGAAACAAATCGTCAGAACAATGTATTACATTATTTCATGCATGTAAACAAATATATGATATATATATATATATATATATATATATATATATCCATGCACAATAATCAGTGAGTATCTCTGGAGAGCATTTAAATGAGGGGATAGGCGTCAGGGAAGAAGGCTGTCTAACTTTTACTTTACATTCTTCTGTACTATCTGAAAATGTTTTTACATAAATATCATCACCTTTAAAATGCTACATTTAAATTCCAAAGCCAAATTCTGACCTTAAATAAACGCAGCTTTCTGAAGTGCCGACCTAACGTTTTGAAGGTGTCAGCCTCACACTCATCAGGTGTGTCTCGAGCAGTTGTGTCTGAGGAGGGCTCCATCCTCTGGAATCCCACCGGATGGTCGCTCTCTCCTTAGCCTTTGTTCCAAAATTCTGGGGAGACACTAATAGCCACTATGGCAATTGAACTTCAGCTCCTAGAGTAAGCATCAAGCTTGCTAAATAAAAAAGTCAATTAAAAACCAATCCTTAATTTTAAAATGGGCACAACAACATTTCTCCAAAGGTATGCAAATAGCCATTAAGCATATGAAACGCTGTTCAGCATCATTAGCGATCAAGGAAACACAAATAAAAAACCACAATGAGACACAACTTTATACCCACAAGGATGACTATAATGAAAAAAGTCAGATAACTGCAAGCATTGGTGAGAATGAGGAGAAACTGAAACTCTTGAATGCTGCTGATTGAAAAGGGAAACGGTGCAGCCACTTTGGAAAACAGCCTGGCAGTTTCCTCAAAAGTTGAAGTTATCACTTGTGGAGAAACAAACCAGTGGAGGTTTTCGCAGCTGTGGCTGAGCCAGGAGAAAAACATCTTGGAAATGAAAGAACTAAGACAAAAACAAGTTGATTCCATTCACACAGGCACATTAGCTGGGGTCTACTGATCAGCAACAGGTGGGAGACCTGCTGTGGACTTTGGAACGCGGGTCAGCTCGCGTTAAAACGCTGCACAGAACAGACTCCTTAGCTTCTTGCCAGTCTAGTTGCTCCCCAGCTACAGCATGCCCTTTCTATTCTTAGAGTCACAAGAGTAATTATTGATCAGGGCTGTGACTGACTCCCAGCCCATGCTTATATCATTCCCTGCAAACACCTGGATGCTTAAGCTCTTGATAAAAGCGGACTGGTGAACGTTTCAAGGCCTTGACCCGAGAGTCTTGAGCCCCACCATTCCCATCCTTTCTGTCTGTGTGTGTATTTCTTACTGTCTCGTCACACCTACTATTCTCTATGCACCTGGCTGATATGCTGCGGCCATCACTGACTTAGCAATTCTATTTCTAGATACGTACCCAAGAGAAGATTCAAAAACATATGCGCGGCCACTGGATTTGCTCTACCATGTGTGTAGAGTGTGCTTTCTCTGAATCTGAATAAATCCATTTCTTACCTTAAAAAAAAAAAAAAAAAAAAACACCATATGTGCACATGAATGTTCACAGCAGCACTATTCACAGTACCCCAAAGGTGACCAGTCCATCAACGGATGAAAATGGATAAAATGTCCATACAATGGAATGTTATTTATTAATGGAGCAATGACTCATGCTATGACATGGACAAACCCTGAAACATGTTCAGTGAAAGGAGCCAGACACAAGAGGCCAGATATTCTACGATGCCGTTTCTGTGAAATGTCTAGAACAGGGACATCTATAGAGATAAGATGTAGCTTAAGCAAACTTCTTGAAAAAATCCGAGACACAACTTTATACCCACAAGGATGACTATAATGAAAAAAGTCAGATAACTGCAAGCATTGGTGAGAATGAGGAGAAACTGAAACTCTTGAATGCTGCTGATTGAAAAGGGAAACGGTGCAGCCACTTTGGAAAACAGCCTGGCAGTTTCCTCAAAAGTTGAAGTTATCACTTGTGGAGAAACAAACCAGTGGAGGTTTTCGCAGCTGTGGCTGAGCCAGGAGAAAAACATCTTGGAAATGAAAGAACTAAGACAAAAACAAGTTGATTCCATTCACACAGGCACATTAGCTGGGGTCTACTGATCAGCAACAGGTGGGAGACCTGCTGTGGACTTTGGAACGCGGGTCAGCTCGCGTTAAAACGCTGCACAGAACAGACTCCTTAGCTTCTTGCCAGTCTAGTTGCTCCCCAGCTACAGCATGCCCTTTCTATTCTTAGAGTCACAAGAGTAATTATTGATCAGGGCTGTGACTGACTCCCAGCCCATGCTTATATCATTCCCTGCAAACACCTGGATGCTTAAGCTCTTGATAAAAGCGGACTGGTGAACGTTTCAAGGCCTTGACCCGAGAGTCTTGAGCCCCACCATTCCCATCCTTTCTGTCTGTGTGTGTATTTCTTACTGTCTCGTCACACCTACTATTCTCTATGCACCTGGCTGATATGCTGCGGCCATCACTGACTTAGCAATTCTATTTCTAGATACGTACCCAAGAGAAGATTCAAAAACATATGCGCGGCCACTGGATTTGCTCTACCATGTGTGTAGAGTGTGCTTTCTCTGAATCTGAATAAATCCATTTCTTACCTTAAAAAAAAAAAAAAAAAACACCATATGTGCACATGAATGTTCACAGCAGCACTATTCACAGTACCCCAAAGGTGACCAGTCCATCAACGGATGAAAATGGATAAAATGTCCATACAATGGAATGTTATTTATTAATGGAGCAATGACTCATGCTATGACATGGACAAACCCTGAAACATGTTCAGTGAAAGGAGCCAGACACAAGAGGCCAGATATTCTACGATGCCGTTTCTGTGAAATGTCTAGAACAGGGACATCTATAGAGATAAGATGTAGATTAGTGGTCACTTAGGTCAGGGAGAACAAGGGGTCAGATGTACAGCTGAAGGGCGCAGGGGCTCTCTTTGGTGACAGTGCACAACTCAGTGAATACTCTAAAGCCACCAAATCAAACACTGTAAATGGATGAATTGCGTGATATGGGAATAAGGTCTCAATTTTAAAAACTCATCACCCACAGTTTGTTATTTTTTAAAGAAGGAACTTTAGGCCATGTAGGTCTAACTTTCTCATTTTCTAGATGAAGCACTGAAACCCAGAAAGGATAAATGACTTGCCCCTCGATGAATGAACACATAAAAAAGCTCTGGGACATATATACAATGGAATACTTCTCAGCTGTAAAAAGAAATGCAGAAGAATCAGCCCTAATGAGGTGGATGGATCTAGAACCTATTATAAAAAGTGAAGTAAGTCAAAAAGAGAAAGACAAGTACAGTATACTAACACATATATATGGAATCTAGCAAGAGGGTAATGATAACACACACAGTAAAGCGATGGAAAAACAAACATAAAGAACAGACATACGGACAGTGTGGGGAATGAACGGGAGCAGGAGGCGTAGAGGGATTAACATGGAAACCTATACTATCACGTGTGAAAAAGACAGCTATTGTCATTGAGCTGTGGGAATAGGGAATCCTGCAGGGGTGCTGTGTGACGGCCTGGAGGGGTGAGATGGGGAGGGTTGGGAGGGAAGTGGAGGAGGGAGGGGGCCAGGGATATACATATGACTAATCTGGGATTATACATATCTGTAAACAACAAAACACTGTAAAAGTAAAAAGTAAAATTTAAAAAAAAAAATGACTTGCCCAAAGTCATTTGCCATTTAAAATCTGGATGGACTACTCATTGGCCTTTACCTTCTCACCCATTCTACCCTCCTTCAAGTGAACATGAGTGGCCACTCACAAATATCAGTGAGGTCACACAAACCACCTTGGATCTGGCACAGATCTCTGGACTGGTGTTAGAAGTATAGAGTCGTTTACTGAGGACAGATTGGCTCTTGTCACTGTGTCTTATAGTTCAAAAAGCTGACACTTGTGACCTACACTAGCCAAGATTCCCCCACTTTCATTACCCAGCCATGTTTCATAACCTTTGAGCTAAAGTTAAATACCAAGTCAACTTGAGATGTGCAGAGCGTGAGTTTGGACACGAGTAGACCAGGATTCAAATTTAGCTTTGTGTGAGCTGTGTATTACCTTCATGAGTCTAAGGAAATTGTGAATAATAAAGGTATTCTTTATGAGAACTGGATAAGATATTACATGTTATATGCTTGGCACATAAATGGAGAGGGTGATTTTTGTTTTTATTTTTATTTTTGGCTATTCTGGGTTTTCAGTGCTGCCACAGGCTCTTCTCTAGTTGCAGGAAGTCGGGGTTACTCTCTAGTTGAGGTGAGCAGGCTTCTTGTTGCAGTGACTTTTCTTGTTGTGGAACTCAGGCTCTAGGGTTCACGGGCTTCAGTAGTTGTGGCACATGGGCTCCACAGTTGCAGCTCCAAGGCTCTAGAGCACAGGCTCAATCACTGTGGCTCATGGGCTTAGCTGCTCCACAGTATGTGGGATCTTCCTGATCAGGGATTGAACTTGTGTCTCCTGCATTGGCAGGCAAACTCTTTACCACTGAGCTACCAGGGAAGTCTCTGCTTGGCACATAGATTTTAATTCCTTCCTTTTTCTATATAAGAACGGAGAGGTCTTCATACCTGAGACCTTGGTGAGGTCAGTCATGCACATTTGCTTGAACTGGGTTTCCTGGTGAGGAAATTCTCTGCCGAGTTCATCATGCTCAGTGCCCAAATCTGGGAACGCCTTTCCCCTTTGCAACCCTGACACATTTCATCCAACCAACAAGGCTGAAAGAGGAATAGAAAACCACCTGCAGAGCCATGTCAGTTGTGTGCTCAGAGAAACTCCACTCTCACGGTCTCATGTGCCATTTGGGGAGTGCTCCCCAGGGAGGGTCAGAACATCTACTGAAATACCTACGAGGAGGGAGAAGGAAGCAGAGAGTTTACAATGAGACACGGTGCAACAAAGTGATGGACAGTAAGGTTAAGCTGATAGTACACAACCTCTACAGAGTGTCACCATTTGACGTTAGATAGGCAGCTACAGGCCGAAGCTTCCGGAACCCTTAAAGAGGTGGACCTCCCTCTCTCGGGCCAGGGGAAGGCAGCCTGAGAGGAGTGCGAGCTACCCGTCAAGCAGCTTCAGGATGCTCTCACGCTCCTTAAGGGTCTTCCATGCCTGGTCCTTCTCCTTCTTGGCGGGGGTCCGTTTCTTCTGCTGGGCAGCCATGATCTTGCGGAAGGCGTCCATGACCTTGTTGTCTGCCATGCGGACCCACTGCCTCAGCTCCTTCGGCTCACCTCCTCCTTGGCCAGCCTCAGCAGGTCGTGCTTCTTGGTGCGGTTGTGGGCACTGAGTGCCTTCAGCTCGGCCTGCCGCTTGAGCAGCTCTGCCAGGACCTCGTCCTCAGAGTCCTCTGCGGGGCGGTCCTTGGACTCCAGCAGGCCCTGGGCTCTAGTTGGAAGTCGGGGTTACTCTCTAGTTGAGGTGAGCAGGCTTCTTGTTGCAGTGACTTTTCTTGTTGTGGAACTCAGGCTCTAGGGTTCACGGGCTTCAGTAGTTGTGGCACATGGGCTCCACAGTTGCAGCTCCAAGGCTCTAGAGCACAGGCTCAATCACTGTGGCTCATGGGCTTAGCTGCTCCACAGTATGTGGGATCTTCCTGATCAGGGATTGAACTTGTGTCTCCTGCATTGGCAGGCAAACTCTTTACCACTGAGCTACCAGGGAAGTCTCTGCTTGGCACATAGATTTTAATTCCTTCCTTTTTCTATATAAGAACGGAGAGGTCTTCATACCTGAGACCTTGGTGAGGTCAGTCATGCACATTTGCTTGAACTGGGTTTCCTGGTGAGGAAATTCTCTGCCGAGTTCATCATGCTCAGTGCCCAAATCTGGGAACGCCTTTCCCCTTTGCAACCCTGACACATTTCATCCAACCAACAAGGCTGAAAGAGGAATAGAAAACCACCTGCAGAGCCATGTCAGTTGTGTGCTCAGAGAAACTCCACTCTCACGGTCTCATGTGCCATTTGGGGAGTGCTCCCCAGGGAGGGTCAGAACATCTACTGAAATACCTACGAGGAGGGAGAAGGAAGCAGAGAGTTTACAATGAGACACGGTGCAACAAAGTGATGGACAGTAAGGTTAAGCTGATAGTACACAACCTCTACAGAGTGTCACCATTTGACGTTAGATAGGCAGCTACAGGCCGAAGCTTCCGGAACCCTTAAAGAGGTGGACCTCCCTCTCTCGGGCCAGGGGAAGGCAGCCTGAGAGGAGTGCGAGCTACCCGTCAAGCAGCTTCAGGATGCTCTCACGCTCCTTAAGGGTCTTCCATGCCTGGTCCTTCTCCTTCTTGGCGGGGGTCCGTTTCTTCTGCTGGGCAGCCATGATCTTGCGGAAGGCGTCCATGACCTTGTTGTCTGCCATGCGGACCCACTGCCTCAGCTCCTTTCGGCTCACCTCCTCCTTGGCCAGCCTCAGCAGGTCGTGCTTCTTGGTGCGGTTGTGGGCACTGAGTGCCTTCAGCTCGGCCTGCCGCTTGAGCAGCTCTGCCAGGACCTCGTCCTCAGAGTCCTCTGCGGGGCGGTCCTTGGACTCCAGCAGGCCCTGGGCAATCAGCTCCTCCTTGATACGGCTCTCCAGGGAATTGGTGTGTGGCACGCTGAAGGGCTTGTTCAGATTTCTGGGAGAGGGGCTTGCCCCATCAGCCCCTGATTCTTTCCCAGACATGTCCGGAATAGGAGAATCCTCCATGGGGGAAATAATATTTTCCTCCACCAAGGCCTGCAGGAGGCGCTGTGTCAGGGCACCAAAGGGACACCCGTCTTCCGGTTGCTCAGATTCCGGTTCCACAGATTCACAACTTAATATGAGATACAGTACATACTCACGCGGTCAATCGTTCACAGCCCATGAACAAAGTTACCAGGAAAATAGGACTACCACGACCAAGACATTATAGAGGGCACAAAATTCTGACCAGGAGAGCCAAGATCAAGGAGTGAGGTTTGCTGTAGGAAGTAATTCTACCAAAATAATACAGGAAAATACGTAATTTAAAGTGCTCAAGACATAAATGCACAACTGACTTCAAACTGCCCTTTAGTATGCTTTGTATGACAGGATATAAAAGCTACCCCCATCTATGGAATGTTACGTTGACACCCCAGACAATCAAAGCGTCCCATTTCAATATCTCGCTATTTTCAAGAAATAAACAACCAGCAAATGATCTCACTTCCTAAAAAAAAAAGAAAGAAAGAAAAGCATTTACACTTAAAAAATGGGATGAGGGCTTCCCCTGGTGGTCCAGTGGGTAAGGACACCACCTTGCAGTGCAAGGGGCGCCGGTTCCATCCCTGGCCTGGGAAGATCCCACGTGCCGCGGAGCGGCTGGACCGATGTGTCCAATGACCGAGCCGGAGCTCTGGAGCGCATGCGCCCAGAGCCAGCGCTCAGCAAGGACAGACGCCACAGCGATGGGAGGCCCACAGGAGCCAAAGAGCAAAGACGGATGAAGGTGGAGAAATAAAAGACCAATAGAAGTGGCCTGCCCGCTCCCCTCCCTCCCCAACCCGACCCCCGCCCAAAATAAATAAATAAATAAATAAATCTTAAAAAAAAAAAAATGGGATGAGGTGGGATTCCCTCCTTTTTAAAAATGTTTCTAGAGCTACTGAAAAACTTGCATTTACAAAATACTTGATAAAATATTCCTCTGGATTGTACAAGAAGGGAGACCGGGACCACTGGCAGGACTGGGCGTGTGGTATTTATCAGACTTGGCTTCTTTCTCTTCTGCTTCATCAGAGGCTGGGCTCGCTTCCGCTTCCTTTTTAGTTTTTCCGTTTTCTGCAGGTAGGTCTGCTTTTGTCTTTGTTGACCATTTCTGTCAGTTTTTTCTTTGCTCCTCTTTTCCCTTTTGTTTACACTTTTTTTGTCTGAAGATTTATCCTTTCCCGCCGCCTTTTTTGGCTTCGTTTCCACTTTTTCAGGAGCCGGTTTAGCTGACAACCTCGCAGATCTCCTCTTGGGCTCTTCGTTTGCCCCTCCTCCTAGCTGACCTTCCTCTTGGGGATCTTGGAGGCGGGGCAGGCGAGAGCCCAGTACCTGATGGCTGCTGCTGCTCCTCCTGGAGCTTGAGCTGCTGGGACCCACAGCGGGGGCCCACAGTGAAAACATTTAAAAGGTCAATTTTTGGTTACATTGTATGTATAAACTTTGTTTAGTTTCAAGTTGTTTTCCATTGTTTACATCACCCACCATTCTCATTGCTCAGTGACATATTTTTCTATTTGTGAAATTATTTGGGACTAAGGATAAAAGAGATGGCATTCTACTTTTCACATTAAAACACTAAGTTTTAAAAAGCTACTTGTTTGGGGTAGTATAGTCATTTTGTTAATATTGATTCTTTCAATCCACTAATATGGTATACCTTTCCATTTGTTTATGTCTTCTTTGACTTTTTTTCATCAGCATCTTGTAGTTTGGGGAGTACAGGTCTTTTTTTCTCCTTAGGTAGGTTTATTCCTAGAGGGTTGTTGTTTTGGTTTTTTTTATGTGATGGCAAACGGAATTGCTTCTTGAATTTCATTGTTAGTGTATAGAAACACAACAGATTTCTGTGTATCAGTTTTGTAACCTGAGACTTTACCAAATTCTTTGATAAGTCCTAGTGTTTTTCTTCTAGTAGGATCTTCTGTGTTATCCTGTTGTCTGCAAACAATGACAGTTTAACTTCTTCCTTTCCAATGTGGATTCCCTTTAGTTCTTTTTCTCTGATTGTTGTAACTAGGACTTCCAATACTATGTTGCATACAGTGGCAAGAGTGGACATCCTTGTCTCCTTCCTGCTTTTAGAGGGAATGCTTTTAGCTTTTCACCATTGAGTATGATGCTAGCTGTAGGTTGTCATGGTCATGTGCGGCCTTTATTATGTTGAGATATGTACCCTCTATGCCCACTTTCTGGAGAGTTTTTAATCATAAATGGATGCTGAATTTTGTCAAAAGGTTTTCCTGAATCTATTGAGATGACCGTATGGTTTTTATTCATCAATGTTGATATGATGTATTACACTGACTGATTTGTAAACGTTGAAAAATCCTTGCATCCCTGGGATGAATCCCACTTGATCATGGTGTGTGGTTTTTTTCAAGTATTGTTGGATATAGATTGCTAGTATTTTCCTGAGGATTTTTTGCATCTATGTTCATCAGTGATATTGGCCTGTAATTTTCTTTTGTTTTGCGGTATCTTTGTCTGGCTTTGGTATCAGACTGGTGGTGGCCTCATAAAATGAGTTTGGAAGTTTTCCTTCTTCTATAACTTTTTGGAACAGTTTCAGAAAAATAGGCAATCTACAGATTCAATGCAATACCTTTCAAATTACCAATGGCATTTTTTTTTTTCACAGAACTGGAACAAAAATATCTCAAAATTTAAAACATATGGAGACACAAAAGTCTCCGAATAGCCAAAGCAATCTTTAAAAAGAAACAGAACTGGAGGAATCAGGCTTTCTGATTTCATCCTATGCTACAAAATTAGTCATTAAAACAGACAGTATGGTAATCAGTTCTCCCTTGAGCTGGCCCACTGTTGTAACATTGTCTCCCACTCTAATAAACTTTATTCTCCTCTTCAAGAAAAAAAAAAAACAGTATTGTATTGGCACAAAAATAGAAATATGCATCAATGGAACAGTATAGAAAAATCAGAAATAAGCCCATACACCTATGGTCAGTTAATCTATGAAAAAGGAGGCAAGACTACACAATGTTGTAAAGACAGTCTCTTCAACAAATGGTGCTGAGAAAACTGGACAGCCATGAAAAAAATGAAATTAGATAACTCTTTAACTCCATACACAAAAATAAACTCAAAATGGATTAAAGACTTAAATGTGAAACCAGACATTATAGAACTTCTAAAGGAAAATACAGGCAGTACTCTCATGTAAACAACATCTTTTTTGATCCATCTCCCAGAATAATGGAAATAAGTCATGTGCGGCCTTTATTATGTTGAGATAGGTTGCCTCTATGTCCACTTTCTGGAGAGTTTTTAATCATAAATGGGTATTGAATTTTGTCAAAAGGTTTTCCTGAATCTATTGAGATGACCGTATGGTTTTTATTCATCAATGTTGATATGATGTATTACACTGACTGATTTGTAAACGTTGAAAAATCCTTGCATCCCTGGGATGAATCCCACTTGATCATGGTGTGTGGTTTTTTTCAAGTATTGTTGGATATAGATTGCTAGTATTTTCCTGAGGATTTTTTGCATCTATGTTCATCAGTGATATTGGCCTGTAATTTTCTTTTGTTTTGCGGTATCTTTGTCTGGCTTTGGTATCAGACTGGTGGTGGCCTCATAAAATGAGTTTGGAAGTTTTCCTTCTTCTATAACTTTTTGGAACAGTTTCAGAAAAATAGGCAATCTACAGATTCAATGCAATACCTTTCAAATTACCAATGGCATTTTTTTTTTTCACAGAACTGGAACAAAAATATCTCAAAATTTAAAACATATGGAGACACAAAAGTCTCCGAATAGCCAAAGCAATCTTTAAAAAGAAACAGAACTGGAGGAATCAGGCTTTCTGATTTCATCCTATGCTACAAAATTAGTCATTAAAACAGACAGTATGGTAATCAGTTCTCCCTTGAGCTGGCCCACTGTTGTAACATTGTCTCCCACTCTAATAAACTTTATTCTCCTCTTCAAGAAAAAAAAAAAACAGTATTGTATTGGCACAAAAATAGAAATATGCATCAATGGAACAGTATAGAAAAATCAGAAATAAGCCCATACACCTATGGTCAGTTAATCTATGAAAAAGGAGGCAAGACTACACAATGTTGTAAAGACAGTCTCTTCAACAAATGGTGCTGAGAAAACTGGACAGCCATGAAAAAAATGAAATTAGATAACTCTTTAACTCCATACACAAAAATAAACTCAAAATGGATTAAAGACTTAAATGTGAAACCAGACATTATAGAACTTCTAAAGGAAAATACAGGCAGTACTCTCATGTAAACAACATCTTTTTTGATCCATCTCCCAGAATAATAGAAATAAAAGCAAAAACAAACAAATGGAACCTACTTAAATCCTAAAGCTTTTGCACAGGAAAGGAAACAATAAAGAAAATGAAAAGACAACTCAAAGACTGAGAGAAAATATTTGCAGATGATGTGACTGATAAGGGATTAGTCTCCAAAATTTACAAACAGCTTATGATGATTAATAGCATCAAAACAAACAATCCACTCAAAAAACGGGCAGAAGACCTGAGAAGACATTTCTCCAAAAGGACATACAGTTGGCCAACAGGCACATGAAAAGATGTTCAACATTGTTAGCTATCAGAGAAATGCAAATCAAAGCTACAATGAGGTATCACCTCATACCAGTCAGAATGGCCATCATTAAAAAATCCACAAACCAACAAAAAAAATCCACAAACAAATGCTGGAGAGGGTGTGGAGAGAAAGAACCATCCTACCTTGTTGGTGGGAGTGTAAATTGATACAGCTACTATGGAGAACAGTATGGAGGTTCCTAAAAGAACTAAAAATAGAGCTACCATATGAGCCTGCAATTTCACTCCTGGACATATACCTGGAAAAAAACATGATCCCAAAGGATGCATATACCTCAACGCTCATTGCAGCACTGTTTACAACAGCCAAGACATGAAAGCAACCTAAATGTCCTCTGACAGAAGAATGGACAAAGATGTGGTACAAATATATAATAGAGTATTACTTGGCCATGTAAAAGCATGAAATAATGCCATTTGTAGCAACACTGATGGACACTGACAAACTCAGAAAATGAACTTACGGTTGCTGGAGGGAAGACACAGTTAAGGACTTTGGGAAGGTCATATACAGCCTGCTATATTTAAAATTGTAAACCAACAAGGACTTACTGTATAGCACATGGAACTCTGCTCAATGTTACGTACCAGCCTGGATGGGAGGGGTTTTAGGGTAGAGTGGCTACATGGATATTCATGGCTGAGTCCTTTCTCTGTTCACCTGAAACTACCACAGCATTGTTAATCAGCTGTGTCCCAATACACAATTAAAAATTTGAGGGGCTTCCCTGGTGGTCCAGTGGGTAAAGAGTCCACCTTGCAGTGCAAGCGGCACCTGTTCAATCCCTGGCCTGGGAAGATCCCACATGTTGTGGAGCCGCTGGACAGGTGTGTTCAATTAGGAGCCAGCGCTCTGGAGTGCGTGAGCCTGGAGCCAGTGCTCTGCAACCGGAGTACTTTTTAAAATGTAACAACTGCATTTGGTTACAGTGCTAAAAGTTCAGATTTTCAGTTGACATAACTGGCCTCTGCTGGCTGCGCCACTTGCAGGCGTTTTTTTTAAGTATTTTCCCCACCACATCAGACGTTTGTTTCTTTTTTTCTTTTTTTTTTTTAAATATTTATTTATTTGGCTATGCCGGGTCCTAGTCGCAGTATGTGGGATCTAGCTCCCTGACCAGGGATCGAACCCAGTCCCCCACCTCTTTCGGGAACCTGGAGTCCTAGCCACTGGACCACCAGGAGGCCCCCACCGGCAGACTTTTAAAGTTCCACTTTCTGGCTGTTTCACCCCCAAACGCTACCTACCACCGATTCAAAGAGAGAGCCACCACCGGCAGACTTTAAAGTCCTAAAAGAACTAAAAATAGAGCTACCATATGAGCCTGCAATTTCACTCCTGGACATATACCTGGAAAAAAACATGATCCCAAAGGATGCATATACCTCAACGCTCATTGCAGCACTGTTTACAACAGCCAAGACATGAAAGCAACCTAAATGTCCTCTGACAGAAGAATGGACAAAGATGTGGTACAAATATATAATAGAGTATTACTTGGCCATGTAAAAGCATGAAATAATGCCATTTGTAGCAACACTGATGGACACTGACAAACTCAGAAAATGAACTTACGGTTGCTGGAGGGAAGACACAGTTAAGGACTTTGGGAAGGTCATATACAGCCTGCTATATTTAAAATTGTAAACCAACAAGGACTTACTGTATAGCACATGGAACTCTGCTCAATGTTACGTACCAGCCTGGATGGGAGGGGTTTTAGGGTAGAGTGGCTACATGGATATTCATGGCTGAGTCCTTTCTCTGTTCACCTGAAACTACCACAGCATTGTTAATCAGCTGTGTCCCAATACACAATTAAAAATTTGAGGGGCTTCCCTGGTGGTCCAGTGGGTAAAGAGTCCACCTTGCAGTGCAAGCGGCACCTGTTCAATCCCTGGCCTGGGAAGATCCCACATGTTGTGGAGCCGCTGGACAGGTGTGTTCAATTAGGAGCCAGCGCTCTGGAGTGCGTGAGCCTGGAGCCAGTGCTCTGCAACCGGAGTACTTTTTAAAATGTAACAACTGCATTTGGTTACAGTGCTAAAAGTTCAGATTTTCAGTTGACATAACTGGCCTCTGCTGGCTGCGCCACTTGCAGACTTTTTTTTTTTTAAGTATTTTCCCCACCACATCAGACGTTTGTTTCTTTTTTTCTTTTTTTTTTTTAAATATTTATTTATTTGGCTATGCCGGGTCCTAGTCGCAGTATGTGGGATCTAGCTCCCTGACCAGGGATCGAACCCAGTCCCCCACCTCTTTCGGGAACCTGGAGTCCTAGCCACTGGACCACCAGAGAGGCCCCCACCGGCAGACTTTTAAAGTTCCACTTTCTGGCTTGTTTCACCACCACATAAACGGCCTACCTACCACCGCATAATCAAAAGTAATTGATGTGTAGCAATGATTCGCTTCCCCCGCAGCTCAGTGGTAAAGAACCTGCCTGCCAGTGCAGGATGGAGGGAGGAACCTGGGGGGCTACAGTCTATGAGGTCCCTAAAGAGTCAGACACGACTCAGCGACTAAACAACAAATTAATATTCATCCAAACTTCCAAGCTGGGTACAGGTAATAAATCAGAGGTATTCCGGTCTAGGCACGCTCGCCTCGCCAGCGTTACTATCCAATAATCCTCTGAAGTTAACAGCAACCCGCACGCAGCCAGCTCAGCGCACTTCCCCACCACACCCCTAAGTCTCATGCCCCAGTGTTCACACTGTCTCCCCCGATGCCCTCTGTGGTGTTATGCCAGGCGGCGGTAGGAACTACAAAGAAAACAGAGGGTTAAGGGATGCCTGCGGGAGGTCGAAACAGAACTTTAATTTTAGGTACGTTGGTCTGGAGTACGTCTCCCGTGATTAACATCTGAGCAAATTCCTACGCGAAAGGTGGTAGTGAGCTTTCCGGAGAAAAAATGGCGCTCAGAGTGAATGACTCCATCCGGAGAAAACATGGTGCGAGAATCATGCCAGAACGAAGAAATCACAAGCAGTGCCAGGCTTTACCTTAACCTTGGCACCTAGAGTACACCACGCAGGACCAGCTCAGGACCTGGGACCAGACCGGGATGAGCACTGCCCAACTGAGGAATCAGATTCTAGACGTTTGGAATCATACCAAATAGACTTCCGATTCTCCCTCTCCGGCAGCAGACCCCGCCCTCTAGCAAGGATACCGTCCCCATAGACGCGGTCGCGCCGCTACAGGTTCCTCCTCTACCTCCTCCCACCACCTACACCTGTGACGCTAAACTCTTCCGACGAGCCCAGGCGCGGGTCCTCGTCCCTTTTCGCCTCCCCAGGGCCCTTCCTCCCTCATGGGCCCTCCGTTGTTATTGATCAGTCGCTAAGTCGTGTCCGACTCTATGGATTGCAGAACGCCGGGCTCCTCTGCTCTCCACTATCTCCTCGAATTTGCTTAATTAAATTCAAGTCCTTCCAGCCAACTCCAGTCCTAATCCGCTTCCACCCGCCTCTGCTGTGGGAGCGGCCCCGCCCCTACGGCTGAGACTCCACCCTTCGCGCTCTCCGGGGCTTCTCGCAGAGCCCCATGACCCGGAAGTTATTTCTAAGGCGCCGGCCGCGTGTACTCGCCTCTGGAGCGCTAGGATTCCCCGACCGCTGCAATGACCAAGATAAAGGCAGATCCGGATGGGCCGGAGGCCCAGGCGGACGCGTGCTGCGGGGAGCGCACGTACCATGAACTGCTGGTGAATCTGAACCCCATCGCTCAGCCTCTGGCTTCTCGCCGCCTCACGCGGAAGCTCTACAAATGCATCAAGAAAGGTGCGGTGGACAGCGGGCCGGGCCGGGACGCGCGTGCCGGGCCGAGGCCCCCCTGACTGTTATGTCGTTGCAGCCGTGAAGCAGAAGCAGATTCGGCGCGGGGTGAAGGAGGTTCAGAAATTTATCAACAAAGGCGAAAAAGGGTAAGAACCACCTCCCCCTCCCCCGCCGGATTTTGCATTTCTAAATAGTGATGAAAGTATTCTGCTACTTAATAGGTATTGATAAAAATGCTCTGACTTGGGCTCGGATTATGAAGGTACATTCCCTTCCGTAGAGATACCGATGCATCACTTACAGGAGCTCAAAGGGACACCCTGGGGAAAGTAAATTCCAGGGAGAGTCAACTCACTTAGGGCTGATCCCAGCTTCACTCACTCAGCAACTGTTTACCGAGTGTTGAGTCTTTTTCAGGCACTGTGCCACGGGGAGACAATGACAGTCATCTAGACGTTTGGAATCATACCAAATAGACTTCCGATTCTCCCTCTCCGGCAGCAGACCCCGCCCTCTAGCAAGGATACCGTCCCCATAGACGCGGTCGCGCCGCTACAGGTTCCTCCTCTACCTCCTCCCACCACCTACACCTGTGACGCTAAACTCTTCCGACGAGCCCAGGCGCGGGTCCTCGTCCCTTTTCGCCTCCCCAGGGCCCTTCCTCCCTCATGGGCCCTCCGTTGTTATTGATCAGTCGCTAAGTCGTGTCCGACTCTATGGATTGCAGAACGCCGGGCTCCTCTGCTCTCCACTATCTCCTCGAATTTGCTTAATTAAATTCAAGTCCTTCCAGCCAACTCCAGTCCTAATCCGCTTCCACCCGCCTCTGCTGTGGGAGCGGCCCCGCCCCTACGGCTGAGACTCCACCCTTCGCGCTCTCCGGGGCTTCTCGCAGAGCCCCATGACCCGGAAGTTATTTCTAAGGCGCCGGCCGCGTGTACTCGCCTCTGGAGCGCTAGGATTCCCCGACCGCTGCAATGACCAAGATAAAGGCAGATCCGGATGGGCCGGAGGCCCAGGCGGACGCGTGCTGCGGGGAGCGCACGTACCATGAACTGCTGGTGAATCTGAACCCCATCGCTCAGCCTCTGGCTTCTCGCCGCCTCACGCGGAAGCTCTACAAATGCATCAAGAAAGGTGCGGTGGACAGCGGGCCGGGCCGGGACGCGCGTGCCGGGCCGAGGCCCCCCTGACTGTTATGTCGTTGCAGCCGTGAAGCAGAAGCAGATTCGGCGCGGGGTGAAGGAGGTTCAGAAATTTATCAACAAAGGCGAAAAAGGGTAAGAACCACCTCCCCCTCCCCCGCCGGATTTTGCATTTCTAAATAGTGATGAAAGTATTCTGCTACTTAATAGGTATTGATAAAAATGCTCTGACTTGGGCTCGGATTATGAAGGTACATTCCCTTCCGTAGAGATACCGATGCATCACTTACAGGAGCTCAAAGGGACACCCTGGGGAAAGTAAATTCCAGGGAGAGTCAACTCACTTAGGGCTGATCCCAGCTTCACTCACTCAGCAACTGTTTACCGAGTGTTGAGTCTTTTTCAGGCACTGTGCCACGGGGAGACAATGACAGTAATCAAATACACACGAAATTACAAGTTGTCATGGGCAACCATGAAGGAAAGTACAGGGTACTGTGAGAATGGCTTTGTTATCCCCTAGATTTCCTTTCTGGCATTTTTCGGAATCTGAAACTTACTTGCCTTTTTATTCTCTACCTCTCTGATTCAGGCCAGAACGTAAGCTGGTTGAGAATAGAATAAAGCCTCTCACTGCTTTATTTTCAGAAGTGCCTGGTACATTGTAGGTGCTCAAGAGCTAAATAATGAGGGAGGGGCGGATTTGGGGCTCCATGGAGTCTGACCTAGGTTGGGTAGCTGACATCTGAAGATAGAAGATACAGGATTAGTTTGGGGGTTGGGGGTCATTCTGCCAGAAGAAAGTGGATTCTGGGACAGGCGAGGGTAGTAGTGGGTAGAACTGGAGCCTACCTTCTCGTGGGGCTTTATAAGCCATGGTAAGTCTCGTTTTTGTAATCAGAGTTTTGGAGGTCACTGAGTGTTAAAAACCAGGGGTGACCTTTAGAAAGGTTTTCTGGAAACTTTGGAAAGGCTCAGAGAAGAATAGATGGGGAAATTGGGATAGGAGGCTGCTGTGGGGTAGAAGAGGTTAGAGCAATTTTGATTAGGTTAGCGATGGCAGAGATGGAGAGTAGATGGGTGACAGGCCTTTTCATATGGAGAGAGGAGGTCTGGGCTCCAGGCAAAGGAACAGAGAGGGCCTGTCCCCTGAGATGGTGAACAGTGAGGAGCCGGGTTTGTATGGGAAGATCATGAGTTTGGTTTTAGACAGGTTTTTGAGGTGCCTTTAAATATAGGAACCCTCTCCCTAGCAGAACTGTCAAATAAGCGGGGGTTTACAGTCTGGGAGAGGGTTGGGCTAGAGAATAGATTTGGGAGTTGTCAACGTGTAGTTGGCACTTGAAGCCTTGGTCGTGGATGGGGTCAGCTGAGGGAAGGCTCGGATTATGAAGGTACATTCCTTCCGTAGAGATACCGATGCATCACTTACAGGAGCTCAAAGGAGGGTAAATTCCAGGAGAGTCAACTCACTTAGGGCTGATCCCAGCTTCACTCACTCAGCAACTGTTTACCGAGTGTTGAGTCTTTTCAGGCACTGTGCCACGGGGAGACAATGACAGTAATCAAATACACACGAAATTACAAGTTGTCATGGGCAACCATGAAGGAAAGTACAGGGTACTGTGAGAATGGCTTTGTTATCCCCTAGATTTCCTTTCTGGCATTTTTCGGAATCTGAAACTTACTTGCCTTTTTATTCTCTACCTCTCTGATTCAGGCCAGAACGTAAGCTGGTTGAGAATAGAATAAAGCCTCTCACTGCTTTATTTTCAGAAGTGCCTGGTACATTGTAGGTGCTCAAGAGCTAAATAATGAGGGAGGGGCGGATTTGGGGCTCCATGGAGTCTGACCTAGGTTGGGTAGCTGACATCTGAAGATAGAAGATACAGGATTAGTTTGGGGGTTGGGGGTCATTCTGCCAGAAGAAAGTGGATTCTGGGACAGGCGAGGGTAGTAGTGGGTAGAACTGGAGCCTACCTTCTCGTGGGGCTTTATAAGCCATGGTAAGTCTCGTTTTGTAATCAGAGTTTTGGAGGTCACTGAGTGTTAAAAACCAGGGGTGACCTTTAGAAAGGTTTTCTGGAAACTTTGGAAAGGCTCAGAGAAGAATAGATGGGGAAATTGGGATAGGAGGCTGCTGTGGGGTAGAAGAGGTTAGAGCAATTTTGATTAGGTTAGCGATGGCAGAGATGGAGAGTAGATGGGTGACAGGCCTTTTCATATGGAGAGAGGAGGTCTGGGCTCCAGGCAAAGGAACAGAGAGGGCCTGTCCCCTGAGATGGTGAACAGTGAGGAGCCGGGTTTGTATGGGAAGATCATGAGTTTGGTTTTAGACAGGTTTTTGAGGTGCCTTTAAATATAGGAACCCTCTCCCTAGCAGAACTGTCAAATAAGCGGGGGTTTACAGTCTGGGAGAGGGTTGGGCTAGAGAATAGATTTGGGAGTTGTCAACGTGTAGTTGGCACTTGAAGCCTTGGTCGTGGATGGGGTCAGCTGAGGGAAGGCACGGACAGGGCAGCCAAAGGCCAGGCTGTGGGAACACCAGTATCTACCGGAAGGCTACTCGGGGGTTCCCTGGTAGTCAAGCAGTGAGGACTCCATGCTTCCACTGCAGTGGGCCCAGGATTGGGGCCTTAGCTGGGGAACTAAGATCCCACTAGTTGCGCAGCATGGCCAAAAAAATAAAGGAAGAGGAACCTGCAGAAGAGGAGAGTCAGTGAGTAAAAAGGAAAACTACCAGTGTGGACGAGTGCTTTGAACCCAGCAGCTCTTGCCTTGTGTTTTCCTCTCACGCCCTGAGGAAACAGACTTGTCCCT
The DNA here is from genome assembly GCA_022376925.1 of Tragulus kanchil. Classification (NCBI taxonomy): domain Eukaryota; kingdom Metazoa; phylum Chordata; class Mammalia; order Artiodactyla; family Tragulidae; genus Tragulus; species Tragulus kanchil. Next base: position 71,582,708 of record JAIOJX010000029.1, on the reverse strand, counting down.
CATCGAGGCTCTCGAGGCCCTTACTGCAGAATCCCAACACCTTGTTAGCTAGAAGCCTTAGCTGGGGATTCTCTGGCAAGCTTTCATTGGTTCCCTGTCACTCTTAGGAATGAGCCTGAAGCACTCAAGGCCCTTAAGTGTAACTAGTTTTTCTAGCCTTCTTGTCAGACTCATCTCCCCATCCCAGATTCCAAAGCCATCCTGGCTGCCAACAACAATCATCCTCTGTGTGTCTAGTGTCTTTCTCATTCTCTCAACCTTAAATACTTTCCCTGCCCCTAGCTCTTCGATGGGCTTCCCTGGCGGCTCAGTGTTAAAGAATTCGCCTGCCAAGGCAGGAGACACAGGTTTGATCCCTGATCTGGGAAGATCTGGAGAAAGAATTGGCAACGCATTCCAGTGTTCTTGCCTGGAAAAACCCCATGGACAGAAGAGCCTGGCGGGCTGTGGGTCCATGGGGTCGCAAGGAGTCAGACACAGCTTAGCAACTGAACAACAGCAAAGCCCCTCCATGGGCTGCCTGACAGAGGTTCATCATCCAACTTTCCTCTCAAGTGTTACCTCCTGATTCCTTTTTTGATTGTCCAAGCAAAGCTCAGTTCTCACTCCTTGGCATCTCGCTCATACTTCATCTGTCCCAGTGCAGTACACTTTGTCACACTTGGTGGCATTTATTTGTTGCCAGGCAACAGAGATCCCCTCCCCAGAGGAATGCACTCACCAGACAAACCTGTGTGCATTTCTTGAGGGTGGAGCCGTTGGGGTCAGCTGAGGAAGGCACGGACAGGGCAGCCAAAGGCCAGGCTGTGGGAACACCAGTATCTACCGGAAGGCTACTCGGGGGTTCCCTGGTAGTCAAGCAGTGAGGACTCCATGCTTCCACTGCAGTGGGCCCAGGATTGGGGCCTTAGCTGGGGAACTAAGATCCCACTAGTTGCGCAGCATGGCCAAAAAAATAAAGGAAGAGGAACCTGCAGAAGAGGAGAGTCAGTGAGTAAAAAGGAAAACTACCAGTGTGGACGAGTGCTTTGAACCCAGCAGCTCTTGCCTTGTGTTTTCCTCTCACGCCCTGAGGAAACAGACTTGTCCCTCATCGAGGCTCTCGAGGCCCTTACTGCAGAATCCCAACACCTTGTTAGCTAGAAGCCTTAGCTGGGGATTCTCTGGCAAGCTTTCATTGGTTCCCTGTCACTCTTAGGAATGAGCCTGAAGCACTCAAGGCCCTTAAGTGTAACTAGTTTTTCTAGCCTTCTTGTCAGACTCATCTCCCCATCCCAGATTCCAAAGCCATCCTGGCTGCCAACAACAATCATCCTCTGTGTGTCTAGTGTCTTTCTCATTCTCTCAACCTTAAATACTTTCCCTGCCCCTAGCTCTTCGATGGGCTTCCCTGGCGGCTCAGTGTTAAAGAATTCGCCTGCCAAGGCAGGAGACACAGGTTTGATCCCTGATCTGGGAAGATCTGGAGAAAGAATTGGCAACGCATTCCAGTGTTCTTGCCTGGAAAAACCCCATGGACAGAAGAGCCTGGCGGGCTGTGGGTCCATGGGGTCGCAAGGAGTCAGACACAGCTTAGCAACTGAACAACAGCAAAGCCCCTCCATGGGCTGCCTGACAGAGGTTCATCATCCAACTTTCCTCTCAAGTGTTACCTCCTGATTCCTTTTTTGATTGTCCAAGCAAAGCTCAGTTCTCACTCCTTGGCATCTCGCTCATACTTCATCTGTCCCAGTGCAGTACACTTTGTCACACTTGGTGGCATTTATTTGTTGCCAGGCAACAGAGATCCCCTCCCCAGAGGAATGCACTCACCAGACAAACCTGTGTGCATTTCTTGAGGGTGGAGCCGTTGGGCTCCTTGAGGGGCTGGAGCCAGTGTACCCATCTCTCTACCCTGAAGGCCCAGCTCTGAGGCAGTGGTTTCTCTTCTTGCAGGATTATGGTTTTGGCAGGAGACACATTACCCATCGAGGTATACTGCCATCTCCCAGTTATGTGTGAAGACCGGAATTTGCCCTATGTCTATATTCCCTCTAAGACGGTAAGGAGCACGTGGTCTTGGTGAGCATTGGAGGAGGGGTCTTTTTTTTTTCTTTTTTTTTAAAGCTTTTAAAGTCCATTTAATGTACAGGACTGGGAAAAGAGACTCTTATAATTAACATTACAGTTAAACACAGGCTTCTTATACTGATGAATATTTAAATGCAAATATGAATACCCTAAGTTACACTGCTCTATAAGAGGGAAACTTCAAATCCTGTCCTTTAGGAGAACACTGCAGGCAAGAAATAAGAGCAGCTGTCGCCATTTCTCCCCTTTCCATGGCTGATCTAACATTTTACATGGATTAATTACAAAAGGAAATATTAGATTCCGCTGAATTTAAGCACAAGATACAGCTAGAATTTATCACTGAAGCGCATTCTTAGCACACTCGGCAGCATGTCAGTCTCATAAAATTTATCACTGAGAGTTCTGAATACTTGATGCTTATGAGTATGAATAAATAAGTTAACTAAATATTAGGTTCACGGCAGGTTCCAAAGCTAAGTGAAGCATGAGGGAGGAGGGGTCTTAAGTCGTGTTTGTGGCAGCAGGCCATGAGTGGCAAACAGTGGGGAGTAAGACAAGCCTGGATGGATTCTTGGCTCAGCTGCTTCCTGGATGAGGGAGAAGAGAGAAATTAACGTCTCTGTACATCCATTTCCTTATAAAACGGGCCCATGGGAGTGAAACAGAAGGTCAGCTTGGATGTGTCAGTCCTATTAGGTGGGTGCAGCATTCAGAAGGGATATTCTGGGGACCTACAGCTGTCCTTACATAGTAGCAGAAGCCAGGTCTGGGGGTCCAAGGACTGGGAAATGGCAAGGACCTGGAAAGCTTAGGCCCTGTTTACGGGGGCAGTCCTTGTGGGCTGGAGTACTTTCATGGTTGCCATGTGGATCTGTAGGCCCAGTGTCACTGAGTTTAAATGGTGACGACCAATTCAAAATGTTAACACTGATTGACTAGCCATGTCTGTGGGCTGGATTAGGCTGTTAGATCGTCAACGAGTTTGTGACTCCCTGCTGCACGGGTTGCGTGACCTTCTTTCCAAATGGCCCTTTTTCCTTCTCTGCAGGACCTGGGTGCAGCTGCTGGCTCCAAGCGCCCCACCTGTGTGATAATGGTCAAGCCCCATGAGGAATACCAGGAGGCCTATGACGAGTGCCTAGAGGAGGTGCAGGCCCTGCCCCCACCCTTGTGAAGGACTCGGGCAGCAATCTGGGCACCTGCTCCAGAAGCAGTTGGATTGGTGGCAGGTGGTTGGCCAGCCTCCTGCTGCCCACACGCAGGCATCTCCGTGGTCTCCAGAGGCACATTTTCTTCCCAAGCAGCTCCAACAGCTACTTCACCATGGGAAAACCAGCACCTTCTCCGTCAGCACTGTTTCCTGTTGAAGTTCAATGAAGACAGTTCCAAGAGTGTGATGTGGGGGAGTAAATGCTAAAACTAAACTGTGGTGAGTGTTGTTTTTAAGTGGCAGCTACTGGTAGGGCCGAGTTGTTGGGGGGAAGAAAGAGCGCAAGTAGCCTTGCTCGCCAGAAGACATGAGGACCTCAGTAACGCTCAGTGCTCCTGCGTGGTGCAAGGGTCAGTGCTTGACTCAAGCTGAGAACAGATGCTGCTGCCATCCTGAGCTTTCCAGACCCACTTCTAGAGGTGCTGGGAGCTGCAAGGCGAGCCAGCTGAGCCCAGAACCCCTTCATGGGAGCCTCTAGCTCCTATGTTGGGGACACCTCCATTCCTTGTTTCTTTTTTCCCCAAGAGCCTTAAATGCCACTGGGAAGCTGACAGAAGCAATTTACCCACTCAGACAGTAAATTTTAAGGGGGTATATGAAGTTAAATGCAGAACAACAAGCCCTCTCTCCGACTTTGCCATTATGGCAAATAACCTAATCTCTTCAGATATTTTAGACTACGGTGCCTTCCTGCTCTCAGAGGCCCAGCAAAGGACTCCGAATACACAGCAGCCAAGCTTCAGGCACCCTGGAATAAACCGGAAGGACCTTGGGCTTGAGTGTCAGGACTGGTTGAAACTCCAAGCTCTCCTGATAAGCTGTGAGCCCTTCTGGGCAGGTCATTTCATCTTTCTACACCCCTTCCCAGTCGTTTGTAATAGGAAGTAATATGATCTATGTATATGTAAAAGCACTCTGCCCAGGGTCTGCCATCTCCTAGCTTTTTCTCCCAATCAGATGCAGGCTGGGTTCTTTCCAAGCCTGTGGCCACCAGGCTTCCAGCTGGCATCAATGGTCAGGCCATGCCCAGTACCTGTATGCAGTAGGCACATGGCAGTTCTTTGCCAGTGAAAAACTAAAGGGGGCTACGTAAAGAGAAGGTCTGTGAATATATTTTGCTCAAAGTTATAAAACAAGCATTCAGTTCTATTCCGGATCTCTTACCGTAGGAAACTGACACACAGTTGTGAAGCTGTACAGTAGGAGGAGTGGATACACATCTTGGTGTGGCGGTCAGAGACCTGACTCAGAGCAGGGATGGAAGCCATCTGCTGTGCCTTCCAAGTCCTTTGCTTCTCTGTCAGTTGCTACTAAGTCAGCAGCAAATGTTAAGAACAGGAGGCAGAGCAGGAGTGTAAGAGGCCAGAGTCTCCCTGCTCTTACAGTCAAGAAGCCAGCTGCCTAGGGTAGGCTGTTTCATCTCCCTCCTTGGCCAGGGGACCCCTCCAGGCCCTGCCTGTGGTGGTACTCCTCAGCCAGCTGCTCTGAAATGAACCACAGTCCACAGAAGCCAACCACCCCCAAGGCTTGTGGGAGAAAAACCTCTTTCAGCAACGTTCCTCCCAGGCAGGAATCAGAATATGATGCGTTTTCCATCTGCTGGGTTCTGCTCCATGGGACAGTAGGGACACTTCCAAAAGCCTAACCAATAAAGGGACGAGTTTAAGGGGGTATATGAAGTTAAATGCAGAACAACAAGCCCTCTCTCCGACTTTGCCATTATGGCAAATAACCTAATCTCTTCAGATATTTTAGACTACGGTGCCTTCCTGCTCTCAGAGGCCCAGCAAAGGACTCCGAATACACAGCAGCCAAGCTTCAGGCACCCTGGAATAAACCGGAAGGACCTTGGGCTTGAGTGTCAGGACTGGTTGAAACTCCAAGCTCTCCTGATAAGCTGTGAGCCCTTCTGGGCAGGTCATTTCATCTTTCTACACCCCTTCCCAGTCGTTTGTAATAGGAAGTAATATGATCTATGTATATGTAAAAGCACTCTGCCCAGGGTCTGCCATCTCCTAGCTTTTTCTCCCAATCAGATGCAGGCTGGGTTCTTTCCAAGCCTGTGGCCACCAGGCTTCCAGCTGGCATCAATGGTCAGGCCATGCCCAGTACCTGTATGCAGTAGGCACATGGCAGTTCTTTGCCAGTGAAAAACTAAAGGGGGCTACGTAAAGAGAAGGTCTGTGAATATATTTTGCTCAAAGTTATAAAACAAGCATTCAGTTCTTTTCCCGGATCTCTTACCGTAGGAAACTGACACACAGTTGTGAAGCTGTACAGTAGGAGGAGTGGATACACATCTTGGTGTGGCGGTCAGAGACCTGACTCAGAGCAGGGATGGAAGCCATCTGCTGTGCCTTCCAAGTCCTTTGCTTCTCTGTCAGTTGCTACTAAGTCAGCAGCAAATGTTAAGAACAGGAGGCAGAGCAGGAGTGTAAGAGGCCAGAGTCTCCCTGCTCTTACAGTCAAGAAGCCAGCTGCCTAGGGTAGGCTGTTTCATCTCCCTCCTTGGCCAGGGGACCCCTCCAGGCCCTGCCTGTGGTGGTACTCCTCAGCCAGCTGCTCTGAAATGAACCACAGTCCACAGAAGCCAACCACCCCCAAGGCTTGTGGGAGAAAAACCTCTTTCAGCAACGTTCCTCCCAGGCAGGAATCAGAATATGATGCGTTTTCCATCTGCTGGGTTCTGCTCCATGGGACAGTAGGGACACTTCAGCCTACAAAGGGAGGAGAACCAAGAATGTCCCAGATGGCAGACCAGCAGAAGAATCAACCTAAGGGGGAGCACAGCACAGGGAACTTACTTTCCTCCACTAACGAGCTTGTTGAGTGCATCCCGGGAGATGACATGGCCACAGATGAGCTTGATGGGAGGGTTGGAATCTGATGTCTGCCGCCGGAGGATGGGGCACGCGAACACTGAGTGGTACCAGCACTTTGTGCCTAGTTCGATCTCAATCTGGGGGGGACAGCAGTCGCGTGAGTCCTCCTCCTGGGGTGGCTGCCCTCCCCTCTGCTTCCTGCTGACCCTCCCCCTGCCAGGCCTCACTGGTAACTCATCCTTGTGACTCCAGACCCCAGTGCACCGTCTCTGCTCCATCACGGCCTGGATATTCATCAGCACGGGCAGCGCCACACAGCCGGAGGCAAAGCTACAGAACAAAGAGCAGGTGCTGGAGCGACCCTTGCCAGGAGCCCAGCAGACGGACCAGCACACGCTCAATATGTGACTCAAGACAGTTTCAAAGTGGCACTTGATCAAACCAGTCCTTCAAAATCTCCCAGGTCGGGCAGAAAGCCACCTATGTCATCATGTGTCTAAGTCATCATTCTAATGCACCCCAAAATGTGGACAAAAGAACATCCAGGGGACAGGTATCTGTTCTGCCATAACACTGTAACCCTTGGTGCGACAGAGATGGTGACATTTGGAAGGGCCCACCCTGCCTGCATGCCCCATTCTGTCACCACGTTGCACCTCGACAGCTGGTTATCAACCCGGGCACTCAGAACTGGGAGAAAGTAGATTCAGCTCTCACTAGGATTGGGGTGGGGAACCCCAGCAGTACACAGGGCAGGTGTGCACAACAGAACCGTCCTGTCTGAGGTGCCGAGGTCATGCTGGGAAAGATGGTTCTGTAACCAGAGTCTTTGGTAGCAAGTTGGAGGATGGAGCCTATCATGTTGGGCCAGGGCAGGAGATTCCATATCCAGCTTAAATAAAAACACCACTGGTGGGCTTCCCTGGTGCGCGCATTCAGTCCCTGGCCTGGGAAGATCCCACATGCCGCGGAGCGGCTGGACCCAAGTGTCCAGCTACGAGCCAGTGCTCTGGAGCACATGTGCCCGGAGCTGGTGCTCTGCAGCACCACTGCAATGGGAAGCCCGCATAGGCCAAAGAATAAAAAAGATGGATGAAAAATAAATGATGACCTAGAGGCAAAAATTTTTTTTAAAAATTAAATCTTAAAAAATCAAAACACCACTAGTGCAGTATGTGGTTACGGGCAGGTTCAGGTGACCTTTACTCCTGGTGAGGCCCTAGGAGCCTCTGTTTCTTCATGTAACTTGAGGGTAGCAGTACCGCTAACTCCTCGGTTGGTTTGAAGCCACGAGAACATCACTGTTGAAGAGCCAAGTGGAAGCTCTCAGCACCTGTGACTCAGCTGCTCAGGTCTCCCTGGGCGAAGTGGCATTTGAGAGATGAGGTGGCAAGAAGGCTGGGCCATCGGGGTCCTGTGATAACCTGGGCGTGAGGTGTAGGAGAGCCAGACCTCATTCAAGAGACCTTGCACAATGGACTCGACTCTGCCACTGACCTCGTGGCGACCATGGGCCACAACTCTAAATCTGTTCTCCAACTGTAGAAAGAAAGGCATTTCCTATCTGGAAGGGTGACTGAGCAGCCGGTGTGGGTCTGGGAGGGGACCGAGCACCATCCCTGGACATGGCAGGGCCCTGGCCAATGGGGTTTCCCTCAGCCCTCCCACGTGTGCTACCCGCCCAGGGCTGGCTGTACCTGACACTGAGGGGTGACTCCACAGAAAGGCCCAACAGGGAACAAGCATCACGCCTAAAGGTCTCACAGATCTCAGCCCAGTGGCTGTTGTCCAGGAGGTGGCAGTAGGGGGACTTCTCCAAGCCCAGCTGTAGGTACACTAGGCTGCCCATCATCACCTGGATCTCTACAAGGCAGAGGGGAGTCAGGGTGCAGGCGGCAGCCTTCCTCCAACTCCGCGTCCAGCCCCAGAGTGGCGGGGCTGCAGCGGCAGTATGGGGAATGGGCTGAGGCCAGTGGCTCCCAGGTCCGTAACCTGGCCAAACAGGGATTAAAGTGCCCTCTGGCAATGTCAGTTTTCCCTAAAATCCAGTGAGGAAGTGGGGTCTCAGGGCAAGCATGACCACATAGCATGAAGTTGGGAGGGGTTTCAGTTTCCTCTCCATCCTTCCTGCTGCATCAAGACGTGAGTCTCGGGCTCATGTCTCTCTGTTCCAGTACTAACAAATCTCTTTGCGGGGACTATGCCATGCAGAGCAACATGAGGGCATGAGTGTCACAGGCAGGCCTGGCGAGCTCTGGGTGGGGGTGAGGCACGTGCCAGGGCTGGGGTCCAGAGGTAGTGTGAGATAGAGGTGGGTGAGAAGGCCGTGAGTTTGGAGTTCACCTGGGAGACAGTGGGGAGGGGTCCCAGTAACACATAGCCCCATCTTGTGCAAGGACGGGCAATCCCAGATTGCTGTTTGCCAGAGCTGGGGAGTGCCCACCCCAGCACCTGGAGCACCTACCCTCCTGGTGCACCTGAGCAAACGGCTGGAAGTGCCGGGCGTAGCTGAGGGCCTCCAGCTGCTTCTCAGGGCCACCTGCCAGGAGGCGGATGAAGTGCAGTTGGTGCAGCTTGAACTCCAAGGAGCTGTTGAGCTCAAGCAGGCCCTGCCTGTGGGAAGCAGCCCATCTGGGAAGAAAGGGGCCAGATGAGTGTGGAGCTGGTAGGGCAAGAGAAGGGGGCCCAGCAGAGCCTCCGAAAGCCTATGTGGAGCTCACGAGACAGGGCTGGAGGCATGTCAGGTACACGGGGTGACGTCATGGGCACAGACAAACCCTGTCCCTGTGGACCAACCCTAGGGCTAACGTACTCCAGTGCTGGCCCCAGGTCTTGTTCATGCAGAGCTTCTAGGATACGGCTCAGCTCCAGGAAAGGCTGCTTGAAATCCAAGTCCACATTCAGTGTTGATTCCTAAAGGGGAAGAGAGCCATCTACCACTGGAGAACTGGGTTTCCAAAATCCTCTGCTCTTCACATAAGAAAACCTCACCCATCAGACAAGCTAGAGAGGAGCCATGGTCTCTTGCCAGTCTCTTGGACCCCTCTTCCCAGTTCAGTTCTGGGAGTACTTAAGCTAGCCTCCCAGAGGGCAGACTGCAAACCCATCCCACCTGATGTGGTACCGGAGACCCTTTCTGAGTAACATGGAGAGAAAATTACATTCAATCCCGCTAATTACATTAAGGGAAAGCATCCTTTACTTTCACTGCCAGGGTGTCTTTTAATACCTAACAAGTGCAACTTTGTCAGTTTACTAATCTTCCCTTTTAAGAGAAGAATTATCAGGCACTCAATAACTCCTTGGAGCAACATGAGGGCATGAGTGTCACAGGCAGGCCTGGCGAGCTCTGGGTGGGGGTGAGGCACGTGCCAGGGCTGGGGTCCAGAGGTAGTGTGAGATAGAGGTGGGTGAGAAGGCCGTGAGTTTGGAGTTCACCTGGGAGACAGTGGGGAGGGGTCCCAGTAACACATAGCCCCATCTTGTGCAAGGACGGGCAATCCCAGATTGCTGTTTGCCAGAGCTGGGGAGTGCCCACCCCAGCACCTGGAGCACCTACCCTCCTGGTGCACCTGAGCAAACGGCTGGAAGTGCCGGGCGTAGCTGAGGGCCTCCAGCTGCTTCTCAGGGCCACCTGCCAGGAGGCGGATGAAGTGCAGTTGGTGCAGCTTGAACTCCAAGGAGCTGTTGAGCTCAAGCAGGCCCTGCCTGTGGGAAGCAGCCCATCTGGGAAGAAAGGGGCCAGATGAGTGTGGAGCTGGTAGGGCAAGAGAAGGGGGCCCAGCAGAGCCTCCGAAAGCCTATGTGAAGCTCACGAGACAGGGCTGGAGGCATGTCAGGTACACGGGGTGACGTCATGGGCACAGACAAACCCTGTCCCTGTGGACCAACCCTAGGGCTAACGTACTCCAGTGCTGGCCCCAGGTCTTGTTCATGCAGAGCTTCTAGGATACGGCTCAGCTCCAGGAAAGGCTGCTTGAAATCCAAGTCCACATTCAGTGTTGATTCCTAAAGGGGAAGAGAGCCATCTACCACTGGAGAACTGGGTTTCCAAAATCCTCTGCTCTTCACATAAGAAAACCTCACCCATCAGACAAGCTAGAGAGGAGCCATGGTCTCTTGCCAGTCTCTTGGACCCCTCTTCCCAGTTCAGTTCTGGGAGTACTTAAGCTAGCCTCCCAGAGGGCAGACTGCAAACCCATCCCACCTGATGTGGTACCGGAGACCCTTTCTGAGTAACATGGAGAGAAAATTACATTCAATCCCGCTAATTACATTAAGGGAAAGCATCCTTTACTTTCACTGCCAGGGTGTCTTTTAATACCTAACAAGTGCAACTTTGTCAGTTTACTAATCTTCCCTTTTAAGAGAAGAATTATCAGGCACTCATAACTCTGGCAGACAACCAAATCCAGCTAGAAATTAAGAAGTTCACTTTTATTGCATATATTTTTATAGCTGCCTTCTATTCATGGCAGGGGCACTGATTTCTGAAATAAATTTAAGAAGTAACAGAAGCAAAACAAACAAGTAGGACTACATCAGACTAAATTCAAAGCTTCTGAAACAGTAAAGGAGACCATCAACAAAATGATGATCTACCAAACGGGAGAGATATTTGCAGGCTGTCTATCTAAGGGAGCGAATATCCAAAATATATAAAAACTCATAGCAAAAAAAAAAAAAATCTTGTACAAAATGGAGAGACTGAACAGACATTTTTCCAAAGGAGACGTCAAAATGGCCAACAGGCACATGAAAAGATGCTCTATCTCAGTAATCATCAGGGCAATGCAAATCAACACCACAGTGAGTCATCAACTCTCACCTATGAGAATGGCTGTTACCAAAAAGACAAGAAGTAAGTGTTGGTGAGCATGTGGAGAAATTGGTGCAGCCACTGTGGATAACAATATGGAAGTTCCTCAAAAAATTAAAAAATAGAGTTACCATATGATCCAGCAATTCCACTTCTAGGTAGCTTCCCAAGAAAACAAAAACACTAACTTGAAAAGATATCTGCATTCCTATTCATTGCAGCATTATTTACAAGAGCCAAGATAAAGGAAACAACCTAAGTTCCCATCAATGGATGAATAAAGAAAATGTGGTGTGTATATATATAATAATAAATACCTACTCACTCACTCATGTCTGATGCTTTGTAACCCCATGGACTGTGGCCCTCCAGGCTCCTCTGTCCATGGAACTCTCCAGGCAAGAATACTGGAGTGGGGCTTCCCCTGGTGGTCCAGTGGGTAAGGACACCACCTTGCAGTGCAAGGGGCGCCGGTTCCATCCCTGGCCTGGGAAGATCCCACGTGCCGCGGAGCGGCTGGACCGATGTGTCCAATTACTGAGCCAGAGCTCTGGAGCACATGCGCCCAGAGCCGGCGCTCTGCAACGACAGACGCCACCGCGATGGGAGGCCCACAGGAGCCAAAGAACAAAGACGGATGAAGGTGGAGAAATGAAAGACCAATAGAAGTGGCCCACCTGCTCCCCTCCCTCCCCAACCAGACCCCCGCCCAAAATAAATAAATAAATAAATCTTAAAAAAAAAAAAAAAGAATACTGGAGTGGGTAGCCATTCGCTTCTCAAAGGGATCTTCCTGACCCAGGGATCAAACCTGGGTCTCCTAACCATCTAGCACCCCAGATTTCATTTTTTGGGGCCCCCAAATCCATGTGGATAGTGGCTGAAGCCACAAAATTAAACACTTGCTCCTTGGATGAATAGCTATGTCAAACCTAGACAGTATTTTAAAAAGCAGAGACATCACTTTGCAGCCAAAGCTATGGTTTGCCAAAGCACATAGTCAAAGCTATGGTTTTTCCAGTAGTCATATGGATGTCAAGAGTTGGACCATAGAAAGGCTGAGTGCTGAAGGATTGACCTTTTTAGAACTGTGGTGCTGAAGAAGATTCTTGAGAGTTACTTGGACTGCAAGGAGACCAAACCAGTCAATCCTAAAGGAAATCAATCCTGAATATTCGTTGGAAGGACTGATGGTGAAACTGAAGCTCCAGTACTTTGGCCACCTGATGTGAAGGGATGACTCATTGGAAAAGACCCTGATGCTGAGAAAAACTGAGAGCAAGAAGAAAAGGGGGCAACGGAGAATGAGATGGTTGAACAAACTCAGGATGATAGTGATGGACAGAGAAGCCTGGCGTGCTGCAGTTTATGGGTCGCAAATAGTGGGACGCAACTTAGCAACTGAACGACAACAATATATATAATGAAATACTGCTTCCCAGTTGGCACAGTGCTAAGGAACCCAACTGCCAATGCAAGAGATGAAAGAGACTTGGGTTTGATCCCTGGGTCGGGAAGATCCCCTAGAGTAAGAAATGGCAATCCACTCCAGTATTCTTGCCTATAAAATCTCATGGACATAGGAGCCTGGTGGACTACAGTCCACGGGGTTGCAAAGAGTTGGACATGAGTGACTGAGCATGCATTCAGCCATTAAGAAAAGTGGGGAAAGCCTGTCATTTGTGATAACGTGGAATATGCTACACGAAATGTGCCAGACAGACAAGACAACTACCATATGATCTCACATATGTGGAGTCTAAAAACGTCTTCAAGAAAATCAAGCTTACAAATACAAGGAACAGACTGATGGTTACCAGAGATGAAGGGTAGGGGGTGGGAGAAATGGATGAATTATTTGTTTCAGGTTTTAATAAATGTAATACAATTTTAAAAACAGATATTAACCCATGTAAGGAAAGAATGCATCAATGGAAACCAAGGCATAGTCTTGGAGTAAACTTTGAACTTCCCATGTGCAATCCAGAGGGGAGGATGCCCTGCCAAGCCAGGTGGCCACTGGTTAAATGTGTCTCTGGGAACAGGTGTTCCTATCAGTCAGAGACTGGTGACACACATGTTTGAGTCATGTAAATAAACTGACCTGTCTGGATGTAAAAAAAATAATAATAATGGGGTCCTAATATAAAGACAGCATCTACATAGAAAGAGAACAGACAGGTCCCAGCCCCTTCCCAGTGAGCCCATTACCTGACACAGCTCCTCGGCAACACTGAGCATGCCCTGCTGGTACAGGTGCTCCAGGATGGCCATCTGCAGGATCTGCTGCTGCTTCTCCTGAGAGTCCCACACTGCGTCGGAGACCACACCGCAAATCTCAGAGTCAAAGTTCTAAAGAGGATGAGAGACAGCGCCCTGTGACTCAGGCTTGCACTTCTCACACTGGCTTCCTGAGGAGCCCTGCTACACACTAGCAGGAGCCCCTAGGAGGAAACCCGCCCCCGGTCTGGGACCACGCATCTGCTCACCCTGTCAATGGCTTTGCCCACTCGGGAAACACTGCTGTGAATGTCCTTGTGTTCCAGAGCCAGTCTCTGCACGGTGTCTTTTATCGTCTGGCAGCACTGAGATATCATCAGGTAGATGGTGCCTGAGAAAGGGTTTCCCTGGAGGGCTGCAGAGAAAGACTGGCAATGAGTCAGCACACAGGAGCAGCTCTCGTCCCTGCCTCCCTGTTCTAAACGCCAACATGGAGGCCTTGGAAGCGGCCCTAAACTCCAGAGTGAAAGACAGCCTCTGCTCCAGGTCCTGCCACTTTTTTTCAGTTTATTTATTTTTCGCTATTCTGGGTTTTCACTGCTGCTGCAGGCTCTTCTCTAGTTGCAGGGAATGGGGGCTCCTCTCTAGGTGAGGTGAGCAGGCTTCTTGTGGCAGTGACTTCTCTTGTTGTGGAACCCGGGCTCTAGGGCCCACGGGCTTCAATAGTTGTGGCCCATGGGCTCCATAGTTGTGGCTTCGAGACTCAGTAGAGCTCATAGGCTCAGCCGCTCCACAATATATGGGATTCTCCTGGATCAGGGATCAAACCTGTGCCTCCTACACTGGCAGGTGGACTCTCCACCGTGCTGAGCCACCAGGGAAGCCCCCTCCCTGCCACTTTTTAACTATGATTTGGAACTGGCAAGTGGGACAAACCAATTCGTCTCTTAGAGGTTTCATTTCATTATCTACAAAACAGAGGTGATAGCACTGGCCTTGGAGGTTGCTGTGAAATGAAGATGATTTGGCACTTACTGTGGGTAAGTACTTGGTTTTAGCTCATTTAATCCTCACTACCATTCTGTGCAGCGGGCATTGGTAGTAGCCTGTACTACAGCTGAGGAAGCTGAGGCAGTCCCTTCCCACATCTCACCGCAGTGACAGGTCTGAAGTACGGCTTCCTCACAACCACGCCGGGTGGCTCCTTAACAGCTTGAGGGAGATACCGTGTGGGAAGGCTTTGAATCACAAAGTATTGTCCTCACAATGGTAGAGGTTAATACCTCTCGCCCAAAGGACACCAGGCAGGCACAGGTCCATCAGGGAAGCACAAGGATATCTCTGGCTCATGACACAGTCGTTTCCGCCCGCGTGGCTGGGTGTGCCACACACATTACCAACAGCACGTGAGGCTTGGAATAGAGAGAGGAAGACAGGTCTCTTCTTCCAGCCCAGCATCTCTGCCCCTTCTTTAGATGGTAGCATCTTCGTTCAGGGAAGAAAACATGACCCAGGGAAGGGATCATGACTGGGCCAGGGAGTGTCTCAGCCCCAAGACCAGAAGCCCTGGGAAAGAAATGCATTCTGCTAGGTTGCTCAACAAACTGTGAACTCCTGGAGGTGCTGGAGCACCACAGCCACCTCAAGGGAGGACTGCTCGGAGACTGAAGTCAGCGTAGACTGAAGGTATCACGTGAGTCCCCAGATCCAACCGGGCTGGACCTTTCAGTCACTTGAGACTATGAGTCTAGCGGCCCAACCACCCCCCTGCTTTTTGTTTGTTTTAGTCTGAGCTAGATTTCTGCCACCTACAAATACAGACAGACGGTGGTGGTTGGACCTATTCCCATTAGGATGGCTGTAACCAAAAGGACAGGTAATAACAAGAGTTGGTGAGGATGTGGGAAAACTGGAACTCTCGTACATTGTTGGGGAGAATAAAAAAGTTGCAGTTACTTTGGAAAACAGTGTGCCAGCTCTTCAAAGAGTTGAACAGGGTATCCAGAGGACTCAGCACATCACCGAAGAATGAAATCATGATTCATGGTACAATAGGGATGAACCTTGAAAACGCACTTAGTGAAAGAATGTAGAAGGCCACACAATTACATGATTCCACTTATATGAAGTGTCCAGAATAGTCTGTAGAGAGAAGGTATGTTAGTGGTTGCCAGGGGCAGGGGGAGAAATGGAGTCGTTCGGGGTAGGAAGTTAGGCATAAGCGAGTGGGGGTGACCTGGCTGAAAGGGATGCAAACTGTCCATGGATTCAGCAATGGCATCTTGTCCTCTGTCGTCCCCTTTTCCTTTTGCCTTCTATTTTTCCCAGCATCAGGCTATTTTCCAATGAGTTGTCTCTTCACATCAGGTGGCCAAAGGGCATAACCAAAAGGAGGAGACAGCAAATATGAAAACGGGGAAGCCAAGAGGGAAGGAGAGGCCAACTCCTTTGGGATCAGCCTGCTCCCATGTCTTGGGAGTGTCTGTTTTCTAAAAGATCTGTATGCCTTAGCTGAACTGAGCTGTACCTTGTCTGTGGTTTAAACCCTTTAGTGCATAGCTCCAAGTTTCTGTTTCAACGAGGCAAGAACTGAGGAAGAGGAATGAACCGACCTGACGGAGTGATTATTAATGGGTGGGAGATTCTTTTCAGAGAGATGAAATGTTCTATAGTCAGATAGTATAGATGATTGTACAATTATGGAAATATACTAAACCCCACTAAACTGTATACTTTAAAAGGGTAAATTTTAATGTGAGTTATAGCTCAATCAAAAACCAGAAGGTTAATTTTTACTTTTTCCTTTACTGGCAACTCTTTTAGGTTTTAGTTCCCAGAGGGCACTTTCTGACAGATTTTTTTTTTTTTTCTGACAGATCTTGGAGCTGCACCTCGCCCAGCTTGCCAGCCTTTCTCTCGTCTGTTATTTTCTTGACTCTGCTCATGTACACTCTGATTTTCTCCAGTTCCTGTTTTACCAAATGTTCCTGAATTACCAAATAAATCCCAAACACTGAATTTAATGTATAAGCAGAAACTAAATCCACTTTTGCCTGTTCAAGTAGGTCCAACATCTGCAACACCCATTTCTAGAAACAGATATCGTGGTCTTCAGCATCTCATCCAAACCATCAATGGAATTCTTAAATGTTAATAAATATTCATGAGTTTCTACTGGATTGTCTTTATCAATTTCTTCACCTGCCGTTACGATCAACTCACAGGCCTTCCACTTCCGCCTCCCAGAAAGCAGTCAGTGACTTGTTTAGATTCTTGATTTTAATAATTACACTGTACCTATGTCAGAGAATGCCCTTGATCTTAGGTCATACTTAGGTGTATGATATCTGCAGCTTACTTTCTAATGTTTTTAATAGTAATAAGAAAATTGATAAAACAAATATGGTAACATACTAGCAGTGGGTGAATCCAGGTAAAAGGGTATATGTGAGCTTTTTAGACTGTTCTTAGAACTTATCTGTAAATGTCAAATCATCTTAAAATGTCTCAAACGTTCAAAATAGAAAAGTCAATTTGAAACTAAAGTAAACGAACAATAATCTCAGGTAAATTAATCATTGCTGTTGGGCTTTTGAAATAGTTCAGAGACTTCCACTGTCCCCCTTCAAGAGGCGTAAGGACCCACGTATCAAGGCCCTAACCACCATCCTTCCAGAACTCTGTCATCAAGCAGCCTTGGGGTCTGCAAGCTCCTAGGGAGGCAAGTGTGGCCTCTCAGTGGGGGACACCCACCTGTGCCGACCAGCTTGGCCTGCAGCTGGCCCACGCAGCACAGCAGCTCTTCCAGGCTCTGCTCACAGTACTGCCCGTAGCTCAGGAAGTTCTGCAGGACCTCGTCCACCTCTCTCTCCACACTTGCGCACTGCTCCATGGCAGCCACTGTGTCAGGCCCCACCTGGGTCAGAGGGGCACAGTGAGGAGGGCTCCCAAATCCCACCTCACCATGCCCAAATCCTATCTCAATGCTTCTAACTTCCCAGATTAACATACAAGCACACAGCTTCCATCACCCCAAGCCAGGGTGCCCACTGGAGGGTGCAGGTAGGGGTGAGGACGGGGCTTTTCTAAATCATGGTGAGACAGTTACTCTGTTTTCAACTCTTTTCATTAGAATCTTTGTTCATCCTTCTTTTTTTTTGGCCGAGCGGGAATCTTAGTTCCCTGCCCAGGGATCAAACCTGTGACTCTTGTAGTAGAATCACAAAGTCTTACCCATTGTATCACCAGGGGATTCCCCTCATCTCTCTTTTAATCAGAACTGGCAGCAGGCCTTGAGAGCCTTCAGCAGGCAATATTATCTATGCTATCTAAGTAGAAATCCATATATACACCACATATTCTCATATTTCATGTATTTTCATAGGCTCATTATAGTGGCCTCTTTACTTAGTGGACTTGGTTTTCCATGTACTATAGAGACAGAAGCCGTGAAGGCACTCTGTGACTGGCTGATGCTTGAAAGTACAGCCTAAGGAACAAATGCTGACTTACAGTGGTCTGACAGGCCTTGCCTGTCCCTCCTGCCTCGGCCTCCCTGCCACTTGCCCACAGACCAGCAGCTCGCATTCCCCTGCTCCCTCATGGCTCCACGCCTTGGTCTGCTCTCCATCACGCTTTACCTCCTCAACTGCTTGAGAAGATGGCCCACCCTTTCCAGGGCAGCTCAGAGACTAGACTAGAACATCTCTTGTAACACACCTTCCTTCTCACTACATCACTGAAAGAAAGTAGACTTTTCTTGTCTCACCTTTCCTGCCATTGAGGTCCCTGTTCCTAAATCCCTTCAACACGGGGCCACCTCTCCCTTCCGTTTCAGAGCAGCCTATGACACTGAACACAGAGACCAGTCTTACAATGCTGGTGACTGAGTCAGTTTCACTCCCCATCCTTCCAATGATGGGATTTAAAGTGAGATGGCTCGGTCAAATGCATCTCTCAAATGTTCAACTCTAGCCAGTGTTCTCTCTCTCAAAGAAGGGTACAGAGTAATGCCACAAAGAGAAGCCAGTGTCCAAAGTGACTATCAGGAGTCTCTCGGTTTTACCAGACTCTCTTTCCATTTCCACCAGCACTCTCAGTTCTAGCACTATCCTCTCAGCCCAACCCACAGACAATGGCTTCTTATCAAACAGGTGATGAGTGATGGGAGAAATGGTACCCAGGCCTTGAGATATATTTATATCCTGCCTCCTTATGGTTGACACTATCACACTCGAATTTGTTAATCGTGGTGGCTAGAAGACATGTCCCTCTTTTTATGCCCCGTAAGGAAATACCCTATAACTGGATATGAACCATTACAGATGAAATATAAGAGGGACGCCTGTTGGAAATAATATAATAATCATTGCTATTAACAGTATTTCCTAGGGGCTTACTATGTGATAGATACTATTCTAATGATTTGGCATTGATTCGTTTACTTAATTCTTACAAAAGCACTATGAGGCAGGTACAACTATTAGATCCACTTTATAGGCCAGAAAATGAAACTCAGATTAAATACATTGCTCAAGGTCACACAGCTGGAAAGTAGAGGACCCTGAACCTAAGCGGGGCAGTCTGGCTCCAGAGCCCTTCTGTGAAATATTTTGCATAACAGTCCTCTCTGGACCAGCTTAACAGGCCACCATCTCACCAGGAAAGGAGAGCAGCCAGTATCTGTGGTTGGAATGAGTGCACGGCAATGATTAATGATGACAAGAAACAGGAAAGTAACCACAGAGCCTGTGAGATGATCAACTAGGAAAGATGGCAGTACAAAAGAACGTTTGCCAAAAGCGTCTGGGAACCAGAATCACCATTTACCAAAACTAAACACAGCTCAAGAAAGGTTAGTACCTCACCAAGGTCAAAGAGTTTGACCCTGTCAGACATCAACTAATACCAGGATTATTTCAAAGAGGAAGAACTGTCTCCTCTCAAATTGGTCTCCTTCCGTTTCAGAGCAGCCTATGACACTGAACACAGAGACCAGTCTTACAATGCTGGTGACTGAGTCAGTTTCACTCCCATCCTTCCAATGATGGGATTTAAAGTGAGATGGCTCGGTCAAATGCATCTCTCAAATGTTCAACTCTAGCCAGTGTTCTCTCTCTCAAAGAAGGGTACAGAGTAATGCCACAAAGAGAAGCCAGTGTCCAAAGTGACTATCAGGAGTCTCTCGGTTTTACCAGACTCTCTTTCCATTTCCACCAGCACTCTCAGTTCTAGCACTATCCTCTCAGCCCAACCCACAGACAATGGCTTCTTATCAAACAGGTGATGAGTGATGGGAGAAATGGTACCCAGGCCTTGAGATATATTTATATCCTGCCTCCTTATGGTTGACACTATCACACTCGAATTTGTTAATCGTGGTGGCTAGAAGACATGTCCCTCTTTTTATGCCCCGTAAGGAAATACCCTATAACTGGATATGAACCATTACAGATGAAATATAAGAGGGACGCCTGTTGGAAATAATATAATAATCATTGCTATTAACAGTATTTCCTAGGGGCTTACTATGTGATAGATACTATTCTAATGATTTGGCATTGATTCGTTTACTTAATTCTTACAAAAGCACTATGAGGCAGGTACAACTATTAGATCCACTTTATAGGCCAGAAAATGAAACTCAGATTAAATACATTGCTCAAGGTCACACAGCTGGAAAGTAGAGGACCCTGAACCTAAGCGGGGCAGTCTGGCTCCAGAGCCCTTCTGTGAAATATTTTGCATAACAGTCCTCTCTGGACCAGCTTAACAGGCCACCATCTCACCAGGAAAGGAGAGCAGCCAGTATCTGTGGTTGGAATGAGTGCACGGCAATGATTAATGATGACAAGAAACAGGAAAGTAACCACAGAGCCTGTGAGATGATCAACTAGGAAAGATGGCAGTACAAAAGAACGTTTGCCAAAAGCGTCTGGGAACCAGAATCACCATTTACCAAAACTAAACACAGCTCAAGAAAGGTTAGTACCTCACCAAGGTCAAAGAGTTTGACCCTGTCAGACATCAACTAATACCAGGATTATCAGAGGGAAGTCCAAGTCAACTTCTTGAAACTATTTTAGAAAGCTGAGGAAGGAGATGGAATTTTTATCCCAGTGTTGTGTGTTGTGGTAGGAAGCCTAACACAACTTAGGAGCCTAGAAGAAGTGGCAAGTCAAGGAAGTAAAATCTGGGAGATGGATCTGTGGAAATCAGGGTAGCACAGAGAAACCACAGCAACTTCAGTAAGATCCCAAAACATGTACTGAAGGAACAGAAAGAAACAACATTAAGTCTAGGCAGAATACCATTTATGTTCTTTAAAAATGTATCTATACAACCAAGGACATGCACAATAAAAGAACACGTGCCAGTCACTTGAGAGTGGTTTCCTGCAGTCAAGGCAGAGGGGAGCAGAATGGAGGGAGGAATGGGGATAAAAGGGAACATGTAAACAAATGCAAAGGAGAAAAGTGGTCTGCGTGGTCAGTTAAATGTACCATGAACTGACCAGTGTGATTACCTCAATACAAATTTTTTTAATGAACAAGACAGAACTGCTTGCAGGTATTCTATCTGCAAAGACCAAGAGGCCAATTCAGTGGGTCCAGGGTAAGCCACTCTGTATTAACCACAGTTGGTCATCTTCACTGCGAGGATGGATGAGGGAGAGTCTGCCTTCAGGATTAATCCAGGAATTTCACTTCCCTTGTCTGAAGTCCTCCTCCCCAAGGTCTCACATGGACAGAAATTATCTACCTGGGTGACCTCCCTGATCATCAGATCCTGTCACCTCTTTATCATCTCTGCCATGGTTTGACACAGAAGCCCTTTGCAACTGTATGTTCATTCACTTCCTTTGCATGAATTAAAGAACAGGTACACTATAGTCCTTTGAGATGATCAAACTTAGGACAAGAATGGCAGGGATTACAAAAGAACGTCCTCTCTGGACCAGCTTAACAGGCCACCATCTCACCAGGAAAGGAGAGCAGCCAGTATCTGTGGTTGGAATGAGTGCACGGCAATGATTAATGATGACAAGAAACAGGAAAGTAACCACAGAGCCTGTGAGATGATCAACTAGGAAAGATGGCAGTACAAAAGAACGTTTGCCAAAAGCGTCTGGGAACCAGAATCACCATTTACCAAAACTAAACACAGCTCAAGAAAGGTTAGTACCTCACCAAGGTCAAAGAGTTTGACCCTGTCAGACATCAACTAATACCAGGATTATCAGAGGGAAGTCCAAGTCAACTTCTTGAAACTATTTTAGAAAGCTGAGGAAGGAGATGGAATTTTTATCCCAGTGTTGTGTGTTGTGGTAGGAAGCCTAACACAACTTAGGAGCCTAGAAGAAGTGGCAAGTCAAGGAAGTAAAATCTGGGAGATGGATCTGTGGAAATCAGGGTAGCACAGAGAAACCACAGCAACTTCAGTAAGATCCCAAAACATGTACTGAAGGAACAGAAAGAAACAACATTAAGTCTAGGCAGAATACCATTTATGTTCTTTAAAAATGTATCTATACAACCAAGGACATGCACAATAAAAGAACACGTGCCAGTCACTTGAGAGTGGTTTCCTGCAGTCAAGGCAGAGGGGAGCAGAATGGAGGGAGGAATGGGGATAAAAGGGAACATGTAAACAAATGCAAAGGAGAAAAGTGGTCTGCGTGGTCAGTTAAATGTACCATGAACTGACCAGTGTGATTACCTCAATACAAATTTTTTTAATGAACAAGACAGAACTGCTTGCAGGTATTCTATCTGCAAAGACCAAGAGGCCAATTCAGTGGGTCCAGGGTAAGCCACTCTGTATTAACCACAGTTGGTCATCTTCACTGCGAGGATGGATGAGGGAGAGTCTGCCTTCAGGATTAATCCAGGGAATTTCACTTCCCTTGTC
Organism: Tragulus kanchil; assembly: GCA_022376925.1. Classification (NCBI taxonomy): domain Eukaryota; kingdom Metazoa; phylum Chordata; class Mammalia; order Artiodactyla; family Tragulidae; genus Tragulus; species Tragulus kanchil. The sequence continues at coordinate 71,560,654 of JAIOJX010000029.1, read as the reverse complement.
TGAAGTCCTCCTCCCCAAGGTCTCACATGGACAGAAATTATCTACCTGGGTGACCTCCCTGATCATCAGATCCTGTCACCTCTTTATCATCTCTGCCATGGTTTGACACAGAAGCCCTTTGCAACTGTATGTTCATTCACTTCCTTTGCATGTTCCTACGTCTAGAGTGCCACTCTTCTTACGTCTAGTGTTCTCTGCATGGAGAACACAAGATGCCATTTAATCATCAGCTCCCGCATGAATCTCTCAATGAAATGTCCCTGCCTACTCCTCTGCTTCGCAAACCAAACCTCTACCAAAGGCACCCATACCACAGACATCTGAGTTCTCTATACTTCAGCACCATAACTGCCCATTCACTCTTCTGTGTCCCCACACGAGACTGTGAGCTGCTCAGGGCTGGAGTTCAATCTCAGCCTGGTCCACAGTGGTACCTTTGCTTCCTAATTAGGGGGCCAGGGCTCAAACTTGTCCTGGTTGGGCAGGAAGAGACATGACTGAAATACTGAAATCCCCACCAAGGCATGCACAGGGGTCTTGTCCTCAGTCTTCAATATCCTAACACAAGAGGGCCCCTTCTGGGGTCAGCGAGGACGAAGGGATGTTTGTGCAAATCACAGAAAGGTCCTCTTTGATGCAGAACTGAACAGCCTCCACTAGCCCAACACATAAGCCCACCTCTATCTATTCTTCAACTTACACATCACTCCCCTGCCTGGTGTCACAGTGGATAAGGCTCTGCCTGTCAGTGTGGGGGACACAGGTCTGATCCCTGGCCTGGGAAGATTCTACGTGTCCTCGAGCCGGTGAGCTTGTGTGCCACAACTGCTGAGGCCCGCGTGCCAGGCTCCACGACAAGAAAAGCCATCGCGGTAAGAAACCTGCGCACCACAATGAGAAGTAGCCCCTGCTTGCCCCAACCAGAGAAAGCCCACGCACAGCTACAACAAAAGAAATAAATAATTTTAAAAAAGAATAGGACTTCCTGGTGGCCCAGTGGGTAAGGACACCGCCTTGCAGTGCAAGAGGCACCGGTTAGATTCCTGGCCTGGCAAGATCCCTTGTGCCGTGCAGCTGCTGGACCGATGTGTCCAACTACCGAGCTGGAGCTCTGGGGCACACGCGCCCAGAGCCGTTGCTCTGGGACGAGAGAGGCCACTGCGACAGGAGGCCCACACAGGCCAAGGAACAAAGAAGGATGGAAATAGATAAATGAAAGATCAATAGAAGTGGCCGGGGGACGAGTAAATTTGCATGTATTTAAAAACGACCCTTCTTTTTAGGGTCCACAAGGTTCTCTGTGAGTCAACGCCTAACCACCCCTCCAACTTCATCTCCTACCACTCTCCCCCTCAACGGCCATATTCCAATCACACTAGTTTTCTATTTCTTCAACATCAGTTTATTTCTACCGCAGGGCGTTTGCACATCTGAGTTCTCTATACAGCACCATAACTGCCCATTCACTCTTCTGTGTCCCCACACGAGACTGTGAGCTGCTCAGGGCTGGAGTTCAATCTCAGCCTGGTCCACAGTGGTACCTTTGCTTCCTAATTAGGGGGCCAGGGCTCAAACTTGTCCTGGTTGGGCAGGAAGAGACATGACTGAAATACTGAAATCCCCACCAAGGCATGCACAGGGGTCTTGTCCTCAGTCTTCAATATCCTAACACAAGAGGGCCCCTTCTGGGGTCAGCGAGGACGAAGGGATGTTTGTGCAAATCACAGAAAGGTCCTCTTTGATGCAGAACTGAACAGCCTCCACTAGCCCAACACATAAGCCCACCTCTATCTATTCTTCAACTTACACATCACTCCCCTGCCTGGTGTCACAGTGGATAAGGCTCTGCCTGTCAGTGTGGGGGACACAGGTCTGATCCCTGGCCTGGGAAGATTCTACGTGTCCTCGAGCCGGTGAGCTTGTGTGCCACAACTGCTGAGGCCCGCGTGCCAGGCTCCACGACAAGAAAAGCCATCGCGGTAAGAAACCTGCGCACCACAATGAGAAGTAGCCCCTGCTTGCCCCAACCAGAGAAAGCCCACGCACAGCTACAACAAAAGAAATAAATAATTTTAAAAAAGAATAGGACTTCCTGGTGGCCCAGTGGGTAAGGACACCGCCTTGCAGTGCAAGAGGCACCGGTTAGATTCCTGGCCTGGCAAGATCCCTTGTGCCGTGCAGCTGCTGGACCGATGTGTCCAACTACCGAGCTGGAGCTCTGGGGCACACGCGCCCAGAGCCGTTGCTCTGGGACGAGAGAGGCCACTGCGACAGGAGGCCCACACAGGCCAAGGAACAAAGAAGGATGGAAATAGATAAATGAAAGATCAATAGAAGTGGCCGGGGGACGAGTAAATTTGCATGTATTTAAAAACGACCCTTCTTTTTAGGGTCCACAAGGTTCTCTGTGAGTCAACGCCTAACCACCCCTCCAACTTCATCTCCTACCACTCTCCCCCTCAACGGCCATATTCCAATCACACTAGTTTTCTATTTCTTCAACATCAGTTTATTTCTACCGCAGGGCTTTTGCACTAGCTGTTCCCACTGCCTAGAAAGCTTCTCCCAGATCTCCCTACGGCTGGGTCCTTACTAGAGATTTAAACGCATTTTCAGAGACGCTCTCCTAGACGGTAGTATCTAATGCAGCTCCCTCTGCCCCACACCATACCTTTCAGTCTGTCATATTCCTTGTCTTCACTGCATATCTTTATTTCAAGTTTCAAATCTTTCTTTTGTCACTAACCAAACCTGGAGGGAGGAAGAAGCCCACCATTCTTCTTGGTTTGCAGCCCTATCGGGAGTTTCACCTGCATTAACATGAAATAGCAGGCAAACTCCCACTCATTTTTCAAAAGACCTTGGTCGAATGCCCTGCCTGGCTCCCAAGTCTTCAACGGGTTACCTCCGACTCGGTCGGGTCGCAGTGGGATGGGACGTGGGAGTTCAAGCGACTTCTCCGGCAGAGGCGGCTCCTGGAATTTCTCCGAGAAGGCAGAGGTCCAACTCCCCGCCCCGGGCAGAGGGTCTGCGGAGAGAACAAACCCAAAGGGCAGACTGGTGAGGGCGCTCAGTCCGGAGGCTTGGGAGACGACCCGGGGCTTGGGAGCTGGCTCCGCCCGGCCGGGAAGCCAGCTGGCTCTCACCTGGTCTCGCAGTCCGGTCCCTGGTTTCCGGCACAGCTGCCAACGAACTGGAAGCCTCGGCAGTTGCTCCAGCTCGGGATTCGCCCACTCTCAGATTCGCGGAGGGGTGGCCGAGCCTCCCCCTCCCACACACCGAGAGTGAAGTCACCCACAGGATAGGGCGGCGGCCAAAAATTGCACCTTAGACGGTCGGGCGATTGCGCCCGGAGCCCAAAGCCTCTGGCCCGGCCCCGACTTTCCAAGTCTGAGGGAAGGGATCGGAGCAACCCATTCGCTGGCCAGCGAGAATGCGCGTGGCGGCTCCACCTTCGGAAACCCGAGACCAGAAATGACTGTGACTCCCCAGATCCCCGCACAACACCGCACAACAATGCATGTAAGGTCCATTTCCCACGATGGCCTGACACTGGGCAACTAAATTCTGCTGTGAGGGACGCAGCCCTGCTCTGCTGTTCTCCGTTGGTCGCCCTCTGCAGAATGGAGAAGAGGCAGGGCTTGCACAACCGACCTAAAGTGGGAGGGTAAGAATTAGGAAGGAGGAGAGAGTAGGCGGTGACCCCAAGCTCAGACCTGGACTGAATTCACGACCCTCTCAGGCCCCCTTACTTTGCAGTGAAGGAGAAGCCCCTTCACTCCACCCATTCCTCAGGCTTTAGGGACTTGGACTAGAAACAGTCCGAGGGAAAAGACTGACTTCCTGCTTCCTTATAGGGCCAGTCTCATTCTAAGGCATCTTATCCTCCAACCCTCCATATACCTCTTCCCCACCCCAACAAAACACCCTTGCACAATCTGGGTTTGTTTTCTGTATAGCACTTGCACAATCCAGCCCTGTTTTCTTTATAGTATTTGACTTGAAATTATCTTGAGTGTTTATTTGTTTATGCTGTTTTCCTGCCCCTAACTCCCCCCACCCTTCTTTTCAGGATAAAAGCTCCTTTGGAGCTGGTGTTTTGTACCCATCACCTCTGTATCCCCAACACTATGTGCTTGCGACACTGGAGGTGCTCAGAAATAGTCTGAAGTACTATTTCAGTTTATGAATGAGGAAACCTCGGCTCCAAACCTGATGAAACACGCAGGGAAAGTGGGCGGTCCACAGCCTCCCCAGGAGCCCCCAGAGCAGCTTGGACAGGCTTGTCTGCACATGAGCCTGGGTGGTCCTGGCCCCGGTGGGAGTGGTGGAGGTCCAAGAGTTGAGTGAACCTTGCCTGGGGCCACTGGGCTGAGGCTGAGGCTGCGTCTGCGCCCGCAGGACCTCACAGGCTTTGGCAAACGCACGCCCCAGACTTCCCTACTTTGGCTTGCCTCTCAGCCACACGGGGTGGGAGCACAGCCTAGTTTCTACCAGAACGTAGAACGTCCAGCTCCCGTGGCAGGCTCTTTCACCTGTCTGTCATGACGATTTTGTTACTTTCCAGGGTACACCACGTTTTCCTACATAGCTGATTTTGTCAGTCCTTCCTCTTTGGGATTGTGTGATTTTATTCTGTTTTGTTGGAGCACAGCTGCTTCAAAGCAGAAAAACTTAGCTGTTCTCCACTAACTAATTAACAATCTATTTCACCTTTTGCTAGAATGGAGAAGAGGCAGGGCTTGCACAACCGACCTAAAGTGGGAGGGTAAGAATTAGGAAGGAGGAGAGAGTAGGCGGTGACCCCAAGCTCAGACCTGGACTGAATTCACGACCCTCTCAGGCCCCCTTACTTTGCAGTGAAGGAGAAGCCCCTTCACTCCACCCATTCCTCAGGCTTTAGGGACTTGGACTAGAAACAGTCCGAGGGAAAAGACTGACTTCCTGCTTCCTTATAGGGCCAGTCTCATTCTAAGGCATCTTATCCTCCAACCCTCCATATACCTCTTCCCCACCCCAACAAAACACCCTTGCACAATCTGGGTTTGTTTTCTGTATAGCACTTGCACAATCCAGCCCTGTTTTCTTTATAGTATTTGACTTGAAATTATCTTGAGTGTTTATTTGTTTATGCTGTTTTCCTGCCCCTAACTCCCCCCACCCTTCTTTTCAGGATAAAAGCTCCTTTGGAGCTGGTGTTTTGTACCCATCACCTCTGTATCCCCAACACTATGTGCTTGCGACACTGGAGGTGCTCAGAAATAGTCTGAAGTACTATTTCAGTTTATGAATGAGGAAACCTCGGCTCCAAACCTGATGAAACACGCAGGGAAAGTGGGCGGTCCACAGCCTCCCAGGAGCCCCAGAGCAGCTTGGACAGGCTTGTCTGCACATGAGCCTGGGTGGTCCGGGCCCCCAGTGGGAGTGGTGGAGGTCCAAGAGTTGAGTGAACCTTGCCTGGGGCCACTGGGCTGAGGCTGAGGCTGCGTCTGCGCCCGCAGGACCTCACAGGCTTTGGCAAACGCACGCCCCAGACTTCCCTACTTTGGCTTGCCTCTCAGCCACACGGGGTGGGAGCACAGCCTAGTTTCTACCAGAACGTAGAACGTCCAGCTCCCGTGGCAGGCTCTTTCACCTGTCTGTCATGACGATTTTGTTACTTTCCAGGGTACACCACGTTTTCCTACATAGCTGATTTTGTCAGTCCTTCCTCTTTGGGATTGTGTGATTTTATTCTGTTTTGTTGGAGCACAGCTGCTTCAAAGCAGAAAAACTTAGCTGTTCTCCACTAACTAATTAACAATCTATTTCACCTTTTGCTAGTTTCCTAAGATTTTTATTTTTTAGGTTTAATTCCATTTTATTTTGCAGGGGATGGTGCAAAGTATGACTTACTTTGCCCCACATTTTTGTCTAGTTATCCCAGAACTGCTTGTAAAAGAATCCCTCCCTACCCTCTCATTTTGGAAGCCCATTACCATGGTATCAAGATTTTTCTACAAAATGAAGTCTACTTCTAGCTCTTCATTCTTTCCACTAAACTATAGTTTTATTTTTTCACCAATGTCATATTGTTTGAGTTCAGTGGATAAAGAACCACGTGCAATGCAGGAGATGAGGGTTTGATCCCTGTTTCAGGAAGATCCCCTGGAGGAGGACATGGCAACCGACTCCAGTCTTCTTGCTTGGAGCATCCTCCGGACATAGGAGCCTGGCAGGGTCGCAGAGTCTTGAGCATGCACGCATGCATATTGTTTTTACTCACTACTTTGAAATTGGGATTAAACACTGCTCACAAAACAAAAAACACAAGATTATTGAGAAAGCGCATCAGTGGTTGCCTGAGGGTGGGGCAGAAGTGTGGAGGGACACAGAGAGATTCGGGAGGATAATGGATCTGTACTGTATCTTGGCTGTAGGTCTGGTTGTACAATTATCTGTACTGTCAGCAGTGAATTTTTCTCTATGTAAATTATACTTTTAAAATGGCAAGGGGCAGGGAGACCAGCACACAAATAGCGCACCAGATAAAACTTTAGGAAGAAAGAAGTTGGTCCTTGACAGAACAAGCCTTGGAGTCCTGTCCTGAAAATACAGAGTGCCTCCCAGAGTGTATCCAGGAAGGCCAGGCTAGGAGAAGATGAATCTTCCCCTGACAGCTGGTGGGATGGGGGCAGCGGTAGGTGGTCCAGCAACTGCCTGCTCTCTGCGAAACTGCGAGCATCAGGGCTCCGTCCATGGAGCTCAGCTTGCCTGCTCAGGCCCTGTTCTTCCTTCCAGCCTCTAGCTGGCTCCCAACACGTCTCCTGTTTCTCCGTGTCCCTAACCTTCCTTGTAAAGCTTTCATTCAGGCCAGGAGGTCACCGCACAGGTCTCACACACACGCAAAGCTGGCTCTGGTTCTAGCCCTTTCTCTTGGCTGCCCGAGGGACCCACCCACAGTCACAGGATGTGAAGTTGTTCTGGGCCAGCTTGCCGGGCTACCCAGTGTCTGTCTTTCCTCCTCTCCTCTCACCCCTTCCCAGACGAGCCCCTCGGTAGAGCTGTTCCACACTTCCCCACGCCCCGGCCAGGCCCTTCCTGGAATGCCCTCATCTCACCCTTCTCCAGAGGAAATACCATGCAACTCCTCTTCTTCAGAAAAGTTTATCTCTGTTAAAGAAAAAAAAAAAAAAACTACTACCATGACACATGTTAAAGAGTGGTGAGGAAGATTTTATTAGTGAGGGCTACCCGAATGGGATTTTACGATAAGGGTCAGAGTGGACTCAATCCACATATAAGGAAAAGTATCATTCATAGCCAAGGAGCACGGTGCGGGTCAGTGGATGGAAAATTACCAAGAGGAACCCTCCAGGGGCAGGGGGAACTGGCTAAATGCCTGCAGAAGATTCTCAGTGAAGACAGGAGAGTGACTGGACGTGACATGGGAGACAGTGGAAGCTGAGGAATCAGATTAGACATGGAGGCTGATCAGATATGGAAGATGGGGGACTCTGGCTAACATAACTTAGCAGGATTCTTGCTAGAACTGGATTGCACAAGGAAGGACACTGGAAGGCACGGTCAAAAAGAAAGTTTGGACATGTCTGACCGAAGTTTGGTCAACCTTCGTCCGCCTGCCGCTCCCCTACCACCTGGAGTGATAGTGAGCCAGCTCTCCTCTGAACTCCCAGGGCATTCAAATTGCATCTCTTGTGACATATTTCTTGGAAGAAACAGCACATTTTCTTTTCTGAATCCAATATAGAGGGCTAAGTCCCCAGCTGCTAGAGTGGTGGGCTATGCAATCTGAGCTTTCACTGTGGGGCCGCACCTTCTTTGGGAAAAGTTTTCCTAATACCTGCAGCCTCAACAAGAACTCTGAGGGGTTCTTCCTTCCAGCCTCTAGCTGGCTCCCAACACGTCTCCTGTTTCTCCGTGTCCCTAACCTTCCTTGTAAAGCTTTCATTCAGGCCAGGAGGTCACCGCACAGGTCTCACACACACGCAAAGCTGGCTCTGGTTCTAGCCCTTTCTCTTGGCTGCCCGAGGGACCCACCCACAGTCACAGGATGTGAAGTTGTTCTGGGCCAGCTTGCCGGGCTACCCAGTGTCTGTCTTTCCTCCTCTCCTCTCACCCCTTCCCAGACGAGCCCCTCGGTAGAGCTGTTCCACACTTCCCCACGCCCCGGCCAGGCCCTTCCTGGAATGCCCTCATCTCACCCTTCTCCAGAGGAAATACCATGCAACTCCTCTTCTTCAGAAAAGTTTATCTCTGTTAAAGAAAAAAAAAAAAAAAACTACTACCATGACACATGTTAAAGAGTGGTGAGGAAGATTTTATTAGTGAGGGCTACCCGAATGGGATTTTACGATAAGGGTCAGAGTGGACTCAATCCACATATAAGGAAAAGTATCATTCATAGCCAAGGAGCACGGTGCGGGTCAGTGGATGGAAAATTACCAAGAGGAACCCTCCAGGGGCAGGGGGAACTGGCTAAATGCCTGCAGAAGATTCTCAGTGAAGACAGGAGAGTGACTGGACGTGACATGGGAGACAGTGGAAGCTGAGGAATCAGATTAGACATGGAGGCTGATCAGATATGGAAGATGGGGGACTCTGGCTAACATAACTTAGCAGGATTCTTGCTAGAACTGGATTGCACAAGGAAGGACACTGGAAGGCACGGTCAAAAAGAAAGTTTGGACATGTCTGACCGAAGTTTGGTCAACCTTCGTCCGCCTGCCGCTCCCCTACCACCTGGAGTGATAGTGAGCCAGCTCTCCTCTGAACTCCCAGGGCATTCAAATTGCATCTCTTGTGACATATTTCTTGGAAGAAACAGCACATTTTCTTTTCTGAATCCAATATAGAGGGCTAAGTCCCCAGCTGCTAGAGTGGTGGGCTATGCAATCTGAGCTTTCACTGTGGGGCCCGCACCTTCTTTGGGAAAAGTTTTCCTAATACCTGCAGCCTCAACAAGACTTACTCTCCACGCCCCAGAGGGTCTCCCTCTGCCTTCTCCAAGCTCTGCTGACTTTCTCTCCACTGTGGAGGTGCTCCTGTTGTCCCCATCTCTGTATGTTTGCACTCTTCCGGTCCAGTCACTACTGTGGACCTGTGTGTCTTGTCTCCTTCCCTTACCCTCCAGAAAGGGCCATGGGGGCAAAGGCCTTGACCACCTCGGCTTCCTCCCTGAAGGAGCCACTCAGTACATCCCTGTGCAGTGAATGGCAGTGCCTGGACAGACCTGGTTTGGACCAGGTAGCACGAAAGGTGAATGAAGGCTTGGCGTTTGAGCCTTTGGCACCTCTAGCTTGACCCCATGGCAGTCAGGGAAGGGGTCTGGTCCCTCCTGACTCCAAAACCTACTAGTACTTTCAGGGCTAGAACCACAGCAGGATCTGGGGATGAGAACAGAAGCTATGGCCCCACACCAGCTATGCCCAGTGGAAACATGGGCAAACTGACCATTCCAAGAGAACAGACAGAGCTGGTAGAGAGACACAGGGGCTGCAGTCATGGGAAGCAAGGGATGGCCTGCACAGGGTGAGTTCAGGAAAGGCTTCCCTGAGGAGGCAAAATCTAAGCATCAGTAGGGGAGGAGAGGGTCCTTCCTGGAGAACGCGGACCTGGGGGGCCGTTGGCTTCAGGAAGGGCACCACCATGGAGGCAAGACTGTCAGAGGCCTCGAGTGACAGGCTAAGGGGCCCAGAGACCACACAGATGACACACTGTTGAGCTGAGAACAAGAGGGACCAAAGGCAGGGAGTCCAGTGCAGGGAGCTAGTCTCAGTTCTCAAGAGAATTAGTTTTGGGGCCTAGTCTTAGGGGGAGGGGTCAGAGGACAGCTTGGGAGCTGAGGGGCCACTGGGGGCGGGATGAAGAGGCTGTCCCAAGTGGTAGCCACTACAGTGGCGCCTGTGATCAGCTGGCCCAGAGCCACCCAGCCGGCTTGGACAAGGAACTGGTTTTCCGGCAGGGATGAACTAACAGGATCTGGCCTACCCCTTCAGCTCTCTGCACTTCCCCAAAGGGCCCGCACCTTCTTTGGGAAAAGTTTTCCTAATACCTGCAGCCTCAACAAGACTTACTCTCCACGCCCCAGAGGGTCTCCCTCTGCCTTCTCCAAGCTCTGCTGACTTTCTCTCCACTGTGGAGGTGCTCCTGTTGTCCCCATCTCTGTATGTTTGCACTCTTCCGGTCCAGTCACTACTGTGGACCTGTGTGTCTTGTCTCCTTCCCTTACCCTCCAGAAAGGGCCATGGGGGCAAAGGCCTTGACCACCTCGGCTTCCTCCCTGAAGGAGCCACTCAGTACATCCCTGTGCAGTGAATGGCAGTGCCTGGACAGACCTGGTTTGGACCAGGTAGCACGAAAGGTGAATGAAGGCTTGGCGTTTGAGCCTTTGGCACCTCTAGCTTGACCCCATGGCAGTCAGGGAAGGGGTCTGGTCCCTCCTGACTCCAAAACCTACTAGTACTTTCAGGGCTAGAACCACAGCAGGATCTGGGGATGAGAACAGAAGCTATGGCCCCACACCAGCTATGCCCAGTGGAAACATGGGCAAACTGACCATTCCAAGAGAACAGACAGAGCTGGTAGAGAGACACAGGGGCTGCAGTCATGGGAAGCAAGGGATGGCCTGCACAGGGTGAGTTCAGGAAAGGCTTCCCTGAGGAGGCAAAATCTAAGCATCAGTAGGGGAGGAGAGGGTCCTTCCTGGAGAACGCGGACCTGGGGGGCCGTTGGCTTCAGGAAGGGCACCACCATGGAGGCAAGACTGTCAGAGGCCTCGAGTGACAGGCTAAGGGGCCCAGAGACCACACAGATGACACACTGTTGAGCTGAGAACAAGAGGGACCAAAGGCAGGGAGTCCAGTGCAGGGAGCTAGTCTCAGTTCTCAAGAGAATTAGTTTTGGGGCCTAGTCTTAGGGGGAGGGGTCAGAGGACAGCTTGGGAGCTGAGGGGCCACTGGGGGCGGGATGAAGAGGCTGTCCCAAGTGGTAGCCACTACAGTGGCGCCTGTGATCAGCTGGCCCCAGAGCCACCCAGCCGGCTTGGGGACAAGGAACTGGTTTTCCCGGCAGGGATGAACTAACAGGATCTGGTTCCCTCTGAGACGCCCCAACTTCAGCTCTCTCGCACCCTCCCCCTCCTTCTGGGCCTGGCCTTGGTTTCTGGCACAGCTGCCAAGTTTTGGTACCGCCCACCCACTCACTGCTGGCTGTGCTGGCCAGCCTAGCTCCCTAATTGCTGCGTGGGGAGCTGTTCTGCAGAGCTGAGACACCAAAAGGGGGACCCCAGCCACTGTGGAGCACGTGGGCACCCAGCCTGACCAGCTCCAGGCCACGCGGTGAGCCAGGCTTCAGACCAGCACTGAGCTCTGGAGGGCCCTTTGGAGGACCCACAGAACTTGATGAGGTGGAGTGTGTAAAATAGTGTTAAGGAGGGAGAAGGACAGGCCTGCCTAACCCAGTGTCCCCACTTTTCCTTCCCAGACAGAGGACCTGGGCTCAGCGGTGAGCCCAGATAGTTCTCAGCTAAGCCTAGGGGTCTGCCCTGGCCACTGGCTCCAGGCAAGCCTGGCCAGGGCTAAAGGGGGCTGAGACAGGTGTGAAAGAATGGAGCAGAGGGAGGGAAGCAGCCCTCCGGGCCTCCAACCCAGGAGCCCCGAACACACCCCCTTAGCCACACCCACCAGCCACAACACATCTCGACACACCTGCCACTCAGACAGACAGAAGCACACAATTCCCACAGCAGACAACACACCCCCACTCTCCACCCTAAAAAGGCAGGGCTCCCTCACTCACACGCCACAGCTGCGTTCCTGTCCCCGCACAGCACCTCCACTCCACCATCAGGACCCACCAGTGGGGGCTCAGGGGACCGCCGGGTATGGCCGTGGAAGGAACAGGGCGCAGCCACAGGGAGAAAACACGGGGTGTGGGCAGAGATCTGAGGTGCACGCTGCCACACCCAGCATCCTTGGAGAGAGACTTGTGTACTGGCTCCCCTGTAGCAGGTAGCACATCTAATTCAGCCCTGAGCCCCGGTGCCCTCCCTGACAGCCTAGCACCGCCTGGGACAGACAGGTACATGTGTGTGCGGCAGCAGGTACACTGATACATCCGTAAAGACACCAAGCTTCATGGCGAGGGCTGGGGAGATGCCACTTGCACAGTCAGACTGCTTCTGTGCTCTAGGTAGCCCACTCAGGAGGGAGGAAGGGTCCAGAGGAGAAGCCAGATGTCTGTGAGGGCGAGGGTAGGAGTGGGTTTTAGGGTCCAGGGACCAGCCAGCCTTGGCTAAGGCACAGCAAGGGTCAGAGAGCCTAATGCAGGGCTGGATACAGGGGTGCTTCCTCCCAGGACAGAACTTTCAGATCAGAACTTTCCAAATCAGATCATATCTCACTCCTGCTCAAGAATACCCATGGCTCCCCATGCCCATGGAAAAATGTCTCCATTCTCTGCTATGGTTCTGGCCCTCTACCAAACTTTCTCTGCCTCATTTCCTGCACCTTCCCAGGGCCCTCATCCCAGTAGAGGGAGGGGTGCACGAGCTAGAGACAAAGGTGGGAGGATGTTCCAGGAGGGGCAGGCTACCTGAGGCATAAGGCTCTCCAACAGAAGCTGTCTTAGGTGGGCCCTCCAGCCAGCCGGGCCTGGGACCCTGGGGCCTACACTCTCCACCAAGAAGACAGTTCATATTCTAGCAATGCCTTGGTTGACTTGGGCCTTTGTTGTCTTGGGTTCCCTGGCATTGTTCCTTATGAAAAGCCCCACTGATGCTAAAGAAAGGAATTTCAGCCCACATGGCACCTAAGGAACTCCGTGGTGCCAGGCAAGGTTCATCCACCACCACCCCCAACTTGCATGTCCAGCAGTTGCACACAGAGGTACAGGGCACGCCCTCCCCACCGATCATGGACACGGTGGAGTCCGTGTCAACACCTGCAACCCTGACTGTCCACAGGCTCCTAACTCAGGCCAGGGACAGGCCCAATGTTATCACCTGGTACCTCCTAGTAGAAAACATGACTTTATTCTGAGGAGACCAGAGGTCCTTCCTCACGCTGGCCCTTTTGCATCACAGGGTTCTTCACTTCCAAACCTCCTTTCCTGGGCCACACCAACTCCAGGGAGCAGGACGGGCCTCTTCCTGGATCCTCCTCAGCCAGGAGCGCCTTGCCCTGGCTCCTGCCACTGGCGCCCCATTCAGCCCAGCCCGCAGCCCCATTGGATCCCTCCTCTCGGCAAGCCTCTCCATCCCTGGTTGGCCTCAGCAGATTCTGCCCCAGACCAAGGAAAGGAAGGAGCTGGCCGTCTCAGGGTGGGCTTGTACAAGCCGAGGCCTGACAGTGCTTCTGCTGTCAGCTTGCTCCGCTGGCCTCAGATCTTGGAGGACTCGAGCCGAGGGCTCCAGGGCGCAGGGGGATCCCGCAGTGCCTGAAGCTCCTGTTCCAGCACCTGGTTGCGGCGATACATGTCCATGTAACCGCCCTGGATCTCCCGCTGGTAGCGCAGCACCCGCTCCTTCTCCTCCTGCCATGTCCGCCGCTCCCGCTCAAAGCGCAGTGCCTGCTCCTGGCCCCGGAGCCGCTCCTGGAGCAGCTCAGCCCGCAGCTGCTCCGCACCATCTCCAGCCTCACTGCCTCCTGCCTCCCCCAGCAGCCCCCTGCTCTTGCAGTCATCAGTCTCACAGCTGCCTGGGGCCTCCTCCCGAGGGGCCTGCTCCTGCAGGCTCCGCACGGCCTCTCGCAGCCGGGCCAGCTCTGCATCCTGGGCCTGGGCTTGTGCCCGGCTGCCCCGAAGTTGTGTCTTCAGGCTGAAGATCTCAGCTAGCTTCTGCGCCAGCTCAGCCTGGGCCTCCCGCAGCTGCTGCTTCAGGAGGCTAATCTCTGCTGTCTTCTGGCACACCTGAAGAGGGACAGGGATGGGCAAGAGCCAGGCAAAGGAGGGTCAGGGCGGACCAGTTGGAGGGAAGGCAGAGGACAGGATGACGGCAAAGGGGACGGGAGTTTCTGAATGCCTGGTCTCTCACCTCCCATCGGGCTTCCTCCTCTGGTCGGGCACTAGGATCAGCCTCTGGCAGGGTGCCTGGTGGCCAGGCCTCCGGGCCCAGGCCCTGCTGTGCCCGCAGCTCCTTGCGTAGGCGCCGCTGCTCCTGCTGGGCCATGAAGAGCTGTAGCTGGAGGTTGCGCTCACCGCGCTCTGCCTTCTGGGTCACCTAGCCCGGTATAGGGCCTCCTCAGCCAGGAGCGCCTTGCCCTGGCTCCTGCCACTGGCGCCCATTCAGCCCAGCCCGCACCCCTGCCCCCAAGCCTCTCCATCCCTGGTTGGCCTCAGCAGATTCTGCCCCAGACCAAGGAAAGGAAGGAGCTGGCCGTCTCAGGGTGGGCTTGTACAAGCCGAGGCCTGACAGTGCTTCTGCTGTCAGCTTGCTCCGCTGGCCTCAGATCTTGGAGGACTCGAGCCGAGGGCTCCAGGGCGCAGGGGGATCCCGCAGTGCCTGAAGCTCCTGTTCCAGCACCTGGTTGCGGCGATACATGTCCATGTAACCGCCCTGGATCTCCCGCTGGTAGCGCAGCACCCGCTCCTTCTCCTCCTGCCATGTCCGCCGCTCCCGCTCAAAGCGCAGTGCCTGCTCCTGGCCCCGGAGCCGCTCCTGGAGCAGCTCAGCCCGCAGCTGCTCCGCACCATCTCCAGCCTCACTGCCTCCTGCCTCCCCCAGCAGCCCCCTGCTCTTGCAGTCATCAGTCTCACAGCTGCCTGGGGCCTCCTCCCGAGGGGCCTGCTCCTGCAGGCTCCGCACGGCCTCTCGCAGCCGGGCCAGCTCTGCATCCTGGGCCTGGGCTTGTGCCCGGCTGCCCCGAAGTTGTGTCTTCAGGCTGAAGATCTCAGCTAGCTTCTGCGCCAGCTCAGCCTGGGCCTCCCGCAGCTGCTGCTTCAGGAGGCTAATCTCTGCTGTCTTCTGGCACACCTGAAGAGGGACAGGGATGGGCAAGAGCCAGGCAAAGGAGGGTCAGGGCGGACCAGTTGGAGGGAAGGCAGAGGACAGGATGACGGCAAAGGGGACGGGAGTTTCTGAATGCCTGGTCTCTCACCTCCCATCGGGCTTCCTCCTCTGGTCGGGCACTAGGATCAGCCTCTGGCAGGGTGCCTGGTGGCCAGGCCTCCGGGCCCAGGCCCTGCTGTGCCCGCAGCTCCTTGCGTAGGCGCCGCTGCTCCTGCTGGGCCATGAAGAGCTGTAGCTGGAGGTTGCGCTCACTGCGCTCGGCCTTCTGGGTCACCTCGTGCAGCCGCTCCAGGTATAGGCGCTTCAGCTCAGACAGCCACAGCCGCTGGCGCTCCTCCAGCACCTGCCAAGGCGAGGAGGCACTTGCCATGGCCCGATAGTCACACACCGCCCTGCCCCCCGGACACTGACCCCCTGCACTCCCATGGCTGGCCCACTGCGCCAACACTCCGGCCGCTTTTAATACCCTTTGCCTCAACACCACCGTGTCCGGGATGCAATGCTCTGGCCACACATGTGCCCTACCCCAGGAGGTCATCCTGAGGGTAAGTGTCCCCAACACACGGTGCTCCCAGGGAGCCTCCCTCCCACTCAACTTACAAGTACCACCGATGACACAGCATCTTCATCATATGGGGCTCAGGGAGAGAAGCCAAATCACTTCTCGTCCTTACTCTCCTGTACCCAGAGTCATGTGGGAGGGCTGGCTGGTGACCCTCTGCCTGCCCTGTATGCTGATGCCCGGGACAGACCAGGACGCCAGGGCAAGTGCTGCTCTCACCTGTGTGAAGGGGCTGGGGTCTTCCTCATCACTGAGGCCTCTCTTGAGCTCCTCACAGCTATTGGGCAGCACAGCCCCCAGGTCCTCGGCGGTGGCGCAGGAGAATTCGTAGGGGGGCGGTGGCTCCGGCAGGCAGCTCAGCATAGCCAGCGGACCAACCTCTTTGGGGCCCCGAGAGGCCCGGTCCAGGGAGCCACCGAGGTGGTTAATGCGGCCCAGGGAGGAGCTGAAAGGGCCGGGGCTGAGGCCAAAGCTGCCCCCGCTGGAGGAGTCGGACAGACTGGGCTCCAGCTCGGGGCCACCGTCGTCCAGGCTGAGGGCGTGCAGCAGCTGGGCACGGGCCTGGGCCTGGCTGGCCCGGGGCCCCGGGCTCAGGGGCGGGTGGCAGGCCAGCGTGTGCAGGCTGCCGTTGCTGCGCCACAGCTTCTGGCCCTTGTGGGCCGCCAGGCTCTGCATGGACAGGAAGCCCTTCCCGGTGCCCGAGGCTGGCTTGAATACTGATGGGCGAATGCGGCACTGCCGGGAAGAGAGGTGGGAGTGAGGCTCTGGGCTGCCTGCTCTGCTCTGCTCCCTCCCACAGTCCCTGGAATCCTCTCTGCGCACAAGGGATACCTGTCCCCAAGAGACAGGGGCCAAGCCTCAGGCCAGCCCACAGCAAGATGTCACATCCTATCCCAGCACCGGGGGCTCCAAGGAGGCCCCCATCCCCACCCAGCACAGTAGGGAGGGGAGCAGCAGAGGCACACCTTGTCAAAGCGACCCCGTTCAGGCAGCGACGTCTTGCTGAAGTCCCCAGCCCGAGGATGCTCCCGGTAGTAGAGGGTGGCATAGTCGGCAGCCTCATTCCGAGGGGCCCGCTTGGCGCTCTTGCCATCCTTCTTGGGGAGGTGCAGGTAGCTGAGGAGCTCGCGCTGGCCCAAGCCTTTCCGGAGGAGCCCATCAGGCTGGCGGGAGCCCCGAGAGCCCGCGAGCGCCGCCCGTAACTCTTCAGGGGAAAAGTCCTGCCGTTCCAACAGGCTGCCCACGCTGCCCATGGCAATGCCAGCAGGGTCTGGGGCTGTGGCCATGAAGTCTCATCAGGGCACAGGTGGCTGGGGTCTTCCTCATCACTGAGGCCTCTCTTGAGCTCCTCACAGCTATTGGGCAGCACAGCCCCCAGGTCCTCGGCGGTGGCGCAGGAGAATTCGTAGGGGGGCGGTGGCTCCGGCAGGCAGCTCAGCATAGCCAGCGGACCAACCTCTTTGGGGCCCCGAGAGGCCCGGTCCAGGGAGCCACCGAGGTGGTTAATGCGGCCCAGGGAGGAGCTGAAAGGGCCGGGGCTGAGGCCAAAGCTGCCCCCGCTGGAGGAGTCGGACAGACTGGGCTCCAGCTCGGGGCCACCGTCGTCCAGGCTGAGGGCGTGCAGCAGCTGGGCACGGGCCTGGGCCTGGCTGGCCCGGGGCCCCGGGCTCAGGGGCGGGTGGCAGGCCAGCGTGTGCAGGCTGCCGTTGCTGCGCCACAGCTTCTGGCCCTTGTGGGCCGCCAGGCTCTGCATGGACAGGAAGCCCTTCCCGGTGCCCGAGGCTGGCTTGAATACTGATGGGCGAATGCGGCACTGCCGGGAAGAGAGGTGGGAGTGAGGCTCTGGGCTGCCTGCTCTGCTCTGCTCCCTCCCACAGTCCCTGGAATCCTCTCTGCGCACAAGGGATACCTGTCCCCAAGAGACAGGGGCCAAGCCTCAGGCCAGCCCACAGCAAGATGTCACATCCTATCCCAGCACCGGGGGCTCCAAGGAGGCCCCCATCCCCACCCAGCACAGTAGGGAGGGGAGCAGCAGAGGCACACCTTGTCAAAGCGACCCCGTTCAGGCAGCGACGTCTTGCTGAAGTCCCCAGCCCGAGGATGCTCCCGGTAGTAGAGGGTGGCATAGTCGGCAGCCTCATTCCGAGGGGCCCGCTTGGCGCTCTTGCCATCCTTCTTGGGGAGGTGCAGGTAGCTGAGGAGCTCGCGCTGGCCCAAGCCTTTCCGGAGGAGCCCATCAGGCTGGCGGGAGCCCCGAGAGCCCGCGAGCGCCGCCCGTAACTCTTCAGGGGAAAAGTCCTGCCGTTCCAACAGGCTGCCCACGCTGCCCATGGCAATGCCAGCAGGGTCTGGGGCTGTGGCCATGAAGTCTCATCAGGGCACAGGTGGCTGCTTCTAGGGGTTGGGAGGCTCCATCAGGGGCAGGTAGGCACTTGCTGCCCAACTCCCCAGATGCCCTAAAACCAGGCACTTGCTCTCTGTGGCAGCTCCCAACCTGGTCCACTCAGGAATGGCAGATGGGGGTTCCAGAGAGAATCCAGACCAGGATTCTTAGAGAAAGCAGTAGAAGTCCTAAGGCTACCTATCGAGCGCCCTAGTTCCAGCTAAGGGCCAGTGTGTGACCGGGGTGACAGGGGGGCCGGGACCTGAAGCAGGAGGACAGGGCCCCCTCCAGGACTGGGCCAGCAGAGGGCACAGGGAACAAAGGCCAGTGGCCTCAGAAACTCCATTCTTTCTTCTTCCCTTGGGAGGGGAAAACCCTCATTCAACCCCTCTTCCTGCAGATGGTCAGTTTCCCCAAGGGAAGCATCTGGCATGGGTGGCGTTGGGGGCTCCAGTGGGAAAGATACAAACAGGAAGGGCCCAAAGGAAGGAAGGATGGCAGGAACAATGGCCACAATTTCCGGAACACGTGTTCATGTTGGGGCAGCGGTGGGAGGATGGGGAGGGGCAGCCAGAGCCCTGCCAGGCCCCATATACAGTGCCCTGCCAAAGCCCACCACCAGGCATCGGGGCCCAAATCCTGACCCAACGTGTGGAACCAGAGTGGAGGCCCGAGTGTCCGCTTTTGGACAACGACCATGACAGCTCTGACCACTCAGGGAAGCTGGGAGGACTGGCTAAGATTAAAGGACACAACGCCCAGCCCAGGGCTGGGCCCACAGCCGGGGCAACATGGGCTCGCTGAGTACCCGAGTGACGACCGTCTCCCACTTGTGCTGGGACCCCACTGTGGAAGGCAGGGCCCGTCCCCAGAGCTCCGCTGGACCCCCTGTGCCCGCACAAACACCTGGACACAGCAAGTGCCCAGGAAGGACTTACCCAATGAACGCATGCCAGCTTCTCTGCCTCCTACCCAGCTATTCCCATCCTTGGACAGGCCCTCAGCAGGCACAAGGCAGCTACAAGTCTGCACTCCCCCATCCCAAATGCCCCAACCCAATATGCTTCCGGGACACCGAATGCCGCCCCAAACAATGGTTAGGAGGTTCCATCTTCCTCAACCATTTCCAGGTTTTGTGATTGTAGAAGACAAAGCTCTCTGGAAGGATGGAGGGAGGGGGGTGGCAGGCATGGCCCTGCCCTTGCACCCTGCAGCCTTCAACTGACCTCACCTTGGGCAAAAGCAACCTTTCCCTCCCAGTCCCCAGGTGGCTCAGTCCCTCTGGGGGTGTCACAAGCGACACAGGGTTAAAGGAACCATCTAGATAAGGAATGACAGGTGCCTGCAGTGATGCAGCCCAGCGTACGGGTGCACAGAGTCCTGGCACAGGGCGCATGGTCTAGTGTAGGAGGTAAGGGCACCGGGGCTCTGAAAGGTGAAGTGGCCTGCCCACGATCGCAGAGCTGGTCGGCGTGAGGATGCCGTGACTCCAGCGCCGTGACTCCAGGTGTCTGGTGGGAACCGAGTCTGTCACCCACAGCCCAAGAGCTGCAGCTGAAGCATCTGGGCTCCCAGTCTGACAGCCCTGCACCACGACAAGCCCTCCGAGCAACAGACACCGCTGTGCTGGAGAGCCCGCTGAGCTCCTGCCACTGCTTCTTGGGGAGGCAGAGAGAGCCTGGTCTCCAGCCCGTCCTGACAACACCTCTCCACAGGGCACCTCCCTTTCCCGTGCCTCCCTTTTCCCCAAGTGGAAAAGACTACTTGCCCTGCCTTCCTATAGGGCTGCTGTGGGAGCCCCAGCAACGGGGTGAAATGGCTCCAAGAGCCACAAGCCTGGTGAGGGCATGGGGCGGGGATGGTGGCGGTGGTGCCAAGCACGCCCACTTCACCCGCCCCCCAACACACACACACACTGCTGCCTGTTCCCCTGGCCAGAGCTTCCTTTCCTGTCTCAGGGAGCAATAACCAACACCCTATAATTCCCACAAAGGGTCTCAGGTCCTGGGAGCAATAACCAACATCCAATAATTCCCACAAAGGGTCTCAGGTCCTGGAGAGAGGCCGTCATGGGGCCGAGACATGCATGCTGCTCACACTGCCGGCCGGTCAGTGCCACCAGTGGAACAGACGCTCCTCCTGGGCGCACACAGCGAGGATCCGGCCACAGACACACACTCAAGGGCATCCACACAGCCCCGAGCACCTTCCACACACAGACACCCAGGTGTCCTCCCACTCCGCAGGGCTGCTAGATGTAGGGAACCGTGCGTGTGCATGTGTGCGTGTGTGTGTGTGTGTGCACGCGAGCGGCAAGGAGGGCATGGGACCAGCTTCTCTTCACACTTGAACAATCTGAAATAACTGTGGAGCTACATGGAGGGGCAAAAACAGCCCTTCCCTTTGTTTTTCTCTAAGGTCCCCCCTCCACCCCTCCTAGATAACTCCTCTGGCTGTATTATTAGCTCTCCAACTTGGGCCAAGGCCCCTGGCTTTCAGGAGGCTCCACTCTGCCCAGGTCTCAGTCCAGGGACAGTCCTTTTCCCTAAAAAACACCATCCGCCTCCCCTGCCTTCCTCACATCCCCAGTACACACATTCCTTCCTGTCGCCGGGGAGCCCAGGGACTGGTCCAGTCAGGCCAGGGCAGCTGCGCAGGAGAGGATGTGGTGGGGGAGGGCGGGAGAGACAGCAAGTGCCTGCAGCCTGCAGCCCCACTGGGACCGCCCAAGAGGGAAACAGGACCTCCTCCTCCAAGTGCCTGGGCTTCTCTACCCAGAACTCAGCACGTGCCTGGGGCCCAGAGCTCTGCACAGAGCAGAACGTCGACGCCGCCACCCCACTGCCCTGCCAGCAAGCTTTCAGTTGGGCCACGTAGGCTCCATTCTGCACAGGTCCTAGTTGGTCCCAACAGGGCGCCTTCACTCCTGCTTTCACCTCTCCTCCACCCACTCCAAGATTAGCCAGCCGCGTAGAGGGCCTGGACACCGGGAGCATCTCTTTGGACCAACTCTAGGTGGAGACAGGAGAATGGGGCTGGGGGCCGCCCAAGCCATGAAGCAGAAAAAGACAGGACAAAAAAAGAGAAAAAGACAGGACATTCGGGGGGGGCACCCTGGGGCCCGTCAGTGGGCACCGTGCTGGGCCAGCCTGGTGCCAGGCCTGCCACGTGCTCACAACACACATGGGAAGGCAATAGTGCCATCCCCCACTTCAGAAGAGAAAACAGAGGCCCAGGAGGTAAAGCAATGTGGTCATGTTCAGCTGCACAGGGAAAAGTACACAGGCTCTACACATTTAGAAGCCTGCCCTGACCCCACTGTGCATCCCCTCTGGGGTCCACCCAGAGCACTGGGGTGAGAAGCTCCCAGTCTGTCCTGTACTGTCTTTAGCCCCTCCAGAGCCCTGGCTCCACCACCTGCTGGAAGATCAGCTTTGCTGAGGGGTGTGACTGCAGCTGTCCCTGAGGAATGGGACTGGAATGTCCCAGCTCCAAAAGAGGGGGCAGTGGGTAAGCGGGGCCCCGGGAGGGGACAGGAGAGGCTGGCATTCCCTAGCCCCACTTCGACCCATAAAGGTGGAGTTTCTAAAACTCCTCTGGCTGTATTATTAGCTCTCCAACTTGGGCCAAGGCCTGGCTTTCAGGAGGCTCCACTCTGCCCAGGTCTCAGTCCAGGGACAGTCCTTTTCCCTAAAAAACACCATCCGCCTCCCCTGCCTTCCTCACATCCCCAGTACACATTCCTTCCTGTCGCCGGGGAGCCCAGGGACTGGTCCAGTCAGGCCAGGGCAGCTGCGCAGGAGAGGATGTGGTGGGGGAGGGCGGGAGAGACAGCAAGTGCCTGCAGCCTGCAGCCCCACTGGGACCGCCCAAGAGGGAAACAGGACCTCCTCCTCCAAGTGCCTGGGCTTCTCTACCCAGAACTCAGCACGTGCCTGGGGCCCAGAGCTCTGCACAGAGCAGAACGTCGACGCCGCCACCCCACTGCCCTGCCAGCAAGCTTTCAGTTGGGCCACGTAGGCTCCATTCTGCACAGGTCCTAGTTGGTCCCAACAGGGCGCCTTCACTCCTGCTTTCACCTCTCCTCCACCCACTCCAAGATTAGCCAGCCGCGTAGAGGGCCTGGACACCGGGAGCATCTCTTTGGACCAACTCTAGGTGGAGACAGGAGAATGGGGCTGGGGGCCGCCCAAGCCATGAAGCAGAAAAAGACAGGACAAAAAAAGAGAAAAAGACAGGACATTCGGGGGGGGCACCCTGGGGCCCGTCAGTGGGCACCGTGCTGGGCCAGCCTGGTGCCAGGCCTGCCACGTGCTCACAACACACATGGGAAGGCAATAGTGCCATCCCCCACTTCAGAAGAGAAAACAGAGGCCCAGGAGGTAAAGCAATGTGGTCATGTTCAGCTGCACAGGGAAAAGTACACAGGCTCTACACATTTAGAAGCCTGCCCTGACCCCACTGTGCATCCCCTCTGGGGTCCACCCAGAGCACTGGGGTGAGAAGCTCCCAGTCTGTCCTGTACTGTCTTTAGCCCCTCCAGAGCCCTGGCTCCACCACCTGCTGGAAGATCAGCTTTGCTGAGGGGTGTGACTGCAGCTGTCCCTGAGGAATGGGACTGGAATGTCCCAGCTCCAAAAGAGGGGGCAGTGGGTAAGCGGGGCCCCGGGAGGGGACAGGAGAGGCTGGCATTCCCTAGCCCCACTTCGACCCATGAAAAGGTGGAGTCTCACAGGAGGGATTCTTAGTATCACTCAGTCACTTACACTTGCACAGCACTCTACAGGTTTAATCAGCCCTTTTGTTTCACCATTTCATTTCCACGACAGTCTCAAGAAGGCAGGGAAGACAGGAGTAAGTTACCCTTACCCCCAACCTACAGCTAGGCAAACTGAGGTCCAGAAGGAAGAAGCAAGCAGCTCAAGCTCCCACAGGACAAGCAATCCCAACTCCCCAGGCAAGGCCCTCTCTTCTGCCCCAGGCTGTGCTCTCCCTGGGCACACACGGCTGTGTATTATGCTTGCTCTGCTCCCTACACCTGCTTCTCCCAAGGGTACCGGCAGCCAGGTTGGTCTGATCCCAGTCCCCTCAGCCTGAAACACCCCTGCCTGGCCTGGGTCAGGAAGAAACAGTGGAAGCACTGCTGCAGGAAGCTGCTGGCTCCTCAGGCAGTGGCGGGAGCAGGCTGGCCGCTCTCATTCAGTCTCGCACAGGCACACCCACACGCAGCCAGTCAGCCGCCAGAGGAGCCCTGCCCAGGAGGGCTCTGGGAGGAGGCGGATCACCGGGCGCGGGATGGCTTCTGCCTTTCTCCTTCCCTGGGACGGGCAGGGAGAGAGCACCAAGGCCGAGGGACAGGCTGACCCCGGGAGCAAGGAAGGAAAGCCAGACCTGTTCGTGAAGGTGTGGGGGTGGCCGGGGGGTTGGGGGACGGGGGTGAGGCGCTGCCGGATGGGAGATGACAGGTCCCAGTCCTTTTCCGGACGCGGTCAAGGCCTCGATTTCGTCCAGGCTCTAGGCCGGACCTCAGTTTGGCCAGAGGTTTTGGCCAGACAGGGATGGTGCTCAGGATCTGGGAGCGTCCGCTATTCACGGGACCCCTGACAGAAGGCTCCCAGTCTGTCCTGTACTGTCTTTAGCCCCTCCAGAGCCCTGGCTCCACCACCTGCTGGAAGATCAGCTTTGCTGAGGGGTGTGACTGCAGCTGTCCCTGAGGAATGGGACTGGAATGTCCCAGCTCCAAAAGAGGGGGCAGTGGGTAAGCGGGGCCCCGGGAGGGGACAGGAGAGGCTGGCATTCCCTAGCCCCACTTCGACCCATGAAAAGGTGGAGTCTCACAGGAGGGATTCTTAGTATCACTCAGTCACTTACACTTGCACAGCACTCTACAGGTTTAATCAGCCCTTTTGTTTCACCATTTCATTTCCACGACAGTCTCAAGAAGGCAGGGAAGACAGGAGTAAGTTACCCTTACCCCCAACCTACAGCTAGGCAAACTGAGGTCCAGAAGGAAGAAGTAAGCAGCTCAAGATCCCACAGGACAAGCAATCCCAACTCCCCAGGCAAGGCCCTCTCTTCTGCCCCAGGCTGTGCTCTCCCTGGGCACACACGGCTGTGTATTATGCTTGCTCTGCTCCCTACACCTGCTTCTCCCAAGGGTACCGGCAGCCAGGTTGGTCTGATCCCAGTCCCCTCAGCCTGAAACACCCCTGCCTGGCCTGGGTCAGGAAGAAACAGTGGAAGCACTGCTGCAGGAAGCTGCTGGCTCCTCAGGCAGTGGCGGGAGCAGGCTGGCCGCTCTCATTCAGTCTCGCACAGGCACACCCACACGCAGCCAGTCAGCCGCCAGAGGAGCCCTGCCCAGGAGGGCTCTGGGAGGAGGCGGATCACCGGGCGCGGGATGGCTTCTGCCTTTCTCCTTCCCTGGGACGGGCAGGGAGAGAGCACCAAGGCCGAGGGACAGGCTGACCCCGGGAGCAAGGAAGGAAAGCCAGACCTGTTCGTGAAGGTGTGGGGGTGGCGGGGGGTTGGGGGACGGGGGTGAGGCGCTGCCGGATGGGAGATGACAGGTCCCAGTCCTTTTTCCGGACGCGGTCAAGGCCTCGATTTCGTCCAGGCTCTAGGCCGGACCTCAGTTTGGCCAGAGGTTTTGGCCAGACAGGGATGGTGCTCAGGATCTGGGAGCGTCCGCTATTCACGGGACCCCTGACAGAAGGCTGGCAGCTGCCGCTCATACAAGGCTCATAAGTGGAGGAAGGGGTGTCCTGGAGGGGCCAGGAAGTGGTCTCTTTGGGGAAGGTGGCGGTTGGCATCTCCATGGAATTTCCCCGGGGAAGGCTGTGGTAGAGGCGAGGGTTCCCCCAGCAGAGAGAGCGGTCCTCAAGTTACCCGAGGGGCAGGAGGGGGTTGTCTCTTCCAGGCTCCTCCGAACGGAGGGGCTGTGGCGCGGAAGCCGAGGTCAGACTCCCGCGCCAAGGGCACCAGCCCCACCCCAGCGGTGGCGCAGGGGTCCCAGGAACTGCTCCAGGGAAAGCGCGTTTTGCACGAGCTACGGAGAGGAGCATAACCTGCCGCTACAGTTGCCCTGCTCGCGGACGGTCCCCGATCCCGCGCCTCGGTGCTTCAGTGTCTGAAAGGAAGTGGGTACCTGGGCGCACACCTCGCCTTGCCACCCCAACCCACTTTTCAGGCGGGAACCTCGCCCGCGTGGGGCTGCGGCTTGGCCAAGGTCGCGGGGAAAGCTAGTCCTCGGCGGCCAGCCCCACCCCCGAGCCCAGACCCCAGCATCGGCCCGGGTCTCCCGTGCGCCCCACTCACCATGCTGGCGCCAATCCGCACCCCTCGCGCGCTGCGGCTCCCTTGCACGCGGATTTGAACCCTCCCTCCGGCACGCCAGCTCCAGCCGAGACTGCGAACACGGCTGGAGCGGCCCGGCGGCCGGCGCCGGGAAAACGCGGGCGGGCGGGCTCCGGAGCCGGATTGGCGAGGGAGGGACGCGCTCGGCCGCGCTCGCTAGCCGGCCGGAGGCAGAGGGAAAACCCGGCCTGACTCACCCGCGCGCGGCCGACCCAGAGCTCGGCCCGGGCCCCCGGATGTGGGGGGCGGGGACGGAGCCACCCCGCCCACCGCGTGCCAACCTGAGCCCCGCCCGGGCTCGCGGTTCCAGCGCAGCCCTGCTCGCCGAGTCGACGCGAGGCGGCGGCGCTCGAGCCCCCTGCCGGTTGCGGTCGGTGCCGAGGCCGCCCGGTGCGCGCCAGCTCGAACCCGCGCCGGTCCGCTCTTCTCCCGGAGGGCGTGCAGCCTGCCCCTCCGCCGCCTCCCTCTCTCCTTCCAGCCTCGCCCGCCCGCCTCAGTTTCCAGGACCCGACCTGTGGAGAGATTTGCCCAAGGTCTGGGGCTCCTTAGCAATTGAATCGCGCGCTAAGTTGTTTTTTTCTCCAAAGCCTTCTCAGGGGAGCAGATTCAGATGTCTCGATGGACCAAGCAAATAATGTGAGTCAAACTGACCGGTGTAAGACAATAGAAGAGATGGAAACCGAGACAGAGATGGACACCTAGAGGTATTCAGATTCAAATAAGAAAACACCTATTTTGTCTTCCACAGAGGGTTAGAAATATACAGTTAGGTGCATGCATGCTGAGGCGCTTCAGTCGTATCCGACTTTGTGGAACCCTGTGGACTGCAGCCCGCCAGGCTCCTCTTTCCATGGAATTCTCTAGGCAAGAATACTGGAGTGGGTTGCCGTGTCCTCCTCTAGGGGATCTTCCCAACCCGGGGATCTTCCCAACCCAGGGATCTAACCGGCGTCTCTTACATCTACCTGCAGTGGCAGGTGGGTTCTTTACCACTAGCGCGGTATAGTGAGGCATGACCCAGCAATTCCGCTTTTAGATGTATACTCCGAAGAATTGAAAGCAAGGGTTCAAACAGACACTTGTGCATGAATAGTCACAAGCCCAAAGGTGGAAACGGCCCAAGTGTCCATTGACAGATAAATGGACACACAGAAAGAGGTATGTCCCTAGATGGAATATTATTCAATCACAAATGGGCACCATGGGTGACCCACCAGTTTTACTAAACTAGACGCTGAAGAGCCCAAGTGGGATGATTCCACTTACATGAAGCAGGTAAATCCAGCAGAAGGCAGATTAGGTCTAGAAGCTGTGGGGAGGGAAGAATGGAGAGGGACTGCTTGACGATGTAAAATGGCCTGATCCCTGCCCTATCAGTGAACAAGGATGTCACATCTGTCAGTGATTTCAGGCCTCCAAATGGGAATTGTAGAGTTCAGAGGGGCCGCAAAAAGGAGAATAGTGCCTGTGATCCAGCAGTTCTCAGCTGCTGCCACTCCTTACAGCGAACAAGGAACTAAGGGTGTAGAAGAACCAAGAAGCAGGATGCTGCCCCCAGACCGCTGAGATGTAATGAAAGGAATGAGTTCAGTGAGCCCAGAGCTTGCATGTTCCATATGCAGAAAAGAGCTTAATTCCTTAACTTGAGATATCTGGTTTTCCTTAATTAACACTAATCTTTGATATTCAGACTACCTGCCCCTTTTGAAAGGGTTTTACCTCGATTTGAGACTTAAACCCAGGGCCCAGACCTGATCGAACCCTGCTTGGGAATTGAACCCACATGGCTGGAGCTTGAATTCCAGCCAAAACTCCTGTCTGGGACTTGAACACACGTGGCTGCGGCTTGAACCTAGCCAAAACCTGGTTTGGGACTCAAACCCACGTGGCTAAGGCTTAACCCCAGCCAAAACCCTGCTTGGGAGTTGAATCCACGTAGTCAGGGTTCAATTCTGGCCAAAACCCTGTCTGGGACTTGAACCCACGCGGCCAGGACTTAATCCAGCACTCACCCAACGTCTGGACCCACTGAGGCTCAGGTTCTTCGTGCCTCAATGCAGAAGGAATTCAGCGAGAAGCAGAATGATAGACAAGAAAAGGATTTATTAGGATATGGCACTTGTAAGCAGTGCAATTGGGCAGGCAGGAAATATATTGAGTGGGCAGCAATATATATATAGGATGGTAGAAGACTGCCCCCCTCAAGTAGACACAGAGGAAGGACATACATCGTTAGTTCCTTCTTTACCAGCTCCTCCTTCATCAGCTGTTTATACCCAGTCAAGCCTGCTTTACTGAACAAGGAGCAGCTCTCCTGAGTTATTGTCAACTCACTGGCCTTCCAACCTTTCTCAGGTTTCACCCTTCTACCTACCGTCCCCTCCTAGGACTCTACAGCCACCTACCTGTTCTACTCTGTCCCTGTCACTTTTGCTGTAAACTTCTATATAACCTGACTCCTTCCCCTGCCTCCTCCCAGAACAGTTCTCTCAGGGTTACCTGAGATGCTGCCTCCTTGAAGTCCTAAATATTCCCACCGAATAAAACAACTCCTAGCCGCTGGATTTGTTCTGCGATGGCCCACACTCTGTCTGTGGAGTGTGGTTTTCTCTGAATCTGAATACATCTATTTCTTACCTATCAAAAAGCAAAACAAACTCTCCACTTTCAGTTTGTGATTTTATTTTTAAGTTGACAAAGGGTATAGGGTTTTCTTATGAGGAAAGGGGCCAAGGTTCTCAGCTGCTGCACTCCTTACAGCGAACAAGGAACTAAGGGTGTAGAAGAACCAAGAAGCAGGATGCTGCCCCCAGACCGCTGAGATGTAATGAAAGGAATGAGTTCAGTGAGCCCAGAGCTTGCATGTTCCATATGCAGAAAAGAGCTTAATTCCTTAACTTGAGATATCTGGTTTTCCTTAATTAACACTAATCTTTGATATTCAGACTACCTGCCCCTTTTGAAAGGGTTTTACCTCGATTTGAGACTTAAACCCAGGGCCCAGACCTGATCGAACCCTGCTTGGGAATTGAACCCACATGGCTGGAGCTTGAATTCCAGCCAAAACTCCTGTCTGGGACTTGAACACACGTGGCTGCGGCTTGAACCTAGCCAAAACCTGGTTTGGGACTCAAACCCACGTGGCTAAGGCTTAACCCCAGCCAAAACCCTGCTTGGGAGTTGAATCCACGTAGTCAGGGTTCAATTCTGGCCAAAACCCTGTCTGGGACTTGAACCCACGCGGCCAGGACTTAATCCAGCACTCACCCAACGTCTGGACCCACTGAGGCTCAGGTTCTTCGTGCCTCAATGCAGAAGGAATTCAGCGAGAAGCAGAATGATAGACAAGAAAAGGATTTATTAGGATATGGCACTTGTAAGCAGTGCAATTGGGCAGGCAGGAAATATATTGAGTGGGCAGCAATATATATATAGGATGGTAGAAGACTGCCCCCCTCAAGTAGACACAGAGGAAGGACATACATCGTTAGTTCCTTCTTTACCAGCTCCTCCTTCATCAGCTGTTTATACCCAGTCAAGCCTGCTTTACTGAACAAGGAGCAGCTCTCCTGAGTTATTGTCAACTCACTGGCCTTCCAACCTTTCTCAGGTTTCACCCTTCTACCTACCGTCCCCTCCTAGGACTCTACAGCCACCTACCTGTTCTACTCTGTCCCTGTCACTTTTGCTGTAAACTTCTATATAACCTGACTCCTTCCCCTGCCTCCTCCCAGAACAGTTCTCTCAGGGTTACCTGAGATGCTGCCTCCTTGAAGTCCTAAATATTCCCACCGAATAAAACAACTCCTAGCCGCTGGATTTGTTCTGCGATGGCCCACACTCTGTCTGTGGAGTGTGGTTTTCTCTGAATCTGAATACATCTATTTCTTACCTATCAAAAAAAGCAAAACAAACTCTCCACTTTCAGTTTGTGATTTTATTTTTTAAGTTGACAAAGGGTATAGGGTTTTCTTTGGGGATGAGGAAAATGTTTCAGAACTACATAGAAAGGGTGGTTGCACAATTTAAAAATGGTTAATTTTATTTATGTTTTATTTTATGTTATGTGAATTTTACCTCAATTCAGGAAAAAAAAAAAAATATATATATATATATATATATATATATATAAGGACTTCCCTGGTGGCACAGGGGATAAGATTCAGTCCTTGGTCTTGCAGATTCCACATGCCATGGAGCAACTAACCCTTGTACCACAACTGCTTAGCCTGTGTCCCACACCTTGAAGCTAGGGAGCCACGTGCTGCAAGAGCCTGCGTTCTGCAACAAGAGAAGCAACTGCAGTGAAAAGCCAGTGCATGCAACTAGAGAGTAGCCCTTCCTCCCCATAATTAAAGAAAGTCCACACAAAGCAATGAAGACCTTGTGCAGCCAAAAATAAATAAATAGTTTTTCTTAAAAAGATCTCATGTGGGGGCTTCCCCTGGTGGGTAAGGACACCGCCTTGCAGTGCAAGGGGCATCAGTTCGATCCCTGGCCTGGGAAGATCCCACGTGCCGCGGAGCGGCTGGACGGATGTGTCCAATTACCCGAGCCGGAGATCTGGCGCGCGTGCGCCCAGAGCCGGCGCTCTGCGACGACAGAAGCCACCGCGATGGGAGGCCAACAGGAGCCAAAGAACAAAGACGGATGAAAATAGAGAAAGACCAATAGAAGTGGCCCGCCCGCTCCCCTCCCTCCCCAACCCGACCCCCGCCCAAATTAAATAAATAAATCTTTAAAAAAAAAAGAAAAAAAAAGACCTCATGTGGGCTTCCCTGGTGGTCCAGTAGGTAAGGACACCACCTTGCAGTGCAAGGGGCGCCGGTTCTATCCCTGACCTGGGAGGATCCCACGTGCCACGGAGCGGTTGGACTGATGTATCCAACTACCGAGCCGGAGCTCTGGAGCGCATGTGCCCAGAGCCGGTGCTCTGCAACGAGAGGGGCCACTGCGATGGGAGGCCCACGCAGGCCAAGGAACAGAGATGGATAGAAATAGATAAATGAAAGATCAATAGAAGTGACCCCCCAAAAAGACCTCATGTTATCCTTGAGTCAGACTTGGCCCACAGGCCACCAGTTTGCAAGCCCTGTCTTCCAAACGGTCCTTACCAGTGTTCTAACAATGGAAGTGCTAGAATTCAGAGAACTTGTCTTGTTAAGAAAACTCATTAATAACCACTTGAGGGGTCAGCTCTTGGGGAGCCCCTAAGAACCCCTAAGAGCTCTGGTAGGATTACATATGAAGGTTCAGCACAAGGACACACTTTACCTTTGGGGGTACCTGAGAGAAAGCCTCATTGGGGATGTGGCTTTGAGATGGCGTTTGAAGGGAGCAAGGCATTTCCATGGAGGAGGATGCTCACAAGGGACAGGAGTGTATGGCTGGAGCAAGCAGCACATGGTCGGCACGAGGCAAACTTACCAGTGAGCCCAGAACCCCGGGGTGGCGAAGGTCAGTGGGAGAGATGGAGCACAGTGCACATTCGAGTCGACACAGAAAGGCCAGATGATGGGAGCCTCAGAGGTGCTGAGAAAGCAGAGTGGGAGGACCAAGCTGGACTTTGGGCATGTACCCAGGCTCTATGAGGTGGCTGAAGAAGGGAGGCTGGATTAGAGGAATGTTAGGGAACAAAAACAGGGTGACGGAGGGCAGGGGCAGTGAGGAGAGGGAAAATTGAAGGATGTTCATGAGATGATTTGAAAGAATGGGCTTGTCTTGGCAAGAAATTCTGTGAGGAGAAGAGAGAAGGGATCAATGATAAGTGACTTATCCAAAGTCTTCTGGCCACCCTACTACCTGCAGTCCAGTGTTTTTCCCCAGCCAGAGGGAAGTAGGAGGGGAAGCGTGTTTAATATCTTAGGCCATCTCAGGAGGAGGGAAAGAAATCAGATGGGATTCTGGAGCCCAGAAATATAAAAACAGGGCAGGAGGGAAAGAGGGGCTGGAGTGTCACCACTGAATGGGCTACCAAGAAAGTGGCTGCTACAGAGACAGCAACTGGAGATGGGGGGCTGGCGGACCCGTGGCTGCTGGGCACCAAGGCACAGAGTTCAGTGAGCAGCAAGCAGCCTGGCCATCTCTGTAGTAGAGCTGTCTACTGCTCCTCTAGTCTGGACAAGGCGACTTCCCAGCCTCCTGCACAGGCTCTGGTCTCTGTACTGCTAAGAGCACCCCATCACCTCTCCTCAGAATTTAAGGAGCTGGCCTGGCAGATAGTCCTTCCTGCCTGGCTTCTTGGAGCCCTTTGAGGTTATCCCTGTCACCTAGATGGGGAGTACAAGGCTGAGGGGACCAGTTGCCCTCAGTTCTAATCCAGAAAGTGCCTCCTCCTGCCCCTTCACAGCCATGCACCCTCACATCTTCCTATGGATATTCAGAAACTTCATGGTTGCTCAGTTGCTAAGTCCTGTCTAGACTCTTTGCAACCCCATGGACTGCAGCATGCCAGGCTTCCCTGTCCTTCACTGGCCCCTGGAATTTGCTCAAATTTATGTCCATTGAATTGGTGATGCTGTCTAACCATCTCATCCTCTGCCTCCTTCTTCATTTGCCTTAAATCTTTCCCAGCATCAGGATCTTTTCCAGTGAGCTGTCTCTTAGCATCAGGTGGCCAAAGTATTGGGACTTCAGCTTCAGCATCAGTCCTTTCAATGAATATTCAGGGTTGATTTCCTTTAGGATTGACTGGTTTGATCTCCTTGCAGTCCATGGGACTCTCAAGAGTCTTCTCCAACACCATAATTCTAAAGCAGCTGTTTTTCAGTGTTCAGCCTTCCTTATGGTCCAACTCTCACATCCATATATGACTACTGGAAAAACGATAACTTTGACTATACAGACCTTTGATGGCAAAGTGATGTCTCTGTTTTTGTATACACTGTCTAGGTTTGTCATAGCTTTCCTTCCAAGGAGCAAACATCTTTTAATTTCAAGGCTGCAGTCACCGTCCACAATGACTTTGGAGCCCAAGAAAATAAAATCTGTCACTGCTTCTACTTTGTACCCTTCTGTTTCTCATGAAGTGATGGAACTATATGCCATAATCTTAGTTTTTTGAATGTTGAGTTTTAAGGCAGCTTTTTTACCCTCATCTGTCACCGTCATCAAGAGGCTCTTAAGTTCCTCTTCACTTTCTGCCATTAGAGTGATATCTGTATATCAGAGATTGTAGATACTTCTCCCAGCAATTTTTTTTTCCTCTCTCTGTTTCTCCCAGAAATCTTGATTTCACCTTTTGATTCATCCAGCCTGGCATTTCTCTACATGAAAATGAAAGTGAAAGTCATTTGATCATGTCCAACT
Organism: Tragulus kanchil; assembly: GCA_022376925.1. Lineage (NCBI taxonomy): Eukaryota > Metazoa > Chordata > Mammalia > Artiodactyla > Tragulidae > Tragulus > Tragulus kanchil. The sequence continues at coordinate 71,528,038 of JAIOJX010000029.1, read as the reverse complement.
CTTTCAGACTGCATGGACTATAGCCTGCCAGGCTCCTCTGTCCATAGAATTCTTCAAACAAGAATACTTGAGTGGGTAGCCTTTCCCTTTTCCAGGGTATCTTCCTAACCCAGAGATCAAACCCAGGTCTTCTGCATTGTGAGCAGATTCTTTACCATCTGAGCCACCAGGGAAGCCCAAGTTTAAACAGGGTGAAAATATAGAATCTTGTGCATCTTTCCCCATTTTGAACGTTAGTTTTTCTATTTCTAGTTCTAACTGTTGCTTCTTGATCTGAAATATGGGTTTCTCAGGAGATAGGTAAGATGGGCTGGTATTCCCATCTCTTCAAGAATTTTCCACTGTTTGTTGTGATCCACACAGTCAAAGGCTTTTTCATAGTTAATGAAGCAAAAGTGGATCTTTTTTTAAGAATTCCTTTGCTTTTTCTATGATCCAGCGGATGCTGGCAATTTGATCTCTGGTTCCTTTGCCTTTTATAAACCCAGCTTGTACATCTGGAAGTCCTTGGTTCACATACTGTGGAAGCCTAGCTTGAAGGATTTGAGCATAACCTTACTAGTATGAGAAATGAGTGCAATTGCCCAATAGTTTGAACATTCTTTGGCATTGCCCTTCTTTGGGATTGGAATGAAAATTGACCTTTTCCAGTCCTATAGCCACTGCTGAGTTTTCGAAATGTGCTGACATATTGAGTGCAACACTTTCACAGCGTCATCTTTAAACTTTAACAACCCCAAGGAGCAAACATCTTTTAATTTCAAGGCTGCAGTCACCGTCCACAATGACTTTGGAGCCCAAGAAAATAAAATCTGTCACTGCTTCTACTTTGTACCCTTCTGTTTCTCATGAAGTGATGGAACTATATGCCATAATCTTAGTTTTTTGAATGTTGAGTTTTAAGGCAGCTTTTTTACCCTCATCTGTCACCGTCATCAAGAGGCTCTTAAGTTCCTCTTCACTTTCTGCCATTAGAGTGATATCTGTATATCAGAGATTGTAGATACTTCTCCCAGCAATTTTTTTTTCCTCTCTCTGTTTCTCCCAGAAATCTTGATTTCACCTTTTGATTCATCCAGCCTGGCATTTCTCTACATGAAAATGAAAGTGAAAGTCATTTGATCATGTCCAACTCTTTCAGACTGCATGGACTATAGCCTGCCAGGCTCCTCTGTCCATAGAATTCTTCAAACAAGAATACTTGAGTGGGTAGCCTTTCCCTTTTCCAGGGTATCTTCCTAACCCAGAGATCAAACCCAGGTCTTCTGCATTGTGAGCAGATTCTTTACCATCTGAGCCACCAGGGAAGCCCAAGTTTAAACAGGGTGAAAATATAGAATCTTGTGCATCTTTCCCCATTTTGAACGTTAGTTTTTCTATTTCTAGTTCTAACTGTTGCTTCTTGATCTGAAATATGGGTTTCTCAGGAGATAGGTAAGATGGGCTGGTATTCCCATCTCTTCAAGAATTTTCCACTGTTTGTTGTGATCCACACAGTCAAAGGCTTTTTCATAGTTAATGAAGCAAAAGTGGATCTTTTTTTAAGAATTCCTTTGCTTTTTCTATGATCCAGCGGATGCTGGCAATTTGATCTCTGGTTCCTTTGCCTTTTATAAACCCAGCTTGTACATCTGGAAGTCCTTGGTTCACATACTGTGGAAGCCTAGCTTGAAGGATTTGAGCATAACCTTACTAGTATGAGAAATGAGTGCAATTGCCCAATAGTTTGAACATTCTTTGGCATTGCCCTTCTTTGGGATTGGAATGAAAATTGACCTTTTCCAGTCCTATAGCCACTGCTGAGTTTTCGAAATGTGCTGACATATTGAGTGCAACACTTTAACAGCGTCATCTTTTAGGATTTTAAATAGCTTGGCTGGAGTTCCTTCACGTCCACTAGCTTACTCGTAGTAAGGCCCACTTGACTTCATGCTCTAAGATGTCTGGCTCTAGGTGAGTGACCACACCATTGTGATTATTCCAGTTATTATGATCTTTTTTATGTAGTTCTTCTGTGTATTCTTGCCACCTCTTCTTCTTCTTTTTTTTTTTTAAAGATTTATTTATTTAATTATTTTGGGCGGGGGTCGGGTTGGGGAGGGAGGGGAGCGGGCGGGCCACCTCCATTGGTCTTTCATTTCTCCATTTTCATCCGTCTTTGTTCTTTTGGCTCCTGTTGGCCTCCCATCGCGGTGGCGTCTGTCGCTGCAGAGCTCCGGCTCTGGGCGCATGCGCTCCAGAGCTGCAGCTCGGCAATTGGACACATCGGTCCAGCTGCTCCGCGGCACGTGGGATCTTCCCAGGCCAGGGATCGAACTGGCGCCCCTTGCACTGCAAGGCGGTGTCCTTACCCACTGGACCACCAGGGGAAGCCCGCCACCTCTTCTTAATCTCTTCTGCCTCTGTTAGGTCCTTACCATTTCTGTCCTTTATCATGCCCATCTTTGCATGAAATTTCCCCTGATCTCTCCAGGTTTCTTGAAGAGATCTCTAGTCTTTTGCATTCTATTGTTTTCCTCTACTTCTTTGCCTTGTTCATTGAAGAAGGCCTTCTTCCCTTAGGACATTAACCAGAGAGCTTACACTGAACCCTTTGAGTGTCCTCAGTCCAGCCACTGCTGATGGAAAAACAGCAAGGCACGTGACTTGCTTCCCCAGAACACATTTCAGAGCTAGCTCCTAAGAGCTGGACATGAAAGCTGGAAGTCTAGCCACCTAGCAATTCAGCTATTCTTCCCTCCATTCAGACTGCCTCTTGTTCTCACCTTGTCCCCATGGCCTTTAGCCCCTGATCTCCCTTTCTGAGGCCTTTAAGAAGATGGACTGGCAAATTGTCATTTTATTCCAAGTGAACTACCTTGGTATATTATTTATTCTAATAAGTAAAAAAGGATGAATTATAATTAAGATAGCAGTTGCTCATAGATTAATATACCTCATTTCTATAATAACTAATGGTTTTTGGAAACTGGGAAATATTTTAAATGTTTTCCTTTTAAATGTATTAGAATTAATATTAAGAATAATATATTCATTCTATAACGTAATGGGCTAAGCTTCTGTCATATTATAAATAAAGGCAAATCAACTTAATTTTGACTATTTTTTAATAGTCAAATGTAATAGTATTATTATTTATTTAATATTTTGCTGTGCTAGGTCTCAGTTCTGGCATATAGTTCCCTGGCCATGGATTGAGTCCTGGCCCCCTGGCTTGAGAATGCAGAATCTTAGCCCATGGACCACCAGGGAAGTCACCAGGCATGGGTTCATAAAAAGAGTTACCTCAGTGCCTCTTACAAAGTTTCCTGAAAATTACTTCATAAAAATTTAGACGAGGAGGCCTTCCCTAGTGGCTCAGTGGTAAAGAATTTGCCTGTCAATGGAGGAGACATGGGTTAGATCCCTGATCCAGGAAGATCTCACATGCTATGGAGCCACAAAGCCCAAACACCTCAACCGTTCAGCCTGTGTGCCTGGGAGCCACAGTTACTGAAGCCTGCGTGTCCTAGAACCCGTGCTCCACAAGAGAAGCCACTGCCCTGAGAAGTGTGTGCACCACAACTAGAGAGTAGCCCCTTCTCCCCACAACTAGAGAAAATTCCAGGCAGCAACAAAGACCCAGCACAGCCAAAAATTTTTAAAATAAATAAAAGTATAAAATAATTTAGACAAGGATATATTAGCAAATCTGAGGATACTGATCTTTTCAAATTAGAGAATATAATAATATAACCCCAAATTGCATGAAGCAAAAATACATATTATTGAACTGAGAAGTATAAAATTGAACAATAGTTGAAGATTTCAATACCCCACTTTCCATAATGGATAGAACAGCTAGTCAGAAGGTAACATGGTTGGTTCTTCTTTGAGCCAACCCACTGTTCTGACAGCGACTTTCCTTCCCCCACTCTAACAAACTTTACTTTCCTCTCAAAAAAGAAAAAAATAAGAACCAACCAAGGAAACATAAGACTTGAACACTATAACCGAAGCAGACCTAACATCACATCCAATAGCAGCAGAATGTGCCTTCTCCACAGGTGCACATGGAGTATTCGCCAGGATAGCCAATGTGCTAGGCCATGCAGCAAGCCTCAGCAAGTTTAAAAGGACTGAAATCATACAAGTTATATTCTCAAGAATGGGATTAAATTAAGTCAACAACAAAATTAATTTGGGAAATTCTCAAAGATGTGCAAATTAAGTAGTACACTTCTGGGCTTTCCTGGTGGTCCAGTGAGTGGAGAGCCCATCTTGTACTGCGTGGGGCACCGGTTCTATCCCTGGGTCCAGAAGGATCCCGCATGCCATGGTTGGTGCTCTGGAGTGCATGCACCCGAAGTTAAAGAGACCACTGCAATGGGAAGCCCACACATGCCAAAGAGTAAATGATGAATGAAAAATAAATATAGGGGCTTCTCTGGTGGTCCAGTGGGTAAGGACACCGCCTTGCAGTGCAAGGGGCGCCGGTTCGATTCCTGGCCTGGGAAGATCCCATGTGCCGCAGACTGATGTGTCTAATTACCAAGCCGGAGCTCTGGAGCGCATGCGCCCAGAGCCGGTACTCTGCGACAATAGAGGCCACTGTGATGGGAGGCCCACACGGGCCAAAGAACAAAGATGGATAAAAATGAACAAATGAAAGACCAATAGAAGTGGCCCGCCTGCTCCCCTCACTCCCCACCCCACCCCCACCAAAATAAATAAATAAATAAATCTTTTAAAAAAATTAAAGAAGTGTTTAAATTTAAAAAAAAATAAATAAATATAAATAAAAGAGGCATGATGGAGTTGGGGGATCCATTAAAAAAAAAAAAACAGTACAGTACACTTCTACGTAATCAGTGGGTCAAAAAAGAATCACACAGGGAATCAGAAGATACATTGAGATGAATGAAAATGAGCATATAACATGACAAAAATGTATTAGATGCAACTCAAGCAATACTTAGGAGAAAATTTATAGCTATAAAATTATTTGACTGTAAAAAGGAATGAAGTACTGATACCTGTTACAACATGAGTAAATTTTGAAACCATTACACTGAATGAAAGAGGCCTGTTTCAAAAGACCACATATTATATGATTCCATTTATATAATGTCTAGAACAGGCAAGTCAATGGGCACAGGAACTTGATTAATGGTTTCCTAAGGCTGGGGATTTGGGAGAAATGCGGGGTTACTGCTAATAGTTATAAGGTTTCCATTTTTTGGTGATGAAAATATTCTAAAATTGATTGAGGTGGTGGTTGTACAATACCACTAGAAATCACTAAATTATACACTTTAAATGAATTAATAAATGATATGTGAATTATATTTCAATAAACCTATTTTTCAAAACTAACGTAAATTTTGGAAGTTGGAAATATCCTTTAAATATAGCACAAAAGTGAAATTCTGTATGTTAATTTGTTGTTTTTCTTTATTTTAACATAATTGGGGTCATTTTGAAGTTTGTAAAATATTCTACTTACTGTGTTTGCTTTTCCACCTTCTTTCTCCTGTACATTTCATGAATTATCACATTTTCAGACACGACAACCATCTACATTTAAACAAATTTGTGTATCACAGAATCAATGTGGTTTCAATGATAAATGCCGGCAGCCTCAGCGAACAAAACAAAAAAAGGAGAGCTGAGCAGCAATGAGGCCTCTGTCCCCCTCCGCAAGCTTGCGTGCGTGGCATGGGAGAGGCCAGACTGGGCAGGGATGGGGCTTGTGTGCAGTGACCTTTGCTCACCCTCCTGGGCTCACCAGGCAGACACGCCTGCCTGGGCCATCCATCCCCAGATTTGGCATCCTTGTGGAGCTGGCTCAGGAGCCACACTGCCCAGATGCCAAGGGGTGAGGCACTTAGGGGCTGGGGCTCGCAGGATGTGCCAGCTTCCTGAATTGGCAGGCCTTGGACATTTCATTTCTTTCTCTACACCTTGGTTTTCTGATCTCAAAAAAGGCGTCATAATTTGACTGAGAGGATTAAATGAAGTCTCCTCTGTGAAGCATGTGTCCTCATCTGTGCTTGTTTGGGAAGAATCTGTAAGGGAACCCACTGTTCCTACCCCTAAGGCATAGCTGCTCCCCACCCTCTGTCACTGGAACAGCTCTTGAAGCAGTGCCTTGGCACTGTAGGTCATCTGGCTCAAGACAGCAAGTTCTGAGCCCCCTGTCCATGTCCCCCAGTGCCTCCCCAAACCTGCTGGTTGACCATGCTCAGCTCTAACTCACCATCTGTGAAGAAACCTCCTCATGACTGTTTTCTCACTGGAAGGAGGAAGATGGAAGAAAGGTGGACCTGGCTACAATCCTGAGTCTGCAACTTCCTGCTGACCTCTTTGAGCCTCCATTTCTTCATTTGTAAACAGGTAGAACAGGTCATGGGCTTCACCCGTGGGAAGGAACTGGCACATACAGGGGCCTAACAGCTGTGTGTCCCCCACCTTCACTCCTTGTCCTCTTTTGTCCTCTCTCGTCCTTGGGGCCAGGCCCTAGCCTGAAGAAGTAGGGAGGAGTACTGGGCGTTCCTGGAGAAGCAGCAACAGAGAACTTCAGACCATGGCCAAAGCAGGCTCACAGGTAACTCCTGGTGCCCACTCTAGCTCCTGCCAGCTCCAAGATTGTTCTAAACCCAAGAGCTGTGGCACAGCCGCGGCATTGTGGCTGTCTGGGTGGAGGCAGAAGGACCCTGCTCACCTGCCTGCACACCACACCCAGGGATGAAAGTGGACTCCTGGAACCTGGAGTGCCCTCACTGAGTCACCTGTGCCTGAGTTCACCATCGCTGCCGTCCCTCTGACCAGCCTCCCCCAGTGACCGTGACCCAGGGCAGCTCCAGGCCGCAGGTGGAGGAGGAAGCTGAGAGCTGCCTGGACTTGCTCAGCTGCCTGCCCAGGGGCAGAGAGCTTAGCTCTGCAGGAGCCAGCAGGATTGCGGTGAAAGCCGCCCGGAAGTCCAGGCCGCCTGGCCAGCCCACGGCCCCACAGCTAGGCTGGGCCCAGCTGCCACCCATGGTGGTAGCAGGGAGCCTTGCCCTGAAACTAGTGAGACCTGGGCTTCGGTTCTTGGTTTCGGTGATTTATGAGCAGTGGGCAGTACAGGAGACAGGTGGGGGTGAGGGAGGATTGAGAGAATTCTGGGAGATTTATGGTAAGATGAGAGTGTTGGCCCAGTAGAAATGTGTCTAATGCTGAACTGCATACTCGAAGAGGCTGAGATGGAAAATTGTATGACATGTGTATTTTATCACAATTAGGATTTTTTTTTAACAAAAAAACTACACTGAAGTGAGTTTGGATTCACATAATCCAGTGTTCAGTAAAAGGTGCTATTAGTAGGGTACTTTTTATTATTATTATTATTATATTTATTTTTATTTATTTGGCTGCACCATGTCTTGGTTGTGGCGTGTGGGATTTAGTTCTCTAACCAGGGATCAAACCCAGGTCCCCTGCATTAGGAGTGTGGAGTCTTAGCCACCAGACCGTCAGGGAAGTCCCAGTAGGGTACTTTTTTTAAAACAGAGATTTGCCTAGATTACTTTCAGAGCTTAATTATGGACATTTCCCAATATGCACAAAGGTAAAGACAAGAGAATAAAAGACCTCTCAGGCACCCGTCACCCCATCGTCTGACTTTATTCGTCTCCATATAAGTCCCCCCACACCCCCAGCTCCTCCCTCACTCCAGGTTATTTTAAAGCAAATTCCAGACATGGTATTTCATCCATCAATATTTCAGTGTTGACAAACATTAAATTGTAATATGCATTTATTCTAGGTTGAGTGATTTCACAGGTGTGAAGGGTTCAGACTCCTCAGGGTCTGCCAGGTAGAGCCATCTGGTGGTCTCTGTTTTGCCCTCTTCCAGCACCGGGGTCGCCTGCCCACTGACACTGCTCTCCTGAGAGAGAACAGGGAAGCTTATTCCTGTCTCTTGCCCTCAAAAGAGGGCCAGGAGGAAAGACCTTGGGGTCACTTGCAGGACTTGTGTGTGTAGAAAAGATTGCTGATGTGCTCAAGGGCAGGCTTCCGTGCCAAGATAAGGATGCTTTCCACAGTGGATGGGAGCCATAGGCCTGACCGATTAGGTTCTGGTCATGGGGATCTCGGCTGCCTGGCAACCCTGGTCCCCTCACTCACATGCCCACACTTTGGGCACCTCACCTGCCCTTCCGTTTATCCATGGCCTGTCCTGGGCCCTGGTACATGAAATGCCACAGGCCTTGGAAGTCTGGAAGTCAGCCCTCTCCCTGCATCTTCTGCTCAGACAGAAGTGTCCCGAGACCCCTGCTTTGTCCCCTTCCTCAGTTCACTCAGTAGATATGCCTATGTGACTTCCATCCCAACCCGCAGCAGGCTTGACTCAGACTACGAGGCTTGTGACCGCTGCTGCCTAGACCCAAACATTCATCTGGCTCCACCCAGGAGAGCCAGACAGACTGACACACACCCTCACCCTCCTGCCTGCCACACCCCCACCCCACCCTCCAACCAAACCTTCCCAGGGAAACCATTCTCCACCCACTGCTCCACCTCCTCTGAAATCCAGGCCACATACAGAGCCTCACGTGGTCCTCAGGTCCTTCAAGCAGGAGCTGGTGGTACCCTGGCAGGTCCGACAGCAGGATGGGCGCAGGACTGTGTGTGTGGTGTGAAACTCAGGAATATCGGGCTAGCCCTGTACTCCTGGTTTTGCTGAGAAGTGGCCACACAAGTTATTGGCCAAAGTCTGACACCAGCAAGGTGGAAAAATACCAGCCTCCTTTGGAGATGAATGGCAAATACAGTTGGCCCTCCATAGCCCAAAGCATCTGTGGATTTAACCAACCATGAATCAAAATATTGCAATATTGAACTATACATTGAGAAATCAATCAAAATAAAAGTTTTTATTTTCAAAAAATTGTAGGAAGTTCCACAAGCCAAACTTGAATTTACTTTGCACCCTGCTACTTATTTAGCATTTGCATTGTATTAAATACTATAAGTAATCTAGAGGTGATTTAAAGTATATGGGAGGATTTGTGTAAGTTATATGCAAATACCACACCATTTTACTTAGGGACTTGAGCATCCTAGAACCAGCCAATCCCCTGGGGATCCTGAGGAATGACTAATTGGAAATAATAGTGCTATCTGTCACACTGTGGCTCCTTTGAAGAGTTCTGTAGCACTTAGAGTGGTGTTGTTGTTCAGTTGCTACATTGTGTCTGACTCATTGTAGCCCCATAACTGCAGCACACCAGGTTGCCTTGTCCTTCACTATCTCTTGGCCTCTTTGCACCCCCCTGGACTGCAGCATGCCAGGCTTCAATGTCCTTCACTGTCTCCTGGAGCTTGCTCAAATTCATGTCTATTGAGTCAGTAATGTCATCTAACCGTCTCATTTTTTGTCGCACCCTTCTCCTTCTGCCTTCTATTTTTCCCAGCATCAGGGTCTTTTTTTTTAATAATATTTTTATTTTTTTATATTTTTATAGAGTTTGGTTGTTTACAGATATGTATGTTCCCAGATCAGTTGTATGTATATCCCTGGCCCCCTTACTCCTCCACCCTGCTCCCAGTTCCCCTCATCCCACCCCTCCAGGCCATCACACAGCCCCCCTGCAGGATCCCCTCTTCCCACAGCTCAATGACAATTGCTATCTTTTTCACATATGGTAGTATAGGTTTCCATGTTGCTCCCTCTATGCCTCCCACCCGCTGTTCATTCCCCTCAATGTCCATATGTCTGTTCTCTTTGTTTTTCTACTGCTTCACTGGGTGTGTAATCATTATCATCTTACTAGATTCCATATATATGTGTTAGTATACTGTACTTGTCTTGCTCTTTTTGACTTACTTCACTTTTTTTAATAGGTTCTAGATTTATCCACATCAGTAGGACTGATTCTTCTGCATTTCTTTTTTACAGCTGAGAAGTATTCCATTGTATATACGTACCAGAGCTTCTTTATCCATTCATTCGTCGATAAAAAGTTGGCCCTCCATAGCCAAAAGCATCTGTGGATTTAACCAACCATGAATCAAAATATTGCAATATTGAACTATACATTGAGAAATCAATCAAAATAAAAGTTTTTATTTTCAAAAAATTGTAGGAAGTTCCACAAGCCAAACTTGAATTTACTTTGCACCCTGCTACTTATTTAGCATTTGCATTGTATTAAATACTATAAGTAATCTAGAGGTGATTTAAAGTATATGGGAGGATTTGTGTAAGTTATATGCAAATACCACACCATTTTACTTAGGGACTTGAGCATCCTAGAACCAGCCAATCCCCTGGGGATCCTGAGGAATGACTAATTGGAAATAATAGTGCTATCTGTCACACTGTGGCTCCTTTGAAGAGTTCTGTAGCACTTAGAGTGGTGTTGTTGTTCAGTTGCTACATTGTGTCTGACTCATTGTAGCCCCATAACTGCAGCACACCAGGTTGCCTTGTCCTTCACTATCTCTTGGCCTCTTTGCACCCCCATGGACTGCAGCATGCCAGGCTTCAATGTCCTTCACTGTCTCCTGGAGCTTGCTCAAATTCATGTCTATTGAGTCAGTAATGTCATCTAACCGTCTCATTTTTTGTCGCACCCTTCTCCTTCTGCCTTCTATTTTTCCCAGCATCAGGGTCTTTTTTTTTAATAATATTTTTATTTTTTTATATTTTTATAGAGTTTGGTTGTTTACAGATATGTATGTTCCCAGATCAGTTGTATGTATATCCCTGGCCCCCTTACTCCTCCACCCTGCTCCCAGTTCCCCTCATCCCACCCCTCCAGGCCATCACACAGCCCCCCTGCAGGATCCCCTCTTCCCACAGCTCAATGACAATTGCTATCTTTTTCACATATGGTAGTATAGGTTTCCATGTTGCTCCCTCTATGCCTCCCACCCGCTGTTCATTCCCCTCAATGTCCATATGTCTGTTCTCTTTGTTTTTCTACTGCTTCACTGGGTGTGTAATCATTATCATCTTACTAGATTCCATATATATGTGTTAGTATACTGTACTTGTCTTGCTCTTTTTGACTTACTTCACTTTTTTTAATAGGTTCTAGATTTATCCACATCAGTAGGACTGATTCTTCTGCATTTCTTTTTTACAGCTGAGAAGTATTCCATTGTATATACGTACCAGAGCTTCTTTATCCATTCATTCGTCGATGGGCATCTAGGTTGCTTCCATGTTCTAGCTATTGTGTAGAGAGCTGCAATTAACACTGTGATGCAGGTGCTTCTTTCAGTTTTGATTTCATCTGCGTATAAGCCTAACAGTGGGATTGCTGGGTCATATGGTGCTTCTATTTTTTGTTTTTTAAGGAAGCTCCATACTGTCTTCCATAGCGGCTGTATCAATTTACATTCCCACCAGCAATAGCATCAGGGCCTTCCCCAGTGAGTCAGCTTTTTGCATCAGGTGGCCAAAGTATTGGAGCTTCAGCTTCAGCATCAGTCCTTCCAATGAAAATTCAGGGTTGATTTCCTTTAGGATTTCCTTTCAGTCCAAGGGACTCTCAAGAGTCTTCTCCAGCACCACACTTGGAAAGTATCAATTCTTCAGTGCTCAGCCTTCTTTGTGGTTTGTAAAGCTTTCACTGACGATGGTGACTGTAGCCATGTGTGGCCTGTGCTGGGAGCATTGAAAGGAGCTGGAGGCTCCTAAAGTGAAGTGGATAGGAAAGAAGAATCCCCTTCTCCCACCTGTTAATCTCCCTTTAGTGCCCCCCATTGGCAGAACCAAGTAGAAAGTCAACTTGCAAGGCAGCCTTGGGAAATATGGCTTTCAAACCCTCACCCCTAACATGACAGAGCATGTTACGGAAGAGAGGGCTAAGGCCTGAGAGACAAGAAGTACATAACTAGTATTATTACCTACTATCCTCTGGATGCTTTTATCATTTTCTCTTTGATTTTCTGCATTTTCACTATGATGAGTCAAAGCATGGATTTCCTTTTATTTATTCTGGTGGGATCCATTTGAGTTCTCAGATCTGTAGATTAGTATATTCTATCCATTCTGGAATATTCCCAACCCATCTTTTGAATATTGTCTCTGTTCTGGTCTCTCTTTCTTCTCACCTTCTGGAACTGCAATTAGAAATATGTCAGATCTTATTGAAACTTTCTTAGTTTCTGTTTTTTCAATCCTTTTGTCTTTCTATATTTCTTTCTGGTTTGTTTCTTCTAACCAATCTTCCTATTCACTAATTCATTCTTCAGTCATGTCAAATATGTTGTTAACCCCATCCATTCAGTTTATAATTTGAGCTTTGAGTTTCTATTTATTCTGTTTTTGCATATGCTATATAATTTCACGGAGTTCCTAATTCCCTGCTAAAATTTTCAGTTTTAGCATTTAATTTCCTAAACATAGTAAAGGTAACTTGGTTTATAGCCTGGAGCTCCTCAACTCTATTTCAATTGATTATTATTATTATTTCCAAAGAGTTTTGCTCAAGGAATCTTCCTTTCTCCTGTGTCTGGTTATCTTGTTGAATATTATGTCAAATATTATGTTTGTGAAATTATTTGTGGAGATAATTTGATATGAGGTGATTCTGTCATTCATCACGTAGAATTCTCTGTTACTTTTGCCAGGTGCCTGGAGGGATTAGCAAACTGAGATCATGTTAGTTCATACTCAGGGCATGATGTTTTCTAGGGCACCTGCGTGACTCAGAGCTTGACTACCACTGAGGGAAGGACTGATTTGATTTCAGTTCACCTTTACTTCTGGGGTGAGGACCCAAAGGTCCTTTTGGGGTTGACTCAGTGTTGAGCTGTTTTGTCAATCCCCCGCCCTTGGTAGGCCCCTGACTGATTTTGCAGAGGGGGGAGGGGGGTGCTATGCTGGGTCTTCATTGCTGCTATGGTGTTGAGCCGGTGGCTACTCTCTAATTATGGTGAAGGGGCTGCTCATTGCAGTGGCTTCTCTTGTGGAGCATGGGCTCTAGGGCATGTGGGCTTAAGTAATTGCAGCTTGCTCTAGAGCGCAGACTCAGTAGTTGTGATGCATGGGCTTAGTTGCGCTGAGGCATGTACTATCTTCCCGGACGAGGGATTAAACCCTTGTCTCCCTCTTGGGAGGTGAATTCTTTACCACTGAGCCACCAGGGAAGCCCCCTGACTCTGATTTTTGTCTCCAACCATGCAAGGCCTCTAGAGGTGAGCCTGGACTGTCAGTCGCTTCTTTCCATTTGGCAAAAGCTGCTGGGGGCAACCATAGCATCAAGTATCAAGATCACCTCTTTGGAATCCTGTCCTCACCGGGACCTTGGCACAGCAGTTCCTCACTATCTTCTTAGCTCTTTGATGCTTTGAAGTGTGTGTCTGTGTGAATTCTGAGTCTAGCGTTAGAATTCCAGGCTTTCACTGCCCAGGGCCTGAGTTCAATCTCTGGTTGGGGAACTAAGATCTTGCAGGCCATAGTGCACTCACCCCCCACCAAAAGGGGTGTGTGTGTGCATTTTATGAGCATTATATCAGCTCTTTTAGCTGTCTTCAACAGGAGGTTTTGTCCAAAATATCTAGACTGCCTTTACTGTAAGAAAGGTCCTGGTTTGCTTCTCTCTCTCATTTTGTTTTTGGCTTTGCTGCAAGGCTCGCAGGATTTTAGTCTTCTAACCAGGAATCGAACCACATGCCAGCGACAAAAGTACTGAGTCCTAACCACGGGAATGCCAGGGAATTCCTCTTGTTGCCCCTTAAACTAATTGTCAGTGTGAAGGATGGATCAGGGAGTACAAGAGAGGTTTGGGGGACACCCGTTTTGTTCATCTATGTGGAAGATGCTGTGAGCTTGGATGAGGACACTGGAGGTAGAGCCAGACAGAGACAGATTTTGAAGCTACTCTGGATGTTGAAATGATAGGCCTGGTTTTTTTTTTGATTGTGCTTGGCATGAGTAACTGAATGGGTAATGTATTCCCAGTCTCAAAGATAGGTGTCTGAGGGGCTTCCCTGGTGGTCCAGTGGGTAAGGACACCGCCTTGCAGTGCAAGGGGCACCGGTTTAATCCCTGGCCTGGGAAGATCCCACGTGCCTCGGAGCAGCTGGACCGATGTGTCCAATTACCGAGCCGGAGCTCTGGAGCACACGTGCCCAGAGCCAGTGCTCTGCGACAACAGAGGCCACCGCGATGGGAGGCCCACAAGAGCCAAAGAACAAAGACAGATGAAAATAGACAAATGAAAGACCAATAGAAGTGGCCCGCCCACCCCCTCCCTCTCCACCCCGCCACCCCCCGCCCAAAAAAAAGATAGGTGCCTGAGAGGAAGAACAACTTGGGAAGGAAAGATCCCCAGTTTGGAGTAAGATGGAAATCTATACTATCATATGTGAAAATATAGCTATTGTCATTGAGCTGTGGGAAAACGGATCCTGCAGAGGGACTGTGTGATGGCCTGGAGGGTGGGATGGGAATTGGGAAGTGAGTGGAGGAGGAAGGGGGCCAGGGATATACATATGACTAATTTGGGATTATACATATATGTAAACAACAAAAGTCTGTGAAAATGCTTTGAAGTGTGTGTCTGTGTGAATTCTGAGTCTAGCGTTAGAATTCCAGGCTTTCACTGCCCAGGGCCTGAGTTCAATCTCTGGTTGGGGAACTAAGATCTTGCAGGCCATAGTGCACTCACCCCCACCAAAAGGGTGTGTGTGCATTTATGAGCATTATATCAGCTCTTTAGCTGTCTTCAACAGGAGGTTTTGTCCAAAATATCTAGACTGCCTTTACTGTAAGAAAGGTCCTGGTTTGCTTCTCTCTCTCATTTTGTTTTTGGCTTTGCTGCAAGGCTCGCAGGATTTTAGTCTTCTAACCAGGAATCGAACCACATGCCAGCGACAAAAGTACTGAGTCCTAACCACGGGAATGCCAGGGAATTCCTCTTGTTGCCCCTTAAACTAATTGTCAGTGTGAAGGATGGATCAGGGAGTACAAGAGAGGTTTGGGGGACACCCGTTTTGTTCATCTATGTGGAAGATGCTGTGAGCTTGGATGAGGACACTGGAGGTAGAGCCAGACAGAGACAGATTTTGAAGCTACTCTGGATGTTGAAATGATAGGCCTGGTTTTTTTTTTGATTGTGCTTGGCATGAGTAACTGAATGGGTAATGTATTCCCAGTCTCAAAGATAGGTGTCTGAGGGGCTTCCCTGGTGGTCCAGTGGGTAAGGACACCGCCTTGCAGTGCAAGGGGCACCGGTTTAATCCCTGGCCTGGGAAGATCCCACGTGCCTCGGAGCAGCTGGACCGATGTGTCCAATTACCGAGCCGGAGCTCTGGAGCACACGTGCCCAGAGCCAGTGCTCTGCGACAACAGAGGCCACCGCGATGGGAGGCCCACAAGAGCCAAAGAACAAAGACAGATGAAAATAGACAAATGAAAGACCAATAGAAGTGGCCTGCCCGCTCCCCTCCCTCTCCAACCCGCCACCCCCCGCCCAAAAAAAAGATAGGTGCCTGAGAGGAAGAACAACTTGGGAAGGAAAGATCCCCAGTTTGGAGTAAGATGGAAATCTATACTATCATATGTGAAAAATATAGCTATTGTCATTGAGCTGTGGGAAAAACGGATCCTGCAGAGGGACTGTGTGATGGCCTGGAGGGGTGGGATGGGGGGAATTGGGAAGTGAGTGGAGGAGGAAGGGGGCCAGGGATATACATATGACTAATTTGGGATTATACATATATGTAAACAACAAAATTCTGTGAAAATAAAAAAGTACAAAAAAAAAGGATCCCCTGTTTGGTTTGGGGTATATATGTTTGATGAGGCTTTAGGCTGTCTGAGAGAAGGAATGTTCCATGGGCAATTGCATATTTGGGTCTGGAGTTCAAGCAGTGATATATAAAATTGTGGGTCTTCAATAGGAACACTTTGATCTTTGGCCCTGTGGTTTTCTTGAATGGAAATATTTTAATTAGAAATTTTACCAATACTGATGATTTTTCTTGGTTGACAAAGCATATTTCGAAGAAAATTATTTTGCTGAAAAAGTTTAAATACAGCACAAACCATTTCTTTTTGCATTTAAAGTTTATTTTGCAAAATTATTTTCATTATCATTACTTTTCAATTTAGCTTTATTCAGTCTAACAATGGAAACAGTGATGGACTTTATTTTCTTAGGCTCCAAAATCACTGCAGATGGTGACTGCAGCCGTGAAATTAAGAGGCTTGATCCTTGGAAGAAAAGCTTTAACAAACCTAGGCAGCATATTCAAAAGACAAGACATCACTTTGCCAATGAAAGTCTGTATAGTCAAACCTATGGTTTTCCCATTAGTCATGTATGTGAGAGCTGGACCATAAAGAAGGCTGAGTGCCAAAGAAATAATGCCTTTGAACCGTGGTGTTGGAGAAGGCTCTTGAGAGTCCCTTGGACTTCAAGAAGCTCAAACCAATCAATCCTAAAGGAAGCCAACCCTGAATTTTCATTGGAAGGACTGATGCTGAAGCTGAAACTCCAATACTTTGGCCACCTGATGTGAAGAGATGACTCATTGGAAAAGAGTTGGAAAAATAATGTTGGAAAAAATAGAAAGCAAAAGGAGAAGGGAAGTAAAATAAAAGTTTTTTTTTAAAAAAAAAAAGGAGAAGGGGACGACAGAGGACGAGATGGTTGGATGTCTTCACTGAGTCAATGAACATGAGTTTGAGCAGCCTCTGGGAGATGCTGAAGGACTGCTTGCTGCAGTCCAAGCCATCACAAAGAGTTGAACACAGCTGAGCAACTGAACTGAACAATCTAATTTTAAAATAAAGTCAATTTCTCCATCAGGCAGTTTGCATTTCCTCTTTTTTTTTTTTTAAAGATTTATTTATTTATTTATTTTGGGCAGGGGTCAGGTTGGGGAGGGAGGGGATTGGGCGGGCCACTTCTATTGGTCTTTCATTTCTCTATTTTCATCCGTCTTTGTTCTTTGGCTCCTGTGGGCCTCCCATCACGGTGGCATCTGTCGTCGCAGAGCACCTGCTCCGGGCGCATGCGCTCCAGAGCTCCAGAGCTCCGGCTTGGTCATTGGACACATCAGTCCAGCCGCTCCGCGGCACGTGGGATCTTCCCAGGCCAGGGATCGAACTGGCGCCCCTTGCACTGCAAGGCGGTGTCCTTACCCACTGGACCACCAGGGGAAGCCCTGCATTTCCTCTTGCAACTGTTATTTTTATGAAGTCCAATCTCCTGGATCAGGTTTTGCAGATCTAAGTTATGTCAAGATTTTAATTTCTCCAACATTTTAAAGGCAAATATTTTGTTGGTGCAGGTTCAGCTGCTATCAGTTTTATTTGGTGGTATTTGGTAGAAGAGTGATAGTTGGTATCTGTTTCTTAGGGAATCTAGGATAAATTTTTGAGTTGTTTTGTGATCAAGACAAATGGAGAGCAAGAGTACGGAACAGTTGAGGAATACCAGGACATGGGGAGAATAGAAAAGAAAACAGGAGAAAGGGCAGATGAGGGCAGGAAGAGTGGGTAAGGGAGAGATGGAGGCTTGGAGAGTGGGCGGGCAAGGACCTTTGAACCGTGGTGTTGGAGAAGGCTCTTGAGAGTCCCTTGGACTTCAAGAAGCTCAAACCAATCAATCCTAAAGGAAGCCAACCCTGAATTTTCATTGGAAGGACTGATGCTGAAGCTGAAACTCCAATACTTTGGCCACCTGATGTGAAGAGATGACTCATTGGAAAAGAGTTGGAAAAATAATGTTGGAAAAAATAGAAAGCAAAAGGAGAAGGGAAGTAAAATAAAAGTTTTTTTTTAAAAAAAAAAAGGAGAAGGGGACGACAGAGGACGAGATGGTTGGATGTCTTCACTGAGTCAATGAACATGAGTTTGAGCAGCCTCTGGGAGATGCTGAAGGACTGCTTGCTGCAGTCCAAGCCATCACAAAGAGTTGAACACAGCTGAGCAACTGAACTGAACAATCTAATTTTAAAATAAAGTCAATTTCTCCATCAGGCAGTTTGCATTTCCTCTTTTTTTTTTTTTAAAGATTTATTTATTTATTTATTTTGGGCAGGGGTCAGGTTGGGGAGGGAGGGGATTGGGCGGGCCACTTCTATTGGTCTTTCATTTCTCTATTTTCATCCGTCTTTGTTCTTTGGCTCCTGTGGGCCTCCCATCACGGTGGCATCTGTCGTCGCAGAGCACCTGCTCCGGGCGCATGCGCTCCAGAGCTCCAGAGCTCCGGCTTGGTCATTGGACACATCAGTCCAGCCGCTCCGCGGCACGTGGGATCTTCCCAGGCCAGGGATCGAACTGGCGCCCCTTGCACTGCAAGGCGGTGTCCTTACCCACTGGACCACCAGGGGAAGCCCTGCATTTCCTCTTGCAACTGTTATTTTTATGAAGTCCAATCTCCTGGATCAGGTTTTGCAGATCTAAGTTATGTCAAGATTTTAATTTCTCCAACATTTTAAAGGCAAATATTTTGTTGGTGCAGGTTCAGCTGCTATCAGTTTTATTTGGTGGTATTTGGTAGAAGAGTGATAGTTGGTATCTGTTTCTTAGGGAATCTAGGATAAATTTTTGAGTTGTTTTGTGATCAAGACAAATGGAGAGCAAGAGTACGGAACAGTTGAGGAATACCAGGACATGGGGAGAATAGAAAAGAAAACAGGAGAAAGGGCAGATGAGGGCAGGAAGAGTGGGTAAGGGAGAGATGGAGGCTTGGAGAGTGGGCGGGGCAAGGATTCAGAGTACAGAAGATCAGAATGCCCTTGGGGTTTCAACAGGGAAGGTGACAAAATGCCCTCCTGTCACCCCCACCCATCACTGAAGCACTGAGGTTCAGTTCCTCTGGAGAGAGAACTGGGCTCAAGGTCAAAGCTGGTGGGGCTACCACCAGATGTGAAGACAGATCAAGGACGATGAGGAGCCGCCAAGACCTGCAGAGAGAGAGAAGGAAACCAAGCGTGGATCCCCACCTGCCCTCCGGTTTCAGGGAGAGCAGGTCCCGCTAGATCTGGCTACATCCAGGTTCACACGCACTGCCCTGCCCGTCAAGCAATAGGTTTGGGAGGTGCAGTGATAGGGAACCCCGCTCAGCTGACTGGGGTGGGAGTGCTTTGTTGTGCTGCAGGGAGAGACCCCTGGAAGGTTGAGATCTGGCTGTTCCTCCCCAACTCCAGGGTCTTCAGGTCTCCTGACTGTTACCGAGCCCAGCTGAGGATCAGTCCACAGAGACTAGACTGGAGCAAAGAGGCAGGGGTGCTGGAGTCTGGGATTCTGCCGGCTCTTTGATGTGGGGTGGTGGCCCCCAGCCAGGTGCTGCTGCCCTGCCCTGAGCTACCTGGGACACTCCCCACCTGGTTAGTAGTTTATCTGGTGCTCTCAGTTCCATAGCCCATAGTCTGCAGCATGACCAGGTTTAGCAAATAAAAACACAGAAGTCCTAGGCAAATTGGAAATTCAGATAAACAATGAGTTATTTTTTTCTACCACTTTTTAATATGAAAAATAATTTATTACTCTGAAATACTGGGGTAATACCGGTAATGCAACTGGGGTTTCCAGTGTTTTCTATGGCAACCATACCACTCCTCCAGCTCTCCCCTCCTTTTTGTCCTCGCCCCTGACTCAGGCCCACCTGAACTACTGTAGCGCCCTAGAATCCACTGTAGCTGCTTCTACTCTTTGCCCACCCTGGTCCTTTTTCCACACCAATCTCCAGTTTACTAGGCCAACATACATCTCTAATCTTGCCACCTAAACCTCTGTCCCAGAGGCTGCAAACTCAAAACCCGTAAACAGGTTTGGTGTGGTGGTGGTGTTTTCCATCAGAAGTGAAGTGTTAGTCATTCACTCATATCCAACTCTTTGCGACCCTATGGACTGTAACTCACCAGGCTCCTCTGTCCAAGGGATTCTCCAGAATACCTGGAAATTCCTTTTAGAAAGGCCTTAGTCTGCACTTCCCCTCAGTCTTCTGGGCCACATTCGTCTCCTTAACCCCTGGCCTGCTAAGGTCAGACTCCCCAGCTTGACATTCCAGACCTTTCCAACTCAGGGCACATCTCTCTCCCACCTTCTTTATCCATTCCTTTTCTTACCTTCTCCTGGCGCATGGAATGCTGGATGGCTCCTTAGTGTGTCCCATGCTTCTGGCCATACTGTGCCTGCACCTGCTGACCCCTCTGCCTGACAGGTGATCTCCCTTCCTGTGGTCACATCCTGCTCATTTATCCAGGTTCAGGTCACAGAGACAGTGTCTCTGAGACCCTTTGTCATCTCCCCATTGAAGGGTTCTCTCTGCTTTTCTTCTCTGGCAATCCACGAAACCATTTATGTTCATTTCCAGCTTCTTTCTCAACACACACACACGCACAGAGATCCCCATGGTTGAACATCCACTCTGTAGATGCTGGGGAAACAAGAAAAATGACCTTTAGGAGACCCCAGGTGAGTGTGGCAGAGCTCATGGGCAGGATTGAGAGCAGGTTCTCCTATAGAGTAAACATTCAGCTGCCTCTAACATGAACAAGGAATTTCCCAGACTGAAGAAACAACCAGGAAACTAAATCTAGAGGGGTAGCCCACCTGGAGTCCATAGGAACACTCTCCTGCAAAAGGGGGCAGGTACTGGAAGCTCCTGGATGTGAGCAGTACCAAACACCAAGCTCGAGATTTGACTCTAGCATAAGTAAGTGAAGACCAGTGAGCTTTTAAAGAAAAGAGATTAGGTAATGAGTTACTAGAATGTGAAACCCATGAGAGGTGGGGATTCTGGTCTGTTTCATTTTCAGAAGACTGATAACTATTGAATAATTATGAAATGCATGAATGAGTGTATGAATGAATGTGTTGCCTGAAGGCCATCCCAGCAGCAGTGAGCAGACTGATGGGAGGGGGAAGACCCTGAAAGGGAAGTCAGAGGTTTGGGAACACTGGGTCCGAGGTGAGGACCTGTACAGAGAGGTGGGACTGGGTGGAATGTTGGTGCTGTGCTTACTCACTCGGTATTTTCTGACTCCTTGTGACCCCTTGGACTGCAGTCCACCAGGCTCCTCTGTCCATGGGATTCTTCTAGTGAGAATACTGGAGTGGTTGCCTCCAGGAAATCTTCCTCACCCAGGGATGCAGCCCAGGTCTCCCACAATCCAGGTGGAATTTTTTTTTTTTTTGCTTTGTACATATATATATATATATATATATATATATATATATTAAACTTTTATTTTACTTTTAACTTTTACAGAGTTTTATTGTTTACAGATACGTATGTTCTCAGATTAGTCACCTGTATATCCCCCACTTCCCACCCCTCCAGACCGTCATACAGCACCTCTAAAGGACCTGCTTTTCTCACAGAGCAATGACTATACTATAGCTATTTTCTTCACATATGATAGTACAGGTCTTCATGCTACTTCCTTTATGCCTCTCACCCACTGTTCCTTCCCCACAATGTCCATATGTCCACTGGATTTTTTTTTTTGAACTTTTATTATTTATTTTTGGCTGTGCTGGGTCTTTGTTGATGTGTGGGTTTAGCTGATCTGCGGTATGTGGGATCTTCCCAGATCAGGGATCGAAACTGTGTCTCCTGCATTGGCAGACGGGTTCTTATCCACTGAGCCACAAGGGAAGCCCGAGGTGGATTCTTTACCATCTGGACCTAGGCCTCCTCTAAGGTGACTTAACTGCCTTTACTCTGACCGTTGGGCCTTCATCTTTTTTTTTTTTTTTAAACCTTTATTTTACTTTTAACTTTTACAGAGCTTTGTTGTTGACAGATATGTATGTTCTCAGATTAGTCATATGTATATCCCCCCCTTCCCTCCCCTCCAGACCATCACACAGCACCCCTGAAGGATCCCCTTTTCTCACAGAGCAATGACTAGAGCTATTTTCTTCACTTATGGTAGTACAGGCCTTCATGCTACTTCCTTTACGCCTCTCACCCACTGTTCCTTCCCCACAATGTCCATATGTCCACTGTCCATGTCTGTCTTTCTGTCGCTTCACTGCATGTGCCATCATCACCATCCTACTAGATTCCATATATATGTGTTAATATACTGTATTTGTCCTTCTCTTTCTGACTGACTTCACTTTTGATGATACGTTCTAGATCCAGCCACCTCATTAGGGTTGATTCTTCTGCATTTCTCTTTACAGCTGTGTAGTATTCCATTGTATATATGTACCACAGCTTTTGGATCCATTCGTTCGTCGATGGGCATCTAGGTTCCTTCCATGTTCTAGCTATCGTATAGAGAGCTGCAATGAACATTGGGGTACAGGTGCTTCTTTCAGTTTTGATTTCGTCAGGGTATAAGCCTCAGAGTGGGATTGCTGGGTCATATGGTGCTTCTATTTTTAGTTTTTTAAGAAATCTCCAGACTGTCTTCCATAGAGGCTGTATCAATTTACACTCCCACCAGCAATGCAGGAGTGTTCCCTTTTCTCCGCAGCCTCTCTAGCATTTATTGTCTGTCGATTTGTGGATGATGGCCATTCTGATGAGTGTGAGGTGATATCTCATTGTAGTTTTGATTTGCATTTCTCTAATTATTAGTGAAGTTGAGCATCGTTTCATGTGTTTTGGGGCCATCTGTATGTCATCGTTGGAGAGGTGTCTGTTTAGGTCCTTTTCCCATTTTTTGATTGGGTTGTTCGTTTTTCCAGTGCTGAGTTGTCTGAGTTGCTTGTCGATTTTGGAGATTAATTCTTTGTCTATTGTTTCATTTGCTATGATTTTCTCCCACTCTGTGGGCTGTCTGTTCAGTTTTTTTGTAATTTCTTTAGCTGTACAAAAGCTTTTAAGTTTCATTAGGTCCCACATGTTCATTTGTCTTTTTAGTTCTACTATTCTAGTAGGTGGGTCAGAGAAGATCTTGCATTGATTTATGTCCTTGAGGGTTTTGCCTATATTCTCCTCTAAGAGTTTGATGGTTTATGGCCTTACATTTAAGTCTTTAATCCATTTTGAGTTGATCTTTGTGTATGGTGTCAGGGTATGTTCCAACTTCATGTTTTTGCATGTAGCTGTCCAATTTTCCCAGCACCATTTGTTGAAGAGGCTGTCTTTGTCCCATTTTATAGTTTCGCCTCCTTTGTCAAAAATAAGGTAGCCATAGGTGAGTGGCTTTATCTCTGGGTTCTCGATCTTGTTCCATTGATCTATAGTTCTGTTTTTGTGCCAGTACCATACTGTCTTGATGACTGTTGCTTTGTAGTAGAGTCTGAAGTTGGGGAGGCTGATCCCCCCAGCTCCATTCTTCTTCCTGAGGATTGCTTTGGCTATTCGAGGTCTTTTGTGTTTCCATATGAACTGTGTTATTCGTTGGTCTAGTTCTGTGAAGAATGTCATTGGAAGTTTGATAGGGATCGCATTGAATCTATAGATGACATTTGGTAGTATGGTCATTTTCACAATATTGATTCTCCCGACCCAGGAACATGGAATATTTCTCCATCTGTTAACTCTTCTTTAATGTCTCTCATGAGTGTCTTGTAATTTTCTGTGTACAGTTCTTTTGTTTCTTTGGGTAGGTTTATTCCTAGATATTTGATTCTTTTGGTTGTGATGGTGAAGGGGATTGCCTCTTTGATTTCATTTTCTGATTTGTCATTGTTTGTGTATAGGAATGCCAGTGATTTCTGTATATTGATTTTGTATCCTGCGACTTTGCTGAATTCGCTGATTAACTCTAGTAGTTTTCTAATAGTGTCTTTGGGATTTTCTATGTATAATATCATGTCATCTGCAAATAGAGAGAGTTTGACTTCTTCTTTTCCAATCTGGATTCCTTTGATTTCTTTCTCTTCTCTTATTGCTGTTGCTATGATTTTCTCCCACTCTGTGGGCTGTCTGTTCAGCTTTTTTGTAATTTCTTTAGCTGTACAAAAGCTTTTAAGTTTCATTAGGTCCCACATGTTCATTTGTCTTTTTAGTTCTACTATTCTAGTAGGTGGGTCAGAGAAGATCTTGCATTGATTTATGTCCTTGAGGGTTTTGCCTATATTCTCCTCTAAGAGTTTGATGGTTTATGGCCTTACATTTAAGTCTTTAATCCATTTTGAGTTGATCTTTGTGTATGGTGTCAGGGTATGTTCCAACTTCATGTTTTTGCATGTAGCTGTCCAATTTTCCCAGCACCATTTGTTGAAGAGGCTGTCTTTGTCCCATTTTATAGTTTCGCCTCCTTTGTCAAAAATAAGGTAGCCATAGGTGAGTGGCTTTATCTCTGGGTTCTCGATCTTGTTCCATTGATCTATAGTTCTGTTTTTGTGCCAGTACCATACTGTCTTGATGACTGTTGCTTTGTAGTAGAGTCTGAAGTTGGGGAGGCTGATCCCCCCAGCTCCATTCTTCTTCCTGAGGATTGCTTTGGCTATTCGAGGTCTTTTGTGTTTCCATATGAACTGTGTTATTCGTTGGTCTAGTTCTGTGAAGAATGTCATTGGAAGTTTGATAGGGATCGCATTGAATCTATAGATGACATTTGGTAGTATGGTCATTTTCACAATATTGATTCTCCCGACCCAGGAACATGGAATATTTCTCCATCTGTTAACTCTTCTTTAATGTCTCTCATGAGTGTCTTGTAATTTTCTGTGTACAGTTCTTTTGTTTCTTTGGGTAGGTTTATTCCTAGATATTTGATTCTTTTGGTTGTGATGGTGAAGGGGATTGCCTCTTTGATTTCATTTTCTGATTTGTCATTGTTTGTGTATAGGAATGCCAGTGATTTCTGTATATTGATTTTGTATCCTGCGACTTTGCTGAATTCGCTGATTAACTCTAGTAGTTTTCTAATAGTGTCTTTGGGATTTTCTATGTATAATATCATGTCATCTGCAAATAGAGAGAGTTTGACTTCTTCTTTTCCAATCTGGATTCCTTTGATTTCTTTCTCTTCTCTTATTGCTGTTGCTAGAACTTCCAGGACTATGTTGAATAAGAGTGGTGAAAGTGGACACCCTTGTCTTGTTCCTAATCTTAGAGGGAATGCTTTGAGTTTTTCACCATTGAGGATAATGTTCGCTGGGCCTTCATCTTTGCCACAACTCTGCATGGTGTCTAGCCTACAGTATCTGCTTAAGAACTGTTTGTTGAACTTTCAGCAAAAGAATGTTCTAGATCTATCCAAAGATGGAACCACCTGCCCTTGACTCCAGCAATATGATGGCTGATCTGAAATGTCCTCCTCCAGAAACTGGTTGTTCTTACTGCATTTCTTCCCAGTTTACTTAGAGCATTTGCAGACATTGCCTCATTTGATCCTTATCACAACAATGAGAAGCAGGAGTTAGTAGCTCCATTTCACAGATGCAGAGACAGAGGCTGAGAGAGGTCATATGACTTCCCCAGGGTAAACGTGGGAGAGACAGAATTCAGATCCAGGTCTGCCAGTGAGCAGGGCCAAGCCTCTTTCATCATTTAAGTTGAAAGATGGGAGCAGCAAATGTGAAAAGGCACAAGACAGCCCGTGGATTCAGTGCTAAGTGGATATTGATGGTCACAGTTCGTGGTGGTAGAACACTGCCTGTGTGTGTGGTACTATCCCAAGTAGAAGACATACATCACCTTGTTTATTTCTAAGACGCTTTTTGAATCTGGTCTGTCATTCTCCCCATATCACAGATGTGGCAAAGTATAATGGGCCGAGAAGAGCTGACACTGCCAGGGAAGACCCTAGGAGAAGGCTAACCTGTGGATAGGGGAGGAGGAAAGCATTCCTGGCTGGAGTGAAGGTGTAGAGGATTGGGCAGAAGATGGGGAGAGGCTGGCTTGTCTGCTCTCCAGAAGGAAGCAGACCCGGCTGATTGAGGTCTGGCCACAGTAAGTCCAAGGACAGAGACTGGGGTGATGGGGGTGCACTGGGCAGTGGTGAGGAGGAGGCAGGAGAGGGAGAGACAGGTGCTGGTCAGGATACTGCAGACCTGGTCCTGATGAGCAACGTTGAAACAGTAGACATCACGAGGGAGAGAAGAAGCTTTCCCAAGGAAGGATGGATGGGGATAGGTCAGCAGCCACCTGAGTGTTCCGTTCAGTTTTAGGTGGCACATTTTTAGATGCCTGTGGTCTGGACATGGGCTTTTCCCAGCAGTGTCGTGGTAAAGAAACTGCCTGCCAATGCAAGAGACACAGGTTCGATCTCTGGGTCGGGAAGATCCCCTGGAGAAGAAAATGCAACCCATTCCCGTATTCTTGTGGGAAATCCGCGGATAAAGGACCCTAGCGGGCTGCAGTCCACGGGGTCACGAAAGAGTTAGGCATGACTTAGTAACGAAACAACAGCAGACCAGAGGTTGCATACAGGTGCCCATAGGATTTTGTTTTGCCTGCATAGTATTGAGTCATATAGTGCTTTGTTTTGATTAATTACCAACTTACAGAATCAGGACATTTCAAATACAAATACAGATTTCCTGTTTCTACTGGAAAGTGAGAGATCCGGCAATACTGGGACCCCACTTCCAACCTTCCCCACCTGGCGGAAACAGGAACGCTCTTAGCCGTAGTCACCTCCACTCCCTGGTGTGGCCTGCCTATCGCACACGCTGACGTCACTGGCTTTTGGCCCCCATAAGCACTGAGTTTGCAACACCTGATGTAGATAAATTGAAGCATGTTTGGAGGAGGAGCCAGACCAGTTACATGAAACATGTTACAGGAAGACCAGCTGGATCAATAAGGGGATATTTACCCTCTGGAAGCACTATCATAGGCTTCGTGCTTCAAGGACTGGATTCGGACAGTGTGTTCTGTGAAAACCTAGAAAAAAATTAGAAACAGTGAAAACGTGTGTTACGGAACACATGGGGAGGAAATTTTCAGCTCAACCTAAGGCCGCTTTTCAACATCGTTTAACTGTTTCAAGATGTAACAGGCAATGTCAGGAAGTGGCCAACTGCCTGGTGTGGAGGTGGATCAGGCTGAGCCTGGGCAACAGTTTTGCCTGGACCATTCAGAGAGGATCCAAGTGTGGCGTGGGCAGCTGAATTGCGTGCCCTTTGTGGTTTCTTCAGCACTTCAGGGCTGGATCCTGTGCCCAGGGTGGGGGAAAGGGAACAACTAAACTGGCTCCTCTGAGACTGGTCTAGAAGCCTGAACGCTGCTGCTGCTGCCTGGAGGAGCGAGGAATTTAAGACACAGCTGAGGGGCAGGAGAGGCAGGATAGTGTGCTTTCTGTGGTGCAGCATGAACATCTTTGGGTCCAACCAGTTGGATCTGTAAGAGGAGAGGCATGTTGGATGACCTTCAGGGACACTTTCTGCTCAGGCACCCAATGCCCTGATGGGAATCGGGATGACTAGACTCTGTCCACGAGGGATAGGGTAGGGGTTGGAGTACTGGGGGGGTGGGGGGTGGGGGTGGCTCCTGGAGGCGACTGCTGTAAATGTACTTCCTAAATGGGAAAGCGACCTGTGATACTGTGATTTAAAGTGATAAATCTATATTTGGTCTTCCTGTTTTGGGCACAGAAAACCCTTGGAATTTCCTCAGAGATAAGCGCAACTGAAGGTGTCTTTTGTTATGATAATAGGGTAACTGAGTTTTGGACCTGCTTAAGGGGGAAGACTGTTTGTCAGGAGAATCAACGAGGTGATAAGAGGATTGGAACTTTCAGTCCTACCCTCTGACCTCTGACCTCTAGAAGTGGGAGAGGGGCCAGAGGGTCAGTCAGTTGCACTGGTCAGTGATTTAATCCATCATTCCTTGGTAGCAAAGCCTCCATAAAACCCCAGAAGGATAGGGTTTGGAGAGCTCCTGGGTGGGTGAACACCTGGAGACTGGGGAGAGTGTCATGCTCCAAGAGGGTGTGGAAGCCCCGAGCTCCTTCCCCATACTTTGCCTTGTGCATCTCTTCTATCTGGCTGTTCCTGAGTTATATCCTTTTCTAACCTAGTGAGTGTTTTCTGAGTTCTGTGGGCCACAATCAAACTCAAGGAGAGGATCTTGGGGACCTCTGATATAGCCCAAAGTGAAACCTAGCACCTCCAAACCAAGTTCCCCTGGTGAGTTTATGATAACTTCTCTCTTCAAAACATTATTCCCCTTCTTGTCCCAATCTCTGTTTCTTTTCTTTTCTTTCTTGTGGATTTTTTTTAAATTTTCTAATTTTCTTATTTATTTATTTATTTTTAGCTATTCTGGGTTTTCACTGCTGCTGCAGGCTCTTCTCTAGTTGCAGGGGGTGGGGGCTACTCTCTAGTTGAGGTGATCGAGCTTCCTGTTGAGGTAACTTCTCTCGTCATGGAACTCGGGCTCTAAGGCACACAGGCTTCAGTAGTTGAGGCACATGGGCTCCATAGTTGCAGCTCTGAGGCTCTAGAGCTCAGGCTCCATAGTTGTGGCTCATGGTCTGAGTTGCTCCACAGCATGTGGGATCTTCCTGGACCAGGGATCAAACCCATGTCTCCTGCATTGGCAGGTGAACTCTTTACCACTGAGCCACCAGGGAAGCCCCCACCCCTGTTTCTGATGCTGAAAGCTCAGCTTCTCTGTACACTAGTGCCTAGTCAAATCTCAGAGACAGAGTTGTGGGGGAAGTAGAAAAGGATAGCTTTATTGCTCTGCCTGGCAAAGGGGGACATAGTGGGCTAATGCACTCAAACAAGTGTCCCAACATGGAGGAAAGAGTGACAGGTTTCATAGTAAAAGAGGGCATGATCAGCTTATGGACATTCTTCTGATGGTTTGGTGGTGAGTTAAGTAGGACCTCATCAACCTACGGATCCAACTGGTCTGAGGTCTACGTGCTTGGAGACAGCATAGCATCATTAATCATTAAATTCTCCCACATGGAGGGGGTTTCAGTATCTGCAAAATAGCTCAAAAATACTGTTTTGTGTATCCTTTGATGGGGAAACAAGACCTTGCCCAAAGGCTGCTCTAGACTGTTTCTCCTTGGTCTCCCATCTACTTCCTTCCCTAATTAACAACTGCTTGAATCTGCTCACTGGAACTCCAAGAAGGCCATGGTGGCTGACTGAAGGCTGTGTCCTATAATCAAAGAAATGGGGGACACAGATAGGCCTTAGTCCAGGAGCCCACCCCCCCCAGGGACCTGCATGGTATTTCCTGCATTTCTTTCAGGATTGAGTAAGGATCAAAGAAAAGGCCGGGTCAAAATGAAGCAAGACCCTGCAGGGCCCTCCAAGGTACAAAAGTCCCTCTTAGTTCCTGTGTTTCTTATTTGTGGAAAAAGGCTTCAGTCTCCTAGATGTTCCCTGAGTTCCAAAGAGCAGACTCAAACACTTACTAATTAGGGAAGTGAGAGAATGCAGAAACCAAGGAAAAGGTGTCAAACAAGAAAAGTAAACAAAGCTGAAACAAGTGTTCGATCACTAAGCAGAGCCCTAGCTCTTCGAGGGATGTACAGGAAAAACAGATACATACCTTTCAGCTGACCACCCCCAACCCAGGTAGAAAGATGGAGACCTCCTGTGACCCCACACTGCTTGGAACCAGAAGGTTGATGATTAAGATTCTGGAGACATCATCCTGTTACCTCATCACCAACCAATCAAGAGAGTCCGTGAGCTGACACCTTCCTCAGTGCAGCTTTATATCTTATCAGAACAAAGAACACTAAATAAGTCAGCAGTATACTTCTTCAAGCTTTTTTTTGAAAGAAAAAAAAAAAAAAACAGCAGCACATACCGAACAAGTCAGTATGGCCTTAGCACCTGGAAAGGAGTCTTATCATGGAAGGAATACCAGCACTGATATCCCAGAATGGGAGGCATTTAATCTTTATTTTAACATGAACATCCTTTATTTCTGGTCAATGTGCCCTTTTCTTTAATAATTAAAACAGACATACAAGGTATGTTTGATAGGCCACAAACAGGTTGTTCCAGTTAGCATAAAATTCAAGTTAACTCACGTATAAGCCAGTGTGACTTTCTCATACCTCAATAAGTGAGCATTTCCTTTATCAATTGTGTAGCGATGGCATGGGCAGGTGGCAGGGAGACCCACACATTTGAATCAGGGTGCAGGATCAGAGGAGTATATACTTCTCTAGTTCACGTTTTTGTTATCAGAACAGGGGCCCCTTCCAGGGCCCAAGAGTGGGCTCTTGTCTAACACTTGGAAATGAATTTTCCAAGGAGAAAGAGGAGACACATGTGCTGACAAAGCAAAAGACTTTACAGAGACAGGGCATCTGGGTGGAGAGCAGGAGGGTAAGGGAACCCAGGAGAACCACTCTGCCGTTTGGTTTGCCGTCTCAGATTGTGTGGTAATGCAGTTAGTTTCCAGGTTGTGTCTCTGACCAATCATTCTTACTCAGGGTCCTTCTGGTGATACAAAGATTACTCAACCAAGATGGATTCCAGCAAGAAGAATCCTGGGAGGCAGGTAGGACGTATGGACTCTCCTCTCTCCTTTTTCTCTCCTGCCTCCTTCTGACATTTCTGGAATTCTTCTGGTTGGTGGTAGCTTGTTAGTTGTGCATTCCTTACCAAGACCTCCTAGGATAGCTCATGTGGGTGGTCACTATCAGGTCTGGCAGGGCAGGCAGTTTTGGTTAGTGGTTCCCCTAACATTTTATATAGTTTTGACTTCAGAATCATGAAAGTGTTTTACATATTCAAAAAGCAAAGTTAAATAGAAAAAGATCTGTTAAAAATCAAGCCTGAAAATTAAAAAAAAAAGGAAAAAAATCAAACCTGAAACAATACAAAGAGAAATTAAACCCAATTACATATGACATAACCAACCACATGAGCTTAAGTAACTTTGAATCCAATAATGGAACATTTTCTAAGGTTAAAAAGAAGTGACCAGGGGCTTCCCTAGTGGTCCAGTGGGTAAGGACACCACCTTGCAGTGCAAGGGAAGCCGGTTTGATCCCTGGCCTGGGAAGATCCCACGTGCCGCGGAGTGGCTGGACCAATGTGTCCAATTACCGAGCCGGAGCTCTGGAGCGCATGAGCCCAGAGCCGGTGCTCTGCGACGACGGAGGCCACTGCGATGGGAGGCCCACACGGGCCAAAGAACAAATATGGATGAAAATAGATAAATGAAAGACCAATAGAAGTGGCCTGCCCGGCCCCCTCCCTCCCCAACCGCCCCCCACCAAATAAATAAATAAATAAATATTAAAAAAAAAAAAAAAAAGAAGAAGTGACCAGAAACCCTGAACTTTCCTTGGGAGGCTTGTTGAAAGACGGGTTTAGGGGTGTATTTCTGAAAGGGTTCTGTGTGTGTGTGCAGGATACATGTGCTCTCTCGTGATTTTAGAGAAGTGTCATTTGTTTGAGCTCTCTGGGACTATTCAGCAAAGCAAACGTTAATAAGTAAAAACACCTAATGATGCTGCACCTAGGGTTTTGAAAACGAGCCCCTACCCAACTTCCACCCCAAGGCGGTTACCTTGAGTGGATAGCGCCCCCTGCAGGACGATGCTTGCAGCGCACCTACCTCCCCAACGCACTCTTGTGTGTTTATTTAGGTGGTGCAAAAGTAATTGCGCTTTGCATTGATGAACTTTATTATTTGATATTGGAATACATTCTTAAATAAATGTGGTTATGTTACACATCATTTTTTTAGAAATTTTTACAGAGTTTTGTTCACAGACATATATGTTCCCAGATCAGTCATATACACATCCCTGGCCCCCACTCCCCTCCGAGTCCCCCCAGTCCCACCTCTCCAGACTGTCGCACTACGCCCCTGCAGAATCTCCTCTTCCTCAGTGCAATGACAATTGCTGTCTTTTTCACATATGATAGTATAGGTTTCCATGTTACTCCCTCTATGCCTCCCACTCACTGTTCATTCCCCACAGTGTCCGTATGTCTGTTCTCTATGTCTGTTTTTCCATCGCTTCTCTGCGTGTGTTACCATTGCCCTCTTACTAGATTCCATATATATGGTTACACATCATTTGATTCACATTTCTTGCTTTATGTTTTTTGCTAATGACATTGCTTGCTGTTTCTTTTTTATTTATTTTAAACTGTGAGAGTGATGTTAGACAAAAAGCAAATTTGAGTGATTTTTTTTAATTCGAGTTAAAAATAAAGCAGTCGGGGTTTCCCTCATGGTCCAATGGGGGGGGGGGGAGTCCCCTTGCAGTGCAGGGGGTGCCGGTTCGGTCCCTGGCCCCGGAGGATCCCGCATGTCACAGAGCGGCTGGACCAGTGTGTCCAGTTGCGAGCCGGCACTTTGGAGCGGGTGCGCCCAGAGCCAGTGCTCTGCTGCAGGAGAGGCCACTGCAATGGGAGGCCCACACAAGCCAAAGTAATGAAGATGGATGAAAATAAATATTGGAGGACCAATAAAAGAGGCCAAAACATTAAAAAAATAATAATAATTAAGCAGTCGTAAAGCAGTGGAGGCAATTTGCAACATCAGCAACACACTTGGCCCAGGACCCTCTAAGGGATGAACTGAACAGTGGTGGGTCAAGAAATTCTGCAAAGGAGATAAGAGCCTTGAGGATGAGGAGCACAGTGGCCGGCCACTGGAAGCTGACAGCGACCAACTGAGAGCCATCATCAAAGCTGATCCTCTTACAACTACACGAGAAGTTGTAGAAGAAGTCAACATCGACCATTCTATGACTGCTTGGCATTTGAAGCCAATTGGAAAGGTGAAAAAGCTCGATAAGTGGGTGCCTCATGAGCTGCCCACAAATCAAAAAATTGCCCTTTTTGAAGTGTCGTCTTCTCTTATTCTATACAGCAATGATAGGATTTCTCGATAAGACTGTGACACGTGACAAAAAGAGAATTTGCTCAATCTGTTCAGCGGTTGGGCCAAAGCACTTTCCAAAGCCAAAAAGTTGAAACCAAAAAAAGAGTCATGGTCGCTGTCTGGAGGTCTGCTGCTGGTTTGATCCACTACAGCTTTCTGAATTCTGGCAAAACCATTACATCTAAGGAGTATGCTTGACATATTGGTGAGATGCACCAAAAACCTGCAATGCCTGCAGCCAGTACTGGTCAAGTCTTCTCCACAACAGAGCCCGAGTGCACGTCACACAAGCAATGCTTCAAAAGTTGAACAAATTGGGCTGTACAGTTTTGCCTCATCTGCAACATTCACCTGACCTCTCTTTAAGCATCTCGAGAACTTTTCACAGGGAAAATGCTTCCATAACCAGCAGGATGCAGAAAATGCTTTCCAAGAGTTTGGATTTTTATGCTACAGGAGTAAACAAATTTATTTTTCATTGGCAAAATGTGTTGATTGTAATAGCTCCTATTTTGATAAATACCATGCTCAGTCACTTCAGTCGTGTCTAACTCTGTGTGACTCCATGGACTGTAGCCCACCAGGCTCCTCTGCCCATGAGATTTTCCAGGCAAGAATACTGGAATGGATTGCCATTTCCTCCTGTAGGGGATCTTCCTAGGTATCGACCCTGTATCTCTTATGTCTCTTGCATTAGCAGGTGGGTTCTTTACCACTAGTGCCATGTGGGAAGCTGTATTTGAGCCTAGTTATAATGATTTAAAATTCACGGTCTGAAACTGCAAAGACTTCTAGATCGCTTTGCTGACAAAGGTTCATATAGTCACACTTGGCCCAGGACCCTCTAAGGGATGAACTGAACAGTGGTGGGTCAAGAAATTCTGCAAAGGAGATAAGAGCCTTGAGGATGAGGAGCACAGTGGCCGGCCACTGGAAGCTGACAGCGACCAACTGAGAGCCATCATCAAAGCTGATCCTCTTACAACTACACGAGAAGTTGTAGAAGAAGTCAACATCGACCATTCTATGACTGCTTGGCATTTGAAGCCAATTGGAAAGGTGAAAAAGCTCGATAAGTGGGTGCCTCATGAGCTGCCCACAAATCAAAAAAATTGTCCTTTTGAAGTGTCGTCTTCTCTTATTCTATACAGCAATGATAGGATTTCTCGATAAGACTGTGACATGTGACAAAAAGAGAATTTGCTCAATCTGTTCAGCGGTTGGGCCAAAGCACTTTCCAAAGCCAAAAACTTGAAACCAAAAAAAGAGTCATGGTCGCTGTCTGGAGGTCTGCTGCTGGTTTGATCCACTACAGCTTTCTGAATTCTGGCAAAACCATTACAT
The DNA here is from genome assembly GCA_022376925.1 of Tragulus kanchil. Taxonomy (NCBI): domain Eukaryota; kingdom Metazoa; phylum Chordata; class Mammalia; order Artiodactyla; family Tragulidae; genus Tragulus; species Tragulus kanchil. Next base: position 71,494,019 of record JAIOJX010000029.1, on the reverse strand, counting down.
CTAAGGAGTATGCTTGACATATTGGTGAGATGCACCAAAAACCTGCAATGCCTGCAGCCAGTACTGGTCAAGTCTTCTCCACAACAGAGCCCGAGTGCACGTCACACAAGCAATGCTTCAAAAGTTGAACAAATTGGGCTGTACAGTTTTGCCTCATCTGCAACATTCACCTGACCTCTCTTTAAGCATCTCGAGAACTTTTCACAGGGAAAATGCTTCCATAACCAGCAGGATGCAGAAAATGCTTTCCAAGAGTTTGGATTTTTATGCTACAGGAGTAAACAAATTTATTTTTCATTGGCAAAAATGTGTTGATTGTAATGGCTCCTATTTTGATAAATACCATGCTCAGTCACTTCAGTCGTGTCTAACTCTGTGTGACTCCATGGACTGTAGCCCACCAGGCTCCTCTGCCCATGAGATTTTCCAGGCAAGAATACTGGAATGGATTGCCATTTCCTCCTGTAGGGGATCTTCCTAGGTATCGACCCTGTATCTCTTATGTCTCTTGCATTAGCAGGTGGGTTCTTTACCACTAGTGCCATGTGGGAAGCTGTATTTGAGCCTAGTTATAATGATTTAAAATTCACGGTCTGAAACTGCAAAGACTTCTGCACCAACAAAGCAGAGGCATCGCTTTGCTGACAAAGGTTCATATAGTCAAAGCTATGGTTTTCCCGTAGATGTGAGAGTTGGACCATAAAGAAGGCTGAGCACTGAAGAACTGATGCTTTCAAACCGTGGTGCTAGAGGAGACTCTTGAGAGTCCCTTGGACAGCAAGGAGATCAAACCAGTCAATCCTAAACGAAATCAACCCTGAATATTCATTGGAAGAAAAGATGCTGAAGCTCCAATATTTTAGCCACCTGATACAAAGAGTTGACTCATTGGAAAGACCTTGATGCTAGGAAAGACTGAGAGCAGGAAGAGAAGTGAGTGACAGAGGAGGAGGTGGTTGAATCACCAACTCAACAGACATGAGTGTGAGCAAACTGTTTGGGACTTGAACCCATGTGGCTTGGACTTGAACCCAGCCAAAACCAGTCTTCCAACTGAGATCGCAGACCTGCTTTCAGGACCTAATGAAGCTCTGGTTCTTGATGTCTCATCACAGAAAGAATTCAGTAAGAGACAAAGTGATAGGTAAGAAGTGGATTTATTCAGAGAGACACACTCTACAGACCATCGCTGTGTGGGCCATTGCAAGGGCAAGTGCCACCTAGAAATGTGGCATGGTTAGATTTATGGGCTGGCTAATTTCATACGCTAATGAATAGGCCAGCATACACCCAGCGTGCTGCAGTCCAAGGGGTCACAAAGAGTCAGAAATGACTGAGCAACTGAACAACAACAAGTGGGAGGATTATTCCAACAATTTGGGGAAGGAGTGGAGGTTTCCAGGAACTGGGTCACTGCTCACTTTTTAGGCAACCTTGGAACTGCCTTGGTGCCTCTGGCTGTGTCCTTTAGCTGGCTGCTTGAGGATCAAGGTCTACACAGAAGTCGGTTTGTCTGCTGTCTTGGACTTGTTTGATTCTAATCGGTTGTGTCTTCGGACAGTCATTCTTTCAAAAGTTTTGTCCTATCCCCTTCCCTCTGTTTCACCTTTCTTTTCTTTTCTTTGTTGTTTTTTTTTTTTTTGGCATTGTAAAGACACTTTTATTTAAAAGTCAGATTTCTGAAACCACTCTACTAAGAGTGGCATCGTAGTTCTTTAGCTAAGTAAGACCTAGTACAAAAACAATAGTAATTTTAACTTATGAAGGTTCTTTTTAAAGCACCACTTAAAACGTACATATTCCCCTGAAAATGAAATACAGAAAAAGTGTTCTATCTCAGGAATGAGCCTGAGAATTCACAAGGAAAGAAGAGAGACAATTTTTTAACCCCTGTTTATTGACGGGGAGCACTAAACTCAAAAGGATTTCAAGATATTCTTGCTTTGTTTATTTAAAGGACAACAGGTACAGAGCTCTCATAGTTTCTGGGTCGATTTCTAGCCTTTGGAGGGCTACAACTTTTCAGAAATACGGTTACTGGCCAGGTTTCTAAATTTAAATTTGTCACCCCCCCAGAAGTATAGGATTGACAAGTATTTTGATCTTTAGAGAAATCCTGAGAAATGACTACAAATGCAGCACATCAGAAAAAACTGGAACTAGTTTTAATAATCTCTGAAAACTTGTAAATTCTAGATTTTTTTTTTGGCCTTTTTTTTTTATATATATTTCGCTTTCTTACTTTTAACAGAGTTTTGTTGTTTACAGATATATAGATTTATTTTGAAACCAACTTCCGAACAAGACAAAAGGAAAACCATACTATGTATGCAACACCGCCCAAGCCGCTTCAGCCTGCAAGGGCATCTCCAGAGTGTTCCCTCCGTACTCCTTCCGCGGAGTCTCGGGGATTCTCTGCTGTCGCGACAGGGGTCCTGCGGTAAATCCCTCCTGGGTGTCTGGGCGCCGACTCAGGCCCGTCTGCAGTCCGGCCTCCGCACCACCCCGGGCCCAGGCATCCTCACCGCTTGCTGGGGCGCGGCAGGGGCTTCTCTGGGCCGCCTGCTTCCGCGGCGGCGAGCGTCGGGCGTGGACGCTGTGCTTGTACGGTTGGGACCGGCGCCTCTGTCGGCCTTCCTCCTTCTGGCTCTGGCTTTTTGCCGGTTCCTGGCTGTCCTCTTTTTGTTCCTGGTCTCGCTCTTTATGGGAGGGCAGTGTGCTCTTAATTGTGTTCATTAGAAATCTTTTATTCGTACCGGTCAGAGGACACTTCATCCAGCCCATCGGTCCCATTGTTTCTGCTCTTGTTTTCCCACGCTTTGCTTCTTCTTCTTCTTCTTCTTTTTTTTAGCAGATTGGGAGACAATTTAATGTTTTATTTCTGTTTACAATGCTTTGCTTCTTGCAGCAGCTCTTCTATTGCTCTCCTCTCCAACTCCTGGTGGTCTTCCATGGCGTGGGCGGCTTCCGGGAGCCTCAGGTGGTGCAACCGGGTCAGAGGCTCTGCGCCATACCTCCAAGCGTGCAGGCGTAGCAGGAAGGTCACCTTTAATGGAAAAAGATTAAGTTAGGGGCCACTCTGATTCTTGAGGGGCAAGGGAACCACCCTCATCACAAAATGGCTCTAACGGAAAGGGAAGAGGAACCGGTAAGACTGAAGCTAGGGACTTCTCTGATGGCCCAGTGGCTAAGACTCCTGGCTTCCAACGCAGGAGGGCTGGGTTCGAGCCCTGGTCAGGGAGCTAGATCCCACATACTGCAACTAAGACACAGCACAGTCAAATAAATAAACGTTGAAAAAAAAAAAACTGAAGCTAAAATAAAAGCCTTAGTAGACCCTTTAATGTGGAATATGGAGGTTGCTGGCTTGCCTAAAGAAATCCAGCCAATGATTATTAAGTAAAAAGGGCTCTGGAGTGTCTAAATATAAAGTATACATTTTTTATACCTAGGAAAGATCCTCAAAAATGTTTTTTTAGAAAAATGTTTGTAACTAGATTACCAAAATGGGAGGCCGCTGGTCCAGCTAGACTAGTCATAGCTGATATTAAGAGCCTGATAGGAATTTTTCGGGGAGGCCCTCTCCTCTAAACTAAATAAGGAAAAGTAAAACATTCCAGCATGGGTAAATGGTGTGTTAGTCCTTCCGTATAACTGAAGTAGCCTTGCAATTCTTAGAAAAAGAAAAAAAGAAACTGTCCTTGTTTCACTAATCTTGTCTTTACAGGACCAAAGGGGTGGCTCCAAAAATAATCCAAAAACCACCAATCCTTTTAACACTCCCTAAACCTTTCAAGTTTATCTTAAGAGACTTGTAAGTATTAAAAAATTAGAAAATAAAGTCATTCTAAAAAACTTGCCTGGGGGCTTCCCTGGTGGTCTAGTGGGTAAAGACACCAGCTTGCAGTGCAAGGGACACCGGTTCGATCCCTGGCCTGGAAAGATCCCACATGCCGCAGAGTAGCTGGACCACTGTGTCCGACTGCCAAGCCGGAGCTCTGGAGTGCATGTGCCCAGAGCTGGTGCTCTGCAGCGAGAGAGGCCACTGCGATGGGAGGCCCACATAGGCCAAAGAACAAAGATGGATGAAAATAAATAAATGAAAGACCAATAGAAGTGGCCAAGAAAAAACCCTTGCCTGTACCTTTGAAATACAAATGTCCTATCTGGTCTTCTGAAGCACTTTCTCTCTGCCATCTTTCTAAAATGCAAACTTTGAAAAGAGAGTACATAATTCAGAACTTAATTTGTCAAGGATAAATCGAAATCCATTAGTAAAAAGATTTAACCATCTAGTCAAGTGAGCTGGATTTGTTCCAGAAACCCCATTTTAATAAAACCTCTTCTGTGAACTGATGAGTTTCACATTTCTATACCTGATTCAAGTCTGAAATTTTGGAATGGGAGGTATGAGGCCACTGTGTTTGGGGGTGGGGTGGGAGTGGTGGTCCTGTGTATCTGTGTATGTGTTGTAGATATATGGTGTTGCCAAAAATTAACTTGTAAAAGAACTCAGTCTTTCTGGTTCAAGACAGTGGAGTAGAAGGACATGCTCTCATCTCCCACAAGAACACCAAAATTGCAACTAGATGTTGAACAGCCATTAACTGAAGGACGCTGGAGTCCACCACAGAGAGATACCCACCATCCAAAGACAAAGAAGAAGCTGCCGTGAGATGGTAGGTGGGGCCAAATCCGATAAAATCAAATCCTATACCCTCCGGTGGGTGACCCACAAACTGGAAAACAGTGATACCAAAGAAGTTCTCCCATCTTGTGAAGGCCATTCAGGCTTACCCAGGGATCCAGACTGAAGACTTGTAAAGTTTTATTTCAAACCAATGGCTCAAAAATAATCCAAAACCACCAATTTTTAACACTCTAAACCTTTCAAGTTTATCTTAAGAGACTTGTAAGTATTAAAAAATTAGAAAATAAAGTCATTCTAAAAAACTTGCCTGGGGGCTTCCCTGGTGGTCTAGTGGGTAAAGACACCAGCTTGCAGTGCAAGGGACACCGGTTCGATCCCTGGCCTGGAAAGATCCCACATGCCGCAGAGTAGCTGGACCACTGTGTCCGACTGCCAAGCCGGAGCTCTGGAGTGCATGTGCCCAGAGCTGGTGCTCTGCAGCGAGAGAGGCCACTGCGATGGGAGGCCCACATAGGCCAAAGAACAAAGATGGATGAAAATAAATAAATGAAAGACCAATAGAAGTGGCCAAGAAAAAACCCTTGCCTGTACCTTTGAAATACAAATGTCCTATCTGGTCTTCTGAAGCACTTTCTCTCTGCCATCTTTCTAAAATGCAAACTTTGAAAAGAGAGTACATAATTCAGAACTTAATTTGTCAAGGATAAATCGAAATCCATTAGTAAAAAGATTTAACCATCTAGTCAAGTGAGCTGGATTTGTTCCAGAAACCCCATTTTAATAAAACCTCTTCTGTGAACTGATGAGTTTCACATTTCTATACCTGATTCAAGTCTGAAATTTTGGAATGGGAGGTATGAGGCCACTGTGTTTGGGGGTGGGGTGGGAGTGGTGGTCCTGTGTATCTGTGTATGTGTTGTAGATATATGGTGTTGCCAAAAATTAACTTGTAAAAGAACTCAGTCTTTCTGGTTCAAGACAGTGGAGTAGAAGGACATGCTCTCATCTCCCACAAGAACACCAAAATTGCAACTAGATGTTGAACAGCCATTAACTGAAGGACGCTGGAGTCCACCACAGAGAGATACCCACCATCCAAAGACAAAGAAGAAGCTGCCGTGAGATGGTAGGTGGGGCCAAATCCCGATAAAATCAAATCCTATACCCTCCGGGTGGGTGACCCACAAACTGGAAAACAGTGATACCAAAGAAGTTCTCCCATCTTGTGAAGGCTCTGAACCCCATGTCAGGCTTCCCAGCCTAGGGATCCAGCAAAGGAACTAGGCATCCCTAGGAAATCTGGCTTTGAAGGCCAGCAGGATTTGATTATAGGACCTCCACAAGACAGAGGGAAACAGAGACTCAGTCTTGGGAGGCACAAGCAAAATCTTCCAATCACCAAGATCCAGAGGAAAGGAGCAGTGACCCTACAGGCTACTGAACCAAATCTACTCAAGTGGGAATCTGAGTTCTTGGTGGTGGAGCTGAAGAATGAACTTTGCAAACATGCAAACACACAGTAGCAAGCAGACAGAATTTATTTCAGAGAAAGGAAAAGTACAAAGCCGTCAGCATAGACACTGAGAGGAGCTTCATGGCCCTGAAAAAAGTGGGATTTAAGGCAGTTTATATCCTTCCTAGTATGGATTCATGCCCTTTTTTTTTCTTTTTTCCATATTTTGTGGGGTTTTTTGGCCACTTCTATTGGTCTTTCATTTATTTCCATCTTTGTTCTTCGTTCTTTGGCCCATGTGGGCCTCTCTTATTGCAGAGCACCAGCTCTGGGCTCATGCGCTCCAGAGTGCTGGCTCAGTATTTGGACACATGGGTCCAGCCACTTTGCTGGCACATGGGATCTTCCCAGGTCAAGGATCGAACTGGTGCCCCTTGCACTGCAAGGCGGTGTCCTTACCCACTAGACCACCAAGGAAACCCCCATTTCACTTTTTTCTATGACACTGCACAGTATTTTTTTTTTCAAAAATCTTTAAATATTTTATTAACTTTGAAGAAGAAATAAGCACAGGTTCTTTAGAAGCTGGACACACACAAGCACTCAGCTATTCATACAGCTTTTACACTGACGAGGAAGTTTACATCAAATGAACAAAAAATAATATAGAAGACATGAAAACAGAAACACTGAGAAAAATCTGCCTCTAGAAGGCAAGTCAGATGAACTCAAAGACTTCACTGAATGTAAGAAAACCACTGGCAAGTCATGTAAAGGTTTCTGCTGGGGCATAAAGGTAGAATAAGTGCATGTAGCCAAGAAAATGTTCTTTTTCATCCTGATTTTAAATGCTTGCCTCCAGCCTGGGTCTACAGAAGGGTGCTGCTCATTTGTACCAGTTGTCAATCAAGGTCCCCTTCCTTTTCGCTTTCTTGGCTTCCAGCTCCGCCAGCTCCTGCAGGCGCCTTTTGCTCGTGCCCTTGCACTCCAGTTGCTTTTCAATCACCTTGGCATTCTGCGCATATGAGTCAGCAGCTTCTCTAGCCTCAGTCTCTTCTTCTTCATCATCAATAGTAGAGACAGTCACAGAGCTGAACTTGCCCATGTCTTTAGTCCATCTGGTCATCAGCTGAAGAATGAACTTTGCAAACATGCAAACACACAGTAGCAAGCAGACAGAATTTATTTCAGAGAAAGGAAAAGTACAAAGCCGTCAGCATAGACACTGAGAGGAGCTTCATGGCCCTGAAAAAAGTGGGATTTAAGGCAGTTTATATCCTTCCTAGTATGGATTCATGCCCTTTTTTTTTCTTTTTTCCATATTTTGTGGGGTTTTTTGGCCACTTCTATTGGTCTTTCATTTATTTCCATCTTTGTTCTTCGTTCTTTGGCCCATGTGGGCCTCTCTTATTGCAGAGCACCAGCTCTGGGCTCATGCGCTCCAGAGTGCTGGCTCAGTATTTGGACACATGGGTCCAGCCACTTTGCTGGCACATGGGATCTTCCCAGGTCAAGGATCGAACTGGTGCCCCTTGCACTGCAAGGCGGTGTCCTTACCCACTAGACCACCAAGGAAACCCCCATTTCACTTTTTTCTATGACACTGCACAGTATTTTTTTTTTCAAAAATCTTTAAATATTTTATTAACTTTGAAGAAGAAATAAGCACAGGTTCTTTAGAAGCTGGACACACACAAGCACTCAGCTATTCATACAGCTTTTACACTGACGAGGAAGTTTACATCAAATGAACAAAAAATAATATAGAAGACATGAAAACAGAAACACTGAGAAAAATCTGCCTCTAGAAGGCAAGTCAGATGAACTCAAAGACTTCACTGAATGTAAGAAAACCACTGGCAAGTCATGTAAAGGTTTCTGCTGGGGCATAAAGGTAGAATAAGTGCATGTAGCCAAGAAAATGTTCTTTTTCATCCTGATTTTAAATGCTTGCCTCCAGCCTGGGTCTACAGAAGGGTGCTGCTCATTTGTACCAGTTGTCAATCAAGGTCCCCTTCCTTTTCGCTTTCTTGGCTTCCAGCTCCGCCAGCTCCTGCAGGCGCCTTTTGCTCGTGCCCTTGCACTCCAGTTGCTTTTCAATCACCTTGGCATTCTGCGCATATGAGTCAGCAGCTTCTCTAGCCTCAGTCTCTTCTTCTTCATCATCAATAGTAGAGACAGTCACAGAGCTGAACTTGCCCATGTCTTTAGTCCATCTGGTCATCATCACCTTCTTAGGAGGCTCTTGTTTCTGAGAATATACACTTGTTTTCCCAAAAGCCTGGCCAAACTTGACCACTGCTCCATCCACAATGAAGGTTACAGGAGCATTCTTGGGCTGGGATTGGTAGAAGAGAAGCAGCCCACACTTTGCACACTTCTTCCTGTACTGTCGTTCAATGCCTTCAGGTCTTCGAAGATATATAGTCTCCTCATCTTCGGTGTTACAAAACTTGTGGGCATGTTTGGCACCATCAATCACACGGGACCGATCCCAAGACCTCATGGGCAACTTCTCTAACTGACAGTCCAGCACCAGGACCATCTGGTCGCACAAACAGTAGTAGATGTGAAGGGGCTTCTCGCCATCATCATATTTCTCCCGATCCCGGGTGTCAGAGCAGACCACGGACCGGGACACGACTTTCGGCATGCTCCAGAGCAGCAGCCAGCCGGGAAATGCTCTATCAGCTGATTTCTCAACAAAACTCTACAAGCCAGAAGGGAATGCACGCCACATTTAACATGATGAAAGGAAAGAACCTAAAACCAAGAATAAGCTACCTAACAAGATTCTCATTCAGATTTGATGCAGGAAACTCAAACAGAGGCTCTGTAACAGCCTGCAAGGGTGGGATGGGGAGGGAGATGGGAGTGACATTCAAGAGGGAAGCGATATATGTATACCTATGGCTGATTCATGGTGATGTTTGGAAGTAAACAACAAAACTCTGTAAAGCTATTATCCTTTGATTAGATTTTTTATTTTTGTAAAAAAGGAAGAAATCAAAAGCTTCTCAGACAAGCAAAAGTTAAGAGAACTCAGCACCAGTAAACCAGCTTTACAACAAATGCTAAAGGAGCGTCTCTAGGCAGGAAACACAAGAGAATGAAAAGGCCTACAGAAAATACACCCTAAACAATTAAGAAAATGGTAATAGGATCACACATATCAATAGTTACCTTAAATGTAAATGGACTAAAATGCACCAACCAAAAGTTGTAGGAGGAGATGAAACCATGTGCGAGGATGCGCATCCACGTACCACATCCCTTTACTCGGCTCCCCTCTCCATTGTATGTAATTATTGTATATTGTTAATCATGTTCCTATTATGACTTTTACTTTTTTTGTCTTGCCATTGATTGTGAAAACTGATAAACATTTTTTCACTCTTAACTCTTACTTAACACTATTATATCATGATTTGGCAACAGAAAAATAATAGATTCTTTATCAGCAAAACTACCTTTTTTTTTTTAATTTATTTATCTTTTGAGGGGTGGGGGTGGGGAGGGACGGGGACGGGTGGGCCACTTCTATTGGTCTTTCATTACTCTATTTTCATCCATATTTGTTCTTTGGCCCATGTGGGCCTCCCATCGCAGTGATCTCTGTTGTTGCAGAGCACCGGCTCTGGGCACATGCGCTCCAGAGCTCCGGCTCAGTAAGTGGACACATTGGTCCAGCCGCTCCGCAGCACGTGGGATCTTCCCAGGCCAGGGCTCGAACCGGCGCCCCTTGCACTGCAAGGCGGTGTCCTTATCCACTTCTCGCCATCATCATATTTCTCCGATCCCGGTGTCAGAGCAGACCACGGACCGGGACACGACTTTCGGCATGCTCCAGAGCAGCAGCCAGCCGGGAAATGCTCTATCAGCTGATTTCTCAACAAAACTCTACAAGCCAGAAGGGAATGCACGCCACATTTAACATGATGAAAGGAAAGAACCTAAAACCAAGAATAAGCTACCTAACAAGATTCTCATTCAGATTTGATGCAGGAAACTCAAACAGAGGCTCTGTAACAGCCTGCAAGGGTGGGATGGGGAGGGAGATGGGAGTGACATTCAAGAGGGAAGCGATATATGTATACCTATGGCTGATTCATGGTGATGTTTGGAAGTAAACAACAAAACTCTGTAAAGCTATTATCCTTTGATTAGATTTTTTATTTTTGTAAAAAAGGAAGAAATCAAAAGCTTCTCAGACAAGCAAAAGTTAAGAGAACTCAGCACCAGTAAACCAGCTTTACAACAAATGCTAAAGGAGCGTCTCTAGGCAGGAAACACAAGAGAATGAAAAGGCCTACAGAAAATACACCCTAAACAATTAAGAAAATGGTAATAGGATCACACATATCAATAGTTACCTTAAATGTAAATGGACTAAAATGCACCAACCAAAAGTTGTAGGAGGAGATGAAACCATGTGCGAGGATGCGCATCCACGTACCACATCCCTTTACTCGGCTCCCCTCTCCATTGTATGTAATTATTGTATATTGTTAATCATGTTCCTATTATGACTTTTACTTTTTTTGTCTTGCCATTGATTGTGAAAACTGATAAACATTTTTTCACTCTTAACTCTTACTTAACACTATTATATCATGATTTGGCAACAGAAAAATAATAGATTCTTTATCAGCAAAACTACCTTTTTTTTTTTAATTTATTTATCTTTTGAGGGGTGGGGGTGGGGAGGGACGGGGACGGGTGGGCCACTTCTATTGGTCTTTCATTACTCTATTTTCATCCATATTTGTTCTTTGGCCCATGTGGGCCTCCCATCGCAGTGATCTCTGTTGTTGCAGAGCACCGGCTCTGGGCACATGCGCTCCAGAGCTCCGGCTCAGTAAGTGGACACATTGGTCCAGCCGCTCCGCAGCACGTGGGATCTTCCCAGGCCAGGGCTCGAACCGGCGCCCCTTGCACTGCAAGGCGGTGTCCTTATCCACTGGACCACCAGGGGAAGCCCAAAAACTACCATTTAATAGAAAAATCTGTAATCAATTTTTTTTATATATATATTTTTTTAATTTTTATTATTTTTTGGAGGGGCGGGTTGGGGAGGGAGGAGGTGGGCGGGCCACTTCTATTGGTCTTTCATTTGTCCATTTTCATCCATCTTTGTTCTTTGGCCCGTGTGGGCCTCCCATGTGATGGCCTCTGTTGTCGCTGAGCGCCCGGGTCTGGGCGCATGCGCTCCCGAGCTCTGGCTCAGCGATTGGACACATCAGTCCAGTCGCTCCGTGGCACGTGGGATCTTCCCAGGCCAGGGATTGAACCCGCGCCCCTTGCACTGCAAGGCGGTGTCCTTATCCACTGGACCACCAGGGAAGCCCAGTAATCAATTTTTAAAGTCCAGATCCGTATTAGAATTATCTTGGAATTTTTTGAAAAATACAAATGCCCAGGGATTGTGTATTTTTTTCTCCAAAGCTCCAGATATGTTTCTAATGAGCAGCCATGTTTAAAAACAACTGGAGGGGGCTTCCCGGGGACTTCCCTGATAGTCCAGTGGGTAAGGACACCGCCTTGCAGTGCAAGGGGCGCGGGTTCAATCCCTGGCCTGGAAAGATCCCGCGTGCCACACAGCGGGCTGGACTGATGTGTCCAATTACCGAGCCGGAGCTCTGGAGCGCATGAGCCCAGAGCCAGTGCTCTGCGACAACAGAGGCCACTGCGATGGGAGGCCCACACGGGCCAAAAAACAAAGATGGATGAAAATAGATAAATGAAAGACCAATAGAAGTAGTGGCCCACCCACCGCACTCCTTCCCCAACCCGCCCCCCTCCCATAAAAAATCCTTTAGAAACAACTAGATTCTATGATGGTCTTTCATTACTCTATTTTCATCCATATTTGTTCTTTGGCCCATGTGGGCCTCCCATCGCAGTGATCTCTGTTGTTGCAGAGCACCGGCTCTGGGCACATGCGCTCCAGAGCTCCGGCTCAGTAAGTGGACACATTGGTCCAGCCGCTCCGCAGCACGTGGGATCTTCCCAGGCCAGGGCTCGAACCGGCGCCCCTTGCACTGCAAGGCGGTGTCCTTATCCACTGGACCACCAGGGGAAGCCCAAAAACTACCATTTAATAGAAAAATCTGTAATCAATTTTTTTTATATATATATTTTTTTAATTTTTATTTTTTTTGGGGGGGGGGGGTGGGGGGGGGAGGAGGTGGGCGGGCCACTTCTATTGGTCTTTCATTTGTCCATTTTCATCCATCTTTGTTCTTTGGCCCGTGTGGGCCTCCCATCGCGGTGGCCTCTGTTGTCGCTGAGCGCCGGCTCTGGGCGCATGCGCTCCAGAGCTCTGGCTCAGCGATTGGACACATCAGTCCAGTCGCTCCGTGGCACGAGGGGTCTTCCCAGGCCAGGGATTGAACCCGCGCCCCTTGCACTGCAAGGCGGTGTCCTTATCCACTGGACCACCAGGGAAGCCCAGTAATCAATTTTTAAAGTCCAGATCCGTATTAGAATTATCTTGGAATTTTTTGAAAAATACAAATGCCCAGGGATTGTGTATTTTTTTCTCCAAAGCTCCAGATATGTTTCTAATGAGCAGCCATGTTTAAAAACAACTGGAGGGGGCTTCCCGGGGACTTCCCTGATAGTCCAGTGGGTAAGGACACCGCCTTGCAGTGCAAGGGGCGCGGGTTCAATCCCTGGCCTGGAAAGATCCCGCGTGCCACACAGCGGGCTGGACTGATGTGTCCAATTACCGAGCCGGAGCTCTGGAGCGCATGAGCCCAGAGCCAGTGCTCTGCGACAACAGAGGCCACTGCGATGGGAGGCCCACACGGGCCAAAAAACAAAGATGGATGAAAATAGATAAATGAAAGACCAATAGAAGTAGTGGCCCACCCACCGCACTCCTTCCCCAACCCGCCCCCCTCCCATAAAAAATCCTTTAGAAACAACTAGATTCTATGATGATCTTTCACTTTTATCTGGTTGTCTCACTTTTTTTTTTTAATTATTTTGTTTTTAAAATTTTTTTCTATTTTTTGTTTTTACAGAGTTTTGCTGTTTACAGATATGTATAATCCCAGATTTTCTATTTCATACTCAGTGCTCCCATTTTATTTAATTTATGTTTTCCAATTTCTCCATCTCTTCTTATCAAGCATAGTAGAAAAACTTTCGTATATATATATATATATATATATATATATATATATATATATTGACTAAAAAGATGAACAACTTGAGAGTTGTGGGTTAAGTTTTATTTGGGATATAATTAGGACTGCAGCCCAGGAGACAGCACCCCAGATAGCTCTGAGAAGCTGCTCCGAAGAGGCAGCAGGAGGAGGGCCAATATTTAAGGATTTTGGTGAGGGGTGAGTTTCATATCATTAAACAATCATTTTACAAGGGTCTCCAGTCAGTCACGAGGATTTGATGTCACCATGAAGAGATTTAGTGTTTTTCTAAATATGAGGAGACGCAAGGATTGAGATGATAAAAGCTGTTCCTAAAGACATCCACCTATCTAAAGACCTGCCCCACCAGATCCCCTGGAGCACAGAGTGCCTCTACCCCACCCTGATCTCCATCAGGGGGTATTGAAGGTCAGCAGCTCTCAACAGCACCAGGTCTCAGCCTCACCCTGATCTCCTTCAGGGGGTATTGAAGGTCAGTTCTCAACAGCACAGGGTCTGGTCTCTGCAGAGGCAGAGGGCAAATGTCCTCGTTGTCCAGACATTGGCAATGTAATTGGTAAATGCCAGTTTGTAGTTGACATATATATATATAGTCAGTATGTATGTCAGAAAATTATGAACTTTTACTTAACTAAAAAATTTATGCCATTTTGATATCACATGTTTGACTTAGTGTGAATATAATGCTAGATTTCTAATTAAAAATAGATATGCAATAAAGGCTTACTGTATAACATGGGGAGCTATAGTCAGTATCTCATAATAGTGTACAATGGAAAATAATCTGAAAAATAATATATGTGTATGTGTATAACCGAACCACTTTTCTGTGCCCCTAAAACATTGTAAGTCAACTATACTTCAATAATATATATGTATGTATATATATATACATATATAAAGTAAAAAAAAAAACCTCTAATTGACTGAAAGGAAACTAAGGGCTTATATAAATACTCAGAAAATAATCTGCCAAAATGAATTTCAGATTCATGTCCTCTGAAAAATATTCAATACTAAATAGATATCTGATATTTAAGATGGATTAAGACTGTTGATTTGATTAATATAGAAATTTCTTTAGGGTCATCAATGTTAAGTATAGTACTTCTGTTATACCTAGGTTTATTAGCATTCAGAGAAGACTATTAATATCTCTTGCAGATTTGTCAGCAAGAAAAGTAACTCAATGTGGAAAAACCTTTTAATGAAGGTAAGATATGTGTGTAAGATCTCGGCGCAGCAAGAGGCAGCAGGAGGAGGGCCAATATTTAAGGATTTTGGTGAGGGGTGAGTTTCATATCATTAAACAATCATTTTACAAGGGTCTCCAGTCAGTCACGAGGATTTGATGTCACCATGAAGAGATTTAGTGTTTTTCTAAATATGAGGAGACGCAAGGATTGAGATGATAAAAGCTGTTCCTAAAGACATCCACCTATCTAAAGACCTGCCCACCAGATTCCCTGGAGCACAGAGTGCCTCTATCCCACCCTGATCTCCATCAAGGGGTACTGAAGGTCAGCAGCTCTCAACAGCACCAGGTCTCAGCCTCACCCTGATCTCCTTCAGGGGGTATTGAAGGTCAGTTCTCAACAGCACAGGGTCTGGTCTCTGCAGAGGCAGAGGGCAAATGTCCTCGTTGTCCAGACATTGGCAATGTAATTGGTAAATGCCAGTTTGTAGTTGACATATATATATATAGTCAGTATGTATGTCAGAAAATTATGAACTTTTACTTAACTAAAAAATTTATGCCATTTTGATATCACATGTTTGACTTAGTGTGAATATAATGCTAGATTTCTAATTAAAAATAGATATGCAATAAAGGCTTACTGTATAACATGGGGAGCTATAGTCAGTATCTCATAATAGTGTACAATGGAAAATAATCTGAAAAATAATATATGTGTATGTGTATAACCGAACCACTTTTCTGTGCCCCTAAAACATTGTAAGTCAACTATACTTCAATAATATATATGTATGTATATATATATACATATATAAAGTAAAAAAAAAAACCTCTAATTGACTGAAAGGAAACTAAGGGCTTATATAAATACTCAGAAAATAATCTGCCAAAATGAATTTCAGATTCATGTCCTCTGAAAAATATTCAATACTAAATAGATATCTGATATTTAAGATGGATTAAGACTGTTGATTTGATTAATATAGAAATTTCTTTAGGGTCATCAATGTTAAGTATAGTACTTCTGTTATACCTAGGTTTATTAGCATTCAGAGAAGACTATTAATATCTCTTGCAGATTTGTCAGCAAGAAAAGTAACTCAATGTGGAAAAACCTTTTAATGAAGGTAAGATATGTGTGTAAGATCTCGGCGCAGCAAGAGACAGGCAAATCAGCCAAATTATATGCAAAAAGTTAAGTTTTATTGGGATCCTGCTCCCGGGCGAGGTTCACGGGTTCGTGAAGTCGCGCCCAGAGGCAGGGCAAGGGACTGTTACCTGCTCAGGGTAAAAACGTAAGTCAGGGGAGGGGTAAGGTTTTACACCTGCGCAGAAGCATTTAAAAACATAAGTCAGCTGTACTGGATCTGGGCGGGAAGATTCCGGATGCAGCTGGAGCCGGTTTTTCTAGCTCTGCCCTAAGGGGCGTTTCTATCAGTCGCGCTGCAGGGTCCAGCGGCCCTAGGAGCAGCGGGGTCTTTTTCTGTTCCTTAACTTTGTAGCTAGCTGTTCACTTGGGAATCAGTCGCGCATCGGGAGTCACCGCCATTGCCATCAACATGTCGATCCCAAGCTCGCTCATGAAACAGCCGCCCATCCAGTCTAAGTCTACGGCTAGGGCCGTCCCGGTTCGCAATGAGAAAGGTGAGATTTCGATGGAAAAAGTGAAGGTAAAACGTTATGTGTCGGGAAAGAGGCCAGACTATGCCCCTATGGAGTCCTCAGACAAGGAGGATGAAAAGAGTTTCAGTTCATTAAGAAAGCCAAAGAGCAAGAAGCAGATCCAGAGGAGCAGGAGGAGGACTCGTCTAGCCACCCTCGGCTGTGGCGTCTGCAGAACCGCATCAGCGAAGATGTGGAGGAGAGATTGGCTCAACATCGGAAAATAGTGGAGCCTGAAGTGGTTGGAGAAAGTGACTCTGAAGTAGAAGGAGATCCTTGGCGCATGGAACGAGAAGACAGCAGTGAAGAAGAAGAGGAAGAGATTGATGAAGAGGAAATAGAACGGCGCCGTGGCATGATGCGTCAGAGAGCACAGGAGAGGAAAAATGAAGAGCTGGAAGTCATGGAGGTGGAAGATGAGGGACGTTCTTGGGAGGAGTCCGAGTCCGAGTATGAAGAGTACACAGACAGTGAAGACGAGATGGAGCCTCGCCTGAAGCCCGTCTTCATTCGGAAGAAAGACCAAATAACAGTTCAAGAGCGTGAGGCCAAAGCATTGACACAGAAGGAGCTGGAGCAGGAGGCCAAACACATGGCTGAGGAGAGACGCAAGTACACGCTCAAGATTGTAGAGAAGGAAACCAAGAAAGAGCTGGTGGAGAACAAGCGGTCCCTGGCTGCCCTGGATGCACTCAATACTGATGACGAAAATGAGGAGGAGGAATATGAGGCCTGGAAAGTGCGGGAGCTAAAGAGAATCAAGAGGGACAGAGAAGACAGAGCAGCACTTGAGAAGGAGAAAGCAGAAATTGAATGCATGAGAAACCTAACTGAGGAAGAGAGGAGAGCCGAGCTTCGGGCAAGTGGCAAAGTCATTACCAACAAAGCTTTTAAGGGCAAATATAAGTTCCTACGGAAGTATTACCACTGGGGTGCCTTCTTCATGGATGAGGATGAAGAAGTATACAAGAGAGATTTCAGCGCACCTGCCTTGGAGGATCATTTCAACAAAACCATTCTTCCCAAAGTCATGCTGGTCAAGAACTTTGGACGCTCTGGTTGTACCAAATACACCCACCTCGTGGATCAAGACACCACCTCCTTTGACTCAGCACGGGGCCAAGAGAGTGCCCAGAACACAAAGTTCTTTCAACAGAAGGCAGCCGGGGTACGAGATGTATTTGAGTGGCCATCTGCCAAGAAGCAGAAAACAACTTAGGTTCAACTACTGTTCTTCCAACTGTGGGACACAAGGGGAAATCTTTTGCGACCACTGCCTCCTGGAACAGCTAGGCCCCATGGACCCTCCACCAACCTAACATTATGCTTTCAGTAAACTAAGGTGTGAGAAATGTAAAAATACTGAAAAGAGCTGTACTTGATCAGGATTTTCTAAGATTGGATTAAATCTAGTTGGGTAAATGGATTTTGTTGGGAATGGGCTAGGAGAAGACTGGATTTGGTCTCTTCCTCCAAAGTATTCTTAAAATTCCACTTTTGACAGCAGATTGTGTGTGTTTCTTTGCCTTTTAGTGATTTGTAGGAAAGATGAGGGACGTTCTTGGGAGGAGTCCGAGTCCGAGTATGAGGCCAAAAGGGCGAGAGGGAGCCTCGCCTGAAGCCCGTCTTCATTCGGAAGAAAGACCAAATAACAGTTCAAGAGCGTGAGGCCAAAGCATTGACACAGAAGGAGCTGGAGCAGGAGGCCAAACACATGGCTGAGGAGAGACGCAAGTACACGCTCAAGATTGTAGAGAAGGAAACCAAGAAAGAGCTGGTGGAGAACAAGCGGTCCCTGGCTGCCCTGGATGCACTCAATACTGATGACGAAAATGAGGAGGAGGAATATGAGGCCTGGAAAGTGCGGGAGCTAAAGAGAATCAAGAGGGACAGAGAAGACAGAGCAGCACTTGAGAAGGAGAAAGCAGAAATTGAATGCATGAGAAACCTAACTGAGGAAGAGAGGAGAGCCGAGCTTCGGGCAAGTGGCAAAGTCATTACCAACAAAGCTTTTAAGGGCAAATATAAGTTCCTACGGAAGTATTACCACTGGGGTGCCTTCTTCATGGATGAGGATGAAGAAGTATACAAGAGAGATTTCAGCGCACCTGCCTTGGAGGATCATTTCAACAAAACCATTCTTCCCAAAGTCATGCTGGTCAAGAACTTTGGACGCTCTGGTTGTACCAAATACACCCACCTCGTGGATCAAGACACCACCTCCTTTGACTCAGCACGGGGCCAAGAGAGTGCCCAGAACACAAAGTTCTTTCAACAGAAGGCAGCCGGGGTACGAGATGTATTTGAGTGGCCATCTGCCAAGAAGCAGAAAACAACTTAGGTTCAACTACTGTTCTTCCAACTGTGGGACACAAGGGGAAATCTTTTGCGACCACTGCCTCCTGGAACAGCTAGGCCCCATGGACCCTCCACCAACCTAACATTATGCTTTCAGTAAACTAAGGTGTGAGAAATGTAAAAATACTGAAAAGAGCTGTACTTGATCAGGATTTTCTAAGATTGGATTAAATCTAGTTGGGTAAATGGATTTTGTTGGGAATGGGCTAGGAGAAGACTGGATTTGGTCTCTTCCTCCAAAGTATTCTTAAAATTCCACTTTTGACAGCAGATTGTGTGTGTTTCTTTGCCTTTTAGTGATTTGTATTTTCTTTTGAGATCTCTGGTAACTTAGGTTGAGAAATAAGTATTGTTTTACAGTGGCCTATGATCTTACTTGACTAAATGTTTTAAAACTTCTCAAATGTCAAATTTTGACTAAAGCTCTTTTGATTTCCAGCTAATTTGGGGATGGTTTAGACGGCCCCTGAATCCTCTGAGAGAAATATGTACCTGGAATTATTTGATATGTTGAGTTAAATGTAGTCATTTGTAATTTTAGTTATTATAACTAAGTTTCTTTATAGATTACACTGTAATCAGATGTTTAACCATGCATTTTAAGTCTTTTATCATTTATGGTTATTTTTGTATTTGGATTCTGTTACAAAAAAGTGCTTCATTATTAAGGAGATTCACAGAAAGGCTATGGAAGTAGTTACAACAGTTGCATATCAAGAAGATGGCCATGTGAGGATTTCAGCCCGTACTGACTGAAAAACAAGGAGCTGTCCTGCCCTGGGACCACTAGATCAGGCATCCAGAGATTTTTACTCCCTGACAAGCAGAGTCAACACCCCTACTCAACCCTGAAGCAGCTACAGAAGACAGACTCTCAAGGCCCTTTGCTTCCCGGAAGAATATGGGAGTAGAATCTCTGAGGGGGGAATGAAACAGGAGGGAAGGAGACAGGGCATGAATATGAAAAAGAATGACATAGCCTGAAGTCACAACATAAACTAATTAGAACTATATAGGTGCAAAATGGCAGACAAACTGACTTCCACTATATCTTGAGCCTCATCATATGCTCACTGTAACACATCACAAGCTAATTGACATGCCTACCATTACAGTGGCTGACCAGCAAAGACCAAAGAGTGGATGGTGGCCCAGTTTTTGAAATCCCCACTCCTTCCCCCAAATAACTGGAATGCACTTCCCACTCGTTGTTGTTGTTCAGTCGCTAAGTCATGTCTGACTCTTTTCGACTCTGTGAACTGCAGCATGCCAGGTTTCTCTGTTCATCACTATCTCCATGAGTTTGCTCAAACTTATGTCCGTTGAGTCAGTGATGCCATCCAGCATCTCCTAGGAGAAGACTGGATTTGGTCTCTTCCTCCAAAGTATTCTTAAAATTCCACTTTTGACAGCAGATTGTGTGTGTTTCTTTGCCTTTTAGTGATTTGTATTTTCTTTTGAGATCTCTGGTAACTTAGGTTGAGAAATAAGTATTGTTTTACAGTGGCCTATGATCTTACTTGACTAAATGTTTTAAAACTTCTCAAATGTCAAATTTTGACTAAAGCTCTTTTGATTTCCAGCTAATTTGGGGATGGTTTAGACGGCCCCTGAATCCTCTGAGAGAAATATGTACCTGGAATTATTTGATATGTTGAGTTAAATGTAGTCATTTGTAATTTTAGTTATTATAACTAAGTTTCTTTATAGATTACACTGTAATCAGATGTTTAACCATGCATTTTAAGTCTTTTATCATTTATGGTTATTTTTGTATTTGGATTCTGTTACAAAAAAGTGCTTCATTATTAAGGAGATTCACAGAAAGGCTATGGAAGTAGTTACAACAGTTGCATATCAAGAAGATGGCCATGTGAGGATTTCAGCCCGTACTGACTGAAAAACAAGGAGCTGTCCTGCCCCTGGGACCACTAGATCAGGCATCCAGAGATTTTTACTCCCTGACAAGCAGAGTCAACACCCCTACTCAACCCTGAAGCAGCTACAGAAGACAGACTCTCAAGGCCCTTTGCTTCCCGGAAGAATATGGGAGTAGAATCTCTGAGGGGGGAATGAAACAGGAGGGAAGGAGACAGGGCATGAATATGAAAAAGAATGACATAGCCTGAAGTCACAACATAAACTAATTAGAACTATATAGGTGCAAAATGGCAGACAAACTGACTTCCACTATATCTTGAGCCTCATCATATGCTCACTGTAACACATCACAAGCTAATTGACATGCCTACCATTACAGTGGCTGACCAGCAAAGACCAAAGAGTGGATGGTGGCCCAGTTTTTGAAATCCCCACTCCTTCCCCCAAATAACTGGAATGCACTTCCCACTCGTTGTTGTTGTTCAGTCGCTAAGTCATGTCTGACTCTTTTCGACTCTGTGAACTGCAGCATGCCAGGTTTCTCTGTTCATCACTATCTCCATGAGTTTGCTCAAACTTATGTCCATTGAGTCAGTGATGCCATCCAGCCATCTCATCTTCTGTTCCCTCCTTCTCCTCTTGCTCTCAATTTTTCCCAGCATCAGGGTCTTCCAATGAGTCAGCTCTTTGCCAAAGTGGCCAAGGTGGCCAAAGTATTGGAGCTTCAGCTTTACCATCAGTCCTTCCAACAAATATTCAGGATTGATTTTTTTTTTTTTGGATTGACTGGTTTGATATCCTTGCAGTCAGTCCAAGGGGCTCTCAAGAGTCTTCTCCAACACCACAGTTCGAAAGCAATAATCCTTCAGAACTCAGCCTTCTTTACGGTTTAAGTCTCCCATCCATACATGACTACTGGAAAAGTCCACTTCTATAAAACTGACAACCGGGCTTCCCCTGGTGGTCCAGTGGGTAAAGACACTGCCTTGCAGTGCAAGGGGCACCGGTTCGATCCCTGGCCTGGGAAGATCCCACGTGCCGCAGAGCAGCTGGACTGATGTGTCCAATTACTGAGCCAGAGCTCTGGTGCGCATGCGCCCAGAGCCGGCGCTCTGCGACAACAGAGGCCACCGTGATGGGAGGCCCACAGGAGCCAAAGAACAAAGACGGATGAAAACAGAGAAATGAAAGACCAATAGAAGTGGTGCGCCCATCCCCCTCCCTCCCTACCCCACCCCCCAAAAGATAAATAAAGTTAAAAAAAAAAAAGTTAAAAAAAAAAAAAACTGACAACCCCATATCCTTGGGCCTCTCACATTCTAATATGGTCTGCACTCTATGGAGTGTGTTTCTTTCTAAATAAATCCATTTCTTACCTGTCACTTTATCTATCATTGGATTCTTTCTGCAATAAGACATCAATAACCTGATGAGCTTCATTAAATCCTAAGACTAGATGTGATCTCAGTTAAAAGATTGTGGATTCAAGTCCCAATCTGGGTTTTGGTTGCATTTGAGACTTGGCCCATGGGTTCAAGTCCCAATTTGAGCGACATGATTTCATCTAGAGGGGCATCAATTTTTACTGGAATTATAGGACTTCCTTCACCCATATAGAAACAGGGAACATTCTACTGATCCCCTTTCCCCATAGTCATCTCATGAAATTTCCTACTTATTTATTTAGCTGTGTTGGGATCTTCATTGTTATTCTTGGGCTTTCTGTAGCTGCAGTGAGCCAGTACTACTTTCTAGTTGTGATGCACCAGTTTCTCATTGTGGTGGCTTTTCTTGTTGCTGAGCATAGGCTCTAGGCACATGGGCTTCAGCGAGTTGCATCTCATTGGTTCAGCAGTTGTGGTTCCTGGACTCTAGAGCACAGGCTCAGTAGTTATGGTGCACAGGCTTAGTTACTCTGCGACATGTGGGATCTTCCCCTACCAGGGATCAAACGCACATCGGCTGCATTGGCAGGTGAATTCTTAACCGCTAGACTACCAGGGAAGTCCTCATGAGGTTTCTTTCTCCCCCAATGTTTGTTTTAAATTTTTTCAACCAGTAAAGGTTTTAAAAAGCAAAGAGGGAATTCCCTGGCAGTTCAGTTAATACTTGGTGTTTTCACTGCCATGGGCCCAGCTTCGATCCCTAGTCAGGGAACTAAGACCCCAGAAATTGCAGGGCACCCTCAAAAGAAAAAAGAAAAGAAGTTGTCTGGAAGATGCTTATGTTCTTACTTGCTTTGGGAGAAAGTTTGCCCACTACTGAGTGAAATGTCTGCATCTTAATGAAGACTAGCCCAATGCAAGGTTTGCAGGGGACAGACTTGTCATTTTGAGTGGGAAAGCTGTGTTTCAGCGTTACCGGCTTGTCTACAGGAAGCAGATGACCTCAAGCGGGCAGTAAAAAACAGTGGATGAATGATGAGCTCTTGCTTGGAGGGGGAATGAACAGTCCCCATTCAGCACCTGAAGTCTCCCTGAAAGTTTTCCTTTACCTAGAGCACAGGGACCCACCCTCTTAACTTTTATCCTGGCACTTCTATAGTGAGATATCTCCTTGTTTATATTGGTTGTGGGAAGTGGAACAGAGGATGGACAGAAATTATCAGGAAAGATTATCCCTACCTAGATCCACTAGAGAAGGGAGAGGCTACCCACTCCAGTGTCCTTGGGCTTCCCTGGTGGCTCTGACAATAAAGAATCCACCTGCAATATGGGAGACCTGGGTTGGGAAGATCCCCTTTAGAAAGGAACGGCTACCCACTCCAGTATTCTTACCTGGAGAATTCCATGGACAGAGGAGCCTGGCAGTCCATGTGGTCACAAAGAGCTGGACATGACTGAATGACTTCCACTTTCACCCATCCACACTATGTCTTTCCCCTTCCCAGGAGGAGGCAGAGGTCTGGGGTGGGCCTGTGGTGCCACCATACTCTTGTCTTTAAATCTGAACTCCTTTCCTGACTCCTTTAGGCTGTCAGGGTGTACCAGAAGGAGTGGAATGAAAATGTTTGATCTTTTTCAGGAGGAACTAAGGTAGGAGATAGATGGGCCCTGGCTGAGCAGCTAGAGTCTGTCTGCTGTGAATAGATACCCTAAGATGAAGAAAATAGCAGGAGCGAGAGAGGAGCTGCACCAGATAAAAGATAGAGAGACCACATGTGTCTCATTCTCGAGGTCAAGGAGACCTTCCCAACTACACATGCACAGAGAGGCTCCTTGGGGGCCAAAATGGAGCAGGCGCCACCCCATAGTAAGTAAGGTCAACCTACCCATAGGCCTCTCCACTATAATCCATCTTGGCTAAGAGATGTGCATGCACATAGGGGAGGACCCTGAGAGACACCAAATGTGGGCTCAGAATCAAGCAAAGCAAGATGACTGGCTAGAGGAAACCTGGAAGAAGTGCCCCATATAAGCAGTTCAGACTACCATGAGGGCATGACTCTTTCTCTGAGCCCACTTATGTGTCTACCCTCATGTACCCTTTTTCCTCCTAATAAACACTTTACCTGTTTCACTACTTTTCATTATTTTGTGGGCATTCATTTCTACAAAGCTGATGGGCTTGGGCCTAGCCACTGGCCTCTGGCCTAGCGTCCAGTATTCAGTGCTCTCACTGCTTTGGCCTGACTTTAGTCTCTGGCTCAGGAACTAAAATCCTGCCTCAAGCTACTGCACACTGTGGCCAGCTAAAATCAGAACTGCTGTGGTATTTCAGGAGGTTTAAAAGGAATGTGGCTCACTTCTTGGGCAGGGTTTCCCACCCAGGACTGAGGAGGGCCAAGGTTGTGAAGCTCATAAGGGATGGATGCTTGGGCCTGCTGAGACCCTACATTCTGATACAACAGCACTTTGGGTAGGTGTGGCCCCAACATAACAGTGAAATGGCAGAGTGTGCAAACCATCCTCCTCTCCAGTTCTGTCTGTCCTCCTCTGCAGGAGGGCAGCAGAAACCATCTGCAGAGCTAGGGCCTGGCGCTGAGACATACAAGGCATTGTTCTGAGAATCTGCCTTCCTACCCACTCCCTCCATCCTCCACTTCAGTGAGTATCCTCTGACCAGTCTTGTTTGATCTTTATTCCTTCCTCACACTCTAACCACCGGATTATTTTACAGGAAATCCTAACTATTATGACACTTTTCCACACATTTTAGGCTTCATCTCTAAAGGATAAGAGTTGGTGTTTCAGGTTTTTTTTTTTAATTTTTGGCTATTCTGAGTTTTCACTGCTGCCACAGGCTCTTCTCTAGTTGCAGGGAGTGGGGTTACTCTCTAGTTGAGGTGAGCAGGCTTCTTGTTGCGGTGACTTCTCTTGTTGTGGAACTCGGGCTCTAGGGCACAAAGGCTACAGTAGTTGTGGCACATGGGCTCCATGGTTGTAGCTCCCGAGGCTCTAGAGCACAGGCTCCATAGTGTGGCTCAGGGGCTTAGCTGCTCCACAGCATATGGGATCTTCCCAGATCAGGGATTGAACCCATGCTTCCTGCATTGGCAGATGAACTCTTTATCAGTGAGCTACCAGGGAAATCCCAAGAGTTGTTTTTTAAATCCAAGCTTAGTTCCTTTATCACACCTCGGCATCTTTTAATACCCAGTGCTTATTCATGTTTTCCTTATTTTCTCAAGAATATATTTTTATAGCTGATTGGTTCAATCCAGGAGTGAAAGTGATAGTCACTCAGCCATGTCCAACTCTTTGCAATCCATGGACCCGTAGGCCCAAACCCAGAGTAGGTTGCCATGCCCTTTCCAGGGATCTTGCTGGCTCAGCCACTGGCCTCTGGCCTAGCGTCCAGTATTCAGTGCTCTCACTGCTTTGGCCTGACTTTAGTCTCTGGCTCAGGAACTAAAATCCTGCCTCAAGCTACTGCACACTGTGGCCAGCTAAAATCAGAACTGCTGTGGTATTTCAGGAGGTTTAAAAGGAATGTGGCTCACTTCTTGGGCAGGGTTTCCCACCCAGGACTGAGGAGGGCCAAGGTTGTGAAGCTCATAAGGGATGGATGCTTGGGCCTGCTGAGACCCTACATTCTGATACAACAGCACTTTGGGTAGGTGTGGCCCCAACATAACAGTGAAATGGCAGAGTGTGCAAACCATCCTCCTCTCCAGTTCTGTCTGTCCTCCTCTGCAGGAGGGCAGCAGAAACCATCTGCAGAGCTAGGGCCTGGCGCTGAGACATACAAGGCATTGTTCTGAGAATCTGCCTTCCTACCCACTCCCTCCATCCTCCACTTCAGTGAGTATCCTCTGACCAGTCTTGTTTGATCTTTATTCCTTCCTCACACTCTAACCACCGGATTATTTTACAGGAAATCCTAACTATTATGACACTTTTCCACACATTTTAGGCTTCATCTCTAAAGGATAAGAGTTGGTGTTTCAGGTTTTTTTTTTGATTTTTTGGTATTCTGAGTTTTCACTGCTGCCACAGGCTCTTCTCTAGTTGCAGGGAGTGGGGTTACTCTCTAGTTGAGGTGAGCAGGCTTCTTGTTGCGGTGACTTCTCTTGTTGTGGAACTCGGGCTCTAGGGCACAAAGGCTACAGTAGTTGTGGCACATGGGCTCCATGGTTGTAGCTCCCGAGGCTCTAGAGCACAGGCTCCATAGTGTGGCTCAGGGGCTTAGCTGCTCCACAGCATATGGGATCTTCCCAGATCAGGGATTGAACCCATGCTTCCTGCATTGGCAGATGAACTCTTTATCAGTGAGCTACCAGGGAAATCCCAAGAGTTGTTTTTTAAATCCAAGCTTAGTTCCTTTATCACACCTCGGCATCTTTTAATACCCAGTGCTTATTCATGTTTTCCTTATTTTCTCAAGAATATATTTTTATAGCTGATTGGTTCAATCCAGGAGTGAAAGTGATAGTCACTCAGCCATGTCCAACTCTTTGCAATCCATGGACTGTAGCCCACCAGGCTCCTCTGTCCATGGGATTCTCCAGGCAGGAACACTAGAGTAGGTTGCCATGCCCTTCTCCAGGGGATCTCCCCAACCCAGGGATCGAACCCAGGTCTCCCACACTGCAGGCAGATTCTTTAGCATCGGAGGCACCAGGGAAGGATTTACCTAAAATCCACACTTCATATTTGGTAGGTATGTCTCTTAGGCCTCTCTCTCTCTTTTTTTTTTTTTTTTAAAGATTAATTTATTTATTTGTTTTGGGTGGGAGTCGGGTTGGGGAGGGAAGGGAGTGGGCGGGCCACTTCTATTGGTCTTTCACTTGCCCATTTTCATCCGTCTTTGTTCTTTGGCTCCTGTGGGCCTCCCATCGCGGTGGCGTCTGTTGCTGCAGAGCGCCGGCTCTGGGCGCATGCGCTCCAGAGCTCCGACTCGGTAATTGGACACATCGGTCCAGCCGCTCCGCGGCACGTGGGATCTTCCCAGGCCAGGGCTCGAACCAGCGCCCCTTGCACAGCAAGGCGGTGTCCTTACCCACTGGACCACCAGGAGAAGCCCTCTCTCTTTTTTAAAAAATATTTTATTATTTTAATATTTGACAAGGACAGTGTTTCCAAAGATGCATTGCTCTTTTTCAAAACATTCATTCAGCAGGACCACTCAGCCATTTGGCACAGTTAGCTCTCCAACTGCCATACAAGATACTTGGTTCAGGTCAAAGTACAAATTTTCTTGATCACGTTTATATATTTCCTGTCTATCTGGAAAGAAGGTGAGTAAAGATTTATTTTATTTATATTATTTTAATATTCACTATTCAAATATTTGAATTCAATTGATTTAAACATTTGTATTTTCTTTAAGGAATAAAAAATTGACAGTGACCTGGCTAAGCCTGCTGTTGTTCAGCTGCCATGTTGTGTCCAACTCTTTGTGACCCCATGGACTGCAGCACTCCAGGCCTCCCTGGTCCTCACCACCCCCCAGAGTTTGCCCAAGCTCATGTTCATTATTGGTAATGCCATCCAACCATCTCATCCTCTGTTGTCCTCTTCCCCCACCCCCGCCACCCCCCTCCCCGCTGCCCCCAGTCTTTCCCAGCATCCAGGTCTTTTCCAGTGAGTCGGCTCTTCGCATCAGGTGGCCAAAGTATTGGAGCTTCAGCTTCAGCATCTGTCCTTCCAATGAATATTCAGGGTTGATTTTCTTTAGGATTGACTGGTTTGATCTCCTTGCTGTCCAAGGGACTCTCAAGAGTCTCCTCTAGCACCATGGTTTGAAAGCATCAGTTCTTCAGGGCCCAGCCTTCTTTATGGTTCAACTCTCACATCTGTACATGACTACTAGAAAGATCATAGTCTTGGGCTTCCCTGGTGGTCCAGTGGGTAAAGACACCACCTTGCAGTGCAAGGGGTGCCGGTTCGATCCCTGACCTGGGAAGACCCCACGTGCCGCGGAGCAGCTGGACCGATGTGTCCAATTACCGAGCCAGAGCTCTGGGGCACATGCGCCCAGAGCCAGTGCTCTGTGACAACAGATGCCACCGCGATGGGAGGCCCACACGGGCCAAAGAACAAAGATGGATGAAACTAGACAAACGAAAGACCAGTGGAAGTGGCCCACCCACCCCCCTCCCTCCCCACCCCCGCCAAAAATAAATAAATAAATAAATAAATGATTATACAATTGTTTAAAAAAAAAGAATCTTAAAAAAAAAAGATCATAGTCTTGACTACATGAACCTTTGTCATCAAAGTGATGTCTTTGCTTTTTAATACATTGTCTGTGTTTGTCGTAGCTTTCCTTTCAAGAAGCAATCGTTTTCTAATTTCATGGCTGTGGTCACTATTCACATTAATTTTAGAGCCCAAGAAGAGGAAAACCTGTCACTGCTTCCACCTTTCCCTTTCTATTTGCCGTGAAATGATGGGACCAGATGCCATGATCTTAGTTTTTTTTAAATATTGAGTTTTAAGCTGGGTTTTTCACTCTCCTCTTTCACCCTCATCAAGAGGCTCTTTAGCTCCTCTTCACTTTTTGCCGTTAGAGTGGTATCATCGGCATATCTGAGGTTGTTATTTCTCCTGGCGATTCTAGCTTATCTTACATCATAATTTGAGGATACGAGTTCTCCAACCATCTCATCCTCTGTTGTCCTCTTCCCCACCCCGCCACCCCTCCCCGCTGCCCCAGTCTTTCCCAGCATCAGGGTTTTTTCCAATGAGTCATCTCTGCATCAGGTGGCCAAAGTATTGGAGCTTCAGCATCAGTCCTTCCAATGAATAGTCAAGGTTTCCTTTAGGATTGACTGGTTTGATCTCCTTGCTGTCCAAGGGACTCTCAAGAGTCTCCTCTAGCACCATGGTTTGAAAGCATCAGTTCTTCAGGGCCCAGCCTTCTTTATGGTTCAACTCTCACATCTGTACATGACTACTAGAAAGATCATAGTCTTGGGCTTCCCTGGTGGTCCAGTGGGTAAAGACACCACCTTGCAGTGCAAGGGGTGCCGGTTCGATCCCTGACCTGGGAAGACCCCACGTGCCGCGGAGCAGCTGGACCGATGTGTCCAATTACCGAGCCAGAGCTCTGGGGCACATGCGCCCAGAGCCAGTGCTCTGTGACAACAGATGCCACCGCGATGGGAGGCCCACACGGGCCAAAGAACAAAGATGGATGAAACTAGACAAACGAAAGACCAGTGGAAGTGGCCCACCCACCCCCCCCCCTCCCCAAAAATAAATAAATAAATAAATAAATGATTATACAATTGTTTAAAAAAAAAGAATCTTAAAAAAAAAAGATCATAGTCTTGACTACATGAACCTTTGTCATCAAAGTGATGTCTTTGCTTTTTAATACATTGTCTGTGTTTGTCGTAGCTTTCCTTTCAAGAAGCAATCGTTTTCTAATTTCATGGCTGTGGTCACTATTCACATTAATTTTAGAGCCCAAGAAGAGGAAAACCTGTCACTGCTTCCACCTTTCCCTTTCTATTTGCCGTGAAATGATGGGACCAGATGCCATGATCTTAGTTTTTTTTAAATATTGAGTTTTAAGCTGGGTTTTTCACTCTCCTCTTTCACCCTCATCAAGAGGCTCTTTAGCTCCTCTTCACTTTTTGCCGTTAGAGTGGTATCATCGGCATATCTGAGGTTGTTATTTCTCCTGGCGATCTAGCTAAGCTTATCTTACATCATAATTTGAGGATACGAGTTCTCTCATAATCCTCCCAACTTCCTATCAATCTTTCCTGCTTTTTCTTCTTATCATTTCACCATCTGATATGACATATATATATATATATATATATATATATATATATATTCCACCCCCTTAGGTCTCCTTTGATCGACAGTGGGACTATGTAAACCTGGGATAGTCAGGATGATGCAGAAAGGGGATGGGACTATCCTCCTCCCAGAGTAATAGCAGATTCCCACGAAGTGATGAAGCTCTTCTAATGTAATCTGAAAAAGGAGATTTCCATCCCTTGCATCCTGAGCATAGATCATCTCATTTAATTCTCACATCAACCCAACAGGATAGCTGTTATGCCCATTCTTAAAGATGATGAAAGTAAATTTGAGGAAGACTTTCCAGATAAGTAGAAGTGACTTTTTTTTTTTTTTTCCGCTGTGCTGGGTCTTCATGACTGCAATTGGGTTTTCTTTAGTTGCTGCGAGCCAGGGCTGCTCTCTGGTTGCCGTGAGTGGGCTTCTCACTACTATGGTTTCTCCTGTTGTGGAGCCCAGGCTCTAGGGTGTGGGGGCTTCAGTAGCTGTGGCATAGGGGCTTAGTTGCCCTGAGACATGTGGGTTCTTTCCAGACCAGGGATTGAACCTGTGTCTCCTGCATTGGTAGATGGATTCTTCACCACTGGGCAACCGGGGAAATCCAGAAGAGGCTATTTAATCAGAGGGTTTCACCTACCTTATTCTGATAGGGACAGAGTAGAACAGATAGGTGCTTGTAGAGTCCTAGGAGGGGACGGTAGGTAGACGAGTGAAACCTGAGAAAGGTTGGGAGGCCAGTGAGTTGATGATAACTCAGGAGAGCTTCTCCTTGTTCAGTAAAGCAAGTTTGACTAGGTATAAACAGCTGATGAAGGAGGAGCTGGAGAAGAAGGAACTAATGATGTATGCCTTCCATCTGTGTCTACTTGAGGAGGGCGGTCTTCTACCATGCTATATATATTGCTGCCCACTCAATCAAAGGGAGAGCAGAGCAGAGCTTTCCTGCCTGCCTGCCTGCACCTCTTACAAGTACCCTATCCTAATAAATCCTTTTTTTGTCTATCACTCTGCTTATCGCTAAATTCTTTCTGCATTGAGGCAGGAAGAACCTGAGCCTCAGTGGGTCCAGACGTTGGGTGAGTGCTGAATTAAGTCCCAGCCACGTGGGTTTGAGTCCCAGACAGGGTTTTGGCTGGGATTGAGTTCAGACTACGTGGGTTCAAGTCCCAAGAAGGGTTCTGGCTGGGGTTAAGCCTTAGTTAGCCACGTGGGTTCAAGTCCCAAACTGGGTTTGGCTGGAATTCAAGCTCTAGCCATGTGGGTTCAATTCGAAAGCAGGGTTCGATCAGGTCTGGGCCCTGGGTTTAAGTCTCAGATCAAGGTTTAAAAGCCTTTCAAGGATAGCTGTTATGCCCATTCTTAAAGATGATGAAAGTAAATTTGAGGAAGACTTTCCAGATAAGTAGAAGTGACTTTTTTTTTTTTTTTTTCGCTTTGCTGGGGTTTCATGACTGCAATTGGGGTTTTTTTTGTTGCTGCGGGCCAGGGCTGCTCTCTTGTTGCCGTGGTGGGCTTCTCACTACTATGGTTTCTCCTGTTGTGGAGCCCAGGCTCTAGGGTGTGGGGGCTTCAGTAGCTGTGGCATAGGGGCTTAGTTGCCCTGAGACATGTGGGTTCTTTCCAGACCAGGGATTGAACCTGTGTCTCCTGCATTGGTAGATGGATTCTTCACCACTGGGCAACCGGGGAAATCCAGAAGAGGCTATTTAATCAGAGGGTTTCACCTACCTTATTCTGATAGGGACAGAGTAGAACAGATAGGTGCTTGTAGAGTCCTAGGAGGGGACGGTAGGTAGACGAGTGAAACCTGAGAAAGGTTGGGAGGCCAGTGAGTTGATGATAACTCAGGAGAGCTTCTCCTTGTTCAGTAAAGCAAGTTTGACTAGGTATAAACAGCTGATGAAGGAGGAGCTGGAGAAGAAGGAACTAATGATGTATGCCTTCCATCTGTGTCTACTTGAGGAGGGCGGTCTTCTACCATGCTATATATATTGCTGCCCACTCAATCAAAGGGAGAGCAGAGCAGAGCTTTCCTGCCTGCCTGCCTGCACCTCTTACAAGTACCCTATCCTAATAAATCCTTTTTTTGTCTATCACTCTGCTTATCGCTAAATTCTTTCTGCATTGAGGCAGGAAGAACCTGAGCCTCAGTGGGTCCAGACGTTGGGTGAGTGCTGAATTAAGTCCCAGCCACGTGGGTTTGAGTCCCAGACAGGGTTTTGGCTGGGATTGAGTTCAGACTACGTGGGTTCAAGTCCCAAGAAGGGTTCTGGCTGGGGTTAAGCCTTAGTTAGCCACGTGGGTTCAAGTCCCAAACTGGGTTTGGCTGGAATTCAAGCTCTAGCCATGTGGGTTCAATTCGAAAGCAGGGTTCGATCAGGTCTGGGCCCTGGGTTTAAGTCTCAGATCAAGGTAAAAGCCTTTCAATTCCACAGGTCACATTTGTTTCTCTTCAGCAATTTTGTTTATCTTGGGACAAACAGTGGTGACAACGGCCATCACTGACAGCATGGAGTCCTTTCACTAGTAGATCCCATCAGCAAAGCTTCTGAGAGTCAAAAAGGAGTGCATGTGAGGATACTGAGACCAAGGCATAAACTGCCTGGGCACCTGCCCTGGCTATCACAGAGCTCAGACAAAGCGTCTTCACTGCTCATAACTACCATAGATATCAGTAGTCTAATTTCTGTTCTGAGTAAAATTTTTATTAGAAGATTATATACTTCATCAATACAGAACATACATATGTATAAATTGTATATAAGGTATAAAAGTAATAAAATGAGCCTTTATGTGCCCAGTATCCAGCTTAAGAAATGGAGCTCAGGAGGGAGGCGACATCGGTATACCTATGGCTGATTTAGGTTAATGTATGCCAGAAACCAACACACTATCATAAAGCAATTATCCTCCAATTTTTTTTTTTTTTTTTTAAATGGCACTCTAAGAGTGTCTTTGAATCTTCTCCCTCCCCACCTGGCAGTAAGCCTGTCTTGAATTTTTATTAATCCTGCTTTTCTTTATATTTTACCACATGTGTATGTTGTTAAAGAACATATTAGTTTTTTATTTTTTATGATTTCATTTATTACTTTTGGCTGTGCTGGGTCTTTGTTGCCATGTGGGTTTTTCTCTAGTTGTGGCGAGCAGGGGCTACCATAGTTTCGGCTTCTCATCGCAGTGAGTGACTTCTCTTGTGGCAGAGCACAGGTTCCAGGGCGCGCGGGCTTCCACAGCTGTGGCACGTGCCCTCAGTGGCTGCAGGTCCTGAGCGCTAGAGCACAGGTGCAATAGTTGTGGTGCAGTGGCTTGGCTGCTCTGCGGCATGTGAGATCTTCCCAGATCGGGATAGCACCTGTGTCTCTTGCCTTGGCAGATGGATCTTTTTTACCACTGAGTCATCAGGGAAGCCCAAACATATTGTTTAGTTTTGCTTGTTTTTGAATTTTTTAAAAATTGTATTTTTCTGTGAGTTGCCTTTTTCACTCAAACTTCTATTTGCAAGATTCACTCATGTTGATATGCACACACGTGCACTGCTCATGGCATGATTAATCCATTGCTCCATCAGACATTTGGCTTACTTCCAGTTTTTGTTTTTGTTTCTTTTTTTAATGCTCTGGTGCACATGTGTAGTAGGCTAATTGGTGCCAGAGTAGTTGATGAATTTACACTCCTGCAATCAGTGCATGAGACTTAGCAACACAGTTTCTCATTTGTGTCAATCTGATAAAGATAAACCAGTATCTAATTGTGCTTTTGATTTGCATTTTTCTGATTACTATGAGTCAGGAATTTTTTCTGATTTCTTGGTCTTTATATTTCCTTCCCCGGAAAGTAGTTTTTCTATTGCTGACATGGAGCAGGTTTTTTCCTTTAAATATATGTTATAGATTCTAATCATGCATCAGTAATATCATAGCACAATTCTTCACTGATTTGTAGCTTACCATTTCATTTT
Source organism: Tragulus kanchil (assembly GCA_022376925.1). Lineage (NCBI taxonomy): Eukaryota > Metazoa > Chordata > Mammalia > Artiodactyla > Tragulidae > Tragulus > Tragulus kanchil. The sequence goes on along the minus strand of JAIOJX010000029.1, from coordinate 71,460,480 downwards.
CATTATGGTGTATGTGTTTACATTGAAAAATCCTTATTATGGAGAATTTTAGACATACAAAAACATAGACTAATACAGCCCCGTGTACACCTCACACTCCATTCACCGAACTTCCAACCCTTGGCTTACTCTGCCTTGCCACACGTCTCTTTCCTTTGCCCCCTGTGTTATTTTGAAACATATTAGTTTTTATTTTTATGATTTCATTTATTACTTTTGGCTGTGCTGGGTCTTTGTTGCCATGTGGGTTTTCTCTAGTTGTGGCGAGCAGGGCTACCATAGTTTCGGCTTCTCATCGCAGTGAGTGACTTCTCTTGTGGCAGAGCACAGGTTCCAGGGCGCGCGGGCTTCCACAGCTGTGGCACGTGCCCTCAGTGGCTGCAGGTCCTGAGCGCTAGAGCACAGGTGCAATAGTTGTGGTGCAGTGGCTTGGCTGCTCTGCGGCATGTGAGATCTTCCCAGATCGGGATAGCACCTGTGTCTCTTGCCTTGGCAGATGGATCTTTTTTACCACTGAGTCATCAGGGAAGCCCAAACATATTGTTTAGTTTTGCTTGTTTTTGAATTTTTTAAAAATTGTATTTTTCTGTGAGTTGCCTTTTTCACTCAAACTTCTATTTGCAAGATTCACTCATGTTGATATGCACACACGTGCACTGCTCATGGCATGATTAATCCATTGCTCCATCAGACATTTGGCTTACTTCCAGTTTTTGTTTTTGTTTTTTTTTAATGCTCTGGTGCACATGTGTAGTAGGCTAATTGGTGCCAGAGTAGTTGATGAATTTACACTCCTGCAATCAGTGCATGAGACTTAGCAACACAGTTTCTCATTTGTGTCAATCTGATAAAGATAAACCAGTATCTAATTGTGCTTTTGATTTGCATTTTTCTGATTACTATGAGTCAGGAATTTTTTCTGATTTCTTGGTCTTTATATTTCCTTCCCCGGAAAGTAGTTTTTCTATTGCTGACATGGAGCAGGTTTTTTCCTTTAAATATATGTTATAGATTCTAATCATGCATCAGTAATATCATAGCACAATTCTTCACTGATTTGTAGCTTACCATTTCATTTTCATTATGGTGTATGTGTTTACATTGAAAAATCCTTATTATGGAGAATTTTAGACATACAAAAACATAGACTAATACAGCCCCGTGTACACCTCACACTCCATTCACCGAACTTCCAACCCTTGGCTTACTCTGCCTTGCCACACGTCTCTTTCCTTTGCCTCCTGTGTTATTTTGAAACAAATCACAAACATCCTATATTTTCATATGGATGTGCATCCTGTCTGGATGCCTGCCCCACTTCCTTTGTGCTCTACTGCCCTATTCCCGGCCGCTGCCCCTGTACAGCTTGTCTGCCTATGCTCTCTGGGCTCTGATACATCTCCTTGCAGATGCCCCCATACTAAATGGATGCTAACGCTCCCCCTGAGCCGCGGTTGTTCTCCCTTCACCGTCCAATGTGATAGAACACCTGACTTGTCCTTGCCTAATTTTTTAGCACTGAATGTTTGAACATTGTATCCTGTTAGATACTATTGTATTCTGGTGCATGTGCTGGGTGCATGTGTCATTTCCAATACTGCATTAATGAAAATGTATGTACATTTGATTTATATTGAATTTATATTGATTTGCTTTGATTTATATTGATATGCTGTATTTTGGACATATCAAGCTATGTTATTAAAATGAATTTCGGTAGTATGACCTGCAGCCAAACCATGGTCGGGGTAATGGCAAATCTCTCAGGAAGGAGCTATTCCCTCTTGCTCTATTGGAAGCACTGGGGTGGTGTCCCTCACCCCGCTGCGGGCCGCCGTCAACCCCCGCCACCGCCGGAGACTTCAGAATACTCAGAGGAGCTAGTTGCAACTCTGGCGATTTTGCGGAAGAATGAATGCACATCCTTCTACACTGTCAACTTAGCTCCACCCTTGAGGACGTGTCCAACCCTCTGCCATCCCATGGACTGTAGCCCGCCAGGCTCCTCTGTCCTTGCGGATTCTCCAGGTACTCTCTTTTAATTGGAGAATTCCAGTTACATTTAGGGTAATTATTGATACTTCCTTGGTTGACAGCACTTTGTATCTATTATTACTTTGCATTATTGTTGGGAAAATTTCACATGTGACTCCACTGAAAGAGGACACTTGGAAATTTATGCTTGATTTCTTCTAGAGTATTCCCCATTTACCTTTCTCTTTGTTGATTTTAATCTGTATCCTTTCACTCTAATAAACCATAACAATGGCTGTGATAGTTATAAATAAATAAACTATTGATTTAAAAAATGAATTTCAACTGTGCCTTTATATATTTTTCAATGTGGCTATTCATTTTTTTAATTACATAAGTGAAAAAAAATTACGTCAGTGGCTCTCATTGTATTTTCTATGAGAGTGTACTGGCATACATTTTAAGAATTTAATCCAGAATGTTTGAGATTTTCTAAGCAATAGAAGCAATTTTTTACTTTAAAAAAGTGTAGTGATCATTGTAATGATCATTCTGTCCATAATTATTTCCCCCAGAATGGTTGATAACCTCAGCAGAAACTTCCACTGGAAGTAAACACAAACCGAACACTACAATGAAAATTTCTTCTTCTTTTTTAATACTTACTTATTTGTCTGTTCTGGGTCTTGGTTTCAGCATGTGCAATCTAGTTCCCTGACCAGGGATCAAACCTGGAACCTCTGCATTGGGAGCACAGAGTCCTAGCCACTGGACCACCAGGGAAGTCCCTGAAATTTTCTTCTTTTTAATATTACAGTTGAGCGATAAGCCTGAATTTAGGGCCAAAATTTAGTCTATATGTTTCTGTGTTTGCCAACAATCTGTTGACCCTTTCCCAATTCATTCTCAGCAACAGTAAAGCAGCCCCCCTTTCATTAACTGTCTCCAATTTGGAGATTACCTCCTGTCCTTTGGGGGACTCCCGGGTGGCTAAGTAGTTAAGAATCCACCTGCAATGCAGGAGACACACAGGAGATGCAGGTTTGATCCCTAGGTTGGGACGATCCCCAAGAGAAGGGAGAGGCTACCCACTCCAGTATTCTTGCCTGGAAAATTCCATGGGCAGAGGAGCCTGACTGGGCACAGTCCATGGGGTCGCAGACTCAGACACGGCTGATCACTCAGTCATGCGCCTGTTCTTTAGGAAGGCACTTTTTATCCACCATCTTTGACTTTTGTGAGTTGCCACTATTGCTGCCCATTTTCTTCCTTACTTGTCACAATAGAAAAGAGGAACTGGAAACAAATCAACCTCTCTTTGTGGTCTCCTTCTATACAATTATTACTTAGCTCATTGCATATTTTAATTTGCATCCTTTCACTCTAATAAACCATAACAATGACTGTTATAAATAAATAAACTATTGATTTAAAAAATGAATTTCAACTGTGCCTTTATATATTTTTCAATGTGGCTATTCATTTTTTTAATTACATAAGTGAAAAAAAATTACGTCAGTGGCTCTCATTGTATTTTCTATGAGAGTGTACTGGCATACATTTTAAGAATTTAATCCAGAATGTTTGAGATTTTCTAAGCAATAGAAGCAATTTTTTACTTTAAAAAAGTGTAGTGATCATTGTAATGATCATTCTGTCCATAATTATTTCCCCCAGAATGGTTGATAACCTCAGCAGAAACTTCCACTGGAAGTAAACACAAACCGAACACTACAATGAAAATTTCTTCTTCTTTTTTTTAATACTTACTTATTTGTCTGTTCTGGGTCTTGGTTTCAGCATGTGCAATCTAGTTCCCTGACCAGGGATCAAACCTGGAACCTCTGCATTGGGAGCACAGAGTCCTAGCCACTGGACCACCAGGGAAGTCCCTGAAATTTTCTTCTTTTTAATATTACAGTTGAGCGATAAGCCTGAATTTAGGGCCAAAATTTAGTCTATATGTTTCTGTGTTTGCCAACAATCTGTTGACCCTTTCCCAATTCATTCTCAGCAACAGTAAAGCAGCCCCCCTTTCATTAACTGTCTCCAATTTGGAGATTACCTCCTGTCCTTTGGGGGACTCCCGGGTGGCTAAGTAGTTAAGAATCCACCTGCAATGCAGGAGACACACAGGAGATGCAGGTTTGATCCCTAGGTTGGGACGATCCCCAAGAGAAGGGAGAGGCTACCCACTCCAGTATTCTTGCCTGGAAAATTCCATGGGCAGAGGAGCCTGACTGGGCACAGTCCATGGGGTCGCAGACTCAGACACGGCTGATCACTCAGTCATGCGCCTGTTCTTTAGGAAGGCACTTTTTATCCACCATCTTTGACTTTTGTGAGTTGCCACTATTGCTGCCCATTTTCTTCCTTACTTGTCACAATAGAAAAGAGGAACTGGAAACAAATCAACCTCTCTTTGTGGTCTCCTTCTATACAAATTATTACTTAGCTCTTAATGGATTGGCTATATCTGACCATTGATCATTTCCTGAGTTTTTATTAGCCCAGTCCACTGACTTGAATATTTTTCCTTCTTTTAATTCAGTCAGCATCACAGAAGACTCTGAAAGAGGTACTGGAACACCAGAGAAGAACTTCTTGGATTTCCAACACTACAACCAAGTGATATTCCAAGGTTTAAACCAACACCTGGACAACTTCCACCACAGTCGCCGGTGTTTCCAAGTCCAGCCCAGCCCTCCTCCCTCCCTTGCCCTGCCAACTCCTATGGAACTCCCAGACTTGGTGAGGCGTTATCTCATCCCCTGAAAAGACCCTCAAGTATTCAAGGGAGAGGGAAGCCCAGGACTGGAGCCTTTCTGAGTCCAAGGCAGCAAGGCAGTCCAGGAGAGCATGCTGCCCAGTGCCGTTTCAGTCTACTCTCTTCCTCCCAGGGGTCTCCTTCTCCAGGATATCCTCTGGATGTACAGCAGCATATGAAAATCATTAAATGATGGCAGGGCCCCCACAGTTGCTACCAATCTTGCCTTTGTTGTTCAGGTTTTTGGTCTGGAGCTATGACATTTTCCACTTTAACTAAACGTGGTCACTGACATTCCTGGGCCAAGACTGGCCCTTATACACACAACCAACTTGTCTTCTGAAATGTGCACTATTCCCATAGAGGAAGAAGCGTATTTTTTTCCTGTTCCACCAACTGCAATCCTTTGGCTAAGTAGTTAAGAACCCCGCAATGCAGGAGACACACAGGAGATGCAGGTTTGATCCCTAGGTTGGGACGATCCCAAGAGAAGGAGAGGCTACTCACTCCAGTATTCTTGCCTGGAAAATTCCATGGGCAGAGGAGCCTGACTGGGCACAGTCCATGGGGTCGCAGACTCAGACACGGCTGATCACTCAGTCATGCGCCTGTTCTTTAGGAAGGCACTTTTTATCCACCATCTTTGACTTTTGTGAGTTGCCACTATTGCTGCCCATTTTCTTCCTTACTTGTCACAATAGAAAAGAGGAACTGGAAACAAATCAACCTCTCTTTGTGGTCTCCTTCTATACAAATTATTACTTAGCTCTTAATGGATTGGCTATATCTGACCATTGATCATTTCCTGAGTTTTTATTAGCCCAGTCCACTGACTTGAATATTTTTCCTTCTTTTAATTCAGTCAGCATCACAGAAGACTCTGAAAGAGGTACTGGAACACCAGAGAAGAACTTCTTGGATTTCCAACACTACAACCAAGTGATATTCCAAGGTTTAAACCAACACCTGGACAACTTCCACCACAGTCGCCGGTGTTTCCAAGTCCAGCCCAGCCCTCCTCCCTCCCTTGCCCTGCCAACTCCTATGGAACTCCCAGACTTGGTGAGGCGTTATCTCATCCCCTGAAAAGACCCTCAAGTATTCAAGGGAGAGGGAAGCCCAGGACTGGAGCCTTTCTGAGTCCAAGGCAGCAAGGCAGTCCAGGAGAGCATGCTGCCCAGTGCCGTTTCAGTCTACTCTCTTCCTCCCAGGGGTCTCCTTCTCCAGGATATCCTCTGGATGTACAGCAGCATATGAAAATCATTAAATGATGGCAGGGCCCCCACAGTTGCTACCAATCTTGCCTTTGTTGTTCAGGTTTTTGGTCTGGAGCTATGACATTTTCCACTTTAACTAAACGTGGTCACTGACATTCCTGGGCCAAGACTGGCCCTTATACACACAACCAACTTGTCTTCTGAAATGTGCACTATTCCCATAGAGGAAGAAGCGTATTTTTTTCCTGTTCCACCAACTGCAATCCTTTGTAAATTTTTTTCTGGGCCAAAGAAACTGAAGCCTAGACGTTCTAGACCTGGGATTCTGAACTATGGCTGCTCATTGGAACTACCTGGGGAACTTTTCAATACTGGTGACTCAGGCACTTTGCCAACCAACTCAATCATACCCTCTGGAGTGGACCTTGGCACCGTGGTTTTCAGTGATTTAGTGAATCTCCAGTCTCCATAGGTGATTCTCGTGGGTGGCCAAGGTGAGAACCGCAGCTCTAGTTCAGGAATCTAGAACGTATTCTAGGTCATTCTCTCAGACAGAGTTTGTTTCCTTCATGCATCATTTAATTCTAAGCCCTACATTTCACTTTGTTCAGCTCTTGCCATCAACTTTCCTTTGCACCAGAAAGCCACCCCTGGGTCAACTCTGATATAGAGCCTACACAGGAGGAAACAGACTCTGAAACCTGTGAGGTTCAATCACAGCCTCAGATCTCTGTGCCCCATTCACAGAGCCCCAAAAATACACATTTCTTTCTTTGTTGAGGGTGGGTTTGCTTTTGTTTTGCTTTTTAATCTAGACCACTACAAATGTTATAGGAAGTACAGTCTAGCTAATCTAGCTAATAACAATTAGTTTTAAAAGTCAGTGAGTTATTGATTTCCCTGGTCCCGTGATTAAGAATCTGCCTTGCAATTCAGGAGAGACGAGTTCAATCCCTGATCAGGGAACTAATATTCCACAGGCTTTGAGGCAATTAAGCTGGCACCCCACAAATAGTAAGAAACTCAACACTACAACTAAGATCCAATGCAGTCCAAAATAAGTCAGTACTAAAAAGTTTGCCTTTAAAAAAACAGTCAGTGAATTCAAGGTCTGAGGCCAAGTTCCTCTGTGTAGTTGTGGAAGTGGCCTGCATCTCCTACAAGGCCTATCTGTCAGGTGCTCCCAATCCTCAGCAAATTCCAGTGGACGTTTAGGTTAGAATTGCTGACATAATAAGGTAATGTGATGCTCTCTGAAATAAGATAAAAGTGGTCTTCAATCCAAAAGGAACCAAAAATTTTCTTTTAAAAGTTTTGATATTTTGTCTTTCATCATTATAATGTGTCATTGCATTCTAGTAATAGTTTTTTTTTTTTTTTTTAAAGATTTATTTATTTATTTATCTTGGGCGGGGGTCGGGTTGGGGAGGGAGGGGAGCAGGCGGGCCACTTCTATTGGTCTTTCATTTCTCCATTTTCATCCGTCTTTGTTCTTTGGCTCCTGTGGGCCTCCCATCACGGTGGCGTTTGTCGTTGCAGAGCGCCGGCTCTGGGCGCATGCGCTCCAGAGCTCCGGCTCGGTGATTGGACACATCAGTCCAGCCGCTCCGCGGCACGTGGGATCTTGCCAGGCCATCAACTTTGCCAATTCTGCAATCTAGAACGTATTCTAGGTCATTCTCTCAGACAGAGTTTGTTTCCTTCATGCATCATTTATTTCTAAGCCCTACATTTCACTTTGTTCAGCTCTTGCCATCAACTTTCCTTTGCACCAGAAAGCCACCCTGGGTCAACTCTGATATAGAGCCTACACAGGAGGAAACAGACTCTGAAACCTGTGAGGTTCAATCACAGCCTCAGATCTCTGTGCCCCATTCACAGAGCCCCAAAAATACACATTTCTTTCTTTGTTGAGGGTGGGTTTGCTTTTGTTTTGCTTTTTAATCTAGACCACTACAAATGTTATAGGAAGTACAGTCTAGCTAATCTAGCTAATAACAATTAGTTTTAAAAGTCAGTGAGTTATTGATTTCCCTGGTCCCGTGATTAAGAATCTGCCTTGCAATTCAGGAGAGACGAGTTCAATCCCTGATCAGGGAACTAATATTCCACAGGCTTTGAGGCAATTAAGCTGGCACCCCACAAATAGTAAGAAACTCAACACTACAACTAAGATCCAATGCAGTCCAAAATAAGTCAGTACTAAAAAGTTTGCCTTTAAAAAAACAGTCAGTGAATTCAAGGTCTGAGGCCAAGTTCCTCTGTGTAGTTGTGGAAGTGGCCTGCATCTCCTACAAGGCCTATCTGTCAGGTGCTCCCAATCCTCAGCAAATTCCAGTGGACGTTTAGGTTAGAATTGCTGACATAATAAGGTAATGTGATGCTCTCTGAAATAAGATAAAAGTGGTCTTCAATCCAAAAGGAACCAAAAATTTTCTTTTAAAAGTTTTGATATTTTGTCTTTCATCATTATAATGTGTCATTGCATTCTAGTAATAGTTTTTTTTTTTTTTTTTTAAAGATTTATTTATTTATTTATCTTGGGCGGGGGTCGGGTTGGGGAGGGAGGGGATCGGGCGGGCCACTTCTATTGGTCTTTCATTTCTCCATTTTCATCCGTCTTTGTTCTTTGGCTCCTGTGGGCCTCCCATCACGGTGGCGTTTGTCGTTGCAGAGCGCCGGCTCTGGGCGCATGCGCTCCAGAGCTCCGGCTCGGTGATTGGACACATCAGTCCAGCCGCTCCGCGGCACGTGGGATCTTGCCAGGCCAGGGATCGAACCGGCGCCCCTTGTACTGCAAGGCGGTGTCCTTACCCACTGGACCACCAGGGGAAGCCCCTGGTAATAGTTTCATTGAGATATAATTCACTCACCACATAATTCACCCATTTAATATATACAACTCAGTGGTTTTTAAGCTTACCCACAGAGTTAGGATATCATGACTACATTCAATTTAGAATATTTTCACTATCCCCAAAAGAAACTTTATATCTTTAGCAATCATCTTCCATTCCCTCTTCCTGTTGTCACTGGCAACCAGTTTCTGCCCATAGATTTGCCTGCTCTAGACATTTCATATAAATAGAGTCACGTAATATAAAAAAATGTTCTAATTCATTGTTTTGAAGCCTTTCAATGGTAATAAAAGCTACTATTTATTGGGCATTCTTTTTTTTTTTTTTAGCCACTTCTATTGATCTTTCATTTATTTCTATTTTTGTTCTTTGGCCTTTGTGGGCCTCCCATTGCAGTGGCCTCTGTCGCTGCAGAGCACTGGCTCTGGGCTCATGTGCTCCAGGGTGCTGGCTCGGTAGTTGGACACATCGGTCCAGCAGCTCTGCAGCACGTGGGATCTTCCCAGGTGGATGGAACCAGCACCCCTTGCACGGCAAAGTGGTGTCCATAACCACTGGACCACCAGGGAAGCCCCATATTGGGCATTCTTTATGTATCAAATACCATGTACTATACCAGATATTGATGTTATCTCGTCCATTCTCAGAAGCCTGGCATTAAAGTTCTACTTTAGAGGTGTGCAAGCCAAGGCTCCAAGAGATTCAGTGACGTGTCTGTAATTGCAGTGAATTAATAGTGGAGGTGGGACTCACATCTCATCTAGCTGAGGCCAAAGTTCCAGTCCTATGACCCTGGTTGACCCACCCCAGGAATATTTCCTCTTCCAGGTGAGTCTCCTGGGCCCTTGAGTTTCTGTCTCCTCTTCCCAAAGTGGGAAGTCACTTTGGCTTTATTTTCATGAAAAACAAGAGGAAATAAATGTGCTACAGAGTTTTCTGCAGCAGAAAGTGAGAGGGAGATGTGAAAATGTGCTAGGAGAGTCTGGTCTCCCCATGCTGAGATGAGATTCTAGAACACTACAAAGGAAGGGTAGTTCTAGTTGGGCAAAAATGTATGTTGATGAGGTGTTCTGGTTTTGCCAGCAGTCAGAGTGAAAAGAAAACATTCCCTGAGGCAAGGACACCATTCTTGAACCTCCATCTCACTCCACTTTCCTGAGAGTAGAACAGACCCTCCTCCTGGGTTGTAGCCCTCAGGACAGTCTGATGTCTAAAGCCCCCGCATAGCTGTGAGGGAGGACAAGTCACCTCAGGAGGCAGTCAGCCTCCACAGCACTTTGTGCTTTTCCTCTCCTTAAATTCAGAAGTCTCACAGAATGTTCCACTGACCACAAGCCCGGTAGGAATTGAGCATGTCAGAGTCTTTCTAGGCTTCCTTCTGTTCTGCAGAGGGCTTCCCAGGAAATACCTGCTCTTGGGCCTATGAACTAGGCTCTGCTCCAGCTAGTTCCCAGAGGGGAGGCAACTGCCATTTTAGGGGCGCCTCCTCAACAAGACTTTGGGCTAATTAGGAAAAGGGAACGGGGCCTCCTTGAACAGATGCTGCTCTTCAGGGGCGTTCTTAAAAAGAAAATTGGTATAAATGAGCTTAAATGAAGCAGAATTAAGGCTGACAGGGAGCATGGCAGCTGCTGGCAGACAGGTAAACAGAGTGGAAAAAGCCAGGGCACAAGGACGGAGGAGCCCAAGTGTGGGGGAGGGGTGGTGGCAGATCTTCAGGGCAGGACAGGAGAGCAAGACGCCAGCCTGTAGAGCAGAGGAGGCGGAGCAACAGTGGCTGACAATGGAACCTGTGCCAGGGAACTTTAATTCCATAAAAACTGCCTACAAGGCAGCAGGCAGCCTCCTGGGCTCTGAGGCTATAGCAGTGATATCTCAGCTCTGAGTCCAGAGGGGGAGTGTGGCGGGGAATGTTCTAGAGGATGGGGGCGGGGGAGAGACAAGAAATATGACTTCAGTTAGTAATAGTTGTGAGAGCAGTAGAACAGGGAAATGTCTGTGCGCACGCCCATGAACTCTAGAACAGGTAGTCAGAGAGGTCCCTATGAAGCAGGGACACTGGAGATGGTCATCAAGGATAAACTTCTTTCTCCATTCCCAGGTGAGCAAATACTCAGTGCTGAACCATCGGACAACAGAATAGGTACCTTTCTATTAGAAAAAACAGTACTTCTTTCTAATCCAGTATCACAGCCACGGGAGCCCATCATTTGTAACTTTAATTTTTTTTCCTTTAGGGATGTTTTAGACTTATAGGAAAATTATAAAGATATTATCAGTTCAGTTCAGTTCAGTTCAGTTGCTCAGTCATGTCTGACTCTTTGCAACCCCTTGGACTGCAGCATGCCAAGCTTCCTGTCTATCATCTGCCAGAGCTTGCTTAAATTCTTGCCCATAGGGTGGGTGATGCCATCTGACCATCTTGTCCTCTGTCATACCCTTCTTCTTCTGCCTTTTGTTTATTGCAGCATTATTCTTTTGTTCCCAGCACATTATATAAAGCTTTTATATACCCCTCACCCACCTCCCCCTAAGGTTAACATCTTACATAACCATGATGCATTTATCAAGACTAAGTTGACAGTACTAGTACAGTGCTTTGCTTAGTCGCAAGTTGTGTCCTACTTGTTGTGACCCCATGGATTGCGGCCAGCCAGACCCTTCTTGTCCGCAGGGGTTCTCCAGGCAAGAATACTGGAGTGGGTTGCCATGTACTCCTCCAGGGGATCTTCCTAACCTAGGGATCAAACCCAGGTCTCCTCTATTGCAGGTGGCTTCTTTACCATCTGCGCTACCAGGTTCAGTAGTGTATACAGTACTTGTAGCTAAATGCTATAGACTGAATGTTTGTGTCTCCTCCTCCAAAATTCATATATTGAAATCCTAATCCTCAATATGATGGTATTAGGAGATTAGGGCCTTTGGGTGGTGATTAGATCATGAGGGTGGAACCCTGAATAATGAGATTAGTGCCCTTATAAAAGAGGCTCCAGAGAGCTCCTGTGACCCTCTGACTTGTGAGGGCACATCAAGAAGATAACCACCTATGAACCAGGAAGAGGGAAAACCAGACAGCAAATCTGCTGGCACCTTGATCTTGATCGTTCCAGCCTTTAGAAGTGTGGGAAATAAATGTTTGTTGGTTAAGTTTTACTTTATATTAAAGCCTTTGACTGTGTGGATCACAACAAACGTGTTTGGGGAAATTAAAGTAACCCTATGAAGCAGGGACACTGGAGATGGTCATCAAGGATAAACTTCTTTCTCCATTCCCAGGTGAGCAAATACTCAGTGCTGAACCATCGGACAACAGAATAGGTACCTTTCTATTAGAAAAAACAGTACTTCTTTCTAATCCAGTATCACAGCCACGGGAGCCCATCATTTGTAACTTTAATTTTTTTTCCTTTAGGGATGTTTTAGACTTATAGGAAAATTATAAAGATATTATCAGTTCAGTTCAGTTCAGTTCAGTTGCTCAGTCATGTCTGACTCTTTGCAACCCCTTGGACTGCAGCATGCCAAGCTTCCTGTCTATCATCTGCCAGAGCTTGCTTAAATTCTTGCCCATAGGGTGGGTGATGCCATCTGACCATCTTGTCCTCTGTCATACCCTTCTTCTTCTGCCTTTTGTTTATTGCAGCATTATTCTTTTGTTCCCAGCACATTATATAAAGCTTTTATATACCCCTCACCCACCTCCCCCTAAGGTTAACATCTTACATAACCATGATGCATTTATCAAGACTAAGTTGACAGTACTAGTACAGTGCTTTGCTTAGTCGCAAGTTGTGTCCTACTTGTTGTGACCCCATGGATTGCGGCCAGCCAGACCCTTCTTGTCCGCAGGGGTTCTCCAGGCAAGAATACTGGAGTGGGTTGCCATGTACTCCTCCAGGGGATCTTCCTAACCTAGGGATCAAACCCAGGTCTCCTCTATTGCAGGTGGCTTCTTTACCATCTGCGCTACCAGGTTCAGTAGTGTATACAGTACTTGTAGCTAAATGCTATAGACTGAATGTTTGTGTCTCCTCCTCCAAAATTCATATATTGAAATCCTAATCCTCAATATGATGGTATTAGGAGATTAGGGCCTTTGGGTGGTGATTAGATCATGAGGGTGGAACCCTGAATAATGAGATTAGTGCCCTTATAAAAGAGGCTCCAGAGAGCTCCTGTGACCCTCTGACTTGTGAGGGCACATCAAGAAGATAACCACCTATGAACCAGGAAGAGGGAAAACCAGACAGCAAATCTGCTGGCACCTTGATCTTGATCGTTCCAGCCTTTAGAAGTGTGGGAAATAAATGTTTGTTGGTTAAGTTTTACTTTATATTAAAGCCTTTGACTGTGTGGATCACAACAAACTGTGGAAAATTCTTAAAGAGCAGGGAATACCAGACAATCTTACCTGCCTCCTGAGAAACCTGTATGCAGAGCAAGAAGCAACAGTTAGAACTGGACATGGAACAATGGACTGGTGCAAAATTGGGAAGGGAATATGTCGAGGCTATATATTGTCATCCTGCTTACTTAACTTATATACAGAGTACATCATAAGGGATGCCGGGCTAGATGAATCCCAAGCTGGAATCAGGATTGCTGGGAGAAATACCAGCAACCTCAGATACACAGATGATACCACCCTAATGGCAGAAAGCAAACAGGAACTAAAGAGCCTTTTGATGAAGGTAAAAAAGCAGAGTGAAAAAGCTGGCTTAAAACTCAATATCCAGAAAATTAAGATCATAGAATCTGGTCCCATCACTTCATGGCAAACAGATGGGGAAAGAAGTGGAAACAGTGACAGATTTTATTTTGGGGGGCTCCAAAATCAACATGGATTGTGACTGCAGTCATGAAATTAAAAGAGGCTTGCTCCTTGGAAGAAAACGCAAACCTAGACAGCATATTAAAAACCAGAGACGTCACTTTGCCTACAAAGAGCCGTATTGTCAAAGCTGTGGTTTTTCCAGTAGTCATGCATGGATGCAAGAGTTGGCTGAGCACCAAAGAAATGATGCTTTTGAACTGTGGTGCTGGAGAAGACTCTTGAGTCTTGAGAGTCCCTTAGACATCAAGGAGATCAAACCAGTCAATCCTAAAGGAAATCAACCCTAAATATTCATTGGAAAAAATGATCCTGAAGCTGAAGCTCTTATACTTTGGCCACCTGATACGAAGAACTGACTCATTGGAAAAGACTGATGCTGGGAAAGATTGAGGGCAAGAGAGGATGAAATGGTTGGATGGCCCAACTGTGACCCTCTGACTTGTGAGGGCACATCAAGAAGATAACCACCTATGAACCAGGAAGAGGGAAAACCAGACAGCAAATCTGCTGGCACCTTGATCTTGATCGTTCCAGCCTTTAGAAGTGTGGGAAATAAATGTTTGTTGGTTAAGTTTTACTTTATATTAAAGCCTTTGACTGTGTGGATCACAACAAACTGTGGAAAATTCTTAAAGAGCAGGGAATACCAGACAATCTTACCTGCCTCCTGAGAAACCTGTATGCAGAGCAAGAAGCAACAGTTAGAACTGGACATGGAACAATGGACTGGTGCAAAATTGGGAAGGGAATATGTCGAGGCTATATATTGTCATCCTGCTTACTTAACTTATATACAGAGTACATCATAAGGGATGCCGGGCTAGATGAATCCCAAGCTGGAATCAGGATTGCTGGGAGAAATACCAGCAACCTCAGATACACAGATGATACCACCCTAATGGCAGAAAGCAAACAGGAACTAAAGAGCCTTTTGATGAAGGTAAAAAAGCAGAGTGAAAAAGCTGGCTTAAAACTCAATATCCAGAAAATTAAGATCATAGAATCTGGTCCCATCACTTCATGGCAAACAGATGGGGAAAGAAGTGGAAACAGTGACAGATTTTATTTTGGGGGGCTCCAAAATCAACATGGATTGTGACTGCAGTCATGAAATTAAAAGAGGCTTGCTCCTTGGAAGAAAACGCAAACCTAGACAGCATATTAAAAACCAGAGACGTCACTTTGCCTACAAAGAGCCGTATTGTCAAAGCTGTGGTTTTTCCAGTAGTCATGCATGGATGCAAGAGTTGGCTGAGCACCAAAGAAATGATGCTTTTGAACTGTGGTGCTGGAGAAGACTCTTGAGTCTTGAGAGTCCCTTAGACATCAAGGAGATCAAACCAGTCAATCCTAAAGGAAATCAACCCTAAATATTCTTTGGAAAAACTGATCCTGAAGCTGAAGCTCTTATACTTTGGCCACCTGATACGAAGAACTGACTCATTGGAAAAGACTGATGCTGGGAAAGATTGAGGGCAAGAGAGGATGAAATGGTTGGATGGCATCATCAACTCAATGGACATGAGTTTGAGCAAAGTCCGGGAGATAATAAAGGACAGGGAAGCCTGGTGTGCTGCAGTTCATGGGGTGGCAAAGAGTTGGACATGACTTAGTGACTTAACAAAAAGTTTATGATCTTTTTGCTATCACAGCCCAAACAGACTAGGATACTTAATTACAGAAACAAATTTGGATTTCACGTTACTTATCTTTTAATATGTTAGTTATTTAATCATTCAACTACTCTGGCCAAATTGAAGTTCAGAGACATTGTGACTTGAAGAAGATGATACATAGCAAGTAAGTGGGGAAGTTCAGGTTGCAATTCAGGTCTGACTTTCAAATGTGTGCTTTTTCTAGATAATGCTGTCTCTTTGAAGGAGGATAAGTCATATATGGTCATACCACCCTGAACATGCCTGATCTTGACTTAAGGAGAAGTCAATATGTCAGTCTAGATCCTTGGAGAAGAGGACACCAAGAGATGATTAACCATGTAATTGTTTATTTGGGAAAAATGCCTGAAATAGGGAGGGAGCCAGAAGAGAGTTGTCAGATTTCCATGAAAGTCTGACCCTGAATGAAAGGAGAGGCCTTTGGGTACCAACAAAGGAGTCCTTTCTGAGTAGAGGACTAGAACAACCCACAGGAGGTAGGCTTAGTAAAGCTTGTGATGGATTTTAAGTGTAGCAGCTGAGGCCTTCAGCCAGTTAAGGAGTCCAGTAGTAGGAGTCCATTTTGCTGCTAGCAGCTTTAAGAACCCCAAAACCTAGACAGCATATTAAAACCAGAGACGTCACTTTGCCTACAAAGAGCCGTATTGTCAAAGCTGTGGTTTTCCAGTAGTCATGCATGGATGCAAGAGTTGGCTGAGCACCAAAGAAATGATGCTTTTGAACTGTGGTGCTGGAGAAGACTCTTGAGTCTTGAGAGTCCCTTAGACATCAAGGAGATCAAACCAGTCAATCCTAAAGGAAATCAACCCTAAATATTCATTGGAAAAAATGATCCTGAAGCTGAAGCTCTTATACTTTGGCCACCTGATACGAAGAACTGACTCATTGGAAAAGACTGATGCTGGGAAAGATTGAGGGCAAGAGAGGATGAAATGGTTGGATGGCATCATCAACTCAATGGACATGAGTTTGAGCAAAGTCCGGGAGATAATAAAGGACAGGGAAGCCTGGTGTGCTGCAGTTCATGGGGTGGCAAAGAGTTGGACATGACTTAGTGACTTAACAAAAAAAAGTTTATGATCTTTTTGCTATCACAGCCCAAACAGACTAGGATACTTAATTACAGAAACAAATTTGGATTTCACGTTACTTATCTTTTAATATGTTAGTTATTTAATCATTCAACTACTCTGGCCAAATTGAAGTTCAGAGACATTGTGACTTGAAGAAGATGATACATAGCAAGTAAGTGGGGAAGTTCAGGTTGCAATTCAGGTCTGACTTTCAAATGTGTGCTTTTTCTAGATAATGCTGTCTCTTTGAAGGAGGATAAGTCATATATGGTCATACCACCCTGAACATGCCTGATCTTGACTTAAGGAGAAGTCAATATGTCAGTCTAGATCCTTGGAGAAGAGGACACCAAGAGATGATTAACCATGTAATTGTTTATTTGGGAAAAATGCCTGAAATAGGGAGGGAGCCAGAAGAGAGTTGTCAGATTTCCATGAAAGTCTGACCCTGAATGAAAGGGAGAGGCCTTTGGGTACCAACAAAGGAGTCCTTTCTGAGTAGAGGACTAGAACAACCCACAGGAGGTAGGCTTAGTAAAGCTTGTGATGGATTTTAAGTGTAGCAGCTGAGGCCTTCAGCCAGTTAAGGAGTCCAGTAGTAGGAGTCCATTTTGCTCAAAATGCAATTTCATGGCTGCCACAGTTAAAACACAGAGAGATTTTGTATTTCCTTTTAGGTCTGCCCGTGGAAGGGAGATTATTGATGAGTTGGGTGAGGTCCAATGAGGTGGGCAAGGCAGCTTGCCTTATTGGATCCATCAGTTCCCTGTTGGAGCTGGTAGCCCAGGAATACCAAAATAATGGTTAAATTTTATGGGCTGATTTTATCTAGGCTTTAGGGAGCCCAGAAATTCTAGTCAAACATTATTCTGGGTGTATTTGTGAGAGTGTTTTCAGATGGGATTAACATTTGTATTGGTAGATGATCAAGCAGATTGCCCTCCCTAATATGGGCATTGGGGGGCTACATCCAATCAGTTGAAGGCCTGAATCTAACAGAATTCACCCTCTAGTAGGAGAAAATTCCTCTTCCTTGGCAGCTTTTGAATTGGGACACCTGCTTTTTCCTGCCTGCAAATCTCAACTGGAACACTGGCTCTGCCCGGGTCTTGAGCTGGGACTCCACCATCTTTGTCCCGGCACTCCGCCATCGGCTCTGCCGGGTCGCAGGGCTGTGAACCCAGACTGAAATAAAACATCAGCTCACCTGGGGCTCCAGCTTGATGACTCACCCTTCAGATCTTGGGACTCGTCTGCCTCCGTAATTATATCAGTCAATTTCACATGTATATATCTCCTGAAAGTGAAAAAGTGAAAGTGTTGGTCACTCAGTCATTTGCTTCAAACTGACGTAGAGGGTCAAATGTGTGCTTTTTCTAGATAATGCTGTCTCTTTGAAGGAGGATAAGTCATAGAAAATTCTTGACTTAAGGAGAAGTCAATATGTCAGTCTAGATCCTTGGAGAAGAGGACACCAAGAGATGATTAACCATGTAATTGTTTATTTGGGAAAAATGCCTGAAATAGGGAGGGAGCCAGAAGAGAGTTGTCAGATTTCCATGAAAGTCTGACCCTGAATGAAAGGGAGAGGCCTTTGGGTACCAACAAAGGAGTCCTTTCTGAGTAGAGGACTAGAACAACCCACAGGAGGTAGGCTTAGTAAAGCTTGTGATGGATTTTAAGTGTAGCAGCTGAGGCCTTCAGCCAGTTAAGGAGTCCAGTAGTAGGAGTCCATTTTGCTCAAAATGCAATTTCATGGCTGCCACAGTTAAAACACAGAGAGATTTTGTATTTCCTTTTAGGTCTGCCCGTGGAAGGGAGATTATTGATGAGTTGGGTGAGGTCCAATGAGGTGGGCAAGGCAGCTTGCCTTATTGGATCCATCAGTTCCCTGTTGGAGCTGGTAGCCCAGGAATACCAAAATAATGGTTAAATTTTATGGGCTGATTTTATCTAGGCTTTAGGGAGCCCAGAAATTCTAGTCAAACATTATTCTGGGTGTATTTGTGAGAGTGTTTTCAGATGGGATTAACATTTGTATTGGTAGATGATCAAGCAGATTGCCCTCCCTAATATGGGCATTGGGGGGCTACATCCAATCAGTTGAAGGCCTGAATCTAACAGAATTCACCCTCTAGTAGGAGAAAATTCCTCTTCCTTGGCAGCTTTTGAATTGGGACACCTGCTTTTTCCTGCCTGCAAATCTCAACTGGAACACTGGCTCTGCCCGGGTCTTGAGCTGGGACTCCACCATCTTTGTCCCGGCACTCCGCCATCGGCTCTGCCGGGTCTCAGGCCTTTGAACTCAGAATGAAATAAAAACATCAGCTCACCTGGGGCTCCAGCTTGATGACTCACCCTTCAGATCTTGGGACTCGTCTGCCTCCGTAATTATATCAGTCAATTTCACATGTATATATCTCCTGAAAGTGAAAAAAGTGAAAGTGTTGGTCACTCAGTCATGTTAGACTCTTTACAATATCATGGACTTGTAGCCCTCCAGGCTCCTCTGTCCATTGGGATTCACCAGGCAAGAATACTAGAATGGGTTGCCATTTCCTTCTCCAGAGGGTCTTCCTGACCCAGGGATCAAACCCAGGTCTCTAGCATTGCAAGGCAGCTTTTTAACCATCTGAGCCACTAGGGAAGTCTCCCACTGATTCTGTTTCCCTGGATTTACCCAAACATTATACCTGATGTACTCAATGTCAAGGCCGACCATAGTATCTCATGGGGTTCCGTTTTCTCTTCTGCCATCAAACTCCACTACACACTTGAATTGTAGGTTGGATGGAGAAAGGGTCTAAGAAGAGCATGGGAAGGTCCAGAAGAATCAGTTAAGGATCAGTTACGTCCAGAGCAAAGCCTCCCGCTTACCTCTGGGTGTGTAGGCTCTCTCATAACCATGACCTGAGGTGATGGCACTTGTAAGGGCATCAAGAAGTCCCTCCAGCTGGCAGCTGGCTCTCTAGTGAAAGTAACAAACCCAACAAATACCTCAGAATAGATCCATCACCTCAGCTCTGTATGGTTTGTAGATTCTGGGAGATACAGCCATCTCAGACTTGCCTGGCTGTTCTTCCTAAAGATTCCCTAACCTCCAGGAGGGCTGATACTGGCCCTGCTCCAGACCAAAAATAACAAGATTTCTTCCCAAAGGAGAGTAGTCCTGTCTTGTAGCTGGGGAGGCCTTGGATGATCTGTCACTGTCCACAGGCAGCCATTTCTGCTGCCCCTCAGTACTCTTTGATTCATGTCTTGTCTGAAGCTTCTGGGTTCTCCTGTTCTACTTTCCTACTAGATGCCTCCTGTGCTTGGTCCTGAAATTCTGGAACCCAGCATGTGAGTAATTGAATTAGATAGTCTCTCTTAAATGGAAATAAAATGGATAGTCTCTCTTTCTTGATCTAGCCACCATCCCTTCTACCCTCAGCCCAGGGAGGACCCCTCTGATTCCGAAGTACTTGCACTGAGGAAGCCCAGGATCCCCAGACACTGCTAAGCAAAGGCCTCCTCACATTCGACTCTCCACTGCCTTGCTTGCATCCTGGCATCCTCAGAAGCCACTTCTTCAACTAAGAATTTTCAACAGTGGCATCAGTTGTTCAGTCTAGAGAACTGAATCACGTTCAACTCCTTGTGACTCCATGAACTGCAGTACTTCAGGCTTCTCTGTCCTTCATTATCTCCCAGAGTTTGCTCAAACTCATGTCCATTGAGTTGATGATGCCATCCAATCATCTCATCCTCTGTCACCTCCTTCTCCTCTTGCCCTCAATCTTTCCCAGTATCAGTCTTTTCCAATGAGTCAGTTCTTCGTATCAGGTGGCCAAAGTATAAGAGCTTCAGCTTCAGGATCAGTTTTTCCAACGAATATTTAGGGTTGATTTCCTTTAGGATTGACTGGTTTGATCTCCTTGATGTCTAAGGGACTCTCAAGACTCAAGAGTCTTCTCCAGCACCACAGTTCAAAAGCATCATTTCTTTGGTGCTCAGCCAACTCTTGCATCCATGCATGACTACTGGAAAAACCACAGCTTTGACAATACGGCTCTTTGTAGGCAAAGTGACGTCTCTGGTTTTTAATATGCTGTCTAGGTTTGCGTTTTCTTCCAAGGAGCAAGCCTCTTTTAATTTCATGACTGCAGTCACAATCCATGTTGATTTTGGAGCCCCCCAAAATAAAATCTGTCACTGTTTCCACTTCTTTCCCCATCTGTTTGCCATGAAGTGATGGGACCAGATTCTATGATCTTAATTTTCTGGATATTGAGTTTTAAGCCAGCTTTTTCACTCTGCTTTTTTACCTTCATCAAAAGGCTCTTTAGTTCCTGTTTGCTTTCTGCCATTAGGGTGGTATCATCTGTGTATCTGAGGTTGCTGGTATTTCTCCCAGCAATCCTGATTCCAGCTTGGGATTCATCTAGCCCGGCATCCCTTATGATGTACTCTGTATATAAGTTAAGTAAGCAGGATGACAATATATAGCCTCGACATACTCCCTTCCCAATTTTGCACCAGTCCATTGTTCCATGTCCAGTTCTAACTGTTGCTTCTTGCTCTGCATACAGGTTTCTCAGGAGGCAGGTAAGGTGGTATTCCCATCTCTTACTGAACTTGAGGCTGAATAATTGTTGTGCAGGCGTTGCCCTGTAGGATGTTGGACAACACTGCTGGTCTCTTATCAATTACATGCCCATTGTTTCCTCAGTTTTGACAACCAAAAATGTCATTAGATACTTTCCAACATCCCCTGCCCTAACCTAAAGTCTCTCTGTTTGAACTCTAGAGCCACAGGAGAACCTGGGCTGGGACTGACTAGACAAGTAGAGGAAACCAGTGAGAGAGAAGCAAGAGCCTTCAAAACCACCCTTGCCACAACCTCCATGAACCAAGCCTACTCAGACTTCAGCTTTTCAAAAACTGCTTCCTCTTGGTTCCCACCATATAGCTGTTTCCCCTTCCTTAAAAAACAGACTATTAAAAAAAAAAAAAAACTGACTATTTTATGGGACTTCTCTAGTGGTCCAGTGGCTAAGACTCCATGCTCCTAATGGAGGGGGCTCAGGTTTGATCCCTGACTGGGGAACTAGATTTCTTTGGTGCTCAGCCAACTCTGCATCCTCTGACACAAAAAGTTAAAACGGCTCTTTGTAGGCAAAGTGACGTCTCTGGTTTTTAATATGCTGTCTAGGTTTGCGTTTTCTTCCAAGGAGCAAGCCTCTTTTAATTTCATGACTGCAGTCACAATCCATGTTGATTTTGGAGCCCCCCAAAATAAAATCTGTCACTGTTTCCACTTCTTTCCCCATCTGTTTGCCATGAAGTGATGGGACCAGATTCTATGATCTTAATTTTCTGGATATTGAGTTTTAAGCCAGCTTTTTCACTCTGCTTTTTTACCTTCATCAAAAGGCTCTTTAGTTCCTGTTTGCTTTCTGCCATTAGGGTGGTATCATCTGTGTATCTGAGGTTGCTGGTATTTCTCCCAGCAATCCTGATTCCAGCTTGGGATTCATCTAGCCCGGCATCCCTTATGATGTACTCTGTATATAAGTTAAGTAAGCAGGATGACAATATATAGCCTCGACATACTCCCTTCCCAATTTTGCACCAGTCCATTGTTCCATGTCCAGTTCTAACTGTTGCTTCTTGCTCTGCATACAGGTTTCTCAGGAGGCAGGTAAGGTGGTATTCCCATCTCTTACTGAACTTGAGGCTGAATAATTGTTGTGCAGGCGTTGCCCTGTAGGATGTTGGACAACACTGCTGGTCTCTTATCAATTACATGCCCATTGTTTCCTCAGTTTTGACAACCAAAAATGTCATTAGATACTTTCCAACATCCCCTGCCCTAACCTAAAGTCTCTCTGTTTGAACTCTAGAGCCACAGGAGAACCTGGGCTGGGACTGACTAGACAAGTAGAGGAAACCAGTGAGAGAGAAGCAAGAGCCTTCAAAACCACCCTTGCCACAACCTCCATGAACCAAGCCTACTCAGACTTCAGCTTTTCAAAAACTGCTTCCTCTTGGTTCCCACCATATAGCTGTTTCCCCTTCCTTAAAAAACAGACTATTAAAAAAAAAAAAAAACTGACTATTTTATGGGACTTCTCTAGTGGTCCAGTGGCTAAGACTCCATGCTCCTAATGGAGGGGGCTCAGGTTTGATCCCTGACTGGGGAACTAGATCCCACATGCTGCAACTAAAGATCCCGTATACCACAACAACGATCAAAGATCCCAGGCACCACAGTGACTAAGACCCAACACGGCTAAATAAATAAATGTTGTTGTTGTTGTTGTTGTTTAAAAAACATACAATTTTAGGGCTTCCCTGGTAGCTCAGTGGTAAAGAGTTCACGTGCCAATGCAGGTGACACGGGTTCAATCCCTGAGCCAGGAAGATCCCACATGCTGCGGAGCAACTACACCCGTGAGCCACAACTGTTGAGCCTGTGCTCTAGAGCCTTGGAGCCACAACTATGGAGCTCATGTGCCGCAACTACTGAAGCCCGTGTGCCCTAGAGCCTGAGTTCCACAGCAAGAGAAGTCACCACAACAAGAAGCCTGCTCACCTCAATGAGAGAGTAGCCCCCACTCCCTGAAACTAGAGAAAACACTATGACAGCAGTGAAAACCCAGAATAGCCAAAAATAAATAAATAAATAAAAATTCAAAAGTTTAAAAAAAAGCATACTATTTTAAAGAGCACTTTAAGATTTACAGAAAAATGGCAAAGATATTATTCAAAGTAACCATCCACCTGCACCTGTTATCAACAACTTCAATTAGTATGGTTCATTTATTACATTACAATTAATGAACTAATACTAATATATTTTTTAAACTAAAATAAAACTATTTTATTCAGATTTCCTTTGTTGTTACCTGATGTCCTTTTTCTGATCCAAGATCTCATTGAAGATACCATATGACATTTACTATCATGTCTCTTAGGCGCCCCATGGCCGTGACAGTTTCTCCAACTTTCCTGATATGTGCTGACCTCAACAATGTTGAGAACTGATCAGGTGTTTTCTAAGATAACCTCTATCGGAATTTGCTTTTTTTTTATTATTTTTTAGTATATCAGCTATGTGTTGGTTACTTCTTTCTTTTGCTCTTTCTTTTTGGCCATGCTGGGTCTTGCTTTTTATGGGCCTTCTCTAGTTGTAGCGAGTGGGGTCTACTCTCTAGTTACTGTTGGGGCCTTTCATTGTGGTGTTCTCTTGTTGCAGAGGAGAGGTTCTAGAGGGTTCAGGCTTCAAAGTTGTAGCACTCTGGCTTAATTGCTCTGTGGCAATGTGGATCAGGGATCAAACCTGTTCCCTAAATTGGCGGTTGGATTCCCAACCAGTGGACCATCAGGGAAGCCCTCCTGTTCTTTTTTTTTTTTTTTTACATTTCTTTTTTTTTTTTTTAAACCTTTATTTTACTTTTAACTTTTACAGAGTTTTGTTGTTTACAGATATGTATGTTCTCAGATTAGTCATATGTATATCCCCCCCTTCCCTCCCCTCCCCTCCCGACCATCACACAGCACCCCTGAAGGATCCCCTTTTCTCACAGAGCAATGACTAGAGCTATTTTCTTCACTTATGGTAGTACAGGTCTTCATGCTACTTCCTTTACGCCTCTCACCCACTGTTCCTTCCCCACAATGTCCATATGACCACTGTCCATGTCTGTCTTTCTGTCGCTTCACTGCATGTGCCATCATCACCATCCTACTAGATTCCATATATATGTGTTAATATACTGTATTTGTCCTTCTCTTTCTGACTGACTTCACTTTTGATGATACGTTCTAGATCCAGCCACCTCATTAGGGTTGATTCTTCTGCATTTCTCTTTACAGCTGTGTAGTATTCCATTGTATATATGTACCACAGCTTTTGGATCCATTCGTTCGTCGATGGGCATCTAGGTTCCTTCCATGTTCTAGCTATCGTATAGAGAGCTGCAATGAACATTGGGGTACAGGTGCTTCTTTCAGTTTTGATTTCGTCAGGGTATAAGCCTCAGAGTGGGATTGCTGGGTCATATGGTGCTTCTATTTTTAGTTTTTTAAGAAATCTCCAGACTGTCTTCCATAGAGGCTGTATCAATTTACACTCCCACCAGCAATGCAGGAGTGTTCCCTTTTCTCCGCAGCCTCTCCAGCATTTATTGTCTGTCGATTTGTGGATGATGGCCATTCTGACGGATGTGAGGTGATATCTCATTGTAGTTTTGATTTGCATTTCTCTAATTATTAGTGAAGTTGAGCATCGTTTCATGTGTTTTGGGGCCATCTGTATGTCATCGTTGGAGAGGTGTCTGTTTAGATCCTTTTCCCATTTTTTGATTGGGTTGTTCGTTTTTCCAGTGCTGAGTTGTCTGAGTTGCTTGTCGATTTTGGAGATTAATTCTTTGTCTGTTGTTTCATTTGCTATGATTTTCTCCCACTCTGAGGGCTGTCTGTTCAGCTTTTTTGTAATTTCTTTAGCTGTACAAAAGCTTTTAAGTTTCATTAGGTCCCACATGTTCATTTGTCTTTTTAGTTCCACTATTCTAGTAGGTGGGTCAGAGAAGATCTTGCTGTGATTGATGTCCTTGAGGGTTTGGGCTATATTCTCCTCTAAGAGTTTGATGGTTTCTGGCCTTACATTTAAGTCTTTAATCCATTTTGAGTTGATCTTTGTGTATGGTGTCAGGGTATGTTCCAACTTCATTTTCCTGCATGTAGCTGTCCAATTTTCCCAGCACCATTTGTTGAAGAGGCTGTCTTTGTCCCATTTTATATGTTCGCCTCCTTTGTCAAAAATAAGGTACCCATAGGTGCGTGGGTTGATCTCTGGGTTCTCGATCTTGTTCCGTTGGTCGATATTTCTGTTTTTGTGCCAGTACCATACTGTCTTGATGACTGTTGCTTTGTAGTAGAGTCTGAAGTTGGGGAGGCTGATCCCCCCAGCTCCATTCTTCTTCCTGAGGATTGCTTTGGCTATTCGAGGTCTTTTGTGTTTCCATATGAACTGTGTTATTCGTTGGTCTAGTTCTGTGAAGAATGTCATTGGAAGTTTGATAGGGATCGCATTGAATCTATAGATGACATTTGGTAGTATGGTCATTTTCACAATATTGATTCTCCCGACCCAGGAACATGGAATATTTCTCCATCTGTTAACTCTTCTTTAATGTCTCTCATGAGTGTCTTGTAATTTTCTGTGTACAGTTCTTTTGTTTCTTTGGGTAGGTTTATTCCTAGATATTTGATTCTTTTGGTTGTGATGGTGAAGGGGATTGCCTCTTTGATTTCATTTTCTGATTTTTCATTGTTTGTGTATAGGAATGCCAGTGACTTCTGTGTGTTGACTTTGTATCCTGCGACTTTGCTGAATTCATTGATTAGCTCTAGTAGCTTTGTAACCGTGTCTTTGGGATTTTCTATGTATAATATCATGTCGTCTGCAAAAAGAGAGAGCTTGACTTCTTCCTTTCCAATCTGGATTCCTTTGATTTCTTTCTCTTCTCTTATTGCTGTTGCTAGGACTTCCAGGACTATGTTGAATAGTAGTGGTGAAAGTGGACACCCCTGTCTTGTTCCTGATCTTAGAGGGAATGCTTTCAGTTTTTCACCATTAACAAAAATGTTCGCTGTGGGCTTCTCATAGATGGCTTTTATTATGTTGAGATAGGTTCCTTCTATGCCCATTTTCTGAAGAGTTTTTATCATAAATGGATGTTGTACTTTGTCAAAGGCTTTTTCTGCATCTATTGAGATGATCATGTGACTTTTGTTTTTCAATTTGTTGATATGGTGTATCACGTTTTCCTGCATGTAGCTGTCCAATTTTCCCAGCACCATTTGTTGAAGAGGCTGTCTTTGTCCCATTTTATATGTTCGCCTCCTTTGTCAAAAATAAGGTACCCATAGGTGCGTGGGTTGATCTCTGGGTTCTCGATCTTGTTCCGTTGGTCGATATTTCTGTTTTTGTGCCAGTACCATACTGTCTTGATGACTGTTGCTTTGTAGTAGAGTCTGAAGTTGGGGAGGCTGATCCCCCCAGCTCCATTCTTCTTCCTGAGGATTGCTTTGGCTATTCGAGGTCTTTTGTGTTTCCATATGAACTGTGTTATTCGTTGGTCTAGTTCTGTGAAGAATGTCATTGGAAGTTTGATAGGGATCGCATTGAATCTATAGATGACATTTGGTAGTATGGTCATTTTCACAATATTGATTCTCCCGACCCAGGAACATGGAATATTTCTCCATCTGTTAACTCTTCTTTAATGTCTCTCATGAGTGTCTTGTAATTTTCTGTGTACAGTTCTTTTGTTTCTTTGGGTAGGTTTATTCCTAGATATTTGATTCTTTTGGTTGTGATGGTGAAGGGGATTGCCTCTTTGATTTCATTTTCTGATTTTTCATTGTTTGTGTATAGGAATGCCAGTGACTTCTGTGTGTTGACTTTGTATCCTGCGACTTTGCTGAATTCATTGATTAGCTCTAGTAGCTTTGTAACCGTGTCTTTGGGATTTTCTATGTATAATATCATGTCGTCTGCAAAAAGAGAGAGCTTGACTTCTTCCTTTCCAATCTGGATTCCTTTGATTTCTTTCTCTTCTCTTATTGCTGTTGCTAGGACTTCCAGGACTATGTTGAATAGTAGTGGTGAAAGTGGACACCCCTGTCTTGTTCCTGATCTTAGAGGGAATGCTTTCAGTTTTTCACCATTAACAAAAATGTTCGCTGTGGGCTTCTCATAGATGGCTTTTATTATGTTGAGATAGGTTCCTTCTATGCCCATTTTCTGAAGAGTTTTTATCATAAATGGATGTTGTACTTTGTCAAAGGCTTTTTCTGCATCTATTGAGATGATCATGTGACTTTTGTTTTTCAATTTGTTGATATGGTGTATCACGTTGATTTATTTGCGGATGTTGAAGAATCCTTGCATGCCTGGGGTGAACCCAACTTGATCGTGATGAATGAGCTTTTTGATGTGTTGCTGAATTCTGTTTGCTAGGATTTTGTTGAGGATTTTGGCATCTAGATTCATGAGTGAAATTGGCCTATAATTTTCTTTTTTTGTGATGTCTTTGCCTGGCTTTGGTATCAGGGTGATGGTGGCCTCGTAGAATGTGTTTGGGAGTGTTCCTTCCTGGGCAATTTTTTGGAAGAGTTTTAGAAGGACAGGCATTAGCTCTTCTTTAAATGTTTGATTGAATTCACTTGTGAAACCATCTGGCCCTGGGCTTTTATTTTTGGGTAGATTTTTGATCACAAGGTCGATTTCTGAGCTTGTGATTGACTTGTTCATAGTTTCTATTTCTTCCTGGTTGAGTCTTGGGAGATTAATCTTCTCTAAGAAACTGTCCATCTCTTCCAGGTTGTCCAGTTTGTTGCCATAGAGTTGTTCATAATAGTCTCTTATAATCCTTTGGATTTCTGCATTATCCGTTGTAATCTCTCCTTTTTCATTTTTGATTTTGGTGATCTGGTTCTTCTCTCTCTTTTTCTTGATGAGTCTGGCCAGTGGTGTGTCAATTTTATTTACCTTTTCGAAGAACCAGCTTTTTGTTTTATTTATCTTTACTATTGTTTCTTTTGTTTCTTTATCATTTATTTCTGCTCTGATCTTTATGATTTCCCTTCTTCTGCTGGCTTTGGGGTGTTTTTGTTCTTCTTTCTCCAGTTGTTTTAAGTGTAAGGTAAGGTCGTCTGTTTGAGATTTTCCTAATTTCTTGAGGTGGGATTGAATTGCTATAAACTTCCCTCTTAGAACTGCTTTTGCAGTATCCCATAGGTTTTGCACTGTCGTGTGTTCATTGTCATTTTCTTCTAGGAATTTTTTAATTTCTCCTTTGATTTCCTCAATGATCAGTTGGTTTTTTAGGTATGTGTTGTTTAATCTCCATGTGTTTGTGTTTTTAGCGGTTTTTTTCCTGTAGTTGATCTCTAGTCTCACTGCATTGTGGTCCGAGAAGATGGTTGATAGTATTTCAGTTTTCTTGAATTGACTGAGGATTGATTTGTGGCCCAAGATGTGGTCTATCCTGGAGAATGTTCCGTGAGCACTTGAGAAGAAAGTGTATTGTATTCTTCTGCTTTTGGATGGAAAGTCCTAAAGATATCAATGAGGTCCATTTCTTCTATGTGGCATTTAAGGCTTGTGTTTCTTTATTATTTTTCTGTTTGGATGATCTGTCCATTGGTGTGAGAGGAGTGTTAAAGTCTCCTACTATGATTGTGTTGCTGTCAATGTCTTCTTTTATGTCTGAAAGTGTTTGTCTTATGTATTGGGGTGCTCCTGCGTTGGGAGCATAGATATTTATGATTGTTATGTCTTCTTCTTGGATGGATCCCTTAATCATGATGTAGTGACCTGCCTTGTCTCTTAGAATCTTCTCTACTTTAAAATCTATTTTGTCTGATATGAGGATTGCTACTCCAGCTTTCTTTTGATTTCCATTTGCATGGAATATCTTTTTCCAGCCTCTCACTTTCAGTCTATGAGTGTCTCTAGGTCTGAAGTGAGTTTCCTGGAGGCAGCATATGTATGGGTCGTGTTTTTAGATCCATTCAGCCACTCTGTGTCTTTTGGTTGGGGCGTTTAGTCCATTGACATTCAAAGTAATTACTGATACATATGATCCTATTGTCATCTTCTTAGATGTTATGATGGGTTTGTTTCGTGGATCTTCTCCTTTTATACTTGTTTTCTATAGAAGTCCCTTTAACACTTGTTGTAAGGCTGGTTTGGTGTGACTAAATTCTTTTAATTTTTGCTTGTCTGTAAAGCTTTTGATTTCTCCATCAATTTTGAATGAGATCCTTGCAGGGTAGAGGATTCTTGGTTGCAGATTATTCTCTTTCAGCCGTTTAAATGTGTCCTGCCATTCCCTTCTGGCCTGCAGAGTTTCTGTTGAAAGATCAGCTGTTAAACGGATGGGCTTTCCCTTGTATGTCACTAGTTGCTTTTCCCTTGCTGCTTTGAGAATTCTGTCTTTGTGTTTAATTTGTGTTAACTTCATTAATATGTGTCTTGGTGTGTTTCTTCTCAGATTGATTCTGTATGGTACTCTTTGTGCTTCTTGGACTTGATTGACTATTTCTTTTCCCATGTTGGGGAAATTTTCAACTAGAATCTCTTCAAAAATTTTCTCATAGCCTTTCTTTTTTTCTTCTTCTTCTGGAACCCCTATAATTCGAATATTGGTGCGTTTGATATTATCCCAGAGGTCTCTGAGGCTGTCCTCTGCTTTTTTCATTCTTTGAGCTAGAGTCTGTTTTTCAGCAGTTACTTCCACCATTTTGTCTTCCAGCTCACTTATCCGGTCTTCTGTCTCAGATACTCTGCTCTTGATTCCTTCTACAGTGTTTTTCAGTTCAGCAATTGAGTTGTTTGTCTCTGTTACTTTTTTGGTAAGTTCTTGTATTTCTTTATTCAGTGTGTTAGTTGTATCTTGCAATTTCTCTGAAATTCTGTGTTCAGTGTCTTTGATCATCTTTACTATCATTCTTCTGAAATCACTTTCAGAAAGTTTGTCCAAATTCTCTTCATTAATTTGATCTTGTGTGTTTGTGGATTGTTCCTTCACTTGTGTGGTATTTCTCTGCCGTTTCATTGTTATTATTAATTTTTTAAAACTGACTCTGTTTGGGATTTCCTTTTCCCAGACTTTGAGTTACGTCTGTTGGTGTTTGTTGTTTGGATGGGGCTTCTATTCTGGGTGATGCTGGTGATTGGGTGATGTCAGGACTTGCATACAAGTGATTACCTTTGTTGGCGTTCTCACTTGTATACTGCTCTTTAGTGTTAGGCGTTCTCTAGTATTGTAGAGTTTTGGAGCCAGTGCACCCTCCTTAAAACCCCGGGGCTTGTTGCCTGACCAGGGAATGAAGATTTCACGGCTGGTTTGTTATGGCATTACATGATATTAAAACATATATATGCAAATGAGAAACAGAAGGTATACCTTTGACAAATGGCAATTTAAAAATTATGCAAGTACTATTTAGCGTATTGAATTTTTTTAATACATACAGTTTTTTCCAGCCGTTTAAATGTGTCCTGCCATTCCCTTCTGGCCTGCAGAGTTTCTGTTGAAAGATCAGCTGTTAAACGTATGGGCTTTCCCTTGTATGTCACTAGTTGCTTTTCCCTTGCTGCTTTGAGAATTCTGTCTTTGTGTTTAATTTGTGTTAACTTCATTAATATGTGTCTTGGTGTGTTTCTTCTCAGATTGATTCTGTATGGTACTCTTTGTGCTTCTTGGACTTGATTGACTATTTCTTTTCCCATGTTGGGGAAATTTTCAACTAGAATCTCTTCAAAAATTTTCTCATAGCCTTTCTTTTTTTCTTCTTCTTCTGGAACCCCTATAATTCGAATATTGGTGCGTTTGATATTATCCCAGAGGTCTCTGAGGCTGTCCTCTGCTTTTTTCATTCTTTGAGCTAGAGTCTGTTTTTCAGCAGTTACTTCCACCATTTTGTCTTCCAGCTCACTTATCCGGTCTTCTGTCTCAGATACTCTGCTCTTGATTCCTTCTACAGTGTTTTTCAGTTCAGCAATTGAGTTGTTTGTCTCTGTTACTTTTTTGGTAAGTTCTTGTATTTCTTTATTCAGTGTGTTAGTTGTATCTTGCAATTTCTCTGAAATTCTGTGTTCAGTGTCTTTGATCATCTTTACTATCATTCTTCTGAAATCACTTTCAGAAAGTTTGTCCAAATTCTCTTCATTAATTTGATCTTGTGTGTTTGTGGATTGTTCCTTCACTTGTGTGGTATTTCTCTGCCGTTTCATTGTTATTATTAATTTTTTAAAACTGACTCTGTTTGGGATTTCCTTTTCCCAGACTTTGAGTTACGTCTGTTGGTGTTTGTTGTTTGGATGGGGCTTCTATTCTGG
The DNA here is from genome assembly GCA_022376925.1 of Tragulus kanchil. Lineage (NCBI taxonomy): Eukaryota > Metazoa > Chordata > Mammalia > Artiodactyla > Tragulidae > Tragulus > Tragulus kanchil. Next base: position 71,429,182 of record JAIOJX010000029.1, on the reverse strand, counting down.
GTGATGCTGGTGATTGGGTGATGTCAGGACTTGCATACAAGTGATTACCTTTGTTGGCGTTCTCACTTGTATACTGCTCTTTAGTGTTAGGCGTTCTCTAGTATTGTAGAGTTTTGGAGCCAGTGCACCCTCCTTAAAACCCCGGGGCTTGTTGCCTGACCAGGGAATGAAGATTTCACGGCTGGTTTGTTATGGCATTACATGATATTAAAACATATATATGCAAATGAGAAACAGAAGGTATACCTTTGACAAATGGCAATTTAAAAATTATGCAAGTACTATTTAGCGTATTGAATTATACACATAAACATATACAGCTATAACATAACCCAAGCATTCCAATCAAAAATACAGTACAATACGTTAGCACGGCGAATAGAGAAATCCAAGAATGATATCCACCAGTTAATAAGCAAACTAAGTAGAGTACCAATTGGAGAATAATGCTAGAGCAGGATCCCCGATGGGGATAAGGCAGTGAGGACAGAACAGACTAAGAAATATAGTGGGGAAAGGGAAAAAGAGAACAGGAGGATAGAAGAGAAATATAGAATAATATTGCAAAGTTAAATATAGGGAGATAAAGATTTGTATGTATTAGAATATAGTGCTATAGGAAAGGAACTTCAGAGAAAGCAAAGAATTATAGAGGAAGTAGTAGTACAAATGAAAAATTATTAAAAATTAAAAGATCTAAATTTTGTAGAAAAATATAGAAAAACAAAGCAAAAATAATAAAAACAAACAAAACCCCCACAGAACCTTAAAAGGCCAATGGGTTAGTTTATACCAAAATAAAATGTGTGGTTTAAAAGGAAAAAGAAAAAAAAAAATTATGTAAACTTGGATATATTCAGTCTTACTGATAAGATTAGTAGCTTCAATAGAATTCAGTGAAGGAAATGAACACACCCACTCTCTCTCTCACACACACCCTCAAGAAAAGAAAAAAAAAAAAAAAGCGGGGGGTGCACTGAGTGGGTTTGGAAAAAAGAGAAAAAAAAATTGAAACAAAGTAATACAATATAAAAAATGAAATTTTAAAGTCCAGCAGTAACTCCAGCTTCAGACAAAACGTGAAAATAGTGTTTATGTTCTTCTGTCTCTTGCTGACTATTCAGGAATTATCAGTCTTTTTCTGGCCTCTGGCAGTGGTTGGATCTGAAGACCTCTTTGACTGCTTGTTTATTTCGGCCTATTCCAGAATTAAAAGGCCTGCCAGGGCTGGCCCTGGGAGTTTCTTAATCCAAATCCCTTTTCTTGCTGGGTGGAGCTAAATTCCCTCCCTGTAGCTTGACCAGCAGCCCTGCAGTTTGACCAGCAGTCAAACTACAGTAGGGAAAATGGCGTCTGTCTCACAGAGGATTTATTCCCACACACTCTATGGGAAGCACTTCCGCAGTGACCCCGACCCTGCTGCAGGCCACCGTCGACCCCCGCCACTGCGGGAGACGTCAGGTTACTCAGAGGTGAGTCTGGCTCAGTCTCATGCAGGATCGCTATTCCTCTCTCCCGGATCACAGTGCGCAGAGACTTTCCAGTCCTCCTCGGCGGCTCTGTGATCGGGTTAATGGTAAGCTCCTCCAACGGGAACTGAGTGCCGCCCTTCCGAGGCCTGCTCAAGGGCACTTCTAGCTCAAGGGGGCACCTGGACCCTCCAAAGCAGGTCTGGCTCAGTCCCTTATGGGTGTCAGTGCTCCTCTCCCGAATTTTGATCTGCAACAGGCTTTGCGCCTTTGGCCCGCCCAGCCTCTTTGGCGGGTATGAGGTTTGACTTTTAAAATCTTTTAAATTTTGTAGAAAAATATAGAAAAACAAAGCAAAAATAATAAAAACAAACAAAACCCCCACAGAACCTTAAAAGGCCAATGGGTTAGTTTATACCAAAATAAAATGTGTGGTTTAAAAGGAAAAAGAAAAAAAAAAATTATGTAAACTTGGATATATTCAGTCTTACTGATAAGATTAGTAGCTTCAATAGAATTCAGTGAAGGAAATGAACACACCCACTCTCTCTCTCACACACACCCTCAAGAAAAGAAAAAAAAAAAAAAAGCGGTGGGTGCACTGAGTGGGTTTGGAAAAAAGAGAGAAAAAAAAAATTGAAACAAAGTAATACAATATAAAAAATGAAATTTTAAAGTCCAGCAGTAACTCCAGCTTCAGACAAAACGTGAAAATAGTGTTTATGTTCTTCTGTCTCTTGCTGACTATTCAGGAATTATCAGTCTTTTTCTGGCCTCTGGCAGTGGTTGGATCTGAAGACCTCTTTGACTGCTTGTTTATTTCGGCCTATTCCAGAATTAAAAGGCCTGCCAGGGCTGGCCCTGGGAGTTTCTTAATCCAAATCCCTTTTCTTGCTGGGTGGAGCTAAATTCCCTCCCTGTAGCTTGACCAGCAGCCCTGCAGTTTGACCAGCAGTCAAACTACAGTAGGGAAAATGGCGTCTGTCTCACAGAGGATTTATTCCCACACACTCTATGGGAAGCACTTCCGCAGTGACCCCGACCCTGCTGCAGGCCACCGTCGACCCCCGCCACTGCGGGAGACGTCAGGTTACTCAGAGGTGAGTCTGGCTCAGTCTCATGCAGGATCGCTATTCCTCTCTCCCGGATCACAGTGCGCAGAGACTTTCCAGTCCTCCTCGGCGGCTCTGTGATCGGGTTAATGGTAAGCTCCTCCAACGGGAACTGAGTGCCGCCCTTCCGAGGCCTGCTCAAGGGCACTTCTAGCTCAAGGGGGCACCTGGACCCTCCAAAGCAGGTCTGGCTCAGTCCCTTATGGGTGTCAGTGCTCCTCTCCCGAATTTTGATCTGCAACAGGCTTTGCGCCTTTGGCCCGCCCAGCCTCTTTGGCGGGTATGAGGTTTGACTTTTAAAAGTGCGATTGCGCCCCTCCTACCGTCTTGATGCGGCTTCTCCTTTGTTCTTCGATGTGGGGTGTCCTCTCTGTGATCAGATCCAACCTCCTTTCGTCGATGGTTTCCCAGGAACTCGTCGCAATTCAAGCGATTTTGCAGGAGAGATGAGTACACGTCCTTCTACGCCGCCATCTTAGCTCCACCCCCACTCCTGTTCTTATGATTAGACTCGGGTTATGGATTTGGGGAAGGAAGACCACAGACATAAAGTATCATTTTAATTACAACATATCAAGGGTACATACTATCAACATGACGTCTCACTGTTGACGTCTTTGATCACCTAGCTAGACGTCTTTGATCACCTAGCTAGGCTAGTGTTTGTTATGTTTTCCATTGTAGAGTTACTCAGCCCCACACCTGTCCACACTGTCCTCTTTGGAAGGAAGTTACTGTCAGCAGTTCAGAGGTTAAGGAGGGCTCTTCCTTGAGGGCAGGGTATCTGCATCAATTATCTGGAATAATTCTGTGTAAGACACTTGTCTCTTCTCCCATTTATCAGTATGCTTATTTTATACATTGGATCATAACCTCCATATTCCCTTTCCTTTTTTTTTGCTCAAATGTAAGCGCTAGGAGGGAAAGGGGCAGGGCACAATTTTTGAAAAGAATGACAGCCTAAGGACACAGCATAAACCCATTAGAATCAAATGGGTCCAAGATGGCAGACCAGACCTTGATTCTCAGTCAGCAAGCTAAATGACACACCCAGAGGCGCCATGACAGTTCCACCCCTTCCCTAAAAGAGCTGGAATAATCCTCCCACTCATTAGCATATGGGATTACCCAGCCTATAAAAGCTAAGAGCGCCATGTTTTTGAAGCCGCTGGATGCGCTTTGCGATGGCCCACACTCTGTGGAGTGTGCTTTCTCTGAATCTGAATAAATCCATTCTTCTTTACTTTAACTTCTAGCTCAAGGGGCACCTGGACCCTCCAAAGCAGGTCTGGCTCAGTCCCTTATGGGTGTCAGTGCTCCTCCGAATTTTGATCTGCAACAGGCTTTGCGCCTTTGGCCCGCCCAGCCTCTTTGGCGGGTATGAGGTTTGACTTTTAAAAGTGCGATTGCGCCCTCCTACCGTCTTGATGCGGCTTCTCCTTTGTTCTTCGATGTGGGTGTCCTCTCTGTGATCAGATCCAACCTCCTTTCGTCGATGGTTTCCCAGGAACTCGTCGCAATTCAAGCGATTTTGCAGGAGAGATGAGTACACGTCCTTCTACGCCGCCATCTTAGCTCCACCCCCACTCCTGTTCTTATGATTAGACTCGGGTTATGGATTTGGGGAAGGAAGACCACAGACATAAAGTATCATTTTAATTACAACATATCAAGGGTACATACTATCAACATGACGTCTCACTGTTGACGTCTTTGATCACCTAGCTAGACGTCTTTGATCACCTAGCTAGGCTAGTGTTTGTTATGTTTTCCATTGTAGAGTTACTCAGCCCCACACCTGTCCACACTGTCCTCTTTGGAAGGAAGTTACTGTCAGCAGTTCAGAGGTTAAGGAGGGCTCTTCCTTGAGGGCAGGGTATCTGCATCAATTATCTGGAATAATTCTGTGTAAGACACTTGTCTCTTCTCCCATTTATCAGTATGCTTATTTTATACATTGGATCATAACCTCCATATTCCCTTTCCTTTTTTTTTGCTCAAATGTAAGCGCTAGGAGGGAAAGGGGCAGGGCACAATTTTTGAAAAGAATGACAGCCTAAGGACACAGCATAAACCCATTAGAATCAAATGGGTCCAAGATGGCAGACCAGACCTTGATTCTCAGTCAGCAAGCTAAATGACACACCCAGAGGCGCCATGACAGTTCCACCCCTTCCCTAAAAGAGCTGGAATAATCCTCCCACTCATTAGCATATGGGATTACCCAGCCTATAAAAGCTAAGAGCGCCATGTTTTTGAAGCCGCTGGATGCGCTTTGCGATGGCCCACACTCTGTGGAGTGTGCTTTCTCTGAATCTGAATAAATCCATTTCTTACTTACTATTTTGCCGCTTGCTGAACTCTTCTCTGCAAAGAGACATGAAGAACCTGAGCTTCAGTGGGTCCAGACGTTGTGTGAGTGATTTTAATTACCAGAGTTTCGGCTGGGTTCGAGTCCCAGCCGCATGGGTTCAAGTCCCAAACAGGGTTTTGGCTGGGTTCGAGTCCTGGCCGCGTGGGTTCAAGTCCCAAACAGATTTGATTAAGTCTGGGCTCTGGGTTTAAGTCTCAAGTTGAAGTTGAACACTTTCAAAATTGTTCCAGTTTTGGTCATTGAGCGCCCTTTAAGTTGGCTCCTGTAGAAATTTGACAATACCCTCATCAATTAAAAAAAAAAAATTATTGGGAACTACTTCGATGGAACCCCTGTCGCGTCTGATTGTCCCCTGCCTGAGCCAGGGGCTGCAGGCGGGCAATTCAAGATTTGCCTTTCTCCGAGATCTCCCGGTTCAGCCGGGGGCAATCCCGCTGCCTTCCCTTTCTGTGGAAGGTCTCCGCAGAAGCTGGCGCCCAACGTGGGGCCTGAAGGCGAGAAAGTAGAAGGCAGCATCACCATGCGGGTTTGAAAGAGAACCGATGAAGCGGCTGATGGGCCTCAGCGCGGCGCCTCCCTCTAGAGGGGCATCTTCTCGGAGTAATCTGGATTTCAAGGTACAACAGTAACAACATCCGTGCTCGGAGTTCAACAAATGCACACCATCACGGCAGTAAACAACATCCACCGCCTCTGTCCAGGGACTTCAGATCAGGCTACACCAACTTGAACACCTGAGATAATTCTGTGTGCTGCTTCTCCCATTTATCAGTATGCTTATTTTATACATTGGATCATAACCTCCATATTCCCTTTCCTTTTTTTGCTCAAATGTAAGCGCTAGGAGGGAAAGGGGCAGGGCACAATTTTGAAAAGAATGACAGCCTAAGGACACAGCATAAACCCATTAGAATCAAATGGGTCCAAGATGGCAGACCAGACCTTGATTCTCAGTCAGCAAGCTAAATGACACACCCAGAGGCGCCATGACAGTTCCACCCCTTCCCTAAAAGAGCTGGAATAATCCTCCCACTCATTAGCATATGGGATTACCCAGCCTATAAAAGCTAAGAGCGCCATGTTTTTGAAGCCGCTGGATGCGCTTTGCGATGGCCCACACTCTGTGGAGTGTGCTTTCTCTGAATCTGAATAAATCCATTTCTTACTTACTATTTTGCCGCTTGCTGAACTCTTCTCTGCAAAGAGACATGAAGAACCTGAGCTTCAGTGGGTCCAGACGTTGTGTGAGTGATTTTAATTACCAGAGTTTCGGCTGGGTTCGAGTCCCAGCCGCATGGGTTCAAGTCCCAAACAGGGTTTTGGCTGGGTTCGAGTCCTGGCCGCGTGGGTTCAAGTCCCAAACAGATTTGATTAAGTCTGGGCTCTGGGTTTAAGTCTCAAGTTGAAGTTGAACACTTTCAAAATTGTTCCAGTTTTGGTCATTGAGCGCCCTTTAAGTTGGCTCCTGTAGAAATTTGACAATACCCTCATCAATTAAAAAAAAAAAATTATTGGGAACTACTTCGATGGAACCCCTGTCGCGTCTGATTGTCCCCTGCCTGAGCCAGGGGGCTGCAGGGCGGGCAATTCAAGATTTGCCTTTCTCCGAGATCTCCCGGTTCAGCCGGGGGCAATCCCGCTGCCTTCCCTTTCTGTGGAAGGTCTCCGCAGAAGCTGGCGCCCAACGTGGGGCCTGAAGGCGAGAAAGTAGAAGGCAGCATCACCATGCGGGTTTGAAAGAGAACCGATGAAGCGGCTGATGGGCCTCAGCGCGGCGCCTCCCTCTAGAGGGGCATCTTCTCGGAGTAATCTGGATTTCAAGGTACAACAGTAACAACATCCGTGCTCGGAGTTCAACAAATGCACACCATCACGGCAGTAAACAACATCCACCGCCTCTGTCCAGGGACTTCAGATCAGGCTACACCAACTTGAACACCTGAGGATTGCCATAATGGGACTCCAGCAACAGCTTGATCTACATGCCAGAGCTACCGAGACATTAAGTGTTCTGGCATGCTTGGACTGTGACATGAGATATCCCCACTTTTGCCTGACAAAAGGGGGTTAATGACTTTTGGCTATGGATACAAAGTCCCTTCATCTGGTTTAAACATGCTTTCTGTTTGTTTCTGTTGTCTTGTTAGCTATACTGTTTAAGGTCAAGGGCGTTATGGCCCACAGTAGACAGTTACAACAAAATAATTATGCTTGCTCAGGTTCTAGAAGAGGAGCCCCATGTTGGACAAACCCCCTGGGTCAATATGGCCCTTCAAGAAATCACTTGAGACACATAACGAGGCCTTTGAATGAAGAACGCTCTAAAAACTCCGTCCACCCCCGCAAAATGGCTGGTTAGCCAGTGACGGGTAAGAGGACACCACTGCAGAGCAGGCCTAAGACAGGAAGGCCGCCGCAGCTGCTGCCTGATCCCATGATGGGCTCTGCCTGAATAGTGCTCCGTCCCGACCTAAGACAGGCACAGCCGCAAGGGAGAGCGGACGAGGCTAGAGGCTGGCCACCTCTTAGCTCTATGTGTTGCCTCAACAAAAGTCTCTTAATTTTAAAATAAAAGAGGGGCAGATGTGGGGCCCTGAATTGAAAGAGGACCATTTTAAGCATAAAGAAGCTTAAGCACATGTTTGCAGTTTGGAGCTAAGATGGCGCCTACAGGAAGGGATGTGGGAGTGAAAAGAAGCTTAAGCACATTGTTTCAGCTTGCAGCTAAGATGGCGCCTACAGGAAGGGACATAGAAATGAAGGGAAGCTTAAGTGCATTGTTTAAAGAAGCTTAAGCACATGTTTGCAGCTAAGATGGCGCCTACAGGAAGAGACAGGGCGTGATCTAAATTGTTAATTGATGGTCAAAATTTCTGATTGGTTCCCCTGGCTTCCGCGCTCATGAATGATTGCTTGGCCTTTGGCTTGATTGGTGTAATCTATAGGAAGTCCCGTGCAAAACCCCCTTCACTTGCCTATAAAAGCTGTGGATCTTCATTAATAAAGTGGAACTACTTCGATGGAAAAAAAAAAAAAAAATTATTTTAGAATTTTTATGTGGACCATTTTTAAAGTCTGTATTGAGTTTGTTACAATATTGCTTCAGTTTTTACGTTTTAATTTTTTGGCCACCAGGCATGTGGGTTCTTAGGTCCTTGACCCAAGACTGAACTCATACCCCCTGCATTGGAAGATGAAGTCTTAACTGATGGACCACCAGGAAAGTAACCAACCCCTCATTCAATTTTTTAAAAAGCATTTCCTTAGGGCTTCCCAGGTGGTCCAGTGGGTAAGGACACTGCCTTGCACTGCAAGGGGCGCCAGTTCTATCTCTGGTCTGGGAAGATCCCACGTGCCGTGGGGTGGCTGGACAGATGTGTCCAACTACCGAGCCGGTGCTCTGCAGCGAGAGAGGCCACTGCAATGGGAGGCCCACACAAGCCAAAAGAACAAAAGATGGCATCAACTACAAATTGGCTCTTGCCAATTCGTTTGCCAATGAATAGACCACAAGGGCATTTGCCACCTGCCTCTGTAAAGATTGAACACTGCATTGGGAGCTGCTGAACTTCAAAACCCCCGAAAGAAATCAGCATGGAGCAAGGCACTCTGTGCTCCCAAGGAATCTGGTGGAACAGGTCTTTAGATACATAAGTGACTTTTAGGAACAGATTTTATCATCTCAATCCTTGCATCTCCTCACACCCAAAAGCACTAGACAGACCCAAACTATTTGTAAAACAAAACCCTTAAACTTCTGCCTGTCAGAGCCAAACCATTTGTAAAACAAAAAACCCCTTTGGAAACCCTTTACTTGATGGCATTTGAATTCCCCCCGACACTGAAATCCTTACATTGGCTTTTCTCCCCTATCTCGTTAGAGCAGTCTCTCAGAGCTTTCGGGGTTGCTGCCTCCTGGGCTGCAGTCCTAATTATGCCCCAAATAAAACTTAACCTGCAACTCTCAAGTTATTTTATCTTTTTTAGTTGACAATGGAAATAAATGAAAGACCCATAGAAGCGGCCAAAAAAAAAAATCCCATTTCCTTAGTTTCTGAAACTAAAAGATACAAGAGTAGATTTTCCATCCTAGTCTTTTACTCAACCATTTGCCCAAGCAGCAGTGGCTCCTTTCACTGGAAAATGGTGTTTGACCCCAAGATGTGGGCACTAGTTGTGTCCATTGTTGCTGAAGTGCCATTGCTTCTAGGTCCTCTCAGCTGACAGAACAAGGAAATGTGTGTGTGTCTGACTGTGTGTACACATATGTCAAATTTTTGTATAATTAAGCTTAATGTAAACTCATACTGATTTACTCAAATCTAATCCATCATCATATGACTCATTCTAGCACTGCCACCAAGGCGCCAGTTCCCCCTATCTCATTCCTTAGGGCTTCCCAGGTGGTCCAGTGGGTAAGGACACTGCCTTGCACTGCAAGGGGCGCCAGTTCTATCTCTGGTCTGGGAAGATCCCACGTGCCGTGGGGTGGCTGGACAGATGTGTCCAACTACCGAGCCGGTGCTCTGCAGCGAGAGAGGCCACTGCAATGGGAGGCCCACACAAGCCAAAAGAACAAAAGATGGCATCAACTACAAATTGGCTCTTGCCAATTCGTTTGCCAATGAATAGACCACAAGGGCATTTGCCACCTGCCTCTGTAAAGATTGAACACTGCATTGGGAGCTGCTGAACTTCAAAACCCCCGAAAGAAATCAGCATGGAGCAAGGCACTCTGTGCTCCCAAGGAATCTGGTGGAACAGGTCTTTAGATACATAAGTGACTTTTAGGAACAGATTTTATCATCTCAATCCTTGCATCTCCTCACACCCAAAAGCACTAGACAGACCCAAACTATTTGTAAAACAAAACCCTTAAACTTCTGCCTGTCAGAGCCAAACCATTTGTAAAACAAAAAACCCCTTTGGAAACCCTTTACTTGATGGCATTTGAATTCCCCCCGACACTGAAATCCTTACATTGGCTTTTCTCCCCTATCTCGTTAGAGCAGTCTCTCAGAGCTTTCGGGGTTGCTGCCTCCTGGGCTGCAGTCCTAATTATGCCCCAAATAAAACTTAACCTGCAACTCTCAAGTTATTTTATCTTTTTTAGTTGACAATGGAAATAAATGAAAGACCCATAGAAGCGGCCAAAAAAAAAAATCCCATTTCCTTAGTTTCTGAAACTAAAAGATACAAGAGTAGATTTTCCATCCTAGTCTTTTACTCAACCATTTGCCCAAGCAGCAGTGGCTCCTTTCACTGGAAAATGGTGTTTGACCCCAAGATGTGGGCACTAGTTGTGTCCATTGTTGCTGAAGTGCCATTGCTTCTAGGTCCTCTCAGCTGACAGAACAAGGAAATGTGTGTGTGTGTCTGATACCTGTGTGTACACATATGTCTATAAATATTTTTATGTATAATTAAGCTTAATGTAAACTCATACTGATTTACTCAAATCTAATCCATCATCATATGACTCATTCTAGCATTCTGCCCTTTGCTTATAAATTCCCACTCCATAGTAAGAAAGCTGGCTTCCACCATCCATTCACTTAACTGCTCAAATCCTAACATATAGAACTGTTATACTATATCCCATATCCCCAGGGATTCCCAGGTGGTACCAGTGGTAAAGAACCCACCTGGCAATGCAGGAGAGGCAAGAGATGTGGGTTCAATCCCTGCGTCAGGAAGATTCCCTGGAGTTGGGCATGGCAATCCACTCCAGCATTCTTGCCTGGAGATTCCCATGGACAGAGAAGCCTGGCAGGCAATAGTCCCATGGGGTTGCAAAGAGTCGGACACAACTAAGCAGCTTTCATGGTATGGTAATGCAGTTACATTTTCTTGCCAGAGTATGCATTCCTTCCTGGGATCCTTTTACCTTCTAAATGATTTTTTTTTAATTTGCATATATTAAGGCTCACTTGTTTGGCTGTGCCATACAATGTCTTACAGGATCTTAGTTCCCCAACCAGAGGTCATACCTATGTTCCCTGCAGTGGAGGCCTGGAGTCCTAACCACTGGACTAACCAGGGAATTCCCTAAATAACTTTTCTAGACTGGCTTCCTTCACTTAGCAACATGTATTTAAGGTTCTTCCATTTTAAAAAATATTCATTTATTTGGCTGTGCTGGGTCTTAGTTTTGAGACTTGCAATCTTTAGCTACAGCAGTTTCAGGGGTTGCTGCCTCCTGGGCTGCAGTCCTAATTATGCCCCAAATAAAACTTAACCTGCAACTCTCAAGTTATTTTATCTTTTTTAGTTGACAATGGAAATAAATGAAAGACCCATAGAAGCGGCCAAAAAAAAAAATCCCATTTCCTTAGTTTCTGAAACTAAAAGATACAAGAGTAGATTTTCCATCCTAGTCTTTTACTCAACCATTTGCCCAAGCAGCAGTGGCTCCTTTCACTGGAAAATGGTGTTTGACCCCAAGATGTGGGCACTAGTTGTGTCCATTGTTGCTGAAGTGCCATTGCTTCTAGGTCCTCTCAGCTGACAGAACAAGGAAATGTGTGTGTGTGTCTGATACCTGTGTGTACACATATGTCTATAAATATTTTTATGTATAATTAAGCTTAATGTAAACTCATACTGATTTACTCAAATCTAATCCATCATCATATGACTCATTCTAGCATTCTGCCCTTTGCTTATAAATTCCCACTCCATAGTAAGAAAGCTGGCTTCCACCATCCATTCACTTAACTGCTCAAATCCTAACATATAGAACTGTTATACTATATCCCATATCCCCAGGGATTCCCAGGTGGTACCAGTGGTAAAGAACCCACCTGGCAATGCAGGAGAGGCAAGAGATGTGGGTTCAATCCCTGCGTCAGGAAGATTCCCTGGAGTTGGGCATGGCAATCCACTCCAGCATTCTTGCCTGGAGATTCCCATGGACAGAGAAGCCTGGCAGGCAATAGTCCCATGGGGTTGCAAAGAGTCGGACACAACTAAGCAGCTTTCATGGTATGGTAATGCAGTTACATTTTCTTGCCAGAGTATGCATTCCTTCCTGGGATCCTTTTACCTTCTAAATGATTTTTTTTTAATTTGCATATATTAAGGCTCACTTGTTTGGCTGTGCCATACAATGTCTTACAGGATCTTAGTTCCCCAACCAGAGGTCATACCTATGTTCCCTGCAGTGGAGGCCTGGAGTCCTAACCACTGGACTAACCAGGGAATTCCCTAAATAACTTTTCTAGACTGGCTTCCTTCACTTAGCAACATGTATTTAAGGTTCTTCCATTTTAAAAAATATTCATTTATTTGGCTGTGCTGGGTCTTAGTTTTGAGACTTGCAATCTTTAGCTACAGCATGTGGAATCTAGTTCCCTGACCAGGGATTGAACTCGGGCCCCCTGCATTGGGGGCACAGAGTCTTAGTCACTGAACCACCAGGGATGTCCCAAGGTTCTTCTGTGTCTTTTTGTGACTTGGTAGCTCATTTCTTTTTAGTGCTGAGTAATAAATACTCCATTCCATAAATGTACCACTAGTTTATCCACTCACATATTGAAGGAAATCTTGGTCACTTCTTGTAGTTAGTGATTACAAATAAATCTGCTATAAACCATTGACATGCAGGTTTTTGTGAGAACATAAACTTTCAGTCAGTTGGATAAGCATCTAGTAGTGAGACTGCTGAATCATATGGTAAGAGTATGCTATTTTGTATGAAACTACCATACTATCTTCCAAAGCGAGTTTATCATTTTGCATTCTCACCTGCAATGGTATGTTTCCCTTTGCTCCACATCCTCACCAGCATTTGATAAGCAGGTTTTTTTGATTTTAGGCATTCTAACAGGTATGCAATGATATCTCACTGTTGTGGTTTTGTTTTGTTTTTTTTTTTAAGTAGGCTTGGTTTTTTTAATCCCCATTTATACATTTTATTTATTTATTTTTGGCTATTCTGGGTTTTCACTTCTGCCACAGGCTCTTCTCTAGTTGCAGGGAGTGGGGCCTATTCTCTAGTTGAGGTGAGCAGGCTTCTTATTGTGATGACTTCTCTTGTTGTGGAACTCGGGCTCTAGGGCACAGGGGCTTCAGTAGCTGCGGCACGTGAGCTCAATCAATAGTTGTGGCTTTGAGGCTCTAGAGCACAGGCTCCATAGTTGTGGCTCACAGGTTTAGTTGCTCCCCAGCATGTGGGATCTTCCTGGATCAGGGATCGAACCCGTGTCTCCTGTATTGGCAGGCGAACTCTTTACCACTGTGCTACCAGGGAAGCCCTCACTGTTGTTTTAATTTGAGCTTCTAAGTGGCTCAGATAGTAAAGAATCTGCCTGCAATGCAGGAGACCTGGGCTTGATCCCTGGGTTGGGAATCTCCCCTGGAGAAGGGCATGGCAACCCATTCCAGTTTTTTTTTTTTTTAAGATTTATTTATTTATTTTGTGCGGGGGATCGGGTTGGGGAGGGAGGGGGATGGGCGGGCCACTTCTATTAGTCTTGCATTTCTCCATTTTCATCCGTCTTTGTTCTTTGGCTCCTGTGGGCCTCCCATTGCGGTGGCCTCTGTCGCTGCAGAGCGCCGGCTCTGGGCGCATGCGCTCCAGAGCTCCAGCTCGGTGATTGGACACAACGGTCCAGCCGCTCCGCGGCACATGGGATCTTCCCAGGCCAGGGATCGAACCGGCGCCCCTTGCACTGCAAGGCGGTGTCCTTACCCACTGGACCACCAGGGGAAGCCCCATTCCAGTATTCTTGCCTGGAGAATTCCACAGAGGGGCCTGATGGGCTACAGTCCATGGGGCCCCCAAAGAGTCAAGACACTTTCACTTTTGCAACTAATACTTTCATTTTCAGTGACAAATTATGTTAAGCATCATTTCATATGCTTGTCAATTGTATATCTATGTTAATAAAGTGTTCAGACCTTTTGCCCATTTTTTCACTTGGGTTTTTGTTGTTTTACTGTTGAATTTTAAGATTCTTTGTATATTTAGGGTACAAGTGCTTTATCAGATATTTTTTACAATTATTTTCCTAGTCTGTAGCTTGTCTTTTCATTCTCTTAATACTTGCTTTCACAGAGCAGAAGTTTCAAGTTTTCATAAAGTCTAACAACTATTTCTTTCATGGATCCTATTTTTGGTATTCTATCTAAATACTCACTGCCAAACCAAAATGACCTAGATTTCCTCCTATTCTCTTCTGCTCAGAAGGAAAATCCCAGGGGTCCAAATCCCAAGCTCCACTACTTATCAGCTCTGTGACCTTCAGCAAATTTCTTGCCTCTGTGCCGGGGCCTAGCTCTTAGGTGAGGGCCGACGTGAAGTAGCTCGGTGTGCTGGATTTCATGTGCCCAAGTGCTCAGCCAGGGCCAGTGGTCATCACTGGAGTCACGCTGGCCAGGCTCTCGCCAGGCGCTCCTGCACACTGGGTTCACATTCACTTCCTGACCAGTAAGACCGGGACAGTTGTTCCTCTGCACAGAGCAGCAGCCAAAGCGCTGAGGAGGCAGAACTGCTGCCTGCCTCTTCTTGTCACTGACCACCTCGCAGCCTTCCCCAGTCTCCCAGAAGGGGTTGGGGGAAGCCCAAGATGGGGAGTGAGGGGTGCTGAAGCTGAGTCACATCAGGCCTGGCCTGGGGGCCTCCGGGTGTTTGGATGATGGGGTGATAGTGGTGGCTGAGAGTGGGGGCGCACAGGGGTAGAGATGCACCCCAGCCCAGACTGAGGAGACTGACTCTGCTTTTCTCCTGCTCAGCCTACTCCTCAGTGCAGGTGGAAAGGAAGGAATCCCCATCTCTTTATCTTCTTACCTGCCAGGGGAGTATAGAGCTAGGCGCTGTCACACCTAGTCCCAGCTGCTCCAAAAGGTTTCGTGTTACCCCAGTCCAGTAGGGCAGCGAAGCCTGGAGAGCTGAGGGAGGAACAGGGACCTTGTGCCTGGGGCTGCTCTTCCACCCGAGCTCCCCCGGCCTCATCATCCCCAGCCCTGCCCCAGCTCCTTTGTCAGCTTATAACTAAGAGAAATGTCATCTTTTGCCCCATTCCCTCCTCCTCAGCTACAGGTTTAGCCTGCCATACTCTTTAAAAGTTTGAATTTGTTGCTATCATCATTTAAAAATCAACCAATTTCACTCAGGAGTCCAGAATTCTAGTTTCTTTTGAAAAATCAGAAGATCTGCCAACACTAGGCCCACACCCCTGCACGGTTGACAACCAGTCAGCGCTGGTCTCAGCTGCTCCCGTTCTGTGGGCTTTGCACGCTGGTCTCTTGTTTTAACCCTCCTGATGGCCCTGGCCACCGACATCAGTGGCCTGGCTTCTAAACTGTATCTCTGCATGTGGCAGTCCAGGGAAAGGAACAAGAACTTGCAGATCTCAGCACACAAAGGAGGGCAGGGCAGGGGAAACAGCAGGCAGGGTGGAGTCTCAGCTGGGAGCCCTGTTCCTGTCTACTGGCAGTAGCTCGGTGTGCTGGATTTCATGTGCCCAAGTGCTCAGCCAGGGCCAGTGGTCATCACTGGAGTCACGCTGGCCAGGCTCGCCAGGCGTTCCTGCACACTGGGTTCACATTCACTTCCTGACCAGTAAGACCGGGACAGTTGTTCCTCTGCACAGAGCAGCAGCCAAAGCGCTGAGGAGGCAGAACTGCTGCCTGCCTCTTCTTGTCACTGACCACCTCGCAGCCTTCCCCAGTCTCCCAGAAGGGGTTGGGGGAAGCCCAAGATGGGGAGTGAGGGGTGCTGAAGCTGAGTCACATCAGGCCTGGCCTGGGGGCCTCCGGGTGTTTGGATGATGGGGTGATAGTGGTGGCTGAGAGTGGGGGCGCACAGGGGTAGAGATGCACCCCAGCCCAGACTGAGGAGACTGACTCTGCTTTTCTCCTGCTCAGCCTACTCCTCAGTGCAGGTGGAAAGGAAGGAATCCCCCATCTCTTTTATCTTCTTACCTGCCAGGGGAGTATAGAGCTAGGGGCGCTGTCACACCTAGTCCCAGCTGCTCCAAAAGGTTTCGTGTTACCCCAGTCCAGTAGGGCAGCGAAGCCTGGAGAGCTGAGGGAGGGAACAGGGACCTTGTGCCTGGGGCTGCTCTTCCACCCGAGCTCCCCCGGCCTCATCATCCCCAGCCCTGCCCCAGCTCCTTTGTCAGCTTATAACTAAGAGAAATGTCATCTTTTGCCCCATTCCCTCCTCCTCAGCTACAGGTTTAGCCTGCCATACTCTTTAAAAGTTTGAATTTGTTGCTATCATCATTTAAAAATCAACCAATTTCACTCAGGAGTCCAGAATTCTAGTTTCTTTTGAAAAATCAGAAGATCTGCCAACACTAGGCCCACACCCCTGCACGGTTGACAACCAGTCAGCGCTGGTCTCAGCTGCTCCCGTTCTGTGGGCTTTGCACGCTGGTCTCTTGTTTTAACCCTCCTGATGGCCCTGGCCACCGACATCAGTGGCCTGGCTTCTAAACTGTATCTCTGCATGTGGCAGTCCAGGGAAAGGAACAAGAACTTGCAGATCTCAGCACACAAAGGAGGGCAGGGCAGGGGAAACAGCAGGCAGGGTGGAGTCTCAGCTGGGAGCCCTGTTCCTGTCTACTGCGGTAGCACCCCAGGCACCCGTGTCCTCTCCTGGCTCAAGCCCGCCTCTGGGAACCAGGCTGCTGCAAACACAAGGCCGGCTGTCCACTGCTCCAGGCCACTCCGTGTGCTGTTGGAGCTGGGCCAGGGCCCTGAGGCTTTGTCCTGGGCTTGAGTGGCAGTGTGGCCTGTAGTGACAAGCTTCCTTACTGTCCAGCTAACTCAGCTGAATGTGCACCAGGGGGTGGCGGCCTTGTCACAGTCCAACAGGATGTTAAGTACAGTGCAGGGGGCCCCCCCCACAGACAGAGCTGTCCGGGAATCCACGCGGTACTTCACAGTGCTCAGGCCTCCCTCCCGGTCCACTTTGAACTGCTCCTGAGAAGGAAACAGAGAGAGAGCATAAACTCAGGGCTTCGTAGGTGCCAGCAGTCCACTGATCCCCCATGACCTCGTCATCAGTGGTCCTATGATCCCCACAGAGGAGAAAGGAAGCTCAGAGACAGGAAGTCTCTCGCCCATGGTTGCATGTCCTCATCAGCAAGAGAGCAGGGGTTTTCTAGTTGAGCTAGTCTGGCTCCTAGAGAAGAGGCTGTTTGAGCGATGGGGACTTCCATGTCCTAGGTCTGCCAGGGATTCTGGCACCTTCAGCTGAGTCCTGTCCCCACCTTACCCAACACACATAGCCTACATGGACTCCAAGGTCTTGGCTGATCCACAAGGCCCAGGGGCCATGGCAGTCACAAAAGGAGGGCACTGTGTCCAAGGAGAATGCTCACATGATCTGGACCAAGCAGGGGCTATTTGGGCCCTGTGAGAATTGCTGAAATGCTTGGGCCTGCAGGTCCCCTGTACACCACCTATTCGCCCCCATTCAAGGTTGACCAGCACCTGTTTTTGAGCTGCAATGCGCTTCTGGTCCCTCTTCCTCCAGGCCGGGTCATGCAGGTGGCGAAATGTCTTGTACCCAGTTGTGATTCCCGAAGGGGGGAAAAGCTAAGGAAGTCAAAGGAAGCTGGATCAGGCTACCTCTCCTGGAGCCCTGGCCCTTGCCGAGGACACAGCCCACAGGCCAGGGCCCAAGTTCCCATTCTTTAAGAGCAGTGTGTTAGTAGGGGGCAGGGCTGGGATCAGAACCAGGGGTGCCATCTCCCAGTCCCAGGAACTTCATTGGAGAGCAGAGAGGCAGCTCAGGGCAGCTGTGATGGCTGAGGAGGTGAGGGGGTAGCCTTACCTGGAGCCCAGCTCCTTTGATGCGCCGGTAGAACTCGTCATCTTCTCGGCCCCAGCCCCAGAAGCGGTTGGACATTCCATTGCACTGACACAAAGACAGGTAACGTCACTTGCCCCATCCTCCCAGGGTGCTCTTTGGTCTCCTGCTTGGGAGTCCCCAGCCTCCTCCCAGCAGCTCTGAATGGACACTCAGATGCTTGTTCAGTTCCTACAACCTCTAAGGGGTTACATACCCCAGTCTCTTTGCCTGTTCTAAAAGGGCCCAGGTGCCAGCGGGGTCCACTGATCCCCCATGACCTCGTCATCAGTGGTCCTATGATCCCCACAGAGGAGAAAGGAAGCTCAGAGACAGGAAGTCTCTCGCCCATGGTTGCATGTCCTCATCAGCAAGAGAGCAGGGGTTTTCTAGTTGAGCTAGTCTGGCTCCTAGAGAAGAGGCTGTTTGAGCGATGGGGACTTCCATGTCCTAGGTCTGCCAGGGATTCTGGCACCTTCAGCTGAGTCCTGTCCCCACCTTACCCAACACACATAGCCTACATGGACTCCAAGGTCTTGGCTGATCCACAAGGCCCAGGGGCCATGGCAGTCACAAAAGGAGGGCACTGTGTCCAAGGAGAATGCTCACATGATCTGGACCAAGCAGGGGCTATTTGGGCCCTGTGAGAATTGCTGAAATGCTTGGGCCTGCAGGTCCCCTGTACACCACCTATTCGCCCCCATTCAAGGTTGACCAGCACCTGTTTTTGAGCTGCAATGCGCTTCTGGTCCCTCTTCCTCCAGGCCGGGTCATGCAGGTGGCGAAATGTCTTGTACCCAGTTGTGATTCCCGAAGGGCGGAAAAGCTAAGGAAGTCAAAGGAAGCTGGATCAGGCTACCTCTCCTGGAGCCCTGGCCCTTGCCGAGGACACAGCCCACAGGCCAGGGCCCAAGTTCCCATTCTTTAAGAGCAGTGTGTTAGTAGGGGGCAGGGCTGGGATCAGAACCAGGGGTGCCATCTCCCAGTCCCAGGAACTTCATTGGAGAGCAGAGAGGCAGCTCAGGGCAGCTGTGATGGCTGAGGAGGTGAGGGGGTAGCCTTACCTGGAGCCCAGCTCCTTTGATGCGCCGGTAGAACTCGTCATCTTCTCGGCCCCAGCCCCAGAAGCGGTTGGACATTCCATTGCACTGACACAAAGACAGGTAACGTCACTTGCCCCATCCTCCCAGGGGTGCTCTTTGGTCTCCTGCTTGGGAGTCCCCAGCCTCCTCCCCAGCAGCTCTGAATGGACACTCAGATGCTTGTTCAGTTCCTACAACCTCTAAGGTACTGGGTGGATCGTTAGCATACCCCAGTCTCTTTGCCTGTTCTAAAAGGGCCTTGGCTTTGTGTGAGATGAACAGTTTCTCAAAAATGCCTGATGATGGGAGGGGACCTCTGGAGAGCTGATGATAGGCACAAGTGCCAGCTCCTGCTCTATTTCTGCCTGGTCCCATCCTCCCATTCTCCTGAGGGGGCTCTGGCTGGGTCTCTTCCACTGTATGGAAGAGACAGAGACAGCACTGAAATCAGACAGCAGACATCTGTTTTTGCCATCTGGCTTCAGGCTTCATTTACATTAAGCTGGCTTCAGCCACAGCTTGAACAGAGGAGCAGGAGAAGGGACTCTAAGCCATTCAGTTCTTCCCAGCCCACCAGCCCACTCCCAGCCCTCCCACAGAGGCTGACTCAAGGACTGGCTGTTGGCTCAAGCAGGCCAATCAAGAGCCAGCGTGGAACAGCTGTGGGATTCCTGTCTGGGCTTCTGGAAAGGAGAGCTCCATTTTCTCCTGAATCTGCACCTAGACAGACGCAAGCTGCAGCCACAACCACACCTTGCATCCTGAATGTCTGAAAAGAAGTCCAGACTAGAGCAGGCAGAGCTGAGAGATGGAAGGTGAGATGGTGTCCTGGTGACAGCTGTCTGAGTGGCTGAGCAGACTTTTTCATCTTGAGAGGCCAAGTACCCTGGGGCTTTTGAGGCCAGCTCACATGGGGGTTCTGCTACTGAGGCAGAACCCTCCCTAACTAGATAGTTGGTCCTGCTCCTCTCTCATGCCTCTAATTTCTGGGCTCCCCTGTGGCCCCAGGCAGCATCCCCTATCTACTGGGGCCCAGGGATGCTGCTCCTCTGGCCACGGCCCCATCCGGGTAGGTGCTCCCTGGCTCTGAGTAGAGCAGGCACGCAAGGCCTCACCAGCTGGTAGTGCTGTTTGGAGAGCAGCAGGATGCCACCGACGTAGGTCTTGTAGTGGTAGAGCGGGTGGAGCTCCGGGGAGGCCACATGGAAGGGCCCGGCCTCTGGGAAGCCATAGTCCAGCTCCTCATTGAGAGGCAGCAAGTCCACGTCGTGCATGGCAATGTAGTCTGTGCCGTTGCCGCTCTCTAGGAAGCCCACGTTGATGAGCGCTGCCCGGTTGAACCTGTGCAGGGCGCCGGAGCTGGGCGGGGGGCCGCGAGCTTGCTCTCCCCCAACCTCTGTGAGAGAGCCTGTCTTCCATGGCACCCAACCTCAATCCATGCTGCCCTCCAGCCCGACACTAACTTCACCAGGGGGCTGCCCAGTTGCACATCTGCTCCTCCATTCAGATATCTAACCAATGTTTACTGAGCACCTAGTATGTGCCCTAAATGGTTCAGAGCACTGGAGATACGTGAAAAATCAAAGCCCTGCCCTCAGGGAGCTAACATTCTAGTAAGACAAAAACAAATCCCTAAATTAGTAAACACACAACAAGCCAAGGAGTGGACAATGCTGAGAAGAATAGTAAAGCAATGTAAGGAAGATAAAAGCATTCTGGTAGGGAGGGACTGTCCTTTTAGATGAGGTGGTCAGGGAGGCCAGCATAACACAGTGACACGGGAGCAGAATCCTGAGGGAATGCGCCCTGCAGACATCAGAGGAATGGGGCTCCAAGCAGAAGGCAGAGTGACTCCAAAGGCCGGAGGCAGATGCAGGCAGTAATGTGGTCAAGCAGAGTGAGTGAGGTCTTAGGGAAAGAGGTCAGAGGGTGACAAGCTCCTGAAGGCTTGGGTTTTGACCCTGAATGTGATGAGCCATTGCAGCGTTTAGAGTGAAGGCCTGATGTGCAGTGACTCAGCGTTTAAAAGATCACTCTAGTTGGTATACAAGAAGAGACTGGAATGTGATGGGTAGAAGCAGGAGACAGGTTAAGAGGCTTGTTCAGCATGGGTAGCTGGCCCAGGGATGCTGCTCCTCTGGCCACGGCCCCATCCGGGTAGGTGCTCCCTGGCTCTGAGTAGAGCAGGCACGCAAGGCCTCACCAGCTGGTAGTGCTGTTTGGAGAGCAGCAGGATGCCACCGACGTAGGTCTTGTAGTGGTAGAGCGGGTGGAGCTCGGGAGGCCACATGGAAGGGCCCGGCCTCTGGGAAGCCATAGTCCAGCTCCTCATTGAGAGGCAGCAAGTCCACGTCGTGCATGGCAATGTAGTCTGTGCCGTTGCCGCTCTCTAGGAAGCCCACGTTGATGAGCGCTGCCCGGTTGAACCTGTGCAGGGCGCCGGAGCTGGGCGGGGGGCCGCGAGCTTGCTCTCCCCCAACCTCTGTGAGAGAGCCTGTCTTCCATGGCACCCAACCTCAATCCATGCTGCCCTCCAGCCCGACACTAACTTCACCAGGGGGCTGCCCAGTTGCACATCTGCTCCTCCATTCAGATATCTAACCAATGTTTACTGAGCACCTAGTATGTGCCCTAAATGGTTCAGAGCACTGGAGATACGTGAAAAATCAAAGCCTTGCCCTCAGGGAGCTAACATTCTAGTAAGAAAAAAACAAATCCCTAAATTAGTAAACACACAACAAGCCAAGGAGTGGACAATGCTGAGAAGAATAGTAAAGCAATGTAAGGAAGATAAAAGCATTCTGGTAGGGAGGGACTGTCCTTTTAGATGAGGTGGTCAGGGAGGCCAGCATAACACAGTGACACGGGAGCAGAATCCTGAGGGAATGCGCCCTGCAGACATCAGAGGAATGGGGCTCCAAGCAGAAGGCAGAGTGACTCCAAAGGCCGGAGGCAGATGCAGGCAGTAATGTGGTCAAGCAGAGTGAGTGAGGTCTTAGGGAAAGAGGTCAGAGGGTGACAAGCTCCTGAAGGCTTGGGTTTTGACCCTGAATGTGATGAGCCATTGCAGCGTTTAGAGTGAAGGCCTGATGTGCAGTGACTCAGCGTTTAAAAGATCACTCTAGTTGGTATACAAGAAGAGACTGGAATGTGATGGGTAGAAGCAGGGAGACAGGTTAAGAGGCTGTTACAGCAATTCAGGCATGAGATGATGATACCTTAACTCAGGGAGGCAGCAGTGGGGATGATAGGAAAGCAGACTCTAGACGCATTCTGCTGATGGACTAGACATGCTGTGTGAGGGAGCAGGAGCTGAGGACAACCCAACGCTTTCCGGCCTGAGCAGCTGGGAGTGTGGAGTTTCCATCCCAAAATGAGGAAGAAGGCAGGAGAAGCAGTCGGGGGTGGGTGGGAGATCAGGAATTCAGATGTAATTAGGTTTTGCTCGAGATGCCTCTGAGACCACTGAACAGAGAGCTGCACAGGCGGCTGGCTGGATATGTGGGTCTGGAGTTCAGGAGAAAGGTCAAGGGCTGGGAATACCGACGCGGGAATCATCAGAGTAGAAATGAGATTTGATGCCTTGAGACTAGAGATCCCCCGAGAGGCACTGCAGCCAGAAAAGAGAGTCCCCAAGCACTGAACACCAAAGCTGAGAGATCAGGGGGGATGAGGCAGAACCATCAAAGGAGGTGGGGAAAGGTGGTCAGTGGGGAAGGAGAAGCAGAGCACTGTCCCAGAGGTCAAATGGAGGTGTTTTAAGAGGGAAGAAGTAATCCACTTGGCAAACGTTGCCAGGAAGTTGATAGGATGAAGGCTGAAATTGGGCTTTGGACTATCGAGGGGGGCTCACAGGTGATGTCAAGAACTTCTCCAGTGTCACGATGAGGACAAATGTTTGAGCGGAATAGGTTCAAGAGAGAGTGAAGCAGGAGAAAGGGAAGTTTTGCTAGAAAGGCGAGCAAAGAAAAGAGGCAATAGATGCAGGTGAAATGAGATCAAGGAAGGGCTCTCTTTTTTCTTTTTAAATAGGAGCTGTTTCAGTATATTTGTTGATTTGACTACTCCAGGAAGGGGTAATTTGATTATGCAGTAGAGAAGAGAGCCAATGGCTGGAGTGATATCCTTGAGCAGGAGAGTGGGAAAGGGATGACCAAGTGCCCAAGCAGGAGAGTTGGCCCTGGAGGGGCATCCTCGGGAAAAGCAGTGGGAAGCAGAGGATGCCTGTAAGAAGCCGTGAAAGGAGTCCAGGGTGGGCACCTGGGTTAGTTCTCTTCCAACTGCTTGTTTTCTCAGACAGGAAGCAGTCACTGGCTGAGGGGGAGGAGAAGGGGGAGTGAGGAGAGGAATGGGTGTGCAGGGGGGGCTCAGAGGGGGGGGGAGGAGCGCTGGGGCAGGGCTCACGGTGAGGGAGGCGGGCAGAGTCTACGGCCATGCCCAGCTGCCAGGGGCAGGGGTGGGGCAGGCAGAGCTGAGTTTCACCCAGCGAGAGTTGCTCCAGGGAGAAAGTGGAGAGGAGCTGAGGTGTCGTAAGGGAGTGACTTTCGCCATGGACCATGGACGCCAAGTCGGATTAGGAGAAAGTAAGGACAAGGATGGCAGAGAACACTGGGAGGACTGTGGACGAGAGGGCCTGACAGGGTCCAAGAAACTGCTGGAGTCTGCCTCCCAGTGGGAGCAAGCTGGAGGAAAAAGAGGTGGGAGGATGGGCTGTGAGATGCTAGGGCTGTAATCACGGAGGGGAGTAATTTTTGGTGATGGCAAGGATTTTAAAATAATGTCAGAGTCTGAACTTTAAAGCCATGCCCTCGACCCTCCCTTTCCTAATCCCTGCAATTCCACCGTCACCTTGGGACCGTTTTTTTGAACTTTAAAGAGAAGTAATCCACTTGGCAAACGTTGCCAGGAAGTTGATAGGATGAAGGCTGAAATTGGGCTTTGGACTATCGAGGGGGGCTCACAGGTGATGTCAAGAACTTCTCCAGTGTCACGATGAGGACAAATGTTTGAGCGGAATAGGTTCAAGAGAGAGTGAAGCAGGAGAAAGGGAAGTTTTGCTAGAAAGGCGAGCAAAGAAAAGAGGCAATAGATGCAGGTGAAATGAGATCAAGGAAGGGCTCTCTTTTTTCTTTTTAAATAGGAGCTGTTTCAGTATATTTGTTGATTTGACTACTCCAGGAAGGGGTAATTTGATTATGCAGTAGAGAAGAGAGCCAATGGCTGGAGTGATATCCTTGAGCAGGAGAGTGGGAAAGGGATGACCAAGTGCCCAAGCAGGAGAGTTGGCCCTGGAGGGGCATCCTCGGGAAAAGCAGTGGGAAGCAGAGGATGCCTGTAAGAAGCCGTGAAAGGAGTCCAGGGTGGGCACCTGGGTTAGTTCTCTTCCAACTGCTTGTTTTCTCAGACAGGAAGCAGTCACTGGCTGAGGGGGAGGAGAAGGGGGAGTGAGGAGAGGAATGGGTGTGCAGGGCTGCCTAAGAGGGAGAGGCAGCAGCCCTGAGCCAGGGCTCACTGTCAGGGAGACGAGCAGTGTCTCCGGCCATGCCCAGCTGCCAGGTGCAGGGGTGGGGCAGGCAGAGCTGAGTTTCACCCAGCGAGAGTTGCTCCAGGGAGAAAGTGGAGAGGAGCTGAGGTGTACGTAAGGGAGTGACTTTCGCCATGGACCATGGACGCCAAGTCGGATTAGGAGAAAGTAAGGACAAGGATGGCAGAGAACACTGGGAGGACTGTGGACGAGAGGGCCTGACAGGGTCCAAGAAACTGCTGGAGTCTGCCTCCCAGTGGGAGCAAGCTGGAGGAAAAAGAGGTGGGAGGATGGGCTGTGAGATGCTAGGGCTGTAATCACGGAGGGGAGTAATTTTTGGTGATGGCAAGGATTTTAAAATAATGTCAGAGTCTGAACTTTAAAGCCATGCCCTCGACCCTCCCTTTCCCTAATCCCTGCAGCTATTCCACCAGCACCTGCACCTCCTGCCTGCACCTGCTCATCACTTCTCTCCACTCCCTCTGCCACACCAACGATGATGTAAGTGGCTGCCCAACAGGTCTACCCGCTTCCCTTCTTGTCTTGGTATGGCCTAGTCCACTCAGAGCAGCCACAGGGACCTCTGTAAAATGAAAACCAGACCAGGGGCCTCCGCAGTCCCAAACCTTCCCCCTAAACCCCCATTACACATAGTGAGAGGGGTCAGCAGCTCCCATCCTTCTGCTGCTGCCCCGGGCGGCCATTCATGGGGCTGGGCCACCTGATACTGGAGAGATGTCAGGAAAGGGAGCAGGCAATGGAGAGACCAGGGCAGGGTGTGGCCCAGGTGAGCGAGTGCTGGCCTAGAAGAGGTCCTTACCTGAAATGATCCACCTGGTTGAGCACGTAGATATGGTGCTGGATCTTCTTCCTGCTCAGGAAGCGGTGCATATGGGGCACAAAGACCAGGAGCTCCTCGAAGCGTTCTCGAAAGGGCACCAGCACTGCCAGGCGGTGAGGGCCCCAGGACTCATCTTCCTCCCAGTGCTCAAGGGGTGGCTCTGGTGGGCAGGCCCGGGATGAGCCTGGGGTCTCCTGTCCTTGTCCCCTGGCTGCCTGGGCCACGTCCCCAGAGCAGCTGAGCTGCAGCCAGAGCAGGGAGAGGAAGCCCAGTAAGAGACAGGCAACAAAGAGGTGGAAGACGGAACATTTCCGGGGGAGACTGCTGGGTATCAACCTGGACCTGGGACAAGAACAAGGAGCAGGTCAGAAGGACAAGGTGAGCCCAGGTCCTGTGACCCACCCTTCTCTGGCTTCCCACAAGTAAGCACATGTGACTGCTCTGCTCCAAGCGCCTGAGAATTAGTGCAGAAGCAACTTTAGTGCTTTTGTTGGTGCTGCTCCCATGCATCAGGACCCTGCTTGCAGCTCTAGACTCAGCCCAAGCCCCGACCCCCCAGGATGCCCTCTGAACACTCGCAGGTCTCAGAGCTGCTCCACCTGCCCGATGCTCTCTTACTTTCTGTGCCTGAGTCCAGACCAGACCAAGAGCTGCTCGAGGACAGGAATGAGACTCCTTGTCCCTTGCACTTGCCCCCACCCCCACAAGACAACATCTCATGTCCAGAGTTGATGGCAGAAGCCTGCCTTAGAGACCCCACCCTCTGACTTCTGTCTGTTCCCCTGCAGGTGCACTCTCATCAGAAGTTTGGCTTCATTCTACTTCTCAGACCAGAAAGCTGCCCCAAACAGGATTTGTTTCACTGTTTCAGTCCCGGCGAAAAGACATTGTTTACGCTGGGAAGGTCAGGTCTGTCTGAAACCAACAAAGGCAGATCACTGAATGCATCTCAAAGTTTCGGTCCAGGGCAGCTCATGTGACAAAAGATGAGACACGGGAAAGGGAAAGAAAGCTGAGGGGTGGGAACAGCACCCAGGCACATTTCAGAAGCTGGAAGAACAGCGGAATATCCTAGACTTTGGGGTAGTGCTGGGACATACAAAGAAATGGATGGAATTCATCTGGTTTCTCTGCCTCTCTCTCTGAAGTTCCGGAGGGCAGTGGAGGAGCTAAGGAATCCAAGAAAAGGGAAGCTTTCTATATTCTGAAATAATCAGCAAATTAATTTACTTTACAACCTGAGAGCTACCAGGTCATATAGATTCTACCTCCTGCATGCCTTCTGCCCTGTCCTCACCCACTGCCTATCTTTCAGTTCAAGTCTCATCTGGTCCTTGCCCCGCTCAGACCCCTTCAACCTTATGAATGATCCTCTTGTTTACAAAATAATGGCCAGATTTTTCGGCCTGACAGTCAAACCCCTCTGTGACCTGGCCCCATCTCCAGTTGCTTCCTGCTACTCACCCAGCGCTACACCGTGTGCAATTCAGAGTTTCTCCACTCACTGTATTCCTTCCTGCTCAAGTCCTCAGAGTCTGCTGTTTCTGCCTAAAACACCTTTCTTTATTTTACCAGCCTGGAAGCCCTATCCTGCTACTGGCCAGCATTGGGCCCTCCCCCCCTTAGTGCAGAAGCAACTTTAGTGCTTTTGTTGGTGCTGCTCCCATGCATCAGGACCCTGCTTGCAGCTCTAGACTCAGCCCAAGCCCCGACCCCCAGGATGCCCTCTGAACACTGAGGTCTCAGAGCTGCTCCACCTGCCCGATGCTCTCTTACTTTCTGTGCCTGAGTCCAGACCAGACCAAGAGCTGCTCGAGGACAGGAATGAGACTCCTTGTCCCTTGCACTTGCCCCCACCCCCACAAGACAACATCTCATGTCCAGAGTTGATGGCAGAAGCCTGCCTTAGAGACCCCACCCTCTGACTTCTGTCTGTTCCCTGCAGGTGCACTCTCATCAGAAGTTTGGCTTCATTCTACTTCTCAGACCAGAAAGCTGCCCCAAACAGGATTTGTTTCACTGTTTCAGTCCCGGCGAAAAGACATTGTTTACGCTGGGAAGGTCAGGTCTGTCTGAAACCAACAAAGGCAGATCACTGAATGCATCTCAAAGTTTCGGTCCAGGGCAGCTCATGTGACAAAAGATGAGACACGGGAAAGGGAAAGAAAGCTGAGGGGTGGGAACAGCACCCAGGCACATTTCAGAAGCTGGAAGAACAGCGGAATATCCTAGACTTTGGGGTAGTGCTGGGACATACAAAGAAATGGATGGAATTCATCTGGTTTCTCTGCCTCTCTCTGAAGTTCCGGAGGGCAGTGGAGGAGCTAAGGAATCCAAGAAAAGGGAAGCTTTCTATATTCTGAAATAATCAGCAAATTAATTTACTTTACAACCTGAGAGCTACCAGGTCATATAGATTCTACCTCCTGCATGCCTTCTGCCCTGTCCTCACCCACTGCCTATCTTTCAGTTCAAGTCTCATCTGGTCCTTGCCCCGCTCAGACCCCTTCAACCTTATGAATGATCCTCTTGTTTACAAAATAATGGCCAGATTTTTCGGCCTGACAGTCAAACCCCTCTGTGACCTGGCCCCATCTCCAGTTGCTTCCTGCTACTCACCCAGCGCTACACCGTGTGCAATTCAGAGTTTCTCCACTCACTGTATTCCTTCCTGCTCAAGTCCTCAGAGTCTGCTGTTTCTGCCTAAAACACCTTTCTTTATTTTACCAGCCTGGAAGCACCCCACTGATCCTTCAAGGCCAAACTCCAATACCATGGCCAGCATTGGGCCCTCCGCCCCCACACAGACACAGACTGAGATACAGACTCCCTTGATGTTCCCGGCCTGTCTGTTCCTGGCCTTCCCTGAAGCACTCAGGAGTTTTGTCATCACCTGCATCCCTGCTTGTCTTCTTCACAGGTGGTCAGACTCACAGCTGTGGACCCAGCCCACTCATCCAGCAGAGGGCTTGCTCAGTGAGTTACAGGAAGGGGCCTAGCGTTCAGAGCATGCTCATCACACACTAAAGCCAGACCGGCTCCTGTCTCTCTCGAGGTACCAACTAGCAGCAGCCCTGAGGCCAGGCCCAGGTCCCACACACAGCAGAGAGGCAGCGTGGTAGGACCACCTTGCAGGGCGTCTGACTTACCCCCCATTGTCCTGTGGTGGGGGTTTCCGCTGGGAAGGAGCAGAGGCTACTGGCCTTGGAACGCTGGAACCTCTACAGATTCTCCCTCTGGACTCTTGCTGGGTATAGGGTAGAGACCGGGGAAATGGACACTGGGAAACATCCCACCTTCAGGAGAAGAAGCAGTGACCATTATCCAGGCATACAGCATGGATTGGGCACTCCGTGCACCTCCACATGCTGTTTCTTCGATCGAACTGTCCCTTCCTACTAGGATCACTTCCCCATGGACACTCTTCCTGTGCTGCAAGCGCCCAAATCACCGACAATTGAATTCAGAGCTGAATCCCAGTTCCTCAAGACCCTGGACACTGAGAACAGTTGGTCCTGGTGCCACCTGGTGGCAAACTCCAGATCTGCAGTCTCAGCTGCTACCCAGCGCAGGCCTCCCTGTTTCTGAGGGTGGGAAGGCAGACCAAAGGAGGTTGTGTCTTCTTCATCAGTCTGTGTCCAAGGCTAGTAAGAGGTTGATTTCAACTCAGACAGGCTGTTTCCAGAGCTACCTTAGTAGCTACCTTTTAACCGCTACCTTAGTCTGCATCTGTTGCGTGGATCTTTGTACCCCAGTGTCAAAGGCACGAATAGATACCAGTAGGTTTATGGGACTATGGTTGTGTCCCAGAAATTTATAGACAGGAATTAGGAAATGGAAATTCTCCTCCGTAACCTGTCCCTTCTTCCCTCACACAAACCTAGTGACACAGGTTTGAATACTCAGGCACTCTGGTTACAGCACCCAAATGCAAGAGTAACTGTCTGTTCCTGGCCTTCCTGAAGCACTCAGGAGTTTGTCATCACCTGCATCCCTGCTTGTCTTCTTCACAGGTGGTCAGACTCACAGCTGTGGACCCAGCCCACTCATCCAGCAGAGGGCTTGCTCAGTGAGTTACAGGAAGGGGCCTAGCGTTCAGAGCATGCTCATCACACACTAAAGCCAGACCGGCTCCTGTCTCTCTCGAGGTACCAACTAGCAGCAGCCCTGAGGCCAGGCCCAGGTCCCACACACAGCAGAGAGGCAGCGTGGTAGGACCACCTTGCAGGGCGTCTGACTTACCCCCCATTGTCCTGTGGTGGGGGTTTCCGCTGGGAAGGAGCAGAGGCTACTGGCCTTGGAACGCTGGAACCTCTACAGATTCTCCCTCTGGACTCTTGCTGGGTATAGGGTAGAGACCGGGGAAATGGACACTGGGAAACATCCCACCTTCAGGAGAAGAAGCAGTGACCATTATCCAGGCATACAGCATGGATTGGGCACTCCGTGCACCTCCACATGCTGTTTCTTCGATCGAACTGTCCCTTCCTACTAGGATCACTTCCCCATGGACACTCTTCCTGTGCTGCAAGCGCCCAAATCACCGACAATTGAATTCAGAGCTGAATCCCAGTTCCTCAAGACCCTGGACACTGAGAACAGTTGGTCCTGGTGCCACCTGGTGGCAAACTCCAGATCTGCAGTCTCAGCTGCTACCCAGCGCAGGCCTCCCTGTTTCTGAGGGTGGGAAGGCAGACCAAAGGAGGTTGTGTCTTCTTCATCAGTCTGTGTCCAAGGCTAGTAAGAGGTTGATTTCAACTCAGACAGGCTGTTTCCAGAGCTACCTTAGTAGCTACCTTTTAACCGCTACCTTAGTCTGCATCTGTTGCGTGGATCTTTGTACCCCAGTGTCAAAGGCACGAATAGATACCAGTAGGTTTATGGGACTATGGTTGTGTCCCAGAAATTTATAGACAGGAATTAGGAAATGGAAATTCTCCTCCGTAACCTGTCCCTTCTTCCCTCACACAAACCTAGTGACACAGGTTTGAATACTCAGGCACTCTGGTTACAGCACCTCCGAACTGCAAGAGTAACTGGAAGATCACAGGCACCATCTCTGTGTCAAGAGCTTCAGATAAATAAATAAATAAATAAATGCGTGCTCTCCTTTAATCTTCATATAGACCTGCAGAGTAGATATTATGATCCCTGTTTCAGAGATGGAAAAGCTGAAGAGGAAGGTTAAGCAGCTCTGGTCACATGGCTTAATTATTAAAGAGGATTCCAGTCCAGGTCTACATCCATAGTCTAAGCTTTCTACTATATTCCTGTCTTCTTACTTCAACATCACATCTGAAACATTCTCAAACATAAAGACTTGTGCCCATTATATTCCGAAGTTTTTGGGCATCTTTTGGCAAACGCTGACAGATATAAAGGGAAAGAGGGGTCATTCACTGGGTGTAGATCCACTATCCTGTGTTCTGGGTGTGAAGATTAGGGGTACATCTCAAGACTGAAGTGTGGGAGTCCTTCCAAATCTCAGAAGTCAAATAGCTCTTTCCCATCCCACCACCCCATTTTGCTTTAATGACAATCGCTAAGGTCTGGATCAGCCCCACATCTAACACATGGGGCAGGCCACATTCAGGTACTGCTGCACCAGATACGAACTAACGTTAAGTCTGAGGAGCACTTAGTCCCAGCCGGGCAGCGGCCAGCCAGGCAGAGCACAGAGCTTCTGTCTGGTGTTTTCTTCTGGGTAGTCAGCAAAGAATGGGGAAGCAGGAAGGATGGAGGACAGGGTCTGAGGCTACGGGCATGTATGGGGGAGGCAGACACCAGAGAAACGAAATACAGACTTTCTGAAAGCAAGGGGCAGACATTAAGACAGAGATTCACCGACACAGGTCAACGGACTCTGAGACGCACATGAAGACTGAAGCCAGTGGAAAAACACAGAGACCCATAATGAGAGAGACTCGCACAGAAAGCTAGAAACTCACAAAGGGAAATCAAAGGAGAAATACAGACCTGCTGAGTGATGGAGACCGGTAGAGACGGAGACCCAAAAAGGGACAGAGACCCAAATACAGAGAGACACCCACAAGGAGATCCACCGACCCTCAGAGCCCCGCAGAGGGAGCCGCAACGGCCTCGGGCTCCTAGATTCCTCGGGGTGGCCCGGAAAGAACTGGCACCCGGGAGGACGGGGACCAGACTAGCCGCCGAGCTCACCTGCCGTCCTCCCAGGGCAGCTGCGCCGCTTTCCTCCGGGAGGGGAACATCGTGGGGGAAGGCGGCGGCGCATGGGGACGCAGCTCCCAGCCGGGCCGGCCCGGCCTCCCCGGCCTACGCGGCGCCTCCGCCTCCAGCCCCGCCTGAGCCCGTCCGCCCGCCCCTCCGTCCGCCGGGTCCGCAGGTCCGTCCGCGCCGTCCGCGCCCCGGAGCTGTGGCGTCAAAGGTTCCGCGTCCCAAGGAGGACGCGAGCGCTGCAACCGCCTAAACTGCAAACTGCCTTCCGGGGACCGCTGGACATTCCAAGAAACTGAGACCCCAGAGAGGGCTCAAGTCAATGCGCTGGATTTAGACTCCAGGCTTCCCAACTAGCGCCCTGGAATAATCTGCATCTTCCTCCTCTTCCCAAGGGAAGACAGGGAGCGCTCCTGAGTAGTCCTGCCATTTGTCACAAGCTGGGAGGGGGCAGGGCCAAGCTCAAGGCTCAGTTTCGTGTTCCTTCTGATACTCCAAGTGACACCCCAAGAAGTAGTTAGGAGACAGGTATTAAAGACAGACTGGATGGATTTGAAACCTGACTTTGCTGGTTCTGGGAAAAAGACAGTCTGCTTCTGTTTCCTCACCTGAGTATACAAACGGTTCCTAATATATATAATTGCTATGATGATCAAAGGAGAAAATGCAAGCACTTGGTACAGTGATGGACACAATAAGCAGTGCTATATAAATGACAGTTATCATCCAGGGGAGGAGTGCCAAGCGTTTGCATTTTGTCCTTTAAAATGTTCTCGAGAGGACTGCATTGTGGGTAGGAAATTAACCATTCCCAGCAGCCCCTTCTCCCTTTAACCCAGCAGACAACCCATGGTCCCTTCCTGCTTAGCGCTTCAGCCCAGATTTGGCTGATGACAAAGGCAAGGCCGACAAGTGAAGAGACCAGTCAGGTAAGGCCAGTGATGGAAACCGGGAGGGGCTGGCCAGGAAAGTCACAAGCTCACTTTCAGGGAATGGCTACTCTTCAATCCAGCTTGGAGATCCACCGACCCTCAGAGCCCCGCAGAGGGAGCCGCAACGGCCTCGGGCTCCTAGATTCCTCGGGGTGGCCCGGAAAGAACTGGCACCCGGGAGGACGGGGACCAGACTAGCCGCCGAGCTCACCTGCCGTCCTCCCAGGGCAGCTGCGCCGCTTTCCTCCGGGAGGGGAACATCGTGGGGGAAGGCGGCGGCGCATGGGGACGCAGCTCCCAGCCGGGCCGGCCCGGCCTCCCGGCCTACGCGGCGCCTCCGCCTCCAGCCCCGCCTGAGCCCGTCCGCCCGCCCCTCCGTCCGCCGGGTCCGCAGGTCCGTCCGCGCCGTCCGCGCCCCGGAGCTGTGGCGTCAAAGGTTCCGCGTCCCAAGGAGGACGCGAGCGCTGCAACCGCCTAAACTGCAAACTGCCTTCCGGGGACCGCTGGACATTCCAAGAAACTGAGACCCCAGAGGGCTCAAGTCAATGCGCTGGATTTAGACTCCAGGCTTCCCAACTAGCGCCCTGGAATAATCTGCATCTTCCTCCTCTTCCCAAGGGAAGACAGGGAGCGCTCCTGAGTAGTCCTGCCATTTGTCACAAGCTGGGAGGGGGCAGGGCCAAGCTCAAGGCTCAGTTTCGTGTTCCTTCTGATACTCCAAGTGACACCCCAAGAAGTAGTTAGGAGACAGGTATTAAAGACAGACTGGATGGATTTGAAACCTGACTTTGCTGGTTCTGGGAAAAAGACAGTCTGCTTCTGTTTCCTCACCTGAGTATACAAACGGTTCCTAATATATATAATTGCTATGATGATCAAAGGAGAAAATGCAAGCACTTGGTACAGTGATGGACACAATAAGCAGTGCTATATAAATGACAGTTATCATCCAGGGGAGGAGTGCCAAGCGTTTGCATTTTGTCCTTTAAAATGTTCTCGAGAGGACTGCATTGTGGGTAGGAAATTAACCATTCCCAGCAGCCCCTTCTCCCTTTAACCCAGCAGACAACCCATGGTCCCTTCCTGCTTAGCGCTTCAGCCCAGATTTGGCTGATGACAAAGGCAAGGCCGACAAGTGAAGAGACCAGTCAGGTAAGGCCAGTGATGGAAACCGGGAGATGGGACTGGCCAGGAAAGTCACAAGCTCACTTTCAGGGAATGGCTACTCTTCAATCCAGCTTGTTTTCACTTCAGACAGCAGTAGGCGCATCCTACTGTTTTTGGGGGGTGGGGGTGGGGAGGGAGGGGGGCAGGCGGGCCACTTCTAATGGTCTTTCATTTGTCTATTTTCATCCATTTTTTTTCTTTGGCCCGTGTGGGCCTCCCATCGCGGTGGCCTCTGTTGTCGCAGAGCACCAGCTCTGGGCGTATGCGCTCCAGAGCTCTGGCTCGGTAATTGGACACATCGGTCCAGCTGCTCTGCGGCTCGTGGGATTTTCCCAGGCCAGGGATCGAACCAGCGCCCCTTGCACTGCAAGGCAGTGTCCTTACCCACTGGACCACCAGGGAAGCCCCTTGTTTTCACTTCAGGATGAAGCCTCACTGGTATCAGGTCTATCTCAAGGAATCAGATTCCATGTAAAAATACAAATTAATTTTTTTTAATAATTTTGTTTATTTTGTGACTGTGTTAGGAGCTATTCTCTAGCTGCATTGTGCAAGCTTCTCATTGCAGTGGGTTCTCTTGTTCTGAGCACAGGCTCTAAGTCTAAGGCACACTGGCTTCAGTCGTTGCAGCTTCAGGGCTCTGGAGCACAGGCTCTATAGTTGTGGCATATGGGCTTAGTTGCTCCCTGACATGTGGAATAATACCAGATCAGGGATCAAACCTTTGTCTCCTGCATTGGTAGGTGAAGTCTTCACCACTGAGCCACAGGGAAGCTCCTTAACTAATTTTAAACTGTGACATCCAGTCATGGTGATAATTAGTACTCTTAATATGATGGGATGAGAATGACACTTTCTCTGTGTGGTCTTTCAAAAACCCAGGAGCCCAGTCTAATCATGAGGAAACATCAGAACAATGGCAATGCACAGAAATTCTACAACATACCTCACCAGGACTCCTGAAAACTAATTAATAAACAAGGGAAGTCTGAGAAACTGGCAGCCAAGAGGAGCCCAAGGAGACAAGACAACTAAATGTGACAAGGTATCTCTTAGATGAGCTCCTAGGAGGAGACACTAGGTAACAACAAATGAAATCTGCATGAGGCATGGACTGTCCCTATTGGTTCACCCTGGAGAAGGGAATGGGTACCCACTCGGGTATCCTTGCCTGGGAAATCCCATGGACAGAGGAGCCAGGTGGGCTACAGTCCAGGGGGTTGCACAGAGTCCCACAGGACTGAAGCGTCCGAGTACAAGCCTATTGGTTCATTCATTTTACCACATGGACCATACTACTACATGATGTTAATAGTAAGGTAAACTATCTTCACAATTTTTCTGTCATTTTAAGCTGTTTTCTCTGTAAATGTGGAGGTAGGTCTAGGTGGCAATATGTGCTCAGACTGCATTCTACTGGCAGTTCAAGAAGTCCCCAAAGCCTCCCCATCCCGTCTCTTCACATACCGTTAGATTGTTAAGTCACTAAGATTCATGTCTGATTCCCACTGTAGCCCACCACGTTCCTCTGTCCATGGGATGTCTCAAGCAAGCATACTGGTGCATACATACTAAGTCATGTCCGACTCTGTGCGACCCTATGGACTGTAGTCCCTCAGACTCCTCTGTCCATGGGCTTTCTAGGCAAGGACACTGGAGTGGGTTGTCATGTCCTCCAGAGGTCTTCCCAACCCAGGGATTGAATCTGCATCTTTGTATTGACAGGAGGATTCTTTATGGCTGAATCATGAGGGAATTACCCCTCCTCACATTTATATACAGGGGGTTTGAATACTCAAAACTTTGTTGAATGTCCAAATCTCTTACCTGGGATTCAAGGCTCTAATGCTAACCAACTTCCTCTTCCAGCTTTCTCACAACCCCACCTCAACTCCTGCTGAAACAATGCCCATCTATCCCCACACCAGCTGTTTGCCTGTTTCCCTCAACCACCCATCCTGCCTTCTTTCACCAGATTCCTTCCTCTCCTTCAAGGTCCTTGCTGAGACTCCCTGCTATTGGTTAAGCCCATCAGCGCCCTCCTCTTGCCCCCAGCCCGGGGCTTCCTGTTCTTCCCCCACCTATTGTACTCCTTGAGCAATGCACACTACCTTCACTAACTAGGCACTTTCTTGAAGCACCAGAACAATTCAATCCCCCAACTTGGGACAAATGAAATCTGCATGAGGCATGGACTGTCCCTATTGGTTCACCCTGGAGAAGGGAATGGGTACCCACTCGGGTATCCTTGCCTGGGAAATCCCATGGACAGAGGAGCCAGGTGGGCTACAGTCCAGGGGGTTGCACAGAGTCCCACAGGACTGAAGCGTCCGAGTACAAGCCTATTGGTTCATTCATTTTACCACATGGACCATACTACTACATGATGTTAATAGTAAGGTAAACTATCTTCACAATTTTTCTGTCATTTTAAGCTGTTTTCTCTGTAAATGTGGAGGTAGGTCTAGGTGGCAATATGTGCTCAGACTGCATTCTACTGGCAGTTCAAGAAGTCCCCAAAGCCTCCCCACCCCGTCTCTTCACATACCGTTAGATTGTTAAGTCACTAAGATTCATGTCTGATTCCCACTGTAGCCCACCACGTTCCTCTGTCCATGGGATGTCTCAAGCAAGCATACTGGTGCATACATACTAAGTCATGTCCGACTCTGTGCGACCCTATGGACTGTAGTCCCTCAGACTCCTCTGTCCATGGGCTTTCTAGGCAAGGACACTGGAGTGGGTTGTCATGTCCTCCAGAGGTCTTCCCAACCCAGGGATTGAATCTGCATCTTTGTATTGACAGGAGGATTCTTTATGGCTGAATCATGAGGGAATTACCCCTCCTCACATTTATATACAGGGAGTTTGAATACTCAAAACTTTGTTGAATGTCCAAATCTCTTACCTGGGATTCAAGGCTCTAATGCTAACCAACTTCCTCTTCCAGCTTTCTCACAACCCCACCTCAACTCCTGCTGAAACAATGCCCATCTATCCCCACACCAGCTGTTTGCCTGTTTCCCTCAACCACCCATCCTGCCTTCTTTCACCAGATTCCTTCCTCTCCTTCAAGGTCCTTGCTGAGACTCCCTGCTATTGGTTAAGCCCATCAGCGCCCTCCTCTTGCCCCCAGCCCGGGGCTTCCTGTTCTTCCCCCACCTATTGTACTCCTTGAGCAATGCACACTACCTTCACTAACTAGGCACTTTCTTGAAGCACCAGAACAATTCAATCCCCCAACTTGGGAAAGGTAGAGAGGGAAATTCATGAGGAGACGGCAAATCCACAGAAAAAATGGTGCAGATTTCAGCACCAACCCCACAATTTACTTGCTGCATGGTCTTGGGCAAAGCCACTACCCACTGCCACTAGAAGGTACGGAGGTGAAAGCAACGAAGTCCACAGGTGGGTCCTCATCTTAGGACGTGAAGCGCTTTACCCGCTGGAAACACTCGACACTTCCTCAGGCACCCGCAGTACTATGCCCCCTGGAGGCTGAGTAACTACACGGGACAGGAAGTCTTTTTTTTTTTTTTTTTTTATTGGGAAACCAATGTAACAAACCTAGACTTATTGAAAATGAAATCAGTAACTCTGCAGGCCCCATCCCCAACCAGCACCAAGGTCTCTGCTTGGCCTGACCCCAGTTTCTTTAGTCCCCAAAAGAACCACGGGTTATGTGAAGAACTCAGGGTCAATCTCAGGGCTGCTTCCCACACTGCACCTCCCTCTACCCCACCCTCAACTGACACACACACCCTGATCAGCAGGCTGGGTCTAGGCCCAAGGAGGGATACTTAGGCTTCCTGGGTGGCAGGGAGTCACAGCTATGCCCCAACCTGGTCAGAATTCCAAGTTAGCAAAGGAAGACAGAAGGAAGACTGGCTTGCCCACCCGCCCCCCGCCCCCCAGTCACCCCAGATGACAGGCTCTCATCCCTGATCAGTAACACTGTGATTCTGAGGTGTCAGTAGGGCTCCTGGTGGCTTCACCAGATTACTGCAAAGGGCCCAGGGGAGGGGGCAGGCATTTACCCCACCACTGTCTCAGTATTAGCCGGTCAAGCTGCTGCCCTCAGTCCCTCTCTCCAGGTGCCCATGGCTGGAACCAGTTCTCCTGCCAGAGAGCAGTCAGTCCAGGAGGCCCTTTCTTCCCAGCCAGGGAGGAAGGATGGCCTGGGAAGCTGGGATGGCTGGAACCAGATGTCTCATCTGCCAGACAACCAAGGCCACCACCCCCTCCTCTTGCCCCCAGCCCGGGGCTTCCTGTTCTTCCCCCACCTATTGTACTCCTTGAGCAATGCACACTACCTTCACTAACTAGGCACTTTCTTGAAGCACCAGAACAATTCAATCCCCCAACTTGGGAAAGGTAGAGAGGGAAATTCATGAGGAGACGGCAAATCCACAGAAAAAATGGTGCAGATTTCAGCACCAACCCCACAATTTACTTGCTGCATGGTCTTGGGCAAAGCCACTACCCACTGCCACTAGAAGGTACGGAGGTGAAAGCAACGAAGTCCACAGGTGGGTCCTCATCTTAGGACGTGAAGCGCTTTACCCGCTGGAAACACTCGACACTTCCTCAGGCACCCGCAGTACTATGCCCCCTGGAGGCTGAGTAACTACACGGGACAGGAAGTCTTTTTTTTTTTTTTTTTTTATTGGGAAACCAATGTAACAAACCTAGACTTATTGAAAATGAAATCAGTAACTCTGCAGGCCCCATCCCCAACCAGCACCAAGGTCTCTGCTTGGCCTGACCCCAGTTTCTTTAGTCCCCAAAAGAACCACGGGTTATGTGAAGAACTCAGGGTCAATCTCAGGGCTGCTTCCCACACTGCACCTCCCTCTACCCCACCCTCAACTGACACACACACCCTGATCAGCAGGCTGGGTCTAGGCCCAAGGAGGGATACTTAGGCTTCCTGGGTGGCAGGGAGTCACAGCTATGCCCCAACCTGGTCAGAATTCCAAGTTAGCAAAGGAAGACAGAAGGAAGACTGGCTTGCCCACCCGCCCCCCGCCCCCCAGTCACCCCAGATGACAGGCTCACATCCCTGATCAGTAACACTGTGATTCTGAGGTGTCAGTAGGGCTCCTGGTGGCTTCACCAGATTACTGCAAAGGGCCCAGGGGAGGGGGCAGGCATTTACCCCACCACTGTCTCAGTATTAGCCGGTCAAGCTGCTGCCCTCAGTCCCTCTCCCCTCCAGGTGCCCATGGCTGGAACCAGTTCTCCTGCCAGAGAGCAGTCAGTCCAGGAGGCCCTTTCTTCCCCAGCCAGGGAGGAAGGATGGCCTGGGAAGCTGGGATGGCTACACCAGCTTCTTAGCTTCAAAGAAGCTCTTGAGATGTCTCATCTGCCAGACACCAATGGCCACAAGAATGAGGGTCTGCAGGATGGACCACCACAGTACCCTCTGGTTGGTGCTCTCGCTGGTCTGCCGGAAGCGCTCCTCTCGCCACTGCGGAAGGGAGAATGGAAGAGCAGCCTGAGTTGGCTGGGCCTCATCTGGGGCCAGGAGAA
Organism: Tragulus kanchil; assembly: GCA_022376925.1. Classification (NCBI taxonomy): domain Eukaryota; kingdom Metazoa; phylum Chordata; class Mammalia; order Artiodactyla; family Tragulidae; genus Tragulus; species Tragulus kanchil. Next base: position 71,390,152 of record JAIOJX010000029.1, on the reverse strand, counting down.
CTCATGGGTTCCCTCCCCACAGGATGCCCCAGGACCAAGTTATGCCCAGGTTCCGGTTCCAAGTGTCTGAAAAAAACACCCCAACTGGGAATGAACCGTCTTCATCCTCACCAGCCAGAGGACCCTGGAGAACCCACTCCCTTCTCCCAGGTCTGTCTTCTCGTCTGTCAGGTACAGCCCTCACCTGGCTGCACCTGACGCCGAGGGGAGTAGTGAAGCGGCTGCGACAGTACCCTGCCAGACACGGCTGTCCTGGAACACTCAGAAGCGGACATGCTCTGGGCGCTCTGCTGGGTCGAGCCCACACAGGTGTTCTGTGGATTCCCACAATGTTTTGACAACACTTAAAACTCAGAAATTTCTACATAAAAAATGCCTGAACCTCAAGGTGCCTCTTAAAACCCTGGGCTAGCTAATTCTGCAATATTGTCCTCAGCTGACAGTGGCAGCTGTTCCCGTTTAGACAGGTCACTATTCTACCAGTCCTTACGGTCACCGATGCATTCAGGGTACTGGCCTGGCTCTTGGACACAGGTGCGTTTGAAGCCCCGGATCCTGGGAGCACTGAGGACTGCACAGATAGCACCCATGGTGTTCGTGTCAATTCCTGCTCTGACATTGTGTGTGTCTCCCCTTAAAAGACTGTCTTCTCCACTGCAAAGTAGAGTGAGTAATACCCATTCTACCCTTTAGACTTGCAATGCAGCACAGACTCATGAGTCCCTTGGGTTCATAATGAATCTGACATGCGACTCCAGGCTAAGCCAGTGGGCAGCCTCTGGGAAGAGGCCCACTGCCCCCGGCCCAGCCACTCACCCGCTGGTAGTTCTGTTCTTTCTGGATCTGCTCCACTTGCTCCACCAGCTGCCGCACCCGGAGCTGCAACTCACTCAGCTTGTCTTTGGCAGCAATTTCTGCATAATCGTTGGCGTGTTCACCTACCTGGATGTCCAGGTGAACTCTCTGGAGACAGACAAGACAGAGAAGATTGGGAGAATCACCTAGCCCTGCTCTGTCTTCCTGCCAGGGCCCGACAGCTGGTCCTCCCACTGTTTTTCATCTGTCCCTCTAGCCAGCACAGACGAGGTCTCCTCAGTCTCTGGCCCTATGGGGCTTGAGGCCCAAAGGCAAGAATCAGTCTTGGCAGATGCTCTCACCCAGGCTCTGCAATCACAGCCTGAATGTCCACGGGAAACCCAGTGGCATTAAGATACACAAAATCTGACCTAGTCACCTCACTCCTACAGGACTACCAGTCCCGTCTTGACCAGCTAGAGGCTGAACGACTCCAACGTGGGTCCACTTACCAGCATGCCTCCAGCAAAAAGGGAGAACTTGGTGGAATTGGAGTGAAGACATATCTGATGCTCGCCAGGGGTATGGGAGGTAAAGGTGAATCTACCTTCAGAGCCATACTGCCGGGCCAGGATAACCTGGAGAGCAGGGACTACAGTGAGTAGTACGGTCGGAATAAGGCTGAATGGCACTTAAAGCTCTAAGTGCCTTAAAAGCTGACAAGCAAAGGCACCCTACAACACTCAAAGGTCCAATGCTGCTTAGCAGCAGTCGCCAAAACCTTGCCTTCGCGCAACCTGGAGAAAGGGTGAAGAGGCTGACTTTAGGGTGGCATGTGACCACACTTGGAAAGCACTTTATTCATAATTCATGCCCTTTCAACTCTTTTACTATGACTATTTTACGTGAAACATGACAACGAAACGGTTTTGTTTGGTCCGTTTTTGGTTTCTTATCCTCATTTGTCAAATTAAAAGCTGCTCATTCTTTTCGGAAAGCACCCTGCTCCATGACAGCCTAAAATCTATATGTGACAGCTTCAGAATCAGAATCAACAAAACTCTTTGGTTTCCAGCACCACAACGAAGGCATCCATCCCATGAATTTCTATTGCACAGACCTAGATAATGGCTCAGGGGAGGCAACTGACTTTGGGAAGTCACGCTGCGATCAGCGACAAGTTGACAGAAGCAGCAACCCAAGGTTAGCCAGGAGTGAAAACGCAGGCTCTTCCCGTATTACCAATTGTTTTTACCAGTTTAGCAGATGCGGAAACTGTAAGAGGAAGTACCAGCGCCTCTGATCGGGCGTCCAAGTGCAGAGCGGGGTGGGCGGCTAGGCGGGGCTATGGGGCCGACTCACCTTATCCTCTGGGTCCTTAACCTCCACGAACATGCCAAGCCCAGGGGTGGCCGGCTGGTACTCCTCCCGCTGCCTGTCATACAACTGCGTCCGGTAGTTTCCTGGAGGGAACGGGGCGAGCCCAGTCGGAGGTGCGGGAGGTGGCGCTGGGCCAGCGCCCCGCGCTAAGGAGACGACTCTCCCCCACAAGCCCCCACCGCAAGCCCGCGGTCTGGTTGAAAACTCTCTCCCTTCCCCGTACCTATAACCATGGTCTCGTCCGGAATCTCCTCAATAAAGCACTTCTTTTCCGTCTCCCCAATGTGGAAGTACAGCGCGCCTCCGCGGGCCGCAAACCACAGCAGCAGCAGGAGGGCCCGAACGACCCTACCCAACTGGGATCTAGGGCAAAGCCCAACGACCCACACGCTCCGCTCCGCAGCCATCTTGCCCCACCGCCCGCGCAGCCACGGCCGGCCGCGCCACGTAGGCCCTGCCGCCGCCGCGGGGCCTGCCGGGACAGCGAGTTCAGCCGCATGGACTACAAGTCCCAGAAGCCCCGAGGCCACGGCGCGGCAGTACCTGATTGGGGTGCCGCTTCCATTAGGAGCCGAAGGCGAGCTGCGGAGTTGAGCATGGTTTTTTTCCAGTGACCTTAACTTTGCGGCCCAGCAACTGGTGTTGATGATCAGTCTTTTACAGATGATGAAACTAACGTAGTTTGAGTCGGCAAGAGAATCATGATAAGGGACATGATTAAAAGCTGCACTTTTCGGAAAGCACCCTGCTCCATGACAGCCTAAAATCTATATGTGACAGCTTCAGAATCAGAATCAACAAAACTCTTTGGTTTCCAGCACCACAACGAAGGCATCCATCCCATGAATTTCTATTGCACAGACCTAGATAATGGCTCAGGGGAGGCAACTGACTTTGGGAAGTCACGCTGCGATCAGCGACAAGTTGACAGAAGCAGCAACCCAAGGTTAGCCAGGAGTGAAAACGCAGGCTCTTCCCGTATTACCAATTGTTTTTACCAGTTTAGCAGATGCGGAAACTGTAAGAGGAAGTACCAGCGCCTCTGATCGGGCGTCCAAGTGCAGAGCGGGGTGGGCGGCTAGGCGGGGCTATGGGGCCGACTCACCTTATCCTCTGGGTCCTTAACCTCCACGAACATGCCAAGCCCAGGGGTGGCCGGCTGGTACTCCTCCCGCTGCCTGTCATACAACTGCGTCCGGTAGTTTCCTGGAGGGAACGGGCGAGCCCAGTCGGAGGTGCGGGAGGTGGCGCTGGGCCAGCGCCCCGCGCTAAGGAGACGACTCTCCCCCACAAGCCCCCACCGCAAGCCCGCGGGCTGGTTGAAAACTCTCTCCTTCCCCGTACCTATAACCATGGTCTCGTCCGGAATCTCCTCAATAAAGCACTTCTTTTCCGTCTCCCCAATGTGGAAGTACAGCGCGCCTCCGCGGGCCGCAAACCACAGCAGCAGCAGGAGGGCCCGAACGACCCTACCCAACTGGGATCTAGGGCAAAGCCCAACGACCCACACGCTCCGCTCCGCAGCCATCTTGCCCCACCGCCCGCGCAGCCACGGCCGGCCGCGCCACGTAGGCCCTGCCGCCGCCGCGGGGCCTGCCGGGACAGCGAGTTCAGCCGCATGGACTACAAGTCCCAGAAGCCCCGAGGCCACGGCGCGGCAGTACCTGATTGGGGTGCCGCTTCCATTAGGAGCCGAAGGCGAGCTGCGGAGTTGAGCATGGTTTTTTTCCAGTGACCTTAACTTTGCGGCCCAGCAACTGGTGTTGATGATCAGTCTTTTACAGATGATGAAACTAACGTAGTTTGAGTCGGCAAGAGAATCATGATAAGGGACAGGATCTGAACCTAGGATCTTTGGCTTCCCTGGGCATATCATCTGCTACTCTGGATTTGCGTCTGCTTGTATTTTATCTTGTGCTGTTGTAACCAGCACTGTGAATTAACAAAAAGTTACAGAATGAATAAATAATAACGTTTTATGATAATACTTTCAGGCATTTTAAAAAATTAAACCGGGCTTCCCCTGGTGGTCCAGTGGATACGGACACCGTCTTGCAGTGCAAGGGGCGCCAGTTCGATCCCTGGCCTGGGAAGATCCCACGTGCCGCGGAGCGGCTGGACCGATGTGTCCAATCACCGAACCGGAGCTCTGGAGCGCATGCGCCCTGAGCCTGTGCTCTGCAACAACAGAGGCCACTGTGATGGGAGGCCCACAGGAGCCAAAGAACAAAGACGGATGAAAATAGAGAAATGAAAGACCAGTGGAAGTGGCCTGCCTGCTCCCCTCCCTCCCCAACCCGACCCCCGCTCAAAAATAAAATAAATAAATAAATCTTTAAAAAAAATAAATAAATAAACCTTTTAAGGGACTTGCCTGGCAGTACAGTGGATAGGGATTCCCCCTGCCAATACAGATCCTGAAGGAAGAAAGAAACAGGCTACCCTGACTAAACTGACTCCATATTGGAAGAGGACTCCATCTTGCACGTTCAATGAACTCTGGACTGTGTGTGCACTGTGTAGCCATGGAGATGAAAAATTATCCCTCTACTAGGCCTCCTGGGCAGATGAGAGCCTGACCAAGGAAACCTTGTGACCAAGCCTCCCCTCAGCCATGGAAATGAAATGTCCGTCATAAGATAAATTACCATTTGTGATCTTCGTTAATTAATCCTTGTTGTAGACAAGCTAGATGATTTTCAATTATACCTTTGTGATGGCAACCAAATCATATTTTTTCCTTTAATGTTTCCTAGGCAACCTTAGAAGTTGGGATATGGGTTTGTGCACGTAGGCTTTAAGTATAAATGTTAGCCACAAGTTTTGCTTGGGATCCTTGGTTGAAGTGAGGCCTTGGACCTGCCAGTGTAATAAATGCCCTCCACTGTTTACTTTTGTCGCTCTGTGTGAGTTGGTTCCTGAAGCCTGGTTATAACAATTCAATCCCTGGTCTGGAAAAGATTCTAGGGAGCAACTAAGCCTCTGCATTCCACAGCTACTGAGTCAGGGCATTACAACTATTGGAACCCACAAAGGGCAACTACAAAAGCCCAGCACCTAGAACCTGTACTCCCCAAGAAGGGAAGCCACCGCAAAGAGAAGCTCCCCCACAGCCACGAACAGTAACCCTGCTCACCGCAACTAGAGAAAGCAGGGCACAGCAATGAAGATCCAGTGCAACCAAAAATAAATAAACTGTTTTTTAAATTAAACTTCTATATTGAGATAACTATAGATTAACATGAAGTTGTAAGAAATAACTGAGAGATCTAGAGTGTCCATTCCTCATTTCCCCCCAAGTAGTACCATCTTGCCCAAGAATAGCACAATATCACAACCAGGATATTGGCTCTGATATAGTCAAGACACGGTAGTTCCATCACCACGAGGATCTTTCATGTTGTCCTGTTATAGCCACACCCATGTCCCTACCCTCTCACCCCACCCCAACCTCTTCTTACCCCAGACAACCACTAATCTGTTTTCCACTTCTATAACTTTGTCATTTTAAGAGTGTTATATAAATGGGATTATATAGTACATAACTTTCTAAGATTGGCTTTTCCCAGCATAATTCTGGAGATTTATTCAGTGTATTACATGTACCAACTGTTAGTTTCTTTTAATAGTAAAAAAATAACCATTACAATGTATAAAGACAAAATTTTGCAACAAACAATTGAAAGGGGTGAGAACAGAGATGTTAAAGGAGCAGAGTTTTTATATGTCATAAAAGGTAAACTGGTATAAATTCAAATTAGTGTTATAACTTTAGAATGTTCAATGTAATCTCCATGGTAACCACAAAGAAAATAGTTGAAGAATATGCACAAGGGACTTTGCTGGCAGTCCAGCAGTTAAGACTTGGAACTTCCACTGCATGAGACATACAATCTGTCCCTGATTGGGCAACCTGTGAAATGTTAGCCACAAGTTTTGCTTGGGATCCTTGGTTGAAGTGAGGCCTTGGACCTGCCAGTGTAATAAATGCCCTCCACTGTTTACTTTTGTCGCTCTGTGTGAGTTGGTTCCTGAAGCCTGGTTATAACAATTCAATCCCTGGTCTGGAAAAGATTCTAGGGAGCAACTAAGCCTCTGCATTCCACAGCTACTGAGTCAGGGCATTACAACTATTGGAACCCACAAAGGGCAACTACAAAAGCCCAGCACCTAGAACCTGTACTCCCCAAGAAGGGAAGCCACCGCAAAGAGAAGCTCCCCCACAGCCACGAACAGTAACCCTGCTCACCGCAACTAGAGAAAGCAGGGCACAGCAATGAAGATCCAGTGCAACCAAAAATAAATAAACTGTTTTTTAAATTAAACTTCTATATTGAGATAACTATAGATTAACATGAAGTTGTAAGAAATAACTGAGAGATCTAGAGTGTCCATTCCTCATTTCCCCCCAAGTAGTACCATCTTGCCCAAGAATAGCACAATATCACAACCAGGATATTGGCTCTGATATAGTCAAGACACGGTAGTTCCATCACCACGAGGATCTTTCATGTTGTCCTGTTATAGCCACACCCATGTCCCTACCCTCTCACCCCACCCCAACCTCTTCTTACCCCAGACAACCACTAATCTGTTTTCCACTTCTATAACTTTGTCATTTTAAGAGTGTTATATAAATGGGATTATATAGTACATAACTTTCTAAGATTGGCTTTTCCCAGCATAATTCTGGAGATTTATTCAGTGTATTACATGTACCAACTGTTAGTTTCTTTTAATAGTAAAAAAATAACCATTACAATGTATAAAGACAAAATTTTGCAACAAACAATTGAAAGGGGTGAGAACAGAGATGTTAAAGGAGCAGAGTTTTTATATGTCATAAAAGGTAAACTGGTATAAATTCAAATTAGTGTTATAACTTTAGAATGTTCAATGTAATCTCCATGGTAACCACAAAGAAAATAGTTGAAGAATATGCACAAGGGACTTTGCTGGCAGTCCAGCAGTTAAGACTTGGAACTTCCACTGCATGAGACATACAATCTGTCCCTGATTGGGGACCTAAGATCCCTGTGAAAGTGTTCAACCTCAAGAGACATGAACCCAGGGTCCAGACTTAATCAAACCTGTTTGGGACTTGAACCCATGCAACTGGGACTCAAACCCAGCCAAAATCCTGCTTGGGACTTGAACACACATGGCCGGGACTCGAACCTAGCCAAAACTCTAGTAATTAAAATCACTCACCCAACGTCTGGACCCACTGAGGCTCAGGTTCTTCATGTCTCTTTGCAGAGAAGAATTCGGCGAGAGACAAAGTGATAGGTAAGAAATGGATTTATTCAGATTCAGAGAAAGCACACTCCACAGACAGAGTGTGGGCCATCGCAGAGCACATCCAGTGGCCCAGAACACATGGCTCTCTTAGCTTTTATAGGCTGGTAATCCCATATGCTAATGAGTGGGAGGATTATTCCAGCTCTTTTAGGGATGGAACTGTCATGGCGCCTCTGAGTGTGTCATTTACTTTGCTGACTGAGGATCAAGGTCTGGTCTGCCATCTTGGACCCATTTGATTCTAACAGGTTTATGCTGTGTCCTTGGGCCGTCATTCTTTTCAAAAATTGTGCCCTGCCCCTTACACCTGCATGTGGCAGGGTATGGTAAAAAAAGAATATATACAAAAAGAAATGAGGAAAGGAATTTAAATGTTTCACTACAGAAAGTAAAGCAAAAGAAGTAAACACAAGAAATGAGGAAGACATATGACTAATCTGGGAACATAACATATCTGTAAACAACAAAACTCTGTAAAAGTTAAAAGTAAAATAAAAGGTAAAAAAAAAAAAAAAAGAAATGAGGAAGAAAAAAGCTATAAGGGAAGGAAATAGGAAAATATAGCAAAAAGTAAGTCCCTTCTTATAAGTAATTATTTTAAATGTAATTTATTAAATGCAAATAGATTAAACTTTTCAATCAAAAGATAAAGATTGGTAGGATGGGTAAAAAAACACAACCCGGGGCTTCCCTGGTGGTCCAGTGGGTAAGGACACCGCCTTGCAGTGCAAGGGGCACCGGTTCGATCCCTGGCCTGGGAAGATCCCACGTGCGGCAGAGCAGCTGGATTCGTGTGTCCAATTACCAAGCCGGAACTCTGGAGCACGTGCGCCCAGAGCCGGTGCTCTGCGACAACAGAGACCACCGTGATAGGAGGCCCACACGGGTCAAGGAACAAAAATGGATGAAAATAGATAATGAAAGACCAATAGAAGTGGCCCGCCTGCCCCTTCCCTCTCCAACCCGCGCCCCCTGCAAAAAAAAAAACACAACCCAAGTATATGCTAATTGCAACAGGCTCATTTTATTTCATTTCACTTTTTAAAATTTTACTATACAAAAATATATTTTGGAAGAACTCACTAAGATAACAAAATTCTAAAATCAAATTGCATGAAAATATGAATCAAATTTTTTGCCCAATAGGTGAGAAAAATCTGCAATATGAAGAATAGAGGCAAAGAAATATGAAGAAGGAGAAGGGTTTGAGGGTAAACAGCATTTGAAATAGCAAACCTACAAGTAGAAAGCTATAGCTGTGCATTCTTTATGCACCCAAACTTCACATTAGGTAACTGAAGGCAAAAATAAAACCAAATTTTGTATTGTTTGGGGTAAATTTTAGTAATTTTAAAATCCTAATTAAATTAAAAACTGACTCTTAGTTCTTGTGGATAATCACTGAACTCAAGACCTCTCAACAATGAAAAAATGTTATTGCTATGTCCAGTCCAAGAGATGGGTGCAACTACAATACAAAAGGGATGAGAACACCTGGTGATGACCACTCCTCTGAAGTCATCATTAAAGATCATATAGTTGAGACTTCCCTGGTGGTTCCCTCTGGGCTCCCACTGCAGGGGGCAAGTTTGATCCTGGTTGGGGGAACTAAAGTCCTGCATGGCAGATGGCAAAGCCAAAGAAAAATCTAGTAGTTCAGTATTTGAACGAAATGATTTGAAAACTTCCTGATGGACAGAAGAGATAAGAGCAAATGAGAGTTTGTCAAAACAAAGAAAATACAAAAGTTTAGTAAGTGAAAAGAATTTAATGAAGCCTCCATGATTTAAAGGAAATTAAATGGAAACTTTTAGCCTTGATTGCTTTTCATCTGACTCGCTTTAAGAAGTGTTTTAAAACCAATAAGAAACGATATGGGGGCTTCCCCTGGTGGTCCAGTGGGTAAGGACACCACCTTGCAGTGCAAAGGCCGCCGGTTCGAGCCCTGGCCTGGGAAGATCCCACGTGCCCCGGAGCGGCTGGACCGTTGTGTCCAGTTACCGAGCCAGAGCTCTGGAGCGCATGCGCCCAGAGCCGGCACTCTACAACGACAGACGCCACCGCAATGGGAGGCCCACAGGAGCCAAAGAACAAAGACGGATGAACATAGAGAAAGACCAATAGAAGTGGCCCGCCTGCTCCCCTCCCTCCCCAACCCGACCCCCACCCAAAATAAATAAATAAATAAATCTTTTTTAAAAAAAATAAGAAACGATATGGAAAGAAAGCCTGCTAAAATCTTTTGGAATTTGAGTGACTCTTATTCTATTACAAGAAAGCATTATTTGGTACAAGATATATTTGTGGACATACATAAACAGTACATATATTACCTAGATCATGTTGTGCGGTGTAGAAATCTTCACAATTCTTTTTGTTTTTGTTAAAGATTTATTTGTTTTATTCATTTAGGCTGTTCTGGGTCTTCATTGCTGCTTGCAGGCCTCTTCCAGGTGCTGTGAGTGGGAACTATTCTCTAGATGTAATATGTGGATTTCTCATTGCAGTAGCTTCTCTTGTTGTGGAGCACAGGCTCTTGGCACTTCAGTGGTTTCTGCTCACAGGCCCCAGAGCATGGGCTCAGTAGCTGTAGCATGTGGACTTAGTCACTCTGTGGCATGTGGAATCTTTCCAGATCAGGAATTGAACTTGTGTCCCTGTGATGGCAGGTGGATTATTTGCCACTGAGCCACCAGGGAAGCCCCTACAATTCTTCCTGAAGGTTAAAGCCGTTCATTAGAATTCAAAATATATAATTATCTGTAAGTTGTCCCTTGTTAGGGTCTTGTCAACACCGATACTGGCATGTTTTACAGCAGACCAGTTCCAGTCGTTATTTGCCAACTTGTTACAACAGAAGTCCAGCAATAGTTGGGTAGAGTGCCGGAAAAGCTCCATGTTTCTACGGAACCTAGCAAATGGTTGTCAAAACAAAGAAAATACAAAAGTTTAGTAAGTGAAAAGAATTTAATGAAGCCTCCATGATTTAAAGGAAATTAAATGGAAACTTTTAGCCTTGATTGCTTTTCATCTGACTCGCTTTAAGAAGTGTTTTAAAACCAATAAGAAACGATATGGGGGCTTCCCCTGGTGGTCCAGTGGGGAAGGACACCACCGCCTTGCAGGGCAAGGGGCGCGAGGTCAATCCCTGGCCTGGGAAGATCCCACGTGCCCCGGAGCGGCTGGACCGTTGTGTCCAGTTACCGAGCCAGAGCTCTGGAGCGCATGCGCCCAGAGCCGGCACTCTACAACGACAGACGCCACCGCAATGGGAGGCCCACAGGAGCCAAAGAACAAAGACGGATGAACATAGAGAAAGACCAATAGAAGTGGCCCGCCTGCTCCCCTCCCTCCCCAACCCGACCCCCACCCAAAATAAATAAATAAATAAATCTTTTTTAAAAAAAATAAGAAACGATATGGAAAGAAAGCCTGCTAAAATCTTTTGGAATTTGAGTGACTCTTATTCTATTACAAGAAAGCATTATTTGGTACAAGATATATTTGTGGACATACATAAACAGTACATATATTACCTAGATCATGTTGTGCGGTGTAGAAATCTTCACAATTCTTTTTGTTTTTGTTAAAGATTTATTTGTTTTATTCATTTAGGCTGTTCTGGGTCTTCATTGCTGCTTGCAGGCCTCTTCCAGGTGCTGTGAGTGGGAACTATTCTCTAGATGTAATATGTGGATTTCTCATTGCAGTAGCTTCTCTTGTTGTGGAGCACAGGCTCTTGGCACTTCAGTGGTTTCTGCTCACAGGCCCCAGAGCATGGGCTCAGTAGCTGTAGCATGTGGACTTAGTCACTCTGTGGCATGTGGAATCTTTCCAGATCAGGAATTGAACTTGTGTCCCTGTGATGGCAGGTGGATTATTTGCCACTGAGCCACCAGGGAAGCCCCTACAATTCTTCCTGAAGGTTAAAGCCGTTCATTAGAATTCAAAATATATAATTATCTGTAAGTTGTCCCTTGTTAGGGTCTTGTCAACACCGATACTGGCATGTTTTACAGCAGACCAGTTCCAGTCGTTATTTGCCAACTTGTTACAACAGAAGTCCAGCAATAGTTGGGTAGAGTGCCGGAAAAGCTCCATGTTTCTCAACTGGAGACCTGAAATAAGTGAAGTTACAGTTGTTGAATAAATATCACTGAAAAGCAGTCTCTTGGCCTTTCCTTACACAGCAGGCCACTTTCCTTTTAAAAATTAATTTAGTTGGCTGCTTCAGGCCTTAGTTGTGGCATGCAGGATCTAGTTCCTTGACCAGGGATCAAACCTAGACCCCTTGCAGTGAAAGCATAGAGTCTTAGCCACTGGACCATCAAGGGAGTCTCCAACATTCCTTTCATATTCACCATCTCTGTCTTCATTCTTTCACAGCACCATTAATAGCTGAGTCTCCACTAGGGTCTGTGTTAGTCGCTCAGTTGTGTCGACTTTTTGTGACCCCACGCACAAAACCCACCAGGTTTCTCTGCCCATGGGATTCTCCAGGCAAGAATACTGGAGGGGATTGCTGTTTCCTTCTCCAGAGGATCTCCCCAACCCAGGGATCAAACTCCAGTTTCCTCCATCACTGGCAGATTCTTTACAGTCTGAATCAGCAGGGAAGCTCTCAGTTTCTACTAGCATAGAAATGACACTATCATGATGGTTTTCACAGTGGGAATAGGCAGCCAGTGTTCCTCAGGCTTTACATGGCCATATTTATCTTCCCTGGGCTCATGAAGATTAGAAATGCATGTATCACCATTTTGATCAACATTGACTTCCCACTGATGGAGATCATTGTCATCTATTAAACCTGCTGAACAGCCTTCCACTGGATTTTGTTGAGTTCTCCCAACTGTCTTGCGACCTGGGATTTTGGAAGGTCTCATTGCAGTAGCTTCTCTTGTTGTGGAGCACAGGCTCTTGGCACTTCAGTGGTTTCTGCTCACAGGCCCCAGAGCATGGGCTCAGTAGCTGTAGCATGTGGACTTAGTCACTCTGTGGCATGTGGAATCTTTCCAGATCAGGAATTGAACTTGTGTCCCTGTGATGGCAGGTGGATTATTTGCCACTGAGCCACCAGGGAAGCCCCTACAATTCTTCCTGAAGGTTAAAGCCGTTCATTAGAATTCAAAATATATAATTATCTGTAAGTTGTCCCTTGTTAGGGTCTTGTCAACACCGATACTGGCATGTTTTACAGCAGACCAGTTCCAGTCGTTATTTGCCAACTTGTTACAACAGAAGTCCAGCAATAGTTGGGTAGAGTGCCGGAAAAGCTCCATGTTTCTCAACTGGAGACCTGAAATAAGTGAAGTTACAGTTGTTGAATAAATATCACTGAAAAGCAGTCTCTTGGCCTTTCCTTACACAGCAGGCCACTTTCCTTTTTAAAAATTAATTTAGTTGGCTGCTTCAGGCCTTAGTTGTGGCATGCAGGATCTAGTTCCTTGACCAGGGATCAAACCTAGACCCCTTGCAGTGAAAGCATAGAGTCTTAGCCACTGGACCATCAAGGGAGTCTCCAACATTCCTTTCATATTCACCATCTCTGTCTTCATTCTTTCACAGCACCATTAATAGCTGAGTCTCCACTAGGGTCTGTGTTAGTCGCTCAGTTGTGTCGACTTTTTGTGACCCCACGCACAAAACCCACCAGGTTTCTCTGCCCATGGGATTCTCCAGGCAAGAATACTGGAGGGATTGCTGTTTCCTTCTCCAGAGGATCTCCCCAACCCAGGGATCAAACTCCAGTTTCCTCCATCACTGGCAGATTCTTTACAGTCTGAATCAGCAGGGAAGCTCTCAGTTTCTACTAGCATAGAAATGACACTATCATGATGGTTTTCACAGTGGGAATAGGCAGCCAGTGTTCCTCAGGCTTTACATGGCCATATTTATCTTCCCTGGGCTCATGAAGATTAGAAATGCATGTATCACCATTTTGATCAACATTGACTTCCCACTGATGGAGATCATTGTCATCTATTAAACCTGCTGAACAGCCTTCCACTGGATTTTTGTTGAGTTCTCCCAACTGTCTTACACCGGGGCTGACACTGGGATTTTGGAAGGCCTGAGGACAGGTTCTGGGGCTGCTGGAGTTGGGTGTGCAGAGGAACTAGGGTGCCCACCACAGGCACTTCCAAGCTGTGGAGGCTGGGCTAAGGCAGCAGTATAGGATTTCACTTACCTTCTTCATTCCTTCAACCCACCTGGTGGGCCCCACCTATGCCTACCCCCTGCCACTGCCTAACTCAAGAGTTATTTTGTTATTATTATTGGCCATACCACAGTTGTTTGTAAGATCTTATTTTCCCCACCAGGATTGAACCTTGGCCCACGACTGTGGAAGTGCCAAGTCCTAACCACTGGACTGCCAAGGAATTCCCAATAGACTCATTTTAGCTACAAAGACAGAAACAGATTTGAAAGTGAAAGAATGGAAAAGTCTATGCAAATAATTACCAGGAGAGAGCAAGAGTGGCTGAACTAATACCAAGCAAAATGGATTTCAACTTTAAAAGTTACAGGAGGGCTTCCCTGGTGGATGGGTGGGTAAGGACACTGCCTTGCAGTGCAAGGGGCGCCAGTTCGATCCCTGGCCTGGGAATATCCGATGTGCCGCAGAGCGGCTGGACCGATGTGTCCAACTACCAAGCCCAAGCTCTGGGGCGCATGTGCCCAGAGCCGGTGCTCTGCAGTGACAGAAGCCACTGCGATGAGAGGCCCACACAGGCCAAAGAACAAAGATGGATAAAGACCAATAGAAGTGGCCAAAAAAAAAAAAATTTACAGGAGACACAGGACATTATATATTAATACAGCAAGAAGATAAAATGATTATAACCATTTACATACCTAATAACAGATCATCACAAAATATGAAGCAAAAGTTGACAAAATATTGACTTTCTTAGCAGTACAGTGGTTAAGACTTCCAATGCAGGGGCACAGTTTCAATTGCTGGTCTGGGAACCAGATTCCACATTCTACTTGGACAAAAAATAAAGATAGGAAAAACAGAAAAAAGGAGATAGATTAAAAGGAAAATTAGACAATTCTACAATTATAGGTGAAGATTTCAATAGCCAACTCTCAATGGTGGGTGGTTTAGTTGCTACGTCATATTCAACTCTTGTGACCCCATGGCCTCTATGTAGCCCACCAGGCTCCTCTGTCCATGGGATGTTTTCCAGGCAAAAATACTGGAATGGGTTGCCATTTCCTTTTCCAGGAGATCTTCCCAACCAGGGATCAAACCTGTATCTCCTGCACTGCAGGCAGATTCTTTACTGACTAATCTACCAGAGAAACCCCCAACTCTAAATAATGAATTTTAAAAAAAAACAGAAGATAAGTAAAGAAATAGAGGACTTGAACAACCCAATAAGCCAACTAGATCTAACAGACATACGAAACACTCTAGCTAACAACAGAATACACATTATTCTCAAGTGCACATAGGGCATTTCTCAGAATAGATAAAACATTAGGCATATATTGAGATACAGTGACGTAATAGATTTTAAAAGTCAGACAGCATACAGAGTAAATTCTCTAACAACAGTGGGACAAAGTTAGAAATCAATAATAGAAGGAAGACTGGAAAATTCACAAATTTGTGGAAATTAAACAATAGGTTTTTGTGTGATTAGATCTGTTCATTCATTTATTTAACCACTATGAAATGAGTACATAGTTTGTGTCAAGGCCTATATTTCATATTAGATCATGTTGGTGATTCAAAAACAGACAAGTTCTCTGGTCACATGGTACTTACAGTCTAGCAAAGGGGATAGTATGATTTCAATTTTAAACATTTTTTCTTTTTTTAGAGGTTTGTTTTTTTGTTGTTTGTTTTTTATTTTTTTTTTTTTACAGTTTTGCCTCTTTTATTGGTTTTTTATTTGTTGATTTTCATCTATCTTTATTCCTTGGCCCGTGTTGGCCTCCCATTGCTGTGGCCTCTCCTGTTGCAGAGCACTGGCTCTGGGCGCATGCACTCCAGAGCGCTGCTTCGTAATTGGACACACCCGTCCAGAGCAGCACATGGGCTGTTCCCGGGCCAGGGGTCAAACAGATGCCCCTTGCACTGCAAGGTGGACTCTTTACCCATTAGACCACCAAGGAAGCCCACAGTTTTTCTTTTCCTTTTTTTTTTTTTTGGCCACTTCTATTGATCTTTCATTTATCTATTTCTATCCATCTTTGTTCCTCGGCCTGCGTGGGCCTCCCATAGCAGTGACTTCTCTCGTTGCAGTGCACCAGCCCTGGGCGCATGCCCTCCAGAGCTCCGGCTCGGTAGTTGAACACATAGATCCAGCCGCTTTGCGGCACGTGGGATCTTCCCAGGCCAGGGATCGAACCTGCGCCCCTTGAGCTGCAAGGCGCTGTCCTTACCCGCTGGACCACCAGGGAAGTCCCACAGTTTTTCTTTTTAAACAGTCAGTGGATCAAGAAGAAATCACAAGGTATTTCTAAGAATATACTTAGAGATGACTGACAACAAAAACGCAACATACTGAAACTTATGGGACACAGAGAAAGCAGTGCTAAGGGGGTGCATTTATAGTTATAAATGCTTGCATTAATAAGGAAGAAAGATCTCAAATCAACAACCTCACTTTACAACTTAAAGAGCTAGTTAAAGGGCTTCTCTTGTGGCTGAGTGGTAAAGAACCTGCCTGCCAATGCAAGAGACATAGGTCAGTCCCTGGTCCAGGAAGATTCCACATGCACAGAGCAATCAACCCCATGCACCGCAACTACTGAACCTGTGCTCTAGAGTCAGGAACACAACTATGAGATGAGTACATAGTTTGTGTCAAGGCCTATATTTCATATTAGATCATGTTGGTGATTCAAAAACAGACAAGTTCTCTGGTCACATGGTACTTACAGTCTAGCAAAGGGGATAGTATGATTTCAATTTTAAACATTTTTTCTTTTTTTAGAGGTTTGTTTTTTTGTTGTTTGTTTTTTATTTTTTTTTTTTTACAGTTTTGCCTCTTTTATTGGTTTTTTATTTGTTGATTTTCATCTATCTTTATTCCTTGGCCCGTGTTGGCCTCCCATTGCTGTGGCCTCTCCTGTTGCAGAGCACTGGCTCTGGGCGCATGCACTCCAGAGCGCTGCTTCGTAATTGGACACACCCGTCCAGAGCAGCACATGGGCTGTTCCCGGGCCAGGGGTCAAACAGATGCCCCTTGCACTGCAAGGTGGACTCTTTACCCATTAGACCACCAAGGAAGCCCACAGTTTTTCTTTTCCTTTTTTTTTTTTTTGGCCACTTCTATTGATCTTTCATTTATCTATTTCTATCCATCTTTGTTCCTCGGCCTGCGTGGGCCTCCCATAGCAGTGACTTCTCTCGTTGCAGTGCACCAGCCCTGGGCGCATGCCCTCCAGAGCTCCGGCTCGGTAGTTGAACACATAGATCCAGCCGCTTTGCGGCACGTGGGATCTTCCCAGGCCAGGGATCGAACCTGCGCCCCTTGAGCTGCAAGGCGCTGTCCTTACCCGCTGGACCACCAGGGAAGTCCCACAGTTTTTCTTTTTAAACAGTCAGTGGATCAAGAAGAAATCACAAGGTATTTCTAAGAATATACTTAGAGATGACTGACAACAAAAACGCAACATACTGAAACTTATGGGACACAGAGAAAGCAGTGCTAAGGGGGTGCATTTATAGTTATAAATGCTTGCATTAATAAGGAAGAAAGATCTCAAATCAACAACCTCACTTTACAACTTAAAGAGCTAGTTAAAGGGCTTCTCTTGTGGCTGAGTGGTAAAGAACCTGCCTGCCAATGCAAGAGACATAGGTCAGTCCCTGGTCCAGGAAGATTCCACATGCACAGAGCAATCAACCCCATGCACCGCAACTACTGAACCTGTGCTCTAGAGTCAGGGAACACAACTATTGAAGCCTACGTGCCCTAGAGCCCGCACTCTGAAACAAGAGAAGAAATTGCAATGAGAAGCCTGACCACTACAACTAGAGAGTAGCTCCCACTTGCTGTGACTTGAGAAAAAGCCCTGGCAGCAACAAAGACCCAGTATGGCTAAAATAAATAAGTAAAGATTTTTTTAAAAAAGCTAGTAAAAGAAGAACAAACTAGGGCTTCCCTGGTGGTCCAGTGGGTAAGGACACTGCCTTGCAGTGTAAGGGGCACCAGTTCGATCCCTGGCCTGGGAGGATCCCAGTGCCACGAAGCAGCTGGACCCATGTGACCAACTACTGGAGCTCTGGAGCACATGTGCCCAGAGCCGGTGCTCTGCAGCAAGAGAAGACATGGCGATGGGAGGCCCACACAGGCCAAAGAACAAGGATGGAAATAAATGAAAGACCAATAGAAGTGACCTAAAAAAAAAAAAAAGAAGAAGAACAAACTAAACTCCAAACTACCAGAATGAACAAAACAACATAGAGCAGCTATACATAAAATAAGCAATAGAAAAATCAACAAATCTTTACCTCAGTTCAGTTCAGTTGATAAGTTGTGTGTGACTTTTTTTTTTTTTTTTTAATTAATTTATTTATTTTTGGGCGGGGGTCGGGTTGGGGAGGGAGGGACGGGAGCAGGCAGGCCACTTCTATTGGTCTTTCGTTTCTCTCTGTTCATCCATCTTTGTTCTTTGGCTCTTGTGGGCCTCCCATCGCGGTGGCGTCTGTCGTTGCAGAGCACAGGCTCTGAGCGCATGCGCTCCAGAGCTCCGGCTCGGTAATTGGACACATCAGTCCAGCCGCTCCGCGGCACGTGGGATCTTCCCAGGCCAGGGCTCGAACCGGCGCCCCTTGCACTGCAAGGCGGTGTCCTTACCCACTGGACCACCAGGGGAAGCCCTGTGCGTGACTTTTTACAACCCATGGACTGCAGCACGCCAGGCTTCCCTGTTCATCACCATCTCCTGGAATGTGTTCAAACTCCTGTCCATTGACTCAATGATGTCATCCAACCATCTCATCCTCTGTCATCCCCTTCTGCCTTCTATTTTTCCCAGCGTCAGGATCTTTTCCAATGAGTCAGCTCTTCGCATCAGGTGGCCAAAGTACTGGAGCTTCAGCTTCAGCATCAGTCCTTCCAGTGATCTCCTCTAGGATTGACTGGTTTGATCTCCTTGCAATCCAAGGGTCTCTCAAGAGTTTTCTCCAACACCACAGTTCGAAGACATCAACCTGCTTTATAGTTCAGCTCTCACACCCATGCATGACTACTGGGAAAACCGTAGCTTTGACTAGATGAACCTTTGTTAGAGAAGTGATGTCTCTGCTTTTTAATATGCTGTCTGTGTTCATCAATCTTTAGCTAGATGGACTAAAAAAGGATAACTAAAATCAGAAATGAAAGTGAGGACAATTCTAGAGAAATAAAATTTATTACAAGATAGTAGTATAAGTAAGGGTTTCCCAGGTGACATTAGTGGTAAAGAACCAGCCCACCAATGCAAGGAGACATAAGAGGTACTGGTTTGATCCCTGGGTTGGGAAGATCCCAGAAGGAGGGCACGGCAACCCACTCCAATGTTCTTGCCTAGAAGATCCCCATGGACAGAAGAGCCTAGCAGGCTACAGTCCATGGAGTCACAAAGAGGCATACATGACTGAAGCTACTTAGCACTCTCTGTAAGAAATGATATACCAATGAACTGAATAACCCAGATGTAACAGACAAAGTCCTAGAAACACAAAACCTACCAAGACTAAACTATGAACATAAGTAAGGAGAGTGAATCAGTAATCTAAAAATCTCCCATCAGGAGAAAAAAAAAAAGCCATCAGCTTATGGTTTTACTGGTGAATTCTTTACTTTTTTTACTGGTGAATTCTATGAAACTTTTTAAAATTTTTATTTATTTATTTATTTTTGGCTATTCTGGGTTTTCACTGATGTCACAGGCCCTTCTCTAGTTGCAGGGTTTGGGGGCTACTCTCTAGCTGAGATGAGCAGGTTTCTTGTTGCGGTGACTTTTCTTGTTGTGGAACTCAGGCTCTAGAGCTCATGGGCTTCAGTAGTTGTGGCACATGGGCTTCACAGTTGTGGCTTTGAGGCTCTAGAGCACAGCTCAGTAGTTGTGGCTCATGGGCTTAGTTACCCTGCAGCATATGGGATCTTCCTGGATCAGGGATTGAACCTGTGTCTCTTGCATTGGCAAGTGAACTCTTTACCACTGAGCTACCAGGGAAGCCCCTCTATGAAACTTTTAAAGAAGATGCAACACTACTCTTTCTCAAACTTTTCAAGCGGGAACATTTTCTAATTCATTTCTAATTCTTTCATTCAGGATAATTCAGCATTATTTTGATACTACAGCCAGGCAAAAACACTACAAGAAAAGAAAGACTAATAGTCCTTACAAAAACTGATCCAAAAATCTTAAACAAAGTATTAGCAAACCAAATATAACAGCATATTAAAAGAATTTTACTGGGCTTCCCTGGTGGTCCAGTGGAGAAAGAGTCTGCCTTCCAGTGCAGCAGCGCCGGTTCAATCCCTGGACCGGGAGGATCCTATGTGCTGAGGAGCAGCTATACCAGTGTGTCCAGTTGCTAATCAGTGCTCTGGAGCGGATGCGCCCAGAGCCAGTGCTCTGCAACGAGAGAGGCCACTGTAATGGAAGGCCCACAAAGGCCAAAGAATAAAAGATGGATGAAAAAAACTTTTAAGTAATAATAAGATAAAAGAGGCCAGTTCTTGCCTAGAAGATCCCCATGGACAGAAGAGCCTAGCAGGCTACAGTCCATGGAGTCACAAAGAGGCATACATGACTGAAGCTACTTAGCACTCTCTGTAAGAAATGATATACCAATGAACTGAATAACCCAGATGTAACAGACAAAGTCCTAGAAACACAAAACCTACCAAGACTAAACTATGAACATAAGTAAGGAGAGTGAATCAGTAATCTACAACTATCCCATCAGGAGAAAAAAAAAAAGCCATCAGCTTATGGTTTTACTGGTGAATTCTTTACTTTTTTTACTGGTGAATTCTATGAAACTTTTTAAAATTTTTATTTATTTATTTATTTTTGGCTATTCTGGGTTTTCACTGATGTCACAGGCCCTTCTCTAGTTGCAGGGTTTGGGGGCTACTCTCTAGCTGAGATGAGCAGGTTTCTTGTTGCGGTGACTTTTCTTGTTGTGGAACTCAGGCTCTAGAGCTCATGGGCTTCAGTAGTTGTGGCACATGGGCTTCACAGTTGTGGCTTTGAGGCTCTAGAGCACAGCTCAGTAGTTGTGGCTCATGGGCTTAGTTACCCTGCAGCATATGGGATCTTCCTGGATCAGGGATTGAACCTGTGTCTCTTGCATTGGCAAGTGAACTCTTTACCACTGAGCTACCAGGGAAGCCCCTCTATGAAACTTTTAAAGAAGATGCAACACTACTCTTTCTCAAACTTTTCAAGCGGGAACATTTTCTAATTCATTTCTAATTCTTTCATTCAGGATAATTCAGCATTATTTTGATACTACAGCCAGGCAAAAACACTACAAGAAAAGAAAGACTAATAGTCCTTACAAAAACTGATCCAAAAATCTTAAACAAAGTATTAGCAAACCAAATATAACAGCATATTAAAAGAATTTTACTGGGCTTCCCTGGTGGTCCAGTGGAGAAAGAGTCTGCCTTCCAGTGCAGCAGCGCCGGTTCAATCCCTGGACCGGGAGGATCCTATGTGCTGAGGAGCAGCTATACCAGTGTGTCCAGTTGCTAATCAGTGCTCTGGAGCGGATGCGCCCAGAGCCAGTGCTCTGCAACGAGAGAGGCCACTGTAATGGAAGGCCCACAAAGGCCAAAGAATAAAAGATGGATGAAAAAAACTTTTAAGTAATAATAAGATAAAAGAGGCCAATTTTTTTAAAGGATTTTACACCATAATCAAGTGAAATTTATCCCTGGAATGCAAAGATAGTAGAACATTCAAAAATTCATCAGAGTAATGTATCACATTAAGAGAAAAAGAAGAGCACATTATCATCTCAATTGATGCAGAAAAAGCATTTGACAGAATTCAATATCTGCTGATGATAAAGACAAACAAGGAACTAGGCATAGACAGAAACCTACCTCAAGAAAATAAAAGCCGCATCTAAAAAATCTACAATGACCATCATAACTCATGGTGACTGACTGAAAACTTTTCCTTTGAGATTAGTAACAATACAGGGATGTGCATTTTTGCCACTTCTACTTCACATAGTGCTAGAAGATTAGACAAAACAATTATGCAAAAATCATCAAAGTGGAAAAGAGAAAGTAAAATTATCTTTGCTCACAGATAATGTGGTCTGTGTAGAAGTCCTAAAGACTCCAAACACACACACACACACACACACACACATACACACACACCATTAGAAATAATAAACAAATTCAGCAAACTAGGAGGATACAAAGTCAAGACAAAAAATCAGTTGCATTCCTATTTTCATAGGCAAACTGAGAAAAAAAGCTAACTTTAACTTCCATTCACAATAGTATTTTTAAAAAGTAGGAATTATCCAAGGATGTGGAAGACTTGTACAATGAAAACAACAAAAAGTTTCTAGAAGAAATTGTAGAAGATATAAATAAATAGAAAGACATCAGTTCAATTTTGCTGTGAACCTAAAACTGCATTTAAAAATAACGTCATTTTTGGGCTTCCCTGGTGGTCCAGTGGGTAGGGACACCACCTTGCAGTGCAGCAGTGCCAGTTCGATCCCTGGCCTGGGAAGATCCCACGTGCCGCGGAGCAGCTGGAGTGATGTGTCCAATTACCGAGCGGGAGCTCTGGAGCACATGCGCCCAGAGCCAGTGCTCTGCAACAACAGAGGCTGCTGTGATGGGAGGCCCACACGGGCCAAAGAACAAAGATGGATGGAAATAGATAAATGAAAGACCAATGAAAGTGGCCCACTCGCCCCCCTCCCTCACCAACCTGTTCCCCTCCCCCAAAAAAATAACATCCTTTTAAAAAATGGGATCTTTCTTCCGTTGAACTGCTTTGTACCTTTGTCAAACATCAGAATGGCTTGTGTTGGTCTATTTCTGAGTTCTCTATTCTGCCCCTTTGAGCTATTTGTCTATCTTTCTACCAATACCACACAGTCTTTATTAGTATAATCTTTATTGTTGTATTGGTTTAGTCAATAAGTCATGTTTGACTCTTTAAGACCCCATGAACTGTAGCCTGCCAGGCTCCTCTGTCCATGGGATTTCCCAGGCAAGAATATTGGAATGGGTTGCCATCTCCTGCTCCAGGGGACCTTCCTAACCAGGGATTGAACCCAAATCTTCTGCACTGGCAGGCAGATTCTTTACCACTGAACCACCAGGGAAGCCTGTAATCTTGATTACTGTGTAAAATGTCTTGAAATTGCGTAGACTGACATCTGCCCCTTTATTCTTCTTCAAAAATGTTTTAGTTGTGCTAGTTCCTTTGCCTTACCATATAAGTTTTAGAACAATCTTGCCTATATTTATAAAAATTTTTGCTGGGATACTAATAAAAGTTGTGTTAAACTTGAATATCAATTTGGAGATAATTGCCATCTTTACTATACTGAGTATTCAGTACACAAATACAGCGTATCTCTACATTTATTTGGATCTTCTTTGATTTCTGTCATCAGGATTTTGTAACTTTTGGCAGAACTGAAAGGGTTTTACCTCAATTTGAGACTTCAACCCAGGGCCCAGACCTGATCAAATCCTGCTTGGGACTTGAACCCATGTGGGTGGAGCTTGAATTCTAGCCAAAACCCTGTTCGGGACTTGAATCCACGTGACCGGGGCTTGAACCTAGCCAAAACCAGTCTGGGACTCAAACCCATGTGGCTAAGGCTTAACCCCAGCCAAAACCCTGCTTTGACTTGAATCCATATAGTCAGGACTCAATCCCAGTCAAAACCCTATCTAGGACTCAAACCCATGTGGCCAGGACTTAATCCAGCACTCACCCAACGTCTGGACTCACTGAGGCTCAGGTTCTTCGTGCCTCAACACAGAAGGAATTCAGCGAGAGGCAGAGTGATAGGCAAGAAGAGGATCTATTAGGATAGGGTACTTGTAAGAGGTGCAAACAGGCAGGCAGGCAGGAAAGCTCTGCTCTGTTCTCTTCAATTGAGTGGGCAGCAATATATATATAGGATGGTAGAAGACTGCCCCCCTCAAGTAGACACAGATCATTGGTTGCTTCTTCACTAGCTCCTCCTTCATCAGCTGTTTACACCCAGTTGAGCCTGCTTTACTGAACAAGGAGCAGCTCTCCTGAGTTATCATCAACTCACTGGCCTGCCAACCTTTCTCGGGTGCCTCCCTTCTACCTACCATTCCTCTACTAGGACTCTACAACCACCTACGTATTCTACTCAGTCCCTATCAAAACGATCCTGTGTCTGGTTTATTTAGATCTTACCTGAGTAATTGATTTCCTTTGGCACGATCGTAAATGATATTACATTTTAAATTTTGGTTTCTTTGTGCTTATTATTAATACATTGAAGTGCTCTTGATTTGTATGTGTTGCTCTTCTGCAAATTGCTAAACTTATTTATTAGTTCTAGAACTTTTTTGTAGCTTTATTGAGATTTTGCATGTATACAATCACATCATCTATAAATAGGGACAGTTTTATTTCTTCCTTTCCAATCTGCAGACTTTTTATATCTTCTTCCAACCTTATTGAATATCAATTTGGAGATAATTGCCATCTTTACTATACTGAGTATTCAGTACACAAATACAGCGTATCTCTACATTTATTTGGATCTTCTTTGATTTCTGTCATCAGGATTTTGTAACTTTTGGCAGAACTGAAAGGGTTTTACCTCAATTTGAGACTTCAACCCAGGGCCCAGACCTGATCAAATCCTGCTTGGGACTTGAACCCATGTGGGTGGAGCTTGAATTCTAGCCAAAACCCTGTTCGGGACTTGAATCCACGTGACCGGGGCTTGAACCTAGCCAAAACCAGTCTGGGACTCAAACCCATGTGGCTAAGGCTTAACCCCAGCCAAAACCCTGCTTTGACTTGAATCCATATAGTCAGGACTCAATCCCAGTCAAAACCCTATCTAGGACTCAAACCCATGTGGCCAGGACTTAATCCAGCACTCACCCAACGTCTGGACTCACTGAGGCTCAGGTTCTTCGTGCCTCAACACAGAAGGAATTCAGCGAGAGGCAGAGTGATAGGCAAGAAGAGGATCTATTAGGATAGGGTACTTGTAAGAGGTGCAAACAGGCAGGCAGGCAGGAAAGCTCTGCTCTGTTCTCTTCAATTGAGTGGGCAGCAATATATATATAGGATGGTAGAAGACTGCCCCCCTCAAGTAGACACAGATCATTGGTTGCTTCTTCACTAGCTCCTCCTTCATCAGCTGTTTACACCCAGTTGAGCCTGCTTTACTGAACAAGGAGCAGCTCTCCTGAGTTATCATCAACTCACTGGCCTGCCAACCTTTCTCGGGTGCCTCCCTTCTACCTACCATTCCTCTACTAGGACTCTACAACCACCTACGTATTCTACTCAGTCCCTATCAAAACGATCCTGTGTCTGGTTTATTTAGATCTTACCTGAGTAATTGATTTCCTTTGGCACGATCGTAAATGATATTACATTTTAAATTTTGGTTTCTTTGTGCTTATTATTAATACATTGAAGTGCTCTTGATTTGTATGTGTTGCTCTTCTGCAAATTGCTAAACTTATTTATTAGTTCTAGAATTTTTTTGTAGATTTATTGAGATTTTGCATGTATACAATCACATCATCTATAAATAGGGACAGTTTTATTTCTTCCTTTCCAATCTGCAGACTTTTTATATCTTCTTCCAACCTTATTGAAGACTTTACACCTTCTGATATGCTGTTGAAGAAGAGTGGTGAAAGCAGACATTTTGCCTTGTTCCTGGTTTTAGAAGAAACACTTTTGATCTTTTGAAACAACCATTTGTTGTTGTTCAGTCACTCAATCGTATCCAACTCTTTGCAACCCCGTGGCCTGCAGTGCACCAGTCTTCCCGGTCCCTCACCATCTCCTGGAGTTTGCTCAAACTAATGTCCATTGAGTCGATGATGCCATCCAACCATCTCATCCTCTGTTTTCCCCTTCTCCGCCTGCCCTCAATCTTTCCCAACATGAGGGTCTTTCCCAATGAGTCAGCTCTTCGCATCACGTGGCCAAAGTATTGAAGCTTCAGCTTCAGCATCAGTTCTTCCAATGAATATTCATCATTGATGTCCTTCAGGATTGAATTGACCTGATTTGATCTCCTTGCCATCCAAGAATCTTCCTCAGCACCATAGTTCGAAATCATGAATTCTTCGTCGTTCAGTTTTTACTGGAAAAACCATAGCTTTAACTTTTGTAGGCAAAGTAATGTCTCTGCTTTTTAATATGTTGTGTAGTTTTGTCATAGCTTTTCTTCCAAGGAGCAAGTGTCTTTTAATTTCATAGCTGAAGTCACTGTTTCAAGTGATTTTGGAGCCCAAGGAAATAAAGTCTATCACTGTTTCCATTGTTTTCCCATCTATTTGTCATGAAATGATGGGACCAGATGCCATGATTTTAGTTTTTTGACTGTTGGGTTTTAAGCCAGTTTTTTCACTCTCCTCTTTCACCTTCATCAAGAGGCTCTTTAGTTCCTCTTTGCTTTCTGCCTAAGGGTGGTGCCATCTGTATGTTTGAGGTTATTGATATTTCTCCTGGAATCATGATTCCAGCTTGTGCTTCATCCAGCCTGGCATTTCACATAATGTACTCTGCATATAAGTTAAGTAAACAGGGTTACAACATACAGCCTTCCCATTTTTTTAAATGGTGTCATTGCCTTAAAATTTCGGTTTTTCTAAAGCACTTTCACAGGATGTTCCTTGAGAGATGAGGAAAGGGATATCTCTACATCTCACGCATTGTATTTCCCAAGCTATGCTGGGCTCTGTGCCTTTGGTCTGACACACTCTCTGATACGTTCTGCTGGTTTCCTCTGAGTTCTTTTTCTTTTTTAAGTAATTTATTTATTTGGCTGCAGTGGGTCATAGTTGCTGCATGTGGGATCTACTTCCCTGACCAGGGATAAAACCCGGACCCTTGCATCGTGAACACAAGTCTTAACCACTGGACCACCAGGGAAGTCCCATCCTCTGAGTTCTTTAAGTCAAAGTCTCTACATAAGAACTGGACTGTCAAGGAATAGACACTTCTTGGCACATTTTATTTCTGTGGCAGTGTAGAAAAATAGAACTTTTATCAGTCTTGTTGGAAATCTTGAACATGAACATAGTCAAAGCAAGAGATAGGCTCCATGTCCCAGTTTTCCTAAATCCAGGGCCATAATTTGGAGAATCCTCGGAGATGGAAATCTGAAAAGCATCAGGGAAAAAGTTCATAAGGGATTAAATAATACAGAGAAAGCAAAGAAGGCAGTAGTAGGAGAAAATGAATGTTCAACTGTGTATACCTAGGGACTTCCCTGGTGGTCCAGTGGCTAGGACTCCATGCTCCCCAAAGCAAGGTTCAAGGAGCAAGTGTCTTTTAATTTCATAGCTGAAGTCACTGTTTCAAGTGATTTTGGAGCCCAAGGAAATAAAGTCTATCACTGTTTCCATTGTTTTCCCATCTATTTGTCATGAAATGATGGGACCAGATGCCATGATTTTAGTTTTTTGACTGTTGGGTTTTAAGCCAGTTTTTTCACTCTCCTCTTTCACCTTCATCAAGAGGCTCTTTAGTTCCTCTTTGCTTTCTGCCTAAGGGTGGTGCCATCTGTATGTTTGAGGTTATTGATATTTCTCCTGGAATCATGATTCCAGCTTGTGCTTCATCCAGCCTGGCATTTCACATAATGTACTCTGCATATAAGTTAAGTAAACAGGGTTACAACATACAGCCTTCCCATTTTTTTAAATGGTGTCATTGCCTTAAAATTTCGGTTTTTCTAAAGCACTTTCACAGGATGTTCCTTGAGAGATGAGGAAAGGGATATCTCTACATCTCACGCATTGTATTTCCCAAGCTATGCTGGGCTCTGTGCCTTTGGTCTGACACACTCTCTGATACGTTCTGCTGGTTTCCTCTGAGTTCTTTTTCTTTTTTAAGTAATTTATTTATTTGGCTGCAGTGGGTCATAGTTGCTGCATGTGGGATCTACTTCCCTGACCAGGGATAAAACCCGGACCCTTGCATCGTGAACACAAGTCTTAACCACTGGACCACCAGGGAAGTCCCATCCTCTGAGTTCTTTAAGTCAAAGTCTCTACATAAGAACTGGACTGTCAAGGAATAGACACTTCTTGGCACATTTTATTTCTGTGGCAGTGTAGAAAAATAGAACTTTTATCAGTCTTGTTGGAAATCTTGAACATGAACATAGTCAAAGCAAGAGATAGGCTCCATGTCCCAGTTTTCCTAAATCCAGGGCCATAATTTGGAGAATCCTCGGAGATGGAAATCTGAAAAGCATCAGGGAAAAAGTTCATAAGGGATTAAATAATACAGAGAAAGCAAAGAAGGCAGTAGTAGGAGAAAATGAATGTTCAACTGTGTATACCTAGGGACTTCCCTGGTGGTCCAGTGGCTAGGACTCCATGCTCCCCAAAGCAAGGTTCAACCCTTGGTCAGGGGAATAGATTCCACTTGCCACAACTAAGAGTTTGCATGCTAAGACTAAAGATCCCTCATGCTGCGACAAACATCAAAATCCTGTGTGCCGCAACTAAGACCCAATGCCGCCAATTAAATATTTTTTTAAATATGTGTACCCAGTGTGTGTGTGTATAACTGGGGACACAGGCATGGAGTTTATTCTTAACATAAATTCAAGGGAACAGGGGAACTGGAGTAAAATAACATCGATCAGCATTGAAGAACTTACTTCACTTTGATTCCATCCAACTACTCTTAAGGCAGAAATTGCCCCAGGAGGAGACTCCAATCTTAGGAAGTGAACACCAGTACCACCTCTCCCACACTCAGGGAGCAATCCGGTTCCCTTCCTCCTCTCTAGTGGTGAAAGTGCCCATTCAACCAGCAAGTATCCACACAGCTGGGACCTGTAAGCTGGCGTGAGGACACAAGCCCTTTAGGGGAAAAGAATTCTGCAACATGGACCAGCAGCACGGGGGCTGAGCCCAAGTCTGGATCACAGTCAAGTGAGAGAATCCCAGAACGGTGGGCTCACTGCTTTTATATTCTCAACCCTGTCATCACTTAGAAACAGGGATAGGAGAGCCTGAGGATCAGAGAAGGGAAACAAGGTACAAGTTCACACAATCAATGAGTGAAAGCCAATCCAGAATCCTGAAACCTAATGACAAACTACCTTTCCTTCCTTCCTTCCTTCCTTTCTCTTTCTTTCTTTATCTCTCTCTCTCTCTCTCTTTCTCTCTCTTGCTTCCTTCTGTTGTCTTTCTTTCTTTCTTTCTCTTTTTACTGCACCATATGCCATGAGTGGTCTTAGTTCCCAAACCAGGGAACAAACCTGCATCCCCAGCAGTGGAAGTGTGGAGTCTTAACCAGGACTGCCAGGGAAGTTCCCAAACTATCTTTTCAATAGCAATCATCTCCTCTCTATAGGCCTCACCATGCCTGAATAATTCATAAAAGTTACATACAACCTCCTTCATTCTTGTTTTCTTCTTTACTCCTTCATCCTCTTCCCCTTCTTTCTCTCTCCCATTTCTTTCTTTTTCTTATATCTATCCACCCTGTCCTTTGTCTCCATACTTCTCTTCTTTCTCTCCTTCCTCTCTCTTCCCTTTCTCTAACCAAACACCCACTATACAATCATGCTATTCCTGGATTTTTGCTAGCCTTTGGGGAGCACAGAGATAAATATGTGGCAGAAACTCATCTTTATCTCTTCTAGCTATCAGCTCCAAGGTACTTAAGTGTGAATGGACAATTGTAATTTAACATGGTTAATACAAGGCCCAAGGATCCCAGGGCAGGAAACATCTAAGAAAGTGCTGCTGCACCTGAGTCTTGAAAGGGTAAATAGGAATTAGACTGGAAAAGAGGGCCACAACAGGGGCTATGGACCTCCCTCAGAAAGGGCACAGCATGTAGTAGAGGCCTGCAGAGACTGGATCTTGGGGGAGCCACAGACAGGGCAAGTAGATGTAGTTCCCCAATATCTCCTTTGAATCTCATACATGACAGCCAGGTTCAGTGTTCTTGGCAGACAGTGTGGAATGCTATCACAGTCAAGTGAGAGAATCCCAGAATGGTGGGCTCACTGCTTTTATATTATCAATGCTGTCATCACTTAGAAACAGGTTTTATCATCAAAAAATGCTTTTGCCACTTGGGAACCACATCACCATTCTGAATATCTGAATTCCTGACTTGGAAATCTTGCTGGTGTGCTGTCTCCTTACATGCATGTCACTGCAGCCCCTAATAACTTTTGACTTTTGTCCCTTTAGAAGATTTCTATGGGCAATCTGACTACCGGCTATGAAACAGTGCTACACACTGTGGGCCAGTGTTGATCCATCAGCATTTGTTATAGGTCTGCAATGAGATAAAAGTATAAAAATTGAGTGTTTAGGGCTTCCCTGGTAGTTCAGTGGTAAAGAGTTCGCCTGCCAATGCAGGAGACGTGGGTTCAATCCCTGATATGGGAAGCTCTCACATGCTGCAGAGCAACTAAATACCTGAGACACAACTATTGAGCCTGTGCTCTAGAGCCTCGGAGCCACAACTATTAAGTCCATGAGCCCTAGAATCCGAGTTTCACAACCAGAGAAGTCATCTCAGCAAGAAGCCTGCTCACCTTAGCTAGACAGTAGCCCCCACTCCCAGGAACTAGAGAAGAGCCTGTGGCAGCAGTGTAAAGTCAGAATAGCCAAAAATAAATAAATTTTAAAAATCTTTTTTAAAAAGGAAATTGTTTAGAAGCTTTTATACAAATTTAACAGTGATATGACATCCAAGTACATAATGTTTCATTTTTGTTTTACAAAAGTATTGGTTCATAAAGGATTGAAAATTTAAATAAAAACAACAAGAAGAGCAGAAACAAACAGAAGCCAGTCCTTTACTACAGGCAGTGGTACTGGCAATCGCGGTTCAGGACCGTGGACAGCACCTCACTCAGCCTTTTAAACACCTGAGTCATCTCTCCCGTTCCCAGCTCCTGGTGAATGCCCTTCGAGAACAACTAGCTCCCAAATCCAACAGATGCTTTTCAGGTGTTGTCTTAATCGACCTTTCTAAAGTGTCTGCCTTTGTTAACACTTGCATCTGTCATTTTTGTTTAAAGATTATTTCCAACGAAGGAACAAAAACAATCTCCTAGAAATATCGACACGCCACACTGCTAAAGTGAGGGATCTATCACTGACTTGGAATTTCTTGCTTTGGTTTTATCATCAAAAATGCTTTTGCCACTTGGGAACCACATCACCATTCTGAATATCTGAATTCCTGACTTGGAAATCTTGCTGGTGTGCTGTCTCCTTACATGCATGTCACTGCAGCCCCTAATAACTTTTGACTTTTGTCCCTTTAGAAGATTTCTATGGGCAATCTGACTACCGGCTATGAAACAGTGCTACACACTGTGGGCCAGTGTTGATCCATCAGCATTTGTTATAGGTCTGCAATGAGATAAAAGTATAAAAATTGAGTGTTTAGGGCTTCCCTGGTAGTTCAGTGGTAAAGAGTTCGCCTGCCAATGCAGGAGACGTGGGTTCAATCCCTGATATGGGAAGCTCTCACATGCTGCAGAGCAACTAAATACCTGAGACACAACTATTGAGCCTGTGCTCTAGAGCCTCGGAGCCACAACTATTAAGTCCATGAGCCCTAGAATCCGAGTTTCACAACCAGAGAAGTCATCTCAGCAAGAAGCCTGCTCACCTTAGCTAGACAGTAGCCCCCACTCCCAGGAACTAGAGAAGAGCCTGTGGCAGCAGTGTAAAGTCAGAATAGCCAAAAATAAATAAATTTTAAAAATCTTTTTTAAAAAAAGGAAATTGTTTAGAAGCTTTTATACAAATTTAACAGTGATATGACATCCAAGTACATAATGTTTCATTTTTGTTTTACAAAAGTATTGGTTCATAAAGGATTGAAAATTTAAATAAAAACAACAAGAAGAGCAGAAACAAACAGAAGCCAGTCCTTTACTACAGGCAGTGGTACTGGCAATCGCGGTTCAGGACCGTGGACAGCACCTCACTCAGCCTTTTAAACACCTGAGTCATCTCTCCCGTTCCCAGCTCCTGGTGAATGCCCTTCGAGAACAACTAGCTCCCAAATCCAACAGATGCTTTTCAGGTGTTGTCTTAATCGACCTTTCTAAAGTGTCTGCCTTTGTTAACACTTGCATCTGTCATTTTTGTTTAAAGATTATTTCCAACGAAGGAACAAAAACCTTCCCCTAGAAATATCAACAGGCCACACTGCTAAAGTGAGGGGACAATTTCTGGTAGCTTAAACATATTATTACTCTTAAAACACTGTATTGACATTGCTCTTTTGCTTTTTAGTGGGCTCTTAGAGATGAGGAGACAGGTTTTCTTCATCTTTATGTCGGAAGGTCTTGCAATATGCATCAGAAGGTCTTGCCCAGAGCTTGTGTGAGCAAATGCCTGTCGCTTATCAGCTGGATGACCTTGGGCAAGTATTACTCAACTTCTCTTTGCCACTGCTTCGCCACTTTTTAAACTGGGATCCCACTAAAGTTTACCTTGTAAAGTTTTTAAAATATCAATTTAGTTAATACACTTAACCATTGTTATGTTCATCATAATTATTTTATGTTGCTGAATAAACCAATGAGTATCTATTATTACCAAGCACTAGACAGTGAAGGACTTCATCCTACCACCTGGATAGGGTCACTGCTTTCTATTGACATTTGACTCTACACTGCTTACCTGGAACACGGTGAGCTTTGGGATTCTTGAGATTCACTCTCCCTGGGTCCCTATTCTGTCATGTCGGCTCCACTCTCCCACACCTTTCAGCTGCATATTCCCTTTCCTTTTCCAGTTGCATTTCTGCTGCCTTCTTTCACCCTCCACAATCTCTTCTTTTGGTCCCATGGGATGAAGGGTCCCACCTCCGCAAGTGGGTCTGACAGCTTCTGCCCCCTCAGTGGTTCGGCCCAACTTACCTCCTCCCTCCATGCGCCCATACACTTTCTTTTTTTTTTTTTTTTTTTTTTACACTTTCTTCCCCTAGTACCTTAACTGTCCTACTGCTGCTAGGCCATTCTAGGTCTTTCCACTGAAACTGTTCTTGCTCCTTTGCTGCTCAGAGATTTTAACCATCCTTCAGAGCTTGAGTCAAACACAGCTCTTCACTCTTCCATAAAAGAGACATTTCTTGTCCCTTCCCTGAACTACTGCCTCATCCTCTGAACTCCACAGGCTTCTCCGCAGGGCTTCTCATTCTGTCTCGCCATTCCGTCTACCATCACTACTAACCTCCTGGAGGTTCAGGCCCAAGCCACGCCTGGATCTGCCACTCATCTCTGGCAGCTGCTCTATCAGAAGAGGAAGGCAAGCCCCCTTCCTTCTTCTCTCTGTGGCTCAGTTACTACATCAAGATCGCGCTAAGAGCACCTGCCTCCTGTGCAAGGCAAGGCAAGCACTCTAGAGCGCCTCACTGGAACGGGAGCGCGCTTGGGGCGGGGCTGCGCTGGGGCTCCTGGGATTTGTAGTCCGCGCGCGAGTTCGCAGTCTCCGCAGAGGCCCTCGGACGCGCTGGGAAAGTGGCGGGGGCCTGCGGGACGCGAGGCCCTGGGCCCCGGGCCGGTCCTGGGCGGGGATGGGGCCGACCGAGGGCAGCCGGGTTGGCCCTGCCGCTGCTGTTGGGGCAGCTGCTGGCGCTGACGGGCGGCGGGGGCGCTTTCTACCTCGAGGTGCGTGAGCTGGAGGAGAAGTGCTTCATTCAGGAGATCCCCGATGGCACCGTGGTTATAGGTGCGCCCGCTCCGCCGGTCCCGGCCTTTCCCTCCCCGCACCCAGAGCCCGGAGCGGGAATAGGGGATGGGGCACGCGGAATCAGCTCAGGCCCACAGCTCCGGGGGTTGGCACGGGTGGGAAACAGGTGGACAAAAGTGTGGACAAAGCATCTTCTCCATGGCCTGTGCCAGGGTGGTGGACACAGATGGGGCAAGGCTGATCAAGACCCCACTAACAGCAGAAAAGCATGGCTGGAGCGGGCTGGTGGGGGAAGAGAGAGACGGAGGGCTGTGGTCAGGCCCCGCTGTAAGTCCAGGTCCTCCTGTTCCTCTGCCCACCCCCACGCCTGTGACCAAGAGGCCTGGGTGGGCTCTTGGTCGTGGGTATGGATGGCAGTGACCCAGGCTGCCTCTCCTTCAGGCCACTATAAGATCGAGCTATACGACCCTGCAATGGAAAAGTACCAGCCCTCCCCACAGTGGATCAATTTGTTCGTGTTTGTGAAGGACCCCAAGAACAAGGTGAGGCAGGCCTTGATTCCTGCAGCCCCGCCCCCTTCACCACCCCGCCACTCCCGTCCCCATCCCTGGTCTCCAGCGTCAATGCCTCGTCCTTCGTTTCCGCTGTCTCTCACATGAAAGCCCATCTCCTCACAGGCAGGCGCGCTCAAGGAAGGCCACTCTTTTTGCAAACTATAGAATACTGTGTTTTGGCAGCGCTGGGATCTGAGATTTTCAAACCCAAACGGATGCCATTTCTCTCACACCCTCCCTCCTGGCCTAGCCTGCGGGGGTCAGAACCTGGGATAGCCCCAGAGTATTCCAGAAGCGAGTTTCTGGTCAGTTTCGCTGTGCTCATCCGAGGTTGTTTCCTGTAGAATCTGCTGGCCCGTCAATATGGCCCTCGGGGCAGCTTCACCTTCACCTCCCAGTCTCCAGGAGAGCACCAGATCTGCCTTCACCTCAAGTCCATCCGGTTCGCGACTGGGCCCGGCGGGGGGGGGCCGACCGAGGGCAGCCGGTTGGCCCTGCCGCTGCTGTTGGGGCAGCTGCTGGCGCTGACGGGCGGCGGGGCGCTTTCTACCTCGAGGTGCGTGAGCTGGAGGAGAAGTGCTTCATTCAGGAGATCCCCGATGGCACCGTGGTTATAGGTGCGCCCGCTCCGCCGGTCCCGGCCTTTCCCTCCCCGCACCCAGAGCCCGGAGCGGGAATAGGGGATGGGGCACGCGGAATCAGCTCAGGCCCACAGCTCCGGGGGTTGGCACGGGTGGGAAACAGGTGGACAAAAGTGTGGACAAAGCATCTTCTCCATGGCCTGTGCCAGGGTGGTGGACACAGATGGGGCAAGGCTGATCAAGACCCCACTAACAGCAGAAAAGCATGGCTGGAGCGGGCTGGTGGGGGAAGAGAGAGACGGAGGGCTGTGGTCAGGCCCCGCTGTAAGTCCAGGTCCTCCTGTTCCTCTGCCCACCCCCACGCCTGTGACCAAGAGGCCTGGGTGGGCTCTTGGTCGTGGGTATGGATGGCAGTGACCCAGGCTGCCTCTCCTTCAGGCCACTATAAGATCGAGCTATACGACCCTGCAATGGAAAAGTACCAGCCCTCCCCACAGTGGATCAATTTGTTCGTGTTTGTGAAGGACCCCAAGAACAAGGTGAGGCAGGCCTTGATTCCTGCAGCCCCGCCCCCTTCACCACCCCGCCACTCCCGTCCCCATCCCTGGTCTCCAGCGTCAATGCCTCGTCCTTCGTTTCCGCTGTCTCTCACATGAAAGCCCATCTCCTCACAGGCAGGCGCGCTCAAGGAAGGCCACTCTTTTTGCAAACTATAGAATACTGTGTTTTGGCAGCGCTGGGATCTGAGATTTTCAAACCCAAACGGATGCCATTTCTCTCACACCCTCCCTCCTGGCCTAGCCTGCGGGGGTCAGAACCTGGGATAGCCCCAGAGTATTCCAGAAGCGAGTTTCTGGTCAGTTTCGCTGTGCTCATCCGAGGTTGTTTCCTGTAGAATCTGCTGGCCCGTCAATATGGCCCTCGGGGCAGCTTCACCTTCACCTCCCAGTCTCCAGGAGAGCACCAGATCTGCCTTCACCTCAAGTCCATCCGGTTCGCGCTCTACTATGACGGCAAACTGGTGAGTGTGGCGGGACGGTCGCGCATCCTCAGGGTCTCGGTCGCTGGGGTGAGAAGGATTCAGCAGGGGGCGCCCTTCACTAGGGCTGGGCTTTCCATGAAGGAAGCATACAGAGGACAGATCCTGAAGAATGAGAGGGGACCCAGGAGGGAGTCACTCTGACTTAAAACCATCCCTCTGCTCCCTGCCAGCCAGAATAAAGCCCAAGCTTCAGATGGGAAATCCAGAGCTGTCCAGCAGCTGAATGCTCTCAGGCTCCTCACGGTCACCGCCAGCTGACACAGATCCCCTAGGAGCTGGCTGTCTCAATCACAGAGTCACATCTTGGTTTCTCTGCACATTTGGTTCTGTCTCTTCTGTCTTTTGGACTTGGAATTCCATGCAGGCAGGGCCTTGACCTGGCGTCTTGGCACCTGGAGCAGGGCTATCCCCACATCACTGAGTTTGAGGAACTGAACTGCTCAGCTCAGTCAGACCCAGATTGGTGTGTGGAAGCTGGGTGTCCAGCAGGAGTGTAGCGCTGAGCTCCCTGACCCCCATCCCTGGGCTCCTCTGCTCTCCAGGCCATTCACTTGGACATGCAGTTGGGTGAACCCACCGATGATTATACGGAACTTGCAGCCAATGACAAACTGACTCTGCTGCATCTGCGCATTCAGCAGCTGGTGGAGCAGGTGGAGAAGATCCAGAAGGAGCAGGAGTACCAGAGGGTGAGGGGCTGGGATGGCCCAGTTGGGACAGCCGATGTGTCCCGTCCCAGGGAGCGGCTCGTACAGCTCTTCCCCTGGAGGTCATTCAGTTCTAGCCACACGCCTTCCTCGTTCTCCCCTTCCACAGTGGCGAGAGGAGCGCTTCCGGCAGACCAGTGAGAGCACGAACCAGCGGGTGCTGTGGTGGTCCAGAAGCGAGTTTCTGGTCAGTTTCGCTGTGCTCAGAGGTTGTTTCCTGTAGAATCTGCTGGCCCGTCAATATGGCCCTCGGGGCAGCTTCACCTTCACCTCCCAGTCTCCAGGAGAGCACCAGATCTGCCTTCACCTCAAGTCCATCCGGTTCGCGCTCTACTATGACGGCAAACTGGTGAGTGTGGCGGGACGGTCGCGCATCCTCAGGGTCTCGGTCGCTGGGGTGAGAAGGATTCAGCAGGGGGCGCCCTTCACTAGGGCTGGGCTTTCCATGAAGGAAGCATACAGAGGACAGATCCTGAAGAATGAGAGGGGACCCAGGAGGGAGTCACTCTGACTTAAAACCATCCCTCTGCTCCCTGCCAGCCAGAATAAAGCCCAAGCTTCAGATGGGAAATCCAGAGCTGTCCAGCAGCTGAATGCTCTCAGGCTCCTCACGGTCACCGCCAGCTGACACAGATCCCCTAGGAGCTGGCTGTCTCAATCACAGAGTCACATCTTGGTTTCTCTGCACATTTGGTTCTGTCTCTTCTGTCTTTTGGACTTGGAATTCCATGCAGGCAGGGCCTTGACCTGGCGTCTTGGCACCTGGAGCAGGGCTATCCCCACATCACTGAGTTTGAGGAACTGAACTGCTCAGCTCAGTCAGACCCAGATTGGTGTGTGGAAGCTGGGTGTCCAGCAGGAGTGTAGCGCTGAGCTCCCTGACCCCCATCCCTGGGCTCCTCTGCTCTCCAGGCCATTCACTTGGACATGCAGTTGGGTGAACCCACCGATGATTATACGGAACTTGCAGCCAATGACAAACTGACTCTGCTGCATCTGCGCATTCAGCAGCTGGTGGAGCAGGTGGAGAAGATCCAGAAGGAGCAGGAGTACCAGAGGGTGAGGGGCTGGGATGGCCCAGTTGGGACAGCCGATGTGTCCCGTCCCAGGGAGCGGCTCGTACAGCTCTTCCCCTGGAGGTCATTCAGTTCTAGCCACACGCCTTCCTCGTTCTCCCCTTCCACAGTGGCGAGAGGAGCGCTTCCGGCAGACCAGTGAGAGCACGAACCAGCGGGTGCTGTGGTGGTCCGTCCTGCAGACCCTCATCCTTGTGGCCACTGGCTTCTGGCAGATGCAGCATCTCAAGAGCTTCTTTAAAGCCAAGAAGTTGGTGTAGGTCAGCCCCCGAGACCAGAGGCCTAGCCTCCAGTCAGTCCCCTTCTGCCGAATGATGGGAAGCAGCCTGGCCTGGCCTGGTCTGTCTCCTGGCTTCTCCCACCCTTCCCTATCCTGACAGACTTCCTTGTAACTGGCACATGAACAGGGGACCTCTCCAAACTGGTTTCTCAGTCAGGATTTGGGAGAGAATGAGCTTCCAGCAGGAGACCCGTGGGTGGGAGGAGCTGTAAGCTCCTTAGCAGCTCTGTGATTCTGAGCAGGAGGATGGTGAGTGGTACCTCAACCCCCATGTGAACTGGGATGAGTGAACTATCCTAAGATGGAGAAATTGGGGTGAATATAAACTATAACTGTCAAGTTTTCTGATCTAAACATTTATTGCCTCCTGCACTACAATTCATTCTATGTGTTCAATCAGATACTAATGTTTGAGACCCAGCATGCATTGGTGGGAGATTGATCCCAAAATGGACGAGGTGAAGAAAGCTTTTATCCCAGAAGCCTTAGCAACATGTGAAACCTTTTCTAGAAGAGTCCAATTTGGGCCCCTCTTTTGGGTAACCTGAGTGCTGGTGGGATCCAGGTGCTCACTGCACCCTCTCTCTCTGGGCTCTAGTCAGGCTCATGTGCTATCCCATTTCAATTATGTGGACTACTGCGTTCTTCAAGGAATTTGATGGCCCCCCTCTATTGTTCTGCTATTTTTCGGTTGACCTCTGTCTCTCTATGGTTCCACTGGCTAATTTTTTTCAGGAGATGCCTGAGAATTCCAAGTGACTCTTCCCATTACATTCAGCATCTCCCGTAACCCAGCCTTCACAAGTGCACACAGGTATGCCTGCATGCTAAGTCACTTTAGTTGTGTCCGACTCTGTGCAACCCTATGGACTGCAGCCTGCCAGGCTCCCCTGTCCATGGGATTCTCCAGACGAGAATACTGGAGTGGGTTGCCCTGTCCTCCTCCAGGGGTCTTCCTGACCCAGGGATTGAACCTGCACCTCTTACACCTGCCTGCTTTGCCAGGCAAGTTATTTACCACTGGCACCGCCTGGGAAGCTCTGGCACAGAGATCTGGGTGCTCTCCCATTGCTTCTGCCTGATCTAGTCCACATTTTACCTAGTCCTATGCTGGCTGCCCTGTTGGATTATAGTCACCTCTCATGTGAATTTGGTATTTTCTGTTATAAGGAAATTCACTGGTTGGCACCTTCAGTAAAATCAAGTCCAAACTGTCAAGGCCAGGAATATAAATGAGGGAGATTCCCCATGGCGAGGGACAGCTGTGACACCCCTGGCCCCTGAGATAGACTTGCCCTCCCCTAAGATAACCCTGAGAGTGACTGCAAGCCTCAGGGGCACTGCCCACTTGTGTGTCCAGCCACAGTTGGCCTCAGAAAATGTGAATGAGGCTTAACTGAAGGCTGGGGGCAGAGACCACTGGAGAATAACCTCTAATCAGAGAATGTGACCTCAGGGTCACTTTCCTCATCTGAAGCTGGTGCGGAGGGTAGGGAGGGTGCTCTGTTTCCTGCTGTAGGCAAAGCTGTGACTTAGATGGGCACATTCTTGCCCACAGAACCTGTGGTATGACACCAAATGAGGCAGGATGTTGAACAAGATGTGAGAGTTATGCATGCTTTTGAGGAGAAGGGCACTGGGCTAAGGGCCATATTTCAGGGGTCATGGCCTAATCTAGATAGTAATAGAAGGCTACTTTTTAGAACTGAGACTCAGGATAGAAGTAAGCTGGGGAAGGAATGTTCCAGCTAAAAAGAATACCACATATAAAAGCCCTAAAACAAAAGCACATGGCTATTTGGGGAAACTGAAAGAAGGCCACTTGATGAAAACCCCAACTCCAGAGATGCTGCCTGCAGCTTGCTTTCTAAATTATGGTTTCATATCTAGGACTTGCCTGTTGTTCCTCAGTGATTCACCTCAGAATGGCCACCCTTTTCAGAGGGACTCTGTCCTCTACCCACATTGGTGAGACCTTATCCTGACCCTTCGATGGGGAAACAAGTCACAAGAGCAACAGTGAGTGAGTGAGCACATGGAAGAGCTGCACACACGCAGAAGAAGGGAGTCCCTTGTGTCAGGCTCCCCATCCGTCTCCACGTGGAACCTTCACGGTCACTCTGTGGAGCAAATGGCGCGTGTCCTTGATTTAGACGGGAGAGCCAAAGAGTAAAAGATGGGTTGTTCCTGTAATGTGGCCAGTTCGACTCAGCTCTTGGTGTTCTTTTTGCTGTTCCAGTGACTTTTCTGCAGGTAGAGGAAAGACTTCATACAAAGAGGTAAAAGCTAGTCATTTGAATTTCTAGTTTCTTGTGCCTACCATAATAAATTACCACCAACAATAAAAGTTTATTCTCACACACTTCTAGAGGCCAGAAGTACAAAATCAAGGTGTCAGCAGGGGTACACTCCTTCCAAAGGCCCTTGAGCATCCTTTATCCTTTTCCAACTGCTGGTGGCTCTTCCTTAGCTTGTGTGTGCCTCCATTTCCTCCTCTTGTATCTCTTCTTCTGGGTTTTATAAGGACACTTGTCATTTGATTTAGAATCTACTAAGGTAATCCAAGATGATTTTCATTTCAAGGTCCTTAAATTGGGACTGTTTCCTGCTGTAGGCAAAGCTTAGATGGGCACATTCTTGCCCACAGAACCTGTGGTATGACACCAAATGAGGCAGGATGTTGAACAAGATGTGAGAGTTATGCATGCTTTTGAGGAGAAGGGCACTGGGCTAAGGGCCATATTTCAGGGGTCATGGCCTAATCTAGATAGTAATAGAAGGCTACTTTTTAGAACTGAGACTCAGGATAGAAGTAAGCTGGGGAAGGAATGTTCCAGCTAAAAAGAATACCACATATAAAAGCCCTAAAACAAAAGCACATGGCTATTTGGGGAAACTGAAAGAAGGCCACTTGATGAAAACCCCAACTCCAGAGATGCTGCCTGCAGCTTGCTTTCTAAATTATGGTTTCATATCTAGGACTTGCCTGTTGTTCCTCAGTGATTCACCTCAGAATGGCCACCCTTTTCAGAGGGACTCTGTCCTCTACCCACATTGGTGAGACCTTATCCTGACCCTTCGATGGGGAAACAAGTCACAAGAGCAACAGTGAGTGAGTGAGCACATGGAAGAGCTGCACACACGCAGAAGAAGGGAGTCCCTTGTGTCAGGCTCCCCATCCGTCTCCACGTGGAACCTTCACGGTCACTCTGTGGAGCAAATGGCGCGTGTCCTTGATTTAGACGGGAGAGCCAAAGAGTAAAAGATGGGTTGTTCCTGTAATGTGGCCAGTTCGACTCAGCTCTTGGTGTTCTTTTTGCTGTTCCAGTGACTTTTCTGCAGGTAGAGGAAAGACTTCATACAAAGAGGTAAAAGCTAGTCATTTGAATTTCTAGTTTCTTGTGCCTACCATAATAAATTACCACCAACAATAAAAGTTTATTCTCACACACTTCTAGAGGCCAGAAGTACAAAATCAAGGTGTCAGCAGGGGTACACTCCTTCCAAAGGCCCTTGAGCATCCTTTATCCTTTTCCAACTGCTGGTGGCTCTTCCTTAGCTTGTGTGTGCCTCCATTTCCTCCTCTTGTATCTCTTCTTCTGGGTTTTATAAGGACACTTGTCATTTGATTTAGAATCTACTAAGGTAATCCAAGATGATCTCATTTCAAGGTCCTTAAATTAATTACTTCAGCAAAGGACTTTTTTCCTTGTAAGCTCATAGTCACAGGGTCCAGTGATTAGGACATAGACGTATCTTCTGTGGAATACCCATTCAACCCACAACAGCGAGCAAGAGGTGTACATATCATACGATTCCAAGTGATCTAACAAATGGGGTACTCAGAGCTCTCAGAATCCAGTATGGGGTGAGACCTGGGTAGTTGGATGAATAAGAAAAGGGCTGCTAAGCAGATCTTTATAAAAAAGACAGCACATGAGGAAAACATTGAAAGATAAATGGTTTGAATATGGGAGGAATAGGGAAAGAATTTCAGTTTGGGGAAATGGAGCTTGTAGAGATAGAAATGTACAAAAGATTTCAATATAGTTTAACGTATAATCCAATCCAGTATATAATACTGTAAGACAGAGGCTTTGAAAAACAAAGGAATCAAGAAAATAAGTGTAGCATGATGAAAATAGGAAGAAAGTTAGATCAAACAATGGATGGAAGTAAATATACTTTTCTGTTGTTCAGTCACCAAGTCATG
Source organism: Tragulus kanchil (assembly GCA_022376925.1). Lineage (NCBI taxonomy): Eukaryota > Metazoa > Chordata > Mammalia > Artiodactyla > Tragulidae > Tragulus > Tragulus kanchil. The sequence continues at coordinate 71,348,337 of JAIOJX010000029.1, read as the reverse complement.
TCCAACTCTGCATCCCCATGGACTGCAGAACACCACGCTTCCCTGTCCATCACCATTTCCTGGAGTTTGCCCAAGTTTATGTCCATTGACTTGCTGGTACCATCCAACCATCCCATCCTCTATCGCCTCCTCCCCCTCCTGTCCTCAGTCTTTCCCAGCATCAGGGTCTTTTCTAATGAGTCATCTCTTTGCATCAGCCAAAGTATTGGAACTTCAGCTTCAGCATCATTCCTTCAATGAAAATTCGGGGTTGGCTTCCTTTTTTTAATTTTAAGTCAAATCTCAAGAGCCTTCTCGCAAAGGTATTATTCTTGGCCTACCATAATAAATTACCACCAACAATAAAAGTTTATTCTCACACACTTCTAGAGGCCAGAAGTACAAAATCAAGGTGTCAGCAGGGGTACACTCCTTCCAAAGGCCCTTGAGCATCCTTTATCCTTTTCCAACTGCTGGTGGCTCTTCCTTAGCTTGTGTGTGCCTCCATTTCCTCCTCTTGTATCTCTTCTTCTGGGTTTTATAAGGACACTTGTCATTTGATTTAGAATCTACTAAGGTAATCCAAGATGATCTCATTTCAAGGTCCTTAAATTAATTACTTCAGCAAAGGACTTTTTTCCTTGTAAGCTCATAGTCACAGGGTCCAGTGATTAGGACATAGACGTATCTTCTGTGGAATACCCATTCAACCCACAACAGCGAGCAAGAGGTGTACATATCATACGATTCCAAGTGATCTAACAAATGGGGTACTCAGAGCTCTCAGAATCCAGTATGGGGTGAGACCTGGGTAGTTGGATGAATAAGAAAAGGGCTGCTAAGCAGATCTTTATAAAAAAGACAGCACATGAGGAAAACATTGAAAGATAAATGGTTTGAATATGGGAGGAATAGGGAAAGAATTTCAGTTTGGGGAAATGGAGCTTGTAGAGATAGAAATGTACAAAAGATTTCAATATAGTTTAACGTATAATCCAATCCAGTATATAATACTGTAAGACAGAGGCTTTGAAAAACAAAGGAATCAAGAAAATAAGTGTAGCATGATGAAAATAGGAAGAAAGTTAGATCAAACAATGGATGGAAGTAAATATACTTTTCTGTTGTTCAGTCACCAAGTCATGTCCAACTCTGCATCCCCATGGACTGCAGAACACCACGCTTCCCTGTCCATCACCATTTCCTGGAGTTTGCCCAAGTTTATGTCCATTGACTTGCTGGTACCATCCAACCATCCCATCCTCTATCGCCTCCTCCCCCTCCTGTCCTCAGTCTTTCCCAGCATCAGGGTCTTTTCTAATGAGTCATCTCTTTGCATCAGGTGGCCAAAGTATTGGAGCTTCAGCTTCAACATCAGTCCTTCCAATGAAAATTCGGGGTTGGCTTCCTTTAGGATTGATTGGTTTGAGCTTCTTGAAGTCCAAGGGACTCTCAAGAGCCTTCTCCAACACCACAGTTCAAAGGTATTATTTCTTTGGCACTCAGCCTTCTTTATGGTCCAGCTCTCACATTCATACATAACTACTGGAAAGACTGTAGCCTTGACTCCCAGACCATTGTCAGCAAATTGATGTCTTTGCTATTTAATACACTGTCTAAGTTTGTCATAGCTTTCCTGCCAAGAAGCAATCACTTTCTAATTTCTTGGCTGCAGTTATTATCTGCAGTGATTTTAGAGCCCAAGAAGAGGAAATCTGTCACTACTTCCACCTTTCTCCCTCTATTTGCCTTGAAGTGATGGAACTGGATACCATGATCTTAGGGTTTTTCTTAATATTGAGTTTTAAACTGATTTTTTCACTCTCCTCTTTTACTCTCATCAAGATGCTTTTTAGTTCCTCTTAGCTCTCTGCCATTAAAGTAGTATCATCTGCATATCTGAGGTTGTTGATATTTCTCCCGGCAATCTTGACTCCAGCTTACAACTGATCGAGCCTGGCATTTCGCATGATGTATTCTGCACATTATCTAAATAAACAGGGTGACAATAAACAGCTTCATTGCACTCCTTTCTCAATTTTGAACCCCGAGCAAGTCAGTTGTTCCATATAAGGTTCTAATTTTGTTGCTTCTTGACCCACATACAGGTTTCTCAGGAGACAGGTAAGATGGTCTGGTATTCCCATATCATTAAGAGTTTTCCATGGAACGTCCCTGGTGGTCCAGTGGTTAAAATTCTGTGTTCCCAATACAATGGGGCCTGGGTTCGAGCCCTGGTCAGGGAACTAGATCCCACATGCCGCAACTAAGGTCCAGAGCCAAATAGATAAATAATTTTTTTTTTTTTTAAAAAAGAGTTTTCCACAGTTTGTTATGATCTACACAGTCAAAGGCTTTAGCATAGTCAGTGAAACAGAGGTAAATGTTTTTCTGGAATTTCCTTGCTTTCTCCATGATCCAGCAAAAGTTAGCAATTTGACCTCTGGCTCCTCTGCCTTTTCTAAATCCAGCTCAAACATCTGGAAGTTCTTGTTTCACGTACTGCTGAAGCCTAACTGGAAGGATTTTGAGCATAACCTTACTAGCATGGGAGATGAGTGCAACTGTCTGGTGGTTTGAACATTCTTTAGCACTGCCCTTCTTGGGAACTGGGATGAAGATTGACCTTTTCCAGTCTAGTGGCCACTGCTGTGTTTTCCAACTTTGCTGACATATTGAGTGCAGCACTTTAATAGCATCATCTTTTAAGATGTTAAATAGCTCAGCTGGAATTCTGTCACCTTCACTAGCTTTATTGGTGGTGGTGCTTCCTAAGGCCCACTTGACTTCACACTCCAGTATGTCTGGCTCTGGATGAGTTACCACACCATTGTGGTTATCCAGGTCATTAAGATCTTTGTACAGTTCCTCTGTGTTTTCTTGCCACCTCTTTTTTGTTGTTGTTGTTGTGGGGGGTGGTTGGGGAGGGAGGAGGGCGGGCAGGTCACTTCTATTGGACTTTCATTTATCTATTTTCTCATCCATCTTTGTTCTTTGGCCCGTGTGGGCCTCCCATCACAGCGGCCTCTGCTCTCGCAGAGCACTGGCTCTGGACGCATGCGCTCCAGAGCTTCGGCTCAGTAATTGGACACATTAGTCCAGCTGCTCTGCGGCACATGGGATCTTCCCAGGCCAGGGATCGAACTGGCGCTTCTTGTACTGCAAGGCGGTGTCCTTACCCACTGGACCACCAGGGAAGCCCTTGCCACCTCTTCTTGATCTCTTGCAGTTCTATTAGGTCTTTACCACTTCTGTCCTTTATTGTGCCCATCTTTGGATGAAATCTTTCTTTTACATTTCCAATTTTCTTGAAGAGATCTCTAGTCTTTCCCTTCTGTTGTTTTCCTCTATTTGCATTGTTCACCAAATAGATAAATAATTTTTTTTTTTAAAAAGAGTTTTCCACAGTTTGTTATGATCTACACAGTCAAAGGCTTTAGCATAGTCAGTGAAACAGAGGTAAATGTTTTTCTGGAATTTCCTTGCTTTCTCCATGATCCAGCAAAGTTAGCAATTTGACCTCTGGCTCCTCTGCCTTTTCTAAATCCAGCTCAAACATCTGGAAGTTCTTGTTTCACGTACTGCTGAAGCCTAACTGGAAGGATTTTGAGCATAACCTTACTAGCATGGGAGATGAGTGCAACTGTCTGGTGGTTTGAACATTCTTTAGCACTGCCCTTCTTGGGAACTGGGATGAAGATTGACCTTTTCCAGTCTAGTGGCCACTGCTGTGTTTTCCAACTTTGCTGACATATTGAGTGCAGCACTTTAATAGCATCATCTTTTAAGATGTTAAATAGCTCAGCTGGAATTCTGTCACCTTCACTAGCTTTATTGGTGGTGGTGCTTCCTAAGGCCCACTTGACTTCACACTCCAGTATGTCTGGCTCTGGATGAGTTACCACACCATTGTGGTTATCCAGGTCATTAAGATCTTTGTACAGTTCCTCTGTGTTTTCTTGCCACCTCTTTTTTGTTGTTGTTGTTGTGGGGGGTGGTTGGGGAGGGAGGAGGGCGGGCAGGTCACTTCTATTGGACTTTCATTTATCTATTTTCTCATCCATCTTTGTTCTTTGGCCCGTGTGGGCCTCCCATCACAGCGGCCTCTGCTCTCGCAGAGCACTGGCTCTGGACGCATGCGCTCCAGAGCTTCGGCTCAGTAATTGGACACATTAGTCCAGCTGCTCTGCGGCACATGGGATCTTCCCAGGCCAGGGATCGAACTGGCGCTTCTTGTACTGCAAGGCGGTGTCCTTACCCACTGGACCACCAGGGAAGCCCTTGCCACCTCTTCTTGATCTCTTGCAGTTCTATTAGGTCTTTACCACTTCTGTCCTTTATTGTGCCCATCTTTGGATGAAATCTTTCTTTTACATTTCCAATTTTCTTGAAGAGATCTCTAGTCTTTCCCCTTCTGTTGTTTTCCTCTATTTGCATTGTTCACTGAAGAAGGCCTTCTTATCTCTCCTTGCTAGTCTCTGGAACTCTGCATTTAGTTGGGTGTACCTTCCCCTTTCTCTCTTCCTTTTCAAGGAAGCCTCCTCAGACAACCACTTTGCCTTCTTGCATTTCTTTTTCTTTGGGATGGCTTTTTTGGCTGCCTCCTATGCAATATTATGAACCTCTGTCTTCTTCAGACACTCTGTTTACTAGATCTAATCCCTTGAATTGATTCGTCACCTCCACTGTATATTCATAGGAGATTTCACTTAAGTTGTACCTGACTGTTCATGACTGGCCTAGTGGTTTTCCCCACTTTGTTTGGTTTATGCCTGAATCTTGCTATAAGAAACTCATGATCTGAGCCACAGTCAGCTTCAGGTATTTTTTTGGTGACTGTATACAACTTCTCCATCTTCTGCTACAAAGCATGCAATCAACTTGATTTTGGTACTGACCATTTGGTGATCTCCATGTGTAAAGTCACCTTCTGTGTTGTTGAAAAAACGTGTTTCCTATGACCAGTGCATTCTCATGGCAGAATTTTGTTAGTCTTTTTCCTGTTAATCTTTTGTACTCCAAAGTCAAACTTGCCTGTTACTCCAGGTATCTCTTGACTTCCTACTTTTGCATTCCAATCCCCTATGATGAATAGGACATCTTTTTTCTTCTTTTGGTGTTAGTTCTAGGAGGCCTTGTAGGTCTTCACAGAACTGACCAACTTCAGCTTCTTCAGCATCGGTAGTTGGAGAATAGACTTGGATTAATGTGATGTTGAATGGTTTGGCTTGGAAACAAACTGAGATAATTCTGTTGTTTTTGAGGCTGCACCCAAGTACTGCATTTCAGACTTATTTGTTGGTTATGAGGGCTGCTCCATTTCTTCTATGGGATTCTTACCCACAGTAGTAGATATAATGGTCATCTGAATTAAACTCATGCATTCCTGTCCATTTTAGTTCACTGGTTCCTAAGATGTTCAGTCTTGCCATCTCCTGCTTGACCACATTCCAATTTACCTAGATTCATGGACCTAACATTCCAGGTTCCTATGTAATACTATTCTTTACAGCATCAGATCTTACTTTCATCATCAGATACATCCACAACTGAGCATCATTTCCACTTTGGCTCAGCTGCTTCATTCATTCTGGAACTATTAGGAGTTGTCCTGCACTCTTCCCCAGGAGCATATTAGACACCATCTAACCTGGGGGGCTTATTTCTTTGTGTCATATCTTTTTGCCTTTTGCACAGTTCATGGGGTTCTCACGGTAAGTACACTGGGAGTTGTTTGCCATTCCCTCATCCAGTGAATCACATTTTGTCAGAACTCTCCACTATGACCAGTCTATTTTGGTGGCCCTGCTCAGTATTGCTCTTAGCTTCACTGAGTTATGCAAGCCCCTTGACCACGACAAGGCAGTGATCCATGAAGATGGAATATGCTTCCTGCTAGTTGGACAACTAGTAGTATGCTGTTATCAAAGGCTGCAGATGGGGCTTCCCTGGTGGTCCAGTGGGTAAGGACACCGCCTTGCAGTGCAAGGGGCACCAGTTCGATCCCTGGCCTGGGAAGATCCCACGTGCTGCGGAGCAGCTGTACCGATGTGTCCAACTACCGAGCCAGAGCTCTGGAGCGCATATGCCCAGAGCCAGTGCTCTGCAGCGAGAGAGGCCACTACAATGAGAGGCCCACACAGGCCAAAGAACGAAGGTAAATAAATGAAAGATCACTAGAAGTGGCCAAAAAAAAAAGGCTGCAGATGCATGACCTGCAAGTATATTTTTGTGTGTTAACTTTTCCCAAAGTATTTGACAACAGTAACAGCACCACAGTTTCTGTAATATAAATTTTGGGATGTATTGGATGGTTGGATGAAGGAACATGGAGCTGTTTTGTAAAACTTGATATAAACGTGAGGAAATGACAGTTGTGCATATCCAGGAGGCACAATAAAGATTATGAGGAAGGAGTGGGCTTCTCTTCCTGGGGAACACTGTCTTGACAACCACTCATGGATGAGAGAGGCTTTGTAGAAGTCCCAGTTTCCAGAAGAGAAATTCCAGTACACAGTTGAAGCATATACACACACACACACACACACACACACACACATATATATATACATACATACATACATACATACATTTGGACACATTGGAGAGGGTAAGAGGAACAGTTTGACTATACCTGCATCACCTCTCCTCCAGACTGGCACACTTCAGTGCCAAGGAATCATTTTCTCAGGCAGTGATTTCTCCTGCAGGGTAATGTGAGAGTGTGTGAGTGAGCACCCAACTTTCCCAGCACTGTGGGATACTGCCAAAGAAGCCATATCTCTCTTGCTCCATCCAGAGTACTGAGTTGTGAGCTAGGTGTGCTAAGAGGCTGAGAGAGAGCAGACAGGGCTCCCAGAGGGCATTAAAGGGATGCAAATCCTACTAAATGTCACAAAGCCCTGCCCACAAGCTGCTGGGGACACTTTATCTCTAGATCACGCCAGATGACTTCCAAGTGCTGCTTCCAAGTGCTCCATGTGTCTCATCTACATGCTTCCACTTTGTGTCTTATCTCTCTGCATGAATTCCTGATGGCAGTGAGAGTGAGCTCAGGCAGACAGTGGTAAGCATGTGTAAAAAGCTGGCCTAAATCTGCTCGCCAAGGAGAAACCACAAGTTGAGCTTTAGCTCTACTCTTCAAAAAGCAAGAGCCTGTCTGCCCCTGGTTTGGTGCATTACAGAATGGAGAGAAGCTTAAGAAGTCTGCCACAAGAGTGAACAAGGAATGCTCCTTATGGAGAACACATATCCATACTAGGTCTGAGGAAACCTCAGAATCCCCAACAGGGCTGACAAAAGGTATTTCTCTCCCAAAGTCAACAAGTGAAGACTGGTGGAGGTGACTGCTATTTCAAATGTGAAGACTGCATCACAAGACTTCAAGGAACATGAAAAATAAGGGAAAAACCACACCACCAACAGATTGCAACAATCTTCTGGGAGCCAATACCAAAGACATGAAGATCTATAACTACCTGATAAAGACATCAAAATATTTGTCTTAAGGAAACTCAGTGAGCTTCAGGAAAACATACAAAGACAATTGAACTCAATCAGGAAGATGATGCACAGACAAAATGAGAACTTTAACAGAGAGAAATCATATAAAAGAACCAAACCAAAATTCAATACAAAGAATACAAATGAGTGAAATCAAAAATGCAACAGAGGGAATTCCCTGGTGGTCCAGTGGCTAAGACTCTGTGCTCCCAATGCAGGGGGCCCAGGTTCGATCCCTGGTCAGGGAACTAGAGTCCACATGCTACAACTGAGACCCAGTGCAGCCAAATAAATATAAATAAAATATTTTTTAAAAATGCAACAGAGAGTATCTGCAGCAGAATGGGTTGAGAAGAAAGAATTTAGAATTAGAAGACAGGGGATTTGAAATTATCCAGTCAGGGAAAACAATGAAAAAGTAATTTAAAACAGTGAAGAAAACCTATGTCATCTATGGGATAATATAAAAAGAAACAATCTGAAAATTATTGAAATCTTAGAATGAGAAGTGGAGGGGGGCAGAAAACCTTATAGAAATGACTAAGAACTTTCTGGATCTGCAGAGAAATTTGACTGTCCAGGTTCATTAAATTGTTCACCAAACAATTTAAAGAGATCTTTTCTAGGCATAGATAGTAGACTTTTGAATTGTATGCTTTGTAAAGTTTAAAGTGGTAAACTCTATGTTATATGAATTTTATCTCAATTTTTAAAAACCTACATATTTTTATGAACTGAATACATAATAGCCTGAGTAATAACAGTACTAGAACCAGGAAATAAAGGGCATCACCTGTTTACTGAGCATTGGCAATTAACAGGAAAGAAACTAACCTTTCCTGAGTAAACTGCATTCCAGGGTAACCAAATAGCTTTCATTGATAAGGGAAAGTTCTTCCTCCTTGAAATGTTGCAGGTAATAAATGTGGAAGAAATTATGTTAAAAAAAAGAATTAGAAAAATAACTTCCTTGCCACCCCTACTACAGTAACTAAATCAGGGAAAAATCTGTGGATGAAGTATTTGGTCGAGAGATTGATGGGGAACTTCACAATGGAGAGATCAGACTGAACTCGTTGAACCCCTGTGCCTCCATGTGCTGTCCAGACCTCTGATGAAGTTGTCTTACTGTAAAGAGTAGAACCCGGGCCTAATTAGGCGTCTAAAGTTCATTTCCATCTGTGGGCATTTAAGAAATCAAAGTAGGCTGCTGGATTCGCTCTGCGATGGCCCGCACTCTGTCTGTGGAGTGTGCTTTCTCTGAATCTGAATAAACCCATTTCTTACCTATCAAAAAAAGAAAAAGAAATCAAAGTAAAAGTTAAGTGACACTCTAAGGAAGAAAATGGGTCTCCCAGGAGCACCGTTTGGACCTTAGGATTCTCATGCAAGTGCTCTAAAAAGAAACCTGCAAGGAAGTGAGGAGGCAGAGTAGAACAGGGAAAGAAACTAAGGAAATGAGTGTTTTCAGTTGAATCCTGGGCTCGTCCTCGTCCCCTGGAAAGCTGTAGAGCTTGAGCACCACTACAGTGTTGTCCTGCCTCAGGTCAGGGAAGTGCACTTTCAGTTGTTGCTGTTGGTTAGTCGCTAAGTCCTGTCCAACTGTTTGGCAACCTCATGGACTGTAGCTCATCAGGCTCCTCTGTCCATGGGATTTTCCAGGCAAGAATACTGGCATGGGTTTCTCTTCCTGAGAAGAGACTCTTCCTGAGTCTCCTGCATTGGCAGGTGATTCTTTACCACTGGGCCACCTGGAAAGCCCAGGCTTCAGTGCCCCTGTCATTGGTGGTGGGCTATGAAGAGAGTGAACTCAGGTTGGTCAGTTTCTTGAGGCAGTTCCCCTGAGGAGAAGGCAGCTGTGAACCCTTAGCAGCCAACAGTCACTGTAGTCAAAAGTTGGGTGTACTGGTAAAGGGAATCTGGGCAGAGCAGCTATACCATCTACTATATAGACAAACAGATTGAGAGCCATTATACAGGATGACCAATGTCAGCAGCACTAGTCACTGACCCTGAATAAAAGGGAGACCACTGTCCATTAAAACAGACTTAAGAGATATCACAGCCAAACGTTGGGCTTTACATGCCAAACAATAGTAAAAATGCATCAAGGAAATTCAGCTATGAACTGGTATTAGTTGATACCAAAAGGAAAATGGGATGGGGAAAGGGGACTTCACAATGGAAGATCAGACTGAACTCGTTGAACCCCTGTGCCTCCATGTGCTGTCCAGACCTCTGATGAAGTTGTCTTACTGTAAAGAGTAGAACCCGGGCCTAATTAGGCGTCTAAAGTTCATTTCCATCTGTGGGCATTTAAGAAATCAAAGTAGGCTGCTGGATTCGCTCTGCGATGGCCCGCACTCTGTCTGTGGAGTGTGCTTTCTCTGAATCTGAATAAACCCATTTCTTACCTATCAAAAAAAGAAAAAGAAATCAAAGTAAAAGTTAAGTGACACTCTAAGGAAGAAAATGGGTCTCCCAGGAGCACCGTTTGGACCTTAGGATTCTCATGCAAGTGCTCTAAAAAGAAACCTGCAAGGAAGTGAGGAGGCAGAGTAGAACAGGGAAAGAAACTAAGGAAATGAGTGTTTTCAGTTGAATCCTGGGCTCGTCCTCGTCCCCTGGAAAGCTGTAGAGCTTGAGCACCACTACAGTGTTGTCCTGCCTCAGGTCAGGGAAGTGCACTTTCAGTTGTTGCTGTTGGTTAGTCGCTAAGTCCTGTCCAACTGTTTGGCAACCTCATGGACTGTAGCTCATCAGGCTCCTCTGTCCATGGGATTTTCCAGGCAAGAATACTGGCATGGGTTTCTCTTCCTGAGAAGAGACTCTTCCTGAGTCTCCTGCATTGGCAGGTGATTCTTTACCACTGGGCCACCTGGAAAGCCCAGGCTTCAGTGCCCCTGTCATTGGTGGTGGGCTATGAAGAGAGTGAACTCAGGTTGGTCAGTTTCTTGAGGCAGTTCCCCTGAGGAGAAGGCAGCTGTGAACCCTTAGCAGCCAACAGTCACTGTAGTCAAAAGTTGGGTGTACTGGTAAAGGGAATCTGGGCAGAGCAGCTATACCATCTACTATATAGACAAACAGATTGAGAGCCATTATACAGGATGACCAATGTCAGCAGCACTAGTCACTGACCCTGAATAAAAGGGAGACCACTGTCCATTAAAACAGACTTAAGAGATATCACAGCCAAACGTTGGGCTTTACATGCCAAACAATAGTAAAAATGCATCAAGGAAATTCAGCTATGAACTGGTATTAGTTGATACCAAGGAATTATTGTTAATTTTAGGTATGATGATGGCATTATGATATGAAAGTGTCATACATATATATATTTGTGGGGGTGGCTGGGGGCAGGCGAGCCACTTCTATTGGTCTTTCATTTATCTGTTTTCCTCTATCTTTGTTCCTTGGCCCCTGTGGGCCTCCCATTGCTGTGGCCCCTGTTGTCGCAGAGCACTGGCGCTGGGCGCATGCGCCCCAGGGCTCCGGCTCGGTAACTGGACACATCGGTCCAGCCGCTCTGCGGCACATGGGATCTTCTCAGGCCAGGGATCGAACCGGCGCCCCTTGCACTGCAAGGCGGTGTCCTTACCCACTGAACCACCAGGGAAGCCCCTCATTTATCTATTTTTCATCAATCTTTGTTCTTTGGCCCATGTGGGCCTCCCATCGCAGTGGCCTCTGTTGTCGCAGAGCACTGGCTCTGGGCGCACGTGCTCCAGAGCTCCGAATCGGTGATTGGACACATCTGTCCAGCTGTTCCGCGGCACATGGGATCTTCCCAGGCCAGGGATGGAACTGATGCCCCTCTTGTTTATTCTTAAAACAGACGAGGACTTCTCTGGTGGTCCAGTGGGTAAGGACACCGCCTTGCAGTGCAAGGGTTGCTGGTTCGATCCCTGGCCTGGGAAGATCCCACGTGCCACAGAGCGGCTGGACCTATGTGTCCAGTTACAGAGCCGGAGCTCTGGAGCGCATGCGCCCAGAGCCGGTGCTCTGTGACAACAGAGGCCACTGCGATGGGAGGCCCACACGGGCCAAAGAACAAAGATGGATGAAAATAGACAAATGAAAGACCAATAGAAGTAGTCTGCCTGCTTCCCTCACTCCCCACCCCACCCCCCAAAATAATAAATAAATAAATCTTTAAAAAAAAAAAAGACTCTCTTGGGAGAGGAGCTTCTGGGGGCTTAAGAGAGACAATCACATAAACAGAACTATGCCCAGGGGTCAGGGCCACATGGGAGGGTGACTGGTGTGCTGTGGGCTCCAGGGGAGGCACAGAGGTAACCCTTCACTACAGGATGGGCCTGGAAATCTCCCAGACATAGAGCAAAAGCTAAAAGCCAAAACCGCAGAATGTCCAAAGTGGTGGTGAATAGTGCAGGAGAGGGGGATGAACCCAAACTGGATGTCAATCGGCCAGCAGAGCAAAATTGCATGGAGGGGCAGCAACACTGGGACACTCAGATTTAAGTTCTGCACCAAGAGGCTCAGAGCAAGGGAGAATGAGGGGCAGCAGGAAGGGAGCCAGGTTATATCTGAACCGGGGTTGGGCAGGCTATGGGGGAGACGCTGTGAAAAGGCTGCTGTGAGGACAGATGTAGCTGTTTCACAGGTGCAGGCAGATGAAGAACACTACCAGTGGTGATGGAGACCAGATGGCCTGGAGAATTGGCTTTAGAGGTTGAGCTGGAAAACACAAGGCTGAGAGCTTTGGGGAACGTGACTTCGGGCATTTCTAGCCTCTAGCAGGCTCGCAAAGAGCTCTGGGCCCTTCTAGGTCATACTGCTCCAGAGAGAGAGGCCCAGGCCACAGGCAATTAGACACAGACCTGCAGGGGCCGATAGAAGCACCGGGTGGAGGTGACTGACCCAGTGACTGTCCTGAGGACCCAGTCCTGATGAAGAGTTCCATTCCTCCCACAGCAGTATCTGCCCCATTGTGACTGGGAAGGAGATGTGGCAGAGAGAAAAGCCCAGTGTTGATTTCAAACAGGAGTAAGCACTTTACCAAGTGTTTGACAGTCATTGCTCCTTTATGTAAAGTAGTATTTTTGCCTCTGTAAGGTAACTGTTTGCTAACACGTTATGGAGATAGCTGACTTTTCTCCAGATTCAGAGCAATGTTTGGCATGGTGTGACTTAAAATATGAGCTATATAATACAACTGAAATTCAATTTTAGAGGCATCCAGACATTTGTTTTTACTATCATAAACTGGAGTGTGTGGGTGGGGGATATCCTTGTAAAGACTTTGTGCTCAATTCAGAAATTTATATCTATTTAATCTTGCCTGCATTCTATAATAAGGAAGGGTGTGGTAGCTCCAAATATTTATTACTTTTCCCCAAGCATTTAACTTTGGTCATTCTTTTCTTGGAATTACATATAAGAAAGTATTCCTCATGACTTCCTGTCTAACTCTTCTCCCAAACCCATCAAAAGCAGCAAAGAAAATGAAAATCTGCAATTCTCTGTCTTTGATTAAATGAGGAAAACCTCTAACTACAAACGCTAAAATAAATGAGAAAGATTGCCAAGGGCAGAGAATAATGGGTCATCCAGGGAGACCTTCAAGGTAGGGCCAGTGTGGGACAGACCCGTGCAGGTGGGTGGCCTACCTGGGGTGGAGTTTGGGACAAAACAAGAGCATTTGAGGGCTTCCCTGGTGGTCCAGTGGGTAAAGAGTCCGCCTTACGCTGCAAGGGGTGTCAGTCCGATCCCAGGCGCGAGAAGATTCCACATGCCGTGGAGTGGCTGGACTGGTGTGTCCAATTACCAGCCAGCGCTCTGGAGCACATGAGCCGACAGCCGGTGCTCTGCAACAGGAAAGGCCAATAAACGGGAGGCACACACAGGCCAAAGAACAAAGATGGCTGAAAATAAATAAATGAAAGACCAATAGAAGTGGCTAAAAAAAAAAAAAAAAAAAAAAAAGCAAACATTATGGCACCCAGTCCTATCACTTCATAGCAAATAGATGGGCAAACAATGTAAATAGTGACAGACTGTTTTCTTGGACTCTAAAATCAATGCAGACAGTGACTGCAGCCATGAAACTAAAAGATGCTTGGTACTTCCCTGGTGGTCCAGTGGTTAAAGAATACACCTCCCAATGCAGAGGACAAGGTTTGATTCCTGGTCAGGGAATTAAGATCCCACATGGCTCAGGGCAACTAAGCCCTCCTGCCTCAACAACAGAAAAAAAGATCCTGCAAGCTGCAACTAAGGCTAATAAATGAATAAAAATAAAAGATGCTTGCTCCTTGGAAGAATAGCTAGGTCAAACCTATACAGTGTTTAAAAACGCAGAGACATCACCTTGCCAACAAAGGTCTGTATAGTCAAAGCTATGGTTTTTCCAATAATCATGTATGGATGTGAGAGTTGGACCATAGAGAAGGCTGAGTGCGGGGAAGAAATTTATATCTATTTAATCTTGCCTGCATTCTATAATAAGGAAGGGTGTGGTAGCTCCAAATATTTATTACTTTTCCCCAAGCATTTAACTTTGGTCATTCTTTTCTTGGAATTACATATAAGAAAGTATTCCTCATGACTTCCTGTCTAACTCTTCTCCCAAACCCATCAAAAGCAGCAAAGAAAATGAAAATCTGCAATTCTCTGTCTTTGATTAAATGAGGAAAACCTCTAACTACAAACGCTAAAATAAATGAGAAAGATTGCCAAGGGCAGAGAATAATGGGTCATCCAGGGAGACCTTCAAGGTAGGGCCAGTGTGGGACAGACCCGTGCAGGTGGGTGGCCTACCTGGGGTGGAGTTTGGGACAAAACAAGAGCATTTGAGGGCTTCCCTGGTGGTCCAGTGGGTAAAGAGTCCGCCTTACGCTGCAAGGGGTGTCAGTCCGATCCCAGGCGCGAGAAGATTCCACATGCCGTGGAGTGGCTGGACTGGTGTGTCCAATTACCAGCCAGCGCTCTGGAGCACATGAGCCGACAGCCGGTGCTCTGCAACAGGAAAGGCCAATAAACGGGAGGCACACACAGGCCAAAGAACAAAGATGGCTGAAAATAAATAAATGAAAGACCAATAGAAGTGGCTAAAAAAAAAAAAAAAAAAAAAAAAAAAAAAACTAACATTATGGCACCCAGTCCTATCACTTCATAGCAAATAGATGGGCAAACAATGTAAATAGTGACAGACTGTTTTCTTGGACTCTAAAATCAATGCAGACAGTGACTGCAGCCATGAAACTAAAAGATGCTTGGTACTTCCCTGGTGGTCCAGTGGTTAAAGAATACACCTCCCAATGCAGAGGACAAGGTTTGATTCCTGGTCAGGGAATTAAGATCCCACATGGCTCAGGGCAACTAAGCCCTCCTGCCTCAACAACAGAAAAAAAGATCCTGCAAGCTGCAACTAAGGCTAATAAATGAATAAAAATAAAAGATGCTTGCTCCTTGGAAGAATAGCTAGGTCAAACCTATACAGTGTTTAAAAACGCAGAGACATCACCTTGCCAACAAAGGTCTGTATAGTCAAAGCTATGGTTTTTCCAATAATCATGTATGGATGTGAGAGTTGGACCATAGAGAAGGCTGAGTGCGGGGACCTTCCGCAGAAAGGGAAGGCAGCGGGATTACCCCCGGCTGAACCGGGAGATCTCGGAGAAAGGCAAATCTTGAACTGCCCGCCCCGCAGCCCCCTGGCTGAGGCAGGGGACAATCAGACGCGACAGGGGTTCCATCGAAGTAGTTCCGCTTTATTAATGAAGATCCACAGCTTTTATAGGCAAGTGAAGGGGGTTTTGTACGGGACTTCCTATAGATTACACCAATCAAGCTCAAGACCAAGCAATCACTCACGAGCGCGGAAACCAAGGGAACCAATCAGAAATTCTGACCATCAATTAACAATTTAGATCACGCCCTGCCTCTTCCTGTAGGCGCCATCTTAGCTGCAAACATGTGCTTAAGCTTCTTTAAACAATGCACTTAAGCTTCCCTTCATTTCCATGTCCCTTCCTGTAGGCGCCATCTTAGCTGCAAGCTGAAACAATGTGCTTAAGCTTCTTTTCACTCCCACATCCCTTCCTGTAGGCGCCATCTTAGCTCCAAACTGCAAACATGTGCTTAAGCTTCTTTATGGTTAAAACGGTCCTCTTTCAATTCAGAGCCCCACAGCTGAGCGCCAAAGAACTGACGCTTTTGAAGTGCGGTGCTGGAGAAGACTCTTGAGGGTCCCTTGGACAGCAAGGAGACCAAACCAGTCAATCCTAAAGGAAATCAACTCTGAATATTCATTGGTAGGAATGAAGCTCCAATACTTTGGCCACCTGAGGCAAAGAGCTGACTCACTGGAAAAGCCCCTGATGCTGGAAAGACTGAGAGCAAAAGGAAAAGGGGGCAACAGAGGATGAGATGTTTGGAGGATGGTGCTGCAGTTCACGGGGTTGCAAAGTGCTGGACACAACTCAGTGACTGAACAACAATGCTGGGTGTTCGGTGGCTGTGTGCAGGCTTTCTCTAGTTGCTGTGAGCTGGGGCTACTCTTTTGTTGCAGTGCTTGGGTTTCTTGTTGTGGTGGCTTCTCTTGGTGCCAAGCATGAGCTCTTGGGCGGCACTGGCCCTATGGTGTGGCTCAGTTGCCGCATGGCATGTTGGATCTTAGTTCCAGACCAGGAATTGAACCCATGTTCCCTGGCAGGAGGATTCTTAACCACTGGACCACCAGGGAAGTCCATAATTATATGTCTTGCACCGGTGAACTTATGAACAGAGTTTCCTCCTTGCTGGAGTAAATATTCTGGAGGCAAAATCAATAAGACTTCAGTGCTTAATGGATCATGTATGGTGAGGAAGAGGAAGTCTCTGTTCCTTTTGAAATAGCTACCTCTCAAATGCCCCAGGCAAATTCAGGTCCTCACTTCTGTCTGCAAAGTTTTCTTTCCTTCCTTTGATGGTTTTCTCTCACAGTCCTGTAACATAGGTTCAGCTGTTCTTGCCCAATTAATTAATGATCAAGAGCAATTACTGGTTACTCTCATAAAGAAATATATTTACTAGCTATTTACTTCCTAGAAAAAGTATCTGTGAAAATTGGCACCATTCAGAGTTCTACACAATAGTTGCTCAACAGTTAGACCATAGGGCCTGGAAAAGGTCAGAGCAAATTCTCAAATGCTTTGCCTCCATGAGTATCTCATCTTGACCTTCCTGTTTTATTCTCTCCCTGTACTTGAGCGTCACTAACCTGACAGAAAGGCCAATCCTCACCCTGGAATTTGCAATATTTCACACTGGATCCCATCTCTCATCCTCTCACCTTTATGTCCTCTCCTCTAAACCTCTCTTCCTCTCTAGGGAGGTGGGCAGGGTCTGTCCCAGGCCTTCCTGCCCAAAGGTACAAAACATTTCTCAGATGTAGAAGAAGGAGGATTGAGGGAGAGGACAGGAGAATTGGTTACCTCCCTCAAAAGGGTTAATGAATTCCTTAGGCGGGCAAGGCCCAACTCCAGGACTCAAGGAGAAGAAGACACATTGATCTGACAAATTCCTCCTGGAATCGGGCCCTGGATGAGGGTGGCAAGCTTGATGGAGCTCAGAAACTGCACTGGGACTGCCTGAGGCACACATCTGTGTGAGGCCCATGATGCCCAGCCTCACCTGTGCAGACAGGACACTATGCAATCTGGTTTGCATTATAGCTTCCCCTTCCCTCCTCACCACTCAAGCAGCTGGTTCTGTAACTGTTGCCTTGCAGCAGGAATAAAGAAGATCACAGAGTAGAAAGCAGGAGAACTTGTAAACCATCCTGGATTTTGTGTTTCAAAAGCCCAAGCTTTTACAGATTTGATGGCTGAGGCCAGTGACATGCAAACTTTTACTTAATACTCCCTAAAAACAGTTTTAAAAGCTACACACCCTCTCACACAGGACCAGGTACATAAACTGGAGTGCCTAGTATAAAATAAGAATATCAGTCCCTTGCTCAAACATTAAGAATTTCAAAGAACTTCCTTGGTGGTCTAGTGGTTACTTACAACCCCGTCCTTCCTTTGATGGTTTTCTCTCACAGTCCTGTAACATAGGTTCAGCTGTTCTTGCCCAATTAATTAATGATCAAGAGCAATTACTGGTTACTCTCATAAAGAAATATATTTACTAGCTATTTACTTCCTAGAAAAAGTATCTGTGAAAATTGGCACCATTCAGAGTTCTACACAATAGTTGCTCAACAGTTAGACCATAGGGCCTGGAAAAGGTCAGAGCAAATTCTCAAATGCTTTGCCTCCATGAGTATCTCATCTTGACCTTCCTGTTTTATTCTCTCCCTGTACTTGAGCGTCACTAACCTGACAGAAAGGCCAATCCTCACCCTGGAATTTGCAATATTTCACACTGGATCCCATCTCTCATCCTCTCACCTTTATGTCCTCTCCTCTAAACCTCTCTTCCTCTCTAGGGAGGTGGGCAGGGTCTGTCCCAGGCCTTCCTGCCCAAAGGTACAAAACATTTCTCAGATGTAGAAGAAGGAGGATTGAGGGAGAGGACAGGAGAATTGGTTACCTCCCTCAAAAAGGGTTAATGAATTCCTTAGGCGGGCAAGGCCCAACTCCAGGACTCAAGGAGAAGAAGACACATTGATCTGACAAATTCCTCCTGGAATCGGGCCCTGGATGAGGGTGGCAAGCTTGATGGAGCTCAGAAACTGCACTGGGACTGCCTGAGGCACACATCTGTGTGAGGCCCATGATGCCCAGCCTCACCTGTGCAGACAGGACACTATGCAATCTGGTTTGCATTATAGCTTCCCCTTCCCTCCTCACCACTCAAGCAGCTGGTTCTGTAACTGTTGCCTTGCAGCAGGAATAAAGAAGATCACAGAGTAGAAAGCAGGAGAACTTGTAAACCATCCTGGATTTTGTGTTTCAAAAGCCCAAGCTTTTACAGATTTGATGGCTGAGGCCAGTGACATGCAAACTTTTACTTAATACTCCCTAAAAACAGTTTTAAAAGCTACACACCCTCTCACACAGGACCAGGTACATAAACTGGAGTGCCTAGTATAAAATAAGAATATCAGTCCCTTGCTCAAACATTAAGAATTTCAAAGAACTTCCTTGGTGGTCTAGTGGTTACTTACAACCCCGTCCTTCCACTGCAGGGGACACAGGGTCAATCCCTGGTCAGAGAACTAAGATCCCATATGCTGCACAATGTGGCCAAAAAAAAAAGTAATTCAAGAAGGGGATGGTAGAATGCTAACCCAAGCCCAGAGTCCTTCTGATTAGGGGTCTCTTTTTCTTTTTGGTAATGGGAGTTCAACAACTTTATTAGACAATCAGCAGTTAATTCTCATCCACATTAACTGTCTGTAGAGTTTCGAAGGTGGCATGTAGGTAACCAGCGTGCAGAGCTTGTTTGGTGAGTCTTCGTCTTCGTTCTGTTTTCTGGACAACTGCACATGGGTCCAGTATGGGACATTCCTTATTCCTTTGGCCCACACCACTTTGTTGAGCCTGGTGTCAATGCACACACCGGGGTTCCCATCTCCTTCATGGCAAATTTTCGGATTTCTTTGCGTGCCCTAGGGCACACTTGTTGATCCACTCCATGGTGCACTTGTGAATGTAGATCGTGTATTCTCTCATTACCATCATGTTGATGGCCGACCAGCCCTTCTTCTTCTTGCCACCCATCTTTGCCAGAGCCATCCTACAGGGCCACGGTTGGAAAGATGATTAGGGGTCTTGAGTGGCTGTGCAGGTTGCACATCCATGAAGCTGACCGTGTTCTTATACATTTTTAAGTTAGCATGTAAAAATATGTATTAATTTAAGCAGTTGCAAAAAGATGTGATTTTAGTATCTTGCATACTTGCTCTGAAAATATTTTCTTCCTGGGACTTCCCTGGTGGTCCAGTGGTTAAGACTCTGTGCTCCCAAAGCAGAGGATACAGGTTTGATCCCTGGTTTGGGAAGATGCCCATGTGCCAAATGGCACACACACACAAAAAGCTGTTCTTTCAGTTCTCAGAGCAGTAATAAGTTAATAAAATGTTTGAGAAAGGTCTTCCATGACTACTCACCAATGTTGCATGAATAAATAAACAGTGGTACTTCCATACAATGGAATATTACTTAGTATTAAGAAGGAATTGAACTGTAGTTACACACGACAACATGAATAAATTGCAAAATAATTATGCTGAAGGAAAGAGGTCAGACTAAACAAAGTGCATATGGTAAGAAAGTGAGGAACATTCATAGAGGCCAATCAGTGGTGGCCTGGGGAGAGGGGAAGGAGTGGGAGGGAAAGATTACAGTTAATGGAGTCAAGTGGCTGGAATCTCCTCAACCGAATGTGAGGGTAAGTGATGCATTCGCATTACTGGGTATTGATCATGAAAACAACCCATGCAACTCTTACTCTCTCTTCTTTCCCATCCTCTCATTGAATGAAGAGAACCTAAATGAGGGCAAATCCACAAGACTGATGGAGTGGGACCCTGAAGGACTGCCTAAAGCATAGTCCTCTTCATCCAGCATCAGACTGTGACGTGAACAGGAACTAATTATGGTATTAAACCCCTGACATGTTGGAGTCAGTTGTTACAGCAATTGGTCAATTCTGACTAACACAGAATCTAATGTAAGCTCCCTGCCATGAGGTAGCTAGTTGGTTCCCTCAAAGTAAGGCTCTGCCTGGGGGCTCAGGTTGGTTCGCAGGGCTTGCAAACTAGGCTCAGCACTGGGAGTAGGCCAGCTGTGGGAAGGGGCAGTTTGTAATTCTGGGCCAGGTTTCTCATAAATCCATCGAGCAAGTCCTGAAATGACAAGGGAAGGGAAGGAGCCAAACTGCCCACCAATCTAAGCAGTTCTTCTGCAGTAAGACCCTCTGGGGAACATTCATCTGGCACTCAATAACCCTAGACTCTAAAGGCATTCTGGTCAGTCTATCCACATTCATCTTCCTCAAAACTTATCACTAAGCCTTCAGTGTGGGTCCTTTCAAGCCCCTGACCAACAGACCATACCATTATCCAATGTACAGGAATCAGTGCATTCTTTAACTTCAGGCCTTCACACACACAAAAAGCTGTTCTTTCAGTTCTCAGAGCAGTAATAAGTTAATAAAATGTTTGAGAAAGGTCTTCCATGACTACTCACCAATGTTGCATGAATAAATAAACAGTGGTACTTCCATACAATGGAATATTACTTAGTATTAAGAAGGAATTGAACTGTAGTTACACACGACAACATGAATAAATTGCAAAATAATTATGCTGAAGGAAAGAGGTCAGACTAAACAAAGTGCATATGGTAAGAAAGTGAGGAACATTCATAGAGGCCAATCAGTGGTGGCCTGGGGAGAGGGGAAGGAGTGGGAGGGAAAGATTACAGTTAATGGAGTCAAGTGGCTGGAATCTCCTCAACCGAATGTGAGGGTAAGTGATGCATTCGCATTACTGGGTATTGATCATGAAAACAACCCATGCAACTCTTACTCTCTCTTCTTTCCCATCCTCTCATTGAATGAAGAGAACCTAAATGAGGGCAAATCCACAAGACTGATGGAGTGGGACCCTGAAGGACTGCCTAAAGCATAGTCCTCTTCATCCAGCATCAGACTGTGACGTGAACAGGAACTAATTATGGTATTAAACCCCTGACATGTTGGAGTCAGTTGTTACAGCAATTGGTCAATTCTGACTAACACAGAATCTAATGTAAGCTCCCTGCCATGAGGTAGCTAGTTGGTTCCCTCAAAGTAAGGCTCTGCCTGGGGGCTCAGGTTGGTTCGCAGGGCTTGCAAACTAGGCTCAGCACTGGGAGTAGGCCAGCTGTGGGAAGGGGCAGTTTGTAATTCTGGGCCAGGTTTCTCATAAATCCATCGAGCAAGTCCTGAAATGACAAGGGAAGGGAAGGAGCCAAACTGCCCACCAATCTAAGCAGTTCTTCTGCAGTAAGACCCTCTGGGGAACATTCATCTGGCACTCAATAACCCTAGACTCTAAAGGCATTCTGGTCAGTCTATCCACATTCATCTTCCTCAAAACTTATCACTAAGCCTTCAGTGTGGGTCCTTTCAAGCCCCTGACCAACAGACCATACCATTATCCAATGTACAGGAATCAGTGCATCTTTACTTCAGGGCCTCTGAGCACACTTCCCTTTTCTAAGTCCCTCAGGCCTTCTTGGAGGAAGACTGGAAGACCCTAGCAAACCACTTCTGGCAGGAGCCAACATAATGGGCAAAGCCATTTACAAACATGGCTTCAGATTTTTCTTCCTTAATCGACCCATAAACCACTGTCCTAGAGGTGAACATCAGTTGCCGAAGAAGAAAGTAAACAACTTGCTCAGGCAACCTATTTGTGCCTCTAAGGCCTGTGGGATCCAGGCCATACGTGTCACTTTCTCTACATGAAGGCGAGCTCCCAGCCCTCCCTAGTTCTATGTCTAGATAGATCAGATAACATAGTTGCTCAGGTCATGTGGTCACCTGCTATGCCATGGTCAGGCATTCAATTTCAACAGGCTCCTGCAGCAAGTCAGGCAATATTTCTCAGAAGGAAAATAACAGCCAAAGGAGGTCATAACCTTGCTCCAAAATCTAATGCCTGGACATAAAGGCCAAAGGTAGAACCACCTACTCTACAGTCTGACTCAGTAAGAAAACCATCTCTCCTTGTACGGTCCCCCTTAAAGTTGAAGGCTTTCAAAGGACCCCTTAATAGGTAAAAATACACCTAAATATGGTGTACTTTATACCGAATCCTAAAGAAGCCCACAAAGTACCGTACCTCTTTCTTAGTGGTCAGGAAAGTGGTGTTAAGCAACTTGTCCTTTGTTTAGTACAGAATATCACGACACACCCTAGAACCATAGATAGTTCACTGAGTAGATAGGCCCCTATATATTTGTGGGATTTGTTATCTGCCCTCTGGCACACACATCATGCTTACCAAAGCATCTAGGGTATCCGCCACTTGCTGTTCTCAAGGTCCATCAGGATACTGTCATCACTATCACAATAGATTAGCCTGATAGCTCCTGGAATGGTGACTCAGTCAAAAATTCCTATAAACTGAGTGTATTCAGAGAGCGACATGCCCCCAAAGCAAGACAGTAACGGTCTACTGCTGCCCCACTAGAGGAACACAGGCTGGTCTGGAGGTTTGGACAGAATGAACAGGGTTGACCCCACGCATATTTGTGTGCTGACAATTGTGCTGGTCTGCTCTAAGAATGACCACTCAGAAAGAGTCCCTCAATTGGGTCCCCTACCAGAATGCATTTATCCTAATGCTCAGTCATTTTTTAAGACCATCTGTTTTCTCTGTTGAGGTATGAATGGATAAAGAAACTGTGATATAGACAGATATCTGTGTATGTATATGTATATATATAAAAATATAAACATATATACATATACATACACATACATAGGAATATATAAATATATACAAAATAAATATAGCAGTATATATAAGGAATATACAAAAACTGTTATGTAATATAAATATAAAAGAATGCTATTTAACCTTAAAAAAAAGGAAATTCTGCCATTTGCAACACATATGAAACTGAAGGGTGTTTTCAATGAAACAAGCCAGTTTCAAAAGAGCAAACATCGCATTATCTCACTTACATGTAGAATTCTTTCTTTTAAAAACGCTAAACTCACAAGGCTTCCCTGGTGGCTCAGTGGTAAAGAATTCACCTGCTTATGCAGGAGCATACAATCTCAGCTGCAGAGCAACTAACCTTGCTCCAAAATCTAATGCCTGGACATAAAGGCCAAAGGTAGAACCACCTACTCTACAGTCTGACTCAGTAAGAAAACCATCTCTCCTTGTACGGTCCCCCTTAAAGTTGAAGGCTTTCAAAGGACCCCTTAATAGGTAAAAATACACCTAAATATGGTGTACTTTATACCGAATCCTAAAGAAGCCCACAAAGTACCGTACCTCTTTCTTAGTGGTCAGGAAAGTGGTGTTAAGCAACTTGTCCTTTGTTTAGTACAGAATATCACGACACACCCTAGAACCATAGATAGTTCACTGAGTAGATAGGCCCCTATATATTTGTGGGATTTGTTATCTGCCCTCTGGCACACACATCATGCTTACCAAAGCATCTAGGGTATCCGCCACTTGCTGTTCTCAAGGTCCATCAGGATACTGTCATCACTATCACAATAGATTAGCCTGATAGCTCCTGGAATGGTGACTCAGTCAAAAATTCCTATAAACTGAGTGTATTCAGAGAGCGACATGCCCCCAAAGCAAGACAGTAACGGTCTACTGCTGCCCCACTAGAGGAACACAGGCTGGTCTGGAGGTTTGGACAGAATGAACAGGGTTGACCCACGCATATTTGTGTGCTGACAATTGTGCTGGTCTGCTCTAAGAATGACCACTCAGAAAGAGTCCCTCAATTGGGTCCCCTACCAGAATGCATTTATCCTAATGCTCAGTCATTTTTTAAGACCATCTGTTTTCTCTGTTGAGGTATGAATGGATAAAGAAACTGTGATATAGACAGATATCTGTGTATGTATATGTATATATATATATATATATATACATATATACATATACATACACATACATAGGAATATATAAATATATACAAAATAAATATAGCAGTATATATAAGGAATATACAAAAACTGTTATGTAATATAAATATAAAAGAATGCTATTTAACCTTAAAAAAAAGGAAATTCTGCCATTTGCAACACATATGAAACTGAAGGGTGTTTTCAATGAAACAAGCCAGTTTCAAAAGAGCAAACATCGCATTATCTCACTTACATGTAGAATTCTTTCTTTTAAAAAAAACGCTAAACTCACAAGGCTTCCCTGGTGGCTCAGTGGTAAAGAATTCACCTGCTTATGCAGGAGATACAGGTTAGATCTCTGGTTCGGGACGATCCTACATGCTGCAGAGCAACTAAGCCTGTGTGCCATAACTATTGAGCCTGTGCTCTTGAGCCCAGGAGCCAAAACTACTGAAGCCTGTACACCCTAGAGCCCATGCTTTGCAACAAGAGAAGCCACTGCAGTGAGAAGCCGCACAGCAATCAAGACCCAGCACAGCCTATATAAATACATTAATGTAAAAAATTTTAAAGCTAAACTCATAAAAACAGAGAGTAGAACAATGGTTACCAGAGGCTGGAGTGTAGGGAAAAGGGGGAGTTTGTTTGTTTGTTTTTTTAAGTAGAATGGTGGTTGCCAAGGGCTACAAGGATAGGAGAATGGGGAACTATTTAAGGAGTAGACTTCCAGTTTTGCAAGAAGAAAAGAGTTATGGAGATGGATGGTGGTGATGGTTGCACAACAATATAAATGTACTCAACACAAACTAACTGCACGCTCAGAAATAGCTACGACAGGGGCTTCCCTGCTGGCCCAGTGGGTGAAGAGTCCTCCTTGCAGTGCAAGGGGCACAGGTTCCATCCCTGACCCAGGAAGATCCAACATGCGCGGGAGCGGGTGTGTCCAAATAGCAGCGTGTGTCCTATTAGCAGCCAGTGCCCTGTCGCGCATGCGCCCAGAGCCCGTGTCCTGCCAGGAGAGAGGCCACTGCAGTGGGAGGTCCACACAGGCCAAAGAATTAAAATGGATGAAAATTTAAAAATTAAAAATAAATGAAAGAAGCCAAAAAATTTTTTTTAAAGTTTTATGCTGCATTTATTTTACCACAATGAGTATAAGTAAATGGGAAAAAAATACCATCAGTCTTCTGTTTCGGCCAAACTGATACAGTGGGACTCACCCTGAATCTTTCAAATCTTTGATGGTGGTGCTAATTCCTGTAATAAGATGAAGTATTATTTTTTCATTTGGCAGTTAGGAGAGCTCCTAGGCTTTCCATACCATCAGTCTTCTGTTTCGGCCAAACTGATACAGTGGGACTCACCCTGGATCTTTCAAATCTTTGATGGTGGTGCTAATTCCTGTAATAAGATGAAGTATTATTTTTTCATTTGGCAGTTAGGAGAGCTCCTAGGCTTTCCATACCATCAGTCTTCTGTTTCGGCCAAACTGATACAGTGGGACTCACCCTGGATCTTTCAAATCTTTGATGGTGGTGCTAATTCCTGTAATAAGATGAAGTATTATTTTTTCATTTGGCAGTTAGGAGAGCTCCTAGGCTTTCCATTTAGCCCTTCTCAAAATAGCCCTACTCCCTGGGTTGGGCCGATGTTACAGTTCTACCCCTGTTGATGGAGCAACAGCAACTCTACACATAACCACCAAACGGCTTCAGGATATCACTGGCCCTTGCCTGAAACAAGCTGCACTCAAATTTTTTAAAAAATTGTTCTATGTGCATGTCATCTGCTTAATAAAGAGAGTAAATATCCCATTGTTAACAATTAAATACATAATCATACACTTTTTTACTGTTTCTTTGCGTACCGCTCAGAATCCTCTCAAGCACACACCACTTTTTTGGAAACACTTAGTACGTGCCCCCGTCAGCTCATCTTTACTACACCTGTTGTAACTGTGTAATTTAAGTGTCCACTCTTCCCACCAGACTGAGACGCTGAGTCTCCCTGCCCCGAGCACCAAACGCTGGACTCCCCGTGGACCATACGCTGGAAACAGGATCGAGACGATCCCTTGGTCCCATTCAGCTCAGGCTGTCCACGCGCACACGAGTTCTGGCTGGCTGGTGTTGATCAACCATTTCGCCTGGTGTAGCTCTGCTTTCTCCGCAGCAAAATAGGAGCTACCGTACCTGCCAGGCCATGTGGGTACGAGGAGTCAAGTCATGGGTGTGAAAGGACCGTAGCACTGCGGAAATGACTCATTCACGCATCCACTGAACAGCCGTTGGAAGGGCCCGGGGCGGCGCAGCCCGTCCCCGCGCAGGTGGCCTCCTGGGCTCCCCAGACGCCGAGGGCGTTTCCTCCCGGGTCCTCCCTCCCGCGGAACTCCGGGCAGCAGCCTTATGCAAAATGGCGCAGGCAGCCTCGGGGGCTAGTGCGGCGGCGCGGACTCCGCGTGCCCTCTGACCTGCTGGCAGCGGCGGAGGGGCAGCCGGGCGCCGCCATATTGGCTGTTGTCCTGCGCGGGGAGCGGCGGCGGCGGCGGCGAGAGTGGAGCGAGGGAGCGGCGCGAGCAGCGGCATGACTCGGAGGCGGAGCAGGCCGAGCGGCGGCGCGGGCCGGCGCGAGCGGGCGCGGGCCGTGGGGCTGCAGAAGCCCCAGGCGCCGGAGCCCCCGCCGCCGCCGAGCCTGGCCGCGGGAGCGGGTGCAGGGCCCCCGGAGGCGCCGGCGGAGCCCTCCCACGACGGCCCCAGGGAGGAGGACGAGCCCAAGCTGGCGCCCGGCCCCCAGGTAGGAGCGAGCGGGGCAAGTCTGGCTGCTCGGGCGCTCTCGCCTCCCCGGAGTGGGGCCGGGCCGGGGCAGGGGGTGGACCATCCTCCCCGGCTGGGGCCAGAGCCTCCCCAGCAGGGCCACGGCGGAGCCTTCTCCCCGAGGCGAGGCGGCGCCTGGACCCTTTGGTCCAGAGCCGAGGCGTGGCTCGTCCTCTTCCGAGAGAGACCGGCCCCCCTGCCTCTCCCGCCGCCTCCGGATGCGTTCTGGTCGCACACCCACCCCAGGACCGCGCTCCCGTCTGAAGGCCACGGCTGAGCTCAGTGCCCTTCGCCTCCCCTGGGCCCACCTGCTTCCCCCCACCCCCCACCGGCCACGTCGTGGCTCTGGGGCCTGGAAGGCGGCAGCCTGTTCCCTCTCCCACTCCCGGGCAGCCCCACCCCTTCCCTCGCTGCCCCTCGGCAGCTGTGCCCCCAGCATCTGTCTCCCGGGGCTCCTCCTCTCCTCGCCCAGCCCAGCCCAGCCGTTGAAGCCGACACACAGGCTGCCCCGAAGACCTAGCTGGTGGGTCCCCTGCACTGAGGTGGAAACCCAGCAAAGCCTGCTCTTTCTTCCCACTGTACCCCCGACCCACAAGGCTGCGCAGCCAGACCCGCAGATCCCTGGGTTTGGCGCACCCTACTGAGAGTGAGCAGGAGGAGGACTCTCCAAGCCTTCCAGCCTGCCACCTGGAAGAAGGTCACTTTCTTTTGAGCACAGGAGCTAATAGGAGGTACCCTGCCAGTGCTGACCGCGAAACTGGGGTGGCAGGAGCCACAGTTGCTCTGGGAGGGTTTTGACCCCTGGGGCTGGGTGGCTCGCCCTAAGCTTGCTCTGACAAAAGAGTTTTGAGTTGGTTTTTTGGATGAGTCTGCCAAGGAAGGCAGGCTCCTGCAGGAGTCTTGGAGGGTCGGATGCAGCGCCGGATGAGGATGAGGCGTGGCGGAAGATGCGTTTGACTCTGCAGACACTGCATCGGGCAGCAGGGGACTCTGGGAGGCTGGTGCAGCCAGAAGGCATGGCTCTTGACAGCCTTCTAGTAGAGTCTCTGGAATTGTGCATGTGAGTGGGGGTGCTATTTGGGGTACCTTTCCCAGAAAGCCTTCCCTGACCTCCCCAGCTGTGTGAGGTGCCCCTCTGTCTCGCGCCCTGGTGCTCCCCTTTGGGAGCACTCCCATTCTTCAAGGACATAGTCTGTTGATGTGTCTGTTCCCCCTACTGACCTGTGAACTCTGCAGGGGCACAGGTCTCCCTTCCATCCCCGGTCCTCCACACCTAGCCCTGGGCCTCGCCAGCACAGAGTAGGAATAACCAGGTGAATGAGAGAGAATAAGTCCACTGAGAACCCGTAATTATTGTAACCCAGTTTTGATACTGCCTCCTCTGTGTCTCAGCTCACAGTAAGATTTTTAATTAATGAATATATCATCCATCATGAAGTGTGAGGAGCCCCACCTTCATCGCCATCACCCTGGGCTGAGACTGGTTCCAAAGGCCTTGATTTCTCAAGTTGGACCCTATACCCTTGCCTAGTCTAACTTTCCACCCTGGAGCTCTTTCCCTCCTCTGGGCCCCCTGGGAGTGCTGTTCTTCAGAAGAGGAAGGTAGGGGAAGGGAGAGTCAGGCTGCCCCGAAGACCTAGCTGGTGGGTCCCCTGCACTGAGGTGGAAACCCAGCAAAGCCTGCTCTTTCTTCCCACTGTACCCCCGACCCACAAGGCTGCGCAGCCAGACCCGCAGATCCCTGGGTTTGGCGCACCCTACTGAGAGTGAGCAGGAGGAGGACTCTCCAAGCCTTCCAGCCTGCCACCTGGAAGAAGGTCACTTTCTTTTGAGCACAGGAGCTAATAGGAGGTACCCTGCCAGTGCTGACCGCGAAACTGGGGTGGCAGGAGCCACAGTTGCTCTGGGAGGGTTTTGACCCCTGGGGCTGGGTGGCTCGCCCTAAGCTTGCTCTGACAAAAGAGTTTTGAGTTGGTTTTTTGGATGAGTCTGCCAAGGAAGGCAGGCTCCTGCAGGAGTCTTGGAGGGTCGGATGCAGCGCCGGATGAGGATGAGGCGTGGCGGAAGATGCGTTTGACTCTGCAGACACTGCATCGGGCAGCAGGGGACTCTGGGAGGCTGGTGCAGCCAGAAGGCATGGCTCTTGACAGCCTTCTAGTAGAGTCTCTGGAATTGTGCATGTGAGTGGGGGTGCTATTTGGGGTACCTTTCCCAGAAAGCCTTCCCTGACCTCCCCAGCTGTGTGAGGTGCCCCTCTGTCTCGCGCCCTGGTGCTCCCCTTTGGGAGCACTCCCATTCTTCAAGGACATAGTCTGTTGATGTGTCTGTTCCCCCTACTGACCTGTGAACTCTGCAGGGGCACAGGTCTCCCTTCCATCCCGGTCCTCCACACCTAGCCCTGGGCCTCGCCAGCACAGAGTAGGAATAACCAGGTGAATGAGAGAGAATAAGTCCACTGAGAACCCGTAATTATTGTAACCCAGTTTTGATACTGCCTCCTCTGTGTCTCAGCTCACAGTAAGATTTTTAATTAATGAATATATCATCCATCATGAAGTGTGAGGAGCCCCACCTTCATCGCCATCACCCTGGGCTGAGACTGGTTCCAAAGGCCTTGATTTCTCAAGTTGGACCCTATACCCTTGCCTAGTCTAACTTTCCACCCTGGAGCTCTTTCCCTCCTCTGGGCCCCCTGGGAGTGCTGTTCTTCAGAAGAGGAAGGTAGGGGAAGGGAGAGTCAGGCAGCTGTTGTCTTCTTTGTTTACCATTCAAGGTCCCCTGCCACTTAACCAGCCTGTAGTGTTCATGGCCAGAAAGCTTGCGTGATGGCATAACCATTCAGTTTCTATTTAGGTCACAACTTGAGCATGGTAGATTCCTACCTACTCCACTGCTTGACTTGCCAATTCATTTGTTTATTCATGCTAGGGACTACACATACCTTCCCACTACGCCTGTGTTCTCCTCTGCGTTTACCGCCAATGCGGTGAGATAACTGTTTCTGTAATTATTAGTCTGCTCTTGCTTTGTAAACTCTCAGAGTGCAGCAACCACGTCAGTCACCATTGTACCACTATGCCTGGTGATTAACAAATTTTAATGAATGAAGATATAAGTACTGTTAACCCCGTTTTTCTGATAAAGCGACAGAAACTCAGAGAAACTGAACATTTGCCCAAATAACTCCTACTATAGAAATCCCCACCACCACCCAGAAAAGTACATTCTTGTGTACTGTGGAGTATTTGACAAGGCTTTTTTTTTTTTTTTTTAACTATAGCCATAATAGGTGAAACAAACTGACAAACTTCTGATCATGCCCCATTTTTGCTGAGGAAAGAGGTTCTAGGTACCAGAAGCAGGCCTTTGTGCTTTGTTGAAAGGCACCTGCTGAAAGAATGGGGATCAGTCATTGCTCTGCCTGCAGGCCTACCTTTGGTGAAGACTCTGCAGGGGCACAGGTCTCCCTTCCATCCCGGTCCTCCACACCTAGCCCTGGGCCTCGCCAGCACAGAGTAGGAATAACCAGGTGAATGAGAGAGAATAAGTCCACTGAGAACCCGTAATTATTGTAACCCAGTTTTGATACTGCCTCCTCTGTGTCTCAGCTCACAGTAAGATTTTTAATTAATGAATATATCATCCATCATGAAGTGTGAGGAGCCCCACCTTCATCGCCATCACCCTGGGCTGAGACTGGTTCCAAAGGCCTTGATTTCTCAAGTTGGACCCTATACCCTTGCCTAGTCTAACTTTCCACCCTGGAGCTCTTTCCCTCCTCTGGGCCCCCTGGGAGTGCTGTTCTTCAGAAGAGGAAGGTAGGGGAAGGGAGAGTCAGGCAGCTGTTGTCTTCTTTGTTTACCATTCAAGGTCCCCTGCCACTTAACCAGCCTGTAGTGTTCATGGCCAGAAAGCTTGCGTGATGGCATAACCATTCAGTTTCTATTTAGGTCACAACTTGAGCATGGTAGATTCCTACCTACTCCACTGCTTGACTTGCCAATTCATTTGTTTATTCATGCTAGGGACTACACATACCTTCCCACTACGCCTGTGTTCTCCTCTGCGTTTACCGCCAATGCGGTGAGATAACTGTTTCTGTAATTATTAGTCTGCTCTTGCTTTGTAAACTCTCAGAGTGCAGCAACCACGTCAGTCACCATTGTACCACTATGCCTGGTGATTAACAAATTTTAATGAATGAAGATATAAGTACTGTTAACCCCGTTTTTCTGATAAAGCGACAGAAACTCAGAGAAACTGAACATTTGCCCAAATAACTCCTACTATAGAAATCCCCACCACCACCCAGAAAAGTACATTCTTGTGTACTGTGGAGTATTTGACAAGGCTTTTTTTTTTTTTTTTTAACTATAGCCATAATAGGTGAAACAAACTGACAAACTTCTGATCATGCCCCATTTTTGCTGAGGAAAGAGGTTCTAGGTACCAGAAGCAGGCCTTTGTGCTTTGTTGAAAGGCACCTGCTGAAAGAATGGGGATCAGTCATTGCTCTGCCTGCAGGCCTACCTTTGGTGAAGATCTCTGGCTCCCACCGCCACTTAGACCCTAGTCTTAAGTACTTAGAGTGGGTAAGGTGAAATTCAGTGTCTTATACCAAACTGAAGCCAGAGATGGCCAACAGGATCACTTGCAGTCCACACACAGGTTTTAATGCCCTACGTCACGTGGGGTTTTTTTGGTTTTGTTTTGATTTGAACCAGTATTTTTAAAAATCAAAGATTTCCCACAAAACTGGATTTGTGCAGTCTGGTGCTGTTGGGCCCACATTTCCACAAAATAGTAATCTGCAGTCTGTGTCTGCCCTCTATCATAGGAAAGACACCTGATCTATGCCAGGACCTGAGCTAGCTGCATATACTGAAGCGAATCAGCTGTGGTCCCTCCTCACAAGGGGCTCATTTGGTCTAGAGAACATGAATATATAATGGTCATGATAAGGCTAGAAGAGCATTGCTTCCTCTGAGTTAAGGCTCATAGGTCACTCAGGTTCCGTCCAGTCTCCTTCGCTTATTTTCGTAACCTCTACACATTTAAATGCAGGATCTTGAACTTAATTGGAATCTCAAAAGTCCTTACTTCTAATTTTTTAGGCCATTAAACTACATTGATACATTCACAAAAACCCCAATCCACGTTTGTTTGTTTTTCCACAAGAAGACTAAAGCAGTTAGCAAAGGGAGGGAAATAACACATTACAGAGAGGCTGAAGGAGGCAGAGAGACATAGTATTTAATACTACAGACTTGGGGTGAGCTTCCAGCTCAGTCTTCTAGCTTAGTTACCCTACGTGTGTTTCTTCCCTTCCTTCAGACTCTTAGGCAGCCTCATGAGAGACTGTGGGGCAACCCACATAGTACCTAGTACTCCTCATGCCAGAGCTAGAGTTGCCCGTGGCATGTGGCAGGAGCCGTTTGGCCATCCAGAGCCCGAGTGTTCTCACCTGCCGGCTCTGCTGGCTGTCTCTGTTTCTCTCGGACCACTCAGCTTATGGTCCAAATACCCTCTTAGTAAACCCCCAGGAGAGGTGCTAGACTGTAACCCAGGATTGGTGGGAGCTGAGCTCATCCTGTCCTTCCCGTCTCTCCTCTACAGCTTCCTGTGGGAGTTTGCCCAGCCCAGTTTAAAGGCACTCTAGAGACCTGGCTCCACCACTGCTCAGAATTAAACCTTTTCCCTCATGGGACGAAAGCAGATGACAGTCCTAGCTTTATTAAAATCATCTCATTATGTTTGATCCACTCAGCGAGTACTGACAACCTCTATGCCAAGGCCTTTATTCAGAGCACTCAGATGAATGCGATAAGCCCTATACCCTGGAATATCCTCCTTAAAATCATTGCCCACCTAGCCATTTTCATTGCAGGTAGGAGATGATCCTACCTGCAGTGCTGAGGAGAGATCACTGTTAGCTCTGGTTCTTTGTAAGCCAGTAGAGCTTCACTGTGTAGAAATGCCAAAAGACCTTTGAAGATTAAAACTCACTTGCTAAAATATTTAATTTCCTTAAAATGTCCCAGACCTATAAGCTTAATACATATCAGACATACTGCTAATATCCTAACACCTTTTCTTGCTAAACCTAGAATTTTTGTGAGCAAGGGCTATCTTTTAATTCATTTCTGGAGTATATATTGCACATAGTCCTTAAGTGTTCAACAAATGGCTGTTAACCTAAATTATAATAAAAGAAATGTTAGGTTTCCAGCACCTTGTTCTCACTGCCTGCACTGCTGGGCCAGGCTGGCCGCCACTCATTCATTCGGGACCATTGCACACGCACCACACCTGGCATTCCTCTCACCTAGGCTGGCATTCATTTACTCTACCAGCCCTAATGGACACCTGATCTGTGCCAGGCCCTGGGCTAGCTAGGAATATAGAAGTGAATCAAACATGATCCCTGCCCACAGGGGCTCGTTGTCTAAAGAACATACATGTAATAATTGCAGTTAAGCTAGAAAAGCATCACTTCCTCTGAGACATTCTAGATCCTGGTACACACCTTTAGAAGTAATGGGTTGGTTTTCTGTGTATAATAGGACAGTGATGCTGGGCTCACACTAAGGTTCAGCAAGTACTGCATGTCAAGCACTGAACACAAGTAGTAGCTATGATTAGTATAGATGCTTTGTTCTGAGGAGGCACAGATGTGATCGCCTAGAAAAGGCTTCTTGGGGCTGAGGCTTCAAGGTCAAGTAGAAGGTCCTCCAGAGAAAGTGAGACACAGCTCCAAGCAAAGCAAGCAGTGTAGACAAAGACCCAGAGGCCAGAACTGCCCAACTCATGGAGAGTGGTGAGAGGTCTGACTGGAGAGTTCGGAGGGTTTGGGCTTTATCCCTTGGGCAGTCAGGAGTTAATGAATAGTTTTAAGTAGGCAAAAGGGGACTGTCTCCAAAGCTGTGAGTGCCAAGGCCTTTATTCAGAGCACTCAGATGAATGCGATAAGCCCTATACCCTGGAATATCCTCCTTAAAATCATTGCCCACCTAGCCATTTTCATTGCAGGTAGGAGATGATCCTACCTGCAGTGCTGAGGAGAGATCACTGTTAGCTCTGGTTCTTTGTAAGCCAGTAGAGCTTCACTGTGTAGAAATGCCAAAAGACCTTTGAAGATTAAAACTCACTTGCTAAAATATTTAATTTCCTTAAAATGTCCCAGACCTATAAGCTTAATACATATCAGACATACTGCTAATATCCTAACACCTTTTCTTGCTAAACCTAGAATTTTTGTGAGCAAGGGCTATCTTTTAATTCATTTCTGGAGTATATATTGCACATAGTCCTTAAGTGTTCAACAAATGGCTGTTAACCTAAATTATAATAAAAGAAATGTTAGGTTTCCAGCACCTTGTTCTCACTGCCTGCACTGCTGGGCCAGGCTGGCCGCCACTCATTCATTCGGGACCATTGCACACGCACCACACCTGGCATTCCTCTCACCTAGGCTGGCATTCATTTACTCTACCAGCCCTAATGGACACCTGATCTGTGCCAGGCCCTGGGCTAGCTAGGAATATAGAAGTGAATCAAACATGATCCCTGCCCACAGGGGCTCGTTGTCTAAAGAACATACATGTAATAATTGCAGTTAAGCTA
The DNA here is from genome assembly GCA_022376925.1 of Tragulus kanchil. Taxonomy (NCBI): domain Eukaryota; kingdom Metazoa; phylum Chordata; class Mammalia; order Artiodactyla; family Tragulidae; genus Tragulus; species Tragulus kanchil. The sequence continues at coordinate 71,313,871 of JAIOJX010000029.1, read as the reverse complement.
GAAAAGCATCACTTCCTCTGAGACATTCTAGATCCTGGTACACACCTTTAGAAGTAATGGGTTGGTTTTCTGTGTATAATAGGACAGTGATGCTGGGCTCACACTAAGGTTCAGCAAGTACTGCATGTCAAGCACTGAACACAAGTAGTAGCTATGATTAGTATAGATGCTTTGTTCTGAGGAGGCACAGATGTGATCGCCTAGAAAAGGCTTCTTGGGGCTGAGGCTTCAAGGTCAAGTAGAAGGTCCTCCAGAGAAAGTGAGACACAGCTCCAAGCAAAGCAAGCAGTGTAGACAAAGACCCAGAGGCCAGAACTGCCCAACTCATGGAGAGTGGTGAGAGGTCTGACTGGAGAGTTCGGAGGGTTTGGGCTTTATCCCTTGGGCAGTCAGGAGTTAATGAATAGTTTTAAGTAGGCAAGTGAATGTAATGTGCTTCGGTACATTCTCTAGAGAGTGTGGGAGGAAGTAAGTCTCCATGGAAGAGGCAGCTGTGAGTGCTTGATTTTACCTCTCTCTCACCCCAGCCTAACTAATGATCAGATTCCCTTGTGCTTTGCTGGACCCTATCCCAGACCTCGAGTCGCTAGGTCTGGAGCCCAGGAACCTGTTGTTAAATTGCCCCAGGTGCTTCTGATGTGTGGCTGGGTACGGTTGAACTAAGGGTGCCATGGGGGTCTCTTTGGAGGCCTAGGGTACTCTTGAACGAATGGAGCTTCCTGGAGAAGGAGAGAGCTTTTCCATAAGCAAGAGAAGAAACAGCCTTAGTTTATTAAAAAAGAAACCTGCACTTTTTGTAGTTCTCGAGTTGCTGTCCATATTCTCCAGCCGCTAATCTCTGTGTATCAGAGCACCTGCTGCCACCGCTGCTGAACAGGTGGGATGCAGTGACTCATGGTTACAGGCCCTGCCCTTGAAAAGCTCACACACCTATGGAGAAGACAGATTTTGACAATCGGGATAACACGTAATAACCTCCATTCAAGAGCAAACCACTGGGGTTTCCCTGGTGGTCCAGTGGGTAAAGAGTCCACCTTGCAGGGCAAGGGGCACTGGTTCGATCCCTGGCCCAGGAAGATCCCACATTCCGCAGAGCGACTGGACCAGTGTGTCCAATTAGGAGCCAGCACTCTAGAGCGCATGTGCCCAGAGCCAGTGCTCTGCAGTGACAGAGGCCACTGCAATGGGAGGCCCACACAGGCCGAAGAATAAAGATGGATGGAAGTAAATAAATAAGAAACCAATAAAAGAGGCCAAAATTAGGTCTTCCCTGGTGGTCCAATGGGGAAGGACACTGCCCTGCAGTACACAGGGCGCCGTTTCGATCCCTGGCCTGGGAAGATCCCATGTGCTGCGGAGCAGCTAGACCCATGTGTCCAACTACCGAGCCAGTGCTCTGCAGTGAGAGAGGCCACTGCAGTGGGAGGCCCACATAGGCCAAAGAACAAAGATGGATGAAAATAGATAAATGAGAGACCAATAGAAGTGGCCCCCAAAAAAGAGCAAACCACAGTTTATTTTCTCTGTAGACTTAGGAGAATGTAACACCCACACTGAACCTCAGTCGGAGGCGGCAGAGGGGACAATGTGAGTGAAGATGAGTGACCTATGAATTGGGGAAAGGGAATGAATATTGTGGGAAGTAGTGGTTAATGTTTCTTCGTGGCAGAAGGTTGCAAAGCAGAAAAGAACTGAGGAGAGGCCTGCTTGTGTCCTGGGAAGGACCCTGTGTTGGCCGCCTTTAGACCTGTGCCCATGTTCCCGCCCTCATTCTTCAAATGCAAGGTGGATGAACATGGTGCTGTCCTATTGACTGCCTCTCCTTTATTCCCTCCCTAAGGCTCTTGGCTGTCCAGATCCCTTTGTGGTTCCCCTTCCATTTAGAAGTGAAGAGATATAGAGAAATTAAGGCAGAAAAAAGGGCCTAGAAATATCGAAGGTTCTTGTCATGAAGTTGTAGCCAGAGAACTTGAACCGGGGGGTTAAAGAGACCTTGAAGACCATCTGTCTTCTGTCCTGTGCTTGAAGTAATAACTTTGGATTGGGCAAGTCTCACTTAGTAAGTTTCCCTGTCATTTCTTCCAGGACAGAAGAGGAAAGAAACTAACGGGTATTGAGCACCTACTGTGTGCCAGGCCCAGGCCAGGTACTTTACATAATTTATTTCCTTCTGTCCTCACGACTCTGTGAAGTGTGGTTTTATTCTCATTTCATAAATGAGGAAATAGAGGCTCAAAGAAATTCAGTAATAATCCAAGATCATTCTGAAAATGGCAAAACTTGGATTTGAACTCACAACAGTCTGTCTTCGAAGGTCATTCTCTTCCGCCCATGAGAACTCTGTTGCCATTACAGAGTAGTTGATTATAAGGTTTGCCTGAGGTTCCAGGTAAATAAACAGGAGCTTAGGCCTTCCCTTGGCTGATTTTACCCACGAAGCAGGGTCAACAGAAGAACTAGCCTTAGCAGTAGAGGGCCAGTCGGGTCAGAGAGACTCACGGCCCTATCCTTGACTCAGCTTGTACAGCCAGAGAGAGTTCTCCACAAACTGACTTTATGTTGTGAAACTACTGTCCTACCTCCTGGAAGGACCTGAAGCAACAGCCTGAGTGGGAGTTTGGGTGAAGTCTCAGGGCACAGAAGTATGGCTCTACTGGCGTCCTAAGAACAAGCTACACCTCTGATGGCAGCATTAGAATGGTCTGAGATTACTGAACACTGATGCCTTCCTATTAGTGACCCGAAGTGACGCAGCCGTGCCTTTTCAGCATTGTATGTCAAACTAGCTTGACTGTGTTTTAGTTTCTTTCCTTTGTGTAGAGCAGCTGAGGCAGGAGCCAGATGGGCTTAAACATTCGTTCATTTATTCAGTGAATGCCTGCCATGCGCCAGGCCCAAGCCAAGCCTAGTTCCTAGACTCACTTAAATGCCTGAAGTCAGTTCCCTGCCCCCAAAGAGCTCTACAGGGATTTGGGAGTAGGCCGAGGATACATGTCTATGTCACAGTGTGATAGACTCTATACTAAAAGAATTCATAGCCTAGTCCAGAAAAAGCTTCATCAGCCTTTGACCAAGATCTTAGGAGATGAGTACAAATTTCCTGAGGAATAAAGCTGAGGTTTGGACTTTTCTAACAGCGTTTCCCACTCTAGTAAACCTTATTCTCCTCTCAAAAAAAAAAAAAAAGATAGCTGAGGCTTGAAGGGGTAAGGTGTATCTGAGGAATAGTATGAATAGAACCTATGGCTTAGGGTGTTGAGTGTGGAAATAAAATACGGAGAGGTCAGCTGGGACCACGTTATGAATGCCAGGGGCCAAAGAGTACCATAGTAGTGAGAGTAGTCACCTCCACCAGAAAGAAGCCTAGAGACCAAGGTAGGAAGAAGAAGGTAAAGAGATCCTCAAACTGGACAGAAATGTGAGAAGGCACATTATAAGCTTATCTTAAAGAATCCAAATGTCCTAATTTTTTGTTTTTAGTTTATATGTATTTTTTGTTTACTAATTATAATTGTGTATTAATTTAATATGTGTTCCTACCTGATTCTCCAAAATGAATATGGGGCAGCCTGAGAGTTTGGGCACATTGACACCCTGTGCATGAAACTGCCTGGTTTACGCATGTGTTCTTAAGGCAGGAACTCTGTTTCCTAGCACCTGGCACAATGGTTGGCACCAGGTAGGGGCTCTGAGAATGTTTGTTGAATGAGGGAATGAATGGCTGAATGGAAGAGTCAGTGGTAATGACCGTGCTGATAAGTTTTTCTAGGCTGGGGATTAATCATTTTTTCTGCCTTTGGAAGGGAATTTTAATGTTTTCCTCTACCTGCCTCGTGACAGGGAGGCTTTTGGAGTTGGGCCATCTCTGAATAGAATTTCGAAACTGTCGCAGGGCTACTGGGTAGATACAGCATTGTGTCTTGGGAGAATCCTCTACACATGTATACAGACTCTTGAACGTAAACAGAATCTATGAAGGAAATGAGAGCAGGCTTGGGTCTGGATATTAGATCCAGCTTCACATGCAGTCTTTGACAGCCATCTGCCCTAGTGACACACAGTTCCCACATGGCGGCCAGAAAGACTGTGGAGCAAAATTTACTCCTGAGCCCAAGGAGCTGTCCAGTGACACCATGAACTGCCACATGGCTGTTAGCAGTCACTGTTGCGTATAGTGTACCCGCTGGGTGACAGGCACTGTTAGGTACTTTATATCAACAGTTCTCAAAGTGTTTGGTCTTGGGACCCTTTACATTCCTAAGAATGTGTGAGGATCCAGAAGAGCTTTTGTTGAAGGGTAAGGTGTATCTGAGGAATAGTATGAATAGAACCTATGGCTTGGGTTGAGTGTGGAAATAAAATACGGAGAGGTCAGCTGGGACCACGTTATGAATGCCAGGGGCCAAAGAGTACCATAGTAGTGAGAGTAGTCACCTCCACCAGAAAGAAGCCTAGAGACCAAGGTAGGAAGAAGAAGGTAAAGAGATCCTCAAACTGGACAGAAATGTGAGAAGGCACATTATAAGCTTATCTTAAAGAATCCAAATGTCCTAATTTTTTGTTTTTAGTTTATATGTATTTTTTGTTTACTAATTATAATTGTGTATTAATTTAATATGTGTTCCTACCTGATTCTCCAAAATGAATATGGGGCAGCCTGAGAGTTTGGGCACATTGACACCCTGTGCATGAAACTGCCTGGTTTACGCATGTGTTCTTAAGGCAGGAACTCTGTTTCCTAGCACCTGGCACAATGGTTGGCACCAGGTAGGGGCTCTGAGAATGTTTGTTGAATGAGGGAATGAATGGCTGAATGGAAGAGTCAGTGGTAATGACCGTGCTGATAAGTTTTTCTAGGCTGGGGATTAATCATTTTTTCTGCCTTTGGAAGGGAATTTTAATGTTTTCCTCTACCTGCCTCGTGACAGGGAGGCTTTTGGAGTTGGGCCATCTCTGAATAGAATTTCGAAACTGTCGCAGGGCTACTGGGTAGATACAGCATTGTGTCTTGGGAGAATCCTCTACACATGTATACAGACTCTTGAACGTAAACAGAATCTATGAAGGAAATGAGAGCAGGCTTGGGTCTGGATATTAGATCCAGCTTCACATGCAGTCTTTGACAGCCATCTGCCCTAGTGACACACAGTTCCCACATGGCGGCCAGAAAGACTGTGGAGCAAAATTTACTCCTGAGCCCAAGGAGCTGTCCAGTGACACCATGAACTGCCACATGGCTGTTAGCAGTCACTGTTGCGTATAGTGTACCCGCTGGGTGACAGGCACTGTTAGGTACTTTATATCAACAGTTCTCAAAGTGTTTGGTCTTGGGACCCTTTACATTCCTAAGAATGTGTGAGGATCCAGAAGAGCTTTTGTTGGTTGAACTGTTTACCATATTAAGGATTAAAGTTGAGAAAGTTAAAAATACTTAGTTACTCATTTCGGAATAACAATATTAGACCTATCATATTAACATAAATAATAATTTTTAAGTTAAAAATAACAGTATTCCCCCAAAGTGAGAAAATTGTCTCATTTTCATTTTTGCAAATTTATGTTGCCTCGATAGAAAAAGTTTACATTCTCATATATGCTTCTGGGATTTCCCAGGTGGCACTAGTGATAAAGAATCCACTTGCTAATGCAAGAGATGCACGGGATGCAGGTTCAATCCCTGGATCAGTAAGATCCCCTGGAGAAGGAAATAGCAACCCACTCCAGTTTTTCTTGCCTGGAAAATTTCATGGACAGAGAAGCCTGATTGGCTACAGTCCATGGGGTCGCAAAAAGTCAGGCTCAACTGCATACACACACACACACACGTGCTGCTGTATTCACTCTGTTGTGGTACATTATTTTGATTGAAGTATGTTAAAAAAAAGTCAGCTTCACAGATAACATAGTTGGAGAAGAGAAAGGTATTTTGATGGCCCTTTCAGGTGATTGTATTCTTCTTTGCAGTGTGGAATCTGAGACCGTATCAGTAAAGTCTTTATACACATTTACATGAAAGTCTGTTGGTTCATCTAGCACTTAGAGTGGACTTTATACTAGTGTGTGATACTGTAATCATTTGGAAAAATAGGTTTCTTCACTCAGTTATGTAGATCTTCCAGATAATTTCCTATTTCATTTTAGAATATCAAAAAATAACATTTGTTAGTATCACCACCAGTTTCAGGTGGTGATAATATGAATGAGGCAGAATTATCTTGGAGCTTTCTTGAGCAAATCCCAAATCTAGAGAACGTCTAGAACCTTTCCTTTCTCTCCTCCATCTTTTACCTGAGGCTAGACCAGAATCTGGAGAGGCTCTGAATTTATACTGTTCCGGGGTGACACCATGAACTGCCACATGGCTGTTAGCAGTCACTGTTGCGTATAGTGTACCCGCTGGGTGACAGGCACTGTTAGGTACTTTATATCAACAGTTCTCAAAGTGTTTGGTCTTGGGACCCTTTACATTCCTAAGAATGTGTGAGGATCCAGAAGAGCTTTTGTTGGTTGAACTGTTTACCATATTAAGGATTAAAGTTGAGAAAGTTAAAAATACTTAGTTACTCATTTCGGAATAACAATATTAGACCTATCATATTAACATAAATAATAATTTTTAAGTTAAAAATAACAGTATTCCCCCAAAGTGAGAAAATTGTCTCATTTTCATTTTTGCAAATTTATGTTGCCTCGATAGAAAAAGTTTACATTCTCATATATGCTTCTGGGATTTCCCAGGTGGCACTAGTGATAAAGAATCCACTTGCTAATGCAAGAGATGCACGGGATGCAGGTTCAATCCCTGGATCAGTAAGATCCCCTGGAGAAGGAAATAGCAACCCACTCCAGTTTTTCTTGCCTGGAAAATTTCATGGACAGAGAAGCCTGATTGGCTACAGTCCATGGGGTCGCAAAAAGTCAGGCTCAACTGCATACACACACACACCCACGTGCTGCTGTATTCACTCTGTTGTGGTACATTATTTTGATTGAAGTATGTTAAAAAAAAGTCAGCTTCACAGATAACATAGTTGGAGAAGAGAAAGGTATTTTGATGGCCCTTTCAGGTGATTGTATTCTTCTTTGCAGTGTGGAATCTGAGACCGTATCAGTAAAGTCTTTATACACATTTACATGAAAGTCTGTTGGTTCATCTAGCACTTAGAGTGGACTTTATACTAGTGTGTGATACTGTAATCATTTGGAAAAATAGGTTTCTTCACTCAGTTATGTAGATCTTCCAGATAATTTCCTATTTCATTTTAGAATATCAAAAAATAACATTTGTTAGTATCACCACCAGTTTCAGGTGGTGATAATATGAATGAGGCAGAATTATCTTGGAGCTTTCTTGAGCAAATCCCAAATCTAGAGAACGTCTAGAACCTTTCCTTTCTCTCCTCCATCTTTTACCTGAGGCTAGACCAGAATCTGGAGAGGCTCTGAATTTATACTGAGCTAAGAAAGAATATTAGCTATTGCTCGGGGTTGCCAGGTTGAAGAATCAGTTCCATCAGTCTTTTTGATGAAGAAACATGGTTGGAATTTTCATTCATTCAATAAACATTTATTGATCATGCTCTTCATGTGAGAATATCCTAATACTGTGCCAGGTGCTAAAAAGTACAGCTTGTACAACCTGAAAAGAGCTAGTTGAAAGCCTGAGTTGACTAAAGGGTCAGTTCAAAGGTCATGATTGCCAGGAATTAGAAAAGTGGCAGGAGATTGCAGTCAAAGGAAACTAAACCAAAAGCTTTTCTGCAAAGCAAAAAGTTGGTAGTGTTAAGCGTATATAACATCTCTGGGGCTTGGGATTCTTAGTACCCTGTGGCAATTAAACTAGAGAGGAAAATATCAGAGACTAAAGTCCACAGGCTCCACTGGGAATTTCACAGAGGCAGGCACCAAGGCTTAGACATAGGACAGCTTTGTGAGTGGCCCCCCAGAACTTCATGGGCCTAGAGAGAAAAAATCTAGCACACCAAACTCAAGACAGTAGGTAGGCTAGTTTCCAGTGTAGACTTACTAAGAACAGACCAGCCAAGGAGCCTAGATAATAGGTTGAGTGCCTCCTGGATGGATCCCTTGAGCTAAGTGCTTTGCATCTCTAATGTAACTTAACCCTCTGGGCAGCCTTATGCAGTGTAGATGGTATCATCCCTACTTCAGTTTGTAGTGGATTAGCTTCTCAGGCCTTGTGTTTCTTCTTTAACTAGAAAGGGCCAGCCTAAATTTTCTTTGCAGTGTGGAATCTGAGACCGTATCAGTAAATCTTAAAAATTTACATGAAAGTCTGTTGGTTCATCTAGCACTTAGAGTGGACTTTATACTAGTGTGTGATACTGTAATCATTTGGAAAAATAGGTTTCTTCGCTCAGTTATGTAGATCTTCCAGATAATTTCCTATTTCATTTTAGAATATCAAAAAATAACATTTGTTAGTATCACCACCAGTTTCAGGTGGTGATAATATGAATGAGGCAGAATTATCTTGGAGCTTTCTTGAGCAAATCCCAAATCTAGAGAACGTCTAGAACCTTTCCTTTCTCTCCTCCATCTTTTACCTGAGGCTAGACCAGAATCTGAGAGGCTCTGAATTTATACTGAGCTAAGAAAGAATATTAGCTATTGCTCGGGGTTGCCAGGTTGAAGAATCAGTTCCATCAGTCTTTTTGATGAAGAAACATGGTTGGAATTTTCATTCATTCAATAAACATTTATTGATCATGCTCTTCATGTGAGAATATCCTAATACTGTGCCAGGTGCTAAAAAGTACAGCTTGTACAACCTGAAAAGAGCTAGTTGAAAGCCTGAGTTGACTAAAGGGTCAGTTCAAAGGTCATGATTGCCAGGAATTAGAAAAGTGGCAGGAGATTGCAGTCAAAGGAAACTAAACCAAAAGCTTTTCTGCAAAGCAAAAAGTTGGTAGTGTTAAGCGTATATAACATCTCTGGGGCTTGGGATTCTTAGTACCCTGTGGCAATTAAACTAGAGAGGAAAATATCAGAGACTAAAGTCCACAGGCTCCACTGGGAATTTCACAGAGGCAGGCACCAAGGCTTAGACATAGGACAGCTTTGTGAGTGGCCCCCCAGAACTTCATGGGCCTAGAGAGAAAAAATCTAGCACACCAAACTCAAGACAGTAGGTAGGCTAGTTTCCAGTGTAGACTTACTAAGAACAGACCAGCCAAGGAGCCTAGATAATAGGTTGAGTGCCTCCTGGATGGATCCCTTGAGCTAAGTGCTTTGCATCTCTAATGTAACTTAACCCTCTGGGCAGCCTTATGCAGTGTAGATGGTATCATCCCTACTTCAGTTTGTAGTGGATTAGCTTCTCAGGCCTTGTGTTTCTTCTTTAACTAGAAAGACAGCCTACCCTGTAAATTCACTTCCTTTGATGGCTAATTTTATTTATCGTGTGCACCATTTTGACTCTACGGAAAGTCATGTTATTTTCATGAATAAAGAGTCTCATTGTAATCCCTGAGGAATAAAATCTTCCTCTTCCACACTTGAGATTGGAACTATTTGGTCAGAGGTCCAGGGTGGGGAGATGGTCTTTTTCTATGGAAAACAATAATTTCAAACAGTGTCTCACCAAACTACCTGCCAGCTATATTGCTGTGGTGTCATTTAACACATCTGACTTAGCCACTATGTGCCCAACTGAACCTATGCCCTGTGCTGCACCGTGAGGGATCCAGACAAGAATAAGACCTGGTACTTGCCCTCTAGGAGCACAGCTTAGTAGAAGGGACAGAAGATGCAGGTAAATAAGTTACGTGGAAAGCACAAATCTTATAACCAAGGCACAGTATGCTGTGGGGATGTGGGAATGTGGAAGGAGAGATGAATTGTAAGATGGAATCTCTAGAAAAGCTTGGGTGGGATTGGATCTAGGCTGGGCTTTATTTAAGCCCTGCTCATCTACTTGTTGGTAAATGTGGGAAGGAAGGGAGTTTTAGGTAGAGGATCTCCTTTATCAAAGGCATGGTGTAGGAGAGCACAGGGATTATTGGGAATTTAAGGAATAACTTCGTGAGTGAGGACAGAAATTAGGATGCCTAAAAGTCACCTTCAGTTCATTACATATGAGAGAGTCTTGGATTCACATAAAATATAGTGACTGCCCTTCTTTCTTGGGAAAAAAAAAAAAATACAGTGACGGTATAGTCTGTGTTTTCAACACTGGTCCTGATTTTGAGTTCTGCTCCTGTGGCTCCCATCGTTCTCCTCAGTAGTGCCATGTGTTGAGCAGCATCCATGCCTGGCACTGGACTCGGTGCTCTATCACAGTGCTCACAGCCAACGCTACAATCCCCTGGATGGATCCCTTGAGCTAAGTGCTTTGCATCTCTAATGTAACTTAACCCTCTGGGCAGCCTTATGCAGTGTAGATGGTATCATCCCTACTTCAGTTTGTAGTGGATTAGCTTCTCAGGCCTTGTGTTTCTTCTTTAACTAGAAAGACAGCCTACCCTGTAAATTCACTTCCTTTGATGGCTAATTTTATTTATCGTGTGCACCATTTTGACTCTACGGAAAGTCATGTTATTTTCATGAATAAAGAGTCTCATTGTAATCCCTGAGGAATAAAATCTTCCTCTTCCACACTTGAGATTGGAACTATTTGGTCAGAGGTCCAGGGTGGGGAGATGGTCTTTTTCTATGGAAAACAATAATTTCAAACAGTGTCTCACCAAACTACCTGCCAGCTATATTGCTGTGGTGTCATTTAACACATCTGACTTAGCCACTATGTGCCCAACTGAACCTATGCCCTGTGCTGCACCGTGAGGGATCCAGACAAGAATAAGACCTGGTACTTGCCCTCTAGGAGCACAGCTTAGTAGAAGGGACAGAAGATGCAGGTAAATAAGTTACGTGGAAAGCACAAATCTTATAACCAAGGCACAGTATGCTGTGGGGATGTGGGAATGTGGAAGGAGAGATGAATTGTAAGATGGAATCTCTAGAAAAGCTTGGGTGGGATTGGATCTAGGCTGGGCTTTATTTAAGCCCTGCTCATCTACTTGTTGGTAAATGTGGGAAGGAAGGGAGTTTTAGGTAGAGGATCTCCTTTATCAAAGGCATGGTGTAGGAGAGCACAGGGATTATTGGGAATTTAAGGAATAACTTCGTGAGTGAGGACAGAAATTAGGATGCCTAAAAGTCACCTTCAGTTCATTACATATGAGAGAGTCTTGGATTCACATAAAATATAGTGACTGCCCTTCTTTCTTGGGAAAAAAAAAAAAATACAGTGACGGTATAGTCTGTGTTTTCAACACTGGTCCTGATTTTGAGTTCTGCTCCTGTGGCTCCCATCGTTCTCCTCAGTAGTGCCATGTGTTGAGCAGCATCCATGCCTGGCACTGGACTCGGTGCTCTATCACAGTGCTCACAGCCAACGCTACAAGTCAGAACTGAGTCCCATTTTATAGATGGGAGACACAGAATAAGTAGGACTTGCCCAGCATTATACAGTTTGGTAAGGGATGGAGGCCCAGGGTTAATGCTAGAGCCAGTGTTGTCCCTGCTACAGCCCAGCACCTGCCACAGGTACTTGAGCATCAGGTACAGTCACACTGACCACATATTTACCTATAAGAATTGTTTTTACTTTTGAAAGAAAACAAAAAACCACTAAACATCCTTTACAGTATACGTTTGAATTCTTGGTTTTACCTGTAAAACCATATATACTATATAGGCCACATTAAAAATTTCAAGGAGGGGCTTCCCTGGTGGTCCATTGGGTAAGGACACTGCCTTATAGTGCAAGGGGCGCTAGTTCAATCCCTGGCCTGGGAAGATCTCACGTGCCGCGGAGCGGCTGGACCGATGTGTCCAGTGACCGAGCTGGAGCTCTGTAGTGCATGCACCCCGAGCCAGTGCTCTGAGACAACAGAGGCCACCACAATGGGAGGCCCACATGGGCCAAAGAACAAAGAGGGATGAAAATAGATAAATGACCAATAGAAGTGGCCCGCCCGCCCCCCTCCTTCCCCAGCACCCCCCCAAATTTTTTTTCAAGAATTATTTTACTCCTACGAGATTTTCGTCTTGTTTAGTAACTGCAGAACCTAACACTGAAAAATGAAAGTCCATGGTAGTAAAATTGCACATCCTGGCATTTGCCTTAAAAATACAGTCACTTCTCTATTTCTCACAAGGGGAGGGACTTGGGTATTGGCCTCCCCTCCTCCTCCTGGAGGTACTAATCCTGTGGCTTCTTGTAGCTGTGGAAAGTTCACTGAATGTGTGTCTCAGAAAGGCCTCCTTTGCCTTCACTTCTCTGAACACCCTTCTTCTCCATCGGCCTTCCACTCTTACCACTGAGATACTCACCACAAGCAGGTTCTAGAATCCGATTTTCTTTTGTAACTGCCACTAAATTAGACATCTGACTTGCTCACTGAAACGTCCCCTTGGTACAGACTGTTTAGATGGCCTCTAACATGAGTTCCATAAGATTTCTCTTGGCTACTTTCTCAAGGTCCTTGTACTTCCCCAAATGTGTGAGTATGCTACTGGTGGACTAGTGATGAAGAGTCTTCCTGCCTGTGCAGAAGACGTAAGAGATGTGGTTCAATCCCTGGGTCAGGAAGATCTGGAGGAGGGCATGGCAACCCACTCCAGTGTTCTTGCCTGGGGAATCCCATGGACAGAGGAGCCTGGAGGGCTACAGTCCATGGGGTCACAGAGAGACAGACAGGACTGAGCAACTGAGCACACATGTATAGGCCCAGACACACGTGCTCCTGGCATTACTGTTTGTTTCTTTTCTTTTTCTAGAAACCAGGGACCCAGGTCAAGGTCACTGTAACATTACAGATTTAAGGATACCCTGATGCCAACTTATTGTGAGAAGGTGATTTTATTTGAAAAAAGATGATGCCATTTATTTTATTGGTAGGATGAAAATGATACTCACATTATTCCTTTGCTTAGGCCTCCTTTGCCTGTTGCATAGTGGTGGGCAAGTTTGGAAGGTATATAACTTGCGTGGAACGAACCACTCAAAAAGTCAGTGGCTTAAAACAGTACCATTTATTATTTGTCCTGAGTCTCGGTTGACCAGCTGTTTCTGCTGATCGGGGCCAACTTGGCTGATCTCAGTTGTGCTCAGGTCTCTGACCTGCTGGCCGGTGATCTGGGAAGACTTCATTTTCCCCACACGTCTTTCCCATCCCTCCAGCAGCTAGCCTGGTCATGCTTACGTGGCATGGCAGAGGTGTGAGAGCAAGCAAGTCCAGCCATGCAAAAAAGCAAGGAGAAATGCACACATACTCTCCAGGCTTACTCTGGCAGCATGTATGCTGACATCTTGTTGGCCAAAGAAAGTAACATGACTGTCAGAGAGAAGACCACAGTACCAAATTGCAGGACATAGAAAAGCCATTAATGGGGTCATTAGATACAATCAGTGTCTCAGTACCCCTCAATGTGACAGAAAACCTAGAGAGCTATATTTCCAGGTGAAGTTTGTCCTAGAAGGAAAAATTCCCCAACTAATAATTACTGTGTCCTGGAACTACGCTATGGACATGCACAGGGCTAGGCACTTTCCTTGTTTATGCACCAACCCTGACAACAACTCTGCAGGGTAGGAGGAAGTCAGAGCTCAGAGAGCTGAATAACTTGCTCAAGGCCACCCAGCGAATTTGTGGTCAGGGAGGAATGAGAATGCCTGTCAGTTTGACACTGAAAGCCCAGAGATTTTCTCCCCACACCTCACTGCCTCTCAGAAGCCCCAAGGTGTCTTCCCACTCGTTTTTCAGCTGAGTTGATGATGCTCTCTGAGTAGTTCCTCCAAAATACTCCTGGGATCCTAGTGGAATTGCACAGCTCTTTGGGAAACCCACATGTTCTCCCAAACTGCGCTAACTGAAAACATTTCCTCCTTTCAAGTGGGGATCAGTCTGCACACAGCCCAAGAATTGCGACCCCTCCCAAACGAGCCAGAGCAGGAAGGGCCAATTTCTCATTAGCCACGGGGATCCGCATTTGGCATGAAAATGATACTCACATTATTCCTTTGCTTAGGCCTCCTTTGCCTGTTGCATAGTGGTGGGCAAGTTTGGAAGGTATATAACTTGCGTGGAACGAACCACTCAAAAAGTCAGTGGCTTAAAACAGTACCATTTATTATTTGTCCTGAGTCTCGGTTGACCAGCTGTTTCTGCTGATCGGGGCCAACTTGGCTGATCTCAGTTGTGCTCAGGTCTCTGACCTGCTGGCCGGTGATCTGGGAAGACTTCATTTTCCCCACACGTCTTTCCCATCCCTCCAGCAGCTAGCCTGGTCATGCTTACGTGGCATGGCAGAGGTGTGAGAGCAAGCAAGTCCAGCCATGCAAAAAAGCAAGGAGAAATGCACACATACTCTCCAGGCTTACTCTGGCAGCATGTATGCTGACATCTTGTTGGCCAAAGAAAGTAACATGACTGTCAGAGAGAAGACCACAGTACCAAATTGCAGGACATAGAAAAGCCATTAATGGGGTCATTAGATACAATCAGTGTCTCAGTACCCCTCAATGTGACAGAAAACCTAGAGAGCTATATTTCCAGGTGAAGTTTGTCCTAGAAGGAAAAATTCCCCAACTAATAATTACTGTGTCCTGGAACTACGCTATGGACATGCACAGGGCTAGGCACTTTCCTTGTTTATGCACCAACCCTGACAACAACTCTGCAGGGTAGGAGGAAGTCAGAGCTCAGAGAGCTGAATAACTTGCTCAAGGCCACCCAGCGAATTTGTGGTCAGGGAGGAATGAGAATGCCTGTCAGTTTGACACTGAAAGCCCAGAGATTTTCTCCCCACACCTCACTGCCTCTCAGAAGCCCCAAGGTGTCTTCCCACTCGTTTTTCAGCTGAGTTGATGATGCTCTCTGAGTAGTTCCTCCAAAATACTCCTGGGATCCTAGTGGAATTGCACAGCTCTTTGGGAAACCCACATGTTCTCCCAAACTGCGCTAACTGAAAACATTTCCTCCTTTCAAGTGGGGATCAGTCTGCACACAGCCCAAGAATTGCGACCCCTCCCAAACGAGCCAGAGCAGGAAGGGCCAATTTCTCATTAGCCACGATGAGGGACATCGGGGCACAGGGGCATTTGAGCATGAGCTTTGGAGTCAGCCTCACTAGCGTTCAAATCCTAGTTCAACCACTCACTAACTCTATAACCTTGGGCAACTTACTTAACTTCTTGAAATGTTTTTTCCTTAAAAAATAAATGAGAATAATAACATAGTTTGCAGAGCTGTTACAAGGACTAAAATGGGGTAAATAAAGTGCCTAACCCAGTGCCTGGCACATAATAAGTGACATCATTAGTACTGCTAATACTGTTTCTAAGAGAGCCTTTCCCCTTCTGGGAAACCCTGTTTCTTTCTGTTGGACAGGTTCCCCCCATCACCAGCCAGTCTGTGCAGACTTGCTGCCTGCTGTGTCACCGGGAACGCAGAGGCTGGGAAGAAGGCCCTTCCCAGAATGGACTGGTGTTGCAGGGTGAGAAGCTGCCCCCTGACTTCATGCCAAAGCTCGTCAAGAATCTCCTAGGCGAGATGCCTCTATGGGTCTGCCAGAGTTGCCGAAAGAGCATGGAGGAAGATGAAAGGCAGACAGGTCGAGAGCATGCAGTGGCGGTAGGTAACCGCTGAGAAGGGGTCCCTGAATGCAGGAGCGCTGCCTGCCCAGAGAAGCCAGGTTGTTGGGCTGCTGCTGCCCTGTTCTCGAATGGCTGTCCTCAGGCAGTGCCTCACGTGGCAGAGGCTGTTAGGCTGCACCAGACTGCGTTAGCAGCTGGTGGATCACCTTTGGGGAAGAAGAGAGAGGTTTCAGACAGCCCATCAGCACCCGAGGACAGTGGACAATGTGATGGCCAGCTGGGAGGCACCGGTAGATCAAGATCGTGCCCCTCCCTGTGACTGTGCCACCTTCAGCTCTGTGGCAGCTCAAAAGCTAGCTAGGGTGACAGGGAAGGGAAAGGCCAGTGTGCGGGTGTGCAATATGCCTCCGTCAGAAGGTTTCCAGGATGCTTGGGAGCCATATAATTGCCATTTCCTGAGTCACAGAGGTCAGACTCCTCATTTCTCATGCCCTCAGCCCCTCTCTTTAGCCCAGAATCAGTTTAGCTTTAGAACTCCTGACTTAAAGACCTTTCCTCTCCTTGACAGCTCAAAGGCCACAGTTGGCAGGCAGTCTCTACCACTTTGAGTCTCATCTCATCCACACACTTCCCTTCATGGGAGCACCACAGCCCCTCTTGGCAAAGGCCTGGGCCATGTTTCCCTTGCACCTGGAGTTGGGGCCATTGTGCCACGGCCTGGGGATGTGGAGGAGGAGGTGCCGCTGGGAAAGCTGAGGCAGCAGAGAGTTAGCTCTGATGTTTACTGATTTACCATGCACCTTTTTCTTCCCCCTTCCCCAGATCTCCTTGTCACACACATCCTGCAAATCACAGTCTTGTGGGGGCGACTCTCATTCCTCTTCGTCCTCCTCTTCATCGTCCTCTTCCTCGTCCTCGTCCTGCCACGGGAACTCAGGGGACTGGGATCCCAGCTCGTTCCTTTCAGCACATAAGCTCTCAGGCCTCTGGAACTCCCCGCACTCCAGTGGGGCCCTGCCAGGTGGCTCACTCGGGAGTCCTCCTCCAATCCCTGGTGAGTCTCCATAAGTGGAGAGAGCTGTGTTTTCCTAACCACTTTGTTTGAACAAATCAGAAGATCAGTTATTAAGACAAGTAAAAGAGGAGCTGTTCTGGTGGAAGCCAAGCAGGGAATCTAGCCCGTGACTGTCTTTTGGTGGGAATCCTGTCCCCAAGACTCCGAACTTGAAAAATATTACTGGCATTGACTCTGATAGCTGTTCCCATTTGATCAAGAGGGAACCTGGTAAGCACTGGCTGAACAGAAGGTGAAGTCTGCAAGAGCCTCTAGGGAATTCGGACGCAGATACCTGACCCCTGCAGCAGCATGGAGGCCCTCGTGCCTCCGCTTCATCTAAAGGATGGGTGCTTTTGTAAAAGCACTGCACTTCCATCCACAAGTGATTGGCAGTGTGAGCTACATTGATTCTTAGCCAGTTATGCAGCTTTGTAAGCCTTTTTTAGAAACTGGGATAATGCTTAGCAACCTGAAGAAAATTTAGGTTATTGATGTTCTATGTAAATATGAACTACCATCTACTTTTAAATGAAGGACCTGAATTCTAAAGAAGTGCTACCCCCAGAATTGAGTTAAGCAGTACATGATTCCAGTTACTTTGGTACGTGAGCCAGAAAGTCATCCAAGTATTTTCCCACTTGTTCTCTGAAATTTGGGGCCACCTGAGAGTCTGGCATATCCATGGCCCAGAGGCAGAGCCTTGTCAGACAGGTCCTGGAGAGGCACGGAGAGACAGAACATAGATCCCTGCTATGATCTTACTTGGGGCTGACATTCCTGGTGCCTTCTCCCTCAAGCCTGGGCTTCTGCAGCCTCCAGCTGCTGCCTGCAGAGAAATATCTCCAGCCCATGGTACTGCTCAACTTTACCAAAAGCTTACTGGGCCCCCGTGCTGAGAAGCTGTGCCCAGGCGTGTTAGCTCTGGTCGCCGTAAGCAGGCTGCTGCAGCCGCGAGCCCTCGGGCTTCCCTCCCGGGATTTGGGCTCCCGCTCTGACACGTGTCTCCCCCATCCGCCCACAGGTGAGGTTTTCCCCATCTCGGAGCACCACCGGCACTCAGACCTCACTGCTCCACCCAACAGCCCCACCGGCCACCACCCCCAGCCAGCGCCGCTGATCCCACCTCACCCCGGATCCTTTGGCTCACCATCCCACTCGCACCTGCTGCCCACCACCCCGGCAGTGCATTTCCCTGCCCAGGGTTCAGAGTGCCCTGCTGCCGTGGCTGCCGCCCCCCACACCCCAGGGCCATGTCAGAGCCCCCACCTTCCCTCCACCAGCATGCCGCTCCTGAAGATGCCTCCACCATTCTCGGGTTGCAGCCACCCCTGTGGGGGGCGCTGTGCTGGGCCCCTCCTCCCGCCACCCAGCTCTCAGCAGCCCTCTAGCACTCACAGGTGAGTGGCACAAAGCAAACTCCCTGACAACTTGAACTTAAGAGTTTTGGGAAACCTTGGGGTCGAAATTAAAGGGAATATTCTGTTTATGGGTTTTTTTCCATAGTCTTTCCAGTTATAAAAGAAGTATGTCGATTTAAAAAAATAAATAACTTGGGAAAATTTATAAATGTATAAAAATTTTAAATGCATAAAAGAAAAAAAATTCCTGGCAACCTAAAGATAAACTTTTTTTTATTAAATTTTGGCCTTTTTTATTGGTCCTTCATTTATTTTTTTTTCATTGATTTTTTATTTTATTTTATTGGGCCACCTTTATTGGGTCTTGCATTGTATTATTTATTTTTCATCCATCTTTGTTCTTTGGCCTGTGTGGGCCTCCCACTGCAGTGGCTTCTTCTCGCTGCAGAGCACCAGCTCTGGGCGCATGCGCTCCAGAGCTTCGGCTTGGTAATTGGACACATAGGTCCAGCCACTCTGTGGCACGTAGGATCTTCCCAGACAGGGATTGAACCGGCGCCCCTTGCACTGCAAGACGGAGTCTTTACCCACTGAACCACCAGGGAAGCCCTGAAGATAAACTTTTAACAATGTTTTCTTCTTGATGTTCCTATATATAAATAACAAAATGAGGTCCACATTTTATATATTTTGTGTGGTTACTTTTTAACATTATAACATCATCATTTCTCGAGTTAATAGTCTTCAGAAACTTTACAGTGGCCACATGTTGTACGAATGTAGCATAATTTAGTTTATCATTTCCCTATTTTGGGGTATTTAATTAAGCATTTGTAGTTTTTATTATAATCTAAACTGTAATAAGCATCCTTGCACCCTAAATGTCAGGAGTTCTGTCCATGAAGTTCTGTCCTAGAAGTAACTCCTAAGTACTGAGAAAGTTTATATTAATACATATTCGAAAAATACAATTCTTTGAAGAAAATAGATCTTTTGATGTTACGAATCAGATCTGTGTTAATGATACATTTATATTTGCCCACTCTAGAATCCCACCCGTTCAGCACTCCCAGCAACTTCCTCTCAAGTGTCTTTCCCTGTGGTAGAGGGGGGATCTGTGTGGTTTTTCATTGTCCAGTTTCACTTAGCACTGTTAGGTTCCCACATGGTTTCTGAACCTCCGCTTTAAAGGCTGGGAGATTCTCCATAGTAAACTTTACTGTTCTCCAGTTGCTGAACATTTAGACCATCCCAACATTTGAACGTTATAAATAATGTCTCTAATGATGTGTTTTCCTACAGCATTTCACTCTTCTGGCTTTTACTCCTTGGAGTAGATCTCTTGGTGAAAAAGGTTCTCAATTTAAAGGATATCAGGGATTTTTTGCTTTTATTTTATTGAGAAAGGTTCTTAATACACATTGAAAAATTGCTTTCCAGAAGGGTCTCCAAACTGATGCGACCACCAGAATGAGAGTGCTAGGTATTTTAATTTTACTAATGTGGTAGATGGAAAATGGTCAGTTGGGTTAAGCTTCTCTAAGCACCTTTTGTTTTTTTGCACTGCCTGGTAAGCAGGATCTAAGTTCCCTAACCAGGGAGTGCATCTGGGCCCCTGTAGTGGAAGTGTGGAGTCTTAACCACTGGGCCACCAGGAAAGTCCTCTAAGCCCTTTGAGAAGGATTCCTGCCCCAGACAACTCCCTTAGCGACTCCTTCGCCCCCCACCCCCCCCCGGCTCCCTTGGCTTCTGCCCGGATCACTCCCACCGCTGAAGGCCAGCCCAGGGCTCTGGCTCTTCTAGCACCAGCTCTGGGACCTTTGAGGCCTCTCTCTTCCTTGCCCTGTGCGGTGGGCGAGTGAGTCATAGCCGCTGTTTGGGCAGCGCAGTGAAGCACCCTGAGCCTTGGTCTCTTCCACTGCAGTGTGGAGAGGACAGCACCTATTTCTGCAGGATTTGAGGGATTGTTAAGAATACTACGCTGTATACAGCATCTGATACAGTAGCTCAAAATGTGGCTCACACGGCACACTTGCTTTCCTGTCCTCAAGACAATAGGACTAAGGCAGCTCTGTGCACTGGCGTGGACTCAATCACAAGGACCTTCAGGGGTGGTCCAGTGGTTCGGACTCACTTCCACTGCCAGGGACCTGGGTTCGGTCCCTGGTCAAGGAATTAAGATCCCACAAGCCACATGGTGCAGCCAAAAACAAACCCACAGCGTCGGGCAGGGGGAGCATTAGAGATAAAAGGGCGTTGGCCTCCTTCCTCTGTTCCAGGGAGCCATCAGTCTGGTCAGACACCTGTTTCCTGAGCACCTACTGTGTTAAGCTACACACTGGGACGCAAAAACACAAGTGACACAGTCCATATTCTCAGGGAATGCATGCTCTGGTCTGAAAGACAGATGTGTAAAGAGACCGTCACTATAATCTGTGATAGACAGTAGGATAGAGAGAGGTATACTTGCTACCCTCAGAGCCCAGGAGGCTCACATGGTAGGTGTGAGCAGGGGAGGCACAAGGAGCCTTTCTAGAATAGCGCCATTGAACTGGGACCTGAGGGACCGCTAGGGGTTGCCTTGTCCTTATGAGTTGCTCATTCTGTCAACTACCTTGACTTTGTGGGATGAGGCAGGTGAAGGTGAAGTTGGGGATGCTTCCCAGACGCCTCACAGCCTGCTCCTGCCCTGCCTTTCCTCACCTTGGGGCCTGTCTTTTCTCCCACATCAGCAGGGACCCTGGGTGCAAGGGGCACAAGTTTACCCATAGTGGCCTGACCTGCCAGCTGCCGCAGCCCTGTGAGGCCGACGAGGGGCTGGGCGAGGAAGAGGATAGCAGCTCGGAGCGGAGCTCCTGCACATCATCCTCCACCCACCAGAGAGACGGAAAGTTCTGTGACTGCTGCTACTGTGAGTTCTTCGGCCACAATGCGGTGAGTGAGCCTGCCTGGGCCAGAGCAGGCTGGGGGCCAGCTGAGGGCAGCCAGAGGAGCAGCTTGCTCACCCCATTAGCTCCTTGCTCATGGGCTAGTAATTGCCTGGACCCCGTGAGCCCTCAGCAGCATCCGCTTGCTTGATCCTCCCAGCACATGGGTGAGGTAGAGATCTTTCAAGTTGGCCACCTTTGCTCTTCTCATGGTTTCTCTTAAGACTGGCTTTTTTTCCTTAGGCAAAAAAGAAAGGAAGTGGCAGAGGAAAGCTATGATTCTGATGAGTATGTATACGTGTGTAATCACAGAGAAGTGAAGGCTTGTGCGTGATGAAGGCAGAGTGGAAGTGAAGGCTCTCGGTCGCACTGTGAGAGCCAGCCGAGGGACAGGCCGTGAGCACAGACGGTGCTGGAAGAAGGCTCAGAGCAGAGGTCATGCTGTCTCTGGAGAGGGGGAGAAAGCAGTTCAGAAGTCTCATAAGGTGAAGAAGAAAGGGCTCCGGCTAGGGGAGAGCGGTTGAGGACAGAAGAAATTCGAGCAGTGACGTTGCTGGTCACCTTTGAGCTACAAGTTGTTATCCTCATTTTAGAGATGACATAATTGAGGCTCACAAAGACGCAGTGAACCTGCCCAAGGTCATACAGCTTCTGAGTGATGAAGCCTGGGCTCAAACCTGCTTTCCTGGCTCCCAAGTCAGTGTGCTCCCTACACTGCTGTGTGCCTCCCACTCCCTCCGCCCACCGCTGCCTTGGCTCCAAGCCTGGCTGAGGGTGAAGCCATTTGCCTTTGTGGCTGATAGAAAGAACAGTTGTCTCACTTGTCACCACATGTTTGGTGCCAGCGGGTGGGAGTGCTACCGGCTTCCTGGGCCCAGGGTGTAACGTCAGCACCTCCCCTCCCCCAGCCACCCGCTGCCCCGACGAGTCGGAACTATACTGAGATCCGAGAGAAGCTTCGCTCCAGGCTGACCAGGCGGAAAGAGGAGCTGCCCATGAAGGGGGGCGCCCTGGGCGGGATCCCTGGGGAGCCCGCCGTGGACCATCGAGATGTGGATGAGCTGCTGGAATTCATCAACAGCACGGAGCCCAAAGTCCCCAACAGCACCAGGGCTGCCAAGCGGGCCCGGCACAAGCTGAAAAAGAAGGTGGGTGTGGGGGGAGCCCAGCTCTACCACCTCTTTTCCCATGAGGAATCCCTCTCCCCAAACCCCAGGACTTCTGGGGCATGAAGGGTGCTGGCTGCCAAAGGCCTTGGCAGAGCTCTCTGCTCTGGGAAGGTCTGAATGAGTTTGGGAAGCATTGGGGTAAGGGAGCCAGGGGGCAAGTGGCTGGAGGAAAAACGAGTTCTGGCGTCAGAAGCCACTCACTGGATTCCTTACAGCTCAGGACTTGCCTCGGTCAGCCAGCCATATGTTCATTCAGCAAACACTTCTGTAGATATTTGGAGCCAAGATACGAGGTAGTGAAGTTCTCACACTAGGAAAGCTCACTCCAGTGGAGACACAACACTGGGCAAGCGCATCAGTGTACAGCGAGTGCTGGGGCGAGGGAAGCCCCTCTCCTGCCTGGGGTGCTGGAAGTGGCTTTACCACGAGGCTGCCTGTAGAGCTGAGTCGTAGGAAGTGAGTGCAGATTCACCAGGAGGGCCCTCCTGGCAGTGGGCATAGCACATCCATGGCGGCTCTCTGAAGCCAGAGCTCAAACCCGGGAGAGGCGGGCAGATAGTAGAGGTGAGGAAAGGGTTCTGCCGAAGAGCTGTGACTTGGTCCTGCAGCTGAGGGGGGTTTGCCCGAGCGTTTCAGTCACATGGTGTGCTGGCCAGATGTGTATCTCAAGATGGCTGTGTGGCCGTATGGAAGGTAGCCTCTTCGGGTGACACTCTCCAGGCCAGAGAACCAAGAGCCACGGAGGCGATCGATAGGGGCCTGGAGCAGGAGAGATGGATTTTTCAGAGGAGGCGGGTGATCTGATTGCAGGATAAGGAGATCTCGGCTTCCTGGGCCCAGGGTGTAACGTCAGCACCTCCCTCCCCAGCCACCCGCTGCCCCGACGAGTCGGAACTATACTGAGATCCGAGAAGCTTCGCTCCAGGCTGACCAGGCGGAAGAGGAGCTGCCCATGAAGGCGCCTGGGCGGGATCCCTGGGGAGCCCGCCGTGGACCATCGAGATGTGGATGAGCTGCTGGAATTCATCAACAGCACGGAGCCCAAAGTCCCCAACAGCACCAGGGCTGCCAAGCGGGCCCGGCACAAGCTGAAAAAGAAGGTGGGTGTGGGGGGAGCCCAGCTCTACCACCTCTTTTCCCATGAGGAATCCCTCTCCCCAAACCCCAGGACTTCTGGGGCATGAAGGGTGCTGGCTGCCAAAGGCCTTGGCAGAGCTCTCTGCTCTGGGAAGGTCTGAATGAGTTTGGGAAGCATTGGGGTAAGGGAGCCAGGGGGCAAGTGGCTGGAGGAAAAACGAGTTCTGGCGTCAGAAGCCACTCACTGGATTCCTTACAGCTCAGGACTTGCCTCGGTCAGCCAGCCATATGTTCATTCAGCAAACACTTCTGTAGATATTTGGAGCCAAGATACGAGGTAGTGAAGTTCTCACACTAGGAAAGCTCACTCCAGTGGAGACACAACACTGGGCAAGCGCATCAGTGTACAGCGAGTGCTGGGGCGAGGGAAGCCCCTCTCCTGCCTGGGGTGCTGGAAGTGGCTTTACCACGAGGCTGCCTGTAGAGCTGAGTCGTAGGAAGTGAGTGCAGATTCACCAGGAGGGCCCTCCTGGCAGTGGGCATAGCACATCCATGGCGGCTCTCTGAAGCCAGAGCTCAAACCCGGGAGAGGCGGGCAGATAGTAGAGGTGAGGAAAGGGTTCTGCCGAAGAGCTGTGACTTGGTCCTGCAGCTGAGGGGGGTTTGCCCGAGCGTTTCAGTCACATGGTGTGCTGGCCAGATGTGTATCTCAAGATGGCTGTGTGGCCGTATGGAAGGTAGCCTCTTCGGGTGACACTCTCCAGGCCAGAGAACCAAGAGCCACGGGAGAGGCGATCGATAGGGGGCCTGGAGCAGGAGAGATGGATTTTTCAGAGGAGGCGGGTGATCTGATTGCAGGATAAGGAGATGAGAACAGTTACGGATATCTCCCAGGTGTTTGCCAGGGTGGCCGGCAGGATGGTGTGCTTTTTACTGAGCAAGGGTGGGATTGGTAGAAGACAGGGAATTCCGCTGGGGCACAGCGACTGGGAGATGTGGGGCTGGGAGTCGCTGGCATGGAGACGTAATTGAAGCCATGGGAATGACCCAGCCCGAGGACGGAGCGAGCTCCTCCCCGAAGTCTGAGGATACAACCAGGGGAGCTACTCCCGGGCAGCCCTGCTGCCAGGCGAGCATAGAGCTTGATGGCTTGTCCCCTGCCACCTTGTTACCCCTTAGCTGCCTGCCCCCGTGGAGTGTGCCGCAGAGGAGAGTGGGTTTACAGCCCTGCTGCTCTGGAAGCACCAGTGCCCCTCCATCTTGTCCAGCCCAGAGGACAAATGAGAACCCCTTCGCTGCACCCTGAAGTAGTAACCCAAAGGGGGCCACTGATGCCTTCAGAAAGTGATGGGCCTTTTCTGTCTCGAGCCACCCTTGCCCGGCCAGAAGGGTGCAGTGGCCAAAAGTGGTCTCTGGGCTTTCCTGGCTTCCTAAGGCTGCGGTTCCTAGTTAGGTCCCAAGAAGCACACTTCCTAGTTCCCAGGCCTGGTGTGTTTTTCATAAATCTATGCCTGGATGTCCGTCCTCCTTCACCTCCTTCTTAAAAGCTTCCTCCCAAGCCCAGCTGAGACGTCCTCCTCCGCAGTCTCCTCAGGTAACATCATCTGCTATTCCGTGCTGCATCTCCCGCATCTCTCCAGTCTACCGTTTACCATGCTCCACTCATTCAGAAACTGTCTGCACAGCTCCTCTCTGTGCAGGGCAGAGGCCAGTCTAGAGACCAGGATACAGCCCAGAAGTGGGCAGCTCTGATGTCCCGTAACTAGTGATCATGGCGTTATCTGTTTATACATCAGCCTCCTCCACGGTACCCCTCTGTCACCTCCCAGACTTCACTGCAAGCTGCCAAAAGCACAGCTTCCACCAAGAAAACCATCCACCCACTACCCACCTGGGGGACAGATAACACTGGGTATTATTCTGCTCCCTAACATTCCAGACCATGACTCTCATGCCCTTAACCCCTGCTCCTGTGAAACAGACCCCTGGGTCTGTCATCTGCAACCTGCCACCACTGCTCTTCCTCCACTGAAACCTGCCACCTGTCCCTCCCTTCTCAGACCAGCTGAGATCCCTGGAGCCATTCATTCACTTTGCTACCAGTCCTCAAAGCTCTTTGCCCTGCTGTTCTTCCATTACTCCCACTGTGAAAAGCCACAGTCCTGGGTTCCACCCCAGCCTGCCTCTCTCCTCTACACCCTGAGGAAGGTGCTAGATTGAATCTGACTTTACCTGGCCAAGTGGTCTGCATTCCCGAGCCCCAGATTTGCTACTCTAGCTTTCTGGCTCCCCATCACTTCCATTCACCCCAGCCCCTTGGTCAGACCTCCATTCTGCTCCAGCTGCCAGGCTCTCCCCACCCCCACTTTGTGGATAACCTCACTTCATATTTCAACAAGGATTAAAAGCCATGTGGAGAGGCACTCTCCTGTGGAGTTCCTTCTTGCCTTAGGGAAGAGTTAGCCCTCTTCCTACCCATGGCCTGTGCAATCCTTCCTGCCTCCTCAGTCGTTCACCAGCTTCCTGCTGTGTGGCTCCAGCCACTCACTCTGGACTCTTTCCCATCAGCAGGTCACTGACAGTCACAAAACAGCCCTCTCTGTTTTGAAAGCACACTGTCCTTTGAGGGCACAGCCTCCCTCATCACGCCTGCCTCTTTCCTCATCACGCAAAGATGTCCGCCGCATTCACCCCTCCTGTTGGCCCACTGCAGGGGCCGCCTCCGCCCTCCCTAGAGCCACCGGTGACTTCTTTGTTGCCAAGTCACTTTCTCCTGTTCCATTGTCCTCTCCACCAGGCAACACCTCACCCTTTGTTCTCTTTTTCAGACATTGTTTTCCTTGGCTCTTCCAACCTCAGTCAAGTAGAGGCAGGGAAAGGGCAATGGGGAGGCCGCATTCTCCACATGTCTCACTTTCCGCCATCTGTCTGTCTCCTTTGTGAACACCTCTTCCTCTGCCCGGCCCTCCCCCTTGAGCCCCGGGAAAGAGCCGTCTAGACAGTGCTGCCTCATAGGTCCTTACGTCCGCCTGTTCCCTCACGCGCTTCCCAGTGGCATCTCCCATCATGGGGACACCGCCTCACGGACCCCCAGGTGTCCTGCGGTTCCCAAATGGCATATCCCAAACTGAGCTTGTCACTTTTCTCCAGAGAGCCCGCTCTTCCTTGCCGTTGTCTGTCTAGTTAATGGCATCACCGTCCACCCAGTCGCCTGAACCAGAACCCCAGCAGGACTGCGTCAGGGTCATGGAACGCAGTGGGCCTTGGAATTGGACCCCAGTTTGAAACCCGGCTCTGCCATACTTGCTGTATGACCTTGGGCAAACCACTTAACCTCTAAGCCTCAGTTTCTTCCTCCATAAAATGAGAATAATGGTAGAACCTAATTCAAGGCTTTGGCAAGAGTGAAACGGAGTGATGCACAGAAAGGCTGGGCCGAGTCGACAAGAGTCGCTGCTACAGCAACAGCGGTGGTTGTTGAGGTTGCTCGATGACTTGCCTCGTCCTTTCCCTTGCCATCATCAGCTGTCCTGGTCGTGCTACCTCTCCAGGAGCTCCCGGCCCCTTCTCTACACCCTACTGCCACTGCTTAAACAGCCTGCAGTGGCTGAACCGTGCCATTGGGCTCAAATCTAGAATCAAACACGGCCTGTGGGGCTCTTGAGGTCTAGTCCCTGCTTAGCCTGCCAGCTCCATCTCTCAGTTCTCCCTGTGGCCTTCCCCGCCCCAAAGAAATCTGTGCTCCAGCTGTCCGAATATTTGCATTCCCTAAATGTTTCGCATGTTCCCGTTTCCCAGCCTTTCTGCTGCTTTTTATCTAGGAAGTGTTGTCTCACTCTTCCCAGGCTAATCCCACTTATGCCTCAGTGCTGGTTTAGGCTCTGCCTCCCCTGGGAAGCACTTCCTGGTGGCCCAGAGCGCTCTGGGCTTTTCCCCATTGCTCTGATCTCTGCCACTCAGCACCGAATAGCCTGTTTGCTTGTTTGTCTCCCCAGCAGATGCAGGGAGCAGAGCGTGGTTGTGCGCAGCTGAGTTCCCAGAGCCCAGCCTGATGCCTCTTAATGTCACGGGTCGAGAAATGATGGTCAGACTATGTGAAAAAGCATAAGAACTTCTGAAGACCAGCCCTGGGTGTGCTTTCCCGACCCTGCCACTTAATTAGCATGTGATCTTGGGGGCCAGTTCCTTATTCTTTCTAAAATCAAGTTTTTGTCTCTGTAAATTGAGAATAATGGCACAGCAAGGGCTGCTGTGGGGATTAAATGAGACAACATGGGGACGTACCAGGCTCGTGGTACATAGCAGAAACTGTGGTTCCATGCTTTTCTCTTTTCACTACAAAATTATACATGATTCCACATCACTCCGTCTACACCGGCCATTTCAGACTTATAACTGCAAAGTCCTTTCTGCGATTGGACCCTCAATTCCTAACAGATGAAAGCAGAGCTGTTCTGGTGCAGAAGAGCAGCAGAGTAAAGGGCCTTCCAGGTCTTGTCCGTCCCCATGGCCTTAGAGCTCTGCCTGCGGCCTTGAACGCCATGGCATGCAGCTGCTCCACACTGGAGTTTCTCACCTGAGCACCTCGATGCCAAGGCATGGCCTCAGTATTGTCCGAGGAAACGGACACACGCCCACTCAGGAGTCCTCATAGTGACCCTGTAACATATATAGATCGGTAGTTTTTCTCTCAGTTTTACAAACAGAGATTGTAAGGTTTAGGAGAATGAGTGATTTCTCCAAGGTCCCACAGTTGTGGTCCACGTCATCTGTAGATCCAGTATGTTGAAAAGATGAGAAAATAAATGTCACCCTCTTTAAGTTGACTCTGAGGTGATGGCAGGCCCTCTTCTCACATCACTTTGCCCGTTTCTCCTCCATTCTGAAATCAGCTGTACATAGGAGAAACAGTGAAGTCATCTGGCCCCAGCACACCACCACTGCCTCATTCCTGTTGGCTTTGGACAACTGCCTTCTGTCTCCCTCTGAATGCCTCCTCTGCCTGCTGATGTCTTGAGGTTAGGTGGCGCTGGTGCCAGAGGTGAGGGGAGAGGGTGGCCCAGGGCCCACAGACAGGTTTTCCCTCTCCTTGTCTGTCGATGCTGAGTGGCAGGGTCCAGCCTCACTCCGCCCCCCTGGGCCTCACCTGGGCAAAGGGGCTTTTTTTACATCTTGCTGTGGAGTCCCTTCTGTGCCGTTGGTCATGCCTTGTGACCGTGATTCCTTGAGGCCAACTAGCAGCCTTCCTATGGGAACTTGGTCCTCTTCAGTGGCACCCATGTGCAGAGTCAGGAGGGCGCACACAGTCCCAGCCCCCGGACCAGTCTGATCCACCATGGCAGTCTCAGAGCCCACATCTTCCTTCTTGAAAGTCCTATATGACGTCATGGCTTTTTTCCCCTACCACCTGCAGAATTGGAGAGAATGCCCCTGCATCCCCACTTTGGTCTCCACTCCAGAATTATTGCCCTCATTTTGCAGATGAGTCCACTGAGACTGAACAAGTGAGTGAACTGCTTAAGCTTATGCCTGGGAGGCAGATCCTGTCCCTTTTGAGTCCTAACCTTTTTAGGCCCTCGATGAACAAGATGTAAAAACCCTACCCTCTGTTGGTGTGACTGCCTCCAGCCCCAGGACATGTACCTATCGGAATGCATTTCATCCGCATTTCTCTAGGGTGAGCAGGCCAGGACTGCCGGGCCCTGCGACTAGCCAGTTGCTGGCAAAACTGGACTCGATGCAGACGTTTCAGGTGTCACATTGTGCCTGCAGCTGCCAGGCCCCTGCTAAAACTGCCTCTTGTATTGGCAGGAAAAGGAGAAGGCCCAGATGGCAGCAGAAGCGCTAAAGCAGGCAAATCATAGTGTTTCTGGAAGCCGGGAGCTGAGGCCTGCCAGGGAGAGGCTCTTGGAGTGGCCCGATCGGGAGCTGGATCGGGTCAACAGCTTTCTGAGCAGCCGTCTACAGGAGATCAAGAACACTGTCAAGGACTCCATCCGGACCAGCTTCAGTATGTGTGAGCTCAGCATGGACAGCAATGGCTTCTCTAAGGAGGGGGCTGCTGAGCCTGAGCCTCAGAGTCTAACCCCCTTAAACTTCAATGGCTCCTCAGAGCAACGGCCTGACATTAACCTTGACCTGTCCCCTTTGACTTTGGGTTCCCCCCAGCACCGTATGTTACAAGCTCCAGGTGAGCCAGTCCCACCATGGGCAGAAATGAGAAAGCCCCACCCACCATGGACAGAGGTGAAGGGCCCCCCTCCTGGTATCATCCCTGAGAATGGGCTGGTGAGGAGACTCAACACCGTGCCCAACTTGTCCCGGATGATCTGGGTCAAGACACCTAAGCCAGGTAACCCTAGCTCTGAGGAGCCAAGCATAAAGGAGGTCCCTGCTTGTAAGCAGGAACTGCCTGAGCCTGTGGCCTCAGGTGGGAAGCCACGGAAGGGCAAGAGACAGGGTAGCCAGGCCAAGAAGACTGATGCGAGCCCAGCTTCCCAGTCCTCAGCCTGCCTTGAGACTCCCAGTGCCAAGGGCCAGAACCCTAATCCCAAGCAGCCAAGCAAGGCCCCGGAGCCTCCTAGAGTGGACAGCTGTGCTGAAGCTGGAGAAAGGAGCCAGGGGACCCGACCAGGACCAGGCTGGGCTGGTAGCCCCAAAGCTGACAAAGAGAAGGGCAGCTCATGGCGAAACTGGCCAAGTGAAGCCAAGGCACGGCCTCTGGAGCAGGAGTCTGTGCAGCCCCCAGGCCCAGCAAGGCCACAGAGTTTGCAACAGGGCAAGGGCCGCAGCCGCCGGAGCCGTAACAAGCAGGAAAAGTCAGCCTCCTCCTTGGGTGAGTGCACCAGGAACTGAGTGAGCCCCACCCAGCCAGGCCACGGGGTGGAGGGCAGCCCTTACACGTGAGCAGCATTGCCCCACGAGTGACCCAGAGGCTGCCGCGAGCCCTGAGCCCTCCTGGCTATGTCTTCCTAGACGATGTGTTCCTGCCCAAGGACATGGATGGGGTGGAGATGGATGAGACTGACCGGGAGGTGGAATACTTCAAGAGGTAAGTGTGAGGCCGCCAGGCCTACCCCCACCACCACCACACACGCACACCCAAGCCTCTCAGGCCGCATCCACCATTTGTCCTCGGAGGGAGGGCTCCCCCAGCCCTCCACTACCCCAGGCTCTCTCACCAGCCTATCTGCTGGAACCCAGGTAGCCAGGATGGTTTGGCAGGATGGACCACGTAGGAAGATGCAAGGGACAGGGAGCAGGAGGTATGTCAGGCCCCAGGGACAAGGGCTTTCTTCAGTCTTCCTCATCTGCACTTCCTCTGCTCTGCCTGGGTTGAGTTTGAGGGGCACAGTCTAGGTTGGGAGAGAGAGCCCTATACATACAGTCGGGTGATAAGAGCTGTCAGAGGAGTAAGGGCATGGGGCTCGGGCCTAGGAGGGGCCAGGCAGAGGGATGGGGTGGCAAGGGCGGCCCTCAGCAAAGAGGCAGTAACCAGACTGAAACCTGAGGAGGAGGAATGAGTGGACCAGATTTGTCCTCAAAAAGGCTCTGAGGACAGGGACATCATCCTTGGAGGAAGAGAAGGCATCCCACTATAGCTGGAGTAAACTACAGGCTGAGGAGGCAGGCTGTATCCTAAGGCGGTGACACTCTTCACACCCTGCCCCCGAGGCTTGTGGGCACCTCATCCAGGCAGCCCCATACGGCTAGACCCCAGCTTTCCTCAGTGGCCAGGGCACACGGGTCTGCGCGAGGGAACCTCTGATCGTGCTTCTCTGGCATCTCCCAAACCCAACAGGTTCTGTTTGGATTCTGCAAAGCAGACCCGCCAGAAAGTTGCTGTGAACTGGACCAACTTCAGCCTCAAGAAAAGCACTGCCAGCACAGCTCAGTGAGGTATAGAGACCCCTTCAAGCGTTGTGTGCAGCCCCTCTTCCCATGCTTGGCCACCTTTTGTGCCGCTATCAGGCCATTTCATGCTCTAGGGCACAGGGAACTGGACTAGGTGCTTGGCCGGCCCATCTCTTCACCTGCCCCTGTGCCTGAAGGGACCTTCCAGCACTGCCATCCCCTGGAGCTCTCACGGCCAGGCCTCTAACTTCCCTCACCAGCTGCCTCAAAAAGCGCCCAGGTAGCCATGGGCCTCAGGGCTGCCCCCACCACTGACGTCACCAGCCTTGGTTGAATCTCATCTGCCTGGCCTAGCGCCTCCATGCAAACTGCCAAGATGCTTCCCAGAGGAAGTCATGCAGAGCAGACCTGCCCCCAAGGGAGCACTGCGAGGCCAGTCACGCTAGCCCAAGGCCTCGGAAGTCACTTAGGCCTAGAGGATAGGTGGGCCCTCTTCCTCAAACAGGACAGGTGCCACGGGGAGCCTGGTGGTGAAGCTTCTCCTGGAAGAACAACCCGGCCCAGCCGCACTCCGGCCTCCCCTCGCAGCCAGCTGCACAGGGGTCCTTTTGTCTGAAATGCTGACACATCAGGTGATGTTTCAAGCTGAAAACAGAAAACTGAGAAGGCGGAGGACTGGGAACCAAGGACAGAGGAGAAGACTGCCCGGCTGGCTGGCCTAGGTCCTGGGCTTAGGGCTTAGAGGCTGTGCGATGCCATAGTTCACCCTAAGGCGCATCCCTGGAGTCCCTTTAAGGCAGGAGGCAGCTGGCTCAGGTGGGCTGAGCTCACTCTTCAGGAGGACATCCTCACTAGTCTTCCTCCTCCTTTTCCCACTGCCAGGGCAGCAGACTTCCTGGATCCTTTTGAGTCAGGATCCTGCAGCCCTTGACACTAGCCTCAGCCTCCCAGGGGCAGCCTTCAGGGCTGGGCTCCCCACAGCGCCTTCGTACTAACTCAGATTCAGGCCTGTGCTCAGACTCCCTCCAGCCCCTCTGCTCTGTGGGTCTGAACTCCGTGACCCTTTGCCAGCTCCTGCCCCCAGGAGCTTCTGCCAGAACCAGGGCACCCTCGTGCCTTTCTTCACCACCTCCACAAGAACCAGGAGCTACAAGAACCCTGGGCACCTTCATCCATTGCCCTTCTGAGAGAAAACAAGTCACACACCCGTGCCACAGCCCAGCGTCCCTGTCACATAGGAAACCTCATCCAGCCATCTTCTCCCGCTCCCTTTTGGCTCATCTCTTTCTCAAGACAGGATTCTCTGCACCAATAAATGCTCTCCTTTGAGCTTCTCCAGCTCTCCATAGCCTTGACTGTGCGCCCCGAGCGCGTGAGAAAGCAGTGCTGGTAGACCGGGAACCCAGTCCAGGCAGGTGCCTAGAGCCTGAGGCAGGAGTCTCAGCACACAGCAGAGGCTGGGCTCCTCCTCCCCAGCCTGCAGCAGAGGGTTGTGGGTTCCTCACGTGGTGTCCTCATTCCTTGAGATGTAAGATGATGTTCACTGGAGCTGCAACTGGGTCTTAACTTCTGATGGAGATGACTGGGAAAGTCTGTTCAGTGTTTTCAGCCCAGGGGACAAAAATAGTAGGCAACTGTTCTGCCTCCATAGGGTCCTGTGGGGATTCAGGGCCAGCACGGGGGGTGCCTAGACTGGGGGCCGTGGCTTACCATGTGGCCATGCTCTTCTGTTTTCTCAGGCCTTGCCAGATCAACCTTCTTAAGGGTGTCTTGAGACCCCAACTGCCAGCTGAAGGTCTACAGTTTTCTCCATCACATCCCCACCTACATGCCCAAGACCCCACCCCCACTCCATGCCATCCAGGACCAACCAAAAGCTGAATAGATGCCGTTCATGCTGGGGCCCCTCAGGATCTCCGCAGAGCCGCTTCCTGGTGCTACGCAGCCTCCACACTCAAGAGCCCGGGGGCTGGGCTGGCCTGTGGGCTTGGGGGCTGATGGTACTGCTGGCCCAACACTGCTCTCTGTGTTTGTTGTTTTGTTTTTGTTTTACTTGTTTTTTTCAATTCTTTTGATACTGTGAAGATCTTTCCTGCCGAAAGATAAAGCAACATTTGGACAGAGAGTTGGTGTGTTGATTGATGGTTTACTCGTCTGGGTGGGGAGTGAGGGTAAAGGATGCACTCAGGAGCATTGGAGTCTGCCTCAGTCATTGATCTTGAGCATGTGCTACCTGTCGAGGTTGGCATCGATTCCACTTAATCCCCTCAGCAATGCTTAGTGGGACTGTTACCCCATTTTACAGATGCAGAAATTAAAGCTAAATCAGGAAAGAGACTACTGAGCACAATTTGCCCAACTAGGATCCCCAGTGACACAATGGTAAAGAATCCACCTGCCAATGTAGGAGATGCAAGGGACCGGGGTTCGATCCCTGGAGTAGGAATGGCAACCCACTCCAATATTCTTGCTGGAAAATTTCATGGACAGAGGAGCCTTGTGGGCTACCATCCATGGGGTTCATAAAGAGTCAGACAAGACTGAGCACACACACAGGAAAAGAGCACAGGCCTGTAGGCATCTGTGCCAGAGGACTCTGGCCAGCCTCAGAAGCCCCTTCTCCACATGGTGTCTGTTTCCCTCCCCCTAAGAGTGGTTGGTTGGAAGGGTGGACGTGGTCTCTGCAGCTTTAAAAATGGCCTGTAGGCATCTTTGTGTCAAAAAGTGGTCTTAACTTCTGATGGAGATGACGGGGTCCAGTGCTTTCAGCCCAGGGGAGAAAAATAGTAGGCAACTGTTCTGCCTCCATAGGGTCCTGTGGGGATTCAGGGCCAGCACGGGGGGTGCCTAGACTGGGGGCCGTGGCTTACCATGTGGCCATGCTCTTCTGTTTTCTCAGGCCTTGCCAGATCAACCTTCTTAAGGGTGTCTTGAGACCCCAACTGCCAGCTGAAGGTCTACAGTTTTCTCCATCACATCCCCACCTACATGCCCAAGACCCCACCCCCACTCCATGCCATCCAGGACCAACCAAAAGCTGAATAGATGCCGTTCATGCTGGGGCCCCTCAGGATCTCCGCAGAGCCGCTTCCTGGTGCTACGCAGCCTCCACACTCAAGAGCCCGGGGGCTGGGCTGGCCTGTGGGCTGGGGGGCTGATGGTACTGCTGGCCCAACACTGCTCTCTGTGTTTGTTGTTTTGTTTTTGTTTTACTTGTTTTTTTCAATTCTTTTGATACTGTGAAGATCTTTCCTGCCGAAAGATAAAGCAACATTTGGACAGAGAGTTGGTGTGTTGATTGATGGTTTACTCGTCTGGGTGGGGAGTGAGGGTAAAGGATGCACTCAGGAGCATTGGAGTCTGCCTCAGTCATTGATCTTGAGCATGTGCTACCTGTCGAGGTTGGCATCGATTCCACTTAATCCCCTCAGCAATGCTTAGTGGGACTGTTACCCCATTTTACAGATGCAGAAATTAAAGCTAAATCAGGAAAGAGACTACTGAGCACAATTTGCCCAACTAGGATCCCCAGTGACACAATGGTAAAGAATCCACCTGCCAATGTAGGAGATGCAAGGGACCGGGGTTCGATCCCTGGAGTAGGAATGGCAACCCACTCCAATATTCTTGCTGGAAAATTTCATGGACAGAGGAGCCTTGTGGGCTACCATCCATGGGGTTCATAAAGAGTCAGACAAGACTGAGCACACACACAGGAAAAGAGCACAGGCCTGTAGGCATCTGTGCCAGAGGACTCTGGCCAGCCTCAGAAGCCCCTTCTCCACATGGTGTCTGTTTCCCTCCCCCTAAGAGTGGTTGGTTGGAAGGGTGGACGTGGTCTCTGCAGCTAATGTGAGAAGGTATTAGGAAGGCCTGAGACCTTTGTGGACTGTGTGTGCACCTGGAGCCTGGATTAGTGGAGTTGTCAGGGGAAGGGGGATAGGTAAAGGTACACGTGGAGTTTTATAAATTGGAGGTGAGTTTACAATGGGAATGGATGTGTAGCCTAAGTACTTGAGAATAATGAACTCTTCTGTAAAGCAAACTATCTCATCTCCTGCTCCCCACCACGGATCTGGTTTGTAAATTCAGGTTTTAATATAGGTTTGCTAGAAATGTCTCACACACACTTTTGTCCCAAACCCTCACCTCCTATGTCATTTTCTCTACTAAAACAACTCAGCTTGAGCTCATACACTGGGCTCCCACCCTGCAATTGCATTATCAGAGCTGTGTAAAATTCTGCTTCATCATAGCAAAGTTGCAGGTCAGAGCAAGCAGCTGCTTTACCCACAAAGAAAGCTCTATAAATGACATTCTGGGTCTTCCACGCCCGGCTCCTGCCTCTGGCACACTCCAGCCACACCTGATGACTTCAGTCTCCAGTTAGGTCTGGCACCCTTGGGGCTCCTGGCTTACTCACTTGTTTCCATTTTCCCAGAGAATACTTTCTTATGAATACCACCTAATCCTTCACATCCCAGCTGAGAAGCCATTCTTTACAGTTTGCCCTGCCTTTACGCTAATTCCAAAAGTGGCACCTGTGTGTCTTACGAGATTTCTAAAACTCAAGACCAGTTATCTATCTTTTCTCACCTAATCTCTAAACTCCTCACAAGCCAGGGTTGTATCTTGTTCACCATTTCTTTGCTTCAGCACTGTGTACAATGGGCTTCCCTGGTAGCTCAGCTGGTAAAGAATCCGCCTGTGGGAGCCTCAGTTTGATTCCTGGGTCGGGAAGATCCCCTGGAGAAGGGATAGGCTACCCACTCCAGTATTCTTGGGCTTCCCCTGGTGGCTCAGACGTTGAAGAGTTCACCT
Organism: Tragulus kanchil; assembly: GCA_022376925.1. Classification (NCBI taxonomy): domain Eukaryota; kingdom Metazoa; phylum Chordata; class Mammalia; order Artiodactyla; family Tragulidae; genus Tragulus; species Tragulus kanchil. Next base: position 71,277,989 of record JAIOJX010000029.1, on the reverse strand, counting down.
GCAGTGTGGGAAGCCTGGGTTAGAAGGATCCCCTGGAGAAGGGAATACCCACTCCAGTGAGGCTACCCACTCTAGTATTCTTGCCTGGGGAAGTCCATGGGGTCACAAAGAGTCGAACACGACTGAGCGACTTGACTGATTTTGCACAATGCCCAGGACACACTCATATTTAATATACAAAGGAAGAAAGGAAGGAACAGCACTATTCTATCACTCCTCTTTAGAAGTCCCCAGTGACACTGAGATTACCCTGCATGCTCTCGGTCTACCTTTCCAGCTTAACTGTGCCTGCCCTACCCTACACAGCCACGTGAGCTCTTTGTTCACCGAGGAACTTGGGCCTGGCCAGAACCTGACTCCTGCTAGGCCCTCTATCTGGAAGCCTCTCCCTCTCCTGCCCTCCCAGCTCTGAGATTCCACACTTTGACTTCAGATGCAGGTCTCCTCGAAGTCTTCCCTGGTTTCCCACTCTCTGAGCTCTGTTAACAACATTTACAATAATAACCGTTTACAGGGGCTTCCCTGGTGGTCCTGTGGGTAAGGACAGCGCCTTGCAGTGCAAGGGGCTCCAGTTCGCTTCCTGGCCTGGGAAGATCCCACGTGCCGTGGAGCAGCTGGACGGATGTGTCCAATTACCGAGCCGGAGCTCTGGAGCGCATGCGCCCAGAGCCGGTGCTCTGCGGCAACAGAGGCCACTGCGATGGGAGGCCCACATGGGCCAAAGAACAAAGATAGATGAAAATGGACAAATGAAAGACCAATAGAAGTGGCCCGCCTGCTCCCCTCCTCACCCCACCCTCACCAAAATAAATAAATAAATAAATCTTTAAAAAAAAAAAAAAAAAGCTTCTCTACCTCTTAAAAAAAATAAATAAATAACCGTTTACACACATACACAGGCCCTCAGTTTAAAACCTGTCATCGTTTTGTTTATCCCTCACCACTCTGAACACGGGTGTCTCACACAGATGAGCACACCAGTCAGCGGCAGCGTGTGCTGAGTCACTTACCCCGCAAGCCCCATTCTGCCCTGCCCCCCTCGACCTGTGCCGGCTCATGGGGGCTGGCCAGAGAGCGGGCCGTGGGCCCTGCGTGCCGGGTCGCAGAGTTCCAGCCACGAGAGGGCGCAGGGGCCGCTAATGGGGGCGTGCCGGTGACGTCACGCCCCGGGCGAGGCTGGGCACCCAGCAGGCCTCCCTGTTCGCGAGTGGCGGTTTCCCTGGTTCTGCCCAGCTCGGTTTGAGCTACTGGCGCGTGCTCCAAATCTCCCAGCGTCACATACGCCTTGCCTGACGCTTTAACCCTCGGTTCTAGTCCGGGCAACAGCTACGCAGCCCCCTAGAGGGGCAGGGACTCCGCGCCACAAGACTGGCGCTCAGGAGAAAGTTTGTCCCTTTTCGCGATCCGGCACCAAGAGACCGTTGCTAGGCGCCGACGTCCGCTTCCTCACATCTGATTGGGTCTCATCGTGGGCGGGGCGTGGGTTCACCGTGGTGCGCATGCGCTCAGCAAAGGATGGCGGACTCGGAACCCGAGCGGAAGGTGGGAGCGCGGCTGGGGTCCGCGAGGGTGGCGAGCGATGGTGAAGGTTGGGATCCGGGTCTGACTCGTGTGTGTCTTCAGCGGGCTCGCACTGAGGAGGCTACAGCCACAGGAAGCCGCTCGAGGCAGAGGATGAGGACGACGAGGACTACGTACCATACGTGCCGTTGCGACAGCGCCGGCAGCTGCTGGTGAGGGCGCTGAGAGGTCCGTGGAGCAGCTGGACGGATGTGTCCAATTACCGAGCTGGAGCTCTGGAGCGCAGGCGCCCAGAGCCGGTGCTCTGCGGCAACAGAGGCCACTGCGATGGGAGGCCCACATGGGCCAAAGAACAAAGATAGATGAAAATGGACAAATGAAAGACCAATAGAAGTGGCCCGCCTGCTCCCCTCCTCACCCCACCCTCACCAAAATAAATAAATAAATAAATCTTTAAAAAAAAAAAAAAAAAGCTTCTCTACCTCTTAAAAAAAATAAATAAATAACCGTTTACACACATACACAGGCCCTCAGTTTAAAACCTGTCATCGTTTTGTTTATCCCTCACCACTCTGAACACGGGTGTCTCACACAGATGAGCACACCAGTCAGCGGCAGCGTGTGCTGAGTCACTTACCCCGCAAGCCCCATTCTGCCCTGCCCCCCTCGACCTGTGCCGGCTCATGGGGGCTGGCCAGAGAGCGGGCCGTGGGCCCTGCGTGCCGGGTCGCAGAGTTCCAGCCACGAGAGGGCGCAGGGGCCGCTAATGGGGGCGTGCCGGTGACGTCACGCCCCGGGCGAGGCTGGGCACCCAGCAGGCCTCCCTGTTCGCGAGTGGCGGTTTCCCTGGTTCTGCCCAGCTCGGTTTGAGCTACTGGCGCGTGCTCCAAATCTCCCAGCGTCACATACGCCTTGCCTGACGCTTTAACCCTCGGTTCTAGTCCGGGCAACAGCTACGCAGCCCCCTAGAGGGGCAGGGACTCCGCGCCACAAGACTGGCGCTCAGGAGAAAGTTTGTCCCTTTTCGCGATCCGGCACCAAGAGACCGTTGCTAGGCGCCGACGTCCGCTTCCTCACATCTGATTGGGTCTCATCGTGGGCGGGGCGTGGGTTCACCGTGGTGCGCATGCGCTCAGCAAAGGATGGCGGACTCGGAACCCGAGCGGAAGGTGGGAGCGCGGCTGGGGTCCGCGAGGGTGGCGAGCGATGGTGAAGGTTGGGATCCGGGTCTGACTCGTGTGTGTCTTCAGCGGGCTCGCACTGAGGAGGCTACAGCCACAGGAAGCCGCTCCGAGGCAGAGGATGAGGACGACGAGGACTACGTACCATACGTGCCGTTGCGACAGCGCCGGCAGCTGCTGGTGAGGGCGCTGAGAGGTCGCGGGAGGAATGAGGGCAGGAGATGGAGGTTTGGCGATGCTTGGGGGGGTGGGGGGGGGGCCGGCCTCGTGGGGGTCGGGGTGGCCCCGGGTTTGCAGAGTCAGGCGTCAGTCCACGGGAGCTTGGTGCCCGGGCAAACGAGAAACTGGCAATCTGATCTGAGGGGTGGGGCAACTCTGCGCCTCGGGGCACAGGACCGCCTCCCAAAAGCCAGGATACTGACGCAGGCCCCCGGGCCCGATGCCCCGCTGTGCGTTGGGCTGGGCTCTGAGGGACACTGGTGGGTTGAACCTCAGCTCCAGAAGCTGCTGCAGCGGAGGCGCAAGGGAGCTGCAGAAGAGGAGCAGCAGGACAGCGGCAGCGAGGCCCGAGGAGACGAGGACGACATCCCGTTGGGTCCTCAGTCCAATGTCAGCCTCTTGGATCAGCACCAGCATCTTAAAGAGAAGGCCGAAGGTGGGCTGGGCAGAGGCGGAAGGCTGAGCTTGGTGCACTGCTGCGGTGTCTTTCTGACACCTGCTTCCTTTGTCAGCCCGCAAGGAGTCTGCCAAAGAGAAGCAGCTGAAGGAAGAGGAGAAGATCCTGGAGAGTGTGGCTGAGGGTCGAGGTATGACTGTAGCCAGGGCAGAGAGGAGGTGAACTGAGCCTCCTCTCTCAACCCCAAGCATGTTATATTCAAAGGGCCTGGCCTCTGCGAAGCAGGAGCCAGCCTTGAGCCACATCTGTTTTCTCAGCCTTGATGTCAGTGAAGGAGATGGCTAAGGGAATCACATACGACGATCCGATCAAAACTAGGTATGTCTTTCCTGTCTGGAAAGTCGATCACTTTTACTTGGGATGGTACATGGCTGAGACTGGAAGGGACACCCCCGAAGTCAGCTGTGCCCAGGTCTCATGACCGTTGTCACCCACCCACAGTTGGACTCCACCCCGTTACGTCCTGAATATGTCTGAAGAGCGGCACGAACGTGTACGGAAGAAGTACCACATCTTGGTGGAAGGAGATAGCATCCCACCACCCATCAAGAGCTTCAAGGAAATGAAATTTCCTGCAGGTGCCTGGGAGCTGGAAGCAGCAGCATATTATATATATTTTTTGGCATGCAGAGTCTTTGTTGCAACACACAGGTGTCTCTAGTTGGCGCTAGCAGAGGCTGCTCTTTGTTATAGAGCCCAGGCTCCTCATTGTGGAGCTTCTCTCATTGCAGAGCCCAGGCTCTAGGTGCTCAGGCTTCCATTGTTGCGACACACAGGCTCCGTCGTTGCGGTGTGGGGCTTCATTCGTTGTGGCACACAGGCTAGTTGTTGCACACAGGCTTCAGTTGCTCCACAGCTGTGTTTTGCAGGCATCTTCCTGGGCAGGTGATCACTCCCTCTCTGAGGGACACTGTGAAGAGGAGCGGAGGCGCAAGGGAGCTGCAGAAGAGGAGCACAGGACAGCGAGGGCCCGAGGAGACGAGGACGACATCCCGTTGGGTCCTCAGTCCAATGTCAGCCTCTTGGATCAGCACCAGCATCTTAAAGAGAAGGCCGAAGGTGGGCTGGGCAGAGGCGGAAGGCTGAGCTTGGTGCACTGCTGCGGTGTCTTTCTGACACCTGCTTCCTTTGTCAGCCCGCAAGGAGTCTGCCAAAGAGAAGCAGCTGAAGGAAGAGGAGAAGATCCTGGAGAGTGTGGCTGAGGGTCGAGGTATGACTGTAGCCAGGGCAGAGAGGAGGTGAACTGAGCCTCCTCTCTCAACCCCAAGCATGTTATATTCAAAGGGCCTGGCCTCTGCGAAGCAGGAGCCAGCCTTGAGCCACATCTGTTTTCTCAGCCTTGATGTCAGTGAAGGAGATGGCTAAGGGAATCACATACGACGATCCGATCAAAACTAGGTATGTCTTTCCTGTCTGGAAAGTCGATCACTTTTACTTGGGATGGTACATGGCTGAGACTGGAAGGGACACCCCCGAAGTCAGCTGTGCCCAGGTCTCATGACCGTTGTCACCCACCCACAGTTGGACTCCACCCCGTTACGTCCTGAATATGTCTGAAGAGCGGCACGAACGTGTACGGAAGAAGTACCACATCTTGGTGGAAGGAGATAGCATCCCACCACCCATCAAGAGCTTCAAGGAAATGAAATTTCCTGCAGGTGCCTGGGAGCTGGAAGCAGCAGCATATTATATATATTTTTTGGCATGCAGAGTCTTTGTTGCAACACACAGGTGTCTCTAGTTGGCGCTAGCAGAGGCTGCTCTTTGTTATAGAGCCCAGGCTCCTCATTGTGGAGCTTCTCTCATTGCAGAGCCCAGGCTCTAGGTGCTCAGGCTTCCATTGTTGCGACACACAGGCTCCGTCGTTGCGGTGTGGGGCTTCATTCGTTGTGGCACACAGGCTAGTTGTTGCACACAGGCTTCAGTTGCTCCACAGCGTGTAGCATCTTCCTGGACCAGGGATCACTCCCCTCTCCCCTTGTTGGCAGGTGGATTCCTATCCATTGCAGCACCACATTCTGTGAGGATGTGAGGTTGCTTCCTAGCCCCTGCTGAGCCCAGCAACTGCTACATCGGGTCTAGTCAGTGGGGAAGAAGGAATGTGTCTTTATGCTTCTTTTTCAGTTGTGCAACTGTTCGTGTGTCGTAATCTCTGCCATTGGGGAGCTTGGTGGGCAAGTGATGATGACCTTAAACAGACCTAGATAGGAGCCCTGCCTCCACATAGCCTAGAGGCATTGGACAAGTTTGTGTGTCTTTCTTTCGTTCTTTCTTAGTTTCATCATGTGTAACCTGAGTGGCATAGTGCCAGGTTTCTAGGCTTCAGGGGCCTGTGTCTCTCATCCAGTGAAACACAAGAGTGATGCCAGGTTGTTTTCTGTAGCCATCCTGAGAGGCCTGAAGAAGAAGGGCATCCACCACCCAACACCCATTCAGATCCAGGGAATTCCCACCATGTGAGTAGGAGCCTGGAAGTCCTGGGGAGGAGCGTTCGCTGCATGAGGAGCAGTGCTTGCATTCCACTGAACTGACCCGCAGGACTCCTTTCTCTCACCAGTTTATCCGGCCGTGACATGATAGGCATAGCCTTTACGGGTTCTGGCAAGACACTGGTGTTCACGTTGCCTGTCATCATGTTCTGCCTGGAGCAAGAGAAGAGGTTACCTTTCTCTAAGCGTGAAGGGCCCTATGGGCTCATTATCTGCCCCTCGGTAAGACAGGCTGGCCGGGAGGGGAGGGTGCAGACGGGGCCAGCTGCTGGTGCCAGCCGCTGCCCCATCCCTGCAGCGGGAGCTGGCCCGGCAGACCCACGGCATTTTGGAGTACTACTGCCGCCTGCTGCAAGAAGACAGCTCGCCGCTGCTGCGCTGTGCCCTCTGCATCGGGGGCATGTCCGTCAAAGAGCAGATGGAGACCATCCGGCGGTGAGTTTTCGTACCACGCCAGAGCCCCTAGACCAGCCAGAAGACCCTTTGCTTTAGCTACGCAGCAGATTCTTGTGGAGGCCCAGCCCTTAGGGAGCCCCCAGTCTAGGGGGGAGGTTGGTTGGGGCAGAGGGAGGGAAGACAGCAGATGAAACGGCAGGCCGAGGAGTTGGGGCATTCCAGGCGGAAGGCACAAGGGTGAGGGGCCTGGGGCATCCAGGAAGGTCAGGATTGTGCAGTGTGATCCATCGGGGCGAGGCCTATTCCCTTGTGAGGATGTGAGGTTGCTTCCTAGCCCCTGCTGAGCCCAGCAACTGCTACATCGGGTCTAGTCAGTGGGAAGAAGGAATGTGTCTTTATGCTTCTTTTTCAGTTGTGCAACTGTTCGTGTGTCGTAATCTCTGCCATTGGGGAGCTTGGTGGGCAAGTGATGATGACCTTAAACAGACCTAGATAGGAGCCCTGCCTCCACATAGCCTAGAGGCATTGGACAAGTTTGTGTGTCTTTCTTTCGTTCTTTCTTAGTTTCATCATGTGTAACCTGAGTGGCATAGTGCCAGGTTTCTAGGCTTCAGGGCCTGTGTCTCTCATCCAGTGAAACACAAGAGTGATGCCAGGTTGTTTTCTGTAGCCATCCTGAGAGGCCTGAAGAAGAAGGGCATCCACCACCCAACACCCATTCAGATCCAGGGAATTCCCACCATGTGAGTAGGAGCCTGGAAGTCCTGGGGAGGAGCGTTCGCTGCATGAGGAGCAGTGCTTGCATTCCACTGAACTGACCCGCAGGACTCCTTTCTCTCACCAGTTTATCCGGCCGTGACATGATAGGCATAGCCTTTACGGGTTCTGGCAAGACACTGGTGTTCACGTTGCCTGTCATCATGTTCTGCCTGGAGCAAGAGAAGAGGTTACCTTTCTCTAAGCGTGAAGGGCCCTATGGGCTCATTATCTGCCCCTCGGTAAGACAGGCTGGCCGGGAGGGGAGGGTGCAGACGGGGCCAGCTGCTGGTGCCAGCCGCTGCCCCATCCCTGCAGCGGGAGCTGGCCCGGCAGACCCACGGCATTTTGGAGTACTACTGCCGCCTGCTGCAAGAAGACAGCTCGCCGCTGCTGCGCTGTGCCCTCTGCATCGGGGGCATGTCCGTCAAAGAGCAGATGGAGACCATCCGGCAGTGAGTATACGTACCCCACGCCAGAGCCCCTAGACCAGCCAGAAGACCCTTTGCTTTAGCTACGCAGCAGATTCTTGTGGAGGCCCAGCCCTTAGGGAGCCCCCAGTCTAAGGGGGAGGTTGGTTGGGACAGAGGGAGGGAAGACAGCAGATGAAACGGCAGGCCGAGGAGTTGGGGCATTCCAGGCGGAAGGCACAAGGGTGAGGGGCCTGGGGCATCCAGGAAGGTCAGGATTGTGCAGTGTGATCCATCGAGGAGGCTGAGGCTCTGGGGCCTGGTGGACCTATGCCCTCTCCACACAGTGCAGTTCCCCACAGATACCGCATCACTGCATGTCCAGGGTTACAGACAGGCCAAACCCAGTCCCTGTAGGCGTTGCTAGTCAGAAAAGGTACAAATGTGAAAACGATGAGTTCAGTATACCAGGAAAGAAATCCCACTGAGGCCTACCAAGGGAGTTCTGGAAGCACGGGCTGAGGCTGTCTGAAGATTCAGCAGCACTCCTAGGAGCGGAGGAGTGACCAGGGGACAGGGTGTGTGAGGCGGAGGTGACCACGTGGCCAGGGTGGAGCAGAGGAGGCTGCCGCGGTCTCCAGGAGAGCCATGTTCTATCCGTAGAGCAAGGAGGGACCGTGAGGAGAAACGGGAGGAGTCGGAGTGCCGGCCTCTCGGTGGGGCGGAGCGGGTGGCTCTCCCCTCATTGTCTCTCCTTGGTCCCCAGCGGTGTGCACATGATGGTGGCCACCCCAGGGCGCCTCATGGATCTCCTGCAGAAGAAGATGGTCAGCCTGGACATCTGTCGCTACCTGGCCCTGGACGAGGCTGACCGCATGATTGACATGGGCTTCGAAGGTGACATCCGTACCATCTTCTCCTACTTTAAGGTGCCCTTCCCCACGTGGCCAGGACATTCCTGCCACCATCCCCCTGCACACCACACTCTCCTCTGGAGGGTCCTGAGGCCATGCCCTGCCCGCCCACTGTCCCAGCCAGCCTCCCTAGCCCCCATGTGCCCTCTTTCTCCTCAGGGCCAGCGACAGACCCTCCTCTTCAGTGCCACCATGCCTAAGAAGATCCAGAACTTTGCCAAGAGCGCCCTGGTAAAGCCTGTCACAATTAACGTGGGACGTGCCGGAGCAGCCAGCCTGGATGTCATACAGGTGGGCAAGCACTCCTGGGAGGCTCTCTCCCCAGGGAGGGACGGGTCTGACGAGGCTCCCTTGAACCGATCAGAGCCAGGTGGGAGAGCCACCTTGTGGGACTGGTGGTTCCATTCACCACCTCAGCTCTTAGCAGGAAGCCTTCTGAGGGTGCCCAGCCCTGGGCAAGAGGCTTCTGGTCACCTCCTGGCCAGGACTGGAGACCCGTCCTCTGTGGCAGGGCCAGGGCTGGTGAGCCTGTTCTCAGGACCACCTGACCTGAGCCTGGTGGTGGCAGGAAGTGGAGTACGTGAAGGAGGAAGCCAAGATGGTGTACCTGCTCGAGTGCCTGCAGAAGACACCGCCCCCCGTGAGTGCCGCCCGCCAGGCTGGCCCAGGGGTAGCATGCTGGGGGAATGTCGCGGGGGTGCCCAGGAGTCAGCCCTTGTGACCAGAGCTGGCCTTTCTGGACAGGTGCTCATCTTTGCGGAGAAGAAAGCAGATGTGGATGCCATCCATGAGTACCTGCTGCTCAAGGGGGTCGAGGCTGTGGCCATCCATGGGGGCAAAGGTCAGGGCGGGATCACCATGGACCCCACTGCTGCGGCAGCCCCTCATCTCATCCCTTCCCCTCCTGGGCTGGCCTGCCACTCCTCCCAGACAGCTGCTGTCACTCTAACAGTGCCTGCCTGGCCCTTTTCAGACCAAGAGGAACGGACCAAGGCTATTGAGGCGTTCCGAGAGGGCAAGAAGGATGTGCTAGTGGCCACGGATGTAGCCTCCAAGGGCTTGGACTTCCCTGCCATCCAGCACGTCATCAATTACGACATGCCTGAAGAGATCGAGAACTATGGTCGGGTATCTGGGGAGCCGGGGTTGCGGGCTCAGCCGCAGCCCCCGGGCGGTGGGCCGGACGCTCTGTTCCCTCTCTCTGCAGTGCACCGTATTGGCCGCACCGGGCGCTCCGGGAACACAGGCATCGCCACTACCTTCATCAACAAGGCCTGTGGTGAGTCTGCCACCGAGGCCACCGCAGCTGTCGCGTGGGCCCTCCACCTGTGACCACTCGGGTTCTGGCGGCAGGCCCAGGGTTGGACCTCATGGTTCCCCACATCTCCACAGATGAGTCTGTGCTGATGGATCTCAAAGCCCTGCTGCTGGAGGCCAAGCAGAAGGTTCCGCCCGTCCTGCAAGTCCTGCACTGTGGGGACGAGTCTATGCTGGACATCGGAGGTGACGCAGAGGGAGGACCCTCGTCTGGTAGGGGTGGTTGAGAATACTGTGGAACAAGTCTACGCTACCTCTCAGTGGATTGGGGGCCCACAGGGGGCCAAGGTCTGGGGCCCAGAAGTTGGCCCCATTGTCATGCTGAGCCTCCCTCCCCCGGTGCCCCATTCCTCCAGGAGAGCGTGGCTGTGCCTTCTGTGGGGGCCTGGGCCATCGGATCACCGACTGCCCCAAACTCGAGGCTATGCAGACGAAGCAGGTCAGCAACATCGGCCGCAAGGACTACCTGGCCCACAGCTCCATGGACTTCTGAGCTGGCTGCCACCCCTCCTTCTCTCCAAGGGGCCTCTGTCCCTGGGGCTCCAGCCACCTCCCACACACCTCCGCCCCGTGGACAGGAAGCCGGCATCCTCAGCCCAGCTGGCCTGGGTTGCGCCAGGCTGGACCTGGCTGCCTGCTCCCCGTGCCCCCCAGAATTACTATTTTTATTCCCCTTTACCCTACCTGCCATTAAAGCACAAACCTTTCTGGTCTCCGCCTCTGTGTTTCACCTTGTCCGCCCCGTGCTCCCTGGAAAGGCGTCACCCTCTGACCTCCAGCGCCCCTCTGAGCTGGGGTGTTGGCATCTCCCACCACCGCTGCCAACAAAAGGAGCTGACTACTTGGGGTCCTCTATGGGGGCTTAGGAGATTTCCTCTAGCCTACCTGGATTTGTGACTCAGAAAGACCACCTTGATGAACCAAAGAGAGAGGGTGGATTGGGTTTTCTGGTCTTTCTGATTAGCTGTTCTAACCTCCAGCCGTGCCCCAGCCTCCCTCTTTGCGTCAGTGTATAACGCTCGTGGGGCTTCTCCTAAGGGCCTTTGGAGACTTCCTGCCTCAGGCTCCCTGCCCACGCAAGCTCCCAGTAGGGAACCCTCTGCTCTGTTTGCCAAGGGGGCACAAAGGCCACAGGACGGCCACTCAGGCCGCAGGCACCCACTGACCCAGCTCTGTGCCCAGCTGTCTGTTGGGCTCGGGACCCAGATGAGCCAGGCAGTGTCTTCCAGGAGGTTCACAGGTGGATGGGACGGAGGTCAGCCACGACTAAACGCAGACTGCAGTCAGGACTGGTGGTAAATGGGCCAGGATTTCAGCATCTGGCAGGGGGTAAACAGAAGAAAGCGCTTCCTTCTCTGTGCCGGGCACTTCACAGGCAAGGCCACGCGTATCCCAGCGGGACAGCCAGTGCTCGAGCCCTGTGTGTCACTTGGTGTGTGGCCTTGGGCAAGTGACTTAACGCTTCTGAGTCTTGATTTCCTCGTTGTTGAGATGGCAGTGAGAATGCAGAGGACCTGGTGTCTGAGGTGCTGGTGCTCAGGGCTGCTCGGACCACGGTGGGCACAAAGCCAGATGAAAGAGGCCCTTAGGATTTCCTGCCTGAAAAGCCACAGCCTACATGTGACCCCCCCAAACCCTGTCCGGCCTATTCACACATTCCTTCCCAGAAGTAGCACGGGATGAATGACCTGAGGCTGTCCCCAGAATTCAGATTCATATGCAGAGCTCCAGTAGTGTCCTCCAGCAAGGCAAGGTCTAAACAGCGCAGCAAGAAGCAAAGCTTAAGAAGAGCCTGTGAGCTCTCCAGGGAGCCCGCTGGGGGCGTGCCACCCTCATTCACGTGGCCAGGCCCCAGTCGTGAGGGCTGGGGCCTATGTGCTCTCAGCGTGGGGTGCTCAGGGGAGGCCTCCCAGAGGAAGAAGGCCCAGTGCCCTGAGCAGCCCGGTGAGTGGTGCCCTAAAGGGGCAAGGCTTGGGAGAGGTGGAGGCGGGGATCCTCAGCACCTTGAGTGTTGGGCCAAGGAGTTCAAGCTAGATCTGAGGGTACTGCAGCCAGGATGCATTTAGGAAAGGGAGGGACAGTTGGTTTGGGGCTGGCAGAGAGGGCTGGGTGGGCCCAGGTGGGGCCCTGGCTCAAAGGGGAGATGCCAAGGGTGGCAATGGACAGGGGCTGTGAAGATGGAGAGGAGCAAGTGATTGTTAGAACTGATTGCCAGCCTAAGGACAGGCAGACCAACTAAGACTCTGAGTGGGAAAGCAAGGAGTTTGCTGATCTGGCCAGAGAAAGGTCCTGGGAGTGGGAGGAGTGGGCAAACCAGGCTGTAGGAATGCCAGGCTCCAGGGTACACAACTGCCCTGGGATGGGGGAGGGGTCGGAACCAGCCTGTGGTCAGAGACTCACACCCAGCTGACAGGGCAGGCATGGATCATCTGCCCTCAGGTGGTCCGAGGCCCCTGCCTGGGCTTAGTAGGTACCTTGGGCCAGCTGGAACCCCAAGGAAGAAATAATGTAATGCTCTCCCACCCCCATCCTAGCTCCTTTAGGGCAGGCAGGGCTCCCCTCCCCCAGCCCTGCAGCTGCCTCTCTGGACAGAGGGAGGGGGAAGTGGCCAGAAGGGGAAGTGTGAGGAGTTCCCCTCTGGTCTGTCACCAGTCTCCTCAGGTCCTCGGAGTGGTGGCCCTGGGGCCCAGCCGTGGCCATGGAGCCTCTGGAGACCCCCATCAAGGATGGCATTCTCTACCAGCAGCACATCAAGTTCGGCAAGGTGGGGACCCTGGCTGCCTAGGGCAGGTGGTGGGCCTCTGCCCCAGCCCGCTAGGATCTGAGAGGAGTGGGGTAGACATCAGGGCGGGGAATCCAACCCGGGTGTAGAGAAGTTCACCATCAGCTGGCTGGGCTGTGTGGGGTTTTTCAAGACCCTGACTCATTTACAGGCAGGAAGCCAAGAGCAGGGAGCCAAGAATGCAACCCTTGGGGGCAGGGCAGAGCTGAGGGGCTGGCTAATCCAGCAGCCTTCCATCCCATCCGTGACCCCTGAGAGGGCTGGAGACTGAACCGGAGGAGCCCCTCAAAGCGGGACGAAGGTTGGGCCAAGGAGTTGGGAGAGGTGGAGGCGGGATCCTCACCCTGGGGAATCTGAGGGTACTGCATCCAGGATGCATTTAGGAAAGGGAGGGACAGTTGGTTTGGGGCTGGCAGAGAGGGCTGGGTGGGCCCAGGTGGGGCCCTGGCTCAAAGGGGAGATGCCAAGGGTGGCAATGGACAGGGGCTGTGAAGATGGAGAGGAGCAAGTGATTGTTAGAACTGATTGCCAGCCTAAGGACAGGCAGACCAACTAAGACTCTGAGTGGGAAAGCAAGGAGTTTGCTGATCTGGCCAGAGAAAGGTCCTGGGAGTGGGAGGAGGGCAAACCAGGCTGTAGGAATGCCAGGCTCCAGGGTACACAACTGCCCTGGGATGGGGGAGGGGTCGGAACCAGCCTGTGGTCAGAGACTCACACCCAGCTGACAGGGCAGGCATGGATCATCTGCCCTCAGGTGGTCCGAGGCCCCTGCCTGGGCTTAGTAGGTACCTTGGGCCAGCTGGAACCCCAAGGAAGAAATAATGTAATGCTCTCCCACCCCCATCCTAGCTCCTTTAGGGCAGGCAGGGCTCCCCTCCCCCAGCCCTGCAGCTGCCTCTCTGGACAGAGGGAGGGGGAAGTGGCCAGAAGGGGAAGTGTGAGGAGTTCCCCTCTGGGCTGTCACCAGCCTCCTCAGGTCCTCGGAGTGGTGGCCCTGGGGCCCAGCCGTGGCCATGGAGCCTCTGGAGACCCCCATCAAGGATGGCATTCTCTACCAGCAGCACATCAAGTTCGGCAAGGTGGGGACCCTGGCTGCCTAGGGCAGGTGGTGGGCCTCTGCCCCAGCCCGCTAGGATCTGAGAGGAGTGGGGTAGACATCAGGGCGGGGAATCCAACCCGGGTGTAGAGAAGTTCACCATCAGCTGGCTGGGCTGTGTGGGGTTTTTCAAGACCCTGACTCATTTACAGGCAGGAAGCCAAGAGCAGGGAGCCAAGAATGCAACCCTTGGGGGCAGGGCAGAGCTGAGGGGCTGGCTAATCCAGCAGCCTTCCATCCCATCCGTGACCCCTGAGAGGGCTGGAGACTGAACCGGAGGAGCCCCTCAAAGCGGGGACTTAGCTCCCCCCAGCCCTGCCCTGGGGTAGTAGGCCCAACACAGCCACGGCTCAGCTGCAGCTGCTACCCAGGCAGATAAACTGTCTGTTTCCTTTGCTCGGTGCTATTTGCATGTTTCCTTCCTTCCCATCATGAGACTGAGGCCTCCCTCCTACCCCAGCCCTTGTCCCGTGGCCTAATTGACCTTTTCTTTGCAGGTGGTGGGGGCACCAACAGAGCAGGGGTGTCAGGGGGTCTGTGCTAGACACTAGATATTGCCCAGTAGAAGTTCCAACCTCGTGTCTTCTCATGACTGTTTATTTTTTAAGTATTTGGCTTTATTATTTACTCACTTGGCTGTGCTGAGTCTCAGTTGTGGTGTGCAGGATCTACCACTTGCAGCATGTGGGATCCAGTTCCCCAGCTAGGAATCAAATCCAGGCCCCTGCATTGCGAGCATGGTGTCCTAGCCACTGGCCCACCAAGGAAGTCCCTCCCATGACCTTTTGAGAGATGAGGATACTAGTACTTACGGGGGTCACAGTTAGGAAAGCGTAGGATGGATTTGACCCCAGGGCCGACTGACTCCAAGCACAGACTCTTCCCCCTGCCAGGCCAGCTCTGGCAAGCCAGTCTCTGTGGCCTGAAGAGCCGGGAGTGGAGGCCAGCCTGGGTGGCCAGGAGCATTGGCTGAGAGGCTTGTGCTGGGTTGAGCTGCAAGACATGCCACGTGAGGGTCATCGCCCCCATTTTGTCTCCTGCAGAAGTCCTGGCGGAAGGTATGGGGTCTACTATATGCAGGAGGCCCATCAGGCGTGGCACGTCTAGAGAGCTGGGAGGTCCGGGATGGTGGCCTGGGGCCAGCGGGTGACAGGTCTGTGGGGCCCAGCCGGCGGGGAGAGCGGCGAATCATCCGCCTGGCTGACTGCGTGTCTGTGCTGCCGGCTGATGGAGAGAGCTGCCCCCGGGACACCTGTGCCTTCCTGCTCACCACCACCGAGCGAAGCCACCTGCTGGCTGCACAGCACCGCCAGGAATGGATGGGCCCCATCTGCCAGTTGGCCTTCCCGGTAAGCACAGAGCAGGCGGGTAAGGCATCCAGGGGAAGGCTGGGGAGACCAGTTCACCCCCACCTTGTTCAGCTGCATGCTCATTCATTTCCCATCACTCTGCAAGCACTTGGAAGCCTCGGAAACAACCCAGAAGCCCACAGAACAAATCTCAGATGACTAGGCATGCTATGGAGAAAATGATCGGCTAGGTGGGACCAGAAGTGAGTGGGGGGATATTATAACCCACCAGGCAAAGATCTGAGGAGTGTCCTAAACACTGGTCTGAAGAGGCTCCTGAACAGAGGGTAAGGGCCCTGAGGCAGGAACAAGCTTGATGTTTAAGCTGCAGAAAAGCCAGTGTGACTACAGGGTAAGAGTGAGAGGGGGCCCAGGTGGAGGCAACAGTGGAGAGTTTGGTGGGAGCCAACTAAAATTGCCTTGGGCCACGTGTGGAGTTTGGACTTTCACTATGAGTGACAGGAGAAGTCTTTGGGGAGGTGAACCCAGAAACTGAGTATTTTAAAGCTTTACAGAGTCTTTGATGGACTCTGAAATGGGTGGCAGTTCCTCAAAAAGGAAACAGAGTTAACATATGACCCAGCAATTCTCCTCCCAAGTGCGTACCCAAGAGAACTGAAACAGGTGTTCAAGCAAAACATGTATGAGAATCCTTAATGAAGCATTATTTACAATAGCCCAGAGATGCAAACAACCCACATGTCCATCAGCTGAGGAATGGATAAACTGAATGTGGCCTGCCCATACAGCAGAACATTATTGACCATGAAAAGAAATGAAGCACTAATACATGCTGCAACATGGATGGACCCTGGAAACATGCTAGGTCAGGACAACTAGACACAAAAGGCAACACACTGTGTGATTCCATGCACACGAAGTACCCAGAATAGATGAATTCATAGTTACAGAAGGCAATTTATGGGTCCCCAGGGGCTGAGGAGAGGGTAATGAAAAGTAACAGTTAATGGGTACAGGGTTTCTATATGGAGTGATGAAAAAATTCTGAATTATACACTTCAAAATGGTTAAAATGTTCAATTTTATGTTGTGTATTTTACCACAAGTCTTACAATTTAAAAAAAGCACAGAGCAGGCGGGTAAGGCATCCAGGGAAGGCTGGGAGACCAGTTCACCCCCACCTTGTTCAGCTGCATGCTCATTCATTTCCCATCACTCTGCAAGCACTTGGAAGCCTCGGAAACAACCCAGAAGCCCACAGAACAAATCTCAGATGACTAGGCATGCTATGGAGAAAATGATCGGCTAGGTGGGACCAGAAGTGAGTGGGGGGATATTATAACCCACCAGGCAAAGATCTGAGGAGTGTCCTAAACACTGGTCTGAAGAGGCTCCTGAACAGAGGGTAAGGGCCCTGAGGCAGGAACAAGCTTGATGTTTAAGCTGCAGAAAAGCCAGTGTGACTACAGGGTAAGAGTGAGAGGGGGCCCAGGTGGAGGCAACAGTGGAGAGTTTGGTGGGAGCCAACTAAAATTGCCTTGGGCCACGTGTGGAGTTTGGACTTTCACTATGAGTGACAGGAGAAGTCTTTGGGGAGGTGAACCCAGAAACTGAGTATTTTAAAGCTTTACAGAGTCTTTGATGGACTCTGAAATGGGTGGCAGTTCCTCAAAAAGGAAACAGAGTTAACATATGACCCAGCAATTCTCCTCCCAAGTGCGTACCCAAGAGAACTGAAACAGGTGTTCAAGCAAAACATGTATGAGAATCCTTAATGAAGCATTATTTACAATAGCCCAGAGATGCAAACAACCCACATGTCCATCAGCTGAGGAATGGATAAACTGAATGTGGCCTGCCCATACAGCAGAACATTATTGACCATGAAAAGAAATGAAGCACTAATACATGCTGCAACATGGATGGACCCTGGAAACATGCTAGGTCAGGACAACTAGACACAAAAGGCAACACACTGTGTGATTCCATGCACACGAAGTACCCAGAATAGATGAATTCATAGTTACAGAAGGCAATTTATGGGTCCCCAGGGGCTGAGGAGAGGGTAATGAAAAGTAACAGTTAATGGGTACAGGGTTTCTATATGGAGTGATGAAAAAATTCTGAATTATACACTTCAAAATGGTTAAAATGTTCAATTTTATGTTGTGTATTTTACCACAAGTCTTACAATTTAAAAAAAAGAGAAAAGAAAGAAACAGGAGCAAGCAGACCAGTGGGAAACCACCACATTTGACTCTGGCCATAGGATGCTGGGGCTTCCCTGGTGACTCAGATGGTAAAGAATTCACCTGCAAGGCAGGAGACCTGGGTTTGATCCCTGGGTTGGGTTCAACTCAGGAAGATCCCCCGAAGGAGACCAGGGAAATCCACTCCAGGATTCTCACCTGGAGAATCCCATGAACAGAGGAGCCTGATGGGCTATGGTCCACAGGGTCACAAAGAGTCAGACACGACTGAAGGACTTAGCATGGCCTGGCACATGGGATCATGGGCCAAGGTGGTCATGATGGAGATGCTCAGGGTCAGAGCCTGAAGGATGTTGGGGGAGATGGGGAAAGAGGCCAGAGATGAGAGGAACAAGTGGCCATTACTCCTGGGTCCCTCCCTTGAAGCTCCCACCTCTTTACGGCTCTGAGCTGTCAGGGATACAGACAGACTGGCCTAGTCCCTGGCCAAGCTCAAGGGTGATGGAGGACATCATCATATGGTGCCCTCTGCTCCTTAAAGGGGCTGCCAATGGCACTTGCGGGTGGGAAGATAGGCTCAGAGTAGTGCCAAGGCTTGCCATGTACCACAGGCAGAACTGGGACTGCGCTCAGGTCTCTGGGGTCCTTGCTTGTCACGGACCCCAGGGAAAGGATATGGGAATGGGGAGTGCGAACAACCCACATGTCCATCAGCTGAGGAATGGATAAACTGAATGTGGCCTGCCCATACAGCAGAACATTATTGACCATGAAAAGAAATGAAGCACTAATACATGCTGCAACATGGATGGACCCTGGAAACATGCTAGGTCAGGACAACTAGACACAAAAGGCAACACACTGTGTGATTCCATGCACACGAAGTACCCAGAATAGATGAATTCATAGTTACAGAAGGCAATTTATGGGTCCCCAGGGGCTGAGGAGAGGGTAATGAAAAGTAACAGTTAATGGGTACAGGGTTTCTATATGGAGTGATGAAAAAATTCTGAATTATACACTTCAAAATGGTTAAAATGTTCAATTTTATGTTGTGTATTTTACCACAAGTCTTACAATTTAAAAAAAAGAGAAAAGAAAGAAACAGGAGCAAGCAGACCAGTGGGAAACCACCACATTTGACTCTGGCCATAGGATGCTGGGGCTTCCCTGGTGACTCAGATGGTAAAGAATTCACCTGCAAGGCAGGAGACCTGGGTTTGATCCCTGGGTTGGGTTCAACTCAGGAAGATCCCCCGAAGGAGACCAGGGAAATCCACTCCAGGATTCTCACCTGGAGAATCCCATGAACAGAGGAGCCTGATGGGCTATGGTCCACAGGGTCACAAAGAGTCAGACACGACTGAAGGACTTAGCATGGCCTGGCACATGGGATCATGGGCCAAGGTGGTCATGATGGAGATGCTCAGGGTCAGAGCCTGAAGGATGTTGGGGGAGATGGGGAAAGAGGCCAGAGATGAGAGGAACAAGTGGCCATTACTCCTGGGTCCCTCCCTTGAAGCTCCCACCTCTTTACGGCTCTGAGCTGTCAGGGATACAGACAGACTGGCCTAGTCCCTGGCCAAGCTCAAGGGTGATGGAGGACATCATCATATGGTGCCCTCTGCTCCTTAAAGGGGCTGCCAATGGCACTTGCGGGTGGGAAGATAGGCTCAGAGTAGTGCCAAGGCTTGCCATGTACCACAGGCAGAACTGGGACTGCGCTCAGGTCTCTGGGGTCCTTGCTTGTCACGGACCCCAGGGAAAGGATATGGGAATGGGGGAGTGCGGCACTAACCTCTAACCTTGTCCCATTCCCTAGAGCACAGGGGAGAGTTCCCCAGGATCGGGGGAGACGGAGGCACCCAAAAGGAGCCTGGTGCCCATGGAGGAGAACTCCATCTACTCCTCCTGGCAGGAAGGTGAGTGGTGGAGATGACAGGGGCAGCCTGAGCCCCAGCACACCCAGGGCTGGGATCATTCTGGGCCCCCCGGGGGCCGTGCTTGGGGTCCTCACCGCCGGTGCTTGCAGTGGCCGAGTTTCCGGTGGTGGTGCAGAGGACCGAGGCAGCCGCCCGCTGCCAGCTGAAGGGGCCCTATCTCCTGCGGCTGGGCCAGGACGACATCCAGTTGAGCGAACCCGGCAGCCCCCAGGCGCTCTACACCTGGCCCTACCGCTTCCTGCGCAAGTTCGGCTCCTGCAAGGTGAGGCGCTGGGCCGCCGCCCCCGACTCGTCCCTCACGGAAGGGTGGCGGGTGGCAGGCGGTCCCTCGACCGCTGATGCCCCCTGCCCCCCGTGCCCAGGGGGTGTTCTCCTTTGAAGCCGGCCGCCGCTGCGACTCGGGTGAGGGCTTCTTCGCCTTCGGCAGCCCCCGCGCCCAGGACCTGTGCGGGGCCGTGGCCGCCACCATCGCCCGCCAGCGGGAGCGGCTCCCGGGG
The DNA here is from genome assembly GCA_022376925.1 of Tragulus kanchil. Lineage (NCBI taxonomy): Eukaryota > Metazoa > Chordata > Mammalia > Artiodactyla > Tragulidae > Tragulus > Tragulus kanchil. Next base: position 71,258,491 of record JAIOJX010000029.1, on the reverse strand, counting down.
CCCCGGCCTTGCCCCCTGCCGCGGGCCGCCTCCCTGCCCTCGCTGGAGCCCCCGGGGGAGCTGCGGGAGGTGCCCCCGAGGCCCGAGGCGCCCGGCTCCCGGAAGGGGCGCGCGGCCGAGGCGGGGCCCCAGAGTCTGCCCCCGCTGCTGGGCCCGGCGGCCGCCGAGGAACCGACGCCCGCGCTCTACGCGTCGGTGTGCAAGCGGCGCAGCGGGCCCCCGAGCGCCGCCGAGCACCTGTACGTGAACTTGTGCGCGCTGAACAGTGGCCTCGCGCCCAACGCCGGCTGCCCAGAGCAGGAGGGCCCGGGCGGCCGCAGCCCCCCGGCCAGCCCCATTTACCACAGGCAGAACTGGGACTGCGCTCAGGTCTCTGGGGTCCTTGCTTGTCACGGACCCCAGGGAAAGGATATGGGAATGGGGGAGTGCGGCACTAACCTCTAACCTTGTCCCATTCCCTAGAGCACAGGGGAGAGTTCCCCAGGATCGGGGGAGACGGAGGCACCCAAAAGGAGCCTGGTGCCCATGGAGGAGAACTCCATCTACTCCTCCTGGCAGGAAGGTGAGTGGTGGAGATGACAGGGGCAGCCTGAGCCCCAGCACACCCAGGGCTGGGATCATTCTGGGCCCCCCGGGGGCCGTGCTTGGGGTCCTCACCGCCGGTGCTTGCAGTGGCCGAGTTTCCGGTGGTGGTGCAGAGGACCGAGGCAGCCGCCCGCTGCCAGCTGAAGGGGCCCTATCTCCTGCGGCTGGGCCAGGACGACATCCAGTTGAGCGAACCCGGCAGCCCCCAGGCGCTCTACACCTGGCCCTACCGCTTCCTGCGCAAGTTCGGCTCCTGCAAGGTGAGGCGCTGGGCCGCCGCCCCCGACTCGTCCCTCACGGAAGGGTGGCGGGTGGCAGGCGGTCCCTCGACCGCTGATGCCCCCTGCCCCCCGTGCCCAGGGGGTGTTCTCCTTTGAAGCCGGCCGCCGCTGCGACTCGGGTGAGGGCTTCTTCGCCTTCGGCAGCCCCCGCGCCCAGGACCTGTGCGGGGCCGTGGCCGCCACCATCGCCCGCCAGCGGGAGCGGCTCCCGGGGCCCCGGCCTTGCCCCCTGCCGCGGGCCGCCTCCCTGCCCTCGCTGGAGCCCCCGGGGGAGCTGCGGGAGGTGCCCCCGAGGCCCGAGGCGCCCGGCTCCCGGAAGGGGCGCGCGGCCGAGGCGGGGCCCCAGAGTCTGCCCCCGCTGCTGGGCCCGGCGGCCGCCGAGGAACCGACGCCCGCGCTCTACGCGTCGGTGTGCAAGCGGCGCAGCGGGCCCCCGAGCGCCGCCGAGCACCTGTACGTGAACTTGTGCGCGCTGAACAGTGGCCTCGCGCCCAACGCCGGCTGCCCAGAGCAGGAGGGCCCGGGCGGCCGCAGCCCCCCGGCCAGCCCCATTTACCACAACAGCCAGCACCTGGGCTGGCCCGGCGCCGCCCAAGACGAAAGCCTGGAGGCCCAGTACCGGCGGCTGCTGGAGCTGGAGCTGGCCGACAACGGCGACGAGGCGGGGGCGCACGACCCGCCCGGCACGCACTCAGGCTTCAAGGCCAAGCTAGTGACTCTGCTGAGCCGCGAGCGGAGGAAGGGCCCGGCCCCCTGCGATCGACCCTGACCCCTTGGCGCGGCCGCCCAGCGGAGGACGGCGCTCTCCCTGGGACCAGACGGCGGGGGCGGGGGGAGCGGACGTCTGCGGACACGCCCCCACGTTCCTCTCGCCTGGAGGGACAAGGCAGGCGGCCTGGGGAGGGCCCCTCGGGTGCCCTGCCAGCCTCCCAGTGTACAGTGTACAGATTTGCTGGTAATAAAGCCTCTTAGCTCTCCTCTCCCTCCAACCTCGTGGCCCACAGTGCTGTCTCCTCCCTAAGGCTCCTGGCAGTGGCATGTCCAGGTCCACGCAGACCCTCCAACACAGGGGTGGCAGCAACCACCAGTGCCCCGTGCTGAGTTCCAGGGCCCCATGTGACCTGCTGCTGACCTCTGCCACCAGGAGGCTAACGTCCCACTGGTGAGTGGGTTGCAGATAATGACAGCTCCACGCGGTTCTGGGCAGCAGTAGGCAGAGGGGGAGTTGAGGCAGGCTGATGGAAGAGGTGCCCGCGGAACTGAGTGTGAAGGGAAGGCAGGACGTCAGCAGGCTGAAGGTGGGCAGGGCAGGTGCAGAGAGCAAGGGAAGACCACGGACCAGGGGCTGTGGCAGAACCGGCCGTGCATGAGACACTGACCCTCCTACAGCGAGCTTGGTCTCATCCTCAGTGGAGAAACAATCAGACCGGGGGCAGCAGTGCAGGGGCTGATGCTGGGGGACCGGAAAGCCTCAGCTAGGGAGGCGTGGGAGCTGGGGAGTGATGGGGAAGGGACTTCACAGATGTGCACACTCACAACACTCCCCGCTGAGACTCAAAATGTGCAGACACTTCTGGGGAGCCCCTGGCCCAGTCTCTTCCTCAGCTGTCAAGGATAAAGATCAGATTACACACCAGACAGGCCTCATGCTAGTCTTCTCACAGGCCTCCAAGCACTGAGGTCCCATGGCCTTGTTCAGGACAGCCAGAGTCCTGTTCTCAAGGAGTCCACCTTCCAGAAGGAGAGAAGGAGCCTCTAGACGGCTCTAGTGCCTGCCTTGCCACCCACTCCTTGCTGCTGCTCCTGCCACCAACCCTGGTCTCCATGCACACGAGCATGATGCCCGGAGAGGCAGCCTCCTGGCCCTTTGACCTCAGCTGCTCAGTTGAAGGTGTTATCTTCAACAGTATGATCTCGGGGCTTCCCCTGGTGGTCCAGTGGGTAAGGACACCGCCTTGCAGTGCAAGGGGCGCTGGTTTGATCCCTGGCCTGGGAAGATCCCACATGCCGCGGAGCGGCTGGACTGGTGTGTCCAATCACCGAGCCGGAGCTCTGGAGCGCATGTGCCCAGAGCCGGCAACGACAGACGCCACCGTGATGGGAGGCCCACAGGAGCCAAAGAACAAAGACGGATGAAAATAGAGAAATGAAAGACCAACAGAAGTGGCCCGCCTGCTCCCCTCCCTCCCCAACCCAACGCCCGCCCAAAAATAAATAAATAAATAAATCTTAAAAAAAAAGAAAAAACAGTGTGATCTCAGACCTCAAGTAGGTAGGCTCCTCCTGCTGCCTGGAGATCCTGCACCCCAGTGTGGCTGCTTTTCTTCACCCTAAGACTTTCATAGCTTCTCCCCTCCATCCCTGACCTGTCTCAACTCACGTTTGTGCTTATGAAATGGCAGACAACAGAAGTGAGCATCCTTGCCCTCCCACCGCCTCATCTACAAGAGCAGCTACATCTCCAGTGATCTCCCTCCTGCCCTACCGCAGAAGAGTGTCTGCTCCCAGCTTCTCTCACCGCCCCATGGCTTGGCAAACTGAGCTCTACCCTCTCTCCTTGACCTGTTAATTCTGTCGTCATCATCATCATCATCATTCCCATGCTCTGTAATCTCTTTAAAAGAAACTTTCCCTTGAACTCTCATTCTCCGTCAGCCTCCTCCCCATTTCTCTCTTCCTCTTCACAGCAACATTCCTCAATAGAGCTGTTGATTACTCTCAGTTCCACTTTCTTACCTCCCATTCCCCCTTCAGCCAAATCCAGCCTCCTGGTGGTCTCCATCACTCCATTCCAGAGCTCTTATTCGGGTCACTGACCTCCTTTTCCCCTCCAAACAAAAGCAACCTGGACTGGCTTTGTGATGTAGACTCCCCTGACTTCTCAGCAGCATTCTACACCCCTCCTTGGAACATGGTCTTCACTACGTTTTCCTCCTCCCTACAGGTCTCTCCTTCTCAGACTCTGCTGTCCCTCCCCTGCCAGAGTTCTGTGGGGCACTTGGGTGTCAGACACAGCGTAGCTCAGCCCTAGCTCCCATTGTAACCACCCGAGAGGACTTTGTAAAATGCCGATGCGTGGACCCACACCCATGGTCTCAGGTTTCATCTGTCCAAGCGGTCCTTGGCCACCACTTTTTCAGCTCTCCAGATAACGGTAGTGTGTCCACAAGGCTGAGAACCACAGTGCTAAGTGAGCCAAGTAGGTCTCCAGATCTCACAGGCCATCTAAACCCTGAGGACTCCTAAGGTATAGCTTCAGCATAGACAGAGATTTAAGAATCCAACCACACACTAGACTTCTAGATGTCCAAAAGGCCTCTTCAAATGTCATGTGTGAAGTGATATTGGGAGGCAGGCACAGCCTGGGCTGTCTCATGGTGTTTGTGATCACAGAGAACAAAACCCAGAAATATGTTAGAGTCACCCAGAGTCAGATTTTGGCCCCACTTATAGAAAGTCCTCCTGACAGATAAATTCTTCCTATGATCGAGCAGGCTGCTTGCAATACAGCAAGCTGAGGCCAGGAGGTGTCAGGATTAACTGCAGCAAGGACCTCTTGCCCCCACAGTGGCTGGTCAGCTCTTGTCAGGTCAGAAAATCCCAGGACACACTGGAGGTTACCTAGAGAGTCTGGGTCCATGGCTTTGGGTCCCTAATGTGACATGCTTCTTTTTAAAATTGCCTTCTAATACTTTTATAAATTTAGTTGTAAATGTAGATTTTATTTTATTTTAAAAAAATATTTATTTTTATTGGGCCTTCCCTTGTGGCTCAATGGATAAGAACCTGTCTGCCAATGCAGGAGACACAGGTTCGATCCCTGATCCGGGAAGATCCCACATACCGCAGAGCAGCTAAACCCACACATCAACAAAGACCCAGCACAGCCAAAAATAAATAAATAAAAGTTTAAAAAATATATATATTGATTTTTATTTATCTCTTCGGTTGCACTGGGTTTTAGGTGCAACATATGGGATCTAGTTCCCTGATCAGGGATCAAACCCAGGCCCCCTGCATTGGATGTGAGGAGTTTTAGCCACTGGACCACGAGGGAAGTCCTGTAAGAGTAGATTTTAATCTATATGTAATATATTTGTACATATGGCATGAGGTGGAGCCTTGTTTTCTGTTTTTTGGACAATAACCAATTGTTCCAACACAATCTATAAAATGGTTTGTCTTTTTTTCCTTCTTTTTAATTTTTTTTAAAATTTTGGCCACTTTTATTGGTTTAATTATTTATTTCCTTTCATCCATGTTTATTCTTTGGCCTATGTGGGCCCCCCATTGCAATGGCCTCTCTCCTTGCAGAGCACCGGCTCTGGGCATATGCCCTCTAGAGCGCTGGCTCCTAACTGGACACACCTGTCCAGCCACTCCACGGATTGTGGGATCTTCCCGGGCCAGGGATCAAACCAGTGCCCCTTGCACTGCAAGGCGGACTCTCTATCCACAGGACCACCAGGGAAGCCTTAATTAATTAATTAATTAATTTATTTGTGGGGGGTGGGGAGGGAGGGGAGCAGGTGGGCTACTTCTATTGGTCTTTCATTTCTCTATTTTCATCCATCTTTGTTCTTTGGTCCATGTGGGCCTCCCATCGCGGTGGCCTCTGTTGTCTCAGAGCACCGGCTCTGGGCGCATGGGCTCCAGAGCTCCGGCTCGGTGATTGGACACATCAGTCCAGCCGCTCCGCGGCACGTGGGATCTTCCCAGGCCAGGGATCAAACCAGCACCCCTTGCACTGCAAGGCGGTGTCCTTACCCACTGGACCACCAGGGAAGCCCTAATTTATTTATTTTTAATTGGAGGATAAATGCTTTACAATATTGCATTGATTTCTACCAAACGTCAAATATGAATCAGCAATAGATTCATCCATGTCCCCTCCCACTGGAACCTCCTTCCCCATCACACCCATCCAGGTCATTACCCAGCCCTGGTTTGAGATCCATGAATTAAGGCTTACCTAGTTCTTTTTATTCTAAGCAATTGAATGTTCTTTTTAAATTTATTTTCAGTGTATACTCATTTTGCAATTGAAGTGTAGTTGAAGTTCAACTGAAGTTGATTTACAATGTTTCAAATACTCAGTAAAGTGATTCCGTTTTATATGTTGTAAGTCACTCAGTTGTGTCTGACTCATTGCAATTACATTGACTGTAGACCGCGAGGTTCTTCTGTGCATGGAATTCTCTAGGCAAGAATACTGGCGTGGGTTGCCATACCCTTCTCCAGGGGATCTTCCTGACCCAGGGATCGAATCTGAGTTTCCTGCATTGCAGGTAGATTCTTTACCATGTATCTGTATATATGTGTGTCCATATGTAGATATATGTTCTTTTTCAAATTCTTTTCCATTATGAGTTATTAAAAAATATTGACTATAGTTTTCTGTGCTGTACAGTAGTTTCTTGTTGTTTAGGCATGCTCTTTTTTATTATAAATCTAAGCCTTTTTTGTTTCATGGCAATTTTTGTGAGGTTCCAATCAGACTGTAAAAGAGAAAGCCTTTGGAGACATCCAGGGACCTGGCCCTGGAGCCCCAGGTGTTCTGACCACCAGGGGGCACTGTGTCCTAGCCCAAGGCCTGGTCCTAACTACCCAGGGGCTGCCTGGCAGGGAGCGCTTGTGGCTTCATCTATGTCTGAGCCAGGCAGGAGCCCCAGAAGGGGATAGACTGCTTGGAGCCCCAGGCTGCCATTCCTTCCCTTCCTCATTTACTGTTTCACTTGTTCAATCCTTCATCTGTTCGTTCATATCCGCTCTGTGTAGGCCCTGGGGAGATGGTAAGAGAAACATGCCCCTGTTCTCATGGGACTATCTAATGCAAACGGCAATGAAGAAACAAACACTTAATACAATGTCTAATGGTGATAAGTGCTATAGGGAAAAATTAAGGCAAGATAAGGAACTAGTAAATGATGCAGGTGAGGTGTCAGGGGGCTGCTGTTTTAGATAGGATGATCAAGGAAGGAAGAGGGAACATCTAAGCAGAGAGCAGAGCACAATGAGAGAGTCTGTGGTCTTAATATCTGGGAGAAAGTGTTTCAAGCTGAAGGAGTCACAAGTAAGTACAAAGGCCTTGAGGCAGGAATACCTTTGCTGGGTTGGAGGAAAACTGAGGAGGCCAGAGTGACTGGACGGGAGTGAACGAGGAGAGGGACCCAGTTTATTGTGTCATGCCAGTTTGTTAGTGGCATGTGCATCTGAAAGACTTTAGTTTCAAGTGTGATACCAGCCCACTGGAATGATAAAAACTGGGGGTGATCTGGTATGATTTCTGCTTTCTGGGGACTTTGGCTGCGGCATTGAGAGGACTCTGAAGTGGGTAAGAGTAGAAGGAGGGAGCTCTATTAGGAGAGCGTTAAGATGTTCAGACATGAGACAAGTGGCAGGGACAACCATAGAAACCAAATGTGAAACAGAGTCAGAAGATGGAATTTGCAGAATCTGAGGTATGAGACAGAAAATAAAGGAAGAAAAACATCATAATTTTTACTGGACTGGGCAGATGAATAGTGCTGCTATTTTAAATTTTTGTTATTTTACCAAAGTGAGGAAGGAGTTAGGGAGGTGAGGGAATTGCAAGTTTAAATTGAGACCTGATGCTTTGAGATAGACACCCAAGGTTTGACAGACTGTTGGACAGTGGAGTCTGAGTTTTGTCGGGGAAGGTCAGATGTGGACATATAAGTTAGAAGTCCTTGGCATAAAGGTGCTATTGATAGCCACAGAACAGAATGGGGTCCCAGAGAGTGACTGTGGAGAGGAAAGAGCTGATGGCCACGTTGGGAAGCAAATAAGGAGCTGCCAAAGGAGGTGGAGAAAGAGCAGTCAGTGGGACAGGAGGAAGCCACGGGGAAGAAGGAGTTTCACCTGGACCAACTTTTCCTAGGCAGGGAAAGAGGAAAGCTGAGAAACCACCATTGATTGGATAAGCTGGAAGTCATTAGAGACCTTTTGAAGAGGGAATTAATTCAGAGGACTGGTGGGGACAAGAGCCTGACTCGAGTGGGTTCAAGAGAGAATGGGTAGAAAGCAAGAGGAGGCAGGGTGATAGAAAACTCCAAGGAATTTACTCTCGAGGAGAGTAAAATGGAAGACATTGTTGAAAAGGGATGTGGAATCATGAGAGAATTTCAAAGATGAGAACTCTTACACCAATTTGTGTAGTGAGGGGAACGCTGCAGAAGAGGGTGACATATGACGGTAGCGCAGGGGAGAGAGCAGCATTGGCCATACCCTAGAAGGAGCTGAGGGGTGGACGCCCAGTCACTCACCCGCACCTTTGTGTCCCTGCTCAGCCTCCCCCGCGGCCTGAGCTAGTCGTCTGGGCTGAGCGCTGGGACAAAATGGGGACTCTGACACTCACTGGAGGCGCTGCCCGCTCTGGAGCCGGGTAGCAGGACACTGCCCATCAGGACAGTCAGCACTTTAGGTGGGGTCGCTAGGCTGCTGACGGCGGGGTGTCGGGGCTAGGAATAGGTCGGGATTGGGTAAGGGTTGGGGCCAGAACCAAGGTCCATTCCACCTCTGTCGCTTGTCATTATTTTCTGGTTTCGGTGGAGTGTTATGCAAACTTCACCTCAAGCTCCCCTTTGTCCACAACTAAGCCCACCTCGAGGTCTCACCCCCACCAACTCTCCACCAAATCCGTCTGATATAGAAATTCTGGAGCCGCCGATGGTTGTGCCTTACGGCAAACTGAGCCTATGTTCACGACGGCCCTGTGAAACAAGTATTATCGTCCCATTTTTCCGAGTTGGAGACTAAGGTTCAGAGACGACTCCGATTCAGATCTGTGTGGTTTCCAAATCGGCTTTCTTTTCACTGCCAGCGCGAGACGCAAAGGGCCAGGAAAGAGGAGGGTTGGGCTCTCAGACAAGGTGTCCCGCGGGCGAGACCCCGCCCTGTCAAGCCCCGCCCCGCCAGCAGGACCAAGGAGAGCTGAGTCTTAGAGCTCAAAGCTAGATGGGACTTCGTGATTGGGTGGGGCGGAAGAATTGGGCAGGGCTTTTCACTGCCCGAGAGGCCGGGACTATGGAGGGGGCGTGACATCTGGCCCCGCCCCCCGACGCGGGCTCAAAGCGGATGGTAGCCGCGGGGGCGGGGTCAGAACTAGGACGTCGGATCCCAGCGAGGCTCTCTGGAGCCCGCCGCGGAGCAGCGCCCCGGCGGGGCCCTGAGGTATTTGCGAAAGGCGGGGCGTCTCGGGCTGGACCAGGCCGGGGGTAGAGCCCTACTGGAGACCACAGGTGGGGGTGGGGGTCGTAGCCAGCTCTGCACTTCCTCCGGTGGGCCGCCGCCCCTACCCCCGCCCCCGTCTTCCTGCGGCGAAGCCAGCTGCGGCGGGGCTGATTGGCGCCTGCGCTGCTTCCTGAGCCTGGGGCTCGGCTAGTGCTTGGGGCCCGGGCGGGAGGCCACGGGGAAACTGAGTCACGGTGGGATGGTAGCAGGCCTGTGTGGGAGGCACCACCCCTTCCTGCGCTCCAGGATAAATTCTCTTCCTGGCTATGCTTTGGCGTCCCAGCCCTCACCATTCTCCGTAGGGGCCGCGTCCCCACCCAGACCCCCGCGCGCCCAGGGGTCCTGCCCTGGCTCCCAGTAGCTTCTGCTGGGCCTGGAATGGCAAAGACTCGCTGCAGCACATCCCTCCTCGCCCCTCCCCCTCGCGTCCCAAGCCCCCGAGTGCTCCCTTCGCTGGCTCTCCGCAGTGTCAGTTTACACGCCTTATATAGTCCGAGCAGACTCCAGCCGAGGCCTGCCTGTTGGGACCTGGGGGTGGGGGAGAAGAGCGCAGGCCCCGGACTGGCACTGCTGTCCAGTCCAAAGCTCATGGCTGGTTTGGGAGGAGGCCATGCCAAAGTAGTCCTGCGGTCCACTCCTGGATGAGGGGATCCTCAAAACCGGATGGGGGCTCCCTTCATCCCCCTCCCAGTCCCCTGGGGAAGGGGGTTTGCCCCGTCTTTCCAAAGTGAGTTGGCCAGCTAGCCAGATCTAACAAGGTGCCCGCCTACCTTTCCCCAGGGTGTGCTCAGCGTCTGCCGTGTTTGCCTGGCTCTGGTCCAAGGCTGGTGTCCGGAGCTGGGCCTGCCTGTGCACCCACCCATGCGTCACTCACCTCTTCTCTCCTCTTAGGAGCAGCACTATGGAGTCCTTCAAGGTGGTGCTGGAGGGGCCAGCCCCTTGGGGCTTCCGGCTGCAGGGGGGCAAGGACTTCAATGTGCCCCTCTCCATCTCCCGGGTGAGCCACAGTTGAGGGAAGGGCTCCCTTAGGACTTTTGGGTACTCACATCTCCAGTGGGAGGCAGGAGTAGTCTGAGCAGGAGTGAGCCGAGGCTGGAAGACCAGGAGGTGTTCCAGGTCCAGAAATGTGACCACCTGCCCCAAGGACTCCCAACTAGGCAGATACTAAGAAAGGAGCCTCCACACTTCCATAGCACTGCATCGCACTTCCGAGGCTCAGAGCGATGCCCATTCTTCAGGATGTGAGCTGAGGTCTCCCAGGAAAGGAGCTTGAGGGGGCCATGCTTGGTGCTCAGCCCCAGGCAGGGCACCCTGACCGCGGGATCTCGCTTCATCCTTACTGCCACCTAAGGAATAGCAAGTGTCACCCTGTTTATCCACAGGACAGAGCGCAAGACTCAGTGAAGGAGACCTTCCTGCCCCGGCCCAGTTGGCGTCCTTGCCCTAGGCCCCCCCTCCCCCAGTAGCTTCTGCTGGGCCTGGAATGGCAAAGACTCGCTGCAGCACATCCCTCCTCGCCCCTCCCCCTCGCGTCCCAAGCCCCCGAGTGCTCCCTTCGCTGGCTCTCCGCAGTGTCAGTTTACACGCCTTATATAGTCCGAGCAGACTCCAGCCGAGGCCTGCCTGTTGGGACCTGGGGGTGGGGGAGAAGAGCGCAGGCCCCGGACTGGCACTGCTGTCCAGTCCAAAGCTCATGGCTGGTTTGGGAGGAGGCCATGCCAAAGTAGTCCTGCGGTCCACTCCTGGATGAGGGGATCCTCAAAACCGGATGGGGGCTCCCTTCATCCCCCTCCCAGTCCCCTGGGGAAGGGGGTTTGCCCCGTCTTTCCAAAGTGAGTTGGCCAGCTAGCCAGATCTAACAAGGTGCCCGCCTACCTTTCCCCAGGGTGTGCTCAGCGTCTGCCGTGTTTGCCTGGCTCTGGTCCAAGGCTGGTGTCCGGAGCTGGGCCTGCCTGTGCACCCACCCATGCGTCACTCACCTCTTCTCTCCTCTTAGGAGCAGCACTATGGAGTCCTTCAAGGTGGTGCTGGAGGGGCCAGCCCCTTGGGGCTTCCGGCTGCAGGGGGGCAAGGACTTCAATGTGCCCCTCTCCATCTCCCGGGTGAGCCACAGTTGAGGGAAGGGCTCCCTTAGGACTTTGGGTACTCACATCTCCAGTGGGAGGCAGGAGTAGTCTGAGCAGGAGTGAGCCGAGGCTGGAAGACCAGGAGGTGTTCCAGGTCCAGAAATGTGACCACCTGCCCCAAGGACTCCCAACTAGGCAGATACTAAGAAAGGAGCCTCCACACTTCCATAGCACTGCATCGCACTTCCGAGGCTCAGAGCGATGCCCATTCTTCAGGATGTGAGCTGAGGTCTCCCAGGAAAGGAGCTTGAGGGGGCCATGCTTGGTGCTCAGCCCCAGGCAGGGCACCCTGACCGCGGGATCTCGCTTCATCCTTACTGCCACCTAAGGAATAGCAAGTGTCACCCTGTTTATCCACAGGACAGAGCGCAAGACTCAGTGAAGGAGCTCCCGCTTCAATTCCACGGCAGAGCAGTCATGGGAATTCAGACACAGGGATGGCCTGCAGGTTTTGTGGGTGAATAGGGTGCCTCTCCCCGTCTATGCGAGGACTTTTGTCCTATTCATTGGTCCCATTCAGGATGCAGTGATCTTTGACCCCAAGCAGGGGTTGGCATGGGTCTCTAGGGCTCTGACTTCAGCTCCTGAGAGCCTGTCCTGGTGGGGGTGGAGCTGGAGGCTGGCTCCTCCTCCCTGTGGCAGGGGGATTGCCTTATAAGCCCAAGAATGCAGCCCCATGCTGGGATGGCCAATTGGTAGCTGGAGTCCTCAGAGCTGAAAAAGACTAGCCCAGGCCTGGAACCCTGAGCCCACCATGGGCCCCGCAGCCGGTCACCACCAGGCTGTGGCTCCGGCTGTGGGAGCAGTTGTGGACACAGAAAACAAACTGCCTGCCCTGAGAGGGAGAGGCCAGCCCTTGGGTTGGTGTCTCCTTACTGTGGTCTGGGGGTCAGGAAGGGGCGGGAACTTCCTGGCCCATATCAGCTTGTCCAGAGAGGCCCACCCAGGCTCCTGGTGGACAGGCAGCTATTGGCAGGAAGCACAGCCTGGAGGGGCCCAGAGGACCCACCCAAGGCAAAGTCTGTTGAGTTGAGTTTCGTGGCCAGGACAGGCAGGCAGCCGCTGTTCCCAGGGACCCGTCCACAGGGTGTCCTGGAAGCTGCTCTACCAGGAAGGTAGAGCTAAGGGCCCTGATCTCCCTCCAATGAACACCCACCCTGTACACAGGGCTCAAGCCTTGCCAGCCCTGGAAACCTGTCCTCTTCTCCGCTCCCTGAGAAAGTGCTGGTCCATGTGTCTGGGGCCTTGGCTGACCTCTGAGCCTCAGTTTCTTCCTTGGTGGGGAGGGGGAACAAAGTAGACTACAGGATGGACTTTCAGATGGCGCCTGTTGGAGGCACTCTGAGCTCAGGCTCTGTTGTCAGCAGGCCCAGCGTGTGGGTGGGGCCACTAGCGGAGCCCAGCCCTGGAGCTGGACCTAGGCCCTGGTGGGTGGGCATGTAGGGTGGTCTTTTCTGAGCAGGGACGGCCCCCTCCCTCTCTCCTGACCCCAGCAAGGAGGAGGAGCGGGAGGGACCAGGGCTGGCTGTAGGCCCAGGCCTGGGAGATGAGGTAACGTCTGGGACCTGGGGGTTGGGCTGCTCAGTGGAGCCCTCGGGCTGACTCACCCCCTCCTCCCTGCAGTGTCCAGCCCCCTGGCTTTTCCTCTCGTGGTCCCTTGGGCCTTCTTGCTTCTCTCTCCAGACGCCCCCCGCGCTCCCAGCTCTCTCTGCTTCTGTCTCCACCTCTGACCACCACTCTGTCCCTCCTGAGTCCTCCTGTCCTCCTCACCCCAGAGAAGGAATAGTCCCCTGCTCCCATCCCCTCTCTGGGAGCCAGATGCTCCTGCACAACCAGAGACCCCCATCTCAGGCTTAGCCCACACTTCCCGGGAGCCTGCCCTGTGGGTAGGGAGTGGCTAGACCAGGTTTCCCTTCTACTGACTCACTGTGACCTTGAGTAAGTCACTTCCCCTCAAGGGCGTCACTTCCCCATGCCCATCCTAAGGGGCTAGATTGAACTAGAGGAAAGATAGGGTGCCAAGCCCCAAACCCAGCTTGAGGGTCAGAGAGTCTTTCCAGCCAGAGGGCTGACCTCTAGTTGGGCCCGAGCTCTCAACAGAGGTGGCCTGCTAGGGTGGAGCCTTAACATCAAGGTCCTGGGCCTCCCTCTCGGGTTGCTAGCTGGGCAACTTGAGGCAACTTGCTAAACCTCTCTGTTTTCCTGGGTGTAAAAGAGATATATTCCCAGACTCTCTTCCACAGGGTTTTTGGAGATGCCTTATGTGGTAATACTAGATACTCAATAAACGTAAGCTGCTGATCTTACTATTTAGCAGGTGAGGGAAGGTCCACCCAGTTGTCTCACCTTGTGACTTCCCAGGCATGCGGTGGAGCCATCAAAATGAGCTCTCCCTTCTTGCCCTAGTGCCAGGAGTCTCTGTGGGCCTGGACCCTCTGCCATCTCTCTGAAACCTCTTATCTCTTCTCCCTGCCTCAGCTCAATATGAGTATCCACTCAGCTGTGGAGTCTCGTGGGGTCACAGGCAACCTCCACCCCTCAAACCTCCCCAGCTTGTAAGGCATGACTCTACCCCCCAGTACTACGCCACAAACCTGCTCAGTGCCAAGCCCACTGCCAGATGGCTAGGCAGTCCTGTGGGCTCATGGACAGCAATGCTACTGCTGCCTGGGCTAGAGGACTGAGAAAGCCATGGTCTCAGGGTCACCTGCAGTGTCCAGCCCCTGGCTTTTCCTCTCGTGGTCCCTTGGGCCTTCTTGCTTCTCTCTCCAGACGCCCCGCTCCCAGCTCTCTCTGCTTCTGTCTCCACCTCTGACCACCACTCTGTCCCTCCTGAGTCCTCCTGTCCTCCTCACCCCAGAGAAGGAATAGTCCCCTGCTCCCATCCCCTCTCTGGGAGCCAGATGCTCCTGCACAACCAGAGACCCCCATCTCAGGCTTAGCCCACACTTCCCGGGAGCCTGCCCTGTGGGTAGGGAGTGGCTAGACCAGGTTTCCCTTCTACTGACTCACTGTGACCTTGAGTAAGTCACTTCCCCTCAAGGGCGTCACTTCCCCATGCCCATCCTAAGGGGCTAGATTGAACTAGAGGAAAGATAGGGTGCCAAGCCCCAAACCCAGCTTGAGGGTCAGAGAGTCTTTCCAGCCAGAGGGCTGACCTCTAGTTGGGCCCGAGCTCTCAACAGAGGTGGCCTGCTAGGGTGGAGCCTTAACATCAAGGTCCTGGGCCTCCCTCTCGGGTTGCTAGCTGGGCAACTTGAGGCAACTTGCTAAACCTCTCTGTTTTCCTGGGTGTAAAAGAGATATATTCCCAGACTCTCTTCCACAGGGTTTTTGGAGATGCCTTATGTGGTAATACTAGATACTCAATAAACGTAAGCTGCTGATCTTACTATTTAGCAGGTGAGGGAAGGTCCACCCAGTTGTCTCACCTTGTGACTTCCCAGGCATGCGGTGGAGCCATCAAAATGAGCTCTCCCTTCTTGCCCTAGTGCCAGGAGTCTCTGTGGGCCTGGACCCTCTGCCATCTCTCTGAAACCTCTTATCTCTTCTCCCTGCCTCAGCTCAATATGAGTATCCACTCAGCTGTGGAGTCTCGTGGGGTCACAGGCAACCTCCACCCCTCAAACCTCCCCAGCTTGTAAGGCATGACTCTACCCCCCAGTACTACGCCACAAACCTGCTCAGTGCCAAGCCCACTGCCAGATGGCTAGGCAGTCCTGTGGGCTCATGGACAGCAATGCTACTGCTGCCTGGGCTAGAGGACTGAGAAAGCCCAGTTGGGTCTCAGGGTCACCTGTCTCAGGATCCTGAGAAACAGCCCACCCTAAGGCCTTAAAACTGCTCTTGGTTCTTCCTAATTTCGAGACCAAATCCTGGTTCCTTCCAGCATCTGAAGTCTTCATAAGTAACTGGATTCTCTCCCACCTCAGAGGGTTGTGGCGAGAGGGTGATGGGGCAGTGGAGGGCTTGGGGGTGACATCCACATTTGCAGCCTATGAAGCCTCAGCGGACACTTTGGGCCCCATTCAGGCACTGATCACTGGGAACCTAGATGTGATAGGCGTCTTCCTGGTGCTCAGAGGGTCCTGGTAAATCCCCATACACAGTGCCAGGTCTGGGTGCTAGGAGTGTGAGAGGTCAGGGAGAAACATGTCACATTGGGCAAGAGGCTAGAAGGGGCCTCAGAAGGCTGCAGTTGGAGCTGAGAAGCTTTAGCCTGGAGGTGGCTGTGTGCTGATATCATCAGTTTCTGGATTGTGGGGAGGGTTCCTGGAGATAAAGGAATAACTAAGCAGTGTGATGGAGGGGATGGTGAGGCTCAAGTGAGCCCCACTTACTCCCAGATCACTTTGGTATCCAGCAGCAGCCCCAAAGTATGTTGAATGAAGAGACTTCTGGGTTCGGCAAGTGAGGCAGCTTTGGAAGGGCAGGGCTGGCTGCTATCTGCCTGAATCTGGTCTGCAGCGTCTTGGGCCGCCGTGACCCTCCGTCTCTCCACAGCTTACTCCTGGAGGCAAAGCTGCGCAGGCTGGCGTGGCTGTGGGTGACTGGGTGCTGAGCATTGACGGCGAGAATGCGGGGGGCCTCACGCACATTGAAGCGCAGAACAAGATCCGTGCCTGTGGGGAGCGCCTCAGCCTCAGTCTCAGCAGGTCTGTGTGCGTTGAGCAGGCCTGTCGGGTGGGTGCACCCTTGGGCCTGGCGCATCATCACCCCTTTCCCTTCTAGGGCTCAGCCGGCTCAGAGCAAACCGCAGAAGGTAGGGCATGGGTTGGGGGTATCTGGGCAGCAGGCGGGGTGGGACTGGACATCCAGGCTGACTTGCCCTCCCTGGTGCAGCCTTGGTACCCAGTCCCTGGCCGGAAGTCGAGGGAGGATGCCAGAGCTGGGGAGTCTGGGAACTGGGAGTTAGGCCAGGGACTGCCGCACGGTTAGGGCACTGTGCATGTCTGCCTGTTGGTCCATCAGTCGTCTGTCTGCCTGCCTGACTCCTGGCCCGTGCTGCTAGCTGCCCTAGCCCGCCCTCAACTGTGGACTGCCTGGGCTGAGATCACTCCCACATGGGCCCCTTGAAACCTGAGTCCCCCCCCTCCCTGTAGCCTCAGGCCAGATGTGTGGGGGTGGGGCTGGAGCACTGCAGTCGTCCGTGCACCAGAGAAGCAGTCGTCCGCGCACCAGAGAACACCCCACTCTGGCCAGGTCCCGCCTCCTCCCGCCCTCCCCGCTCTCCCCGCTCTGTCTCTGCCCAGGCCCTGGCCCCCGCCGCGGAGCCCCCGCGGTACACCTTTGCACCCAGCGCCTCCCTCAACAAGACGGCTCGGCCCTTCGGGGCGAACCCGCCCTCTGACAGCGCGCTGCAGCAGAATGGGTACGTCTGTTCGGCCCATCCACGCCATCTGTCCACCCCCGCACCCCGCGCCGGCTGCCCGCTGCTGCTCCGTCTGTGCTGCGCCCCAGCCTGGCCGGAACCGTGCGACAGCGACCCCTGGTGGCTGGGGCGGGAACTGCAGGCACAGGGCCCCACCGAGGGCGTGGCTCGCTGCCCCCCATCTGGTGGTAGCCTGGCGTTGGGGTTTGGTATCAGCTGCCTGAGCCCCAGACACTCAGTGCAGCCTTCCCCCTGGCTATTCTGAGCCCTTGGCATCTTTCTTCTTCCCCTTGTCTATCTCTTTATACCTTTACCTGTCAATCTGTCTATTTCCTTCACAGGTGCAGACCCCTGACAAGTCAGTGAGCCCCCTCCACCTGTCCCTCTCTTCCTTCCTTTTGGCACTCTGGGTGGTGGCCCCTCCCCACGCCGTCTGCCCTCCCTTCACCTTGATTGCCCTCCTCCCTCTCACTTCCTACTCCAGCCCTCACCCAGTAGGGCCCTGGCCTTGCCCCCATCTTTCCCGCACCAGAGCCCACCTGTACCAATCCGGGGAGGGGCCGCCCCTGCCGCCCACCTCAAAATGAGGTTCTGAGCCACGCCCTCCCCACAGACAGCCGCCCCGACCACTGGTCCCAGATGCCAGCAAGCAGCGGCTGATGGAGGACACGGAGGACTGGCGGCCGAGGCCTGGGACCGGCCAGTCCCGTTCCTTCCGCATCCTCGCCCACCTCACGGGCACCGAGTTCAGTAAGTGCCAGCCTGGGGCAGGGTGGACTCTCCTCCTGGACCCCAGCCCAGGCTTGGGCTTAGCTGGAGCCTGCTCTGGCATCCGATGACCCTTTACCAGGGTTCAGGGCTGGGGTGGCCTTCGGTCTGCTCTTGGTCAATGCTTGCCTCTGCCCTCTCAGTGCAAGACCCGGATGAGGAGCATCTGAAGAAATCAAGGTAACAGGACAGGCTCCAGACCCTCTTTCTCACCTCCTGCCTTTCCCATGCCAGCCACCGCCCTGTCTGCTCCTGGCCCTCCCTAGTCAGGCTTATCCATTCTCCTTCCTTCCTTCAGTCCTCCCTCCCTTCCTCCCTTCCATCTCTCTTTCCTTCCACTTCCTCTTCCTTCTCTCTCTGCCCCTCAGGGAAAAGTATGTCCTGGAGCTGCAGAGCCCACGCTACACCCGCCTCCGGGACTGGCACCACCAACGCTCTGCCCATGTGCTCAACGTGCAGTCGTAGCCTGGCCCTCACCGGCCAGCTGCCCTCTCTGCCTCTCTCTTTCTGTTCCTCCACCCAGGGCACCTCCCCTTGGCACCTCTGGCTTCTGCCTACCTCACCCATCCCTTTCCTGCCCCTGGACTGAGCCCCTTGCTGGCCCAGCCCCGGCTGTCCTCCTGGCACGGGGCCCAGCTCCATCTGACACTGCCCTCACTCTTTACCCTGTGGTACTGCTATCTGCCAGGTCTGTGCTGGCTTGGGCATGAAAATAAATATTCTCAGCCCTGCTTTCTCTGCTTCTGTCTTCTATCTTTGTGGACTCGGTTTGCATTGGGGGTAAAGAGGTAATGTTAGATGGTGCAGATCCAGTGTGGACCCTGCCAGTCTGGGTCTCAGTGGGTGGGAGTGCCCAGCAAAGGGGGGCCAGCTATCAGAAGGACCCTCGAGAGTTGCCCTGGAAGCCAGAGCCCTGCTTCACCTCCCAGCTCTGTGTGACAGCCAGCTGGAACCCAGCTAGGAGAAGCTGCCCTACCCATCCCTGCCCCAGGGGGACGTGGAGTCCCACCAGCAGCTCTTGTGCACCCAGACATCTTTCCTGGGGCCAGCAGAACCAAGTTTGGGGGGGTGGGGCCATGCCAGGAGCCTCAGCCATGCAGGGCCTTGAACGGCAGGTCTTACAGCCAGGTGCCCAGGACAGAAGCCCCAGTCCCAGCCTCAGCTACACCCCAGGAGCCCTGGCCCGGTGAGAGAGAATGGGCTTGGGCCTGGGGAAGGGTGGGTAACATCCA
Organism: Tragulus kanchil; assembly: GCA_022376925.1. Taxonomy (NCBI): domain Eukaryota; kingdom Metazoa; phylum Chordata; class Mammalia; order Artiodactyla; family Tragulidae; genus Tragulus; species Tragulus kanchil. Next base: position 71,239,875 of record JAIOJX010000029.1, on the reverse strand, counting down.
GAGGCATGGGGGTGGGCCTCTCCAAGCTGCCCCGGGCTCTCCCCACGGTCCTTTGGTGTCCCTGGGCACCCGCATGTAGCCACTCTCCTGGCCTTGGCAGGCCCTCCCACCCCCAACCCCACCAGCCGCCCACCCTGGGCTGTGGACCCAGCGTTTGCTGAGCGCTATGCCCCGGACAAGACCAGCACGGTGCTGACGCGGCACACCCAGCCAGCCACGCCCACGCCTATGCAGAACCGCACCTCCATTGTGCAGGCTGCCGCTGGAGGGGGCCCTGGAGGGGGCGGTGGCAGCAACGGCAAGACTCCTGTGTGCCACCAGTGCCACAAGGTCATCCGGTGGGTGGCCCCGTTCCTTTCCTACCCTGGTCTTTCCTGAGTGCAGCCCTGGTGTCTTTCTGATCTCTGCTCCCCATCTATCTCCACACTCCTCTCAACTGCCCCTATGGGAGGAGAGGGCTCGGTTCCCAGTTGGAGTGAGAGGAGGGAGCTGGGCGGAGTCCTCAGATCTGAATACTGTGTTCTTCAACTCAACCCACTCCTCATCAGCCTCTGCTCAGCATTTGCCCTGGTGAAAGGCAGGAAGTGCCAACAACATGGTCAAGCTGCAGCCCTCGACTCGCTGCTCTCTAGGCCAGGAAGGGCCTTCCCGCTCCCAGCCTCTCTCCTTCCTGCTCACTTGGTCTCTCTCTGCTAAGCCTTTGAAGTCCCTCCCTCTCTGCACTGCTCCCCAGGACCCATCAGGGTCCCACAGTCCCCCCAGGATCGAATCTGGGCCAGATCCCAGAGCCTTCCAGTTCTCATCCCAAGCCCTGCCCTACTCTCAGCTCCTGTCAGCTCTTACGCTCTGGAAAGCACCCCCTCCTTCAGACATCCCCATTGATCTAGGCCCTCCAGGCCCCTCCCCAACCTCAATGGAAGAGGCAAGCAGGACAAGGTGGGCACCAGGGTCAGCTCAAGTGCCCACTGGCCTTCGGGGCTCACAACTACTCCAGGTCTCTTGTCCCCCAGGACACTGGCCCCTTGGGGTCAACGTACTGCCCAAGGCAGTAGCCCTCACCCAGTATCACCTTCCTTTCTTTTCCAGCACTACCTGTCTCCCTCGTCTCCTTTCATCAAAATAGTGCAGCTTTTTAAGATGTTAATTTGGCTGCGTCTGTCTGTAGTAGCACCACATGGGATCTTTGTCGTGGGACACAGGCTGTCTCCGTGTGGCGCGGGCTCTTTAGTTGTGGCACATGGGCTCTTTTGCCCCTAGACATGTGGGATGTTAGTTCCCCAACCCGGGATCAAATCTGTGTCCCCTACATTGGAAGGCAGGTTGTTAACCACCAGACCACCAGGGAAGTCCCAAAACAGCGCAGCTTTGTCCATCTTGCTGTGTGGCCTTAGGCAAGTCACCTTCCAAGCTTGTTTCTCCCCTGTTTGGAGATGGAGAGAATGAACTTTTCCTACAAGGTTTCATCATAGGTGTTGGGAAAACACCATGGGGTGCTGGCCAGGAACCCCGACTCTGGCTCACTGCCCTCATCTTCTGCCGCAGGGGCCGCTACCTGGTGGCGCTGGGCCATGCCTACCACCCTGAGGAGTTTGTGTGCAGCCAGTGTGGGAAGGTCCTGGAAGAGGGCGGCTTCTTCGAGGAGAAGGGGGCCATCTTCTGCCCTCCCTGCTATGACGTGCGCTATGCACCCAGCTGTGTCAAGTGCAAGAAGAAGATCACGGGCGTGAGTGGGGCTGGGGCTGCCAGGTGCCTGGGAGGGCACGCCTGACCCCTCAGCCGAGGAGTGTTGAGCAGCTCCTGGGCCTGTACGTTCTCCCTGTAGGACCTTACCAGCATAACTATCAGGCTGCTGTATCGACCTCACTTTTCATCAGCCAGGGTTGTCTTAACAAATGACCTAAATCCCACTGTAAAGAGCTCAAGCAAGAAGGAATTGGCACAAATAATCAGAAAGGCTGAGAGATGCTAACTTCAGACCCAGCTGAGTACAGACTCTGACGTCATTGGGAGTGTTTCTACCACCTGTGCCTGGTTTCATCTTGTGTTGGCTAAGAAAGTTGGCTAGAAAGTGGCAAAGGTGGCGCTCCATCAATGGTGCCAGGGTTATGTCTCCCCAGGTGAGCACCTCTGTGACCGTCAATGCCTCAAGTGCCAGGGATGATGCTCATTGTCCTGACTTGTTTCACATACCTGTCTCTGAACCAAGCCCACTGACTCAAGGGTGCCTAGGGAGTGCAGCTTTTAAGATGTTAATTTGGCTGCGTCTGTCTGTAGTAGCACCACATGGGATCTTTGTCGTGGGACACAGGCTGTCTCCGTGTGGCGGGCTCTTTAGTTGTGGCACATGGGCTCTTTGCCCCTAGACATGTGGGATGTTAGTTCCCCAACCCGGGATCAAATCTGTGTCCCCTACATTGGAAGGCAGGTTGTTAACCACCAGACCACCAGGGAAGTCCCAAAACAGCGCAGCTTTGTCCATCTTGCTGTGTGGCCTTAGGCAAGTCACCTTCCAAGCTTGTTTCTCCCCTGTTTGGAGATGGAGAGAATGAACTTTTCCTACAAGGTTTCATCATAGGTGTTGGGAAAACACCATGGGGTGCTGGCCAGGAACCCCGACTCTGGCTCACTGCCCTCATCTTCTGCCGCAGGGGCCGCTACCTGGTGGCGCTGGGCCATGCCTACCACCCTGAGGAGTTTGTGTGCAGCCAGTGTGGGAAGGTCCTGGAAGAGGGCGGCTTCTTCGAGGAGAAGGGGGCCATCTTCTGCCCTCCCTGCTATGACGTGCGCTATGCACCCAGCTGTGTCAAGTGCAAGAAGAAGATCACGGGCGTGAGTGGGGCTGGGGCTGCCAGGTGCCTGGGAGGGCACGCCTGACCCCTCAGCGTCGAGGAGTGTTGAGCAGCTCCTGGGCCTGTACGTTCTCCCTGTAGGACCTTACCAGCATAACTATCAGGCTGCTGTATCGACCTCACTTTTCATCAGCCAGGGTTGTCTTAACAAATGACCTAAATCCCACTGTAAAGAGCTCAAGCAAGAAGGAATTGGCACAAATAATCAGAAAGGCTGAGAGATGCTAACTTCAGACCCAGCTGAGTACAGACTCTGACGTCATTGGGAGTGTTTCTACCACCTGTGCCTGGTTTCATCTTGTGTTGGCTAAGAAAGTTGGCTAGAAAGTGGCAAAGGTGGCGCTCCATCAATGGTGCCAGGGTTATGTCTCCCCAGGTGAGCACCTCTGTGACCGTCAATGCCTCAAGTGCCAGGGATGATGCTCATTGTCCTGACTTGTTTCACATACCTGTCTCTGAACCAAGCCCACTGACTCTTAGTTGATGAGGCCTGGGTGACATCCGCCCCTGGAATGGGGTCTGGTAGCCTTGTGTGAACCACAGGGCTGGTTCCTTGAAAATCAAACTGGGATGGCATTACACAGTGAAAGGAGGCAAGTGCTAGTCAGGCCAGAGTGAGAAATGGTTACTGTGTTGGGATTGCATTCGGCTTCAGTAACAGAAAATCCCTAGTACAGAGGTTGAAGCAGAAGGGATAATGTTTAGTTCGATCACAAGGATTCCAGGAGTGAAGAGCAGATCATGGATGGCGGAAGCTTCTCCTGTCTTTCAGTTTTGAAATGCTTAGCACTTAGACCTTTGTCCTCATGCTTATTGTATCGTTGCTAGAGGACTGCTTTCAATCCCAGGCTTGCCTTCTTGTGGCAGGCGGGAAGGACAGGGAAGGGGCAGATAACTTCTTTTATTAACAAAAGGAATGGGAGCTGTGTCTTCTCCCCCCTCCCCCTAAGCTAACACCCAGGATATTGGGTTTTTTTTTTTTTTTATTTTGGCCTCTTTTGTTGATTTTTTTATCCATTAATTTTCATCCATCTTTATTCTTTGGCCTGTGTGGGCCTCCCATCGCAGTGGCCTCTCTCATTGCAGAGCACCGGCTCTGGGCGCATGTGCTCCAGAGCTCTGGCTCATAATTGGACACACTGGTCTAGCCACTTTGCAGCACGTGGGATCTTCCCGGGCCAGGGATCAAACCGGTGCACCTTGCACTGCAAGGCAGACTCTTTACCCACTGGACCACCAGGGAAGCCCCAGATGTCTTCTTTTAATGAGGTTTTGCTTTTTGACTCTAGAAGGAAAACCAGGAACTTACATCTTTATCTCAGTTGTAGAAATTGTTACCCTGTGAGCACCTGGGCCATGAGGGAAGCTGGCATATCCAGTATTCTAGCTACTGTCTTCTATCAGATAGGAAGGCAAGGAGAAGTAGGTTATGACAGGCTTCTGAGAGGCTAATGCACAGTGTCTGCTGCCCCAAATGCAAGTGAAAAACAGAGTCTCTAAAGATGGGCCTTCAGGACATAGGACTGTTGAGTTGCAAAGTCAAAAATTTAGGTTTAAAACCTTATGATTCAAAATCCCGGTCTCAAAAAAGAAAAAAAAATCCTATTCTTCCTACTGAGGCTAACTATGCAGCATAGCCTACCCTGGTCTCCTGCAGGGCAACCTAGGTGCCACTGGAGCTGGGCATGGGACTTGACTTAGCACATGTTATGGGCAAAGAGTGAAGCCCTACCTACCCTCACCCATTCATTCTCTTTATTGAGTGTGGGCAGTGTGCCCCTCTTTGGGAATACTTTGTGAAGAGACAGAGATGGCCCTGCCCCTAGGAGCTCACACAGAGGAAGGGGGCTCCAAGGGTGTCAAAGTGGAGCAGTCAGTCTGAGGGACAAGAAGCGGAACAGGCAGGGTGACCAGTTGAGGGCAGTTCAGCTGTGCCTGTGTGGAAACTGATGTCCAGAGAGAAGCAGAAACTGCCCAAGGCTACAGAGCATGAGGCCCAAACCAGAGCAGCACCAGGCGCTGCTGACTTCCTGTGCGTCTCCCTATTTTTGGATCCATGGGCAGAGCTTCCAGATACGGCCAGAGAACTCTGTGCCTGCGTGCAAAGTTGTTTCCATCGTCTCTGACTCTGCGACCTTGTGGACTATAGCCCGTCAGGCTCCTGTGTCCATGGGGACTCTCCAGGCATGAGTGGGTTGCCATGCCCTCCAGGGATCTTCCCAACCCAGGAATTGAACCTGCGTCTCTTATGTCTCCTGCATTGGGAGGCAGGTTCTTTACCACTGGTGCCACCTGGAAAGCCCAGAGAGCTCTGTAGTGGTGCTCATATTAGTGACACTTACCTTGACCACAAGTGATAGAAAAAATAAGGAAGCTGTTTTTCGCCTAAGAAAGTCCATTGGGGGCAGTCTGGGACTTGTAGGCAGATCCGGGTTCCTAGATCCTCTTGCTCCAACATTCTTAGCATTAACTTATCACTCATAGTCCAAGACACCTCTTGAGCCTTAGGCAAAATTTCCATATTCTGGTTGACTTGTTCATTCGATCAGTGGTGTCCAACTCTTTATGACTACATGGACTGCAGCACACCAGGTTTCCCTGTGCTTCACCATCTCCCAGAGTTTGCTCAAATTCATGACCATTAAGTAGATGATACCATCCAACCATCTCGTCCTCTGTTGCCCCCTTCTCATGCCCTCACCTCAGTCTTTCTCAGCATCAGGGTCTTTTCCCGTGAGTCAGCTCTTTGCATCAGGTGGCCAAAGTATTAGAGGTTCAGCTTCAGCCTCAGTTCTTACAATGAATACTCAAGGTTGTTGAATTCCTTTAAGATTGATTGGTTTGATCTCCTTGCAGTCCACAGGACTCTCAGGAGTCTTCTCTAGCACCACAGGTTGAAACGTTAGTTCTTTGGCACTCAGCCTTCTTTATGGTTCAACTCTCACATCCAGTACATGACTACTGGAAAAACCATAGCTTCAGTATATGGACCTTTGTTAGTAAACTGATGTCTCTGCTTTTGAATACACTGTCTAGGTTTGTCATAGCTTTTCTTCCAAGGAGCAAGCATCTGTCTTTTAATGTCATAACTGCAGTCACCATCCACAGTGATTTTAGAGCCCAAGAAAATAAAGTCTGTTTCCATTGTTTGCCCATCTGTTTGCCGTGAAGTGATGGGACCACATGCCATGATCTTAGTTTTTTGAATGTTGAGCTTTAAGCTGGTTTTTTCACTGTCCTCTTTTACCTTCATCAAGAGGTTCTTCACTTTGTCTTTGCTTTCTGCGGTTAGAGTGATATCATCTATGTATCTGAGGTTATTGATGTTTTTCCCCTGCAAGCTTGATTCCAGCTTGTGATACATCCAGCTTGGCATTATGCTTGATGTGCTCTGCATAAATGTTAAATAATCAGGGTGACAGTATACAGCCTTGACGTACTCCTTTCCCAATTTGGAACCAGTTCATTGTTCCATGTTGGGTTCTAACTGTTGCTTCTTGACCTGCATATGGATTTCTCAGGAGGCAGGTTAGGTGGTCTGGTATTCTCATCTCTTTAAGAATATCCCACAGGGGCTTCCCTGGTGGTCCAGTGGGTAGAGAGTCTGCCTTGCAGTGCAAGGGGCACCGGTTCGATCCCTGGCCTGGGAAGATCCCATGTAAAAAAAAAAAAAGAACAACCCACAGTTTGTTGCAATCCACATAGTCAAAGGCTTTAGCATAGCCAGTGAAGGAACAGGTATTTTTCTGGAATTTCCTTGCTTTTTCTATGATCCATTGGATGTTGGCATTATGATCTCTGGTTCCTCTGCCTTTTCTAAATCCATCTTGTACATCTAGAAGTTCTTGGTTCATGTGCTGTTGAAGCCTAGTTTAGAGGATTTTGAGCATTCCTTCGCTAGCGTGTGAAATGAGTGCAATGGTGAGGTAGCTTGAACATGCTTTGATGTTGCCCTTCTTTAGGAATAGAATGAAAACTGACCTTTTCCAGTCCTGTGGCCACTGCTGAGTTTTCCAAATTTGCTGGCATATTGTGTGCAGCACTTTAACACCATCATCTTTTAGGATTTTTAAATAGCTCAGCTGGAATTCAGCCGCCTCCACTAGCTTTGTTCGTAGTAATGCTTCCTAAAGCCCACTTGACTCCACACTCCAGGGTGTCTGGTGCTAGGTGAGTGACCACATCATCGTGCTTATCTAGGTCATGAAAACCTTTTTTGGTATTCTTACCACTTCTACTTAATCTCTTCTGCTTCTGTTAGGTCCTTACCATATCTGTCCTATTGTGTCCATCTTTGCATGAAATGTTCCCTTGGTATCTCTAGTTTTCTTAAAGCAATCTGTAGTCTTTCCCATTCTGTTGTTATCCTCTATTTCTTTGCATGCTTCACTTAAGAAGGCTTTCTTATCTCTCATTGCTATTCTCTGGAACTCTGCATTCAGATGGGTGTATCTATCCCTTTCTCCTTTGCCTTCCACTTCTCTTTTCTCAGCAGGAAATTGGAAAAGGAAGGATTGGGAAGGCTCTTGGGAGCAATCTTTTTTTTTATATTTATTATTTATTTATTTTGGAGGGGGCGGGTTGGGGAGGGAGAAGGGCGGGTGGGTCACTTCTACTGGTCTTTCATTTATCTATTTTCATCCGTCTTTGTTCCTTGGCCCGTGTGGGCCTCCCATCGCAGTGGCCTCTATTGTCGCAGAGCACCGGCTCTGGGCACATGTGCTCCAGAGCTCCGGCTCAGTAATTGGACACATCGGTCCAGCCTCTCTGCGGCACGTGGAATCTTCCCAGGCCAGGGATCGAACCGGCGCCCCTTGCACTGCAGGGCGGTGTCCTTACCCACTGGACCACCAGGGAAGCCCGGGGGCCGTCTTTAGAAGATGCTGCCACTAGCCCTTCCCTTCATGCCATAGCCCAGAACTCAGTCACATGACCACACTGAGCTGCAAAGGGAAGTTCACAAGGAGACTGGGAAATATGGTCTGTTTGGTACAGCTGTGTACCCAGCAAAAAATGAGAGTTCCATCAGTAGACTGGGACGGGGGGAGAAAGGGTATTATTACGGTCTTTTACTGAGTGTAGGCATCCAGCTTCACAATTACATTGTGAAGTCTGTTTGATTATTCTCCTCTTACAGATGAGGAAATTTTGCCCAAGATTATAGTCATTTCTCCACCAGCCTAACAGATACTGTGTTGGACTGTTCTATCAGAATGGGCTGGATCCCAGGACCTTTCTTTTTTTATTACTTTATTCATTTATTTATTTTGGCGACACTTTGTTGCTGTGTGGGCTTTTCCCTAGTTGCAGTGAGCAGGGGCTACTTTCTCGTTGCAGTGCATGGGCTTCTCATTGTGGTGACTTCTCTTGTTGTGACACACAGGCTTAGTTGTCCTGGCATGTAGGACCTTACTTCCTGGACCAGGGTTAAATGGGCCTCCAGGAACTCCCCTAGGACCTTCCTAAGCTGACGTTGTTATCCTCTATTTCTTTGCATGCTTCACTTAAGAAGGCTTTCTTATCTCTCATTGCTATTCTCTGGAACTCTGCATTCAGATGGGTGTATCTATCCCTTTCTCCTTTGCCTTCCACTTCTCTTTTCTCAGCAGGAAATTGGAAAAGGAAGGATTGGGAAGGCTCTTGGGAGCAATCTTTTTTTTTATATTTATTATTTATTTATTTTGGAGGGGGCGGGTTGGGGAGGGAGAAGGGCGGGTGGGTCACTTCTACTGGTCTTTCATTTATCTATTTTCATCCGTCTTTGTTCCTTGGCCCGTGTGGGCCTCCCATCGCAGTGGCCTCTATTGTCGCAGAGCACCGGCTCTGGGCACATGTGCTCCAGAGCTCCGGCTCAGTAATTGGACACATCGGTCCAGCCTCTCTGCGGCACGTGGAATCTTCCCAGGCCAGGGATCGAACCGGCGCCCCTTGCACTGCAGGGCGGTGTCCTTACCCACTGGACCACCAGGGAAGCCCCGGGAGCCGTCTTTAGAAGATGCTGCCACTAGCCCTTCCCTTCATGCCATAGCCCAGAACTCAGTCACATGACCACACTGAGCTGCAAAGGGAAGTTCACAAGGAGACTGGGAAATATGGTCTGTTTGGTACAGCTGTGTACCCAGCAAAAAATGAGAGTTCCATCAGTAGACTGGGACGGGGGGAGAAAGGGTATTATTACGGTCTTTTACTGAGTGTAGGCATCCAGCTTCACAATTACATTGTGAAGTCTGTTTGATTATTCTCCTCTTACAGATGAGGAAATTTTGCCCAAGATTATAGTCATTTCTCCACCAGCCTAACAGATACTGTGTTGGACTGTTCTATCAGAATGGGCTGGATCCCAGGACCTTTCTTTTTTTATTACTTTATTCATTTATTTATTTTGGCGACACTTTGTTGCTGTGTGGGCTTTTCCCTAGTTGCAGTGAGCAGGGGCTACTTTCTCGTTGCAGTGCATGGGCTTCTCATTGTGGTGACTTCTCTTGTTGTGACACACAGGCTTAGTTGTCCTGCGGCATGTAGGATCTTCCTGGACCAGGGATTGAATCCATGTCCCCTGCACTGGCAGGCAGACTCTTAACCACTGGGCCTCCAGGAACTCCCCCTAGGACCTTCCTAAGCTGACATCTGGGTTTGCTTCCCACAGATCAGGGCCCTTCTGTTCACTGATGGCCCTGCCTACGTTACGCCACGCTCTGCCCTGCCCCAGTTCTAGGTGGGCACGGTTATTGCCCAGGCTGCAGACGTGGAGGAGGCAAGGCTCACAAAGCTGGACAAGCTGCAGGTCCTAGCGTAGGCCCAGAGTAGCGTAGAAAGCCTTGCTCTTGCCCCAGCCGGTGGTTCCATAGTGTGGCCCAGGGACGCTCTGCTTCCCCACTTGCAGGGACTCCAGGGCCTGAGAGATCACGCCCTCCTGGGAGGCAGGAAGCTGACCTTCTCAGTTTACCATGGGCTTCGGGCTCTGCCTGCTCTCAGAGCTCAGAGCGGAGTATGGGGAGAGAAACAGAACAAGCTGGTTGTTTCAGCAGACTCGGAGGGGAGCTCTGGGTGATGGGGTGGACACGTTAGAGGGAACATGTCCTATTTCTGGGACCCTGTGGAACACTGTGCTGTCGAGCCTCCGACTCACCATCAGCCCCCTCACTCCAGTTGCTTCAGCTACACGAGCAGCTCCGTCTTGCCATTGTGACGTTCCCTTCACCACAGGGCCTTTGCACACTCTGTTCTCTGCTAGGAATACCGTTTAGCACTCTGATTACCTCATCCCTTCTCATCTGGGACTCAACTAGCCCTTCCTCAGAGACACTTTCCCTGATACCCACTCTTCCCACCAGCCGGGGCTCACCAGTGTTTGCTTACGACCCTCCAGCGCTTTTGTCTCATCTCTTCCCCAGGGTGAAATTCAGGGGCTGGGACCAAGGCTATTGCGCTCCTGCATTAGTCTGTGTCCCATGTATATGAAGGGCTTCCCTGGTGGCTCAGGTGGGAAAGAATCTGCCTGCAATGTGGGAGACCTGGGTTCGATCCCTGGGTTGGGAAGATCACCTGGAGAAGGAAATGGCAACCAGTATTCTTAGGAGCCTGGTGGGCTACAGTCCACGGGGTTGCAAAGAGTCGGACACGACTGAGAGACTCACGCACTAACACAAATATAGGAAGTTAACACTTCCGTAAGGTCAGTTAACACTTGAGGGAGTGGATGGAAGTGGCCTCTAAGCTGAGCTTAAAGCTTGAGGACTTAGCATAGACAAGGGTCAGGAGAGAACACTCCGAGCAGAGGGAACAGCTTGTGTCACAGGCAACACCGGGGAGGGTGTGAGATGAGGTGGAATTGAGGGCAGGGAACGTGTTAAAAGTTGCGGAGCTGGGGACTGCTGAGGTCACATGTGCCTCAGGAAGCTTCCCTGGGGTCGGGGGAGATAGCTAGAGGGGAGCTGAGCCGCTGGGCCTGGGTCAGGGAATGGGATGGGTGAGGCAGACATGTAGGAAGCTTTGGGCATAAGATAGACATGGAAAACTGGCTCACAGGTTCCTCCCTGCCCACACGCCCACTGGGCCCAGCTGTGGGCTCCCCATGCACCTGCCGAGATCCTGTCTTATTGGCCCACAGCCTAGTTCCTTTCGCAGCCGTTGGTCTTGTCCTTGCAAAGAGGCAGCACCAGGCAGGGGGATGAGCCAGCTTTGGAGGCAGCCGGACTTGGGCTCATAACACATTTCTGTCATCTATTGGCTGTGTGATCTGGGGCAAGTCACTTTTTCTGGGCATCACTAAAATGGGCGTGGCACTAACTTCTTGGCCAGGGTGGTTGTGAGGCGTATGTGAGATATGACAACTATACCCTTCACCACAGGGCCTTTGCACACTCTGTTCTCTGCTAGGAATACCGTTTAGCACTCTGATTACCTCATCCCTTCTCATCTGGGACTCAACTAGCCCTTCCTCAGAGACACTTTCCCTGATACCCACTCTTCCCACCAGCCGGGGCTCACCAGTGTTTGCTTACGACCCTCCAGCGCTTTTGTCTCATCTCTTCCCCAGGGTGAAATTCAGGGGCTGGGACCAAGGCTATTGCGCTCCTGCATTAGTCTGTGTCCCATGTATATGAAGGGCTTCCCTGGTGGCTCAGGTGGGAAAGAATCTGCCTGCAATGTGGGAGACCTGGGTTCGATCCCTGGGTTGGGAAGATCACCTGGAGAAGGAAATGGCAACCAGTATTCTTAGGAGCCTGGTGGGCTACAGTCCACGGGGTTGCAAAGAGTCGGACACGACTGAGAGACTCACGCACTAACACAAATATAGGAAGTTAACACTTCCGTAAGGTCAGTTAACACTTGAGGGAGTGGATGGAAGTGGCCTCTAAGCTGAGCTTAAAGCTTGAGGACTTAGCATAGACAAGGGTCAGGAGAGAACACTCCGAGCAGAGGGAACAGCTTGTGTCACAGGCAACACCGGGGAGGGTGTGAGATGAGGTGGAATTGAGGGCAGGGAACGTGTTAAAAGTTGCGGAGCTGGGGACTGCTGAGGTCACATGTGCCTCAGGAAGCTTCCCTGGGGTCGGGGGAGATAGCTAGAGGGGAGCTGAGCCGCTGGGCCTGGGTCAGGGAATGGGATGGGTGAGGCAGACATGTAGGAAGCTTTGGGCATAAGATAGACATGGAAAACTGGCTCACAGGTTCCTCCCTGCCCACACGCCCACTGGGCCCAGCTGTGGGCTCCCCATGCACCTGCCGAGATCCTGTCTTATTGGCCCACAGCCTAGTTCCTTTCGCAGCCGTTGGTCTTGTCCTTGCAAAGAGGCAGCACCAGGCAGGGGGATGAGCCAGCTTTGGAGGCAGCCGGACTTGGGCTCATAACACATTTCTGTCATCTATTGGCTGTGTGATCTGGGGCAAGTCACTTTTTCTGGGCATCACTAAAATGGGCGTGGCACTAACTTCTTGGCCAGGGTGGTTGTGAGGCGTATGTGAGATATGACAACTATATTTTTTTAATTTGGACTATGCTGCACACCTTGTGGTATTTTAGTTCTAAGTTTCTTTTAAAATTTTTTATGTATAGATTTGTTTCTTTTTGGCTGTACTGGGTCTTCATTGCTGCACAAGGGCTTTCTCTAGTTGCTGTGAGCAGGAGTACATGGGTTTCTTATTGCAGTGGCTTCCCTTGCTGCAGAGCACGGGCTCTAGGGCACAGGCTCAGTAGTCATGGCACACAGGTTTAGTTGCCTCTGTGGCAGGTGGAATCTTCCTGGACCAGGGATTGAACCTGTGTCCCTTTCATGGGCGATCCTTTACCTTCTGAGCCACCAGGGAGAACATAGCAGCCCACTCCAGTATTCTTGCCTGGAGAATCTCCATGGACAGAGGAGCCTGCCGGGCTCCTCTGTCAGTCCATAGGGTCCCAAAGAGTCAGACACAACTGAAACATATTAGCATGCATCCCTACATTGGTAGGTGGATTCTTAACCACTGGACTACCAGGGAAGTCCTCTTTCTTCTTTTTTTTCACTTTTAAAAAGATTTTGTTAAAAAATAAATATATTACACTTCACGAATTTGCGTGTCATCCTTGTGCTGGGGCCATGTTAATCTTCTCTGTATCGTTCCGATTTCAGTATATGTACTGCCGAAGCGAGCACTCTTTTTCTTTCTCTCTTTTTTTTTAAGATTTGTTTGTTTATTTTTGACTGTGCTAGGTCTTCATTGCTGTGCATGGGCTTTCTCTAGTTGCCGTGAGTGGGGGCTGCTCTCTACCTATGATGCGCAGGCTTCTTTTTATGGTTCTTCTCTTGTGGCGCACGGGCTCTCGGGCTCACAAACTTCAGTGGTTGTGGCTTGAGGGTTCAGTAGTTGGGGTTCCAGGGCTCAGTAGTTGGGGTACACAGGCTTAGTTGTTCCCTGGCATGTGGGATCTTCCTGGACCAGGGGTCTAACTCATATCCCCTGCACTGGCAGGCAGACTCCTAACCAGACCACAAGAGAAGCCCGTGTTTCATTTTAAAATTAATTTCCAGTATTGAAAAGTTGGATTTAGATTTCAATCTGAGCCTTCCAGGCCTTCCTGAATGAGGCGGTCAGCACTACCCCTGCCAACAGAACAGGTGCTCCCCCATGACACAGTCCCCACCTTGCTCCCCTGTGTGTGCCACCTGGCCTTGGTGGGCACTGGGTCTGGGACCCCTGGCTTTACATGTGGCAACCCAGCAAAGCTGGGATTAGGCTCCCAGTTCAGACATGAAGGAGCTAAGTGTTATGAGAAGGTAAAGCTGTTAGGCAAGCCAGCCAGCGAAGGTCTGGCTGAACCCTCAGATCTGACCCCTCTCCGGGCTCCACCTGCCTTCTGCCTGCTCCAGGTGTGAATGCTGCTGCCCTGGTTGGCAGGGTCCCAGCCCCAGGGAGAGCTCCACCTGCCTGTAGCCTCTGCTGTCAGGCCTCCAGTGGAGAGCAGCTCACGAGCACTCCTGATGCCTACCCATGAGGCAGGCGCCAGCTAACAGAACCGTTGCTATTTCATGCCCTCCTGGATCTCACCCCGGGTCAGGAAGAAGGGGCTGGGGAACAGGCAGTAAGCAAGAGGCACAATGGGAAAATTACCTGGTAGTAGGTTAGTATGGGAAAAGTGCAGGGCTCGAGCTACTGGGAGCATGACTTTGGGAAGGGAGGGTTGGTGTATGAACTTGTAGTGTCAGAGTGGGCCTCATGGAGACAGTGACCTGTGGGCAGAAACTTGCAGGGGATGAAGGCTGAGCCTAGCAGATATCGTCATGGCTTCTCTGTTCCGTGTAGGAGGATTTGTTTGTTTATTTTTGACTGTGCTAGGTCTTCATTGCTGTGCATGGGCTTTCTCTAGTTGCCGTGAGTGGGGGCTGCTCTCTACCTATGATGCGCAGGCTTCTTTTTATGGTTCTTCTCTTGTGGCGCACGGGCTCTCGGGCTCACAAACTTCAGTGGTTGTGGCTTGAGGGTTCAGTAGTTGGGGTTCCAGGGCTCAGTAGTTGGGGTACACAGGCTTAGTTGTTCCCTGGCATGTGGGATCTTCCTGGACCAGGGGTCTAACTCATATCCCCTGCACTGGCAGGCAGACTCCTAACCAGACCACAAGAGAAGCCCGTGTTTCATTTTAAAATTAATTTCCAGTATTGAAAAGTTGGATTTAGATTTCAATCTGAGCCTTCCAGGCCTTCCTGAATGAGGCGGTCAGCACTACCCCTGCCAACAGAACAGGTGCTCCCCCATGACACAGTCCCCACCTTGCTCCCCTGTGTGTGCCACCTGGCCTTGGTGGGCACTGGGTCTGGGACCCCTGGCTTTACATGTGGCAACCCAGCAAAGCTGGGATTAGGCTCCCAGTTCAGACATGAAGGAGCTAAGTGTTATGAGAAGGTAAAGCTGTTAGGCAAGCCAGCCAGCGAAGGTCTGGCTGAACCCTCAGATCTGACCCCTCTCCGGGCTCCACCTGCCTTCTGCCTGCTCCAGGTGTGAATGCTGCTGCCCTGGTTGGCAGGGTCCCAGCCCCAGGGAGAGCTCCACCTGCCTGTAGCCTCTGCTGTCAGGCCTCCAGTGGAGAGCAGCTCACGAGCACTCCTGATGCCTACCCATGAGGCAGGCGCCAGCTAACAGAACCGTTGCTATTTCATGCCCTCCTGGATCTCACCCCGGGTCAGGAAGAAGGGGCTGGGGAACAGGCAGTAAGCAAGAGGCACAATGGGAAAATTACCTGGTAGTAGGTTAGTATGGGAAAAGTGCAGGGCTCGAGCTACTGGGAGCATGACTTTGGGAAGGGAGGGTTGGTGTATGAACTTGTAGTGTCAGAGTGGGCCTCATGGAGACAGTGACCTGTGGGCAGAAACTTGCAGGGGATGAAGGCTGAGCCTAGCAGATATCGGGGGCAAAGCAGTTCAGGTAGAGGAGGTAGCTGGTGTGAAACCCCAAGATGGTGTAGCAGGTGTATCGACCATGGACAAAGACCACATTGGGAGAGTGGAAGGACTGAAGCCAGACTTGCTGGCCTCTGGGCCCTTCCCCAGGGCTTTGACTTTTGCTCAGAGGAATGTGGACTTGGCAGGGATTCAAGCAGAGAAGAAGCTGGTCTAGCACAAGTTGATAGCTGTCTGTAAGGGGCAGAGGAGGGTGCACAGAAGGCAATTTCATGCAGTCATCCAGGGCAGAGGTGCCTACGGCTCGCATCCCACATCAGGGAGGCTGTGAGAAGTGGTCAGAATGTGGATGCATCTTGAAGGGGAACCTAGCAGGATCTTGGGGTGGACCTGAAGTGAAGGAGGAAGCAGAGGATTCTCCATCAACTGAGACGGAGACAGCTGTGGGAACTTGAGAGGCCTGGGTGACAGACATTGGGAGCAGAGCTTTAGATGTGGCATAGTGGACATCCACAGGGAGACCTCAGGCTTGGAGGGAGAAAGTGGGGAAGTGGGTGTGCAGGTGTACCATTTATCCTAAAAGAAAGAGGGCCCGAGCCAGCCTTCCTATGTCCCAGGCTCAGGAGACAGGGGTGCTGGGCTGCCGAGTGACTGTCCTTCTTCCCAGGAGATCATGCACGCCCTGAAGATGACCTGGCACGTGCACTGCTTCACCTGTGCGGCCTGCAAGACGCCCATTCGTA
This sequence comes from Tragulus kanchil, assembly GCA_022376925.1. NCBI lineage: Eukaryota > Metazoa > Chordata > Mammalia > Artiodactyla > Tragulidae > Tragulus > Tragulus kanchil. The sequence continues at coordinate 71,223,909 of JAIOJX010000029.1, read as the reverse complement.
ACAGGGCCTTCTACATGGAGGAAGGGGCCCCTTACTGCGAGCGAGGTGAGGAGGCGGGGCTGGGTGAGGGGGCGGGGCTGGGTGCAGGCAAGAGAGAGCCCAGGTCCCCTTCCTTGCTCTGTGTCTCCAGACTATGAGAAGATGTTTGGCACAAAATGCCGAGGCTGTGACTTCAAGATCGATGCTGGTGACCGCTTCCTGGAGGCACTGGGCTTCAGCTGGCATGATACCTGCTTCGTGTGCGCAGTGAGTCCCCCTCTTCAGACTCAGGCCCCGCCCCCAGGGGCTTCTGTTCTTCACCAGCCTCCCTCCCACCCCTGCCTCTGGGATTCCCAAGAGGCTGGGAAGGACCTTCTCCTGCTATCCCCACCCCACGTAACTGCACCTTGGCTGTTCCCAGATCTGTCAGATCAACCTGGAAGGAAAGACGTTCTACTCCAAGAAGGACAAGCCCCTTTGCAAGAGCCATGCCTTCTCCCACGTGTGAGCCCCTCCCACCCACTGCTGCCCACCCCAGCCTGCCCAGCTGGAGGGGTTGCAGATTTCTGGGTAGGGCTAGTGAAAGTTACCCCAACTCTTAACTCCTGGCCCAAGCCTGGGGCTCCCCAGGCGCCATCCCCTTCACCTCTCCCCACTCCCTCCACACCTCCACACGCGGTGCTGGCCACACCGGCCCCTGCTCACATCCAGTGCCACAATAAACCTGTCTCCAACTGCGTCTGGTGTACTCTTCCCCTACGTGTCACGAGAGGTGGCATTTGAGGCATGTAACGGGGTGGAGATTAAGTTCTCCCAGGCTGACCATCCAGTGGTCCTGTAAGGGCGGTGTGGGGGACCACAATTGGGAGAAGGCAAAGGGGAATCTCACGTGCTGGGCCAAGGACCTGCAGAAGTGGAGGGGTGCCTGGTCTGGAGGTCAGAGAAGAGGAGTTGGAGGCGTCCTGGAGAAAATTTCAGGGTACCATTTATCCTAAAAAGAGGGCCCGAGCCAGCCTTCCTATGTCCCAGGCTCAGGAGACAGGGGTGCTGGGCTGCCGGTGACTGTCCTTCTTCCCAGGAGATCATGCACGCCCTGAAGATGACCTGGCACGTGCACTGCTTCACCTGTGCGGCCTGCAAGACGCCCATTCGTAACAGGGCCTTCTACATGGAGGAAGGGGCCCCTTACTGCGAGCGAGGTGAGGAGGCGGGGCTGGGTGAGGGGGCGGGGCTGGGTGCAGGCAAGAGAGAGCCCAGGTCCCCTTCCTTGCTCTGTGTCTCCAGACTATGAGAAGATGTTTGGCACAAAATGCCGAGGCTGTGACTTCAAGATCGATGCTGGTGACCGCTTCCTGGAGGCACTGGGCTTCAGCTGGCATGATACCTGCTTCGTGTGCGCAGTGAGTCCCCCTCTTCAGACTCAGGCCCCGCCCCCAGGGGCTTCTGTTCTTCACCAGCCTCCCTCCCACCCCTGCCTCTGGGATTCCCAAGAGGCTGGGAAGGACCTTCTCCTGCTATCCCCACCCCACGTAACTGCACCTTGGCTGTTCCCAGATCTGTCAGATCAACCTGGAAGGAAAGACGTTCTACTCCAAGAAGGACAAGCCCCTTTGCAAGAGCCATGCCTTCTCCCACGTGTGAGCCCCTCCCACCCACTGCTGCCCACCCCAGCCTGCCCAGCTGGAGGGGTTGCAGATTTCTGGGTAGGGCTAGTGAAAGTTACCCCAACTCTTAACTCCTGGCCCAAGCCTGGGGCTCCCCAGGCGCCATCCCCTTCACCTCTCCCCACTCCCTCCACACCTCCACACGCGGTGCTGGCCACACCGGCCCCTGCTCACATCCAGTGCCACAATAAACCTGTCTCCAACTGCGTCTGGTGTACTCTTCCCCTACGTGTCACGAGAGGTGGCATTTGAGGCATGTAACGGGGTGGAGATTAAGTTCTCCCAGGCTGACCATCCAGTGGTCCTGTAAGGGCGGTGTGGGGGACCACAATTGGGAGAAGGCAAAGGGGAATCTCACGTGCTGGGCCAAGGACCTGCAGAAGTGGAGGGGTGCCTGGTCTGGAGGTCAGAGAAGAGGAGTTGGAGCGGCGTCCTTGGGGATGGAATATGGACAACGGCGTGCCCAAGTGAGGGCCCCAGGGGCTGCTGCCATCTGTATGCTGCGAGGAGGGCTGGAGAAGGCAACTCCTGGTCCTGCAAACCACAAGAGCCAGACAGGGGTGCTGGGACTGCTTCCTGAGGCGGGGATGGGGAGATCCAGGCACAGAAATGTTCAGATGTGGGTTATAGGAAGAGCTCCTCTCCAGCTGTGAGCTGGGTGAGCCGCGGAGGGAGCCTGGGAGGAGGGGCAGGGCTCAGGGGAAGGGAGGAGCAGTAAGCTGCGGCAGAGATGGTCCCAGGCCGTGGGGGTGAGGAGAGGAAGGTAGAAGGTAGGCACCCGGAGAATACCAGTCACCCCTCCCATTGTCTCAGAATTCTGTCGGTAACCCTCTGGGGTGTCATTTTTTTTTTTTTTAATTTTTTTTGTTATTTTAAACTTTTTTTTTTTTGGCCACTTCTATTGGTGTTTCATTTATTTATTTTCATCCATCTTTGTTCTTTGGCCTGTGTGGGCCTCCCACTACTGTGGCCTTTCTCATCACAGAGCACCGACTCTGGGCACGTGCGCTCCAGAGCTCCTGCTTGGTAGTTGGACACATCCGTCCAGCAGCTCTGCAGCATGTGGGATCTTCCCAGGCCAGGAATCGAACCGGCGCCCCCTGCACTGCACGGCGGTGTCCTTACCCACTGGACCACCAGGGAAGCCCCTGGGGTGTCATATTTTATAGACAAAAGCTAGGAGGCCTGGCCATAGTTGAACCACCCCAGGGCCACCAGCCAGGTCCAAAGCTGGGCGTACCAGCTGGACTGGCCAGCACTGAGTGCCACACCCCAGGGATGCCCTACAGGGCTCACCTCAGCCTGCTGCCTCGAGACTGGAAGCGCTGGTGGTGGCCCCATCTTTCCCTGGGGCCTCCCGCTTCTCACTGGCGCCTCCACTACCCCAAGGATCCTGTGCTTGCTCCTGTTCCAGGCTTGAGGAGTGGCCCAGACTCAGCCAGGACACCACAGTGTGCCCATAGCCACCTGTCCTCCAGGGCTCCCCGACATTAGGACCTTCAGCACATCTGAAGTTGGCACTCTCAACAGGTGTTCCGGCCTGTTCCCTTGAAGAGAAGAGAAGGGCTTCTGTGTTGTGGTTTCCAGAGCAGGAGTGCAGGACTCCCTGTGCTCCTTCACGACGTCTTGCCGGAGCCTAGAGCAGCACCGAGAACACAGTGGAAGCCCAGTGAATATTCGCTGAGTGACCAGACGAGGTGCCTAGGAGACAAATTGAGGAAGCAGCTGAAGGTTCAAGTCTGGATTCCCCTTGGATCACCAGACGAGGTGCAGTCAATTCTCCTCTCCAGCTGTGAGCTGGGTGAGCGGGGGAGCCTGGGAGGAGGGGCAGGGCTCAGGGGAAGGGAGGAGCAGTAAGCTGCGGCAGAGATGGTCCCAGGCCGTGGGGGTGAGGAGAGGAAGGTAGAAGGTAGGCACCCGGAGAATACCAGTCACCCCTCCCATTGTCTCAGAATTCTGTCGGTAACCCTCTGGGGTGTCATTTTTTTTTTTTTTAATTTTTTTTGTTATTTTAAACTTTTTTTTTTTTGGCCACTTCTATTGGTGTTTCATTTATTTATTTTCATCCATCTTTGTTCTTTGGCCTGTGTGGGCCTCCCACTACTGTGGCCTTTCTCATCACAGAGCACCGACTCTGGGCACGTGCGCTCCAGAGCTCCTGCTTGGTAGTTGGACACATCCGTCCAGCAGCTCTGCAGCATGTGGGATCTTCCCAGGCCAGGAATCGAACCGGCGCCCCCTGCACTGCACGGCGGTGTCCTTACCCACTGGACCACCAGGGAAGCCCCTGGGGTGTCATATTTTATAGACAAAAGCTAGGAGGCCTGGCCATAGTTGAACCACCCCAGGGCCACCAGCCAGGTCCAAAGCTGGGCGTACCAGCTGGACTGGCCAGCACTGAGTGCCACACCCCAGGGATGCCCCTACAGGGCTCACCTCAGCCTGCTGCCTCGAGACTGGAAGCGCTGGTGGTGGCCCCATCTTTCCCTGGGGCCTCCCGCTTCTCACTGGCGCCCTCCACTACCCCAAGGATCCTGTGCTTGCTCCTGTTCCAGGCTTGAGGAGTGGCCCAGACTCAGCCAGGACACCACAGTGTGCCCATAGCCACCTGTCCTCCAGGGCTCCCCGACATTAGGACCTTCAGCACATCTGAAGTTGGCACTCTCAACAGGTGTTCCGGCCTGTTCCCTTGAAGAGAAGAGAAGGGCTTCTGTGTTGTGGTTTCCAGAGCAGGAGTGCAGGACTCCCTGTGCTCCTTCACGACGTCTTGCCGGAGCCTAGAGCAGCACCGAGAACACAGTGGAAGCCCAGTGAATATTCGCTGAGTGACCAGACGAGGTGCCTAGGAGACAAATTGAGGAAGCAGCTGAAGGTTCAAGTCTGGATTCCCCTTGGATCACATTTAGGAGTGAGTTTGGGACAGTTATGGCAGATGCAGTCGTCACAGATGCTCAGAGAGGGGCCCCGGCAGGTCACAGGTAGGATGTGGTTTTCTTACAACACAGACATCCCTGGCATGTTAAATGCAGAGTGTCTTTCGCTTCCATAAAGAAATGTACTCTCTCCCACTTCTCTTGAACCATGAAGCCCTCTCAGTCCATCCTTGGTTTCCATGGATACAAGCAAGCAAGCGCAGAGGGGCAGACGGTAAGAGCTGCTGGGAGCCTTCTGGGGGCAACCATGGGGGAATGCTGAGCTGTGGCCAGACCTGCCAGTTTACCAACAGCATCCAGAGATTCACACTTTTGTGTGAAATTTGGTTTTTCAATGTTGGCAACTAAGTTAGATTTTTTTTTAATTGTATTAAAAAAAAATACCATGGACTAAATCCAGTGTGATGATGGCCAGGGCCCCTGCCTAAAGCAGACACGGGAGATGGGGAAGTAGCAACACCACAGCGCAGGGCAGAGACAGCAGGAGCCGCCAGACGTGGAGGACCACAGCCTCTGGAGGGAAGGCGCTCGGGGCAGAGGAACCCCGGCAGGGCAGGAGTGTTCCCAGAAATCACCGAGAGTGTCAACCAGGCAGATAAGGCCAAGGAGTCCCCGTGACATTTTGCAACAAGGTGGCGTTTGCCAGATCAGTTTAGCTGAGAGCTGGGGCCAGAGCCAGGGCTGGTGAATGCAGGGGGAGAGTATAGAGTGTGCAGATGAGAGAGTAGGGACAGCTGTCTTAAGAGGCTTGACTGTGGTGGGCCCTGAGGACCACAGGCAGCTGTGGTCTGCTGAGCTGCCAAGAAGGGTGGAGGAGGCAGCTGGGAGGTTCCTGCCAAGGGGAGGTGGTGGAGGAAATTGGAGGACAGATGTAAAGGGAGAGGAGAGCCGAGAGCTGGGGACTGACTCTCAGGGAAGTGGAGCTTTTTAGATGGAAATAAAAACAAGCAGGGGACACCTGCTCTGAACAGCCACCTCTCTCTCTGCTGGAACCATAGAGCAGTCGCTGTCATTTAATCATTAAAACATGCTTGAAAGCGATGTCATTAAAGGCATGTTTCAGATGAGGGACTTGAGGCTCAGAAAGGGAAAGTGACCTCTCCAGATCCACCCAGCCAGAATGGCTTGGGCCCGTGCTCCGCAGGTTAAAGGCTAGGTGCCTCCCCCTGCAGCACCCAGCCCCGCCACCACTCCCCAGCACAGAGCTGTGGGATCACCGTGTTCTCAAGCCTGAGTGTGAGGCTATACAGGTGGAGGCCAAGGGTGCTGGGGAATGTCTTTGTACCAGGCACGGGAGGCCATTAGCGCCCTGGGAGTGTGCAGTCCCCCCAACCGAGGAGGCAGAGCCCTTGGCAGGGGGCTGAGTGGGCAACTGGAGAGACAGCAGGCCAAGGAGGGGCTTTTTCCAGCTCTGAGTGGCTTGCACTCATTTGAAATCAGCAGGGAGACAGGCGGTGGATACAGGGTACACAGGCAGGAACTGACAATTCTGTGCTGGGCCTCACGTGGGCCTTGGAACACTCACGAGGTACACGGTCCTGCTGCAGGAACGGAGCTGAGGCTATGGACGACAGGGCTGAGCCCCATGGCACTCACATGGAGGAGCAGCCAGCCAGGACCGGGGTTCACATGTGCATCCAAAGCCACACTTGAGTCTGGAGGAAGAGCTCTTCCTCATTAGGACCTGAAGTGGGGGAGGGTAGGAGATTGCAGGGGCTACAGTGGGGCAAGTAGTAGCTTGCTGGGAGCCTGCAGAGAACTCAGAAGGCTGGGTGCAGCCCTGAGTAGCCAAGGAAGGTCCCAGGACCAGCCTGAGTTCTCCCACTCGGGACCTGGGGGCACTAGAAGGTCAGTCTGCTTTCACGCATGTCTCTTGCCACTGGCAAAAATGACTACTACCTGGAGACTAGGTCAACTAGGAAGGACTCTCAACTGCAATGCAAACTAGTATAAGCAAAAACAGGGATAATTTGTGTCATTAAACTGAAAAGGTTAACGGTTTAAGACTTTAAGACGTGGCAGGATCCAAGACCCAGGGATGTGAGGATGTTTTGGGGAGTCTCTGAGCCCCCACCCCCTCCCTTTCTCAGGTCCACTTTTCTCAGCGCTGGCTTTATTTTCAGGCAACTCTCCCCATTATCAGCAAAGATGCCTCTCAGCCAGCTCTAGGCCCACATTCTGCCAGCTCAGAGGCTCCCTGGAGACTCTCGATGGTTCCAGCAAAAGTCCCAGGGTCGCCACCCATTGGACTGATTTGGGTCACGTGTCCAGTCCTGAAGTAGCCACTGGTTCTGACCCACTGGCCTGAATCACCTGCTTCCCCCTGGAGACTACAGTGGAAAATCACATTGGAAGACGGGCAGGGGTGTCTGATCATGGTGTCCACTCTCTGGGCAGGCATCCTCTTCTCCACACCCAGGGCCCCTGCCTCCTGACTTGTTCCCTAGGCCCCACAGCTGTGGCCTCAGGAACTGCTTCTGACCAAACCCCAGGCCAGGCTAGCCCCTGGCTGTAGACATGGTGGTGCTAGAAGGGGCAGCAGGGAGAGTGCATGCCAGGCTGAAGTGACATAGGACAGACTGAGGCTTCCATACAGGACTCGCCACTCGCCAGCTGTGTGTTCCAGGGCGAGTCACTGCCCCTCTCTGAGCCTCAGTTTTCCTATTTGTGAAATAGTAATGAGAGCCAACCTGTCAATAGCACCTACTCTGTGTGGCTGCCATTTTAAACACTTTATAGCTACTTCTTTAAATCCTCAAACAAAGCCTACGATGTGGACATGGTCATTATTATCCCCATTTAAAAAACAAACAAAGCGAAGGGGGTAGGAGATTGCAGGGGCTACAGTGGGGCAAGTAGTAGCTTGCTGGGAGCCTGCAGAGAACTCAGAAGGCTGGGTGCAGCCCTGAGTAGCCAAGGAAGGTCCCAGGACCAGCCTGAGTTCTCCCACTCGGGACCTGGGGGCACTAGAAGGTCAGTCTGCTTTCACGCATGTCTCTTGCCACTGGCAAAAATGACTACTACCTGGAGACTAGGTCAACTAGGAAGGACTCTCAACTGCAATGCAAACTAGTATAAGCAAAAACAGGGATAATTTGTGTCATTAAACTGAAAAGGTTAACGGTTTAAGACTTTAAGACGTGGCAGGATCCAAGACCCAGGGATGTGAGGATGTTTTGGGGAGTCTCTGAGCCCCCACCCCCTCCCTTTCTCAGGTCCACTTTTCTCAGCGCTGGCTTTATTTTCAGGCAACTCTCCCCATTATCAGCAAAGATGCCTCTCAGCCAGCTCTAGGCCCACATTCTGCCAGCTCAGAGGCTCCCTGGAGACTCTCGATGGTTCCAGCAAAAGTCCCAGGGTCGCCACCCATTGGACTGATTTGGGTCACGTGTCCAGTCCTGAAGTAGCCACTGGTTCTGACCCACTGGCCTGAATCACCTGCTTCCCCCTGGAGACTACAGTGGAAAATCACATTGGAAGACGGGCAGGGGTGTCTGATCATGGTGTCCACTCTCTGGGCAGGCATCCTCTTCTCCACACCCAGGGCCCCTGCCTCCTGACTTGTTCCCTAGGCCCCACAGCTGTGGCCTCAGGAACTGCTTCTGACCAAACCCCAGGCCAGGCTAGCCCCTGGCTGTAGACATGGTGGTGCTAGAAGGGGCAGCAGGGAGAGTGCATGCCAGGCTGAAGTGACATAGGACAGACTGAGGCTTCCATACAGGACTCGCCACTCGCCAGCTGTGTGTTCCAGGGCGAGTCACTGCCCCTCTCTGAGCCTCAGTTTTCCTATTTGTGAAATAGTAATGAGAGCCAACCTGTCAATAGCACCTACTCTGTGTGGCTGCCATTTTAAACACTTTATAGATACTTCTTTTAAATCCTCAAACAAAGCCTACGATGTGGACATGGTCATTATTATCCCCATTTGATAGCGAGACAAAAAAGGCCAAGCAGAAGAGCCTAAGTCCCAGGGTAGCAAGGTCTGTGCAGCTCAGGAGCAGAGCTAAGTGGTGAAAGGGGCTGGGCCCACGCCAGGAGCACAGCCTGCAAAGTGATGGGAGCCCTTGATGAGGAGGGGCCACTCCTGAAGGTGTGCCTGCTAGGAACCTGCAGAGGCTGGGCGAGGGCAGAGAAGGCTCCTCCAGCCAGTGCTGAAAAAGTCCTAGAACCGACACGTCAGCCTCGAAGCCTTCCCTGAGAGGTGTGGGGGAGCACAGAGCAGGAAGGTGGGCGTGGGAGGTGGGGCTGCGAGAAGGAAGGGGAAGGGGTTCTTTCTACGCCTTCATCCTGTCACATTTTATTCTTACAACATGTTATCAAAGAGAAAACTTAGAGAAGGAACGCATTTTACTCAAGGTCACACAGCAAGGGACCAGCTTCAGAATGTGAATCCTCCCTCTTTCTTAGCTTTTCCACTCCGGGGCCCCAGAAGCCATTGGACTAGCCTCCCAGAGCTGGAGGGATCAGGAAGAGGGGCCGGGAAGGCGGAGGACCTCGCGATCTTAGAGAGGGTGATCAGCCTTGGAAGTGGCAGACATGAAAGCCTGGTGGGATGGCCTCCAAGAAGGCACCCAGCACCCACCCACCGTGCTGAGCACATGGGTTTCAGGGGTGGTTTGCAGAGGAGCAAGTGATGATTGATCACCCTGTTTTTACTGGTCAAGGAAACTGAGGCCTACAACAGGACCACTGGATTTGGCAATTTAGGAGTCACTGGTGACCTTGGCCAGAGTAGTGCCAGAGACCATGTGGGAAGGAGGCAGAGGACCAAGAAACAAACTACAGAATGATGAGGATGTGGAGGGCTGAAGGGTGGGCTCCAGGGAAAATGAGCAGGGAACCTTCTTGCTCCCCTGAAAATAGAGAAAACTGGTCATGGGGCATATGGGGACTCTGTACTATCTTTGTAATTTTTCTGTGAATTTCAAACTGTTCTAAAATTAAAAGTTTATTTAAAAATATAGATGGCAAAGAGGTAAGAGTGGGTGTGGCTGGAGTTTGTAGGTGGCTGGGAGAGGCAGGAATTTGAGAGAGAGCACACAGGTAGGGTTTCTGTTTTTTGGATGTGCAACTGCGTGAGCAGGAGGCTAGGACGGGGTTTTAGGATGGGGAGATGAAAGCTGGGAAAAGTCAAAGGATGCAGGAAGGGACTGAGGCCCGAGATACCTCTACCTACCCGTTCCAGGCACCCATCAGGCCCGCTGTGGGGTCTTCTTCCTCCCTCCCCAGAACCCCACCAACTCTGCTTGGGACTTGCTGCAAGTGGAGGCCCTGGAGAAACTGCCAGGGCCAGGGGTTCATGGGCCTAGTGGGTGCAGAGAATTCCCCAGGCAGGGGGCTGTGTAATCTTTTGAGTTTTAAGGGGTTCTTCCTATTCCAAAGCACAGGGATCCACTGCTGGAGATCAATGTGCATAGTGCTCTCCTCTTGGCCCGGCTGGCTGGTTACCCAACTCAGAACTCAAGAGGCCCAGTCCCACCGCCTCCCAGGCTGGACCAGGAGAGGTTTGCTCAGGTTCTGCCACCTCCTCTGGGAAGACAGCGTGGGAGGTGTTGTAGGTGGAGGTAAAGGCTTGAGAGCTTCAGAGAGTTTCCGGATCCCAGCTCAGACAGGAGCAGAGCTGCTCCAGGAGGCCCTGGCAGTGGTGGCCACTTCCCTGCAGAAGACTCCTCTGAGGCACCAGTGTTTCCTGTCTTCAGAGCTTTGGGAACTAAAGGTGCCAGGGAGCTGGCCCTGGAGTGTCCTTGGCAGAGCCCTGCCCTGGGAGTCTGGGGCTAGATGCTGCTTCCGGAACTCTACTTTGGGATTCCTCTGGGAGGCCTGAGGCTTGGGAGAGAAGGCAAAGGATTTTGTTTTGTTTTGTTTTAATTTCTTTTCTTTCTTTTTTCTTTTTTTTTTTTAAGGCAAAGGATTTTCTAAGCTGGCCCCACCTGAGAGGGTTCAGGGGCAGCTGGTAGGAGAGGGGTGTTCAGAACAGGGTGGGGCAGAGATGGGCTGGAGATTGAGAATGCTGGGATGAGAAACCAAGCATGATCTAGGAGGCAGGGATGGAGGAGTGTGGTTGGAACAAGGATCAGAATGGGAACAGGACAGGCTGGAGGGAGGAGGGGGCAGCTACCAATGGGGTCTGATGAATGAGCCAAGAGTTGGGAGGGGAATGGGCTGCATGCAGATGGGCCAAGTGTTGGGGATGGAAGCTGTTTTTGGATGTGCAACTGCGTGAGCAGGAGGCTAGGACGGGGTTTTAGGATGGGGAGATGAAAGCTGGGAAAAGTCAAAGGATGCAGGAAGGGTCTGAGGCCCGAGATACCTCTACCTACACGTTCCAGGCACCCATCAGGCCCGCTGTGGGGTCTTCTTCCTCCCTCCCCAGAACCCCACCAACTCTGCTTGGGACTTGCTGCAAGTGGAGGCCCTGGAGAAACTGCCAGGGCCAGGGGTTCATGGGCCTAGTGGGTGCAGAGAATTCCCCAGGCAGGGGGCTGTGTAATCTTTGAGTTTTAAGGGTTCTTCCTATTCCAAAGCACAGGGATCCACTGCTGGAGATCAATGTGCATAGTGCTCTCCTCTTGGCCCGGCTGGCTGGTTACCCAACTCAGAACTCAAGAGGCCCAGTCCCACCGCCTCCCAGGCTGGACCAGGAGAGGTTTGCTCAGGTTCTGCCACCTCCTCTGGGAAGACAGCGTGGGAGGTGTTGTAGGTGGAGGTAAAGGCTTGAGAGCTTCAGAGATTTTCCCGGATCCCAGCTCAGACAGGAGCAGAGCTGCTCCAGGAGGCCCTGGCAGTGGTGGCCACTTCCCTGCAGAAGACTCCTCTGAGGCACCAGTGTTTCCTGTCTTCAGAGCTTTGGGAACTAAAGGTGCCAGGGAGCTGGCCCTGGAGTGTCCTTGGCAGAGCCCTGCCCTGGGAGTCTGGGGCTAGATGCTGCTTCCGGAACTCTACTTTGGGATTCCTCTGGGAGGCCTGAGGCTTGGGAGAGAAGGCAAAGGATTTTGTTTTGTTTTGTTTTAATTTCTTTTCTTTCTTTTTTCTTTTTTTTTTTTAAGGCAAAGGATTTTCTAAGCTGGCCCCACCTGAGAGGGTTCAGGGGCAGCTGGTAGGAGAGGGGTGTTCAGAACAGGGTGGGGCAGAGATGGGCTGGAGATTGAGAATGCTGGGATGAGAAACCAAGCATGATCTAGGAGGCAGGGATGGAGGAGTGTGGTTGGAACAAGGATCAGAATGGGAACAGGACAGGCTGGAGGGAGGAGGGGGCAGCTACCAATGGGGTCTGATGAATGAGCCAAGAGTTGGGAGGGGAATGGGCTGCATGCAGATGGGCCAAGTGTTGGGGATGGAAGCTGGGATGGATCAAGGTGGGAGTAGGGCTGGGGTGGGGGGAGATAAATTAGGACAGAGTGGGACCGGGCCGGAATGGAATGGAGTGGATTTGGGATTGGGACAGGGAGCTGGAAAGGAAAAGGATGAAGTCGGGCCTGGATAGGGCTTGACGAGGTGGGGCCCTGGGGCCGAGGGGAGGGAGAGTCAAGGCGGGGAATCGGGGAGGGGGGGCCCTAGGTTTGTGGCTAAGGACGGCACAGGGGAGAATTTGGGACGCAGAAAGAACGGCCCCTGGGTGCGGAGGGGTACACCGCCTAGACGCGCGCGCACGCAGGGGCTTGGCGCGAGGGGCGTGGGGGCGCCCCGGGGCAGGCCGGGAAGGGGGGGCGGGCCTCCCCCTGGGCCGGGCCGGGGCGGCGCTAGGACCAAGCGCGCGGAGGGAGCGAGCCGGGCGGAGCCAGCGCCCCCCGCCCCCCGCCGGCCGGCTCCCCTCCCCCGGCCGCTGGCTCGCTCTGCTCGCAACGCTGCAGAGGCTCCGAGGCGGCGGCGGCGCGGCGACTCCGTCTTTCCCTCCCTCCTTCTCCGTCGGTCCGTCCGTGCGTCTGTCCGTTCGGCCTCGGTCCGGCCCGCAGCATGGCCGGCGTCAGCTTCAGCGGCCACCGCCTGGAGCTGCTGGCGGCGTACGAAGAGGTGATCCGGGAGGAGAGCGCGGCCGACTGGTGAGCCCCCCGCCCCCGCCCCTCAGCCCCTTTGTCCCCGCGCCGCCGCCGCGCCTTTGTTTCCACCCGGCTCCGCCGCCCCGCAGCCGGGAGGGAGGAGGAGACCCCGAAATGGTGCAGCGGCCCGGGAGGGCCAGGGAGGAGCTGCCTTTGTGCGCGCCGAGGGAGGGGCCGCGCCGGGCCAGGCGGGGCACCGGCGGGCTCCGAGCGCCCGGAGGCGGCCCCAGCCGCGCTGCGGGAACGGTGGCTGGACGCAGGCTGGAGAGATGCAGGGTCCAGTGTGTGGCCTGGGGCCGTCCTGGCCTTGCAGAACCCCCTCCTCCGCCCCCTCCTCTTCGCCTTGGGCCCGAGGGGACAGGTGTGCACCGGGCGACCAAGGGCACCTTCGACACCTTCGAGCGGGCGAGAACCGGGCGGGGACCGAACCAGCAGAGCCAGAGCAGCCTTCCCGGCGCAGCCCAGCCGGCCACAGCACAAAGAAACGCTAGGGCGGGGGAGGAGCGGAGTGGGATGGGGGCCGGGGCGCCCCGCCCACCGGGGGCCTCTCGGAGTTTGGGTGGTGGAAGGACGTTCATTGCCATCCGCCGAGGGGTCCAGGAGGAGGGAGGGGTAAGTCTTCTCCCCAGGCGAAGGGGATTGCGGGGACTAGGCAGCCGGGCTGGGACGTGCCAAAGGAACTGAACTGCCTGCTTCAGGGCCCAGGTGGGGTCCCTGGGAGAAAGCCCCCGGTCACGCCAGTGTGGAGAGAGTATAGAGGAGTTCTCAGAGGAGGACGAGGGGGTGAGTAGATCCACGGAGCTCTTGGCCTGATGGCCCAGTGGCAAGGGGCTCTCAGCTACACCCGGGATGGGGAGGAGCTGGGCGCTCACTCCCCTCCCCAGCTGTTGTCTCCCTCTAGGTTGTGGGAGGGGACGGACCACCTGCTCTGGGGCTGGAGTCCCCAGAGTGGCAGGAAAGCCAAGGGTTCCGAACTGCCCCATTCAGGAACCGTGGTCTCCCCAAAGTACTCTTCTGGGGCAAATGCCCATTCCGTTCCCTTGGCAAGATGGAAACACAAAGTGAAGGAAGATCTGAGCGACCTCACTTGGGCTGGCCTCACTGCCGTGCTTGGAAGATGCTGGCCCCCGCCCCTCAGCCCCTTTGTCCCCGCGCCGCCGCCGCGCCTTTGTTTCCACCCGGCTCCGCCGCCCCGCAGCCGGGAGGGAGGAGGAGACCCCGAAATGGTGCAGCGGCCCGGGAGGGCCAGGGAGGAGCTGCCTTTGTGCGCGCCGAGGGAGGGGCCGCGCCGGGCCAGGCGGGGCACCGGCGGGCTCCGAGCGCCCGGAGGCGGCCCCAGCCGCGCTGCGGGAACGGTGGCTGGACGCAGGCTGGAGATGCAGGGTCCAGTGTGTGGCCTGGGGCCGTCCTGGCCTTGCAGAACCCCCTCCTCCGCCCCCTCCTCTTCGCCTTGGGCCCGAGGGGACAGGTGTGCACCGGGCGACCAAGGGCACCTTCGACACCTTCGAGCGGGCGAGAACCGGGCGGGGACCGAACCAGCAGAGCCAGAGCAGCCTTCCCGGCGCAGCCCAGCCGGCCACAGCACAAAGAAACGCTAGGGCGGGGGAGGAGCGGAGTGGGATGGGGCCGGGGCGCCCCGCCCACCGGGGGCCTCTCGGAGTTTGGGTGGTGGAAGGACGTTCATTGCCATCCGCCGAGGGGTCCAGGAGGAGGGAGGGGTAAGTCTTCTCCCCAGGCGAAGGGGATTGCGGGGACTAGGCAGCCGGGCTGGGACGTGCCAAAGGAACTGAACTGCCTGCTTCAGGGCCCAGGTGGGGTCCCTGGGAGAAAGCCCCCGGTCACGCCAGTGTGGAGAGAGTATAGAGGAGTTCTCAGAGGAGGACGAGGGGGTGAGTAGATCCACGGAGCTCTTGGCCTGATGGCCCAGTGGCAAGGGGCTCTCAGCTACACCCGGGATGGGGAGGAGCTGGGCGCTCACTCCCCTCCCCAGCTGTTGTCTCCCTCTAGGTTGTGGGAGGGGACGGACCACCTGCTCTGGGGCTGGAGTCCCCAGAGTGGCAGGAAAGCCAAGGGTTCCGAACTGCCCCATTCAGGAACCGTGGTCTCCCCAAAGTACTCTTCTGGGGCAAATGCCCATTCCGTTCCCTTGGCAAGATGGAAACACAAAGTGAAGGAAGATCTGAGCGACCTCACTTGGGCTGGCCTCACTGCCGTGCTTGGAAGATGCTGGCCCGGGGGCTTGCGGAGGGCACAGGACGGCCGGGCATCCATGCCACAGTACTGCAGCACTGGCGGGCAGCCAGGCCTAAAGGGATGGACGAGGGAGACGAACAAGCTCTCATATCCTGCGGGTCAGTCACAGGAGAGGCCAAGACAGGATAAATGGGCAGGCGGCCCACCCGTTGTCCCAGCCCTGCCCCAGGGGGACTGAGATCATGGGAGGAGTTCAGGACAAGTGGCGGGCTTGGCATGGTGGAGGAGCCGGCCTTGGGATGTGGGCCGTGCCTGGAGAGAGGCTCAGCCCACCTCGGAATGCGCCCCTTGCGCTCCAGTCTGGGGGTGCTGCCCACCACCCCTCCACATCCCCCTGCCTTCTGGAAAGCAGAGCTCCTACAACACTGCTGGCTCACCTCCTGCTCAGCAGAGGCCTGGGCTCCCACCACCCAGCAGCATCCATGTGGCCAAAGCAAGTTATTCATCACTGGCGTGCGTCAACCCCACAGATGTACACATGCACCCTCACACATACACACACTTGCTCACTCCCAAGGGCCCAGATAAACATTTGGTAGAAAGGACGTGAGGATCTTCCTGGGGCAGAGGACATGAGGGCCCCTAGCACCCAGCCCAGAGCCAGGGGTGCAGCAGGGTCTCAAGACTCAGGGGCAGACCCCCCATTGAGAAGGCTGGAGGAGAGCATCCTGGGTAAAATTGCTATCTGGGCAAAGAGGGCTTGGCACGGCCCCTCCCTGCCTTGCCTCTGAGTGGGGAGTGAGGGTGGGGCGCTCACGCCCAGGTGGCTGACTCTGACATGGACTGCTGCCCTGAGGCTGGGAGCTGGGGACCCTGGACGTCGGATGCGCGGTGAGAGCTAGTGTTCTCCTGGATGTGACCCGCCTCGCCGCTGTGTGAGCATGCAAGTCTGCTCCTGTTGAAAAGCATCAAAGGGAATTGGGCTCATACCCAGAATACCCAAGGTCCTTCCTTCTACTATCCTGATTGTCCTGGGAAATCCACCTACCCTGAGCCCCTACCCTCAGCGGAACCCAGGATCTCCCTGGAGCTGCAGCATTCCGTCTACCACCTCATCCCAGTCCACTTCCTCTGCCTGAGATGGTTTCTCAGTATTGCAGACAGCAACTGGAGCTGCTCTGTGCTGTGTGAAATGTCCCACCCTCACGAAGCTTATGGTCTGGGACAGTGTCTGTCTCCAGGGGTTGGAGGTGTAGATTCCTATCCCCACCCCCATCCTGATTCCTTGCAGTTTCACCTAAAGTTCCAACCCACCCAAAGCTCAGGCCACCTGGCATGTGTTGGAGCAGCAAAGGTCTAGTGAGAGCCAGGACAGACTCAGGTGCCTCTTTCCATCCCTGCTGCGGTGTGGAAAGCACCCTGTGGAGGGGCAGGGCAGGGCAGGGCTTCCTAGGGAGCTGGCATTGGGTCCCTGAGGGATTTCAGTCAGGGTG
Source organism: Tragulus kanchil (assembly GCA_022376925.1). Taxonomy (NCBI): domain Eukaryota; kingdom Metazoa; phylum Chordata; class Mammalia; order Artiodactyla; family Tragulidae; genus Tragulus; species Tragulus kanchil. Next base: position 71,207,611 of record JAIOJX010000029.1, on the reverse strand, counting down.
TGCGTGGAGTAAAGCAGAGCTCCTACAACACTGCTGGCTCACCTCCTGCTCAGCAGAGGCCTGGGCTCCCACCACCCAGCAGCATCCATGTGGCCAAAGCAAGTTATTCATCACTGGCGTCGTAAAAGGTACACATGCACCCTCAAAACACACTTGCTCACTCCCAAGGGCCCAGATAAACATTTGGTAGAAAGGACGTGAGGATCTTCCTGGGGCAGAGGACATGAGGGCCCCTAGCACCCAGCCCAGAGCCAGGGGTGCAGCAGGGTCTCAAGACTCAGGGGCAGACCCCCCATTGAGAAGGCTGGAGGAGAGCATCCTGGGTAAAATTGCTATCTGGGCAAAGAGGGCTTGGCACGGCCCTCCTGCCTTGCCTCTGAGTGGGGAGTGAGGGTGGGGCGCTCACGCCCAGGTGGCTGACTCTGACATGGACTGCTGCCCTGAGGCTGGGAGCTGGGGACCCTGGACGTCGGATGCGCGGTGAGAGCTAGTGTTCTCCTGGATGTGACCCGCCTCGCCGCTGTGTGAGCATGCAAGTCTGCTCCTGTTGAAAAGCATCAAAGGGAATTGGGCTCATACCCAGAATACCCAAGGTCCTTCCTTCTACTATCCTGATTGTCCTGGGAAATCCACCTACCCTGAGCCCCTACCCTCAGCGGAACCCAGGATCTCCCTGGAGCTGCAGCATTCCGTCTACCACCTCATCCCAGTCCACTTCCTCTGCCTGAGATGGTTTCTCAGTATTGCAGACAGCAACTGGAGCTGCTCTGTGCTGTGTGAAATGTCCCACCCTCACGAAGCTTATGGTCTGGGACAGTGTCTGTCTCCAGGGGTTGGAGGTGTAGATTCCTATCCCCACCCCCATCCTGATTCCTTGCAGTTTCACCTAAAGTTCCAACCCACCCAAAGCTCAGGCCACCTGGCATGTGTTGGAGCAGCAAAGGTCTAGTGAGAGCCAGGACAGACTCAGGTGCCTCTTTCCATCCCTGCTGCGGTGTGGAAAGCACCCTGTGGAGGGGCAGGGCAGGGCAGGGCTTCCTAGGGAGCTGGCATTGGGTCCCTGAGGGATTTCAGTCAGGGTGTGCGTGGAGTGGAGAAGCAACACAGGAAGGCACTTATGCAAAGGCTCTAGGGTGGGAAGGCCCAGAACCATGCGGGGCATCAGGGAGCCCTCCTGTGTGATTGAGTGTAAGGTATGGATACGGAGGTCTGCCTGAAAGCCAGGCGGGGCGGAGCCAAGGCCTGCCGAAACCTGGAAATCTCTGAACTTCACAGTGGTATCCGCCCAGTAAGGATCAGAGCTACAGCACAGGAGGACTGGAGGCAGGCAGGCAAGGAGTAAAGAATGGAAGGGGCAAGGCGTGTGGTCCTTGGAGGAGCCAGGGTCCCTCAGAGAGCCCGGGAGAGGCTGACAGGTCACCCTGGGAAGCGTGATGGCTAGACCAGTGTCTGGGAACCAGAGTCGTGGCGTTCTGCCTCAGTTTCTCGGCTGTGGAATGCAGAGGGGCAGACCCTGCTTCTCTGAGGGCCTTTTGTTCCCAGTGGTGGCTTCGGGCAGCCAGACAGGTGGTGGGACAGCTGTGCTGAGAAGGCAGCTGCCAGGGTTGGGCCCCAGGCAACAGTTGGACCAGGAGCTTTTGGCCCCACAGCCCACCTGTGTCCCTGTCAGGAGGGAGGGATCCTGAAAAGAGGGGAGGGGCTGGGGTGCCTGTATGACTGGAAGTGACTTGTGCTGACCTCATGGGACTGGGCCTGGAGCAGGCCCTCCTCCCCCTCCCTCCTCCTCCTCCCTCCTCCCTCCCTGCCTCCTCTTTCCCTCCCTCCCTTCTCCTCTCTCTTCCTCTCTTCTCCCTCTTTCCTTCCCTTCTCTTTCCCTTCCTCTCTTCTTCCTCCTTCATTTTCTTTTGATCCCTTCACTTCCCTTCCTTCTCATGTCTTCTTATTGCGTACTTTCCCAGCTCGCTTTCTCTTCTGCATCTCCCTGGCCTCCTCCCTCCTCTCCTCCTAGGCCCCTGCCTTGGTAGTAAGGAAAGGAAGCTGGAGGGAGGGAGAGAGCCTTCTGCACCTCTGAACACCGCTTTTCTTCCTGGCTCCAAGCCTGTCCTCCTGGTGGGTGCTGAGGAGGAGACATTTCTGTCTTCCCTTCTGGGAAATGGATGTTGTGCCACTGCTACCTGTGGATAAAAAGCTAAGGAGGAGGAAGGCTGCTGGGTCAGCGCTCCGCTGCAGCTCAGAGGGAAGGAAAGGCCAGCCGTCCCAGGAGACCAGATCCTCAGCCAGGGCAGAGGCAGCCCAGGGCTGGAAGGCCGAGAGTGCAGCCAGCCGCCCAGGGCCAGAGTCCAGGCAAGAGTGGCCGTGGTGACCTCATCCCCATTTCAGAGGGACCGAGATTGAGGCTGAGGGTGTGTTCCCGGGGTCCTTTGTGTTCAGAATGCGGCTGGGTGGGCCGGTCGGTCGCGTGCCAGTTGCTAGGTTGCCTTGGTTACCAGGGGGATGCCCAGAGCTGAACAGCACCAGGTTCTCCCCGCCCTCCTTGCTTTGAGGTGGGGGGGAGTGGGTATAGAGGCACGCGCCAGGTAGGTTCCTGGCAACCACCAATGGGGGATGAGGAGCTGTAGCCAGGGAACGGTAACCAAGGAACCGTCGCCTTGGAATCTCCATCTCACACCGCTGGCTGGGTTGCAGGCTGCTAGGGCCAGGCCTCCGAGGACATAACACTGACTCACTGGAAGCGAGCCACTGGCGGGTGATTTCTTCCCCATGGCTTGCTTTCCACCTGATCCAGGCCTCCCTCGGTCAGGTCCCAGACTGTCCCCCACTGGGTTCCCGCCTGAAACCACCGTGCTTAGCTCGATGGTCATAGTGACGAGCCTTAAGTGATAGTCTGGAACCTTCCCTCCGGTCCTGCCCCCTCTGTGTCCCTCCTACCCCTCCAGAGCCATCTCCACCCAAAATTGGCTGCCTGGGCCTTGACAGTTCTCTGAGCCACCCCTCCCTCTCCCCAGGGCTCTGTACACTTACGAGGAGGGCTCAGATGACCTCAAGCTTGCAGCGTCAGGAGGTAAGAATTCCAACCATTCCTTTGTCTTCCTCTCCGCCCCCTCCTCCGGTTGTTTTCTTCCCACCCGCCTGGCTCCAGGCCACTTTGATGCCTGCATCCAGCAGACTTTTAGCAAGTGTCCTCCAGGGTGGGGAGGGAGTGAAAAGATGGAAGAAAGGGAGAGTGACTTGCCCAGAGTCTCACACTTAGGTGGGGAGGGGCTTGTTAGGAATGGCCCAGATCTAGCCTGTCCTCCTGGTGGGTGCTGAGGAGGAGACATTTCTGTCTTCCTTCTGGGAAATGGATGTTGTGCCACTGCTACCTGTGGATAAAAAGCTAAGGAGGAGGAAGGCTGCTGGGTCAGCGCTCCGCTGCAGCTCAGAGGGAAGGAAAGGCCAGCCGTCCCAGGAGACCAGATCCTCAGCCAGGGCAGAGGCAGCCCAGGGCTGGAAGGCCGAGAGTGCAGCCAGCCGCCCAGGGCCAGAGTCCAGGCAAGAGTGGCCGTGGTGACCTCATCCCCATTTCAGAGGGACCGAGATTGAGGCTGAGGGTGTGTTCCCGGGGTCCTTTGTGTTCAGAATGCGGCTGGGTGGGCCGGTCGGTCGCGTGCCAGTTGCTAGGTTGCCTTGGTTACCAGGGGGATGCCCAGAGCTGAACAGCACCAGGTTCTCCCCGCCCTCCTTGCTTTGAGGTGGGGGGGAGTGGGTATAGAGGCACGCGCCAGGTAGGTTCCTGGCAACCACCAATGGGGGATGAGGAGCTGTAGCCAGGGAACGGTAACCAAGGAACCGTCGCCTTGGAATCTCCATCTCACACCGCTGGCTGGGTTGCAGGCTGCTAGGGCCAGGCCTCCGAGGACATAACACTGACTCACTGGAAGCGAGCCACTGGCGGGTGATTTCTTCCCCATGGCTTGCTTTCCACCTGATCCAGGCCTCCCTCGGTCAGGTCCCAGACTGTCCCCCACTGGGTTCCCGCCTGAAACCACCGTGCTTAGCTCGATGGTCATAGTGACGAGCCTTAAGTGATAGTCTGGAACCTTCCCTCCGGTCCTGCCCCCTCTGTGTCCCTCCTACCCCTCCAGAGCCATCTCCACCCAAAATTGGCTGCCTGGGCCTTGACAGTTCTCTGAGCCACCCCTCCCTCTCCCCAGGGCTCTGTACACTTACGAGGAGGGCTCAGATGACCTCAAGCTTGCAGCGTCAGGAGGTAAGAATTCCAACCATTCCTTTGTCTTCCTCTCCGCCCCCTCCTCCGGTTGTTTTCTTCCCCACCCGCCTGGCTCCAGGCCACTTTGATGCCTGCATCCAGCAGACTTTTAGCAAGTGTCCTCCAGGGTGGGGAGGGAGTGAAAAGATGGAAGAAAGGGAGAGTGACTTGCCCAGAGTCTCACACTTAGGTGGGGAGGGGCTTGTTAGGAATGGCCCAGATCACCCTACTTCCTCCACGGCCCCAAAACGTTTTATTTTACCTCAGTGGGTGCTAGCACCGCATGAGACTTGAGGTGTGAAGAACATGTCCTCAGTTCTTCTCCACAGTCCTGGGGGATTCAAAGGCAGAACTCGCACCTGCCTGCTGCCTCTTTCACACCAACACAGACCTCTGGGACTTCCAGATCGCAGGCCGTGTCTGCAGAGTCCACGAGCGAAGTCTCTGCTTTGGAGTCCAGGCCCTTTGTGGGGGAGGGGTTCAGGAGGGTGGGCCTGATGCCCTCCTGATTCCCCCAGATGGGGGCTTGCAGGAGCTCTCCGGCCACTTTGAGAACCAGAAGGTGATGTATGGCTTCTGCAGCGTCAAGGACTCCCAGGCTGCTCTGCCGAAATATGTGCTCATCAACTGGGTATGCAGTGGGGGGCTGGGGAGGGCGCTGAGGGCCCCGGAACGGTTCTCCTCCGTCCCGCTCCACTCACTGAGGCTGCGGGAAGAGAGCCCTGGGCCTCAGCCAGCCACCAACTCTTGTCCTTCCCCAATCCCCTTCTGCCATTGCTTTGCAGGTTGGTGAGGACGTGCCCGATGCCCGCAAATGTGCCTGTGCCAGCCATGTGGCTAAAGTGGCTGAGTTCTTCCAGGTTCGAGTGGGGCTGGGGCTCATGGGGGCAGCCTGGAGAGAGCCTGATGCCTCAACATACCTTCCTCTTGCGCCAGGGCGTCGACGTGATCGTGAACGCCAGCAGCGTGGAGGACATAGATGCAGGCGCCATCGGGCAACGGCTCTCCAACGGACTGGCGCGGCTTTCTAGCCCTGTGCTACACCGGCTACGACTCCGTGAGGAGGAGAACTCCGAGCCCGTGGTCAGTGTCTGTCCCTGGCAGGCTGGCCCTTCCTTGGGTTCCGCCGTCCAGTTCCCTCTCAGTCCTCGGCAGTTGGGGGCTGCTCCTGAGCACTCAGTCTGTGGGCTGTCCTCACGCAAGGTTGCTTGCTTCTGCAGGGCACCACCTATCAAAAGACGGATGCAGCTGTGGAGATGAAGCGGATCAACCGCGAGCAGTTTTGGGAGCAGGCCAAGGTGTGGACCCTGACCCTGGCCTGCAGGCTGAGCTGCTCCTCCCTGTCGTGACCTCACGGGGTAGCTCTGGCTCCTCTCCTCAAGTCCCTTCCTTCAACAGCAGGGCCCCTCCCATGTGCTGCCCACACTGAAAGTCACTAAATTCTCAGAACCCTGGGTTGGGGATGGGTTGGAAGGTTGGGGAGGGCCCAGGCTCAAGGCTTGCACTGTCTTGGCATGGGGGCTGCAGAAGGAGGAAGAGCTGAGGAAGGAGGAGGAGCGGAAGAAGGCCCTGGATGAGAGGCTCAGGTTTGAGCAAGAGCGGATGGAGCAGGAGCGGCAGGAGCAGGAGGAGCGGGAGCGGCGCTACCGGGAGCGGGAGCAGCAGATCGAGGAGCACAGGTGTGCCCCAGCCCAGCCCAGGCTGCGGCCGCCACGTGGGCCTGTCCTGAAGACAGGTGTGCCCCAGCCCAGGCCGCGGTCACCACGCGGGCCTGTCCTGAAGGTCGCCTGCACCTTTCATTCCAGGAGGAAACAGCAGACTTTAGAAGCTGAGGAGGCCAAGAGGCGGTTGAAGGAGCAGTCTATCTTTGTAAGTTCTCAACCAGGGCTCCCGTCTCCTGATCAGGGAAGTGAGGACAGTTTCTGAGTTACTGGGTCTCTTGAGGGGGAGTCAGCGTCTTGGGGACCGTGCTGAGCTTTCTGGGTACCCCTGCATTGGCGTGGCATGCCATGCAGTGTCTGGCCTGGCACCCCATCTGGTGGGTTCTGTTCCCTGGCTATGGAAAGAGACCTCCTTAGACAAGTTTATCATCAAGACTGAGAGGAAATCTGCCTGTACCCAGACCCTCACTGACCAGGCTTGTCCTGCTGCCCTTCCAAGCACAACTCGGGGTTCAAGATTGATGAGCCCTGCTTCTCAACGGACTGGCGCGGCTTTCTAGCCCTGTGCTACACCGGCTACGACTCCGTGAGGAGGAGAACTCCGAGCCCGTGGTCAGTGTCTGTCCCTGGCAGGCTGGCCCTTCCTTGGGTTCCGCCGTCCAGTTCCCTCTCAGTCCTCGGCAGTTGGGGGCTGCTCCTGAGCACTCAGTCTGTGGGCTGTCCTCACGCAAGGTTGCTTGCTTCTGCAGGGCACCACCTATCAAAAGACGGATGCAGCTGTGGAGATGAAGCGGATCAACCGCGAGCAGTTTTGGGAGCAGGCCAAGGTGTGGACCCTGACCCTGGCCTGCAGGCTGAGCTGCTCCTCCCTGTCGTGACCTCACGGGGTAGCTCTGGCTCCTCTCCTCAAGTCCCTTCCTTCAACAGCAGGGCCCCTCCCATGTGCTGCCCACACTGAAAGTCACTAAATTCTCAGAACCCTGGGTTGGGGATGGGTTGGAAGGTTGGGGAGGGCCCAGGCTCAAGGCTTGCACTGTCTTGGCATGGGGGCTGCAGAAGGAGGAAGAGCTGAGGAAGGAGGAGGACGGAAGAAGGCCCTGGATGAGAGGCTCAGGTTTGAGCAAGAGCGGATGGAGCAGGAGCGGCAGGAGCAGGAGGAGCGGGAGCGGCGCTACCGGGAGCGGGAGCAGCAGATCGAGGAGCACAGGTGTGCCCCAGCCCAGCCCAGGCTGCGGCCGCCACGTGGGCCTGTCCTGAAGACAGGTGTGCCCCAGCCCAGGCCGCGGTCACCACGCGGGCCTGTCCTGAAGGTCGCCTGCACCTTTCATTCCAGGAGGAAACAGCAGACTTTAGAAGCTGAGGAGGCCAAGAGGCGGTTGAAGGAGCAGTCTATCTTTGTAAGTTCTCAACCAGGGCTCCCGTCTCCTGATCAGGGAAGTGAGGACAGTTTCTGAGTTACTGGGTCTCTTGAGGGGGAGTCAGCGTCTTGGGGACCGTGCTGAGCTTTCTGGGTACCCCTGCATTGGCGTGGCATGCCATGCAGTGTCTGGCCTGGCACCCCATCTGGTGGGTTCTGTTCCCTGGCTATGGAAAGAGACCTCCTTAGACAAGTTTATCATCAAGACTGAGAGGAAATCTGCCTGTACCCAGACCCTCACTGACCAGGCTTGTCCTGCTGCCCTTCCAAGCACAACTCGAGGGGTTCAAGATTGATGAGCCCTGCTTCCTGTCCTCATGGAACTCGAGGCCTGGTCCCCTTATCAGTAATGCTATAGAGCCTCTGAGTGCGTCTGCGCTGGTGCTCCAAGCATCTGTGTACAAGGGTGTGGTGTCTCCTTTAGGGCAGGCACTTGTCCCAGGGGCCTTGGCTGAGCCTCCAAACATGGGGATGGCCATAGGGTCATCATGGATTGATCCTTTCACAGTCACCGTGAAGTCAGATCTTCATGCTTTGGATTAGTTTTACATTTGAGAAAGAGCTAAGATCATTCTGTGTTGAGCGTGGTACATGTTAGGGCAGGAGGTAAGCAATAGTATCTGGAGTAGGACTGTGATGGGTAGCTCTTGGGCCATGGGGACTAAGTAGACATCCAGGTCACGCCCACAGGAGGCTTGGAGGGAGGTGGCAGGACAGCCCTGCAGATCCTGGCATTACTGGCTATATACTGTTGGTCGTTCCACTCACATTAGCTTCTAGAGGTTGGAGAGGAGGTGTGGTATAAGCTCTGTCACTCATTCAACAGACTCTTGCCGCCTGCCATGAGCCAGTGTTGGAAAGATGGTAGAGACCAAGATGAGAAAGGCCCTTTCACAATTAGTTGATGAATTCGCTTATTTATTTATTTTTAAAATTTAGAACTTTTTTTTGAATGTTGGCTTCTTTTATTGATTTTTTATTTATTTATTTTCATCCATCTTTATTCTTCAGCCTGTGTGGGCTTCCCATTGCAGCAGCCTCTCTCGTTTCACAGCACCAGCTCTGGGCGCATGCACTCCAGAGCTCCAGCTCCGGCTCGGTAGTTGGATACATCGGTCACCAGGGAAGCCGTAGTTTATTTTTAATTGCAGCAAAATGTACGTGACATAAAATATACCGTTTTTACCACTTGTAAGTGAGTAGTTTCACGGTGTTAAGTGCATTTATTTCATGCAGCAGTCACCACTGTTTATCTCTGGAATGTTCCTCATCTTCCCATAGTGACCTCATACCCGTTGCACACTTACTCCCCACTCTCCCCTTCCTTAGCACCTGGCGACTTTTCTGTCTGTGATGTGAGGAAGCACCTCGTATGAGTGGAATCATGCAGTTATTTTACCCTTTGTGACTGATTTATTTTACTTAGCACAGTGTCTTCAAGTTTCATCCGTGTGTCAGTGTCTTTCCATTTGAAAGTTACTAGTATTCTGTTGTATATGTATATCATATTTTGTTTTATCTCTTCAAGAGCAAGGTCTTTTGGAAAACACCTTATTTTTATGAAAAATTTCACATATGGGGCTTCCCTGGTGGTCCAATGGGTAAGGACGCTGCCTTGCAGTGCAAGGGGCACCGGTTCAACCCCTGGCCTGGGAAGATGCCACGTGCCGTGGAGCAGCTGGACCAATGTGTCCAACAACCGAGCTGGAGCTCTGGAGTGCATGGGCCCAGAGCTGGTGCTATGCAGTGAGAGAGGCCATTGCGATAAGAGGCCCACACAGGCCAAAGAACAAAGATAAATGAATGAAAAGTCAATAGAAATGGCCAAAAAAAAAAAAATTCACATACACATGCACATGCACACAAAAGTAGAAAGAATAGTATAGTGAACCTCTGAATTGATGGCTTATCTTCACCCCTTACTGATGTTTCAGGCAAAGATGTACAGTGCGAGCACCATTGTTTCATAGTCTCATCTGGCCCTTCAAATGTGGCTTACATGCCAGTGACAGTATGTGGTTCTTTTTTTTTTTTTACTTGACTGTACTGGCTCTTATTTGTGGCACTTTGAATCTTTAGCTGCAGCATGTGTGATCTAGTTCCCTGACCAGGGGTTGAACCCAGGCCCCCTGCATTGGGAACGTGGAGTGTTAGCCACTGGATCACCCATTAAGTCCCGACAGTAGGTGTTTTAGCAGATCACCCTGGTGACCCTGCAACTTCAGGTTCTCTGAGGAAGGTCCCACACAAGAAATTTCTGAATTTACAACCATTTGATATTGACTTAAGGAGCTATTCTGCTTTCTCCCTTCTGGTAGGAGTTGCATTCCTATGTGAGTTCCCTTTTTGCCTGGGATGCGAGGGAGCGTCCATTGATCTGAAGCATAGCAGTGCCATTGACTTGTATGGTTACTGTATTGAGGTCTCTCTCCTTTCCCAGCTCTGGTCTGTTCCAGTGCTTTTCACTGTGTTGGTAGTTAAGGTTTTTGTGGTAAGCTGCCTCTGGTCCTTTTGCAAATGGAATAGAGGCACCTAGGCTGGGCGGCATAACAGCAGAGGCTGGTGGGGTATGTGTTTGGGGAGAAGGCGAAGAGCCTGACTGGAGTCCCTTTGAAGTTTGGGAGGAGAACACAAAGTCAGAGGAGGAGTTTAGACTTCATTCTGGAAGACACAAAAGTGGCGGCTGGAGTGACAGGTCTCTTGAGGCTTTTGGTGAACTCAGCTGGGGGAAATTTGGGAGAGAGAAACACCAATGGGTAAGGCGCTGCCTTGCAGTGCAAGGGGCACCGGTTCAACCCCTGGCCTGGGAAGATGCCACGTGCCGTGGAGCAGCTGGACCAATGTGTCCAACAACCGAGCTGGAGCTCTGGAGTGCATGGGCCCAGAGCTGGTGCTATGCAGTGAGAGAGGCCATTGCGATAAGAGGCCCACACAGGCCAAAGAACAAAGATAAATGAATGAAAAGTCAATAGAAATGGCCAAAAAAAAAAAAATTCACATACACATGCACATGCACACAAAAGTAGAAAGAATAGTATAGTGAACCTCTGAATTGATGGCTTATCTTCACCCCTTACTGATGTTTCAGGCAAAGATGTACAGTGCGAGCACCATTGTTTCATAGTCTCATCTGGCCCTTCAAATGTGGCTTACATGCCAGTGACAGTATGTGGTTCTTTTTTTTTTTTTACTTGACTGTACTGGCTCTTATTTGTGGCACTTTGAATCTTTAGCTGCAGCATGTGTGATCTAGTTCCCTGACCAGGGGTTGAACCCAGGCCCCCTGCATTGGGAACGTGGAGTGTTAGCCACTGGATCACCCATTAAGTCCCGACAGTAGGTGTTTTAGCAGATCACCCTGGTGACCCTGCAACTTCAGGTTCTCTGAGGAAGGTCCCACACAAGAAATTTCTGAATTTACAACCATTTGATATTGACTTAAGGAGCTATTCTGCTTTCTCCCTTCTGGTAGGAGTTGCATTCCTATGTGAGTTCCCTTTTTGCCTGGGATGCGAGGGAGCGTCCATTGATCTGAAGCATAGCAGTGCCATTGACTTGTATGGTTACTGTATTGAGGTCTCTCTCCTTTCCCAGCTCTGGTCTGTTCCAGTGCTTTTCACTGTGTTGGTAGTTAAGGTTTTTGTGGTAAGCTGCCTCTGGTCCTTTTTGCAAATGGAATAGAGGCACCTAGGCTGGGGCGGCATAACAGCAGAGGCTGGTGGGGTATGTGTTTGGGGAGAAGGCGAAGAGCCTGACTGGAGTCCCTTTGAAGTTTGGGAGGAGAACACAAAGTCAGAGGAGGAGTTTAGACTTCATTCTGGAAGACACAAAAGTGGCGGCTGGAGTGACAGGTCTCTTGAGGCTTTTGGTGAACTCAGCTGAGGAAGCAGGTACAGCTGACCCTTGGGCTGACCACTGCATCCATGAGTTCTCATCCTGAATCACCCACAGCAGGCCGGGAGATGATCCAGAAACAGAAAATTATGACACGGTGAAATCATTGGTATATGCCTGGAATACCTCACCAGGGCCTAGGGCAGGAAATGGCCTGGATGGGCAGGGGCCTCTTTCCCAAGTTGAGGCCAGAAGCAGGAAGAGTTGGACCCAGGGTGGGGGTTGGGCTCAGAGAAGAGATTCATTTCCTGTGCCAAGGCCCAGAGCTGGGAAATTGTATGCATGTTACAGGAACTACGGATCCATTGTGCTGGGGAGTTGAGGTCTGCACCTTCCAGGGCGAGTCAGGCAGGAGGGCAGTGTTGGGAGAGATGATGGGTTAGATCAGGCAGGGAGAGGGGAACAGGCCAACCAGAGGGCCCCACCTACCTTTACTACTGGGGCTGCAGTCCCAAAACAGCAAGTGAAGTGGGCATATGAAGGCGTTAGGGAGTGGTGGTGACTCTGGCAAACTGAACACCACACACCATGCCCCACCTGAGAGCCGCTGCTCTTAAGTTCTAGTTGAAAGCTGCTTTGGGGCACGCAGGCCTGTGTTGCCAGGGCTTCTGCCATTTTGAAGAGAAACTGGAGACCCTGCTTTCAGTAAGAAATTTAAGTAGTAGTAACTAATTAGTGTTTTGGAAAGATCCTTTCAAAGGCTACAGAGAAGGGACTAATGAAGCCTCAGTCATGATACCAAGATCCAGGCAGCATTCATGGGGGCATGCTTGGCCAGGTACTGGGGTAGGAGGCTCAAGAAACGTTAACTACAAAGCAGGGGGTGTTCCTGTGTGGCCATGGGTGTCAAGTGGCCCATCTGGACTGGAGATGCGGCTGCTGAGGACCTTGCAAATAGAGGGTGGTATGACTCAGTCATGAAAATGGTTTCCGGTAGTGGAGGAAACCAGCTGTAAGACAGCCCTATACTCCTGTGGAGGGAGGTGCTCAGAACGCCACCTGGGCCCTCAGTGGTAAAGAGTCCACCTGCCAGTGCGGGAGACGTGGGTTCAATCCCCAATCTGAGAAGATCCCACATGCCTTGGAGCCACTAAGCCTGTGTTCCACAGCTACTGAGCCTGTGCTCTAGAGCTCATGTTCTGCAACAAGTTACTGCCATGAAAAGCCCTTGGACCGCAATTAGAGAGTAGTTTAAGAAGCAATGAAGGGCTTCCCCTGGTAGTCCAGTGGGTAAGGACACCGCCTTGCAGTGCAATGGGCACCGGTTCGAGCCCTGCCCTGGGAAGATCCCACATGCCACGGAGCGGCTGGACCCATGTGTCCAATTACTGAGCCGGAGCTCTGGAGCGCAAACGCCCAGAGCCGGTGCTCTGCGACGACAGACGCCACCGTGATGGGAGGCCCACAGGAGCCAAAGAACAAAGACGGATGAAACTAGAGAAATGAAAGACCAATAGAAGTGGCCCACCCGCTCTCCTCCCTCCCCAACCCGACCCCCACCCAAAATAAATATAAATAAATAAATCTTAAAAAAAAAAAAAAGCAATGAAGAGGGCTTCCCTGGTGGTCCAATGGGTAAAGAGTCCACCTTGCACTGCAAGGGGTGCCGGTTGGATCCCTGGCCTGGGAACATCCCACATGCCGCAGAGCAGCTGGACTGGTGTGTCCAGTTACAAGCCAGTGCTCTGGCGCACATGTGCCTAGAGCTGGTGCTCTGCTACAGGAGAGGCCACTGCAATGGGAGGCCCACACAGGCCAAAGAACAAAGATGGATGAAAAATAAATAAATGAAAGACCAATAAAAGTGACCCAAAATTAAAAAAAAAGAAGCAATGAAGACCCGGTACAAGTCAAACATAAATAAAATTTAAAAACAACAGTAACCAAAAACAACATCCCTTTGGTTTCTAGGGTGACCAGCAGGATGAGGAGGAAGAGACACAGATGAAGAAGTCCGAATCAGAGGTAGAGGTGAGAGCTGGGGAGACTAGGCATCTGAATTAGGCGGGGCTGCCTCAGGCCGGCCCTGCTTGGCTTGACTCTTTCCATGTGCCCCCAGGAGGCAGCGGCCATTATTGCCCAGCGACCTGATAATCCGCGGGAGTTCTTTAAGCAGCAGGAAAGAGTCGCTTCAGCCTCTGCAGGCAGCTGCGATGTGCCCTCACCTTTCAACCACCGACCAGGTAGTCCCAGCTCCCGCCCTCCCCCAACCCCCACTCCTCAGGTTTTAGTCTTGAGCCTCTGGGACCTTTCTGAAGGGAAACCTTGCCCAAGGACCCCCTGAAGAAGCCAAGGCCGATCATCGCGTGTGCTTCCACCCACCGCCTCCAGGTGGCATGGCTGAGAAGGGCTCGAGCAGGGCCTGGTCTGAGCAGTGGGTTGTGCCAGAGGCCCTCTGGGCAGCTCTGACAAGGAGCTAAGGGATCCCCCTGGCTGCAGCGAGTGGCACTGCTGGGATTGAATTTGGTCTTATCCGAAGAGCTGTGAGTGCATGGGGAGGGGGCTCCTGTCCTGTCCGGAGCTGGAGTGGCCTGGAGCTGTACCTGGGGTCCCTGTATGGAGTCTCACTGTGCGGCTTCCACCTCTTCTTGAAGCACCTTCTGCTCCCTGTCTGCTGACCTGTTTGCCCCTTCTGTGTGCTTGGCTCAAGTGCTAGGGTTCCAGGGTGGGGCAGGCTGTTCCCATGGGGCCAAAGGGTGCAGTTGGATCCCTGGCCTGGGAACATCCCACATGCCAGAGCAGCTGGACTGGTGTGTCCAGTTACAAGCCAGTGCTCTGGCGCACATGTGCCTAGAGCTGGTGCTCTGCTACAGGAGAGGCCACTGCAATGGGAGGCCCACACAGGCCAAAGAACAAAGATGGATGAAAAATAAATAAATGAAAGACCAATAAAAGTGACCCAAAATTAAAAAAAAAGAAGCAATGAAGACCCGGTACAAGTCAAACATAAATAAAATTTAAAAACAACAGTAACCAAAAACAACATCCCTTTGGTTTCTAGGGTGACCAGCAGGATGAGGAGGAAGAGACACAGATGAAGAAGTCCGAATCAGAGGTAGAGGTGAGAGCTGGGGAGACTAGGCATCTGAATTAGGCGGGGCTGCCTCAGGCCGGCCCTGCTTGGCTTGACTCTTTCCATGTGCCCCCAGGAGGCAGCGGCCATTATTGCCCAGCGACCTGATAATCCGCGGGAGTTCTTTAAGCAGCAGGAAAGAGTCGCTTCAGCCTCTGCAGGCAGCTGCGATGTGCCCTCACCTTTCAACCACCGACCAGGTAGTCCCAGCTCCCGCCCTCCCCCAACCCCCACTCCTCAGGTTTTAGTCTTGAGCCTCTGGGACCTTTCTGAAGGGAAACCTTGCCCAAGGACCCCCTGAAGAAGCCAAGGCCGATCATCGCGTGTGCTTCCACCCACCGCCTCCAGGTGGCATGGCTGAGAAGGGCTCGAGCAGGGCCTGGTCTGAGCAGTGGGTTGTGCCAGAGGCCCTCTGGGCAGCTCTGACAAGGAGCTAAGGGATCCCCCTGGCTGCAGCGAGTGGCACTGCTGGGATTGAATTTGGTCTTATCCGAAGAGCTGTGAGTGCATGGGGAGGGGGCTCCTGTCCTGTCCGGAGCTGGAGTGGCCTGGAGCTGTACCTGGGGTCCCTGTATGGAGTCTCACTGTGCGGCTTCCACCTCTTCTTGAAGCACCTTCTGCTCCCTGTCTGCTGACCTGTTTGCCCCTTCTGTGTGCTTGGCTCAAGTGCTAGGGTTCCAGGGGTGGGGCAGGCTGTTCCCGGGCATGGGCTGCCCAAAGGCTGGGCGCTGGCTGCACGGACGTGTGTCAGGCTCTTTGCGGGGCGTGGCTGGTGTTGGTGGCAGCGGGCTGATGGCTTGAGGCTCTGGCCCAGCTTGGCTGAATGGACACCTTGGCTGAAGGCAGCTTGGACATCCAGGGCCAGCGTGGGGGCGGGTGAGGCCTCATATGGGGGTGGGGGAGACTGACCCTCTCTTGTCCTCTGTCTCTCTCTGTCTGTCTCTCTTGGCAGGTCGTCCGTACTGCCCTTTCATAAAGGCATCGGACAGTGGGCCTTCCTCCTCCTCCTCTTCCTCCTCCTCCCCTCCACGGACTCCCTTTCCCTATATCACCTGTCACCGCACCCCAAACCTCTCTTCCTCCCTCCCATGTAGGTAGCAGCCCCAGGCCTCTACGGGGGGTAAAGAGGGCCCCGCTTCCCGGCAGCCCCCCTGCCCTCACTCCCCCGTCTTGACCACTGGTCTCTGGTGTCTGTCCCCAGAGCAGGTCCTGCCTGCCTCTTTCCCCTGGCCCTGAAGGGGCCCTGGCCCTCAGGGGCCTGGCTTGCAGGGTCTGGAGCTGTGGTCTGGCCCCTGAGGGGCCTGGGGAGCTCCCAGCCCCCACCTAGACTCCAGAGAGGAGGGGCTGGCTAGGCTTCAAGTCGGACAGGCCTGGTTCTGCCTGGCTCCTTGGCCCTCATTGACCCGCCTGGGGGTTTCTGCTCCACAGGCAGCCACCTGGACAGCCACCGGAGGATGGCACCCACGCCTCCAGGTGGCATGGCTGAGAAGGGCTCGAGCAGGGCCTGGTCTGAGCAGTGGGTTGTGCCAGAGGCCCTCTGGGCAGCTCTGACAAGGAGCTAAGGGATCCCCCTGGCTGCAGCGAGTGGCACTGCTGGGATTGAATTTGGTCTTATCCGAAGAGCTGTGAGTGCATGGGGAGGGGGCTCCTGTCCTGTCCGGAGCTGGAGTGGCCTGGAGCTGTACCTGGGGTCCCTGTATGGAGTCTCACTGTGCGGCTTCCACCTCTTCTTGAAGCACCTTCTGCTCCCTGTCTGCTGACCTGTTTGCCCCTTCTGTGTGCTTGGCTCAAGTGCTAGGGTTCCAGGGGTGGGGCAGGCTGTTCCCGGGCATGGGCTGCCCAAAGGCTGGGCGCTGGCTGCACGGACGTGTGTCAGGCTCTTTGCGGGGCGTGGCTGGTGTTGGTGGCAGCGGGCTGATGGCTTGAGGCTCTGGCCCAGCTTGGCTGAATGGACACCTTGGCTGAAGGCAGCTTGGACATCCAGGGCCAGCGTGGGGGCGGGTGAGGCCTCATATGGGGGTGGGGGAGACTGACCCTCTCTTGTCCTCTGTCTCTCTCTGTCTGTCTCTCTTGGCAGGTCGTCCGTACTGCCCTTTCATAAAGGCATCGGACAGTGGGCCTTCCTCCTCCTCCTCTTCCTCCTCCTCCCCTCCACGGACTCCCTTTCCCTATATCACCTGTCACCGCACCCCAAACCTCTCTTCCTCCCTCCCATGTAGGTAGCAGCCCCAGGCCTCTACGGGGGGTAAAGAGGGCCCCGCTTCCCGGCAGCCCCCCTGCCCTCACTCCCCCGTCTTGACCACTGGTCTCTGGTGTCTGTCCCCAGAGCAGGTCCTGCCTGCCTCTTTCCCCTGGCCCTGAAGGGGCCCTGGCCCTCAGGGGCCTGGCTTGCAGGGTCTGGAGCTGTGGTCTGGCCCCTGAGGGGCCTGGGGAGCTCCCAGCCCCCACCTAGACTCCAGAGAGGAGGGGCTGGCTAGGCTTCAAGTCGGACAGGCCTGGTTCTGCCTGGCTCCTTGGCCCTCATTGACCCGCCTGGGGGTTTCTGCTCCACAGGCAGCCACCTGGACAGCCACCGGAGGATGGCACCCACGCCCATCCCTGCCCGGAGCCCCTCCGACTCCAGCGCAGCCTCTACGCCAGTTGCTGAGCAGATCGAGCGGGCCCTGGATGAGGTCACGTCTTCACAGCCTCCGCCACTGCCGCCGCCACCCCCAGCAGCCCAGGGTATGTGAGGGGCCCTAGCTTCTGGGTTGGGAACTCCAAATGGTCACTGTACTGCCCTGGAGGGGCCAGGGCAGGGGTGAGCCCTGGTCAGACCTGCCCTCTCTGAACCTCAGTGTCTCCCTGGAGTAGGGACTGGGCTTTCCTCCAAGGCTGCTGAACAGTGTAAAGACAGTGGGTAAATGGGCAGTGGGGGCCAGTGGGTGTTAGAAGGAACTCTGCATGGGAGTCTTAGTGGAGGCCTTCTTTCCCGGACTCTGCAGTGGGTGAGCAGGCTGCTACTGTAGGCTGGCGGCCCAGGGCCCACTTCCTTTCCTGGGCGCCGATCACATGTTCTCTCGTCTCTGCTTTGACAGAGACCCAGGAGCCCAGCCCCAGCCTGGATAGTGAAGAGACCAGCCAAGAAGCCCAAGCAGCAGCCCCTCAGGCCTTGGCCGGCCTCCTGGAGGAGTCCCCTCAGGCCTCGGAGCCTCCCCAGGGCCAAGGCAGCCCCACGGAGGACTTGACGTGCATGGCATCTACAGAGCAGGCCGACCTGGGAGCCTGTCTGGAGCCCGCCATGGCCGGAGCTCCCGCAGCCGACAGTCCCGCCACTGAGGTCACTGGAACCGACACTGCCGCGGCTGACCCCGCCACCCCGGCCTCCGCCAGTTGCTGAGCAGATCGGCGGGCCCTGGATGAGGTCACGTCTTCACAGCCTCCGCCACTGCCGGCCACCCCAGCAGCCCAGGGTATGTGAGGGCCCTAGCTTCTGGGTTGGGAACTCCAAATGGTCACTGTACTGCCCTGGAGGGGCCAGGGCAGGGGTGAGCCCTGGTCAGACCTGCCCTCTCTGAACCTCAGTGTCTCCCTGGAGTAGGGACTGGGCTTTCCTCCAAGGCTGCTGAACAGTGTAAAGACAGTGGGTAAATGGGCAGTGGGGGCCAGTGGGTGTTAGAAGGAACTCTGCATGGGAGTCTTAGTGGAGGCCTTCTTTCCCGGACTCTGCAGTGGGTGAGCAGGCTGCTACTGTAGGCTGGCGGCCCAGGGCCCACTTCCTTTCCTGGGCGCCGATCACATGTTCTCTCGTCTCTGCTTTGACAGAGACCCAGGAGCCCAGCCCCAGCCTGGATAGTGAAGAGACCAGCCAAGAAGCCCAAGCAGCAGCCCCTCAGGCCTTGGCCGGCCTCCTGGAGGAGTCCCCTCAGGCCTCGGAGCCTCCCCAGGGCCAAGGCAGCCCCACGGAGGACTTGACGTGCATGGCATCTACAGAGCAGGCCGACCTGGGAGCCTGTCTGGAGCCCGCCATGGCCGGAGCTCCCGCAGCCGACAGTCCCGCCACTGAGGTCACTGGAACCGACACTGCCGCGGCTGACCCCGCCACCCCGGCCGCCGCCAGCCTCATTGACCTATGGCCTGGCAATGGGGAAGGGGCCTCTGCACCCCAGGTTGAGCCTAGGGCCCCCACACCACCCTCAGGTGCCGAGGTCAGCCTGGCAGAGGTGCCCTTGCTGGACGAGGTGGCTCAGGAGCCGCTGGGGCCAGCAGGAGAGAGCAGTGCCAGCCTTCTCAATTTCGATGAGCTGCCTGGGCCGCCAGCCACCTTCTGTGACCCTGGGGAGGAAGTAGAAGGGGAGAGCCTGGCTGTCCCCCAGGCTCCATCTCCGCCCTCGACTCTAGAAGAGCTGGAGCAGAAGCTGGAGCCAGAGCTGGAACCAGAGCCCCACCTGCTGACCAACGGCGAGACCATCCAGAAGGAGGGGACCCAGGTGGGGCTGGGGCTGCCTGATGGGAGGGGAAGTAGTCAGGCCTGGAGCAGGGGCTGACCCTTGGTTCCTTAGGCTTTTAAGGATACCCTGCCCCATTTCTCTGTGACCCACATTGTTGGGGAAGGCGGGAAGCTCTATTTCCTGTTTCCTCCCTGGGTCAGCTCTGCTTTTTTCCCAGGTTAGGCATCTGTGTTTCCCTGGCAACCACGGATGGACCCACTTGGTTGCTGGGAAAACGTGCTCAGGCCTGGTAGGTCAGCCCTCGTCCTGCTGGGTGGGGCCCAGTGACTTGGAGCGTTTCTCCTGCAGGCCAGTGAGGGGTACTTCAGCCAATCACAGGAGGAGGAGTTTGCCCAATCAGAAGAGCTATGTGCAAAGGCTCCGCCTCCTGTGTTCTACAGCAAGCCTCCAGGTACTGCTGGGATGAGTGAGGGAGAGTAATTTGGGCGGGGGTGCTGCAGCTGAAGTATGGACAGGCAGCCCCTTCCCCAGACACAGCTGGTACAGCTCGCTGGGGTTGGGAGGGACAGAGGCGTGGATCTGCTGAGCCGTCTTACCTCGCTTGCCTTCCCTGCATCACAGAGATCGACATCACCTGCTGGGATGCAGACCCGGTACCAGAAGAGGAGGAGGGCCTCGAGGGTGGTGACTAGCAGTGGCGCCCGCCCCCAGGCTGCCCTGCCAAGGCCGCCCACCTGCGCCGGTCTCTGGCCAGATGGCCCACAGTGCCTGCACTCTGCAGCAGCTCCGCCTGGCACCCACTCTGGATTCTGGCCCTGGCTGGGAACTTGGCCGCTTCCCTACCCACAGGGCCCTACTTTTACAGCTTTTCTCCCTTTTTTTTTTTTTTTTAATTGATAGGAGACTTGTACAGTTGACTGGTTTTCCTCCCGTTGGTAGTTGAGATGCTGTTACAAATTCTACCCCTCTTCCTACCCGGTCCAGATTGTAGCTCTTAGTCCTTCCTTCTCAGCCGGGGTGGTGGCCTCACCCTGCTTGGGGCCTGGTGTTGGGAGGGGGGGAAGTTCTGGTGGGAAAATGTTTCCCCACCTTTTTTCCTAGTTTTCTGTTTCTTGGAAAAATATCACTTTCTATTCTCTGTCCAGGGCTTCAGATATTTTGCACGAATTTTAAAACATGGCAATAAATGGCTCGTGGGCTTTGGCTCCCTGGGACCCCCCCTCCACGCCCTGCTTTTGACCCCTCCCCACCTGGCCCAAAGGAAGAAAAGCAGGCCCAGCTGGGGCCTCTCAGCTTCAGGCCCTTTCCTGCCCCTCCTGCTGGGCAGGTCCCAGGCTGGAGGCCCTAGGTGTGATTCAGGTCAGGGCTGTGGGTGGTCCCTCTCCACCTCTTCCCTCTTTGCTTGGGTTCCTTTTTCACGTTCAGTAACTGTTTTTTGGAAAGCACAAACTTCTGTAACAAGTCGTGCTCATGTCTGTTAATAAAGAAATCCAGATCCCTTCAGGCCTGCTGCTCCGGGCCTCCAGGGGCTAATCTGGGGTGGGCCGCCTGCCCCAACCCCATTCCCAGTTCTTCCCACCTCCGAAGCTGCGGGGGCACCCTTCAAGGCCGTGTGGGTAAGGAACGTGAGTTATGAGACTCCCTGGGGAACCAACCAATGGTTTGGAGCAGGCTGACCTCAGGTTTAACTCTACCCGAGTTTGTAGTTTTGGTCCGATGAGTCTGGCCACCAGAACTTTGACCGCAAGTAGTTGGTGTCCCCTCCGCTTGTACCAAACCAGATCACACACCTTTATTATCCTCAAAATGTAACAAACGGGGTAAGAAATCCTCCGCCCGCCCCACCCCCATCCCCGCAGTCCAAGGGAAGCATTTAAAAGCCCGCAATCAGGCCAGGAGTCCGCGGGTGGGTCTCGGGCGCCGGCGCCCTCTATACGGCTGTAGTCCTCCCGAACAAGGGGATGGAGACCGGCAGGCGCCAAGCTCCGTGCTCCAGTGGCTCTCGGCTGCTGACCCGGTCGTTTCTCTTTTTAAAGTTGACTGGTTTTCCTCGTTGGTAGTTGAGATGCTGTTACAAATTCTACCCCTCTTCCTACCGGTCCAGATTGTAGCTCTTAGTCCTTCCTTCTCAGCCGGGGTGGTGGCCTCACCCTGCTTGGGGCCTGGTGTTGGGAGGGGGGGAAGTTCTGGTGGGAAAATGTTTCCCCACCTTTTTTCCTAGTTTTCTGTTTCTTGGAAAAATATCACTTTCTATTCTCTGTCCAGGGCTTCAGATATTTTGCACGAATTTTAAAACATGGCAATAAATGGCTCGTGGGCTTTGGCTCCCTGGGACCCCCCCTCCACGCCCTGCTTTTGACCCCTCCCCACCTGGCCCAAAGGAAGAAAAGCAGGCCCAGCTGGGGCCTCTCAGCTTCAGGCCCTTTCCTGCCCCTCCTGCTGGGCAGGTCCCAGGCTGGAGGCCCTAGGTGTGATTCAGGTCAGGGCTGTGGGTGGTCCCTCTCCACCTCTTCCCTCTTTGCTTGGGTTCCTTTTTCACGTTCAGTAACTGTTTTTTGGAAAGCACAAACTTCTGTAACAAGTCGTGCTCATGTCTGTTAATAAAGAAATCCAGATCCCTTCAGGCCTGCTGCTCCGGGCCTCCAGGGGCTAATCTGGGGTGGGCCGCCTGCCCCAACCCCATTCCCAGTTCTTCCCACCTCCGAAGCTGCGGGGGCACCCTTCAAGGCCGTGTGGGTAAGGAACGTGAGTTATGAGACTCCCTGGGGAACCAACCAATGGTTTGGAGCAGGCTGACCTCAGGTTTAACTCTACCCGAGTTTGTAGTTTTGGTCCGATGAGTCTGGCCACCAGAACTTTGACCGCAAGTAGTTGGTGTCCCCTCCGCTTGTACCAAACCAGATCACACACCTTTATTATCCTCAAAATGTAACAAACGGGGTAAGAAATCCCTCCCGCCCGCCCCACCCCCATCCCCCGCAGTCCAAGGGAAGCATTTAAAAAGCCCCGCAATCAGGCCAGGAGTCCGCGGGTGGGTCTCGGGGCGCCGGGCGCCCTCTATACGGCTGTAGTCCTCCCGAACAAGGGGATGGAGACCGGCAGGCGCCAAGCTCCGTGCTCCAGTGGCTCTCGGCTGCTGAGCTCCGAGTCGGTCCAGCTGGGGAAGACCCGGCGGCCGCGATCCGCCTGCAGACAGAGCGAAGGGCAGGGCGGCGCGGGCCGCGGGGCACTGGGCAGGTGCAGCGCCGACGTGTAGCCCCGGTCCAGGAAGAGCGGCTTGTAGCTGGGTGGCGGCTGCTCCTGTTTCTCCGCGCTGTCGCGGCGGCTCAGAAATGGCGTGACGATTTTGCGGTAGAGGCCGCGCGTGTCGGTGAGCACCTCGCTGTAGGGCGGCGGCGGCTCGGCCATCAGCACCGCCTCTTCGTAGCACGGTGGCTTGGACATGTCCGATTCCGCTGCGGAGTGAGAAACACAGGGCGTGAGGCTAACGGTCCTCAGCCTCCGGCAGAGGCCTTGGCCAGCCGCAAACCCTAGACGCTGCCCACTCCCTCCTCCTAGGTTCGCCGGGAGGCTGTCCAGTGGAAGCCCCAAGGGTCAGCACCGAACCCGCGCTTTGCCGAGGCGTCGCCCACCCTCGTGGCCCAGGTCGCCCCCTGGCGGACGCGAGCACTTACCTTGGCGCGGGTAGCTCCAGGGCCGCGGCGGCACGGATAGGTGCGGCGGCGGCGGGTGCGGCAGCGCGTGGTGGTGTGCGTGCGGGTGCGCCTGTGGCTGCGCGGGCCCGTGGTGCAGCAGCGGGTGCACGTGCACGTGCTGATGGGCGTGCGCCGGTGCCTCGAGACGGCCGCGATGAGGTGCTGGCGGGGGCGCCAGGCCTGGGGGGCTCCCTGCCAGGCTGCCCTCGAGCTCGAGGGGTTCCAGCTCAAGGGCACGCAGGTTCTGCTCACGCAGCCGCTCCTCCTGGCGCCGTTTGAGGCGGCGACGCAGGAAGCTGCAAAAGCAGCAGAGTAGGACGATGAGACCCCAGATGAGCCAGAAACCGGCAAAGCACGTGAGGAACGTGTAGGTGCCCTGGGACATAACCATGGCGGCGGCGCGGGCGGCGGGTCCTTGGCTGCTTCACTGGACAATGGGCTCCTCGACGTGGCCCCGGGCCCGCGCCAAGCTCCCAGACGCCGCCAGCGTCACTCGAGGACCCGCAGCCGGGGGCTGCCCGCAGCCGGGCTCAAGTCGTGCGCGCGCCGGCGGGGAGCAGCAGCAGCGGTGCCCGCTCCTTCCCATGGCGCCGGCAGGCGCGCTGGCGGGCCTCACCCGGGGCCGCGTGGGACCTGTAGAACAGACACAGGGCGCGATGATGACTTCCCTGCCCGCGCCTGTGCCCTGCGCAATCCCAGGGAAGCCTCCTCTGCGGCACCCCCGCACTCCGCGGGGGCCTGGTGACGTCACCACGGATGACGTCACGCCGGAGGTTTCCCGGGTAGGGCTTTCCCGTGTCTGAGACCCGGCTGCCGCCGCCACCGCCTATCCGCGCGGACTCCAGGTCGGCCAGTAGGGGGCGCGCGGAGGCCAGGTTCGGCTTCAAAGTTAACGGGACATTCGCCATCCACATCTCCGGAGAGCAGGGTGCCCCAGGTCCGAAAGGGCTTGAATCTGCCTACGGGCAGGCACCTAGGTCGCTGAAGGGAAGCCACAGCGCGGGCGTTTGGTGGTGGGGAAAAGGTGGCTCTCCTAGGCCCCGCGAGCAACCCGCCGGTGCCCAGCCTTGTGCATACACACCTGGCAGCCTCTAGCGCCCTAGACCTTGTACCCACCCCCAACCCTGGCTGCCCAAAGCGTGGAACATTCCGACCCGCACCGCGGCCTCCTTGTTGTCTCAGCTCTTGTAGTGGGGCGCGGGCGGATGGTTCTTGTGGCTACTGTGTGCTACCAGCTTGTCTTTTGTCTGAGCCGAACATGCCGACTAGCGTGGGCCATTCCCTCTTCCTTTCCTCTAGGCGCCTCCGCTTGCTGACTCCCAGCTCCGTCTCGGCTTCCCGAGCCTTCTACCCATGCGCAGCCCCACTTGGCCCTGCCCTTCTAGCTCCAGGCGGCTGTGTCCCTTCCCCCAATTCCTTTTGCTCTCTGCAGAGGAAAACTAGCTGGAGTAATCGGTACCACCTGGCCCCACATCATTTCCACATGGGCACTTCCATTTTCGCCTCCTCTACAAAGCCAGGGTTGAGAGGGAAACCTAAGAGGTATGTAGGAGGGAGCCCTGACTTTGGGGGACAATGGGCGAGTGGCCCCGGGCCCGCGCCAGCTCCCAGACGCCGCCAGCGTCACTCGAGGACCCGCAGCCGGGGCTGCCCGCAGCCGGCTCAAGTCGTGCGCGCGCCGGCGAGAGCAGCAGCGGTGCCCGCTCCTTCCCATGGCGCCGGCAGGCGCTGGCGGGCCTCACCCGGGGCCGCGTGGGACCTGTAGAACAGACACAGGGCGCGATGATGACTTCCCTGCCCGCGCCTGTGCCCTGCGCAATCCCAGGGAAGCCTCCTCTGCGGCACCCCCGCACTCCGCGGGGGCCTGGTGACGTCACCACGGATGACGTCACGCCGGAGGTTTCCCGGGTAGGGCTTTCCCGTGTCTGAGACCCGGCTGCCGCCGCCACCGCCTATCCGCGCGGACTCCAGGTCGGCCAGTAGGGGGCGCGCGGAGGCCAGGTTCGGCTTCAAAGTTAACGGGACATTCGCCATCCACATCTCCGGAGAGCAGGGTGCCCCAGGTCCGAAAGGGCTTGAATCTGCCTACGGGCAGGCACCTAGGTCGCTGAAGGGAAGCCACAGCGCGGGCGTTTGGTGGTGGGGAAAAGGTGGCTCTCCTAGGCCCCGCGAGCAACCCGCCGGTGCCCAGCCTTGTGCATACACACCTGGCAGCCTCTAGCGCCCTAGACCTTGTACCCACCCCCAACCCTGGCTGCCCAAAGCGTGGAACATTCCGACCCGCACCGCGGCCTCCTTGTTGTCTCAGCTCTTGTAGTGGGGCGCGGGCGGATGGTTCTTGTGGCTACTGTGTGCTACCAGCTTGTCTTTTGTCTGAGCCGAACATGCCGACTAGCGTGGGCCATTCCCTCTTCCTTTCCTCTAGGCGCCTCCGCTTGCTGACTCCCAGCTCCGTCTCGGCTTCCCGAGCCTTCTACCCATGCGCAGCCCCACTTGGCCCTGCCCTTCTAGCTCCAGGCGGCTGTGTCCCTTCCCCCAATTCCTTTTGCTCTCTGCAGAGGAAAACTAGCTGGAGTAATCGGTACCACCTGGCCCCACATCATTTCCACATGGGCACTTCCATTTTCGCCTCCTCTACAAAGCCAGGGTTGAGAGGGAAACCTAAGAGGTATGTAGGAGGGAGCCCTGACTTTGGGGGGACAATGGCAGCCGACTGCTTACCACCTCAGAACAAGAATGAGGTCTTGAATGTCTCATACCCAGGGTGTTTCACGTACAGCCTTTTGGGGTTAATGAAGCCTTCCTGTCTTCCAGATTTTACACCTTCAGCAGCTATGTCGATGGCAAGGGACAGGTCCATAAGTTGAATCCAAGCCTGGCCACAAAATTCTAGGGGGAGAGTGCCGCCACCTGGGCTACACTGTGGGGCTCTTCAGACACCCCTACCCACACCCTCAGCCTGCCCAACCAAGGCACACATGCTTTCAGCTCCAGGAGTCACAGTGGGCCTGAAGCCCCACGCTGAGGACCCCACTTAGACTGGTCTGAGAACAGCTGGGGGGAAGCCAGGCCACCCATTATACCCCACACTTCTCCCCAGATGGCTCCTGTCTGCTCCCATGGCTGCTTTGTGCCGTGTGCCACATGCTGCCCGTGCCAGTTCCTCTCTCCTGGGCCTGCATTCCAGAACAGACAATGGCAGGAACAGTAGCTCCACCCGCCCCTTGACAGTCCCACCATGAGGCTGCCATGGCGACGCCGCCCTGATAAAAACACGATGCTGCCAGTCATCGGGGTTAATTAAATTTGTTGTTCTCCTTCTCCTGAGCCCACAGGAATTTTCAGGATGCTCTGAGGAAGCTGGTACTAACTAGGTGGCTCCTTGACTTGCAAGGCAGGAACTGCTCTCCGTCACAAAAGCACTTCTGGGGCTGGAGGTGATGGCATTTAGCTGAATTAGAAATAAAAATGGCTGACAAGGACTGTTGGCTGGATGGACCTCGTTCTAGGCCCCTTCCATGCAGAATAATCTGATGTAATCAACACCACCTACCCATTGAGGGTCATGCCCAATTGATGGATAAGATAGGCTTAGAGAAGGAAATGACTTGCCCAAGGTCACACGGCTGATAAGGGGAAGAGCTAGGATTTAGCCTGAGTTTGAATCCAAAGTCTGTTTTGAAACATTTTCCTCTAAATGGTGAGATGTAAATAAGTATCTGTGAGTATTCAGGACAGATTTGACACGCCTCAAAGCCAGGGTTGAGAGGAAACCTAAGAGGTATGTAGGAGGGAGCCCTGACTTTGGGGGGACAATGGCAGCCGACTGCTTACCACCTCAGAACAAGAATGAGGTCTTGAATGTCTCATACCCAGGGTGTTTCACGTACAGCCTTTTGGGGTTAATGAAGCCTTCCTGTCTTCCAGATTTTACACCTTCAGCAGCTATGTCGATGGCAAGGGACAGGTCCATAAGTTGAATCCAAGCCTGGCCACAAAATTCTAGGGGGAGAGTGCCGCCACCTGGGCTACACTGTGGGGCTCTTCAGACACCCCTACCCACACCCTCAGCCTGCCCAACCAAGGCACACATGCTTTCAGCTCCAGGAGTCACAGTGGGCCTGAAGCCCCACGCTGAGGACCCCACTTAGACTGGTCTGAGAACAGCTGGGGGGAAGCCAGGCCACCCATTATACCCCACACTTCTCCCCAGATGGCTCCTGTCTGCTCCCATGGCTGCTTTGTGCCGTGTGCCACATGCTGCCCGTGCCAGTTCCTCTCTCCTGGGCCTGCATTCCAGAACAGACAATGGCAGGAACAGTAGCTCCACCCGCCCCTTGACAGTCCCACCATGAGGCTGCCATGGCGACGCCGCCCTGATAAAAACACGATGCTGCCAGTCATCGGGGTTAATTAAATTTGTTGTTCTCCTTCTCCTGAGCCCACAGGAATTTTCAGGATGCTCTGAGGAAGCTGGTACTAACTAGGTGGCTCCTTGACTTGCAAGGCAGGAACTGCTCTCCGTCACAAAAGCACTTCTGGGGCTGGAGGTGATGGCATTTAGCTGAATTAGAAATAAAAATGGCTGACAAGGACTGTTGGCTGGATGGACCTCGTTCTAGGCCCCTTCCATGCAGAATAATCTGATGTAATCAACACCACCTACCCATTGAGGGTCATGCCCAATTGATGGATAAGATAGGCTTAGAGAAGGAAATGACTTGCCCAAGGTCACACGGCTGATAAGGGGAAGAGCTAGGATTTAGCCTGAGTTTGAATCCAAAGTCTGTTTTGAAACATTTTCCTCTAAATGGTGAGATGTAAATAAGTATCTGTGAGTATTCAGGACAGATTTGACACTTGTGGGGACACTGGCCAGCCTGTAGCCAAAATACAACTTCCTGTACCTTCCAACCCAAACTTGGTGCTTTTGCTAACCAGCCCTCAGCTCAAGAGTGAGAGTAGGCTCTACAGGGTGAAGGAAAGGTGGAGTGGAAGCTCTCCAGTTAATACGGAATAAAGGACAGGGACTGTGCCCTGAAGGGTCTAGCTTACCTTGCTGGGCATTAGGGGGACAGCGACAGGCCACACCTGAGACCCGCTGGGTGCCATTGTTGCCTCTCAGCCTCTCTAGTCTGTCAAATGGCCGACCCCCAGTAAGAAGGTAGTGTTGAACGTCACAAGATTCTTCTTGGAAGAGGCCTAGAATGAGGCTAGACACAGCAGACAAGCCTTGGCGGGTATTTTTATTTCTAATTTAGCTAAACTCCAGTCAAGAGGCAGGAACTATCACTGAATTTTAGACTTGGCCACTGTGGATCTGAGAGAGAAAGTCTGCTAAAGGTCTCATAGCTGAGCTGGCCCTCTGACCTCACACTGGCTCCAATGTGCAGTGTGGAGCCAAGCGATAACAATGCCTCCGGGGGCTGCTGCTTCTCCCTGGGGTTCTGGCAGGCCCAGGGGGCAGGAATCCTGCCCGAGCCTCTCTCCTACCCTGCACCTGGTCCACAGGAGCTGCTCAGGAACATCTCATCTAATCCACAGTAGGTACCCAATATATTAAATGTCAAGACGTTCATTCAGACTTGTCCAAGTGCTTTTCCTAAGCCAACTTTCTCCGGGCCTTTCCAAAGGGCTGCTCCTTGATCCCTTCATGCCCTGTACATGCTCCTGCCAGATCCAGGGAGCCCTTCAGATGCAGACCCTGCCTCTTGCTCACAGCAGCTCGCCTTCCCCATCCCTTGCAGACACATGCCTGGTTCTTAGTAAATATCAAAACTCTGTGTACTGGGAGCAGAACCTTCAGCCAGAGTCATCCTTAAGTCTGGTGTTTTATGATTTGTTTTCTGTTTCCTCATTCTCTTTACTTACCTTCTTGCAGGTTATTTAAACATTTATCGGGATTCCTGAGTTTGAATCCAAAGTCTGTTTTGAAACATTTTCCTCTAAATGGTGAGATGTAAATAAGTATCTGTGAGTATTCAGGACAGATTTGACACTTGTGGGGACACTGGCCAGCCTGTAGCCAAAATACAACTTCCTGTACCTTCCAACCCAAACTTGGTGCTTTTGCTAACCAGCCCTCAGCTCAAGAGTGAGAGTAGGCTCTACAGGGTGAAGGAAAGGTGGAGTGGAAGCTCTCCAGTTAATACGGAATAAAGGACAGGGACTGTGCCCTGAAGGGTCTAGCTTACCTTGCTGGGCATTAGGGGGACAGCGACAGGCCACACCTGAGACCCGCTGGGTGCCATTGTTGCCTCTCAGCCTCTCTAGTCTGTCAAATGGCCGACCCCCAGTAAGAAGGTAGTGTTGAACGTCACAAGATTCTTCTTGGAAGAGGCCTAGAATGAGGCTAGACACAGCAGACAAGCCTTGGCGGGTATTTTTATTTCTAATTTAGCTAAACTCCAGTCAAGAGGCAGGAACTATCACTGAATTTTAGACTTGGCCACTGTGGATCTGAGAGAGAAAGTCTGCTAAAGGTCTCATAGCTGAGCTGGCCCTCTGACCTCACACTGGCTCCAATGTGCAGTGTGGAGCCAAGCGATAACAATGCCTCCGGGGGCTGCTGCTTCTCCCTGGGGTTCTGGCAGGCCCAGGGGGCAGGAATCCTGCCCGAGCCTCTCTCCTACCCTGCACCTGGTCCACAGGAGCTGCTCAGGAACATCTCATCTAATCCACAGTAGGTACCCAATATATTAAATGTCAAGACGTTCATTCAGACTTGTCCAAGTGCTTTTCCTAAGCCAACTTTCTCCGGGCCTTTCCAAAGGGCTGCTCCTTGATCCCTTCATGCCCTGTACATGCTCCTGCCAGATCCAGGGAGCCCTTCAGATGCAGACCCTGCCTCTTGCTCACAGCAGCTCGCCTTCCCCATCCCTTGCAGACACATGCCTGGTTCTTAGTAAATATCAAAACTCTGTGTACTGGGAGCAGAACCTTCAGCCAGAGTCATCCTTAAGTCTGGTGTTTTATGATTTGTTTTCTGTTTCCTCATTCTCTTTACTTACCTTCTTGCAGGTTATTTAAACATTTATCGGGATTCCATCTTGATTTGTGGAGTTTGTGAGTGTATCACTTTGTGGGGTTTTCTGAGGCCACACACTCACCAGGACTACGGCAGGGGGATGGGAGTGGGAGCTGGGAGGGGGTGCTCTGTTGTCTTAGTGTCCTCATCAGTGGCCGTGAAGAGTGAGCTAATCCGTGCAAAGGGCTCAGAGACGCCCGCAAAACATGAGCACTGTGGCCCTCAGTTTCACAGCTGGGGGTGCAGAGGTGTGTGCCCCAGGACTGGATGCCACAGGGAGTTCTCCCAGTCACCTAATAAACTAGGTGAGCATTCTGCCCATTTGACAGATGAGAACACTTTGCTCAGAGAAAGGAATGGTCTCGGGCCGGGCCTGGTACACTGCTGGGGGCACCTCCCTCTCTGCTCCTCTCCGTGAAGAATCCCAGCACCCTAACCTTAGGCCCCAGAGATACGCTGCTGGGTCCAAGAGCCCACCATTTACACCATCAGCCAAGAGCTGTTGTGTTTAGCCCTCAATGAGTGTGTCTTCATCTGTCCACTTCCTTTTGTCTCCCCGTTGCTGCTGGTTTAGCCAAGCCACTGTCATCTCTCGGCCGGGCCCCCATTACCATGCGTGCCCTACCCTACCTCCACGTGGCGCTCCCGCTCGGCCTGCCGCTCTGTGAACCCAGCTGCAATGTGGTGGCCTTGCTGCTCCTGCCCCAGCGCTTGCTCTTCAGCCTCTTGGTGTCACCTATCCCCTCCCTGGACACGTCAGCTTCCAGCTCCCTCACCCCTCAGAGCTGGTTGACAAGTCCAGCGATGCCTATCACAGTGTTATGTTCGGGAGAGGCCTGGGTCCAACATGAGGGCTACATCTGTCTTGATCATCTGGCACATGGTAGTTCAAAAACCACTTGCTGAAGGAGTAATTGGGAGGTGTCCAGTTAACCTGTATGGTCTTCTGCCTGTCTGACTGGGAACCCCTCAAGAGCTAGGTCTGCATCCAATTCATTCCTGGGAAATGCTGGCCATTCACTGAAACATCACTGAGAAAGAAGCCATCAGCAGCTCTCAGCCCTCGCAGGGAGGTTTATAAACAAGCTGAGGATACATATATCCATATGAATGAAAGGAAAAGTCAACATGGAGATGTGTACCAGGGGCTCTGCATCACAAAGGGAAGCCCTGGACTTGAGGCCAGAGTGGCTAGTCAAGGAACAGGAATTCAGGCCAGGGGACAGAGAAGAAGGAGGAGAATGTGGTGTATAGAATGAGGGTGGGGTAGGAAAGGTGACCCCTCCCCTGTCCTCCCAGGCATGTGCTCCCTGCCTGTGCTGGGACCCCTGCTAACCTCTTTAGATCCATTACCTCAGGCAGGAGGGAGGTGCTGCCATCCCCGCCCTACAGGCAAAGAGCTGGGGCCACTTAAGGCCCACCTAGCCTGTGGGCCTGTGAAATTCAGGGACTCTAGAACCTGGCAGGAAGGTCACTTCAAGGAAGCACTGGTGACATTTTTACACTCTTCTCACACAAAGATAAACGAACTGAAACCAGAGAGAGGTGACAAGAGCTGTCCCAGCTGCCACAGTTGGCCAGGCACGGAGCTGGCCAGAACCTTATTCCCAGAGAGGCCAAGGTGCTGACTTGATGCCCTCACCTGCAGGTGGCATCTCTGTGGTCCAGTCTTGGCACCAGGCCAGGAACCCAGGGCTTGGGAAACTGCAAACAGGACAAGAGATCGGGGCCCTAGTGGGCTGGTGTCTGCTGGACTCAGATCTGCCTTTCCAAGGGAGCTGGCCACAGCCTGGGGGTGGAGGGCGAGGCGGGAAGCCGAGGTGGGTCCACCCTCCTTTGAGGGGCAGCCTGGTGAACACACAGAGCAGTAAGCAGGGAGCCCTGGGTTCAAATCCTGCTTCTGCTCAGCACAGGCGGTGTAAGCCCACCCCAGCTATTCCCATACCTGAGCTGAAGTTTACCTGGAAGACAGATGATGAGATCTGCCTGGCAGTGCCAAGGCGGGAGCAGAAGTGATGGGGGACATGAAAATATTTCAAGACCAGCATTCACAGCTGCACTGGACAAACCAGACTACAGGCTCAAGAGGTTCAAGGGTGGAAACTGGCCACGGTGCTACATCGACACAAGCCTGGAGGTAGTCCAGCAAAAACTGCCATCACCTGCCCATGGGCCAGAGGCCTCAGCCTTGCGACTTAGGTTGGACACAATTCATGGTCACATTTTGTTGACCCATAATCATTTTGTCAAAATATTACGATTAATGGCCAACATTTTAAAAACCAGGAGACTTTACATAAATGTCTGGGTCTCCGGCTCACCTTGAAAACTGAGCAATTGGTTATGCCAAGTCCACATTCTCACATGGTAACACAGACTGCGGCCGGTTAGTGACCTCATCCACCTGGGCCCTGGAGCCATTTAGGTTTCCAACCCCTGAGACAGACTAAGGGCCCAAAGGTGCCGGCAGTGCATGGACCTATCATTGCTAAATGGCTTCTGCTACTGCCAAGGCTACAAGCTGACCAGGCCACAGAGCCCACAAGTCAAGGAGCAGAGCCTCAGGGATTTCCAGGGGACTAAGAAACCCTCACACTCAACCTCTACTAGAGAGAAAAAATGGAGGGAAGAGGGGAAAAGGCCTCCTGGCAGTAGTATGCCCTTATAGAGCATCTGGAGGAGCAAGAATCTGGCTGATTTTGCTGGAAAAGGGGACAGGGTACCAAGACTTAAAAGACAGGGAATGACCTCAAGGGAGGAATGTGGAAGAAGGTTAAGAATGCTCCTCTAGAAGGCTCTACAGTTCTTTTCTGTCTGGTCACAAGAGATGGTATGTAGCAACACCCTAGCAGAGAGGGGCCATGCTAGTAGAGAAGCCGACCCTGGAAACCTAGCGCCAGCACTCACTGAAGCCTTGGGCAAGCCACTTACATCCCTGAGGCTTGGAGCCATCATCTCTAAAATGGGGATAATGCACTTACCTTGCATAATGTTGTAAGGACTAAGGAGATCATGGATGCAGAGTGCTCAACACAGGCCTCAGACAAAGCAGGAACAGAATGAAAGGAGCCTGTGAGTAATTCCAAAGGCACTCCTGCCTGTGGGAGATTCAGGCCTGACTTAGGACACCACCCGTCTAAGGGCACCTTTGCCTCAAATGCCCAGGTAATGGTCACCTCTGGCACCCAGGACCCCTCCCTGGATGGGAAAGGAAGCCCAAAGGGAGCTGTGATCACTGGGATGTCGGGTCCAAGGCCTGCGGCTGGGGCTGGCATCTGCTGAGTCAGGCCCAGGAGAGCTGGCAGGAGGGCCCTTTCTCTCCCCTCAGCACGCTGCCCACGGAGGGGACGTTGGGAGGGGAGCCAGAGGTCATTTCCTCTGACTCAGCGGCTATTCTGCCCTCGGAGGAGCTCCCCTGGAGGACAGGCTATCTCCATGTGGTGCTGGCCTGCCTGCTGGCCAACCTGCATGCCACCCAGCACAGTCTGGGCTTTGTGCTCAGACAAGAAAGGGACACTTGTGATCCAGGCAACGGCTGGGTGCTCCCATCTGGCCTGGGCTTCAGCCTCCCTGGATCAGCCGTGTCCTCTCCTCTGCTCCTGCCCACGCTGCTCCCAACCCTCCCAGGAGAATGTGGCTTGAGAAGAGGAGCAGAGAAACCCACTGTGGGCCCAAGCTACCATTTGGCACATGCTCTGGCCATGAGGAGGAGAATGTGAGCGTCTTTCCCCTCTCCTGGATGGCCGGGACCATCACCTCTGAGGCACCCAACTCGGGTCAGGCCGTTTCGCTGGCGCGGGAAGGTGGGCTGCGGTGGGGGTGGGGTCAGGGAATGGGCTGGGTGTTGGTGTGGCGGGTTCGGAGCCCGGACCCATTTCTCTTCCTCCCATGGCAGGCCCAGGGGCTGGGCCGCCCCCACGTTTGCCGCCACCCCAGGAGCCCTGCTGCGACGACCGCAGCCACGTGGGAACCAGCTCGTGCCCACGGGGCCGCTCGCCCCCCACCCCCACCTCGACGGCTGTGGAGGCAGGCACATCCTTAAGGGGCCAGAGGGGCGAGGTTCTCCCCACCGTGAGAGGGGCAATGCCCCTCTCCCTGCGCCCCTGGGAGGCGGCCCCTCGTGGGGTGGGGGAGGGGGCGTCGCCGCCCTGCAGCCGCGTTGCTGGGGAGTGCAACCCCGTTGCTGTGGCAACCGTTTCCAAGCGAACCGGCGGCGGCTCGCGCCCCGCTCCTCGGCTCACTGGCGCCCTCCCTCTCCCTCCCTCCCTCCTTTCGGTGTGGGCTGGGGGAGGGGCTGGCCGAGGCAGGGGTCCGAGGCAGCGACCCGGGGCGAGCGAGCGGAGCCGCTCGCGGGGAGGGGCTCAGTCCCAGGACCATCTTTTGCCCGCTCTTCCGGACCCGATCGGCCCGCCGCCACGGTACTCACGGGCCCAGGCATCCTCCTCGAGCTCGTCCTCCTGGCTCGGGGCGAGCGGCGCGGGCCCTGCGGATAGAGCCCCCGACCCGGGGGAGGCGGCGGCCCCAGGGAGCTGACTGGCGGCGAAGGCGGCTCGGAGCGCAGGGCTGGAGCCACGGGGCGCGCGCACGGGCGCGTACACGGCGCGTACCGAGCCCGGCGTGCGCGCGCGCGGCCGCCAGTAGAGGGCCCCCACCCCCGGCACTCGCGGCCGTGGAGGCTGTCCCGGGAGCGAAAAGGCGGAGGACCTGCCGCACCTGAGACTCAGCAGGCAGGGCGTCGGGCTCATCCTGCACAGGAAATGCCCACGCCACGCCGCACGGATCCTGGCAACAGGCTGTCCGGACCCGGCACACAGCGTCGTCCGCCGAGAACACACACCCCCCTCAGCCCCGAGAGCACACACGCGTTCTGGCCCCGGTCACACCCTGACAGGCACCGCGCACAAGCAGTGGGCAGGGGTTGGAACAAGGTAGGCACCCCACGGAGTCTCCAACTTAACAGATAGACAGTTCACTCCCAACTCACGGCCCTCCCCAGTGTCCCCCGCACACACGACCACGTCTAGTGAGAAGTAGCACACGGAGAACCTAAGTGCTGGATCCATAGCCCAGGTGTCCATGGACTCTGCTCATCTCCAGGAAACAGAGGTGCGCTCCAGTGAGGATCCCACGGCCTAGCGGGAGTCTGAACTTGACTGTCCACCAAGCCTCTTAACTGGGATCTTTTGTTTCCAGTCCAAATTCTCCACCATACTTAAGAGTGGTATTCCAAAAACATCCTCTACCATCGTGTGGCCTGGGACATTTTGGGTGCAAGTGACAGAACCTCAAAACAAACAGCCTTGAGCCCAGAGGCATTTGTGTGATGCCACTGGGAAGTGAGGGGAATCTTAGCTGTGGCAAGAACTCCAGGGGTTTTTGCAATGTAATGATATATATGTTCTCTCCACTCAGCTTTTCTCTGCATCATTCTCAGATATCTAAATTTGCCCCCATGTGGTAGTGAGATTGACCCCACATAAGCCACTCATCCCTGAAGAAACTAAGAACACTAACTCTTCGCTAGTATTTCTAGCAACCCCCCAGGCTCCTTTTAGATTCATCTAGGGGACAGGTGAACCAGTCCAGGGATGGGCGAAGGAACACTCAGGCATCCTCCTCGGCGGTACCGGGCCCGGTACCCGGGGAGGCGGCCCAGGGAGCTGACTGGCGGCGAAGGCGGCTCGGAGCGCAGGGCTGGAGCCACGGGCGCGCACGGGCGCGTACACGGCGCGTACCGAGCCCGGCGTGCGCGCGCGCGGCCGCCAGTAGAGGGCCCCCACCCCCGGCACTCGCGGCCGTGGAGGCTGTCCCGGGAGCGAAAAGGCGGAGGACCTGCCGCACCTGAGACTCAGCAGGCAGGGCGTCGGGCTCATCCTGCACAGGAAATGCCCACGCCACGCCGCACGGATCCTGGCAACAGGCTGTCCGGACCCGGCACACAGCGTCGTCCGCCGAGAACACACACCCCCCTCAGCCCCGAGAGCACACACGCGTTCTGGCCCCGGTCACACCCTGACAGGCACCGCGCACAAGCAGTGGGCAGGGGTTGGAACAAGGTAGGCACCCCACGGAGTCTCCAACTTAACAGATAGACAGTTCACTCCCAACTCACGGCCCTCCCCAGTGTCCCCCGCACACACGACCACGTCTAGTGAGAAGTAGCACACGGAGAACCTAAGTGCTGGATCCATAGCCCAGGTGTCCATGGACTCTGCTCATCTCCAGGAAACAGAGGTGCGCTCCAGTGAGGATCCCACGGCCTAGCGGGAGTCTGAACTTGACTGTCCACCAAGCCTCTTAACTGGGATCTTTTGTTTCCAGTCCAAATTCTCCACCATACTTAAGAGTGGTATTCCAAAAACATCCTCTACCATCGTGTGGCCTGGGACATTTTGGGTGCAAGTGACAGAACCTCAAAACAAACAGCCTTGAGCCCAGAGGCATTTGTGTGATGCCACTGGGAAGTGAGGGGAATCTTAGCTGTGGCAAGAACTCCAGGGGTTTTTGCAATGTAATGATATATATGTTCTCTCCACTCAGCTTTTCTCTGCATCATTCTCAGATATCTAAATTTGCCCCCATGTGGTAGTGAGATTGACCCCACATAAGCCACTCATCCCTGAAGAAACTAAGAACACTAACTCTTCGCTAGTATTTCTAGCAACCCCCCAGGCTCCTTTTAGATTCATCTTGGCCAAGTGTGCACAGGTGAACCAGTCCAGGGATGGGCGAAGGAACATGTGCTCAGTCACCCAGTATCCATTCCCTTTCCTTTGAGCACCGTGATTTCATTGGAGGACTCACCACACCGCATTAGGTGTCCCTGATGTACGGTAGGCAGGCTTCCCAGTCTGGTCATTTGGACTCCTTGGATTTAAAGCTCAATAGTGCAAAGACATAAACATGGTGATAGCATCTTGCTTCTGGGGCTTGTGCCCTTGATAAGGTGCCAAAGTTCTGGTTCTCTCAGCTCCGCCATATCCTTTGAACACTTTCTGAGTTAGCTACAGGACGGACAGCTGTCACTTGCATCAACAATCCCTAACAGTGCTCCCTGGATCACATGTTGTAGGTACCCCACCCCAGTCCCATCTAAACCACAAAAACTAGGGGATTTTACCCAAAGGATACATGGGGCGCCTTTGTGCATGCTAGGCAGACACCCTAACACAACCACCCAAAACTTTTCTGGACTGCTCCTACCTTCCAGATGAGACCCTACATCCTAGCGCAGCTTTCAAAGCCCTGCAATGCTGTTTCACTGATCTTGGCTCCAGCCACTACCCCACATTCAGCCAACCTAAGCCACTAGAGGTCCTAGACCACCCATCTGGCTCCTTCCCTGGGAATATCTGATTCTGTATCTGGGAGGGTACCAACGTGACACCTTTGTGGCAGGAGGTCCCCAGTTTCAGCCCTGACAGTCCCAGCTCCAGCAGTTCTAGAATCATCTCTACTAGTGTTCACATTGAGTCTCACTGTTCCCTCGTCTGTTTGCCTACCAGACTGAGCTCCAAGCTGGCAGGGGCCTCATCTCCATCAGGGATCCCAGCACCCACCAGAGCTGGATGGCAGGGAAGTGAACTTGGGGAAGATTTGTTAGGAAGTGACTCCTGTTAAGTTTCTTCTGCAGAAAGATCCACTGTGGTAAGCACTTTAAGGTGGGCTGAACCCTAGTCAAGAAGTTCCCTGGGCACCAACCAAGCCTAATGGGGCTCGGGTGGGAGGTCTGCATGTGTACTCAGTCGTGTCCAAGTCTTTGTAACCCCTTGGACTGTAGCCCGCCAGCCTTCTTGGTCCATAGGATTTTCTAGGCAAGAACAGTGGAGTGGGTTGCCATTCCCTTCTCCAGGGGAACTTCCCGACCCAGAGACTGAACTAGCATCTCTCACATTGGCAGGCAGATGCTTTGCTACTAGTGCTCCCCCGGGGGGAGGTCTGGGCCCACCCGTCTACCTGGCATTCATTCACCCTCACACACCTGCCCAGAGCTGGGCTGTGGCCTCTGTACTAATACCCACCTCTTCCTCAACCCCCACAACAGACTCCGGAGCACCCCAGGCCCTGACCTCTCATCTCTAGTTTCTTCAGATGACTCTCTCAACCCTGCAGTGGCCACTCGCCAGCTGGAAGACCTGGGCGAAGGCCTCTCCCTACCCCGTCCCCTGAAGTCAACACAAACAGCCGCACGCACTGCACATGCCGCCAAGAGCTGGGCTCGTCACAACTCAGGGGTCACTGGCTACGTAGGTGAAATCTCACAGAAGCTCTGTGAGGCAGTGGGTAATTACCACCACGCATCTTTCAAGACAAGGGTAGGGCCTATGCAAAGGCAGCCTGACAATGGTCAGGCTGGAACTTGAACTCAGCGCTGTCCAATTGCAAAGCTCACGTGGCCTCTGTGGCATGGGGTACCCAGCCCCAAGGCGAGGAACAAACCCTCATGATGGTTTTTGGCGGGGCTGGAGTCACTGGGAGGCTACGGTAACAGGTTGGTGAAGTCTGGGACAGACCTGCCATCCACAGGCTGTCACTCCCATCTCTGTGCAGGTTTCCTTCAAGGCCTGGCTCAACTGCTGCCTTCTGAGAATCCTCCCTGCTGCCCACTGGGCTGGTCCCCATCCAGTTCTGCCACAGCCTGACTCCCAGCATCCCCAGTGTGAGGCTTTGCCCAGTCACATGTCCTGCTTCTAAAGCAGAGCAGAGGAACAGCTCTGACACACGTGTACAGAGCCTGGGCCAATCACAGAGGTACCCAGATAGGACAGACTCGGCAGGTGCTCCTAACAGCAGCTCCCGCCCGACTCCCCAGGCAACTCAACCCACAGTTGGTGGCCAGGCCACCTTGGCCTTGGAGGGCACCTTGCCAGCTGAGCCGGCCTCTCTAGCACAGGCAGAGCCAGACCCACACCCTAGCGGGGGCCCAAGGCTTCTTCCCTCAGGCCTTGTCCCATTAAGGTCACCAGAGCTTAAGCTCAGCCCCGGGGGCCCTTAGGCCTTGGTGGAATGGCAGCCCCTGCCAGCCCCGTTTCCGATCCCTTCCCACATCCTGCAGGGCCAGGGAAGCAGGAAGACCCCTGGGCCCCTAGGGGCAAGAAAGGCAGGCAGGGGAAGCTGGCCAGGTTTGTGCTCGGGCTGTATTCACACAGAGACATGTGGCAGCTTACAGTGGACAAAAGGAGTAATAAAAATTGGCCTTAAATATGGAAAAACTGGGGCCCCGTAATCCCATGCTACTGTAACACTGGGACCAGGACGGCCATCACAGTCTGCGAAAGGCCAGGGCTGGGGCGCAGGCACACCACCTCAGCCTGCCCCCCTCTCTCTCACACACACTCATCCAGGCACACGCGGGGAGGGGCAAATTATTGCTGGGCACATGAGTCTGTTTCGAGGGGAGTCTGGAATGTCTGAGGGTCGGTCAGGGACACCCCCGCCCCTACCGTTCCTATGGCCTGGGCTGGGGCCTTCTGCAAGAGGTGGCTTCAGGATGGGGCCCAACACAAGGGACGAGGTGCCCCGGGAGCTGAAGGCAGAGGCAGACCCATGTGGGGCAGTCTGGGCAGTGGACTGCGGGGTCCCAGGGTCAGCCCAATCTCCGTTCACACTTTGGCACAGGCCTGAGGGACAGAGAAGTCCCAGATCCAGCTCTGACACGTGCTGAGAAGAGACAGTATCGGGCCTCAGAGGCGGCACCCCAAACCAGGGTGGCAGCGGCAGGCATGAGTCTCACTCGGAGGTCAGCGGGGGCAAGCACAGTGCTGGGGGCCCAGGGACCCGGCCTGGCCCAACCTCGCCTATCCGAGCTGAGCCTGAGGCGCCTGAAGCGTGGCAGCAGCCCCTCCGCCGGCTCCAGGGTGGGTCTTAAGAATGCTCTGGGTGCTATATACATCCGTATAAAGACATAAATACAGAAAGCCCCGAGCTCCACAGACAAGAGCTGAAGGGACGCACCTTTGTCCCAGGGACAGCCCAGGCCTTGACAACTCAGTCAGACCAGGGGCTGCGGGGCAGAGGGCACTGGGGACAGCGCTGCTGTGTCTCCCAGGCCACGACTGGAGTGGACAACAGGGAAGACCACTGTGCAAAAACTGTAAACAGCGCTCGGAGTAGCCGCTACCGCCACCCGCCCGAGGGGGCCTCAGGCTCGGGGCTAGAGGCGGGTGGGGAGCTCGAGGCGGGCAGGAAGCTCTTCCTCACTGTCGCTGCAGTTTCCACAGCAGTCCTGGAGGGCAGGGAAGACACGGAAGGAGAGAGGCAGAGCAGGCGCAGTTAGCCACCTGGGCGGGCCCTGCCAGGGCGGGCCAGGAGCTGCCCAGGGCTGTGCTCCGAGAAGGGGGCTCCCCAGGAGGGGCCCAGAGCAGCTGCTCAGGCCGGACATGTGTGGACACTAGTGCAGAGGCTGCTGGCCAGAGGCTGAAGAGGAGGGACCAGCTGGATCCCGGGCTCTGCCACAGTCTGTTCTGCGGTCGGTGGGGCAGGGCACGGGGACAGATGGCTAAGCAATGCTTGCAGGTGCCAGGTTCTGGGCACGGGGTGGAGGGCAAGCGGGAGGGGGAGGGAGGTAGGGAGCGGGCACCAGACTTCTTTCACCCACATCTTGCCTCTGCCATGGAAGGGCTGCCTGTGGCTCCCCGAGGCCGGGCAGCAAGGCCAACCCACGGGGAGCCCACACTGCTCACCTCTGGAAAGAGAAAAGAGGCCATGAGCCCAGCCAAGGGTGGGGGACAGGCGGTAATGAGGCCAGAGACCCTGGGCACCGCTGACACGACCGGAGGATGCCTATTCCCCCACACGCGGGCACCGGCTCTGCCTCCCCCCACCGTCCCCTGGAGCCAGGCTGAGGGCCAAGGTAGGACACGGCTGGGGTTACCTGGCGACTGAAGAGTCTCTGCAGCAGTCCCTTCTTGGGGGGTGCAGGTGGCTGGCCCTTCCAGTCCAGGTCTGGGGGAACCGAGCCATCCAGCCCGAAGACGTTCAGCTCCTGGAAGCACTCGGTCTCCACCATCTGCCGCAGAACAGGCAGCTGTGAGTGCTGACCCCAAGGCCACCCCTCCAGCACCCACCCCACCAGCTAGGGAGGTCCCTACCTCGTTCTGCCAGGGAATGGGCACACTGCCCGTGGCAAATTTCTGGTAGAAGTCCTGGTCAGTGGCCTCTAGCTCCACACCCTTAACTGTGGAGAACTGTTCAATGTCCAGAACATCCTTGCAGTAAATGGCCTGGGGCTGGGGAACAGAGGCAGTGGTCAGACAGGAAGAGCCCCCTCAGAAACCCCCGCAGGAGGGCAACTCAGCCCTAAGCTGGGGATGGGTGTTCCCTGACCCTTGCAGCTTCCTGGTTCCCCTAATGTTCGAAGCAGCACTCTTTACAGCAGCCAATATATGGATGCAGTCTAAAGGTCCACCCACAGATGAATAGATAAAGCTGCGGTATGTGCGTGGGTGTATGTGCGTTAAATGGAATATTACTCAGCCATTAAAAAGAATGAAATAATGCCATTTGCAGAACGTGGATGGACCTACAGATCATCATATCAAGTCATACAAGGCAAATATAAAAAACATCACTTATTTGTGGAATCTAAAAAAATAGATTCAAATGAACTTATTTGCAAAACAGAAACAGAAACTCACATTCATAGAAAATAAACTTGTAGTTACCAAAGAGGAAGAGGGTGGATAAACAAGGAATTTGGGATTAGCAGATACCACTTTATACAAAATAAACAACACAGTAGTACTATATGGTGCGGGAAACTATATTCAATACCTTGTAATAAATTACAATGAAAAAGAATCTGAAAAAAGTATGTATACACACATATATACATACATACACACACACACACACACATACATACATATATATCCCCGAATCATCTTGTACAGCAGAAGTTAGCACACAACACTGTAAGTCAGCTTCACTTTAAAAACAAAAGTGCCCCGTGCACTTCCTGAGCATGGCAGTCCCTGATCTCTGAGGCCAAGTTTACCCTCGAAACTGGGGAGTCTCATCCATTACTGCTCACGGACTGATGAGGCTGCATGGCCGGCCCATCACAGCCCAACAGCCCCATAGCGCCGATGGAATCAGTCACAGGCAGCCCCCACCCCTGTCTGCACACAGCTGTCTGGTGTAAGGGGAGAGGGGGGTGCATCTCAGTGGGCCCCTTCAGCGGCACACCCCACGCAGGGCCCAGAGCTGACGGGTCCTCTGTCCTGGGATGTCCAATAGCATACTCCATCTCCTCCTGTTTCACAGCCAACAGTCCCTATGCTCCCAGCCCTCTGCCAGGTGCCCACCTCACTCCAGAAGGCCTCTTCTTTTTTCAGCTTTACATTGTTTTCTAAATCTTACTGTTAAGGATGTCAAAACATCATCATGTAAAATCATACAGCTGCTTTTCAGAAAAGTCAGCAGTTCCCCAAACGGTTAACCACAAGGTTACCATCTGAGCCAGCATCAGCTCCTAGGAGTATGTCCCAGATCCATAAAAGCATAAATCCCCACAAGCACTTGCATGTGAACATTCAAGACAGCACTATTCATCATAGCCCCAAAGTGGAAACAACCCCAATGTCCATCAGCTGATGAATAAACAGAATATGCCATGCTCATACAATGGAATATTATTCACTTATAAAAAAGGATTGCATGACCAATAAGAACTGCAACATGTGTGAACCTGGAAACATGCAAACTGCAAAAAGCTAGTCACAAGTACCACATACGATATAATTCCATAATATGAAATATCCAGAATAGGCAGACAGAGAGCCATAACGTAGATTCGTGGTCACCAAGGGGAGAGGGAAGAGGAATGACTGCTAACACATGTGGGGTGTCTTGGAGGGAAGGGGACGAAAAACTACATGATGATGCAGTTTTACATGATGATGTAGTTTACTTTTGTTCTAAACTAGATTGTAGTGGTGTAACTCTAGGCTAAAAGCCATTTCATTATATGCTGAAAAGGAGTGAGCTGTATGGTATATGAACTCAATAAAGCTATTAAAAACTGTATCACCAAGCATACTTTTCACCTATTGCTTCTAGAAAAGTTAAACTCCAGGGCACTGATTTTCAGGATTAACTGAGATGATGTGTAGGGAAGCCAAAGTAAGCGTGAGGGGCAGGGTCAGCTGAGGCAGGCTGCTGGAAGTCAGGCCTGCAGTTCGGCTGCCCACGGCAAGGCCTGAACCTTCGGGTGCCGGTGAGCCCCGCCTATGGGATGCAGTCCTGTGGAGGCAAAAGCCTCCCACTCCTACGTCCCAGCTCTATGGCCCACCACTGCCCCCGACCTCACACTCCTGCTCCACAGCCTCTCTGCCTGCACACGCTCACTCCAGCCACACTGGCCTCTGCTGCTGTTCCCCTTCTCAAGGTTGGTCCCTGGACTAAGCCCTCAACGCCTGGCTGCTCCTTCTCCCTGGAATGCATACCCCAGATCCTGGCACAGCTCTCTCCCTCACATGTTTTAGGTTTGTGTTGATTCTTATCCATCAGCTCCTCAGAGACCATCCTGTCTAAAAATACCCTCCTCAGCCCCGCTCCTGTTTCACTTACTGGTTTATTTTTCTGTGTCTTCCCATGAGAACATGAAGGCAGGACTGGGTTCTATTGACCCTGTGAATTCTGAGATCTGGCACATACAGGCACTCAGAGAGGGGCTGAACGTGTGAACATTCACCTGCGTGACCCACCAACCCAGCCCATCACCCTCCTCCCTCCTCTGTGTTCCTGGTGAACTGTCATTCACAGGACTCGGTCCTCTTATACATGGCGGAGCGGGGGGCAGCTACATGACATCATCTGGGCCAATCAGACCCTTCCCTATGACTCTATATAGAGAAGCTTGAATTCAGTGAGAGAACAGGCTAAAGCAGAGACAAGAGATGGCATCCTGCCAGCATAGTGTGAAACCCTGACACCAGCCCTATGCTGGGACTTTCTGGCCAAATGAACCAATAAGCTCCATGTTGGGTGTAAGTGTGAGCTGGACTTCTACCACTGAGAGAATCTGAATCAGGATGTTTCTACCATGAGACACCTGATCCACTGAGAAGCTCAATAAATGAGTGAGACTCTGCAGAGAGGAGTCTTCTGCTCACAGATCAGAGGTCCGTGTGGCCAGGTACAGTGGGCAGCAGAGGTTCTGCCAGCCCAGTGGCCCGTCCCCCTGCTGGTAAGGCATCTTGGTGTTCCTTTGGGAAACCAATCTCCCCCACTGGAGTGGTTCAGGTAGGCATGTGGTCCTGACGTGCCTGCAGAGGGGCCTCCGAGTAATCAGGCAATGAGCATCACCCTCAGACTTTTTTTTCCTTTTAGGACTTCGTATGAGATTACTGGGCAAGAGGCATTCTGTCTACTGAGGTAGCTGTTATCCGGATGAAAGCCCCATATTCTGGGAACGGCTGCCCAAGAGAGAAGCCTGCACACGGTCAGTAGAGGGGACAGGGAGGAAGACAGAAATCCTACACCATTGCCAGAGCCCGGGATCCAGTATGCCCAAAGCCAGGTCTATCCTGGGGCCTTTCATACTTAGAAGGCTGGTGAATTCTGTTCTGTTGCTTA
Organism: Tragulus kanchil; assembly: GCA_022376925.1. Taxonomy (NCBI): domain Eukaryota; kingdom Metazoa; phylum Chordata; class Mammalia; order Artiodactyla; family Tragulidae; genus Tragulus; species Tragulus kanchil. The sequence goes on along the minus strand of JAIOJX010000029.1, from coordinate 71,163,588 downwards.
ACCCATTTGCATTGAGCTTGTCCCAAGCAGCGTTCCAAAGGCTGCAGCTCTGCCTGGGCTTGGCCCTGCCCTCGGCAGGAGTGGGCAGCACTCACGTCAGGCTTGAAAGGTGGTTCCAGCATGCCAGCTCCCAGCCGCTTGAAGTTCAGCTTCTTGAAGAGGGGGTGCTCCTTCACCTCTCGGGCGCCGCCCCCACCGCACCCCAGGCGTTCGGAGGGGTCCTTGCAGAGGAGCTGCAGCAGGGCAGGGGCAGTGAGGGCAGCTCCAGGCAAGGCGCCCCCAGCCCTGGTCCCGTCTGGCTGGGCTTCCCGCTGGCTGCCGTACCTGGGAACAGAGTGAGCGGGCCTGCGGGGAGAAGTGCTCGGAGTACTCCTCAGGCACCTCCTTCACCAGCCGCTCCACTTCCTCCCGCTTGATCTTCTTTTTCCTCTGCTGGAAGGGCGACTGGCCTGCGATCATCTCATACAGCAGGCAGCCTAATGCCCACCAGTCCGGGCTAAAGGTGTACCGTTCGTTCTTTACCACCTCAGGGGCTGGAAGGGACAGTACAGGAATTAAAACCAGGCACAGGGGCAGAATCAAGCCCTGGGGCCCTGGATGCCCAGCTTGCAAATCAAGGTGGGGGACCAGCTCAAACATCCACCGGAAACAGCCAGTGCCCGTGGTGAGCAGGAGAGCTCACAGCCCGTTAGAAGGAACTGGCATGGCCGTGAAGGGCACAAGGTCTTCTGATTTTTCAAAAGAAGTCGATTTTAACGTGAAGTGGTCTGGGTTATCAAATGTGGTTCAGGTTTTTTAAACCAATCTCCCCACTGGAGTGGTTCAGGTAGGCATGTGGTCCTGACGTGCCTGCAGAGGGGCCTCCGAGTAATCAGGCAATGAGCATCACCCTCAGACTTTTTTTTCCTTTTAGGACTTCGTATGAGATTACTGGGCAAGAGGCATTCTGTCTACTGAGGTAGCTGTTATCCGGATGAAAGCCCCATATTCTGGGAACGGCTGCCCAAGAGAGAAGCCTGCACACGGTCAGTAGAGGGGACAGGGAGGAAGACAGAAATCCTACACCATTGCCAGAGCCCGGGATCCAGTATGCCCAAAGCCAGGTCTATCCTGGGGCCTTTCATACTTAGAAGGCTGGTGAATTCTGTTCTGTTGCTTAACCCATTTGCATTGAGCTTGTCCCAAGCAGCGTTCCAAAGGCTGCAGCTCTGCCTGGGCTTGGCCCTGCCCTCGGCAGGAGTGGGCAGCACTCACGTCAGGCTTGAAAGGTGGTTCCAGCATGCCAGCTCCCAGCCGCTTGAAGTTCAGCTTCTTGAAGAGGGGGTGCTCCTTCACCTCTCGGGCGCCGCCCCCACCGCACCCCAGGCGTTCGGAGGGGTCCTTGCAGAGGAGCTGCAGCAGGGCAGGGGCAGTGAGGGCAGCTCCAGGCAAGGCGCCCCCAGCCCTGGTCCCGTCTGGCTGGGCTTCCCGCTGGCTGCCGTACCTGGGAACAGAGTGAGCGGGCCTGCGGGGAGAAGTGCTCGGAGTACTCCTCAGGCACCTCCTTCACCAGCCGCTCCACTTCCTCCCGCTTGATCTTCTTTTTCCTCTGCTGGAAGGGCGACTGGCCTGCGATCATCTCATACAGCAGGCAGCCTAATGCCCACCAGTCCGGGCTAAAGGTGTACCGTTCGTTCTTTACCACCTCAGGGGCTGGAAGGGACAGTACAGGAATTAAAACCAGGCACAGGGGCAGAATCAAGCCCTGGGGCCCTGGATGCCCAGCTTGCAAATCAAGGTGGGGGACCAGCTCAAACATCCACCGGAAACAGCCAGTGCCCGTGGTGAGCAGGAGAGCTCACAGCCCGTTAGAAGGAACTGGCATGGCCGTGAAGGGCACAAGGTCTTCTGATTTTTCAAAAGAAGTCGTATTTTTAACGTGAAGTGGTCTGGGTTATCAAATGTTGGTGACCAATTCAAAATGAAAAACACAGATGGTCCAGTGTGGCTACCAGTTTGCAATCTCTAGATTTAATGTCAGAGAGGAAAGAAGATGGTAACTCATTTGTTAGGAAGCTACTGCCTGCCAGGGCGCATGGGCAGGGGTTTCTGCTTCTCTTCACCTTCACGGCAACCCTGGGAGCAGGCGTGAAGACTGCTCTGGAGTCAGGGAAAGGGGCTGAGAGAAGCCACATGTCTGGCCCATGGACACACAACTAGGAAGAGGTGGAGCCTCCAGCCAGATCGCTGTCTACTGAGTCATGGGCTCCCAGGGGGAATTCGGGACCACCTCTTTGGCCCTACCACAGATGGGCCCTCCCACTCCCGGCATGGGCAGGTCCGGGCAGTGGAGGACCAGGGCCATGGAGGGGCTCAGTGATGAGGCTGGGAGGGAATGTTGTGGATTCGCAGTGTGTGAGGCCCTGGCTGAGTCCTGGTCTCCCAAATCAGCTCTCCGTGTTCCTGGAGGTCCAGGAGACTCCCCAGCAGAAGTGGTGGGATGGGGTGCGTGACAGCGAAAGGACCCAGAGGGCTGGTGGGCCAGGTGGAAGAGGGACTCACCCATGTAGCCCACGGTGCCCACGCGGCCTTTGATGGTCTGGCCTTCGGGCACGTGCACAGCCAGCCCCAGGTCAGAGATGCGGATGTGACCTGAATGGGGGTGGAGACACAGGGAGGCCCATGAGGCAGGCGGGACTCACCTCTCCTACCCATCCCCCGGCCCCTCGGGGCCTCTTACCCACCGTGGTCATCTAGAAGGATGTTCTCTGGCTTGAGGTCCCTGCAGAGAGAGAAGGGCAGGGTCAGATGCTGCTCAGTCCGCCAGACAGCCACCCCCTCCTAGCTCGCCCACCCCCTGGGACGGGGTGTGCAGCGAGGTACAGGATACTTCTGCTGCCAGAAGACAGTCAGCCCTGTCCTCCCCTGGCCACAGCGCCAACCCTGGTGAGCGGATGAAGGATCTATGCAGCTAGGACACCGGGACTTGCCAGGCAAGTGGGAGACAGGCTCAGGGAAACTTCTCAAATGTCCCAGCAGCCTTGCTCATCCCTAGTGTCGAGGGGCTTCTGCTCCACCTCCACTTTGGGGGCTAACTCTACTTGTTCCATCTGTCAAATAGGGCTACTCATCCATCTCCTCCCAGAGCTGCTGTGAGGCTCAGAGGAAAGCATCACCAGTAACAGCACAAAGCAGAGCTCCCCACTGCCGAACTCTGTGTGTTTTCCAGCATTATCATTCATTCCCTACGAGCTGTCACACATTCCCTACAGTCTCTGCTTCCCAGGAAAGAAAATGGTGTCATGAGCAGGAAGCTGACCGGCCAAGGCCACACAGGGGTGACCACGCCAGGATTCACACGTGGGTCCACCAGACCCCTGAGCCTGGGTTCTGAGCCTCTCAAGTCTGCCAGCATGGGTGAGTGGGGAGCACAAGCCAAGGTCCAGACAGACTTGTGGCCATGACGACAGCACGAACACGCTCACATCCCTCTGCAGCCTCCAGCCCAGCCTAGCTGCGGCCCCTGGCTGGGAGGGCCATGCCCCTGACCTGTACACGATGCGTTCCCGGTGCAGGTCCTCCAGGCCACAGCAGATCTCTGCCGCGTAGAAGACAGCCCGAGCCTCGGGGAAGCCAGCCTGGCCCATGTGGTAGATGTGGAACTTGAGGTCGCCTCCATTCATCAGCGTCAGCACCAAGCACAGTCGCCTTGGTCTCATAAGCATAGGCCAAGCTCACCTGTCACCAAGGGGACCCGAGCCCTGAAGGGTCAGGGGATAGTGGCCCAAACTTGAGGTCGCCTCCATCAGTGCCTCGGGCCTCTTACCCACCGTGGTCATCTAGAAGGATGTTCTCTGGCTTGAGGTCCCTGCAGAGAGAGAAGGGCAGGGTCAGATGCTGCTCAGTCCGCCAGACAGCCACCCCCTCCTAGCTCGCCCACCCCCTGGGACGGGTGTGCAGCGAGGTACAGGATACTTCTGCTGCCAGAAGACAGTCAGCCCTGTCCTCCCTGGCCACAGCGCCAACCCTGGTGAGCGGATGAAGGATCTATGCAGCTAGGACACCGGGACTTGCCAGGCAAGTGGGAGACAGGCTCGGGGAAACTGCTCAAATGGCCCAGCAGCCTTGCTCATCCCTAGTGTCGAGGGGCTTCTGCTCCACCTCCACTTTGGGGGCTAACTCTACTTGTTCCATCTGTCAAATAGGGCTACTCATCCATCTCCTCCCAGAGCTGCTGTGAGGCTCAGAGGAAAGCATCACCAGTAACAGCACAAAGCAGAGCTCCCCACTGCCGAACTCTGTGTGTTTTCCAGCATTATCATTCATTCCCTACGAGCTGTCACACATTCCCTACAGTCTCTGCTTCCCAGGAAAGAAAATGGTGTCATGAGCAGGAAGCTGACCGGCCAAGGCCACACAGGGGTGACCACGCCAGGATTCACACGTGGGTCCACCAGACCCCTGAGCCTGGGTTCTGAGCCTCTCAAGTCTGCCAGCATGGGTGAGTGGGGAGCACAAGCCAAGGTCCAGACAGACTTGTGGCCATGACGACAGCACGAACACGCTCACATCCCTCTGCAGCCTCCAGCCCAGCCTAGCTGCGGCCCCTGGCTGGGAGGGCCATGCCCCTGACCTGTACACGATGCGTTCCCGGTGCAGGTCCTCCAGGCCACAGCAGATCTCTGCCGCGTAGAAGACAGCCCGAGCCTCGGGGAAGCCAGCCTGGCCCATGTGGTAGATGTGGAACTTGAGGTCGCCTCCATTCATCAGCGTCAGCACCAAGCACAGTGCGTCCTTGGTCTCATAAGCATAGGCCAAGCTCACCTGTCACCAAGGGGACCCGAGCCCTGAAGCAGAGGCCGTGGGCCACCTGGTGGCAGGGCTAGTGCCAGCCACCCAAAAACTCTTCTTAGGACCACCCCTGAGGCCATCCTGGTCAACACCCCAGACCCACCCCTCCCACGCACCTCTGAGGGCAGGAGAGAGAGCAGTGCCTGGAGGGAGCAGGTCAGGGAGGGAAGAGATCTCAGTCCAGGGAGTGGGGAGGGCAGGTGTGGCCAGAGGGAAAGGAGGGATCTCCTGTCTGTACTTACTACAAACCTACTGTTCACTTTCTCCAGGATCTGCTTCTCATTGAGCGCCATGGCCTCCCCTTTCCGCTTCTTGATCCGCTTCTTCTCCAGCTTCTTGCAGGCGTACATCTTGCCTGTGGCCCGCACCTGGCAGGCGCACACCTGCAGCCAGGGTAGATGGGGCAAATGGGGACCAGCTGTGGCCTTCCTGAGGGTTCAGGACTCAGAGAGGGCAGGGGACGGTCAGGTCCACTCTATCTACCCCACCTCTGCACCCTGTTGAGCTCTGGCCTGGTCACTCACCTCCCCAAAGCCGCCTTTGCCCAGGACTCGGTACTGCCTGAAGGTGTTTTTGGTCACTGGCTGCCTGTGGTGGGAGGCAAACACTAGCTGAGCAGGAGCCTGAGACCCATGAAAGCCCCCGGGGCCGGGCCCACCTGGACCCAGCCTTCAAGGAGCTCACCTTTCCAGCCACTTCCACTGCAGAAACCGGTTGAAGTAGATGCTGTCGAGGTAGTCGGCAAAGGAGCACAAGCCAAGGTCCAGACAGACTTGTGGCCATGCGACAGCACGAACACGCTCACATCCTCTGCAGCCTCCAGCCCAGCCTAGCTGCGGCCCTGGCTGGGAGGGCCATGCCCCTGACCTGTACACGATGCGTCCCGGTGCAGGTCCTCCAGGCCACAGCAGATCTCTGCCGCGTAGAAGACAGCCCGAGCCTCGGGGAAGCCAGCCTGGCCCATGTGGTAGATGTGGAACTTGAGGTCGCCTCCATTCATCAGCGTCAGCACCAAGCACAGTGCGTCCTTGGTCTCATAAGCATAGGCCAAGCTCACCTGTCACCAAGGGGACCCGAGCCCTGAAGCAGAGGCCGTGGGCCACCTGGTGGCAGGGCTAGTGCCAGCCACCCAAAAACTCTTCTTAGGACCACCCCTGAGGCCATCCTGGTCAACACCCCAGACCCACCCCTCCCACGCACCTCTGAGGGCAGGAGAGGGGCAGTGCCTGGAGGGAGCAGGTCAGGGAGGGAAGAGATCTCAGTCCAGGGAGTGGGGAGGGCAGGTGTGGCCAGAGGGAAAGGAGGGATCTCCTGTCTGTACTTACTACAAACCTACTGTTCACTTTCTCCAGGATCTGCTTCTCATTGAGCGCCATGGCCTCCCCTTTCCGCTTCTTGATCCGCTTCTTCTCCAGCTTCTTGCAGGCGTACATCTTGCCTGTGGCCCGCACCTGGCAGGCGCACACCTGCAGCCAGGGTAGATGGGGCAAATGGGGACCAGCTGTGGCCTTCCTGAGGGTTCAGGACTCAGAGAGGGCAGGGGACGGTCAGGTCCACTCTATCTACCCCACCTCTGCACCCTGTTGAGCTCTGGCCTGGTCACTCACCTCCCCAAAGCCGCCTTTGCCCAGGACTCGGTACTGCCTGAAGGTGTTTTTGGTCACTGGCTGCCTGTGGTGGGAGGCAAACACTAGCTGAGCAGGAGCCTGAGACCCATGAAAGCCCCCGGGGCCGGGCCCACCTGGACCCAGCCTTCAAGGAGCTCACCTTTCCAGCCACTTCCACTGCAGAAACCGGTTGAAGTAGATGCTGTCGAGGTAGTCGGCAAAAGGGGCCATGCTCAAGTAGTCGTGGGTCAACCTATCGAGAAGGCCCAGTCGCTGGTCAGCGCCTGACACCCCCTGTTCTTTTTTTTAAAAGAATGTTATTTTAGGCTTATAATGAAACTCAATTTTTTTTTTTTTGCCTCTAAGTCATCATTTATGTTTTATCCATCTTTATTCTTTGGCCTGTGTGGGCCTCTCATGACAGTGGCCTCTCTCGCCACAGAGCACTGGCTCGTAATTGGACACACCAGCCCAGCTGTTCCACAGCATGTGGGATCTTCCTGGGCCAGGGATCGAACTGGTGCCCCTTGCACTGCAAGGCGGACTCTTTACCCACTGGACCACCAGGGAAGCCCCACCCCTGGTTCTTGAATTGATGGGCCAGGCCCCCTGCTACGTGTATGCTCAGCCCCAAAGGCAGAATTCTTGGCCAACCCTCCTCACCCACCTGGGTGGAAGACGGACATCCCGTGCTGAAGCCCAGGATGCTACAGAGAGGAGAGGCAAGCTGACCACGGTTACAGAACAGGGGCAAGGCTGAGCTCTCTCGCCAACTGCTGCACTGTCCGTAGCCCTCTGGGTCCACAGAAACCCCTCCTCAGGACCCAGCTTTCAGTCTGTGGGCAGGGAGGGGCTTACCGAGTAAGCTCCTGGAAGAGGTCTTTGCAGGGCCCCTCCTCCAGCCGCTGGGCACAGCTCGTCACCAACTGCCGGGGGACCTCAGGGATGAGGTCAGGACCCTGGGGACAGGTCACAGACAGGTCAGTGCAGGAGGCTCTCTTGCATCTCAGCCCTGTGCCGGGTGGCTGTGGGCAGGTATGTTCAGCTTGCCCAGTTCTTGAACTTTCTGCCGCTCCCCTTGAGGCACGGTGAAGCAGAGCTGCTGGCGGGCTGCCGGCCCAGAGCCTAACCCACCCGCCTGTGCTCCCTGCCCACAGTGCCACCAGGTGAGCCGGGAGCAGCTCCAGGGTCCTCCCTGCCCAGGCTGTGGTCATCCCTCTCAGCAGCACCGAGCTCCCGTCATCCCTCCATCGGTGCTCACTCACCGTGTGGCTCAGAAAATTCTGCATGAGCTGCCGCCCGCACGCCTTCCGCTTCTCATCAGGGGTCACTTCATACTCGGCCTGCAGGGTGGGAGGCAGAGAAACTTGGGGTTTGGACAGAGCGACAGGGGTGAGGAGATGAGGCACCTGTGGCCCCAGCCCTCTGCCCACCCACAGTGTGGGGCTGGGCTGCGCTCACCACCCCGTCCAGGAAGGCGATGCAGCGGGTCAGCTCAGGCCTCGTGGTGCAGAACTCTCGAAACAGGAGGCGCCCAATGGGCTGTCGCTCGCACAAGTTGTGGTAGTCCCGCTCTGCAGGCAGAGATGGGAGCTGCTGAATTCCTGGACCTGGAGCCGGCCAGCAAGACCCTCCTGTCCACACCGCCAGGCCCAGAGCCCTGCCAGCAGCTCCCAGCGTGCAGTAGGGCAGTCACTGCATCCTTCAGAAGCCTCGTGACAGAGCTGAATGGCTTGGGACTCCAGGGTCTAGAGAGGCTACGTCATTACCCCGAGGTCACACAGCTTGGAGCGTGGCTCCAGGGCCAGGGTCCTTGATTCCGGCTCTGGTCTCCTGTTCACGCTCCTTGCAGACGTCACACATGGGGCTGGGTGTGGTCTGTGAGGTTCCGGCCCGGCCGGGAGGCTTCGACGGCTTTCAGTCTGTGGGCAGGAGGGGCTTGAGTAAGCTCCTGGAAGAGGTCTTTGCAGGGCCCCTCCTCCAGCCGCTGGGCACAGCTCGTCACCAACTGCCGGGGGACCTCAGGGATGAGGTCAGGACCCTGGGGACAGGTCACAGACAGGTCAGTGCAGGAGGCTCTCTTGCATCTCAGCCCTGTGCCGGGTGGCTGTGGGCAGGTATGTTCAGCTTGCCCAGTTCTTGAACTTTCTGCCGCTCCCCTTGAGGCACGGTGAAGCAGAGCTGCTGGCGGGCTGCCGGCCCAGAGCCTAACCCACCCGCCTGTGCTCCCTGCCCACAGTGCCACCAGGTGAGCCGGGAGCAGCTCCAGGGTCCTCCCTGCCCAGGCTGTGGTCATCCCTCTCAGCAGCACCGAGCTCCCGTCATCCCTCCATCGGTGCTCACTCACCGTGTGGCTCAGAAAATTCTGCATGAGCTGCCGCCCGCACGCCTTCCGCTTCTCATCAGGGGTCACTTCATACTCGGCCTGCAGGGTGGGAGGCAGAGAAACTTGGGGTTTGGACAGAGCGACAGGGGTGAGGAGATGAGGCACCTGTGGCCCCAGCCCTCTGCCCACCCACAGTGTGGGGCTGGGCTGCGCTCACCACCCCGTCCAGGAAGGCGATGCAGCGGGTCAGCTCAGGCCTCGTGGTGCAGAACTCTCGAAACAGGAGGCGCCCAATGGGCTGTCGCTCGCACAAGTTGTGGTAGTCCCGCTCTGCAGGCAGAGATGGGAGCTGCTGAATTCCTGGACCTGGAGCCGGCCAGCAAGACCCTCCTGTCCACACCGCCAGGCCCAGAGCCCTGCCAGCAGCTCCCAGCGTGCAGTAGGGCAGTCACTGCATCCTTCAGAAGCCTCGTGACAGAGCTGAATGGCTTGGGACTCCAGGGTCTAGAGAGGCTACGTCATTACCCCGAGGTCACACAGCTTGGAGCGTGGCTCCAGGGCCAGGGTCCTTGATTCCGGCTCTGGTCTCCTGTTCACGCTCCTTGCAGACGTCACACATGGGGCTGGGTGTGGTCTGTGAGGTTCCGGCCCGGCCCGGGCCCAGCCCACACCTGCTACCCGCCTGGCGAAAGTGTGGGAGGAAGCTGTGGCTTCCGGCGAGCTCGAGATGAGGCCCCCTTCCCAGTAGTATAAGCAGCCACGGGGCTCTCCTAGCCCACATGCAGGTTGTCGGGGGGCCTGAGCCCTTCTGGTCAAGGCTTTGCTGGGCACAGGCAGGGATCTGCACCGGCCCGGGACTCCCCGGGCAGTTGGTGTGTGGGCTGAGTCCAGCCACCGCCGCCCCCTCTGCTCCGGCCTCCCAGCCCTGCTCACCCGAGGCCTGGCCCTCCCTTCCGCTGCTTCTCTCAGACCGCCCCAAATCTGACCTGGTGCTCTTCCCCACGCCTAGCCCCACCGCCCTCTGCTGTCCTGCGTGCCCTCTGCCCTCCACCCAGCCCAAACCCAGGAACTGAAACTGAGCTGGGTGGTGCAGCCTCCTCCTCTCTGCTCCCCGAAACCCCACAACCTTCTGCCCGGAGGCAAGGTTTCGGGGGAGACTCCCCTGGCACCAGCAGGACCCTCTCGCCTCCACAGCCCACCTCCCGTCTTCCCCCAGGCCTCACCGAGGCTGAGCCGCAGCTCTTCGCACTGGCTGATATGGGGGAACTGTAGCATCTGCCGCCATTTCTTGCTTTTGCCTTTGCGATTCCCGCCGCCACCTGTGGAAGCAAACAGGCGCTGGCTCCTGAGACCCGCCACCCCTAGTGTGGTCCGGAGGCCTCCAGGGTCCAGCCAAGGCTCCCAGGGATCCCGCTCTGCAGGCAGAGATGGGAGCTGCTGAATTCCTGGACCTGGAGCCGGCCAGCAAGACCCTCCTGTCCACACCGCCAGGCCCAGAGCCCTGCCAGCAGCTCCCAGCGTGCAGTAGGGCAGTCACTGCATCCTTCAGAAGCCTCGTGACAGAGCTGAATGGCTTGGGACTCCAGGGTCTAGAGAGGCTACGTCATTACCCCGAGGTCACACAGCTTGGAGCGTGGCTCCAGGGCCAGGGTCCTTGATTCCGGCTCTGGTCTCCTGTTCACGCTCCTTGCAGACGTCACACATGGGGCTGGGTGTGGTCTGTGAGGTTCCGGCCCGGCCCGGGCCCAGCCCACACCTGCTACCCGCCTGGCGAAAGTGTGGGAGGAAGCTGTGGCTTCCGGCGAGCTCGAGATGAGGCCCCCTTCCCAGTAGTATAAGCAGCCACGGGGCTCTCCTAGCCCACATGCAGGTTGTCGGGGGGCCTGAGCCCTTCTGGTCAAGGCTTTGCTGGGCACAGGCAGGGATCTGCACCGGCCCGGGACTCCCCGGGCAGTTGGTGTGTGGGCTGAGTCCAGCCACCGCCGCCCCCTCTGCTCCGGCCTCCCAGCCCTGCTCACCCGAGGCCTGGCCCTCCCTTCCGCTGCTTCTCTCAGACCGCCCCAAATCTGACCTGGTGCTCTTCCCCACGCCTAGCCCCACCGCCCTCTGCTGTCCTGCGTGCCCTCTGCCCTCCACCCAGCCCAAACCCAGGAACTGAAACTGAGCTGGGTGGTGCAGCCTCCTCCTCTCTGCTCCCCGAAACCCCACAACCTTCTGCCCGGAGGCAAGGTTTCGGGGGAGACTCCCCTGGCACCAGCAGGACCCTCTCGCCTCCACAGCCCACCTCCCGTCTTCCCCCAGGCCTCACCGAGGCTGAGCCGCAGCTCTTCGCACTGGCTGATATGGGGGAACTGTAGCATCTGCCGCCATTTCTTGCTTTTGCCTTTGCGATTCCCGCCGCCACCTGTGGAAGCAAACAGGCGCTGGCTCCTGAGACCCGCCACCCCTAGTGTGGTCCGGAGGCCTCCAGGGTCCAGCCAAGGCCCAGTCTACTCTGAGAGGCCCCTTGGGCCTTCCTTCTGCGTGCACCATGCCCTCACCGGGTTCTAGGACACACACGGGCCCAGGCCCTCCTGCTAGGGGCTCCTGGGCTGGAAGAGCCCAGAAGATCATGGGGCCAGGCCACAGGGAATGTGGGATTTCCAAGTAGCGTCCATGAAGCCTCAGCTGCTTGCCACCAGGTGGGACTTTCCCTCCTAAGTGAAGAGAAGACACGATAGTGGTGGGAACTGTGTAAGTCAAGGTCCAGAAGGGAGGCATTTCGGGACATGTGGGACATGCCTGAGAGATGCCAGAGGCAGAGGGCAGCCTGGGTCACCAGGGAGGCTCGAGGCCCCTGTCACAGAACCCTGCATCAGAAAGACGCACACCAAGTGATGACAACAGGCTTGGCACTCGGGATTCTTACCCCTGTTGTCCTGGTCCTGATACCTGCCTCAGTGTACCTAGAGGCTCAAATGTCCACAGAGTCAGACAGGTGCAGCACACGTGGGCCAGATGGGGGACAACAGGGAGCAGCGGGGAGTGTGGGAACCGGACCCCGCAAACAGACCACCGCGGCTGAATGCCTGACTGCGACCAGGCAGGAAGGCTGGCTCAGTGTGGCCAATTCTTCTGAGGTTTCAAATCAGCCAGGAATCTGGACTGTCACATGAAATACTGGTACCTGTATTTTAAAAAGCCACTGCAGCCAAATACATGAAACACATTGAGAGTAGCCAGATGCGGCCTGTGGGCCACAAGGTTGAAAACAGTGGAAGGGCCTGAGTCTTGGAATCTTACAGCGGGGAAACGTGATTTGAATCTTCAAACCCCACAACCTTCTGCCCGGAGGCAAGGTTTCGGGGGAGACTCCCCTGGCACCAGCAGGACCCTCTCGCCTCCACAGCCCACCTCCCGTCTTCCCCCAGGCCTCACCGAGGCTGAGCCGCAGCTCTTCGCACTGGCTGATATGGGGGAACTGTAGCATCTGCCGCCATTTCTTGCTTTTGCCTTTGCGATTCCCGCCGCCACCTGTGGAAGCAAACAGGCGCTGGCTCCTGAGACCCGCCACCCCTAGTGTGGTCCGGAGGCCTCCAGGGTCCAGCCAAGGCCCAGTCTACTCTGAGAGGCCCCTTGGGCCTTCCTTCTGCGTGCACCATGCCCTCACCGGGTTCTAGGACACACACGGGCCCAGGCCCTCCTGCTAGGGGCTCCTGGGCTGGAAGAGCCCAGAAGATCATGGGGCCAGGCCACAGGGAATGTGGGATTTCCAAGTAGCGTCCGCAAGCCTCAGCTGCTTCCCACCAGGTGGGACTTTCCCTCCTAAGTGAAGAGAAGACACGATAGTGGTGGGAACTGTGTAAGTCAAGGTCCAGAAGGGAGGCATTTCGGGACATGTGGGACATGCCTGAGAGATGCCAGAGGCAGAGGGCAGCCTGGGTCACCAGGGAGGCTCGAGGCCCCTGTCACAGAACCCTGCATCAGAAAGACGCACACCAAGTGATGACAACAGGCTTGGCACTCGGGATTCTTACCCCTGTTGTCCTGGTCCTGATACCTGCCTCAGTGTACCTAGAGGCTCAAATGTCCACAGAGTCAGACAGGTGCAGCACACGTGGGCCAGATGGGGGACAACAGGGAGCAGCGGGGAGTGTGGGAACCGGACCCCGCAAACAGACCACCGCGGCTGAATGCCTGACTGCGACCAGGCAGGAAGGCTGGCTCAGTGTGGCCAATTCTTCTGAGGTTTCAAATCAGCCAGGAATCTGGACTGTCACATGAAATACTGGTACCTGTATTTTAAAAAAGCCACTGCAGCCAAATACATGAAACACATTGGAGAGCTAGCCAGATGCGGCCTGTGGGCCACAAGGTTGAAAACAGTGGAAGGGGCCTGAGTCTTGGAATCTTACAGACGTGGATTTGAATCTTCACTTTCCATTTCAGGCTGTAACTTGCTCTCTAGGAACCCCAATTTCTCCATGTGTACTTCAGGTCCAGAGCCACCTCTGGAGGTACTGCGAGGATGACTAGGAGAATTGGTGTTCAGTACTCAGTAGAGATGTGGCAAGGGGCGGGTCCCAACTCCAACAAGTCAATGGCAACCTTAGGCCACCACTTTCCTTTGCCTGGCCTCAGTTTCCCCTATGGTTTACTCAGCCCTGTTTCCATCTGCCCTGGCTGAAGGCAGGCTAGGTGCAGGAGGAGCCGCCTTCTAGGGAGGGGCCACAGCTGGGTCCTCCAATGGGCTCCCTGACCTAAGCTGCCGAGAGGAGGAAGTGTTGCAGCGTACCCGTTGGGAAACCTGCTGGCAGCCCTCCTGCAGCCTGCACCCAGCATACCCCAGAGTCATTGCTCCACTGCGAGACAGCAGCAGACCCCCACCCCCAACCCAGGGCAAGGCCTCCCCAGAAGGGGAACTCCTCCCCCACCCCCGCAAGTCCCTCACCCAACCCTCCATCTGCCTGCTACCCCTGCCAGTAACTTCCTCCTCTCCCTCCTCCCAGCCACATCAAGGCAGCAGCAAAGAGTCACATGCAAATATCCTGTCCTGGAACTGCCACCAGACTCGTAGTGCTCCTCCCCGCCCCACCCTGGTCCCCTTCCCAAGTCTCTGGGAGTCTAGGAAAGGAAGGATTAAGTGAGGTTCAGGCCCCCGGTGTTGCCCCACTTCACAACAACTCTGCCAGACATGGCTCACTTTTATGAGAAAACCGAGGCCCTGAAATGGGAAATCAATTTGTCCAAGATGACAACACCTGCAGGTCGCAGAGGCGGGATTCAAGCCAAGCTCTTCTCCCACCCCAACATATCCAGCATCTATCAGGTGTCAACTGAATAAATTCAATCCCAAATCACTCAGAGCCTCAGAGCACCTGGGAAGCTGGCAAAGGCGCAGGCTGAAGGTGTCTGCTCATCAAGGGATTCCAATGTACTCAGTCTGTAGACCAGGGTTCAGAACTCAGTGACAACTGGGATTTCCTATAGTTTTCAACGTTCACCCTCAATCCTTCCACAAAACAGTTACTGAAGTTCACAGAGGAGAGACTGGTCTAGAGTCACCAGGTGGGAGGGCCAGGACCAGGTTGAAGTAAGGATTCTCCAGCGAAGGAATTGCTCCTAGTCTGGCCATAACCCGCTACATCTCGCCCATGGCTTAAGGGAGTCTGACAGAAGGTGCCTACATTTTCTGGCTAGACAAGGCAGTGTTCCCAGCAGGTCTGAGGCCTGAACTGGCTACAGCCCTACGGAGGGAGGCCTGGCCAGGCTCTCCCCTCCCTTCCTCCCTGGCTGGCTGGATGACGAGGCAGAACAGAATCAGCAGATGCCCCCAGAGGCTGGGAGGAAGGCCTAGCCCCAGGACTCGATAAGGGCCAGGAGATAAAGCAAGCCCTGGGCACTGAGGACCCAGACTGCCATGCCCATGTCCAGGCAGTACCTCCCTGGGGTCACCATGCATCGGGCAGGCAGGGGGCACTAGATGCTGTGCAAACAGCATCTATTTCCTGCAACTACACTGCGGACGCCCTGTGTCCTAGGCCTGAGTCAACCAGCCTCACGGTATCCTAGGGACTAGTTCCTGACCTGAGCCTCAGTTTCTCACTTGTAAAAGAGATTAGAAAGGCAAAGCAGATGTTTCTATCTTCCTGAAAGCCCAGCAAACAGTCCTGACCTCCCTGCCCTAGAGTTCCAAAAAAAAATGTCTTCTTTTTACTAGTCCTCAGCACCCTGGACAGGACAGAGTACAAGGTAGGTACTCAGGGATTACAGTTACCTCGGTGAACAATGGCAGGTGAGGTCTGGTCCTTATGCATTCCCTAGGACTCTCATAGAGCAGGTGCCTGGGAACATCTAAGACGTTCAGCAACACTAAGTTCATCACACAGGTTCCCTCTGCCACGCCTTGCACTTAAAAGTCCTTCCAGCCCGGCATGCGCCCTTCCTGCAAAACTCAGCTTCCAGTTATTCTAGCCCCTAGTCCAGGTGTCAACTGAATAAATTCAATCCCAAATCACTCAGAGCCTCAGAGCACCTGGGAAGCTGGCAAAGGCGCAGGCTGAAGGTGTCTGCTCATCAAGGGATTCCAATGTACTCAGTCTGTAGACCAGGGTTCAGAACTCAGTGACAACTGGGATTTCCTATAGTTTTCAACGTTCACCCTCAATCCTTCCACAAAACAGTTACTGAAGTTCACAGAGGAGAGACTGGTCTAGAGTCACCAGGTGGGAGGGCCAGGACCAGGTTGAAGTAAGGATTCTCCAGCGAAGGAATTGCTCCTAGTCTGGCCATAACCCGCTACATCTCGCCCATGGCTTAAGGGAGTCTGACAGAAGGTGCCTACATTTTCTGGCTAGACAAGGCAGTGTTCCCAGCAGGTCTGAGGCCTGAACTGGCTACAGCCCTACGGAGGGAGGCCTGGCCAGGCTCTCCCCTCCCTTCCTCCCTGGCTGGCTGGATGACGAGGCAGAACAGAATCAGCAGATGCCCCCAGAGGCTGGGAGGAAGGCCTAGCCCCAGGACTCGATAAGGGCCAGGAGATAAAGCAAGCCCTGGGCACTGAGGACCCAGACTGCCATGCCCATGTCCAGGCAGTACCTCCCTGGGGTCACCATGCATCGGGCAGGCAGGGGGCACTAGATGCTGTGCAAACAGCATCTATTTCCTGCAACTACACTGCGGACGCCCTGTGTCCTAGGCCTGAGTCAACCAGCCTCACGGTATCCTAGGGACTAGTTCCTGACCTGAGCCTCAGTTTCTCACTTGTAAAAGAGATTAGAAAGGCAAAGCAGATGTTTCTATCTTCCTGAAAGCCCAGCAAACAGTCCTGACCTCCCTGCCCTAGAGTTCCAAAAAGAAATGTCTTCTTTTTTACTAGTCCTCAGCACCCTGGACAGGACAGAGTACAAGGTAGGTACTCAGGGATTACAGTTACCTCGGTGAACAATGGCAGGTGAGGTCTGGTCCTTATGCATTCCCTAGGACTCTCATAGAGCAGGTGCCTGGGAACATCTAAGACGTTCAGCAACACTAAGTTCATCACACAGGTTCCCTCTGCCACGCCTTGCACTTAAAAGTCCTTCCAGCCCGGCATGCGCCCTTCCTGCAAAACTCAGCTTCCAGTTATTTCTGTGCCCAACTGCCCCATTAGTCCTGAGGGCAAAAACTGTCACCATCTCACCTCTGTCCCCAGTGTCCTGAACCTCCGAGCAAGTGGCAGTTATACTGGTAGCATATATGACCAGCAGTGTCCCCACCGAGGGTGGGCTGTGCTGCAGCAGAGCCTCGGTTAATTCATTCTCCAAACCTTTCACCCTTCACCAACTTTGTGCCGGCCCAGGTTGGGCGCCGGAGTCTGGGCCTGGCACGTGGGTAGGCTCCCCTTTCCCTTTTACTGAGGCATCTTAATCTCTCACCTGGGAAAGGCCTCAGAGAGGCTCTCCCGGGGCTGAGGTCCCACCCTTCCCTCTTCCTTCCTGTCTCCTCCTCATACCCCCTCACCATCACTACCCTACCCGCCGCGAGGGCGGCGGCCTGACCCCCGCCCCTTCCTGGGCTCTAGTTCCCGAAGGGCAGGTGTGGAGGAAAGGTTCACAGGCCGGAAGGGCTTGCGTCTGCAAGAGGTGCGGAGCGTGGAGCGAGCTGTCCTAGGGGATCCGGCGGGCAAGGCGCCCCGCCGAGCTCGGAGGCCGCGCGCCCGCTTTTTCTGCACCCGACAGCCTCACCTTCCCGGGCCTTTAGTAGCACCGTGTTCGCTACGATGTTCTCGAGCTCCATGGGCTGCGGCGCCGCCGGGCCCGCCGGGCCGCGCCGCCGGCTGGGACTGCGCGAGGGGGCCGGGGCCGGATGGCGATCGGCGCGGCTCGGCTCGGCTCGGCTCGGCTCGCAGCGACCGCACCGCGGCCTCCCGGGCCTCCCCGGCCGCCGCCGCCCGCCGCGCACTCTCCGCCCCCTCCCTGGGGCCACCCGAGCGCCGGCACGCCCCGCCCCGGCCCGCCTTCTGTTTACTTTGCTTGGCCAATAACCGGGCGAGCGCTCCCCGCGCCGTTTTCCCATTAAACAACCTCTTAATCATCCTCCGCCCCCGGAGCTAGGGATTCGTTCAAAGGAACAAGGGGCAGGCCTTAAAAACGTCACTTCTTCCTGGTTGGTCTGCGGAGGGGTTCAGCCCCTACGTTCGAATTTCTGGGCCTTAGTAGGATACAGAACCGCCAATTAGGACTGAGCTCTCCTCGGGGGACAACGGAGGTGGGACCTCTGGGTCACGCCCTGAAGATCTGGTATTTTATTGGGTTAACGACGCGTCAGTCATTCTCAGCAGTGCACTCTGATTGGGCTACTAGATGTGGGTGTGGTCTCTTTGGTTCACCCTGGGTTTTCTTTCCAGGGTTTAAAGGGGATGTGTTAGGCATCCTGGACCTCCAGCCGGCCGGCCTCGAGCAGCTTCTGGCAGTGTATCCTGTCTTATGCCTTTGGGTCGGTCCATCCTGGAGGGAGCACATCGGAGGCAGGGAGAGGTTCAAAGGAGGCTTACGGCCTCCCTAGTTGCGACCCGGCCTCTGGCCTGCCCACTGCGGGCGCCCCCGCCCTGCCCCCACAGCCGGATGTTGTGATTTCTCTCCACCCACACGGCTTCGCCCGCCCTCGGCCTCTGCTGCCTTATAAGGCAGCGCTACCACCCGAAGCCGTGGGAATGAGCTCACACCCATTATACAGGTGGGGAGCTGAGGTCCTGTGGCTGGCTTCAAGCCTGAGACTAGGGAAAATTTTTAGCTTATCAACACCTTCTAGTTCAACATCCTACTCCCTCCACCCTCACTTCACACACTAGGAAACGGTGGCTTGCCCAAACTTGTGAGTAAGGCAAAGCCAGATTCAACTAGGCTTCTCTGATTCCTGTCCATTCATTCATCCAAAAATACAGAGCACACACTTGGTGCAAGGGGCCGGGGAATAAAGTGGTGCCAGCAAGAGAGTCAATTTGTCTGCCTACCTGCTAGAAAAAGTATAAAGATAGTAGTTCTATGAGTAAACAAGTAAATGAGGTGGTCTGAGACAGTGATGTGTTATTAAGACATTAAGACAAAATAGTGACGGGAATTGGTCTCAGGTGTGACATTTGAGCAGATTCAACCACACGAAGATCTAGGAGAAGAGAGTTTCAAGCAGAAGCAACAGCTAGTGCAAACCTCTGAGCCTAGAGTGAGCTTGGTATGTTCAAGGAACAGGAGGAAGGCCTGTATAGCTTCAGAGGCCAAAGGTCAGATATGAAATGAAGGAACAAGGATTTGGGTAGTTCCTGGGAGGCTTTGAAAACCAGGGAGATGAATTTGTCTTTCATAAATGAAATGTGAAGCCTTTGACAGGAAGATTTATCTTCTAAAAGATCACTCTAGCTAGTAGACTTTCAGGGGGCCAAAAGTGAAAGCAGAATGAGCAGTTGGGAGTCTGTAGAATTCCAGGAGACAGGAGATGGTGACTTGGACTGAAAGTGACAATGGAAAAAAAAAAAAAAGAAAGTGGCAATGGAGATGGGTGAAAAATGCATGGATCTAGGATACTTTGGGGAATAAAAAAGATATGTACCCTGAAAGAAGGAAACCCAATGGTCAGTAGCACAAAGGGCAGGTACTTCACCCAGCAAAGCCTGTGGTGTCCAAGTGAGACTTAACAGTTAAGTGAGAATGCACAGGTTTCAGAGGCAGTTGGTGTGGAGGGAAAGAGCTCTGGAAAGAGTCAGCACATTTTCAGATTTCTGGAGAGGAAGGTGGTGAGGTCTCATGCATTTGGCACCTGGGTCAGAGCACTGAACTAGAGTTTTAGATGCACATTGGGGTGTGCATGGTGAGGGGTAAGTGCAAGAAACGAGGCTCAGGCCTTCAAAAGAGGCCTGAATTAGGGAGCTCCTTCAAAGTTAGGCAAGGAGTTTAGACTTCATTTTGAGGGTAGTGGGGAGCTGTCCAGGGTGTGTTAAACCAGGGAGTAGTTTGATCATATTTGCTTACTCTGTGCCACGCTGTGCTAGAGATAAGGTAAAGGGTAGGGAGAGAAGGGCTTAGACTGTCTTATAAACACCTGTTTTGGTGCCTAGCATTTGAACACCCCTCCACTTTGGGAGGAAACCTAAAATGCAGAGGCAGACCCTGATTTCCTCTAGGGAAATCCGAGAAGAGGTGGAGTTTCCTCTCCAAGGTCCCTGGTACCTGGAGCATGTTTCCAATGTTTTCAGGCAGGTCTTTGAAACCCAAAGCAAGTGATTCATACAAGATATCAGAGGACCATTGAGGGTTCATTATGATGACAGTGGATGAAGAAGGGGAGGAGGGAGAGCCAGGTTCTAGTCGGGTTCAGCAAGCACCCAAGATCATCCAGTCAGTTCCTTGTCTGCCTATGTGACCCAGAATTGGCTTCATTGTTTAGAGTCAAGTATCCCAAGTAAGACAGATGGGAGGTCCTTTTAAGAGGAACCATTAGAGAGAGGAATGATAGGTTCTTCTAAAAGATCACTCTAGGTAGTGGACTTTCAGGGGGACAAAAGAGAAAGCAAAATGAGCGGTTGGGAATCTGTAGAATACCAGGAGAAAGGAAATGGGGACTTGGACTGAAAGTGACAAGGGAAAAAAAAAAAAGAAAGTGGCAATGGAGATGGGTGAAAAATGCATGGATCTAGGATACTTTGGGGAATAAAAAAGATATGTACCCTGAAAGAAGGAAACCCAATGGTCAGTAGCACAAAGGGCAGGTACTTCACCCAGCAAAGCCTGTGGTGTCCAAGTGAGACTTAACAGTTAAGTGAGAATGCACAGGTTTCAGAGGCAGTTGGTGTGGAGGGAAAGAGCTCTGGAAAGAGTCAGCACATTTTCAGATTTCTGGAGAGGAAGGTGGTGAGGTCTCATGCATTTGGCACCTGGGTCAGAGCACTGAACTAGAGTTTTAGATGCACATTGGGGTGTGCATGGTGAGGGGTAAGTGCAAGAAACGAGGCTCAGGCCTTCAAAAGAGGCCTGAATTAGGGAGCTCCTTCAAAGTTAGGCAAGGAGTTTAGACTTCATTTTGAGGGTAGTGGGGAGCTGTCCAGGGTGTGTTAAACCAGGGAGTAGTTTGATCATATTTGCTTACTCTGTGCCACGCTGTGCTAGAGATAAGGTAAAGGGTAGGGAGAGAAGGGCTTAGACTGTCTTATAAACACCTGTTTTGGTGCCTAGCATTTGAACACCCCTCCACTTTGGGAGGAAACCTAAAATGCAGAGGCAGACCCTGATTTCCTCTAGGGAAATCCGAGAAGAGGTGGAGTTTCCTCTCCAAGGTCCCTGGTACCTGGAGCATGTTTCCAATGTTTTCAGGCAGGTCTTTGAAACCCAAAGCAAGTGATTCATACAAGATATCAGAGGACCATTGAGGGTTCATTATGATGACAGTGGATGAAGAAGGGGAGGAGGGAGAGCCAGGTTCTAGTCGGGTTCAGCAAGCACCCAAGATCATCCAGTCAGTTCCTTGTCTGCCTATGTGACCCAGAATTGGCTTCATTGTTTAGAGTCAAGTATCCCAAGTAAGACAGATGGGAGGTCCTTTTAAGAGGAACCATTAGAGAGAGGAATGATACCCTGTTCTGGGGAGTTGGCCAGGGGGTGCAGACCAATGACCAGATTGAGAGCTATCATGGAGCTTGATGAATAAGACTTGGCGACTGATATGGGATAAGGAGGGGAAGGTATCACACTCAACTCTCAGAATCTGACTCTAAACCCATTCTTTATCTATGGCCAAAATGATCCTTTTAAAAAGGGAGATCTGAGGACTTCCTTAGTGGTCCAGTGGTTAAGAATTCACCTTGCAATACAGGAGACTTGCGTTCGATCCCTGGTCAGGGAACTAAGATTCTACATGCCATGATGCAACTACTGAGCCCAAGTGCCACAACTACTGAAGCCTGTGTGCCTAGGGCCTGTGCACTGCAACCAGAGAAGCCACTGCGATGAGAAGCATGCATGCTGCAGCAATCACTGAGTCATTTGTAATGGCAGGTGAAGAAATTAATGAAGACTATCCACTATCCATATTCATGACTATTTATCAACAGACAATAATTCCATTGGTGGTGTGGATGATTTCCTAAAGGCCAGGATGTCTGTTTCTAGAAATGGGTGTTGCAGAAGTTGGACCCACTTGAAGAGGCAAAAGTGGATTTATGTTCTGCTTGCACATTAAATTCATTGTTTTGGATTTATCTGGCAACTCAGGAAGTTAATCCTAAGGAGCATCCAGTGAAGTAGGAATGGGAGAAAATCAGAGTGTAGAGAAGCAGAGTCAAGAAAATAACAGACAAGAAAAAGACTGGCAAGCTGGACAGGGTGCGGCTTCATGATCTGTTTTGATCCTCTAAGAATGAAACCTAAAAATCCATCCAAAGTTGCCAATAAAGTAAAAAGTAAAGATTAACCTTTCAGTTTTGATGTACACATATTTAAAAAGGGCATGATTTTTGTTTATCCCCAAATAGATGATGATTATGTGGCATTGTAAGGTTTAAATGTATTCCTTACTGAATGCATGTATAAAACTTGCATTTTAAATTTGTAATGCTAAAAACTTTCCCCCCAGAAAGATTATCTTTATTGATTTTCCTAGACAACACTGTGAGTTTGTTTTTTTTTTAACATTTTGGTGTGTGTGTGTATATATACTTTTTTTTTTTTGGCCACTTCTATTGGTCTTTCATTTATCTGTTTTCATCCATCTTCGTTCTTTGGCCCATGTAGGCCTCCCATCGCAGTGGCCTCTGTTGTCGCTGAGCACTGGCTCTGGGCGCATGCGCTCCAGAGCTCCGGCTCAGTAAGTGGACACATTGGTCCAGCCGCTCCGCGGCATGTGGGATCTTCCCAGGCCAGGGATCGAACTGGTGCCCCTTGCACTGCAAGGCGGTGTCCTTACCCACTGGACCACCAGGGAAGCCCATTTATTTATTTTCATCCATCCTTATTCTTTGGCCCATGTGGGCCTCCCATCGCAGTGGCCTCTGTTGTCGCTGAGCACTGGCTCTGGGCGCATGCGCTCCAGAGCTCCGGCTCAGTAAGTGGACACATTGGTCCAGCCGCTCCGCGGCATGTGGGATCTTCCCAGGCCAGGGATCGAACTGGTGCCCCTTGCACTGCAAGGCGGTGTCCTTACCCACTGGACCACCAGGGAAGCCCATTTATTTATTTTCATCCATCCTTATTCTTTGGCCCATGTGGGCCTCCCATTGCAATGGCCTCTCTCATCGCAGAGCACTGGCTCTGGGCATGTGTGCTCCAGAGCTCTGGCTCAGTAGTTGGACACATTGGTCCAGCCATTCCATGGCACGTGGGATCTTCCTTGGCCAAGGATCGAACCAACGCCCCTTGCACTGCAAGGCAGTGTCCTTACCCACTGGACCACCAGGGAAGCCCTATATATTTTTTAAATTTTTTATTTTGTATTGGGGTATAGCTGATTAACGCTTGGAGAAGGGAATAGCAACCCACTCCAGTATTCTTGCCTGGAGAATCCCATGGACAAGGAGTCTGGTGGACTATCGTTCATGGGGTCACAGAGTTGGACACGACTGAGTGACTAACACCATACAACAAGCAACGGACACTCAGCACAGCCACAAAAATAGAGTAAAAATAATGTAGCAAAAGTGACAAAATGTCACTTCCAAGATCAGGTTCCTGAGAGGCTACAGCTTCTGTTTTAGGTGCCCTCTTCCCGGCTTTCTCTCAAGTAAGCTGCCCTACATCAAGGCCTACATGGTTGGAAATTGAGATCTCTGGCCAACAGTCAAGAAGGCCCTGGGTTGGGCTTCCCCTGGTGGTCCAGTGGGTAAGGACACCGCCTTGCAATGCAAGGGGCGCCGGTTCAATCCCTGGCCTGGGAAGATCCCACGTGCCGCGGAGCGGCTGAACCGATGTGTCCAATTACCGAGCCGGAGCTCTGGAGCGCATGCGCCCAGAGCTCTGCGACAACAGAGGCCACCGCGATGGGAGGCCCACAGGAACTAAAGAACAAAGACGGATGAAAATAAAGAAATGAAAGACCAATAGAAGTGGCCCACCCGTCCCCCTCCCTCCCCACCCCACCCCCCAATAGATAAGTAAATAAATAAATAAGAAGAAAGCCCTGGGTCAATAACCTTGTGAATGAACTTGGAAGTGGACTCTCCCTCAGTCACACTGTCTTTGAAGTGCAATAAACTGCAGTATGCCTGTAAATGTTTGTAGTTTAAGCTGCTAAATTTGAGGGGAATTTGTCATCTCTTATTAGCTGCAGTAGATAACTAATTCACTCCCCATTACACTTAAAAATAAAACCCAAACTCTTCCGCATGCCCGACCAGCGCCCAGTGTCATCTGGGCCCCTGTGGATCTCCCGCAGTATTTCATACACCTCTCCCTCTTGTCACGCTGTCCAATCCAGCAGCCACTGGCCACATGTGCTATTTAAATTAATTAAAAAGAAAAAAGAAAAATCCAGTTCCTCAGTCACTGTAGCCACTTTTCAAGTGCTCAATAGCCCCATGAGACCAATGACTAGAGACTACTGCCATCTTCACAGAAGTTCTGGCAGGCAGCACTCCTCTGGAGGCAGGAGAGGCTTCCATTTGTACAAAGGTGCCATAGGGATGGCCTGAAGGACTGGGAGAAACCCGGTGCTGCTCCTGAGGAGGAATGCAGGACGGTGGCCTGGGTGCCTTCTGGCGCCCTGAACTTGTCTTCAGACGTGCCATTTTCGTTCCAGGCCTCTGATACGAAGACGTGAAGTCTGTGTGTGTCTGTGTGGATCCAGGCACTTATGAGCAGGAACTTGTTAGTTTCTCCCTTCTCATACCATAGATGCTCCAGCTATGCACAGAGACCAGGGTGCCTTTCTGCTCTGATCTAAAACAGTTGTTAAGGGACCCAGATGTTCAGGAGGAACTGGGCATGCGTGTAGAAATTGCTGAAATGGGTGGGGGTGTCTACATGGGAAAGTTTCTTTCTTTTTTTTTTTTTTGGCCTTTTTAAAAATTTGCCTTTAAAATTTTTTTCTTTTAATTCTTTTTATTTCTTTCTTTTTTTGGTGGTTGTTCTTTTTTTTTTTTCCCTTGCTTATTTTGTTTGTTTGTTTTTGTTTTTTATATTCTTTGTAGGGAACGTTTCTTTGTAAACTCCTATAGACTGAGCCCCTACCATATGGCAGGCTCGGCCCTTTCACATGCATTCCCGTTCAAGTGTTTCAAAAAAACCTGCCAGATGGGGTGAGTGGCATTCCTTCCCTGACGAGGTATGCCAGCCAAGGTTCAGAAAAGCTGAGCCCCTGACCCAGTGGTCACATCAGGGGTCAGTGGCCAAGAATGGATTTGAAGTTTTCTTGATTCAAGTTCATTGCTGGTTTTTTGCCTCTAGTCCCTACTTCTCAGGTCATTTCCTAATCTTTAGGCTCCTAACTTACAGAGCTGATCTCAAGGGGTTGGGTTTTGCTTTCTTTTGTTTTAGGAACTTCATGGTAACAATGTATGAATTCCTGTTTGCTTCATTAGGACTTTTGGTTGCTACTTTAAAAAGAGAGAGAAAAAAAGGAGTTTATTGATTTAAGTAATTTAACAGTAGTAAGTGGTGGTTCAGATTTCAGTGTTATTGCATCTCAGGTCCCATGTGGCGCCGCTAAAATTTGTCTTTCCCGTATTCGGACTCAGCTTTTAAAGTGTCATCTTTATCTCAGCCAGTTTCTGAAATGTTAAAGCCAGCAGCTTCAAGTTCACCTCCTACCAACAGGGCAATATTTCTAGAAAGAGAAAGCCTCTCTCTTGATTCTAGCAAAAATCCTGGGGCCACCTCTCATTGGTTTGATTTAGGTCAGCTGTTCCTTTTGAACCAATCACTGAGGACAGAAATAGGCAGTTCTGGGTATTTGCTGTTGATAATCGTAAAAAGTCTTTTTACTCTAAGAAAAAAATTTAGTTAACAAAAATTTAACAAGTTTCATTTATCTATGTTGCCTGAAAGGAAATCACAGTACAAAGAAAGTTTTAAATCAAGGCCTCACCAATTCCACAATATCAGTAATGTGTCTCAATTTCCAGACTAACTTTTAAAGAGCTTAAACCAAAAAGATTTTAAATAAAAATAAACTAGAATGAACAAAAATGAGAAATGTTCCTCTTTGAATTAAGAATCTAAGCATCCTGAGTTCTCCAAAAGAGACAGTGTTCTAATAGGCCAGGCCTGGATCACATGTCCACTCTACCCTCAGGTGAGGAATGGAGTAAGCTTTCTTCTGTCCACTTAATGGAAGAGGGAATGGGCCCCTCCCCAAGGAAACATTGAGGGCTCTTGCTAGATAAATGAAGAATGAATCCTAAAGAAGGAAAATGACAGACATCCACCAGAGGCTCTCAAATTATGTTCCACCATTGTAGATATATTGATTTTTCTCGAAGTCAAAGAACCTTGCCATGAACCTCGCCCGTGAACCTCGCTCAGGAGCAGGATCCCAAATAAAACTTAACTCTTTGCTTATAATTTGGCCGACTTGACTGTCAAAGTCAAAGAAGTCAAAGAAAGACAGTAGGAATGGAGAGAAGTGGAGGGATTTGAGAAATATTTGGGCAGTGTAATGAACAGAACTCAAATGCTGCTTAGACTTGAGGGAAAAGGGGGAGTGGAAGTTCTTGGCTGCAAGCATTGGAATATGACTCTAGCTACTTAAACAAGAGGGAATTCAGACTGTGGGAATTCCTTCAGCTATTCATAGCATCAACGAGAAGGAACAGACTTGGAAATAAGTAGGAATTAAGAACCACTAGAGGACTAGGAAGTAGGAATTACAACTGTGGCTGTCTGCCTAATGCCTATTTGCTTACTGTTTTGCAGAGGCCCAATTCTGTTCCTGTGGCCACTTGACCTCGTATGCCTCTGATTTGGCTCTAGGGTTGATTGGCCTGAGACAGTCATAGAGATCCCCTTACCCTTGGCAGAGATTGCCTTAGGAGTGTCAGGGAACCCAGTTGAGTCTGTTGAGCCATGAGGGGAGGTCTGATTGGGATTTGGGGGGAGGAAATGCTCCTCATTTCCAAGAAGGACCTACTGGAAGGGAAGGCCCCTCTTCACTGGAGTTTAGATATGATTCTTGGAGTTTGGGCAGCCATTCTGTGGCCATGAGGGAATTAGCCTGAAGGTGTGCACACTGAGGACCATAGTAAACAAAAGAAGAAAGAACGTGGGGTTTTGTTTGTTGGTTGGTTTTTGTTCTGAGTACAATGTTGTGTTAGCTTCTGCTGTACAACAATGTGAATCAGCCGAGAACATGGATTCTTCAAGACATTGTTAAACCACTGAAAGCACTGTTCCTGGACTTCCTCCACTCTGGATCTCTTACGATGTGAAAGGATACATTTAAATTTCCTCGCTACTTAAGCTTGGGTTTTGGAAGGCATCCTGACTTCTGCCATGTCGCAGGGACAATCTGGTCAGGGCACAGCGGGTGCAATGGCAGACCTCCAGCCCCGGCATGTTCACCATCCTTGCTTGTGTGGCTTGTTCAGGATTCCGAATCCTGGGAGAGAGGACCCATTGGTCCATTTTAGGTCTTTCTGACTATGTTAATGTAGGGAGAGGTGATCTAGTCCATTAGGTTTCTATAGTGAGAGGTGGTCAAGGGAATTACCCTTCCCCCACACAATGGGAAAGTCGTTGAACAACGACTTTCCCATTGTGAAGTGTAATTTCCCGTGACCACCTCTCACTATAGAAACCCAATGGATGAGATCACCTTCAGCTATTCATAGCATCAACGAGAAGGAACAGACTTGGAAATAAGTAGGAATTAAGAACCACTAGAGGACTAGGAAGTAGGAATTACAACTGTGGCTGTCTGCCTAATGCCTATTTGCTTACTGTTTTGCAGAGGCCCAATTCTGTTCCTGTGGCCACTGAGTAGGATTCACTGGGCTGTTGCCTAATGCCTATTCTTACGTTGCAGAGATTGCCTTGGCTTGACCCGTTGCTCTGTGGCCTAGGGTTGATTGGCCTGAGACAGTCATAGAGATCCCCTTACCCTTGGCAGAGATTGCCTTAGGAGTGTCAGGGAACCCAGTTGAGTCTGTTGAGCCATGAGGGGAGGTCTGATTGGGATTTGGGGGGAGGAAATGCTCCTCATTTCCAAGAAGGACCTACTGGAAGGGAAGGCCCCTCTTCACTGGAGTTTAGATATGATTCTTGGAGTTTGGGCAGCCATTCTGTGGCCATGAGGGAATTAGCCTGAAGGTGTGCACACTGAGGACCATAGTAAACAAAAGAAGAAAGAACGTGGGGTTTTGTTTGTTGGTTGGTTTTTGTTCTGAGTACAATGTTGTGTTAGCTTCTGCTGTACAACAATGTGAATCAGCCGAGAACATGGATTCTTCAAGACATTGTTAAACCACTGAAAGCACTGTTCCTGGACTTCCTCCACTCTGGATCTCTTACGATGTGAAAGGATACATTTAAATTTCCTCGCTACTTAAGCTTGGGTTTTGGAAGGCATCCTGACTTCTGCCATGTCGCAGGGACAATCTGGTCAGGGCACAGCGGGTGCAATGGCAGACCTCCAGCCCCGGCATGTTCACCATCCTTGCTTGTGTGGCTTGTTCAGGATTCCGAATCCTGGGAGAGAGGACCCATTGGTCCATTTTAGGTCTTTCTGACTATGTTAATGTAGGGAGAGGTGATCTAGTCCATTAGGTTTCTATAGTGAGAGGTGGTCAAGGGAATTACCCTTCCCCCACACAATGGGAAAGTCGTTGAACAACGACTTTCCCATTGTGAAGTGTAATTTCCCGTGACCACCTCTCACTATAGAAACCTAATGGATGAGATCACCTCTCCCTACATTAACATAGTCAGAAAGACCTAAAATGGACCAATGGGTCCTCTCTCCCAGGATTCGGAATCCTGAACAAGCCACACAAGCAAGGATGGTGAACATGCCGGGGCTGGAGGTCTGCATTGCACTGTCCCTGCCAGTTGATCTTGCAATCTAAGAGACTCTCTTCCCCAGCACCACAATTTGAAAGTATCAGTTCTTTGGCATTCAGCCTTCTTTATGGTTCAATTCACATATTCATAGATGACTTCTAGACAAACCATAGCTTTCACTATATGGACCTTTGTTGGCAAAGTGATTTTTCAGGCTTTTTTTTTTTTTGGCCACTTCTGTTGGTCTTTCATTTATTTCTATCTTTGTTCTTTGGCTTGTGTGGGCCTCCCTCACTCCTTCTCTCACTGCAGAGCATCGGCTCTGGGTGCATGCGCTCCAGAGCTCCCTGCTCGGTAACTGGACACATCAGTCCAGCCGCTCTGCAGCACGTGGGATCTTCCCAGGCCAGGGATCGACTGGCGCCCCTTGCACTGCAAGGCGGTGTCCTTATCCACTGGACTACCAGGGAAGCCAGATTTCTTTGTTTTTTTAAAGATTTATTTATTTATTTTGGTGGGGGTGGGGTGGGGAGGGAGGGGAGCGGGCGGGCCACTTCTATTGGTCTTTCATTTGTCCGTTTTTATCCATCTTTGTTCTTTGGCCCGTGTGGGCCTCCCATCGCAGTGGCCTCTGTTGTCGCAGAGCACCGGCTCTGGGTGCATGCGCTCCAGAGCTCCAGCTCAGTAATTGGACACATCAGTCCAACCGCTCCATGGCACGTGGGATCTTCCCAGGCCAGGGCTTGAACCGGCACCCCTTGCACTGCAAGGCGGTGTCCTAACCCACTGGACCACCAGGGAAACCCTCTTTGGTTTTTAATATATTTTCTAGGTTTGTTATAACTTTCCTCTCAAGGAGCAAGCACCTTTTAATTTCATGGCTGCAGTCAGCATCCACAGCGATTTTGGAGCCTAAGAAATTAATATCTCACTGCTTGCACTTTTTCCTCTTATATTTGCCATGAAGTGGTGGGACAAGATGACATGATCTTAGGTTTGTTGTTTTTTTTTCAAACTTGCATTCCGTAATAAACATTTTTTGGTATTTTTAAATACTGTCATCTTTGGTTTTTGAAGGCTGCATTTCAAGCCAGCCTTTTCACTTCTCTCACACTCATTGAGAGGCTTTTTAGTTCCTCTTCATTTTCTGCCGTTAGAGCAGTATCATCTGCATATCTGAGGTTGTTATATTTCTCTAGCGAGCTTGATTCCAGCTTGTGATTCATCCAGCCTGGCATTTCACATGATGTACTCTTCAGAGAAGTGAAATAATAGGGTGACAACATACAGCCCTGTTGTACTCCTTTCCCAATTTTGAACCAGTCCGTTGTTCCATATTCAATTCTAACTGTCCTTCTTGATCTGAATTCAGGTTTCTCAGGAGGCAGGTAAAGTGGTCTGGTAGTCCCATCTCTGGATCCTGCAGGGGTGCTGTGCGACGGCCTGGAGGGGTGGGATGGGGGTGGATACACATATGACTAATCTGGGATCATACATATCTTTAAATAACAAAACTCTGTAAAAGTAAAATAAAAATTTAAAAAAAGAGAATTTTCCACAGTTTGTTGTGATCCACACAGAGGCCTTAGTGTAGTCAATGAAACAGAAGTAGATGTTTTTCTAGAGCTCCCTTGCTTTCTCCATGATTCAGTGAATGTTGACAGTTTGATCTCTTGTTCCTCTGCTTCTTCAAAATCCAGGTTGTACATCTGGCAGTTCTTGATTCAGATATTAGGCTAAAAGGATTTTGAGTGTAATGTTGCTATACAGTAGTTTGAATGTTCTTAAGGATTTCCCTTCTTTGGGACTGGAATGAAAACTGACCATTTCCACATTTGGGTTTTCCACATTTGCTGGCGTATTGAGTACAGCACTTACACAGCATCATCTTTTAGGATTTGAAATAGTTCAACTGGAAGTCCACTAGTTTTGTTTGTAGTAATGCTTCCTAAGACTTGCTTGACTTTACACTCCGGAATATCAGGTTCTAGGTGAGTGACCATACCGTCATGGTTATCCAGGTCACTAAAACCTTTCTTGTATAGTTTTTCTGTGTATTATTGCCACCTGGTCTTAATATCTTCTGCTTCTGTTAGTTCCTTGTGGTTTCTGTCCTTTACTGTGTCCATTCTTGCATGAAATACTTCCTTGATATCTCCAATTTTTTGAAGAAAGAGCTCTGTCTTTCCCATTCTGTTGTTTTCTTCTACTTCTTTGCATTGTTTATTGAAGAATACCTTCTTATCTCTCCTTGCTATTCTCTGGAATTCAGTTGTGTGTATCTCTCCCTTTCTCCCTTGCTTTTCACTTCTCTTATTTCTTCAGTTATTGTAAAGCCTTCTCAACCACTTAGCCTTCTTGCATTTCTGTTTCTTTGGGATGGTTTGGTCACAGTCTCTTGTACAGAGTTATGAGTTTCTGTCCATAGTGCTTCAGGCACTCTGTCTACCAGATCTAATCCCTTGAATCTATTAATCACCCCCATTGTATAATCATAAGGGATTTGATTTAGGTCATACCTCAATGGCCTAGTGGTTTTCCCTACTTCGTTCAATTTGAGCCTTACATTTTCAAAAAGGAGTTCATGATTTAAGCCACCATCATCTTCAGGTCTTGTTTTTACTGACTGTATAAGAGTCTCTATCTTTGACTGCAAAGAACATAATCAATCTGATTTCAGTATTGACCACCTAGTGATATACATGCTTAGAGCCGTCTCTTGTGTTGTTGAAAGAGAGCGTTTACTATGACCAATGTGCTCTGGTTCATTGTGTATTCCAAGGCTAAACTTGCCTATTATTCCAGGTATCTCTTGACGTCCTACTTTTGCATCCAATCCCTTTTGACGTTAGTTCTAGAAAGTGTCATAGGCCTTCATAGAACTGGTCAGCTTCAGCTTCTTTGGCATCAGTGATTGGGGTATAGACTTGGATTACTGTGATATTTGCCTCGGAAACGAATCGAGACTAGTCTGTCATTTTTGAGATTGCACCCAAGTACTGCATTTTGGACTCTTGTTGATTATGAAATCTCCATTTATTCTAAGGGATTCTTGCCCACAGTGGTAGATTATAATGGTCATCTGAATTAAATTCACTCTTTTTCTGTCCATTTTAGTTCACTGATTCCTAAGACGTCAACATTCAGTCTTGCCATCTCCTGCTTGCCCACATCCAATTTACCCTGATTCATGGACCTAACGTTCCAGATTCATATGCAATATTGTTCTTTAGAGCACTGGACTTTACTTTCACCACCAGACACATCTACAATCTTTAACCCAACAGCTTCATTCTTACTAGAGCTATTAGTGATTGCCCCCTGTTCTTCCCCCGTAGCATATTGGATCACAGCCTTGTCCTGGCAAGGGGGCTTGTGTAACTCAATGAAGCTATGAGTCATGCTATGCAGAGCCGCCTCAGACAGATGGATCATAATGAAGAGTTCTGACAAAATGTGATCCACTGGGGGAGGAAATGGCCAACCACTCCAGTATTCTCGCCTGGAAAACCCAAGGACGGTATGAAAAGGCAAAAAAACATGATGCTGGAAGATGAGCCCTCAGGCTGGAGAGAGTCCAGTATGTACTGGAGAAAAGCATAGGGCAATAGGGGAGGGGTGACCCCAAATTGGAGCTTCTCAAGTGGCGCAAGTGGTAAAGAACCTGTCTGCCAATGCAGGAGATGTAAGATCCTGGGTCAGGAAGATTCCCTGGAGGAGGGCTTGGCAACCCACTCTAGTATTCTTTTTTTTTTTTTAAGTTTATTTATTTATTTATTTTTGGCTATTCTCGGTTTTCACTGCTGCTTCGGGCTCTTCTCTAGTTGCAGGGAGTGGGGGCTACTCTCTTCTTGAGGTGAGCAGGCTTCTTGGTGTGGTGACTTCTCTTGTGGTGGAACTTGGGCTCTAGGGCACATGCACTTCAGTAGTTGCATCATATGGGCTCCATAGCTGCTCCAAGGCTCTAGAGCACAGGCTCCATAGTTGTGGCTCATGGGCTTAGTTGCTCCACAGCATGTGGGATCCTCCCGGATCAGGGATCAAACTAGTGTCCCCTGCATTGGCAGGCAAACTCTTCACCACTGAGTTACCAGGGAAGCCTCCCACTCCATTATTCTTGCCTGGAGAATTCCATGGACAGAGGACCCTGGCGGGCTATAGTCCATAGGGTTGCAAAGAGTCAGACAGGACTGAAGCAACTTAGCATGCATGCACAACCCCAAATAGAAACTGGGAGACTAGAGGAAAAGGAAGGGGAATGATATGTTGAATATCCAGGTATCCATGAATGTCCATCTCTGGCCCCCAAAGACTGGATGTCTCATCTCACATTCCTGTGCTCACCATATTCTTCATCTGACACGCCACACTCAGGCTTCTGTGACGTTGTAGTACTCTGCCTGAAAGCCCTTCTCTCCCTTTCCCACCTGCAAACTTCTATTCATTGTGAAGACTTGTTTAAAAGGCCCCTTCCATTTGGAAGGAGTGCTGGTTTCTCGTCAGGTGGAAGGAGCCGGTATAAGATAGCTCTGGCTCACAGGTTGAATTCAGGAACTGCAATCAAGAATGGATGAAGAGGGCTGCCCTGGTGGTCCAGTGGGTAAGAACACCGCCTTGCAGTGCAAGGGGCGCCAGTTCGATCCCTGGCCTGGGAAGATCCCACATGCCGCGGAGCGGCTGGACCAATGTGTCCAATTACCGAGCCTGAGCTCTGGAGCGCATGCGCCCAGAGCCAGTGCTCTGTGACAACAGATGCCACCGTGATGGGAGGCCCACATGGGCCAAAGAACAAAGATGGATGAAAATAGATAAATGGAAGACCTATAGAAGTGGCCCGCCTGCCCCCCTCTCTCCCCAACCCGACCCCCTCCTCCAAAAAAAACCGAATGGATGAAGATGCTTTCACTGTAATGAGCTTGTCTATATATCTCACGATTTCACTTTCACCGTGGTCTAATTAGCTGTTACATCAACTTCTGGCAACAACCGTTGAAGTGGTGCCTCTATTTCTGCCTCCTATTGCTGTGCTTCTGTTCCAGGAAATCTTCCATGACTTGCCTCTTTTCCGTCAGAATCAAGAATTTGCTACATTTTGTCTTCACTTCCTACCCCACAAATTACTCTGTATCAGTCAGGACTGTTTTTGATCAAAAACGATGGCAGTCCGTTCAAATTGGTTTTAATTGGTGCATGTAACTGAAAATTCTTGAGGCTATCTCTAGTTTTAAGACCCAGATACTCCAATAAAATAATCCATAATCACTCTACCTGTGTGAGTGTATCAAATGGTAATCAAACATCTTAAAATTTATGGCTTAAAACAACAAAAATCAATTAAGATGTTCACAGCTTCAGAGGTTCAAGAATCCAGCAGCTTAGCTGGATGGTCTGACTTGATGTCTTTAATGAGGTTGTAGGCCAGATGCTGGTTGGAGCTGCCATATCAAAAGTACTCATGCACAGGTTGTCCAATTGGTGCGGGTTGTAGGCTGGAGACTTCACTTTCTTCCCTCATGGGCCTCTCTGAAGGGCTGCTTGAATGTCCTCACAGCATGGCAGCAGGCCTCCCCCAGAGTGAGTGATCCACCAGACTAAGGCTGAAACTGAGATGCCTTGTATGACCTGGGCTCAGAACTCAAAGACAGTCATTTCTGCCATATTCCACGGGATACAGAACAACTCTGACTCAGTGTGGGAAGAGACTATCCAAGGTTGTGAATCCTAGGAGGTGAGGATCAATGGGGACCATCTAGGAGGCTACCTCCTACAGCATTCTTCTATCCCCTCTTCCCTGTTTGCTCAGCTATTTCTATATGTATACGTCATTCTCAGGTGGGTCCTCCCCCAAGCGTTGACACAGATGGCCACCAACATCTCCAGGATTGTGTTCTTAGGAACTTCAAAAGGAAGAAACTACCTTTACCCTAAATGTTATGGTCAAAGTCCCAAGGCTGGGCTTCCCTAGTGGTCCAGTGGGTCAAGAGTCTGCCTTGCAGTGCAAGGGGCACCGGTTCAATCTCTGGCCGGGAAAGATTCCATGTGATGCAGAGCAGCTGGCCAGGTGTGCCCAATTACCAGCCAGCGCTCTGGAGCGCATGTGCCCAGAGCCGGTGCTCTGCAACAAGGGAGGCCTCTGCAATGGGAGGCCCACACAGGTGGAAGAATTAAGATGGATGAAAATAAATAAATAAAAAACCAATGAAAGAGGCCAAAAATTGAGGAAAAAAAAAAAAGCCCCAAGACTGACTCTGATTTGCCAACTTGTGTATGGCTTATCCCTGAACCAGTTGCTGTGGTCTAGAAATATCATGCTTTGAACAGACCTAGGTCACACCTCCAGCCCGAGAACTAAGGGTAAAATGGGCAGCACTACAGACTCATAGAGGGGATGAAGGTGGAGTGATTTTCAAAGGAAAAATCAGAATGTCCTCACTGAACATCCAAGATGAATGGCTGTTGGGAAGGAAAAATAATACATCCCAATACATCTCCCTCCTTTGTGCTCTATTTGCATATCTTAGCACTTCTTGGTTTAGCATTTTCAGTATTTTTTCCATAGAGTCATTTATTTTCTTTGTTGGTAGAACTCTAAGATGGCCCCCCAAATTCCTGTTGTAAAAGTACCATATCCCAGTTATTTAATCAAATGCTAATCCAGAGGCTTCTGTAGAAGAATGCCACAAATGTAAGTAAGGTCCTAAATCAGTTGACCTTAAGAGAGGGAGATTTTCCTTGGTGGGCTTGACCTAATCAGATGAGCCTTTAAAAGAGATAAGGTTCTTCCTAGCAAAGGAAATTCAAAGGGTGAGAAAGAGTCAACATGGGAGATATCTCTGTTGTTGACTTGGGAAATTGAAGGGGCAAGAAATGCAGGAAGTTTCTAGCAGCTGAGGGCAGACTCTAGCTGACAGCTTGCAAGGAAACAGGGATCTCAGTTCTACAAATGCAAGGAACTGAATTCTTCCAATGACCTGAATGACCTTGGAAGGGAATTTTTCCCCAGAGCTTCCAGAGAACTCAGCCTTGAACTCAGTTTTGTGAGACTGAACAGAAAACTGAGCCACACAGTGTAGGACTTCAGACCCAGAGATTTGTGAATTAACTAATGTATGTAATTCTAATCTGCAAAGTTTGTGGTTAATTTCTCTACTGGAGAAGAAAATGCCAACTCATTCTAGTATTCTTGACTGGGAAATCCCATAGACAGAGGAACCTGGTGGGCTATAGTCCATGGGGTCGCAAAAAGGTCAAACACAATTTAGCAACTAACCAACAACAAAATACTTCCCCATGGACTCTAAGATTCCTAAAGTAGGGAACTTCTCTTGGATCTCCTTACCCTCCTCATCCCCAATAGGACTGGAAAAAAAGAAGATCCCTCTTCCTGCTTCCAGTTTCACTATTTGGGAAATGGAAGGCAGCCCAGAAGATCACCTCGACCAATCTCTGCTTCCCAGGTCTCAGGGACCTTTGCCCAGTTCTATTGATCTGGACTTCCGGTCAAGTGGTTGGTGTCTGTCAACAGTCAGACGCCATGAGGACTCTGCTGTTCCTGGGGTCTCTGCTGGTGAGCCTGGAGTCAACAGTTTCGGTGAGGGCTGTGGGAACCAGGAGGGTTATACTGGGATGGCCCTGGCAGGTTCCTATCACAGCCTTGACCTTTATCCATGGTCTTTCAGTCCAGGAGAATCAAAGTCCTGCTTGGAAAGACAAGGAAAGCCCATAAGGCCCAAGTAGAAGAGAGAGAGAGAGAGACAGACTGGTGATATGAGGACATGGCCTGCCTTTCTGGGGGAGAGGGACCTTGAGGAGACAATGGAAGGAGTAAAGAGGGGTCCAGGTCTTCTGAGGAAACCTCTGCATTTAGGAGCTATGAGAAGAAGCTGGGGACTAGCCTGGGATCAGAGCAGGCAATGACTTTCTGGGAAAATTCCCTGCCTTCTTCTCTCCCTCATAGGATCCACCTTGGAAAAACCCCAAGCAGCATAAACTCACGGAGAGTGAGCACACAGTGGGTAAGTAGCCTGGGACCACCTCCTGAGGGCCTTGGGCAGGTATAAGTAATGCCAAGGAGTGTGCAGAATGTTAATCTCTGACCCTTGGAGTCGGGGGAGGATCCTGAGCACTCTTCCATATCATCCCCAGAGTTATCTGGCTGGTATTCAGACTTGGGTGATCCCCCATGGAAAAGAAAATTGTTAACTTTTCAACTGCAAAGTTTGTGGTTAATTTCTCTACGGGAGAAGAAAATGCCAACTCATTCTAGTATTCTTGACTGGGAAATCCCATAGACAGAGGAACCTGGTGGGCTATAGTCCATGGGGTCGCAAAAAGGTCAAACACAATTTAGCAACTAACCAACAACAAAATACTTCCCCATGGACTCTAAGATTCCTAAAGTAGGGAACTTCTCTTGGATCTCCTTACCCTCCTCATCCCCAATAGGACTGGAAAAAAAGAAGATCCCTCTTCCTGCTTCCAGTTTCACTATTTGGGAAATGGAAGGCAGCCCAGAAGATCACCTCGACCAATCTCTGCTTCCCAGGTCTCAGGGACCTTTGCCCAGTTCTATTGATCTGGACTTCCGGTCAAGTGGTTGGTGTCTGTCAACAGTCAGACGCCATGAGGACTCTGCTGTTCCTGGGGTCTCTGCTGGTGAGCCTGGAGTCAACAGTTTCGGTGAGGGCTGTGGGAACCAGGAGGGTTATACTGGGATGGCCCTGGCAGGTTCCTATCACAGCCTTGACCTTTATCCATGGTCTTTCAGTCCAGGAGAATCAAAGTCCTGCTTGGAAAGACAAGGAAAGCCCATAAGGCCCAAGTAGAAGAGAGAGAGAGAGACAGACTGGTGATATGAGGACATGGCCTGCCTTTCTGGGGGAGAGGGACCTTGAGGAGACAATGGAAGGAGTAAAGAGGGGTCCAGGTCTTCTGAGGAAACCTCTGCATTTAGGAGCTATGAGAAGAAGCTGGGGACTAGCCTGGGATCAGAGCAGGCAATGACTTTCTGGGAAAATTCCCTGCCTTCTTCTCTCCCTCATAGGATCCACCTTGGAAAAACCCCAAGCAGCATAAACTCACGGAGAGTGAGCACACAGTGGGTAAGTAGCCTGGGACCACCTCCTGAGGGCCTTGGGCAGGTATAAGTAATGCCAAGGAGTGTGCAGAATGTTAATCTCTGACCCTTGGAGTCGGGGGAGGATCCTGAGCACTCTTCCATATCATCCCCAGAGTTATCTGGCTGGTATTCAGACTTGGGTGCCTACTATGTGCCAGGTCTTGTGCAAATGGGGCTTCCACCATGGCTCAGATGGTAAAGAATCTGCCTGCAATGCAAGAGAACCACATGGGTTGGGAAGATCCCCTGGAGAAGGAAATGGCAACCCACTCCAATATTTTTGCCTACTGAATCCATGGACAGAGGAGCCTGGTGGGCTACAGTCTAGGGGGTCACAAAGAGATGGACACGTCTGAGTGACTTTCACTTTCACTTTGTACAAATGGTTGCTGGGGACCCAGAGTGACAGTAAGCAGGGTGCTTCTTGAGGGCAGGGTGGAGTTGTATCTGAGTGCCTGGTGCAGCACCTGCTAGTCTTCCTCAGTTTTCCAGGCCTCCCCCTTCTTTTCCTCTCCTCAATGCATCTCAGAGGCATCAGTCGTGCCACACAGAGGCCAAGGCCCTTGACGGGCCAAAAAGGATCAAGAGTAGGGCTTTAGAGCTCAGATGCTTCTGAATCCCAACTTCATCATGTTTGGTGGCTCTGGATCAGTGACTTGATGTCTCCAAGCTTAAATCCCCACCTTCCCCCCCCCCACCCCCCCGTAAAACCAGGCTGGTAACAGTAAAGCTCTTAAGGTTGGCGAGAAAGAGAAATGAGTCATTTATCCCGGTGAGACACTCAGTCCACAGTTTGGGGCATGGTAAATGCTTAAAATACGGCTTTTATTATCAAGCTCCCTTTTAGATGGGGGATGTCTGCCATCTCCCTCTTCCATAGTTTCCCATTGCCTTTATTCTTCTAGGCACTGAATGTTTACCTAGAGTTGTAAACTAGAGCTTTCCCTGGTAAGCCTGGCCTGGTGGGATGAGACCCAGCCCCTTAGCATGGTCCTAAAGCCAGTGCAGCCAGCCCTGACTACCTTACCTTTCCTCCTCAGCCAGACTGCTCTCCTCTCTCTAGCCTGCCCTGCCCTGTCTGTCTCAGACCCCTCTCTCTTCACTATTCAGTCCCTGATTCGGCCCTCAGCAGAAGTGCCATTACGCCTTTTACAACAAAACAGGAGCTAATGTACATCAAACACGTGTTATGCACCAGACTCTCTGTGTTTTACAGACACAATCTCATTCAAGTTTCATAGCACTTAAGTAGATACCATTAATTCTCATTATTCCCAGCAGTCATGTTCTATAAAATTACTATGTACACTGAACTAGCAAAAATTGAACCATGATTCCTAGAGGAAATATAGGGTTAGGTTCCTTTGCACTCTGGTTACATTTGCATCAACTATCAATACATAACCTTGCCTTATCTGTGATTCTGTTTAAAGACACTTTACTTAATAGATGTTATAGATTCATTGATACTGAGCCCAGCGGCACTACTAGGTCACACCTGGACAAACCTAATCTAAGCCACAAATGTTCCCCTAATGTGCATCGCAGCTCTCTTGCACATAGCCCCCAGCTCTCGATTTGGGGGCTTTCAACAAAGTCATGTTCCAAAATTTGAAAACATGGCATACTAAATAGAACATGTAAAGGACACTTGTTTACAGTAAGAGCTGAAACCAGAAGCAGGGCATCACTGTGTTTGATCTCAGCTGGGAATGTTCACTTCAAGTGACTCAAAATTTTCACCCTGGGCTCTCCTGGCGGTTCAGTGGGTAGAGAGTCTGCTTTGCAGTGCAAGAGACACTGGTTCAATCCCTGGCCCGAAGATCCCACATGCTGCGGAGCGGCTGGACTGGTGTATTCAATTAGGAGCCAGCGCTCTGAAGCACATGTGCCCAGAGCCGGGGCTCTGCGACAAGAGAGGCCACTGCAATGGGAGAATAAAGATGGATGAAAAATAAACAATGACTTAGAGATCAAAAAAAAATTCTTTTTAATAAATAATTTAAAAAATTTTTTTCCCACCCCTCTGTGCATGTCTATAACTAATCATGAAAGCACCTTGAGTATTGGCTTGGGGTTACAGATAAATTTTAGCAAGAAGTGCAGATAAACAGACACAGAATCTGAATAATGAAGCTCAATTGTATTCTTTTTTAAAAAATATAATCACGATATTTTTATTGTAAAGACTTCAGAAGTTACAGAAATAGAAAAGAAGAAAAAGTCACCCATAATCCACTATCTTCCAAAAAACACTTTTACAAATTTTGGAGATTTCCGTCTAGATTTATTTATGCATGTGTACAAATGTTTGTACAAAAATAGGGCATGCTGTTTTTTACTTACATTTCTTTCTTTAAAATTATGAATACCTTTCTGTGCAAACAGACCTATGTCATCACTGATGTTTTTTTATTGTGGTAAAGTACACACCACATAGAATGTACTACCTCAAGCATTTATTTATAGGATTTTTGGCCCTGCAACTTGGGCTCTAGAGTGCAGGTTCAGTAGCTTCAGGGCTTAACTGCCCCACAACATGCATTGATACTGAGCCCAGCGGCACTACTAGGCACCTGGACAAACCTAATCTAAGCCACAAATGTTCCCCTAATGTGCATCGCAGCTCTCTTGCACATAGCCCCCAGCTCTCGATTTGGGGGCTTTCAACAAAGTCATGTTCCAAAATTTGAAAACATGGCATACTAAATAGAACATGTAAAGGACACTTGTTTACAGTAAGAGCTGAAACCAGAAGCAGGGCATCACTGTGTTTGATCTCAGCTGGGAATGTTCACTTCAAGTGACTCAAAATTTTCACCCTGGGCTCTCCTGGCGGTTCAGTGGGTAGAGAGTCTGCTTTGCAGTGCAAGAGACACTGGTTCAATCCCTGGCCCGAAGATCCCACATGCTGCGGAGCGGCTGGACTGGTGTATTCAATTAGGAGCCAGCGCTCTGAAGCACATGTGCCCAGAGCCGGGGCTCTGCGACAAGAGAGGCCACTGCAATGGGAGAATAAAGATGGATGAAAAATAAACAATGACTTAGAGATCAAAAAAAAATTCTTTTTAATAAATAATTTAAAAAATTTTTTTCCCACCCCTCTGTGCATGTCTATAACTAATCATGAAAGCACCTTGAGTATTGGCTTGGGGTTACAGATAAATTTTAGCAAGAAGTGCAGATAAACAGACACAGAATCTGAATAATGAAGCTCAATTGTATTCTTTTTTAAAAAATATAATCACGATATTTTTATTGTAAAGACTTCAGAAGTTACAGAAATAGAAAAGAAGAAAAAGTCACCCATAATCCACTATCTTCCAAAAAACACTTTTACAAATTTTGGAGATTTCCGTCTAGATTTATTTATGCATGTGTACAAATGTTTGTACAAAAATAGGGCATGCTGTTTTTTACTTACATTTCTTTCTTTAAAATTATGAATACCTTTCTGTGCAAACAGACCTATGTCATCACTGATGTTTTTTTATTGTGGTAAAATACACACCACATAGAATGTACTACCTCAAGCATTTATTTATAGATTTGGCTGCACTGGGTCTTCGTTGAGACACATGGAGCCCTCTCTAATTGCAGAACTTGGGCTCTAGAGTGCAGGTTCAGTAGCTGGGGCCCTCAGGGCTTAACTGCCCCACAACATGCGGGATTTTAATTTCCTGATCAGAGATCGAACCTGCATCCCCTGCATTGGAAGGTGGATTCCTAACCACTGGATCACAGGGAAGTCCTTGCCTCAACCATTTTCAAGTGTCCAGTTCAGTGGTAGTAAGGATACTCGTACTGTACAATCCTTACCACCATCCATCTCCAGAATTCTTTTCATCTTGCAAAACTGAAATCCTTCACCTGCACTATGTAGTATTTTTGTCATTTTAGAGATGAGGAAACTAAGGCTCAGAATGGTCAAGTGGGGGCTTCCCTGGTAGCTCAGTGGTGAAGAGTTTGCCTGCCAATACTGGAGACACGAGTTTGATCCCTGATCCAGGAAGATCCCACATGCCAGGGAGC
Organism: Tragulus kanchil; assembly: GCA_022376925.1. Classification (NCBI taxonomy): domain Eukaryota; kingdom Metazoa; phylum Chordata; class Mammalia; order Artiodactyla; family Tragulidae; genus Tragulus; species Tragulus kanchil. The sequence continues at coordinate 71,122,242 of JAIOJX010000029.1, read as the reverse complement.
AACTAAGCCCGTGAGCCACAAATATTGAGCCTGTGCTCTAAAGCCTTGGAGCCGCAACTAATGAGCCCGTGTGTCGCAACTGCTGAAGCCCGTGAGCCCTGGAGCCTGAGTTCCAGCGCAAGAGAAGTCACTACACCAAGAAGCCTGCTCACATCAAGTAGAGAGTAGCCCCCACTCCCTGCAACTAGAGAAGAGTCTGCAGCAGCAGTGAAAACCCAGAATAGCCAAAAATAAATAAATGAACAAAATTTAAAAAAGAAAGAATAAGTGTTTATTGTGTTCCTGCTTTATAGCAAGCAGTCTTCTAGGCCGAGGGTAGAGTAGCTGGTGGAGTCACGATATTTTTATTGTAAAGACTTCAGAAGTTACAGAAATAGAAAAGAAGAAAAAGTCACCCATAATCCACTATCTTCCAAAAAACACTTTTACAAATTTTGGAGATTTCCGTCTAGATTTATTTATGCATGTGTACAAATGTTTGTACAAAAATAGGGCATGCTGTTTTTTACTTACATTTCTTTCTTTAAAATTATGAATACCTTTCTGTGCAAACAGACCTATGTCATCACTGATGTTTTTTTATTGTGGTAAAATACACACCACATAGAATGTACTACCTCAAGCATTTATTTATAGATTTGGCTGCACTGGGTCTTCGTTGAGACACATGGAGCCCTCTCTAATTGCAGAACTTGGGCTCTAGAGTGCAGGTTCAGTAGCTGGGGCCCTCAGGGCTTAACTGCCCCACAACATGCGGGATTTTAATTTCCTGATCAGAGATCGAACCTGCATCCCCTGCATTGGAAGGTGGATTCCTAACCACTGGATCACAGGGAAGTCCTTGCCTCAACCATTTTCAAGTGTCCAGTTCAGTGGTAGTAAGGATACTCGTACTGTACAATCCTTACCACCATCCATCTCCAGAATTCTTTTCATCTTGCAAAACTGAAATCCTTCACCTGCACTATGTAGTATTTTTGTCATTTTAGAGATGAGGAAACTAAGGCTCAGAATGGTCAAGTGGGGGCTTCCCTGGTAGCTCAGTGGTGAAGAGTTTGCCTGCCAATACTGGAGACACGAGTTTGATCCCTGATCCAGGAAGATCCCACATGCCAGGGAGCAACTAAGCCCGTGAGCCACAAATATTGAGCCTGTGCTCTAAAGCCTTGGAGCCGCAACTAATGAGCCCGTGTGTCGCAACTGCTGAAGCCCGTGAGCCCTGGAGCCTGAGTTCCAGCGCAAGAGAAGTCACTACACCAAGAAGCCTGCTCACATCAAGTAGAGAGTAGCCCCCACTCCCTGCAACTAGAGAAGAGTCTGCAGCAGCAGTGAAAACCCAGAATAGCCAAAAATAAATAAATGAACAAAAATTTAAAAAAAAGAAAGAATAAGTGTTTATTGTGTTCCTGCTTTATAGCAAGCAGTCTTCTAGGCCCGAGGGTAGAGTAGCTGGTGGAGTCGGGAGTCCAGAACCTAACTCTGAGGCAGGATGTGGTCTTGAAGGTGCAATGATCTTTTTTTTTTTTTTTTTTTAACATTTTTAAAAAAAATTTTCCTCATCATGCCTCTTTTATTTATATTTATTTTCATCCACCTTTCTATTCTTTGGCCTGCGTGGGCCTCCCATCGTGGTGGCCTCTGTTGTCACAGAGCACCGGCCCTGGGTGCATGCGCTCCAGAGCTCCGGCTCGGTAATTGGACACAATGGTCCAGCCGCTCTAGGGCACGTGGTATCTTCCCGGGCCAGGGATCGAACCGGCGCCCCCTGCACTGCAAGGTGGTGTCCTTACCCACTGGACCACCAGGGAAGCCCCCCCAGGGAAGCCCCCCCTGCAATGATCTTTTTAAAGGTCTATTCCTTTTTCATTCAGACTCTGAGGGTGGCGCCTGGGCAATGGGGTGTGGGGAAAGCATTAACCAGCATGTTGTCCTTGCAGTTCTCACTGTCACCGGGGAGCCCTGCCACTTCCCCTTCCAGTACCGCCGGCAGCTGTATCACAAATGTATCCACAGGGGCCGGCCGGGTCCCCGACCCTGGTAAGACTGCCCAGGAAGAGTTGGAGCAGGGACAGCGGGAGGTGAACTCTGTCCAAAAACTCTGCTTGGAGAGAGAGGGTCGTGGCAGGGGAGGGCAGCTTAGCCCGCTGGGCAGAGCAGGGAAACCTTCTCTCTTTCTTTTATTTATAAGTATAGTTGATTTACAATACTGTGTTGGTTCCAGGTGTACCACAAAATTATTGTTTTATGTATATATATATGCATATATATATTTCAGAGTATTTCCCATTATAGGTTATTATAAGACATTGAGAACAATTACCTGTGTTATACAGTAAATCCTTGTTGCTTCTCTATTTTATGTATAGTAGTTTTTATCCGTTAATCTCATATTCCTAATTTATCTCTTGGTTTCCCCTTTGGTAACTGTAAGTTTGTTTTCTATGTCTGTGAGTCAGTTTCTGTTTTGTATATAGATTCACTTATATTATTGTTTAGATTCCACGTACAAGTGATTTCATATATTTGTCTTTCTCTATCTGACTTACTTCGCTTAGTATATTCCCCAGGTCCATCCATGTTGCTGCAAAGGGCAATGGTTTATTCTTATGTCATGGCTGAGTACTATTCCATTGTGTACATACCACATGTTCTTCAGCCAGTCATCCGTTGTTGCGCACTTGGGCCACATCCGTGTTATCTCTCGCACAGGTGTGCTACTACCCCCAACTTTGAGAAGGACCAACGATGGGCATACTGCCTGGAGCCCAAGAAAGTGAAAGGTGCCACACAACCTTTGGGGTGGCCCAGGGCCCTCTCCCCGCCCCTAGCTACTTTCCTGGGTATCAGCAGATCCAAATTACATGGGATCCTGGGCCAACCTATCTCCTTCTCTCCCAGAGAGAGAAGTACTAAGAGTGGGTAGTCTCACTTTGCAGGTGGGTAAACTAAGGCTTGGAAACTCAGGGAGCCAAGGTCAAAAGACAAGCAGGTTTGGGTAGGGACTTGGCCCCCATCTGTTTGACTCAGACTCCCTGCTCTTCCTTCCTCCGTGTCCATCTCTCAGACCACTGCAGCAAACACAATCCCTGCAAGAAGGGAGGAACCTGTGTGAACATGCCACATGGCCCACACTGCATCTGTGCAGATCCCTTTACTGGGAAGCACTGTCAGAGGTGAGGAGCCAGAGGAGGCGCCCTGGGGAACAGGGGCAGGCCCACAGTCGAGGTCCTGTGGATTCCTGGAGAGTCGGCATGGTCCCAGGCTCTTCTGAAACTATCCTATGCTTTTATCCCGGTGTTGGTTCCAGGTGTACCACAAAATTATTGTTTTATGTATATATATATGCATATATATATTTCAGAGTATTTCCCATTATAGGTTATTATAAGACATTGAGAACAATTACCTGTGTTATACAGTAAATCCTTGTTGCTTCTCTATTTTATGTATAGTAGTTTTTATCCGTTAATCTCATATTCCTAATTTATCTCTTGGTTTCCCCTTTGGTAACTGTAAGTTTGTTTTCTATGTCTGTGAGTCAGTTTCTGTTTTGTATATAGATTCACTTATATTATTGTTTAGATTCCACGTACAAGTGATTTCATATATTTGTCTTTCTCTATCTGACTTACTTCGCTTAGTATATTCCCCAGGTCCATCCATGTTGCTGCAAAGGGCAATGGTTTATTCTTATGTCATGGCTGAGTACTATTCCATTGTGTACATACCACATGTTCTTCAGCCAGTCATCCGTTGTTGCGCACTTGGGCCACATCCGTGTTATCTCTCGCACAGGTGTGCTACTACCCCCAACTTTGAGAAGGACCAACGATGGGCATACTGCCTGGAGCCCAAGAAAGTGAAAGGTGCCACACAACCTTTGGGGTGGCCCAGGGCCCTCTCCCCGCCCCTAGCTACTTTCCTGGGTATCAGCAGATCCAAATTACATGGGATCCTGGGCCAACCTATCTCCTTCTCTCCCAGAGAGAGAAGTACTAAGAGTGGGTAGTCTCACTTTGCAGGTGGGTAAACTAAGGCTTGGAAACTCAGGGAGCCAAGGTCAAAAGACAAGCAGGTTTGGGTAGGGACTTGGCCCCCATCTGTTTGACTCAGACTCCCTGCTCTTCCTTCCTCCGTGTCCATCTCTCAGACCACTGCAGCAAACACAATCCCTGCAAGAAGGGAGGAACCTGTGTGAACATGCCACATGGCCCACACTGCATCTGTGCAGATCCCTTTACTGGGAAGCACTGTCAGAGAGGTGAGGAGCCAGAGGAGGGCGCCCTGGGGAACAGGGGCAGGCCCACAGTCGAGGTCCTGTGGATTCCTGGAGAGTCGGCATGGTCCCAGGCTCTTCTGAAACTATCCTATGCTTTTATCCCCAGAGAAGTGCTTTGAGCCCCAGCTTCTCCAGTTCTTCCAAGAGAATGAAATATGGCATAGGCTTGAGCCGGCAGGTGTGGCCAAGTGCCAGTGCAAGGGCCCTAATGCCCAATGCAAGCCACTGGCCAGCCAGGGTGAGTAGATCGGTGGGGAGCTGGCCAGGGACCAGAGTGGAGGCTGAGGAAGAAAGGTTGGCAGGAGGCCAGGGGGTGTGCCAGTGGATACGGGAGCTAGCTCTGAGGGTCTTCGGGCCTACGGGGGACTCAGAGTGCTCCTCCTCCCAGTCTGCCGGGCCAACCCGTGTCTCAACGGGGGCAGCTGCCTAGAGGCGGAGGGCCACCGTCTGTGCCGTTGCCCCACTGGCTACGCGGGACGCCTATGCGACGTGGGTGAGTGAAGGTCCCTAGTAAGCAGAAGCCCCGCCCCGGCGCAGGAAGGACTTGCAGAGAGGGAGGAGCGGGAATGACGGAGTGGTGAGAGGGCGGCGGGGACACCCTAACATCCCCTAGCGGCAGGGAGTCTTCTCTCTCCCCAGACCTGCAGGCACGTTGCTACGACGACCGCGACCGCGGGCGCAGCTACCGCGGCCCGGCCCAGACCTCGCTGTCCGGCGCACCCTGTCAATCCTGGGCCTCCGAGGCCACCTACCGGAATGTGACTGCAGAGCAAATGCTGAACTGGGGACTGGGCGACCACGCCTTCTGCCGGTGCGCGGGGGACGAGGCTGGGCGTCCCCTTTCGCCCCGGGGCCCTCCAGGGCTTCTCACGCTACAACAGCGCCCCCACCCGCCTCGTGGCTACAGGAACCCGGACAACGACACCCGCCCATGGTGCTTCATTTGGAGAGGAGACCGACTGAGCTGGAATTATTGCCGCCTGGCACCCTGCCGGGTCGCGGCCCCTTCTCCGACCCAGAGCACCTCTGAGGACCAGCGCTTGCCCTTGCCTACAGTGCCCTATTGGCAGAAACCTCAGTCCACCACCCAGACCCCGCTTCAGCCCCCGACTTCAGGTAGTTGGGAAGGGTTAAGAATTCTAGCAGAGAGGGCAAAGGACGAGCTACGTCCCAGCCGATCGCGGGTCTCCCGGTGCTCATCCTGGGCTCCTCGCACAGGCTGGTGCTCGCCGCCAGAGGACCAGACGCCCGTGCCCAGCGCAGGCCCGGCGGGCTGTGGTCAGCGGTCCCGCAAATGGCTGTCCCCGCTGAGCCGCGTCGTCGGAGGCCTGGTGGCTCTCCCCGGGGCGCATCCCTACATCGCCGCGCTGTACTGGGGCCCCGAGTTCTGCGCCGGCAGCCTCATCGCCCCCTGCTGGGTGCTGACCGCGGCTCACTGCCTGCAGAACCGGCGAGTGCCGGCGGGCTCGACCCCCGCCCGGACTGCGTGCTCCTCTCTCCTCTGTGACCAGCTTCCGCGCGACCCCCGAGCCCGTGCCCTCCCTCCGCGTCCCCGCCCACCTTTCCCCTGTCTCCCTTTCAGAACTCCCCGGGAGGAAGCCGAAACGTGTTTGCGGGCTCAGAAAAGGGGGCTCCCGCAGGATGCCGGTGGCGCGTTCTGAGCGCGCTTCCTTTTCTCAACCCTGTCCGTAGACCCGCGCCGGAGGAACTGACAGTGGTGCTCGGCCAGGACCTCCATAACCAGAGCTGTGAGCAGTGCCAGACGCTGGCCGTGCGGACCTACCTCGTGCATGAGGCCTTCTCGCCGGTCACCTACCAGCATGACCTGGGTGCGTGGGAGCGCCCCCGCGGGGATCAGCGGAAAGGGTGGGCAGGACTCACATTCCCAGCGTCTCACGCTCCTCTCCGCCCGGGTTAGCTCTGGTGCGCTTGCAGGAGAGAGCAGACGGTTGCTGCGCGCACCTGTCGCCTTTCGTTCAGCCAGTGTGCCTGCCAAGTAGCGCCTCCCAACCTGCCAAATCCGAAGAGCTCTGCGAGGTGGCCGGCTGGGGGCACCAGTTCGAGGGTAAGCAGAACGGCTAGGGGCGGGAAGGAGGCCTCTGGCCACCGGGGTAGGCAAGAGAAGCCCACATGTTTGGTACTCCCGGGGGTGGGTGGGGCTGACCTCGTAGGTCGTGAGGATGTGCAAGGCCCTTGTCTCTGCAGCCTACTTCTTCAAGGGCGTGGGGTTCATTATTGGGGGAGTCCCCAAAACTCCTATGGCTAATCGGGAGAGCCGCACTTCCTCTTGATTCCCTCTGGGCACTAAGCTGCAAAGGCTACCAGGACCCCAGCCATGCTGAAGCAGCAGGTGGGCTGGACAGGGAGCAAGGTTTTGAGCCACAAGATGGGTAATGGGGTTGGGCCTCCAAAACAGTCCTGCTTCTGCCTAATCCATTCACATTACTGCTCTTCTCTGGTCTCAGTTTCCCTCTCTGTGGGATGATGTTAAGGGCAACACTCCCTCTTGGGCTTGGTGCGAGGCAAACAGGAGATTAGCGGGTTTGGAAGAGCCTGGTACAGCCAGGCCCATGGCCTGGGCGGCAAGCGGAGTCAGGAGGGGTGTGAGGAAGGCGCTGTCCCTTCGCAGGGGGCGACTATTCCAGCTTTCTGCAGGAGGCTCAGGTGCCACTCATCAATGCAGAGCGCTGCTCCGCCCCTGACATGCATGGAGCCGCCTTCATGTCAGGCATGCTCTGTGCCGGCTTCCTTGAGGGCGGCACCGACGCGTGCCAGGTGAGCCTTTGGGCCCCGCGTGGCACCCTCCCCCAGCGCAGTCAAGGGCAAATTCCAAGCCAAGGTTGCTGAGCTGCATGTCCCCAACCCAGGGTGACTCCGGAGGCCCTCTGGTGTGTGAGGGTGAGAACCCAGAGCGCCAGCTCATCCTGCGAGGCATAGTCAGCTGGGGCTCAGGTTGCGGCAACCGCTACAAGCCGGGCGTGTACACTGACGTGGCCAACTACCTAGCCTGGATCCAGGAGCACACTGCTTCGTGACCGCCCTGGGACTGGTATTTCCCTCCCAGGTGATCGTGGAGTGGCTGACGCAGGATCACAGATAGCAAGGATTGTGTCCCATTCCCCCCAGCACTGTCAGCCTGGTGCCAGGCATGGCATCGGCACCCAATAAACTGCTTTTGAAGTTGCTTGAAACATGCAGCTCTTCAGGGGTCCTGTGGGGGAAATTTCCAAGGCAGGGTGCTGGTGCTCCACTTCTCCACACCCTAGCAGAGGACAGAATCTATTGAGCTCTGATGCAAGATTTAAATTAACCTCCAGCTGATATTTACTAAGCCACACTGCCAAACCCAGTGCCAGGTGACTCCACAAGTAAGAAATGAAGATTTTAAGTTCATAGAACAGGAGTTCTCAACCTCAACTGGACACCAGAATCACCTTGGGGAACTGAAGCAAGCAGGTGGGCGGGGGACAGGGAGCAAGGTTTTGAGCCACAAGATGGGTAATGGGGTTGGGCCTCCAAAACAGTCCTGCTTCTGCCTAATCCATTCACATTACTGCTCTTCTCTGGTCTCAGTTTCCCTCTCTGTGGGATGATGTTAAGGGCAACACTCCCTCTTGGGCTTGGTGCGAGGCAAACAGGAGATTAGCGGGTTTGGAAGAGCCTGGTACAGCCAGGCCCATGGCCTGGGCGGCAAGCGGAGTCAGGAGGGGTGTGAGGAAGGCGCTGTCCCTTCGCAGGGGGCGACTATTCCAGCTTTCTGCAGGAGGCTCAGGTGCCACTCATCAATGCAGAGCGCTGCTCCGCCCCTGACATGCATGGAGCCGCCTTCATGTCAGGCATGCTCTGTGCCGGCTTCCTTGAGGGCGGCACCGACGCGTGCCAGGTGAGCCTTTGGGCCCCGCGTGGCACCCTCCCCCAGCGCAGTCAAGGGCAAATTCCAAGCCAAGGTTGCTGAGCTGCATGTCCCCAACCCAGGGTGACTCCGGAGGCCCTCTGGTGTGTGAGGGTGAGAACCCAGAGCGCCAGCTCATCCTGCGAGGCATAGTCAGCTGGGGCTCAGGTTGCGGCAACCGCTACAAGCCGGGCGTGTACACTGACGTGGCCAACTACCTAGCCTGGATCCAGGAGCACACTGCTTCGTGACCGCCCTGGGACTGGTATTTCCCTCCCAGGTGATCGTGGAGTGGCTGACGCAGGATCACAGATAGCAAGGATTGTGTCCCATTCCCCCCAGCACTGTCAGCCTGGTGCCAGGCATGGCATCGGCACCCAATAAACTGCTTTTGAAGTTGCTTGAAACATGCAGCTCTTCAGGGGTCCTGTGGGGAATTGCCAAGGCAGGGTGCTGGTGCTCCACTTCTCCACACCCTAGCAGAGGACAGAATCTATTGAGCTCTGATGCAAGATTTAAATTAACCTCCAGCTGATATTTACTAAGCCACACTGCCAAACCCAGTGCCAGGTGACTCCACAAGTAAGAAATGAAGATTTTAAGTTCATAGAACAGGAGTTCTCAACCTCAACTGGACACCAGAATCACCTTGGGGAACTTTTTGAGCCTATGCCCATCATCTGCCTCAGGTCAATTAAATCAGTATTTCTAGGGATGGGGATGGGTAGCCATTTGTCTTGCAGGTGATTCTATCTGCAGTGGAGGTTGAAAACCATGGTTAGAAACTTAACACTGGGGACTTCCCTGGCAGTCCAGAAGTTAAGACTCCATGCTTCTAGGTCAGGGGGCTCAGGTTCCATCCCTGGTTGGGGAACGAAGGTCCTACATACTTCTGCCAAAAGAGTTTAAAAAGGAAGTCAAAAGTCAAAGTCAAGTAGCTTCCAACTCTATGTGGCTGCACAGATGCACCGTGGAATTCTCCAGGCAAGAATACAGGAGTGGATAGTCCTTCTCCAGGGCATCTTCCCAACCCAAGCATCAAGCTGGGGTCTCCTGCGTTTCAGGCAGATTCTTTACCAGCTGAGCTACCAGGGAAGAAAAAAGAAGTACTTAACATTCAAATAGTCCTGTGGACTCTTAAGGCTTCTGGGTGGAAGACCTGAACCCCACCCCCACTTTCACTAGGGCCGTGGGTCTCCAAGTGTGGTTCCTGGACCAGCAGCAGCAGGAAACAACATGTGTCTTCTCTGGCTACATCCCACAGTACAGAATGACAGGAAGTCTGAGTTGGGGCCCAGCAATCTATTTAACAGCTTTCCAGGTGATTCTGATCCTCCTCCTGTTTGAGAACCACATTCTGAGGGCTGAGTGATTATCAGGTCTGAGAAGTCTGACACCTCTGCCAGACAGGGCACCTTTCTTTTTGTTCTTAAACTCACGTGTGCTGCGCTTGGTGGGCCATTTAAGTGTTTTCCTTGCTTCTGTTGTCACTGTTTCAACGTTACTTTGACTCGTGGGATTCCCTCCTTTGGCCTACTTTGGAACCTCATCAGGCATTAGGCGGCCCCGCCCCCACCCTATTCTCCAGCGTAGGCAGACCCTCTGTGACATCTCAACTCCGCCCCGCGAATACGTCATAGTGTCCCGGGCATTCTAGGCACGTGGTGCAGCGCGGCACAGCGGACACCACTCTAATGTGCGAGGCAAGGGACACCCTCTAAGCCGGAATGGGTGACTGGAAAGGCTACATCAGCGCCGTGCTTCGGGACCAGCGCATCGAGGACGTGGCCATCGTGGGCCACTCGGACAATCGCTGCGTGTGGGCCTCGCGGCCCGGGGGCCTGCTGGCAGCCATCTCACCACAGGAGGTGGGTGTGCTCATGGGGCCAGACCGGCACACCTTCCTGCAGGCGGGCCTCAGTGTGGCGGGCCGCCGCTGCTGCGTCATCCGAGACCACCTGCTGGCTGAAGGCGACGGGGTGCTGGACGCGCGCACCAAGGGCCTGGACGGCCGCGCCATCTGCGTGGGTCACACGCCGCGCGCGCTCCTTGTGCTCATGGGCCGGCGCGGCGTGCATGGAGGCGTTCTTAACAAGACGATGCACGAGCTGATCCATGGGCTGCGCTCTCAGGGCACCTAGCGAGACAGCCCGCTGGTCCAGAATAAAGTCTGACTTGGGCATGGCCGACTCAACAAGGATTGTGAGGCAGTGAGGGGCGTTGCAGGTGAGGGAGCACTGGATCCTCTGCAGAAGGGCTGTCTGGTGAGGTTGGTATTGAGTCCAGAGGCTTCCAGCCTCCTGAGCACTACAACTGGACCTCCCATGAGTGCCCTGCCTCTGGCCTAACTCCTGAGGCCAGAGCCTGAGGGCCTTGGTGCCTTCCCGAGGCTCTAGGAACACCCAAGCTGAGGGGGGAGGGGCCTTCTCAAACCCTCTAATGCAGACCTGAACATGTGAAGAGAAGTGACAGTCACTCTGTTGTGTCCTACTCTTTCCGAGCCCATGGACTGTACCCCACCAGGCTCTTCTGTCCATGGAGTCTTTCTTTTTTTTTTTTAAAGATTTATTTATTTATTTATTTTGGGCGGGGGTCAGGTTGGGGAGGGAGGGGGGCGGGCGGGCCACTTCTATTGGTCTTTCATTTCTCCATTTTCATCCGTCTTTGTTCTTTGGCTCCTGTGGGCCTCCCATCACGGTGGCGTCTGTCGTTGCAGAGCGCCGGCTCTGGGCGCATGCGCTCCAGAGCTCCGGCTCGGTGATTGGACACATCGGTCCAGCCACTCTGTGGCACGTGGGATCTTCCCAGGCCAGGGTTTGAACTGGCGCCCCTTGCACTGCAAGGCGGTGTCCTTACCCACTGGACCACCAGGGGAAGCCCTGTCCGTGGATTCTTTAGGCAAGAATACTGGAGTGGGTTGCCATTTCCTTCTCTGGGGGATCTTCCCAACCCAGGGATTGAACCCAGATCTCCCGTACTGCAGGCAGATTCTTTACCATTTCCCACAAAACTTCACAAGTCTGTGCAGGACAAACTGTAAAGGAAGTCCTGTCCCCACCCTCCCACCCCACTCCCTAAGCTGAGGCCAGTGTATTTCTCGCTCTCTCCACGCAGCAAGAACAGGACTAGCAAGGGCTGAGAGTGGGTAACGTGATAGGCTGGTAGCTTCGAGGGCACCGCTGGGCTTGCAGGCCCTTGCATCTTCCCACAACACTTCAGAGGGATGGAGATGGGGGTGGGGAGGCACCTGTTGCAGACTCACCATGAGATCCGGGACCCCAAAGTCTTCCTGCCCTTTTGGGATCCAAAGGCCCCAGAGATATCCCTGGGCTAAAGGAAGGCGTTTTGGCACCCCCACCCTTTGCCCCTCCCTCTGCGAACCTCAGCTTGGGGGGCCCTGTGGGAGAGGAGGAAGTGAAAACTTGGGTGGGCTTAAAGGAGGCCTGGTTTATTGCCCAAAGGTAGAGGATAAAGGTGGGAGGGGAAGAGCCTGGTTTCTGCCAGCTGTGCACGGGGGCTCAGGGCCTGGCCTCTCTGGCCCGTCTCCACCCTCCCTCTCCTTCCTCCAGTAGCCCTGAGCCCCCACAAGTCACTTGTTTTCTGGAGAACTGATTTTATCCCAGAGATGGGGAGGGAGGTGGATAGAGAGCAAGGTCAGCCTGCCAGAAATGGGGGGGAGAGGTGCACGGAGTCCCCCTTATATTTACTCTTAAGGTCGCCCTGGAGGGGGTTTCCAGAAAGTCTGAATTGTGGATTGGACTCCTTAGGCAGGGTCAGGAGGATTCCTGGAGAGAGAGCGCGTGCGATGGCTCCTCCAAGGCCCAGAAGGCTCTCTTTGGGAGAAGAGACAGTGCTGCTGAACCCCAAACCATGGTCTCCCCCAGATGGAGAGCAAGCAGATTTCCAAGTGCACAATGAGAGTTTCTTTTTTTTTTAATCAGGCAGTGTTAGGGAAGGCAGTTGTAGTGGTGATACAGAAACCTGGGTGAGGATGAGGAGGGTGGTGTCTTGGAGGAAGGAAGGTGGCTGGAAGGAGGTGAGAAATCAAGCAGTGACTCCAGCCCCCACGTCTGTGCACCAGCAAACAGCTGTAGGCCACATACTCAGCCACACCCATACTCCCACTCAGCCCGGGCGGAGTTGTGTGTACACAAGGACACAAGGGAAGGCCTCCAAACACATGGGAAGGATTCAGTCATACCCAGGTACCTTGCAGTTGGCCTGCAACCCCCACCAAGGTAGTTGGTATATGCGTGCAGGTTGAGTCAAGGCTCACCCCGACATGCCCAACTGTGCATGTGTTCTGAGTCCCCGTCACACAAGCCCAGACCTCCCAGGACCTGCACAAGCACAGGCGTGTGCCCAGACGCACTCCTCTGCCCTTCCACCCTGGGCATCAGGCACAGACCTCTCCTGGCTCCAGGCGGCAGCCTGGGCTGGAGCCTAGAGCCGGGTGGCGCTGTGGTGACTGGGTACCGCGAGGCGGGGGGAGGGTGTGGCAGGGGGCAGCTCCTCCAGGAAGACCCTGGCGGGCAGCTGGGGCGAGCGGGGCTCGGACCTGGCACAGCACAGGGTAGCACGGGTGATGAGGCGGTCCAGGGGCTGCAAGGAGTGCATCCAGCGGGGCAGGAAGTCCCACGTCTGCAGCCACTTGGGCAGGCGCCCAGGGCTGCGAGCCTGCAGTGTGCTGACGAGCACCACGAAGGCCAGCAGGGCCCCAAAGGGTGCGCCTACACCTACCATAGCCCGCCAGCCTGCCATGGAGATGCCAAACACCAGCGAGGGCAGCAGCAGGAAGCACAGGAGGAGGTAGAGGACAGCGAACCAGCGGTACTTGGAGGTGCGCTTGCCCAGCGCCTTGGCCATGCGGATGGGCAGGCGCGTGCAGGGCACGGGGTACCACAGCAGGATGCCAGAGATATTGAAGAAGAAGTGGCAGAGGGCAATCTGCAGGAGAGAGGGCAGAGGTGGGGTGGTGGGCAGAGGCCCCACTCCTGAGTCAGCATAGAGAACAGGGGACCCACTGACTCTGGGTAGCAGGAAAGTCAGCACTCAGGGGTCCCATGCCCCCAGGAAAATGCTGGAACACTTTGGGACCAGTGGGTAACTAACTGCTGCCCTGAACTCCCCGTATTTCCTCCACTGACCCCTCTCTGAGGAACGCCCCAGCAGATCCCATCTGGACCCAGGAGCTGAAAGATTCATACAGGTTTCTGGCCTCCTGAGTGGGCCACATCCTGGCTTATAAGTTATTCCTAGAACAACAACCCCTTTGCTGTCTGCCCCCCAGTCCTTGATCCCCCAGATGAAGCCAGGCCCCCGCTTACAGCACCTCTTCCTTAGAGTGTAAATCCCACTCACTCTTGTTCATTGATTGGTGTGTGTGTGTGTGTGTGTGCACGCTCACTCCGTTGTGTCTGGCTCTGTGTTCTCAGTAATGTCTTCCTCGTTAGCCGCTTAGGTCTTGAGGGCGGCCCCAGGTACACTTTGCCTGTATGGTTTCCATAGACTCTGGCATGCCAGAGTCTGGATGCCCCAAAGCAGGCGATCAAATCCCACTTGGTTCACGTTGTCCTGCACTGGGTCAGCCTTCAGGCACCAGCCCCAGCCTGGTCCTCCCTCTGGCAGGGCTGCTCTTCCTAACGCACCTGGAAAGCACTGGGCAGCTTCTCCCGGGGGCTGGCCAGAGCAGCCAGGATGGCCGTGGTGGTGGTGCCGATGTTGGAGCCCAGTGTGAGCGGGTAGGCGCGCTCAATGCTGATCACTCCGAGACCTGGGGGTAGAGGAGAGGACATGGGCCCCCCAGCTCCCTCCTGCAGCCCTTTCCCAGCCAGCCCCTCCCCACCTGGCCCTGCCTCCGTGTGGGAACTCACCGATGAGTGGGGTGATGGCTGAGGTGAACACAGAACTGCTCTGGACAACAAAGGTCATGCTGGCGCCTACTACCATGGCCAAGTAGCCGGTGGCCCAGGTGAAAGGGGAGGGAAAGTCTGTGAGGAAATGGGAAGCCGTCCAGTAAACTCAGTGGGAGGGATGGAGAGGAGGTGGGGACTTTTCTTGGGGAGAGGGTCTTAGGTGCCAGCTCCCAACAGGGACAGTGTCAGTCCCCTCCCTGCTTGACTGTGGCGACTTCTCCTGGTCCTCCTCGGCCTTGGATTAAAACCCTTCTCAGGGGCTTCCCTGGTGGTCCAGTGGCTAAGAGTCCGCCTTGCAGTGCAAGGGGCACCAGTTCGATCCCTGGCCTGGGAAGATCCCACATGCCACAGAGGCTGGGCAGGCGTGTCCAATTACGAGCCAGTGCTCTGGAATGCATGCACCCAGAGCTGGTGCTCTGCAACGAGAGAGGCCACTGCAATGGGAGGCCCACAAAGGCCAAAGAACAAAGATGGGTGAAAATAAATAAATAAAATTTTTAAAAAGAAAGAGAAAAAAATCCTTCTCAGGCTGCTTCCCTTATGCTTTTGTTCCCTTGCTCAAAGTGAGGCTTCAGTGAAAGTCAGGTGGGGTCACTGACCACACCCCTCAAGTGCCCGCACTGCCCATAGTACAACCTGCGGGGCTCTGACCTCTCGCTGACCTCTCCCTTACTCTGTCCACCTCACTCACTGAGCTCCTACCACAGCGCTTTCTGTGCACAAGCCTGCCAGTCAAGTCCTCCTGCAGAGCCTTTGCGTGTACCGTTCCCTCCACCCCAAAAGCTCTCCAGCCACATGTGACGGCTTTCTATTAGGTCCCTGCTCAAATGTCACCTGTGCACGAAACCATTGACCGCCCATCGAAAGCAACCTCTTCCACACTCTTTGCTGGTTTTGCTTTCTCCTCAGCAGTTACTGCTCTATCTGAAGTTATCCTCCCTTGATCATTTTTTTATTGCTCGTCTCCCCCTCCGCACTGGGTCTCCCTGAGAGCAGGAGCCATGTCTGCGTGGCTCGCTTCTGTATCCCTGACACTACTATCTGCTTCCACATGGTAGGGCTTACTACCCATTTGCTAGTTGAATCAAGCAATGGCCTCTGAGAATCTCTTTGGAGCTACCTGCTAGAATG
This sequence comes from Tragulus kanchil, assembly GCA_022376925.1. Lineage (NCBI taxonomy): Eukaryota > Metazoa > Chordata > Mammalia > Artiodactyla > Tragulidae > Tragulus > Tragulus kanchil. Next base: position 71,107,025 of record JAIOJX010000029.1, on the reverse strand, counting down.
GAAATAGCCACAGATTCTCCAGCTTGTCAGCACCTCAGGGGCCTCAAACATCCCCCAGTCCAACCTCTTCTTTGTTCGCATGGGGAAATGGAGGTTCAGAGATGGCAGGGCTTTGCCCACATCACACAAGAAGCCAGTGGCAGAATTAGCAAGATCCAGAAGGGCCCAGCCTGGGGCCTGCCCACCCACTGCTTGGGACTCACCGGTGTTGATAACCTTCTTGGCCCCCCCCAAAGGGGCTTCCCTGGTGGTCCAGTGGCTAAGAGTCCGCCTTGCAGTGCAAGGGGCACCAGTTCGATCCCTGGCCTGGGAAGATCCCACATGCCACAGAGGCTGGGCAGGCGTGTCCAATTACGAGCCAGTGCTCTGGAATGCATGCACCCAGAGCTGGTGCTCTGCAACGAGAGAGGCCACTGCAATGGGAGGCCCACAAAGGCCAAAGAACAAAGATGGGTGAAAATAAATAAATAAAATTTTTAAAAAGAAAGAGAAAAAAATCCTTCTCAGGCTGCTTCCCTTATGCTTTTGTTCCCTTGCTCAAAGTGAGGCTTCAGTGAAAGTCAGGTGGGGTCACTGACCACACCCCTCAAGTGCCCGCACTGCCCATAGTACAACCTGCGGGGCTCTGACCTCTCGCTGACCTCTCCCTTACTCTGTCCACCTCACTCACTGAGCTCCTACCACAGCGCTTTCTGTGCACAAGCCTGCCAGTCAAGTCCTCCTGCAGAGCCTTTGCGTGTACCGTTCCCTCCACCCCAAAAGCTCTCCAGCCACATGTGACGGCTTTCTATTAGGTCCCTGCTCAAATGTCACCTGTGCACGGAAACCATTGACCGCCCATCGAAAGCAACCTCTTCCACACTCTTTGCTGGTTTTGCTTTCTCCTCAGCAGTTACTGCTCTATCTGAAGTTATCCTCCCTTGATCATTTTTTTATTGCTCGTCTCCCCCTCCGCACTGGGTCTCCCTGAGAGCAGGAGCCATGTCTGCGTGGCTCGCTTCTGTATCCCTGACACTACTATCTGCTTCCACATGGTAGGGCTTACTACCCATTTGCTAGTTGAATCAAGCAATGGCCTCTGAGAATCTCTTTGGAGCTACCTGCTAGAATGGAAATAGCCACAGATTCTCCAGCTTGTCAGCACCTCAGGGGCCTCAAACATCCCCCAGTCCAACCTCTTCTTTGTTCGCATGGGGAAATGGAGGTTCAGAGATGGCAGGGCTTTGCCCACATCACACAAGAAGCCAGTGGCAGAATTAGCAAGATCCAGAAGGGCCCAGCCTGGGGCCTGCCCACCCACTGCTTGGGACTCACCGGTGTTGATAACCTTCTGAATGACCTTGGCCACCTGGCCCTTGAGCAGAGAGTTGAGCATCCTGACGAGGAGGATGAGGCAGGTGCACAGGAGCACCAGGGAGCCGGCCAGCAGGATCAGCCCCACGGCCAGGTCAGGCAGCCCTGTGTCCACGAAGATGTGGTGGCCTGTGGGGTGGTGTGGCATCAGGCCACTGAGAGCTGGCCCCCTCAATCCGGCTCCCAGCCCCCAACCCTTGCCATCCTCTAGGGCTCAGAGCCAAAGGCCCTGCCTCATGTTCCTTCCACCTCTACAGGAGGGTCTGACCCATGCCCGGAAGTTAGGCTGGCTGACAGCTGTCCTCCTGGTTGAAAACAGTGGTGGCCAGGTGGGAGGCAGCCATGCCTCTGCAGGGCTCTGGCCCGCCGGGCTGGACATCTCCCATCCTGCAGGCACTCACATTTCTCCGTGGTGGCATTTCTGAGCATCCGGCTGGTGTTGCCCTCTGCCCTGGGCATAGGGGTGGGTACCTAGATTAAGAGGAGAGTGACTTAGCAGATTTAGGAAAATGTAGCCTGAGACTGGGGCTAAAATGAGAGAGATGGGGATGAAGAGGGTACAGGAGGGCCTCTTGACGACGTGCCTGTGGGTGCTCTGCTGTTCCCTCTAGTGATGGAAGGGGGTGAAAGCACCTGCCACCAGAGAACCTGGCTGTAGCTGGCCCTCAGAATATTCTGCCCTATCAACTCACTGATCTGGCTCTCACTGGAGCCCATCAGGGCCTCCTAAGCAGATCATGTCTTGTCCACATTCTCCCACCTCCCCTTGGCATTGCATGTGCTGACCACAGTCCAATTCCTCTGAAAACACTTCCTTTCCCATCTTCTGTTATCAGTCCCTGCTTCGGTGACCCCTCTTCCTGGGGTCCTTACCCCATCCTCTCCCCTCAGGCACCTAGCTTTGATCAGCATGGGGAATTTATGGAGGTCCTCAGAGATGGCCAAACCCCCCCCGGCTTTGGGCCCACATCACACAAGAAGCCAGTGGCAGAATTAGCAAGATCCAGAAGGGCCCAGCCTGGGGCCTGCCCACCCACTGCTTGGGACTCACCGGTGTTGATAACCTTCTGAATGACCTTGGCCACCTGGCCCTTGAGCAGAGAGTTGAGCATCCTGACGAGGAGGATGAGGCAGGTGCACAGGAGCACCAGGGAGCCGGCCAGCAGGATCAGCCCCACGGCCAGGTCAGGCAGCCCTGTGTCCACGAAGATGTGGTGGCCTGTGGGGTGGTGTGGCATCAGGCCACTGAGAGCTGGCCCCCTCAATCCGGCTCCCAGCCCCCAACCCTTGCCATCCTCTAGGGCTCAGAGCCAAAGGCCCTGCCTCATGTTCCTTCCACCTCTACAGGAGGGTCTGACCCATGCCCGGAAGTTAGGCTGGCTGACAGCTGTCCTCCTGGTTGAAAACAGTGGTGGCCAGGTGGGAGGCAGCCATGCCTCTGCAGGGCTCTGGCCCGCCGGGCTGGACATCTCCCATCCTGCAGGCACTCACATTTCTCCGTGGTGGCATTTCTGAGCATCCGGCTGGTGTTGCCCTCTGCCCTGGGCATAGGGGTGGGTACCTAGATTAAGAGGAGAGTGACTTAGCAGATTTAGGAAAATGTAGCCTGAGACTGGGGCTAAAATGAGAGAGATGGGGATGAAGAGGGTACAGGAGGGCCTCTTGACGACGTGCCTGTGGGTGCTCTGCTGTTCCCTCTAGTGATGGAAGGGGGTGAAAGCACCTGCCACCAGAGAACCTGGCTGTAGCTGGCCCTCAGAATATTCTGCCCTATCAACTCACTGATCTGGCTCTCACTGGAGCCCATCAGGGCCTCCTAAGCAGATCATGTCTTGTCCACATTCTCCCACCTCCCCTTGGCATTGCATGTGCTGACCACAGTCCAATTCCTCTGAAAACACTTCCTTTCCCATCTTCTGTTATCAGTCCCTGCTTCGGTGACCCCTCTTCCTGGGGTCCTTACCCCATCCTCTCCCCTCAGGCACCTAGCCCAAGTTCTGTTTGCCTCAATTTCTTGTCCAGAGAGGGTGGAGCAGAGGGCCCAGGCCCCACATTTCTTCCCTCCTCACCACTGTCGGTGAAGAGCGTCCTTGGGACAGTTGCCGTAACTCAGAGGGCCCCTAGCCAGGCAGGTAGTCTAGATGAGGGGGCTCGGACTGTGCGTGGAGGTGGTGGGAAGCATGCTGGGCCTCAAGGGGCCGCAACCACCCAGCTCCAGGCCTCCGTCACTATCAGGGATGCAGCCCAGCTCAGCCAAACAGCCTGATTCTACGAAAGAAACCACAACCCTGAAGATTTAGATAAAATCTCCCAATCTGTAAATGCTGGCAGTTGTTTAAAGCTGTACTTCACAATTCTATGAAGGCCAGTCTGGCCTGGGGACCACTCACTTGTAGTCTTCTTGAGTCAAGGACTTTTTTTTTCTTAGGACAGCTTGTGGGATCTTAGTTCCCTGACCAGGGGTCGAACCTGGGTCCTTGGCAGTGAACGTGTGGAGTCCTAACCAAGGAATTCCCCAAAGAGTTATTCTTTTTAAAATGCAACATGAGTGGGACCTAATGAAACTTAAAAGCTTTTGTACAGCAAAAGAAATTAAAAAAAAGCTGAACAGACACCCCACAGAGTAGGAGAAAATCATAGCAAATGAAATAACAGGCAAAAAATTAATCTCCAAAATCTACAAGCAACTCAGACAACTCAGCACAGGAAAAACGAACAACCCAATCAAACAATGGGAAAAAGATCTACAGAGACGCCTCTCCAAAGAAGACATACAGATGGCCCAAAAGCACATGAAACAATGCTCAACCTCGCTTATTACTAGAGAAATGCAAATTAAAACTACAGTGAGATATCACCTCACACCCGTCAGAATGGCCATCATCAATAAATCGACAGACAATAAATGCTGGAGAGGGTGCGGAGAAAAGGGAACACTCCTGCATTGCTGGTGAGAATGTAAATTGATACAGCCTCTATGGAAGACAGTATGGAGATTCCTTAGAAAACTAAAAATAGAAGCATCCTATGACCCAGTAATCCCACTATTAGGCTTATATCCTGAGGAAATCAAAACTGAAAGAAGCACCTGTACCCCAATGTTCATTGCAGCTCTCTATACAATAGCTAGAACATGGAAACAACCTAGATGTTCATCAACAAATGAATGGATAAAAAAGCTCTGGTACATATATACAATGGAATAGCCAGAACATGGAAGCAACCTAGATGTCCATTGACGAATGAATGGATACAGAAGCTCTGGTACATATATACGATGGAATACTACTCAGCTGTTAAAAGAAATGCAGAAGACTCAGTTCTGATGAGGTGGCTGGAGCTAGAACTTATCCTAAAAAGTGAAGTAAGTCAAAAAGAGAAAGGCAAGTACAGTATACTAACACATACATATGAAATCTAGCGGGATGATCTTGATAACACACGCAGTGAACTCATGGAAAAACAGACAGAGAATAGACATATGGACATTGTGGGGAAGAAACAGGGAGGAGGAGGCATGGAGGGAGTAACATGGAAACCTATACTGTCATGTGTGGAAAAGATAGCTATTGTCACCGTGCTAAGGGAATAGGAGTGCTCACAATGGCTTGGGGCAATGGTCCGGAGGGTGGGGAGGGGGCTTGGGAGGTGGTGGGGGGGACCAGGGATGTGCATATGACTGATCTGGGAAAAAACGAACCTTTTAAAAAAAAATGCAATGTGAGGGGGTTCCCTGGGTGGTCCAGTGGGTGGGGAGTCCGCCTTGCGGTGCAGGGGGCACTGGTTTGATTCCTGGCCAGGGGGAATCCCATGTGCTGCGGAGTGGCTGGACCGGTGTGTCCAATTGCAAGTCAGTGCTCTGGAGCACATGTGCCCAGGGCTAGTGCTCTGCAGCAGGAGAGGCCACAGCAGAGGGAGGCCCACACAGGCTGAAGAGTAAAGATGGATGAAGATGGGGGGTGGTCCAGGGATATGCATATGAATGATCTGCGAACATACATGTTGGTGAACAACAAAACTCTGTAAAATCTTTAAAATAAAGAATAAAAAAAAAGATGGATGAAGATAAATAAACAGAGAATCAATTAAAAAAAAAAAGAGGCCAAAATTTAAAAAATGCAATGTGAGAGCCTTACTTTTCCCCCAGGGGGCTATCACTGAGAGGAGAAAGTGGGCCGGGCTTGACTGGGGAAAAGCCATGTCACAATGGAGGACTTGCCTCCCAGAGAGGGGCAGTCACTCCTCAGGCCCTAAGCAAAATGCAAGAACCACAAGTCTGTCCTCTCTGCCTCCTCTGGGAGCTGATGTAGATCCGACTCCCATTGCCCCCTGGGGCGTCCACAGTTCACAGCCCTCTGACCTCCCTGGGTGCTGAGGGGAGGGGCTCAAGTGGAGTATGAACTGGCATTTGGATTTACAGATCCTTTATGTTGTATGCTAAATTGGGTTGTTTATTTTTTTTTAGTGTATGTTAGAGATGGGCTTCCCAGATGGTAGAGAATCTGCCTTCAATGTAGGAGACCTGGGTTAGATTCCTGGGTAGGGGAAAACCCCGGGAGAAGGAACTGGCTACCCCCACTCCAGTATTCTTGCCTGGAGAATCCCCATGGACAGAGGAGCCTGGTGGACTTGAGTCCATGGGCTTGCAAAGAGTTGGACATGACTGAGGGACTAGCATACAAGAAATACTAAGAACTATTTGCATGTACTCCCTTGAGTAGGGCAGAGAGCTCATCTGTGTATCCATACTAGGGCCGTGGGGCACCCTTAAGCCTTGGGCAACATTGCAGGCTGAGAACCGAGGGAAATGGGCTTGATAGGAAAAGCCCAGCTGGGAAATTTGTAACTGGGAGAGAGATGGCCGTGTGCTGTCCAGCAGGTTTGAGTTCAATTCTGCTTTTTATCCCAACTACCTTGCATAGGTCATGCTGCCTCACTGAGTCTGTTTTCTCTAAAGCAAGGTAAGAAAAGAACTGTTTCAAAGGCGGTGTGTGTGTGTGTGTGTGAGTTAGTCACTCATTTGTGTCTGACTCTCTGCGACCCCATGCACTGTAGCCTACCAGGCTCTTCTGGCCATGGAATTCTTCAGGCAAGAATACTGTAATGGGTTGCTATTCCGTTCTCCAGAGGATCTTCCCAATCCAGGGATCAAACCCCGGTCTCTTGCATTGCTGGCAGATTCCTTATTGTCTGAGCGAGCAGGGAAGCCTCATTGCAAAGATTACAGGAGGAAATATGTGTGTGGCGCTCACCATAGGGCTTAGATCATGACAAGCCTTCCATAAATTGTGCCTCCAGATAAGGATCAGACATGCCCTCTCTCAGCCCGTGTAGGTCACGTGGCATGCAGTAAGCCTGACTGCCTCGGTCGGGATCCACGGCTCCAGCGACAACCCTGACGATCCTGGTTCTGTTGAGGAGGAGCCGGGTGGACCATCCTGCCCTGCGCTGGGCCTACGGGGCTCTTGGGGGAGGGACCCCAGAGACTTGGGGAGGTTCGTCTCACTCAGGGCTGACTGTTGGGACAGGACACGGCTGGGCGCCGGAACTTCTGAGTTTTGGAAACTTGACCTTCCTGCCTGGGTGAGTTCTCAGGGGCAGTTCAGAGACCCTGAATTTTAAGAGTGTAGAGGTAGAAAGGGGCAGAGAGGCCCTGGTGGAATCTTCTGAGTCCAAAAAATGGCTACCCACTCCAGTATTCTTGCCTGGAGAATCCCCATGGACAGAGGAGCCTGGTGGACTTGAGTCCATGGGCTTGCAAAGAGTTGGACATGACTGAGGGACTAGCATACAAGAAATACTAAGAACTATTTGCATGTACTCCCTTGAGTAGGGCAGAGAGCTCATCTGTGTATCCATACTAGGGCCGTGGGGCACCCTTAAGCCTTGGGCAACATTGCAGGCTGAGAACCGAGGGAAATGGGCTTGATAGGAAAAGCCCAGCTGGGAAATTTGTAACTGGGAGAGAGATGGCCGTGTGCTGTCCAGCAGGTTTGAGTTCAATTCTGCTTTTTATCCCAACTACCTTGCATAGGTCATGCTGCCTCACTGAGTCTGTTTTCTCTAAAGCAAGGTAAGAAAAGAACTGTTTCAAAGGCGGTGTGTGTGTGTGTGTGTGTGAGTTAGTCACTCATTTGTGTCTGACTCTCTGCGACCCCATGCACTGTAGCCTACCAGGCTCTTCTGGCCATGGAATTCTTCAGGCAAGAATACTGTAATGGGTTGCTATTCCGTTCTCCAGAGGATCTTCCCAATCCAGGGATCAAACCCCGGTCTCTTGCATTGCTGGCAGATTCCTTATTGTCTGAGCGAGCAGGGAAGCCTCATTGCAAAGATTACAGGAGGAAATATGTGTGTGGCGCTCACCATAGGGCTTAGATCATGACAAGCCTTCCATAAATTGTGCCTCCAGATAAGGATCAGACATGCCCTCTCTCAGCCCGTGTAGGTCACGTGGCATGCAGTAAGCCTGACTGCCTCGGTCGGGATCCACGGCTCCAGCGACAACCCTGACGATCCTGGTTCTGTTGAGGAGGAGCCGGGTGGACCATCCTGCCCTGCGCTGGGCCTACGGGGCTCTTGGGGGAGGGACCCCAGAGACTTGGGGAGGTTCGTCTCACTCAGGGCTGACTGTTGGGACAGGACACGGCTGGGCGCCGGAACTTCTGAGTTTTGGAAACTTGACCTTCCTGCCTGGGTGAGTTCTCAGGGGCAGTTCAGAGACCCTGAATTTTAAGAGTGTAGAGGTAGAAAGGGGCAGAGAGGAAGTCAGCTGTGTGGCCAGGCTGGGGAGGCAGAAATGGAAGGATAGGAACAGGCCCTGGGGCTTCCCTGCCCAGGAGAGGGAGCAGGTGGGAGCTCCTGCCTAGATAAAGAGCTGGCTGGCCCAGGGTCTGGGAAAGATCTCCAGGATGTGCCCATCCCTCCCAGGCTGGGGTAAGTGGGGGTGGAGGAATGGGAGGGACAGGTGGAGGGGGTGCCTCAGCCCTGGGCTCCCCTCCCAGTGAGCACTCCCTGCTGTGTTACCCTGGACCAAACACATAACCTCTCTGAGCTTCGGTTTCCTTGTCTGCAACATGAGGTCCATAATGCAGCCCACTACTCTCCAGGGGCTAGTTGTGAGGAATCCGGGAAAAGACTTAGGAATTTTATGTGCCTGAAGAGACAACCCAAACTAAGGAGACCTTTGGGAACTGAAGGAGATGACTAAGCTCACAGAGGAATGTGGGCTGTAAGAATCATCCCCGCTCCCCGCCAACCCTCCATCCTCCCGGTTGGGGAGGGAGGGAATCACGCAGTCTGTGGGCCTGTACTGTAGTCTCCCTCAGGGAGAAGGGGTGCTCTAGCGTCTTTGTTTTTCTGGAAGCCTACGTACTGTGCTAGTGGCGCCATCTGGTGGCGGAGAGGAGAATTCATTCTCACAGCCACGCCTACCACGCCTTGAGGGTCTCCGGTGGCTGTGGTCACCGGGTGGCATTCGCGCCTGATAGAGTGGGAAGTGGACACATATGGTGGGATGTACATCTGGAAGAGACGTGGAAATGGAGGATCAGGAGTGTGGCTCTGGATTCCACCAGGATTCTACCTCAGTCACGTAGACTTGGACAAACCTGCCTGAGCCTGTTTAAGATGGGGCTGTGAGGGACCTCCCTGGTGGTCAGGTGGTTAAGAATCCACCTGCCAAGGCAAGGGACACAGGCTGGATCCCTGGCCCTAGAATTAAGATCCCACATGCCGCGAAACAACTAAGCCTGTGCACCACAACTACCGAGCCCTCGAGTAGCCCACCGCGACGGAAGCCCACACGCCTGGAGCCCCTGCTCTGCAACAAAGGCACCACAAAGAGAAGCCCACACACCTCGGTCAGACGGTAGCCCCAACTCGCAGCAACTAGAGAAAGCCTGCATGCAGCAACAAAGACCTAGCGCAGCCCAAAATAAATATTTAAAACTGGGGTTGTGATCATTCCTGCCTCCCAGGGTGCAAGCCCTCAAAAGAAGCGTGTTTAAACCAGGCATGAAGGGTTGACAAACCACAGTGTGACCACACAGGAAGGTAACTCCCAGGGCAGCTTCAGAACCCCAGAGCATCAAGAATTGTTGGAGGGCTTCCCTGGTGGTCCAGTGGGTAAACACACCGGCTTGCAGTGCAAGGGGTGCCGGTTAGATCCCTGGCCTGGGAGGACCCCACATGCCACGGAGCAGCTGTACCAATGTGTCCAACTACCGATCCAGCCAGAGCTCCAGAGCGCATGTGCCCAGAGCCGGTGCTCTGCGGCGACAGAGGCCACTGCGATGAGGGCCCACACAGACCAAAAGAACAAAGATAAAAATAAATGAAAGACCAATAGCGGCCCTGCCCCCCCAAAAAAGAAGGAGCCACAGGGAGACTCGGTGGCCAAAGGGAAAACATGCAGGAGGAGCTGCCAGGGCACGGGACTAAGTGAGCCACTTTCCTGAGGGGACTGTCCCAGAGAGAGGGCCAGAACAGGGAGCGCACCTCGCACCCCCAGGTACTCTCCAAGCCAAGGAAATCCGATCTGGACCCTGCTGTCAAGGAAAGATTTCCCCAGGAGAGCTGGGATGAGAAACCGGTGCACAGGCAAGTGGTAGTGGGAGCCGTAGAGGGATGTGTGAAGGTCGCCCTGGCCCAGGGAACTGGGCAGCTCGCTTATGGCCGCTGGGCCTCGTGTTTCAGGTGGACTTATGCCTGCCTCGCCAGCATCGCTGAGAGTTCCACTGGGTGAGGGCCCCATTTGCTGGTGCGTCCTTCAAAGGGAGATTGGCCGAATGCAGCTGCAGGTAGGAAGCGAGGATTTTAGGCCCTTCCACAGCTTGTTTTTCTTTTCATGAAGATCAAAGAGTATGGCTTTGGTCTTTCAGGTTCTGCTGTGAAGCAGAGGGGACTTTGGGGGTTCAGAGAGCTCGGAGAATGCCCAGAGTGCTCCTGAGAAGCGGAGACATGTTAGAGGGGTAATACAGCCAGCATGGGGCTTCCCAGGTGGTACAGTGGTAAAGAACCCACCTGCCAGTGCCAGAGACATAGAGATGCAGATTCAATCCCTGGGTTGGGAAGATCCCCCGGAGGAGGGCATGGCGACCCACTCCAGGATTCTTGCCCAGAGAATCCCATGGACAGAGGAGCCTGGTGGGCCACAGTCCACAGGGTCACAAAGAGTCAGACACGACTGAAGTGACTTAGCACGCACACAAAGCCGGCGTGAAAGCTGTCTGCCTGGGCTTTTTGATGTCGAACTGCCTTGAACCCTCAGCACTGAGCTGGAGCTGCATGCCACTCAGATGCCGGGGAAGCTCGCGGGCCAGTTGAAAGAATGCTCTCTGTTCACACTGGGTACAGTTGAGAACATCAAGTAGGGAGTGAGAAGACCATGCTGGGTTTCCCGTTTCCTCGTAGTTGCTTTTAAATGCTGTTACTTCTTGTAAGTCATCATCCAGAGGAAGCAAATACTGTGAATTATGGTTTTGATGAAGCATTTTCCTTTTTATGGCTGAATGAGAAGGTGTGCTAATTGCCTGCTTCCTTGTTAGTCTGGCGTAATGGCTGTTCAATAAGCACCCAATGGATTCAGACGGAGCCTCATCCCAGGTGTGTGAAGCCAGGAGACAGCAGGAAGAACGCAGCAGGGCAAGGACACACGGACCTGGGCCAGCCTCCAGAGTCAGGAGCCTGGTATGAGTCACTGTACGAGCCGCTGCTGTGAAGCCTTTGTGGCTCGCCTGTCCTGCTCCTGGCCAAGTTCCTGTTGGTCCTGTATTCCCAGGCAGCTCTGTAGAACTTTCTCCCTGCCCTCCTCCCCATGTTACCTGGATCCCCAAATGCAGCAGAGCTGAGGCACTAAGCAACCCCTCCTGGGTCCCACTGGGGAGAGACAGCCGTTGCTCAGGGCCCTAAAATGGTACAACAAACTCCAAAGAGTTTCCTACCCTCTTGGAGCCTATTTCTCTACCTGTGACACCACAGGGCTGAGGCAGACCAGTGGTGCTTCAGCTGGAGGGCTCGTGGGCATGTAGGCTGCTGGGCTCTGTCTCATTTTTTTTCTGATATAGTGGGAAGGTACCAGATACTTTGTATCTCGAATGGGTTCCCAGGTGGTACCACGTGCTGTTGGCCCACACTTTGAGAACTGATCTCTGGGCGAATTTGATGACATGCTCACTCTCATGGATGGGCAATGCCTGCCTGAAGCCACCATGAGGCTGGGAGGGTGGGGCAACACCGGCTCTAGGCACGGTATCACAGCAAACGGGCCCCATATGGGTCTTCTCGCGCTAAAGCACCAGCAAGGTCTACATGGAGCTTTTAAACAGACGATGACCTCACAGTCAGCCGTCTGAAGAGGAGTCTTCTCACAGAGGCCAGACCCGGGACTCACCTCCACAGGGTCTGAGTGGCACCAGGTCCGGATGAGACTGCGATTTCTCAGGGACTCGTCCCCCGTGGCAATGCTGGTAATCACAGACTTATCCAGCTGTGGGCAGGATGCGGGCGCTGCAAGTGAGGGTGGGGCCTACAGTCCCCCAGGCCCCACCCCACACCAGCCCTGCCTCTACCTGGATGATGAGCTTCGTGAAGGGCTCCGTGATGATCTTGAGCAGGTCAGGGGCCTCGCGCCCACCACGGATGTTGAAGGAGGCCACCACAAGTCGAGTGACGTGGTGCAGGTACCCGGTGGCAGCCTCCAGGGGCAGCAGGACCAGGACAGACAGCCAGTTAAAGCAGTCGTGCACCGTGGCTCCTGCGAAGGCCCTGGGCAGCGAGGTCGCGCAGCAGTTCAGGCTGGAGCCAGGAGGCACTCAGCCTCGGGGCTCCTGGGGTCTGTGGCCACCCTCCCCCAACAAGGATAGGCCCCTCATGGCTCCCTGCTCACCGCCGGAAGTCAGCCCTGTCCCCTGCCTGCATCAGGGCCACGATGGTGTTGGTGACGGAGGTGCCGATGTTGGAGCCCATGATGATGGGGATGGCAGACCTCACCTCCAGCACTGGAAGAAGGCGGCAGGACCTGGGAGAGGGGCCACCCGGCTCCTGCCCCACGGCCCCTCCTGTCAGAGCTGTTGCCCACACCCCTGGCCCAGCAGGTGCTCCTGTCACACTGCTGATTCTGCTTAGCCTCAGCATCACGGGTATGTGGGGCACATGCTGCGTGTTCACACATGTGCATGCATGTACATGGACCTTCGCGTAGGCATAATGCCCCTGCACACACATGAACACGTGTGTGCCTGCGTGTCCAGGACACAGGTCCACTGTGCAAATGTGTCTCTGTGCTTGTGTGTTCACTTGGGGACACCAGTTTCACGTGTCATCTTGGTGGGTACCCAGGGATTCAATGCAACGCTAATCTGGACGTTGATGTGGTTGGCCTCAACCATCAATTGACCTTAAGAAAACGAGATTAACTTCAATCATCTGGGTGGGCCTCATCCAGTAAGAGTAAAGGCCCCAAGAGCAGAACTAAGGCTTTTTTGGGGAAGAAGAAATTCCACCTGCACCCTGCAGGGTCAGCTTCCGTCCTTCCCCACGGCCTGCCCGCCTGCCTCACCATCACGATAGCCAATCCCTTGTGATGAATCGTACATGTCTGCCTATCTCCTGCAGGCCCTGTTTCTCTGACGGCTCTGGTTCTGTGCCCTGACTGACGGAACGAGAGACCGTGTAGCAACAGGAGGTGATTCTTCCTGGCCTCCGCTCCCCACGCACCACCCGTCCTCACTCCTGGGCACCCCTCCTGGCTGAGACACTCTGGAGCATTGAGAGGGAGACGCCAGAGGTGCCCATGACCCTCGGCCCCTGTCTCCTGCTCTTCCCACCCCAGCCCAGGTCCAGCGTCCAACCCCTCCCCTCTCCCTGACCCCGGGGGGCTGACTCACAGCCAGAGGAGACCATGCTGACCACAATGGACGTGGAGGTGCTAGAGCTCTGCACCAGCACGGTCACTAGGATGCCCACCACCAGCCCCGCCACTGGGTTGGAGAGGATGGCGTTGTCCTTGAAGATGTCACCAGCCACCTTCCCTAGGGAGCACAAGCCAGGGTTGTCCGAGATCCTTTGGCCCTTTCCCCGATCCCCTCCCCTCCGCCCTACCTCCAGCCAGCTGGAAGGCCGAGCTGAGCACGTCCAGGGAGCAGACGAAGAGGTAGAGGAAGGAGAGCATCAGGGGCACCTTGGACAATGTTATGCCAGCCCGGCGCAGCTTCTGGGCCAGCCCAGGCCCTGGAGATGGGCAGGCATGAGCAAAGGGGCTAGCGGACTCTGTAATGTCTGCCGGTGCCCCACCACCCCAGCCCAGGCCCACCTGGCTTCCCATCCTCCAGGGCCAGCTTGGCAGGCAGCAGATCAGGGTGCTCCAGAACCTCCCCGTAGGAGCAGCCGTGCTCAGCGAGGGCCATGGGGCCCATGCTGGGGAAGGCATAGGCCGAGGTCCCTGGAATCCTGTGCAAGACTGAGGAACAAAGCTGGTCAAGAGTTCCCAGAGGGGCTTCCCTTGGTGGTCCAGTGGGTAAGGACACCGCCTTGCAGTGCAAGGGGCGCCGGTTCGATCCCTGGCCTGGGAAGATCCCACGTGCCGCGGAGCGGCTGGACCGATGTGTCCAATCACCGAGCCGGAGCTCTGGAGCGCATGCGTCCAGAGCCGGCGCTCTGCAGCGACAGACGCCACTGCGATGGGAGGCCCATAGGAGCCAAAGAACAAAGACAGATGAAAATGGAGAAATGAAAGACCAAGAGAAGTGGCCCGCCCGCTCCCCTCCCTCCCCAACCCGACCCCCACCCAAAAATAAATAAATAAATAAATCTTTAAATAAAAAAAGAGTTCCCAGAGGCCCACGTCCCAGGGAGGGCTGGCAGCCTCCCCCAGGACGGGGATGTCTGTCACTGAGGGCAAGCAGGGTCCAGGGGTAGGAGCAGCACTCACCCTGCGGGCTGGGCACGTAGGCAAAGGCTGCTCCACATACCATGTGCCCTCCACGGACAGGGAGTGGGGAGACAGCCCGGCCCCCCAGCCTCTCGCCGTAAGCCAGCATCTTGGGTGCACGCTGTGGGCCTGCACATCAGGGGCATGGCAACCCTGAGTGTTCAGTTGACAATTACTGTGTCTGAGAAATGGACACACACACACACTCACCCTTGACATCCACACCCATCCATTCATGTGCACAAACACCCATGGTGTGTGATCCCACACACAAACCCAGTGAAGCACCCCCTCCACCCTCCAACACACCCAGAGACGCACACAGGTTTGGGTGTCCGTTCATGCATTCAGCAGGTACTTCTTGAGCATCTACTCAATCTAAGGCACTAAGCTTAATGCCGGAGTACAGCTGGCTAAGTACAGGTGCAGCTCCTGCCCCCAAGGAAGCTCACATTTGAGATAGAGGAAATGAGCTAATCCCTCAAATGGATGGAACTTGGCATTCTAACGACAGGAACAAGCATTCTAACGACAGACGTGGGTGCCACCAGAGCGCCCCTGGGCACCTCACAAGCGAACTTCTATCCCCACCCATCCCCACCCTCGATGCCTCCCCCTGCCCCAGAAATAAACAGATACAGATGGGACTTTCGGCCACGTATGAGGCTCAGACAAGAGCTGGTTTAGTGAAGGAGGATCCCCACCCTGTCCCCAAGTCTGGGAAGTCTCCAGTCTGCTTTAGGCCGCCCTGAGCTGCCCCAGGAGTTCTTGGCTGTTGCAGTGGGAGTACCTCCATAGGCTTCAGCACCCCCACCTTCCACCCCCGACCTCATTCCAAGGGTCCTGACTGTTGGGGTTAAGGGGTGGCTGAATTCCAAGCCCTGAAAGAGCACGAGCCCACTTTCCTCTGGGGCAGGAAGATAGGTTGGGCTGGGACTGAGCTGTCATAGGGGATGGACTGGGCATAGTGTAAGGACAGAGGTGAGGGGCCTGTTTCCTACTAAGAGCTGGGGATGGGCTGGGATGTGGGGACCCTGGACTCACCTTGGTCTTCTGTGTTTCAGCTCCTGCTCAGCAGCTCAGGGAAGCCCTAGGGGTCTGGGGAGAAGCTGGGATCCTCCTCTTTATATCTTCAGGTCAAGGACAAAGTCCTAGAATCCTAGCTCGCCTCCCTCTGTCTCCTAATTAACCTCACCTCCGAGATTCCTCCTGGTTAATTGCTAATCGTCAGCTCTGCAGGGGAAGTCTGTGGAAAGACTCTTCCCTCCTCCACACAGATACCCAGCATGAAGCATGATCCAGACCCAGCAGAGAGGGCACAGATGCATCCTGTGCCCCCAGGCAGACCCTGGTGCCACTCAGGGTCCCTTGTCCAGACATCTTGTTCCCAGAGTCCCAGAGATTCCATGACTCAGGCCCCCTTCTTGTCCTGACAGTACTCCCCAGGGAGTAACCCAAACACCCTTGGGGTCCTTGCTTTGCCTCTGCTGAGGGACATTTGGAGGAGAGGGAGTGTGTGATGGAGGGAGCCACGGAAGACATGATGGAGGGGCTGTGGAGTGCTCAGCTGTGGAGAGCCCAAGACCACAGATCCAGGATGCAATCTCGAGAGAATGTGAAGTGCTGGATTGGATGGGGCAGGCCCTGCTCTGCATTTTAGAATGGTCCCAGGCATGGGAGGGTTGGAATGAGTCAAAGGGAGTGAATCTGGAAGCAGAGAGACCAGTTAAGATGATGAGATGGTCCAGGTGAGAGGGGATGAGGTTTGAATCTATGTGGGAAGAAGAGGAACAGGGAGCAGATACACCTGAGAGATGCTTTTTATTGAAATTTGAAATTGTTAGTCCCTCAGTCATGTCTGACTCTTTTTGACCACCTGGACTGTAGCCCGCCAGGCTCCTCTGTCCATAGAATTCTCCAGGCAAGAATACTAGAATGGGTAGCCATACCGTTCTCCAGGTGATCTTCCCAACCCAGGGATCGAACTCCAGTCTCCTGCACTGCAGGAAAATTCTTTACTGTCTGAGCCACCAGGGATGCCTGAGTAGGATACTTAGCATTGGGATGGAGGGAAAGTAAGTGTATCACAGCTGATGGTGACCGGAGGTCTGGTGTAGGGTCCCTGAAAATGCAGAGAGTCTTTGAAAGTTTGTTTCCCTTTTATAGGAGCTTGAGGCCTGAGTTGGGGCCCATATTCACATAGAGAAGTGAGCTTTCCTTCTAAGGCATTTAGACTTTATCAGATGCAGAACTGGTGAATTCCATTCAAGACCTAGCTTGGGCTTCCCTGGTGGTCCAGTGAGTAAGGACACCACCTTGCAGTGCAAGAGGCGCCGGTTGGATCCCTGGCCTGGGAAGATCCCACGTGCCGCAGAGCAGCTGGACTGATGTGTCCAATTACCGAGCTGCAGCTCTGGAGAGCATGCGCCCAGAACCGGTGCTCTGCAACAACAGAGGCCACCGTGATGGGAGGCCCGCAGGAGCCAAAGAACAAAGACGGATGAAAATAGAGAAATGAAAGACCAATAGAAGTGGCCCGCGCACTCCCTTCCCTCCCCAACCCGCCCCCACAAAAAAGACCTAGCTTGAGCAACTGTCTGAGAAACCTAACACCCAGTCAGCCAGCCATGTGTCTATCCATTCATATCTAAGAACAGTAGTCGAGCTCCTATTCCAAGCGGAGCCAAGATTGGCAGGATTTCTCCTGATCCAAGAAACAGTTCAGTCCTGAGTGGGCCTGGGGTCCTAAGTCCTCACCTCCCTGAGCCCTACTTCCTTCACTTATGAAATGGCCAGGAGCCTGGGTTTGTCAGGGAGTTGTAGGCTTCGATGAGCTAAATGACCCATCTCAATGCCTAGAACAAAGTTTTTTCCCTCATAGTAATACCCTGAGAGATGCTTTATTGAAATTTGAAATTGTTAGTCCCTCAGTCATGTCTGACTCTTTTTGACCACCTGGACTGTAGCCCGCCAGGCTCCTCTGTCCATAGAATTCTCCAGGCAAGAATACTAGAATGGGTAGCCATACCGTTCTCCAGGTGATCTTCCCAACCCAGGGATCGAACTCCAGTCTCCTGCACTGCAGGAAAATTCTTTACTGTCTGAGCCACCAGGGATGCCTGAGTAGGATACTTAGCATTGGGATGGAGGGAAAGTAAGTGTATCACAGCTGATGGTGACCGGAGGTCTGGTGTAGGGTCCCTGAAAATGCAGAGAGTCTTTGAAAGTTTGTTTCCCTTTTATAGGAGCTTGAGGCCTGAGTTGGGGCCCATATTCACATAGAGAAGTGAGCTTTCCTTCTAAGGCATTTAGACTTTATCAGATGCAGAACTGGTGAATTCCATTCAAGACCTAGCTTGGGCTTCCCTGGTGGTCCAGTGAGTAAGGACACCACCTTGCAGTGCAAGAGGCGCCGGTTGGATCCCTGGCCTGGGAAGATCCCACGTGCCGCAGAGCAGCTGGACTGATGTGTCCAATTACCGAGCTGCAGCTCTGGAGAGCATGCGCCCAGAACCGGTGCTCTGCAACAACAGAGGCCACCGTGATGGAAGGCCCACACGGGTCAAAGAACAGAGATGGATGAAAATAGATAAATGAAAGACCAATAGAAGTGGCCCGCCCGCCCTCCTCCCTCCCCAACCCACCCCCGCCCCCACAAAAAAGACCTAGCTTGAGCAACTGTCTGAGAAACCTAACACCCAGTCAGCCAGCCATGTGTCTATCCATTCATATCTAAGAACAGTAGTCGAGCTCCTATTCCAAGCGGAGCCAAGATTGGCAGGATTTCTCCTGATCCAAGAAACAGTTCAGTCCTGAGTGGGCCTGGGGTCCTAAGTCCTCACCTCCCTGAGCCCTACTTCCTTCACTTATGAAATGGCCAGGAGCCTGGGTTTGTCAGGGAGTTGTAGGCTTCGATGAGCTAAATGACCCATCTCAGTGCCTAGAACAAAGTACTTCAGTATGTTTGTTCTCTTCTACACTCATGCCCTCTTCACTGTTTCTACGATGGCTGAAGTATCCCCGCCAAAGAAATGGTCTCATCTTTTCTAGATTCTCAGCCCTGTTGCAAGTCAACTGTTCTTGGCTCCAGAACCTCTTACACATCTCAGGGTGACACAAGACCCAGCCTTTCAAGCAGGATGGACATTTTTGCACACTTCCCCCTTTAGTATTAGTGATTAATTTGCAAAGCATTGTGGAAATACCCACTGTGTACAGTTTACAATAGACCCTATAGAAATGCCTAAGAGCAGAGAACAGGCAGCCTGGGTTTGAATCCTCGCGCGACCACACTGTGGCCATGGTAATTCAGGCCACAAAACCCACTGAGGGTTGGGGGACGGAGGTGCGGCTGGGATTGGTTTTGAGTAGAGTCACCGGAAGTCCTGGCTTGCCTGGCCAAGCCTGGTTATGACTGTTGGCCCGGAGTCCCATTTCACTTTGCAAAGTGCCCTGGATGGACAACAAATCATACACTCTTAGGGCTTGTCTGGAAGATTCTGAGGAACTAAGGCAGGGAATCAGCCACCTGGTGCTTAACAGAAAGGTCTCCATTCGTAGCAAAAGGAAAATAAAAGCACTCCTACTTCTCAGAAACATCACTGTGATGTTTAAAACACTGCCTTTCATCCTTTTCCCTGTGCCTTTTTGATCTGCTTTGGATTTCTTGTCTCTGGAAGATGGCGTCTTGCCTTTTCTCATCTAACAGAACACAGGCCTTTTCCTGTGTCTTCACACTCAGCACGTACTCAGTTGCTTTTAGCGGTTGCATATGTTCAGTCATGAACCCTAATTTACATGTTGAACCCATGGGTGTCTACAAGCTTTCTTACCTGGAGGGAGCAATTTGGGTAAGACTGGGGCTCATGTATGGGTGGAAGGGGTGTTGCTGATCCAGGGAAACACAGTTATTCCTGAATTCTTGTGTTGGATTCATCCTTAAGCCCAGAGGCCCTGATGGGTTCAGAGGTTGCCTGGGTACAAGCACCCACACCCACAGTGGTTCCAGGGGCCCCCGCCCACGGGCATGGTCCTCTCCCCTGCCTGCTCCGGTCCAACTCCAGGCAAAAGGAGAGGTATCCATGCTCCTGGTGAACTAGGGTAGGGGGATCATCTCCTTTTTACTAAGGTTTGGATCTTTGACAGTTTTGAAGATGGCCCCATCAGCTGGCCTGTCTCCGCCCTGTCTGTGACAGACTCTGCGTGTCTCCAGCCACAGCCTCCCCCAGACCTCTGGGCCCGGAGCCTGGGGGGTTGGGGATGTCTCACACTGACAAAAGGCACCCAGAAGGAGGAGCAGTGTTGGAGGGAAGACGCCAAGATCCGTCTGTTCTGAACTGTACCGCTGTGTCTGAGATGTCTCCGGCACAAGCAGCTGGAGCTCTGGGTCTGAAGCACACGGTGTGCGCCTTCCCCCATGTGGGGCCTCCTGTGTGTTCTGACCTCAGTGAGCAGTATGTGGACCAGACCCAGACCCAGACCCGGAGCAGGCAGAGACTGGGAGGAAGAGCAGAAAAGCAGATGCCCCAGAAGCCAGGGTTGCCCACGTTTTGAAAGAGACACTGGGCTCAACATGATCAAATGCTGCTGAGATGTCAGGAAATATGAGCGGATTCGTGACCTGGGAGAGCTGAGCCAGGCAGTGCAGGGGAGGGGAGGAGCAGGAGGTGGGGCAGAGGCAGCATGGCTAACTTGAATGGGACAGGTGACAGACATCCGAATTTCCTCACACTGATGACAAGAGCCGCATAATCGCTGAAAGGACTAGAGAATGATTCCACGAACAAGTGCATGAACCAGAGAGGGCGCGAGCCATGGAAGCTGGCCCAGCCAGCTCTGTTTCTGCAGCTCCGTTAAGATCCATGTGCTCCTTAAATACACACAGTTTACAGATGTGAGTTTTCTGCAGGACCTAAAGTTTAACAATAATCAAAGGAGGAAAAACTAACATTCCAGACCATCTGTTCATGAACTGGGTTTCTTTTTAAAAAATATTTATATATTTTTGGCTGCAGTGGATCTTTGTTGCTGCTTAGGTTTTTTACTAGCTGCAGTGAGCGGGAGCTAGTCTCTACTTACAGTAGCCTGGCTTCTCATTGCGTTGGCTTTTCTTGTTGAGGGTTACGGGCTCTAAGGTGCATGGGCTTCAGTAGTTGTGGTTCCCAGGCTTTAGTGCACAGGCTTAGCCATTGTGGCGCACAGGCCTAGCTGCTCCATGGCGTGTGGAACATTCCCAGATCAGGGATCAAACCAAGTTTCCTGCCCTGGCAGATGGATTCTTTACCACTGAGCTACCAGGGAAGCCCTGAACTGGACTTTCTGAGGGGAGCTGGTCAATGACCACAACAGGGGTTCCCATCAGCATAGTTTGGGGAACTCATGCTTCTTCTCAACAACGTTTATCCATTCAGCCAATAATAAGCCCCACATAAGTGGCAAAGGGCTGCACACTGGGACATGGCGTCTGTCAACATTCCAGCCACGCATGTGGCCAGCACTATGTATGCCAGCACAGCCTGAGTGTGCATTGCACATGTGGACGCCTCATCTCTGCGTCCGCGGTCCCCTCTCTGCGTCCAGCACTGGGGGCAGAAAAGCAGATGCCCCAGAAGCCAGGGTTGCCCACGTTTTGAAAGAGACACTGGGCTCAACATGATCAAATGCTGCTGAGATGTCAGGAAATATGAGCGGATTCGTGACCTGGGAGAGCTGAGCCAGGCAGTGCAGGGGAGGGGAGGAGCAGGAGGTGGGGCAGAGGCAGCATGGCTAACTTGAATGGGACAGGTGACAGACATCCGAATTTCCTCACACTGATGACAAGAGCCGCATAATCGCTGAAAGGACTAGAGAATGATTCCACGAACAAGTGCATGAACCAGAGAGGGCGCGAGCCATGGAAGCTGGCCCAGCCAGCTCTGTTTCTGCAGCTCCGTTAAGATCCATGTGCTCCTTAAATACACACAGTTTACAGATGTGAGTTTTCTGCAGGACCTAAAGTTTAACAATAATCAAAGGAGGAAAAACTAACATTCCAGACCATCTGTTCATGAACTGGGTTTCTTTTTAAAAAATATTTATATATTTTTGGCTGCAGTGGATCTTTGTTGCTGCTTAGGTTTTTCACTAGCTGCAGTGAGCGGGAGCTAGTCTCTACTTACAGTAGCCTGGCTTCTCATTGCGTTGGCTTTTCTTGTTGAGGGTTACGGGCTCTAAGGTGCATGGGCTTCAGTAGTTGTGGTTCCCAGGCTTTAGTGCACAGGCTTAGCCATTGTGGCGCACAGGCCTAGCTGCTCCATGGCGTGTGGAACATTCCCAGATCAGGGATCAAACCAAGTTTCCTGCCCTGGCAGATGGATTCTTTACCACTGAGCTACCAGGGAAGCCCTGAACTGGACTTTCTGAGGGGAGCTGGTCAATGACCACAACAGGGGTTCCCATCAGCATAGTTTGGGGAACTCATGCTTCTTCTCAACAACGTTTATCCATTCAGCCAATAATAAGCCCCACATAAGTGGCAAAGGGCTGCACACTGGGACATGGCGTCTGTCAACATTCCAGCCACGCATGTGGCCAGCACTATGTATGCCAGCACAGCCTGAGTGTGCATTGCACATGTGGACGCCTCATCTCTGCGTCCGCGGTCAAGGCAGCCACTCTCACCAACAGGGCAAGTGACACGGTAGAGGTCACCTGTCACCTCCCTCTAGAAACAGAGCTGGCCTCCCCCCGGGCCTCTTGACCTCTCAGAGAATTGGATTTTGATCTGAGCTCCCTAACCCAGAGCAGGCAGGGCACTGAGACGTTGTCCCATCTGAGCCCCACTTTCCAGTGTGGGCCAAGACTACATTAGATCCTCTGGGTCCAGGGCAGGGGAGGCTGGCCAGAGGATGCCACATCCTCATTTGGGGGATTAGTGCCCCGAATAATGATTAATCCCGGTGGCCCAGGCACCAGTCACTCATTCACTGATGAGACCAAAGTCTGTGGCCAAAAGAGCTGAGGCTGCTTTGGGCTTTTCTCAGAAACCACCTCTTCCCCTGCAGCTCTGTTCCTTATGTGGCCCCAGCCCAATGCCCTTCTTCTGGCCTTTTGCAGAGACCTGTATGGGAGACTGTGGACCACAGCCGGTGGTCCCAGGCTCTGACTTCTAGGTTTCAGACCTGAAGGCTGGAGGCTGGCTTCAGACGTCAGGTCCTTGCCTCCATGCTGTGGACCTGGAGCGTGTCTCCAGTTTCTGGGGTCCCCACTTGTTCTGGCCTCCAAGCGGGCTCTAGGATCAGAGTTCTAGTCTCAGGCTCCAGTTTTAGACATCAGATGTCAAGCTCGGGGCTCTGACTATTGGTGCTGGGCTCCGGGTTCTGTGCCCCATCTCCAATTTCAGATCCAGATGCCAGGTTCAGCCTCTGGCTCTGGGCTCCAGGTTTTGGGTCAGGGCTTCAGGTCCCAGATCCAGGCTTTGTGCTCCAGATCGCAAGTTCTAGTTCCACCATCCAAGCTTCAGGCTTGGGGTCTGGGGTCTGGGTTCCTTCAGTGCCTCGGCAACAGGGCTGGAAGACAGTGGCCTCCTTGGCTCGTGGGGTTACCTCAGCTCATCCAGTTTAGTTGGTCACTACATCCTGGCAGCTGGCACTCAGGGCCAGCCTGGAGGTGGGACGCTGGTTCAGTGGGGCTTCTCCTTGGCTTTCTGCTCTTGTTCTATCCTCAAGTCAGTTCTCTGGAGACAGGAGCTAAGACGGTACGGAGCACTTCCCACTCAGCCCCTGCCGGAGCCAAGGACACATACGCATGTTCGTGTTCCTAGTTCTTCCTGGACCCTCCGGACCATGGTGGGCATGAACGGCACCCCTGCGGTCGTGCAGTGGTAGGGGCCTGTGCCCATCTCTGCCTGCATTTGAGTCAATGGAACCAATCATGTGTGTTCCTCCCTATCTTGGCCTTCGTTTCCCTGTGGAGGCTGAATTCCAGGCTTTAATGCCCCAGAAGTCCAAGTCACCTGACCACCAGGCCAGGCCCCCTGCCAGGTGTACCCTGCGCGCACCCTTGGGGGTGGGGTGGCGGTCCCCAGGGCACTAGCTTGGAGGCACATCAGCACTTGCAGTCAGCTCCAGGCGAGCACGCTGCCCCCACCGTGGCCCAGAGCCAAGGTCTCTGTGTGCCCATCCCGTGCCCATCCCATACTCCAAGGCTGTTAAGGCGAGTCAGGGGATAAGAGACAGATTCTCTCTTAGGCTTGGAGCCTCATGGGGCGGGGCTCACCCGTGTCCTTGAAGAGGTCACGCCTGCTCTCTCGGCCTGTGAACGCTGTAGGATGGGGTGGTGGAGGCTGCAGAATGGTCAGCAGATATGTGCTCTCTCCCTTCCTTCCCATTGGGCACCAGGTCAGCAAGCCAACTGCCCTCCGGGCTGCCCACTGGCAGAATGAGCGGAAGCAGCTGTGCTACCTTCCCCAGCCCAGAGTCCAGCTCGGGGGTTGACCAGCTGGTGGTCCTGGCCCCCATCCCTATAGATGGGGCCTGGCCAGGTGGGGAGGACGGAGAGGGAGGGCTCAGGGCTGCCTCTGGGGGTGTGACGGTGAGGGGATCCTGAGAGCGCTGTGGCAGATGGACACACCCAGCCAGTTAAAATGGCTTGAGGGGGCAGTGGGCTGATGACCATACAGGAAGAATTGGGTATCACTCTTGGCGAAACGGATGGCAGGCCAACAATGACCAAGTGGTGGCCTTGAGGCGTTCTTTGTGGTATTATAATTATTTCTAATTGTATTCTTTAAGAACAAAAGTCTCCTTTGATCATTATTTCATCCTGGTCTTCCCATCTCCTTGTTAGTTTGATATGCATCCTTCTAGAACATTCCTCTTCTTTCTGTGTATTTATAAGGGCCTGTGTGTTTGTGGTTTCTATAAAGGTATCATGCCATGTTCATTGCTCTGTTTTTTTTAACCAAATAATTACGTGTCTTGGAGAACTTTCCACAGCAGGACGGCCTGTACCCAGTTCTTGATCTGCCGTGTGGTATTGCAGAGCATGTGTTGTGTAACCCCACCTCCACCTCCATCCACTTTTCCCAGTCTTTAGGCAATAGACAGTCCTCCAGGGATGGGGCCCCTCATGTCCTCATCCTGGATTCTCTAGGGATGTTGCTGGAGTCACACGCTGTGTGTTTTTAACAGAAATTCTCAAGCTGCACCCTAGAATAGCTGTATCAGTGTGCCCTCCTCTGAGAGGGCCCTGGCTCCCCAGTGGGGGCTCTCCTGTATCCACGCCCTCCTTGGTCTGTGTCCCTGAGTCAGACAGATTGAGTGCTGGTGACACCCTGGCGCCAATGCCCTGCGTGATCCTGTTTTGTTGTGAGGACAGAATGAGATAAAAGATGGAACAGGGGGGCTTCCCTGGTGGTCCAGTGGGTAAGGACACCGCCTTGCAGTGCAAGGGGCGCTGGTTCGATCCCTGGCCTGGGAAGATCCCATGTGCCGCGGAGCGGCTGGACCGATGTGTCCAACTACCCAGCTGGAGATCTGGAGCTCATGCGCCCAGAGCCGGTGCTCAGTGACGACAGAGGCCACCGCGATGGGAGGCCCACACGGGCCAAAGAACCAAGATGGATGAAAATGGATAAATGAAAGATCAATAGAAGTGGCCCGCCTGCTCCCCTCCCTCCCCACCCTCACCCCCAATAATAAAGGAATAAATGAATCTTTAAAAAAAAAAAATGGAACAGGTGTAACTTGAGGACCTCAGGAGGTCCTGAGGGTCCTGAGGGTCCTCCTGCAGGGTCTGGCCTCCACAGAGGCTCTTCTACCCGGCCCTGGATCCCCTTTCTAATGGGGTAATCTCATTGGTCCTGAGGAATAAGAGGCATCATCTCTGAGAGTGGGGATGGGGGTCTGCAGCAGTGTGGGCTTGGCTTGCAGGATATTCCAATTTTAGGATGATACCCCATCTCTCACCCAGTGTCCCCACCTCTCTCTCCTGGGGTGCGTGGAGCAATGTCACAAGGGAGAGGCTCCAGGGGCTGTGAAGAATGAGTGAGGTTCTGCAGCGGATCAGGGAAGGGACGTTGCTTGCCTCTCTACCTGCATCTTTGTCCAGACTGTGAGCCTGGTGTTAGGCGGCCCCTTGCCCAGCCCCTTCGCTTCCCTGCCACCCTGAAAGTCTGCGGGCTGTCGCAGCATCTGTCTGCCTACTAGGCCAGCAAGGACAACAGCTACTAAGATGGCCGAGGTCTTTGCTGTTGGGGCGCTTAAATCACTCTATCAGCAGACAAGTGTAATAAGTAAACAAGGTCACAACAGTGGGCATGAGAGAAGAAAACTGGATAAAATGGTAGAAAAGGAGGCTGGGAAGCACTTAGGACTTCTCTGGGCTCCCAAAGCAGGGAGCCCAGTTTCAACCCCTGATCAGAGAATTACATCCCACATAAAACAACTAAGACCTGGTGCAGCGGCCCCCCACAAAAAAATTAGAAATAATTTCATACGGACTATCCTCATTCGTTTGGGCTGCTCTAACACAACAACAACAACAAAAAGAAAATAGCAATTGGGGGGCTTGTAAACCACAAAAAACTTTTTCTCACAGCTCTAAAGCCCAGAAGTCCAAGATCAGAGTGCCGATATGGTGGGGTTCTGGTGAGGGCCCTCTTCAGGGTTGTAAACAGCCGATCTCTGTGTCCTCATATGGTGGAAGGGGTCAGGGAGCTCTCTGGGGTCACTGTGTGAGGGCACAAGACCTAATCACCTCCCAAAAGCCCACCTCCACATACTGTAATGTTGAGGTTAGGATTTCAACACATGAATTCAGGGAGACATAAATGGTTAGGCTATAGCACAGTATGACCAGGAAGGCTCTTCTGAGCTGTGTGAGCTGAGACCTTCAGTGAAGCAGGATTTCTGTGATCATACGTCTTAGAGACCCAACTCAGGCGTCACGAGCACACACAGATATGTGTCGGCTTGCCTTGTGAGGCAGTTTACGAGTGGCTGGGG
Source organism: Tragulus kanchil (assembly GCA_022376925.1). Taxonomy (NCBI): domain Eukaryota; kingdom Metazoa; phylum Chordata; class Mammalia; order Artiodactyla; family Tragulidae; genus Tragulus; species Tragulus kanchil. The sequence goes on along the minus strand of JAIOJX010000029.1, from coordinate 71,080,757 downwards.
GAATCCAGGCTTTAGAACATTTTTGTCGAGAGTTGCCATCCATCTCCGTCCTGCTTTCTTTTTTTTTTCTTCCTGCTTTCTTGTTCTGGCTTCATTTGCACACAAATTCTCTCCTCACATGTCTTTTCTGCAAATCCCTCAAAGGACAGTAAAAAAAAAAACAAGGACTGCAATTCTGATTAGGATCAGAGGGTCATCCCTAAGCCACACTCGGTAGCCAGGCCTGGCTCATGAGAAGACCCCAACAGCCAGAGGGTCCAGTCAAGCCAGCCAAACACAATGGGCTGAGGGGGCAGAGAGCTGAAGACGCTGTGAGCAGGGCTTGTACTCTGTTTCTAGAGAAAGGCCAGCAAACCCCACTGATCTCTCCCAGAAATTTCAAGGGTAAAAGGCCAGTTACAGGGCTTCTCTGGTGGTCCAGTGGGTAAGGACATCGGCTTGCAGTGAGTGCAAGGTGTGCCGGTTCGATCCCTGGCCTGGGAAGATCCCATGTGCCGCGGAACAGCTGGACCGATGTGTCCAACTACCAAGCCGGAGCTCCAGCAATCGCCAGAGTCGGTGCTCTAAGGCCACTGCGAGGAGAGCATACGGACTATCCTCATTCGTTTGGGCTGCTCTAACACAACAACAACAACAAAAGTAAAATAGCAATTGGGGGGCTTGTAAACCACAAAAAACTTTTTCTCACAGCTCTAAAGCCCAGAAGTCCAAGATCAGAGTGCCGATATGGTGGGGTTCTGGTGAGGGCCCTCTTCAGGGTTGTAAACAGCCGATCTCTGTGTCCTCATATGGTGGAAGGGGTCAGGGAGCTCTCTGGGGTCACTGTGTGAGGGCACAAGACCTAATCACCTCCCAAAAGCCCACCTCCACATACTGTAATGTTGAGGTTAGGATTTCAACACATGAATTCAGGGAGACATAAATGGTTAGGCTATAGCACAGTATGACCAGGAAGGCTCTTCTGAGCTGTGTGAGCTGAGACCTTCAGTGAAGCAGGATTTCTGTGATCATACGTCTTAGAGACCCAACTCAGGCGTCACGAGCACACACAGATATGTGTCGGCTTGCCTTGTGAGGCAGTTTACGAGTGGCTGGGGGAATCCAGGCTTTAGAACATTTTTGTCGAGAGTTGCCATCCATCTCAGTCCTGCTTTCTTTTTTTCTTCCTGCTTTCTTGTTCTGGCTTCATTTGCACACAAATTCTCTCCTCACATGTCTTTTCTGCAAATCCCTCAAAGGACAGTAAAAAAAAAAACAAGGACTGCAATTCTGATTAGGATCAGAGGGTCATCCCTAAGCCACACTCGGTAGCCAGGCCTGGCTCATGAGAAGACCCCAACAGCCAGAGGGTCCAGTCAAGCCAGCCAAACACAATGGGCTGAGGGGGCAGAGAGCTGAAGACGCTGTGAGCAGGGCTTGTACTCTGTTTCTAGAGAAAGGCCAGCAAACCCCACTGATCTCTCCCAGAAATTTCAAGGGTAAAAGGCCAGTTACAGGGCTTCTCTGGTGGTCCAGTGGGTAAGGACATCGGCTTGCAGTGAGTGCAAGGTGTGCCGGTTCGATCCCTGGCCTGGGAAGATCCCATGTGCCGCGGAACAGCTGGACCGATGTGTCCAACTACCAAGCCGGAGCTCCGGAGCACATGCGCCCAGAGTCGGTGCTCTGCAGCGAGAGAGGCCACTGCGATGGGAGGCCCTCACAGGCCAAAGAACAAAGACAAATAAATGAAAGATCAATAAAAGTGGCCAAAAAAAAAAAAGAAAAAAAGCCAGTTACAAGACAGAAGGCAGGTATGGAGAGCCCCTGGCAGAGGGCAAAGAACTGGAGTGGGAAAGAGAGCTCAACCCGCTAGAGGTGGTCCAAAGGGCCCCTCACTCCCTGGCACCTTCTCAAGGCTCCTGCGTCCCCCTGTTTCCTCTATCCTAGAAGCACTAGGGTTGATTCTGGCTTCTCTGCCTGCAGGCTGGGGCTCTCCTTCTGGGGTTCTCCCTGCTTCTCCTTCTGTGTGGGCTCTGGGCTTCCATGGCTGCCTAGGGACAGGAAAGATCAAGCAGCCAAAGCAGGTAGGAGGCAAAACTTGCCCTTGCCACACCCACTAGTTCCTCCTTGATGCCTTCAAGGAATCCAAAGGAGCCCGCTGCCATGTCCACAAAGACGCAGTCAGTCCCCAGTAGAAACGGAAAACAGTGACCAGACACTGTACTCAGGTGAGGCACAGATCCCCAGAGGGGTCTCCCCAGCCCTCCTCTCTGCCCTAGCCTCCCCGTCCTCCCTCCCCCGCTTCCTCCTTCCCTCCCTCCCTCTCTCTGGCTGTCTCTGTCTCTCTGTCACACTCACACCCTGTACTCTGTGCAGTCACGAAGAGAGGCTCTGACAACAGGAAGTCAGGGGGCACATCCTGAGGCCCCCAAGAACTTCCTGGCATTGACCTTGGTGACAGAGGTAACGCAGTTTTGGGGCGGGGGGGGGGCACAGTGTGGACTGGCGCACAAGGAGCACGCCTCATGGCAGAATAATAATACTTATTATAATAACAATATCATACACCCAGGACAAACCCAGCTGCCCCAAGCCAACTGCACAGTCCAAGTCTACTGGAGTCTCTGGGTAGAGGGAGGGATGGCCTGCCAGCAGCCCAGGCCTTACTCCTACCAGCTGCCTGAGGAGGGGCCGGCCCCTCCTCCTGGCCCCTGCTGAGGCCTGGCACATGGTGGGGAGGCTGGCACTGCCGACACCGCCCCTCTGCACTGGGCACACCTGAACTGGGGGTGAGGCCCACCTCCCCTGGTGGCCTGACAACAAGGGGTACATGAGCAAGCCCACAAGTGGCGGCAGCTGTGGGGTGTTGCTCCTCCAAGGTCCCTCTCCACCCCTCCCAGCTCTTCCTGCGGGCCTGCCCGTGGCAGGAAGGGGCCAGGGACTCTCATAGCACAGACAGGGCATGCAGAGCGGGCCCATGGCATGCTTGGCCCGCCAGGTGCCATGCAGCCGGCCTGGACTGTTGGGCAGTTGTCAGAGGGCCGAGTGGGCAGAGGAGTCCGAGGTGTTCCCCTTGGGTGGGGCTGCTGATTCCGTCTGTGGTGTGGCCTGCTGGGAGTTGGCTCCTTGGACAGGCAGCTGCAGAAATTCTGGAAGCACTAGGTCCTCTTTGCGCAGAAGGCCCCTCTGGTCGTGGGCACCACAGCTCTGCACTCGGTTCAGCAGCTCCACCAGGCCTGGAGATGCCACAGCGTCAAGGGGTCCATGGAGCAGACCCATCTGTGCTGGCCCAGCACAGACCCCTGCCCTTGCTATGGTCGCAGCTGCCCGGGACCCAACACGAATGCCCGCCTCCTGCCCCCATCCCAGCCTCCCTGGTCCCTCTACCCTAGGGGACCCTGCTTCAGCCTCAGTGACGTCCGGGTCCCTGCCTCCACTCAAGGATCTCTGAGGCCACCCTCTTCAATGGTCCCCAACCCTTCTGGTCCCCAGCCGCCACCATTCCTGATGTACCTTCAATGTCACAAGTCTGTCGCTTCACGGTGATACTACTGGGCGCCTTGGTCAGTGAGTTTGGGGATGGTGGAGAGAGGTGGGTGGCCTTGTCCTGGATTCTAGGTGGGCCACTCTATGAGAAAATGGGGTTGGAGCCACAACCAGGAGGGGAGACTAATGGGCAAAAGAGGGCACCCAGCCCCTCCCTCACCTGACTGTGGCAGGGTGTGTGTCTAGTCAGGGTCTTCACACCAGGGCTGCCTGAGGCCACTTGCTGTGAGGACGGCCCCTCCTCCTGGCCCCTGCTGAGGCCTGGCACATGGTGGGGAGGCTGGCACTGCCGACACCGCCCCTCTGCACTGGGCACACCTGAACTGGGGGTGAGGCCCACCTCCCCTGGTGGCCTGACAACAAGGGGTACATGAGCAAGCCCACAAGTGGCGGCAGCTGTGGGGTGTTGCTCCTCCAAGGTCCCTCTCCACCCCTCCCAGCTCTTCCTGCGGGCCTGCCCGTGGCAGGAAGGGGCCAGGGACTCTCATAGCACAGACAGGGCATGCAGAGCGGGCCCATGGCATGCTTGGCCCGCCAGGTGCCATGCAGCCGGCCTGGACTGTTGGGCAGTTGTCAGAGGGCCGAGTGGGCAGAGGAGTCCGAGGTGTTCCCCTTGGGTGGGGCTGCTGATTCCGTCTGTGGTGTGGCCTGCTGGGAGTTGGCTCCTTGGACAGGCAGCTGCAGAAATTCTGGAAGCACTAGGTCCTCTTTGCGCAGAAGGCCCCTCTGGTCGTGGGCACCACAGCTCTGCACTCGGTTCAGCAGCTCCACCAGGCCTGGAGATGCCACAGCGTCAAGGGGTCCATGGAGCAGACCCATCTGTGCTGGCCCAGCACAGACCCCTGCCCTTGCTATGGTCGCAGCTGCCCGGGACCCAACACGAATGCCCGCCTCCTGCCCCCATCCCAGCCTCCCTGGTCCCTCTACCCTAGGGGACCCTGCTTCAGCCTCAGTGACGTCCGGGTCCCTGCCTCCACTCAAGGATCTCTGAGGCCACCCTCTTCAATGGTCCCCAACCCTTCTGGTCCCCAGCCGCCACCATTCCTGATGTACCTTCAATGTCACAAGTCTGTCGCTTCACGGTGATACTACTGGGCGCCTTGGTCAGTGAGTTTGGGGATGGTGGAGAGAGGTGGGTGGCCTTGTCCTGGATTCTAGGTGGGCCACTCTATGAGAAAATGGGGTTGGAGCCACAACCAGGAGGGGAGACTAATGGGCAAAAGAGGGCACCCAGCCCCTCCCTCACCTGACTGTGGCAGGGGTGTGTGTCTCCAGCCTCAGGGGTCTTCACACCTATAGGAGAGAGCATCACCATTTCTATTTGCCTCCTGCCTGAACCCCGCTTCATTTTGGGCCAGAGGTGTCCTGGGGACCAAGCCATGGGGCCAATGTCTACCTGGGAGAGTGTCCAAAACCAGTCTCTGGGCCGCCACTGAACTCACTAGCTTCCCCAGATCCAGCGGCTGCTTCTCGCCTGGCTGAGGGAACAGGTCAGTAGCCCACGGGACAGACAGCTCACCCGCTCCATCCCGTGTCCCTCCGTCACCCTGTGTCTTACCAGGCACACCGACACCTGCTGCGGGCTCAGGCCGTGCTTCGCCAGGATGGGCTGCAGCGCTTCCTCCAGCCGCTTGGTGGGCTTGGCCGAGATCCGCACCACACGCTCCAGCGTGGACACCTCGAGCCTGTGCGGGACCCAAGCGCTGTGGAAGGGCGCACCTCTCCCCCAACCCACGGAGACTGGCCTGAGAGGGGGTGGAGCCTGAACTGGGGAGGTGGGACAGATTGGAGGTAGGACTTCAGCCTGGGGGTGGGAGTTAGAACCAGGGCTGGACTTTGAAGGAGAACAGCAGCCGGAAGTGGAACCGAAGTGAGGACTGGGACCACAGACCCTAGGCTGGGGTGACAGATGCTTACTCGAAGGTGATTCTGTTCTCCAGCCGCACTTCCTGGTCCGCCAGCACGGTGCAGTCCTGATCCAGGACTAGGGCCTTCTGCAGAGGCAAGCCAGAATCTCAGAATTCCTTCTTCCCCCCTCCCCCACCCCCAGGGTCCTCATCACTTCCTCCCACAGCCAACTGCCATTGAGGCTCCCCAAGGGTCCAAGGGAAGAAGTGATGGTGGGGTGAGCCATAGACAGGCGGACAGAGTCGATGACGAGGCTGGATCAGAGCCCAGCATGGCCAAGGCCAGGGAGAAGGGTGGCATGACTACTTGAGAGGCTCGGAAAAGGAACAGAGTTACAGGAAACATGGAGGTGGGGCAAGCAGGAAATGGGAATGGGAATGCTTGGTTAAGGGGCAGGCTTAAGTGCTGGAACAAACCACCTCTTCCTGAGGCAGGTGAGGACCTGCCCCCTGGACAGCGGCCCCTTGTCCCTCAGGCATGTGACACCTAACCAGCCTGGCTGGATGCATTTCCTCCATCACCACCCATCCTTGGTCCGCCATCCAGGCCTTGTCCCTTTTATTTTCCCCCTTGTCTACTTCTCTCCATTCCCACCTACTAAGGACACTTCTTGCTTCCTCACTGCGAAAGAAAGAGCTCTTCCCTCCAAGACACCTATGAAGCCAGAAAGATGTGAAGCCTCTTACACAGGCACATAAAGCTAGCTGTGGGGGTTACCCCCCCACACGTGTACCAGCCCAGGACTGGGAGGCAGCCTCCACCGGGGAATGGGCCTGTGCTGTCTGCAGGGACAGGTGGAGTGTGGGCGGTGAAGTTATATTTAGCAGACATGAGAACCAGCTGGGTTGCGGAGGCTGCCTGGGTGGCCCAAGAGAGTGGGCAGAGCTTCTCCCACCACGGCCCTCGCACTCCTGCTCCAGGGCCCTGAACGCACCAGGCACTTCTTACCACTCTCTGCCTGGAGGGTCCTCCCCCGACAGCTGTGACAGGCAAACTCATTCTTATCCTCAGCAACTACCAGCTCTTTGTGAAGTCTCTTGGAACCAACTGGAAATGCCTATTACGCCCCAGAAATTCTTTGGAGTTCAACTCTTCCCGATTACCTACTGCCTGGCTCACCTCCAGCCCTTTGGACCTGGAGGGCAGAACTCAGCCTGGGTCCCCTGCTCACCCACCTGGCAGGGCCTGCAAGGTGAATGAAATCCTAACAGTCTCCTGGGATACAGCATCCTTCCTTTACATTTTCCCTTACTAGATGGTTTAGTTTAAGTGAGTTTTCTCCTAGCCTCCTCTTTAAAGTTCTGCTAGTTTGTACCTAAAGGAAAGTTTTTCATAGGCTGGATACAGTTGGGCTCCCCTGGAGGGAGAGAGGAATCTCCAAATGGCCATTTTAGGAACGGGCAGCCTGAAGTCTGGGGTGACAGGGAAAAACCTAGCCCCAGCAGTGGGTTTCTCCCACTCTAGCTCCCAGGGACTATCACAGTGAAAATGATGGACGAAGCTGAAAACCAGGATGGGGATGAGGTGGGGCTAGGATTTTGTGGGATACGAGGAGATATCTGAGTCTGAGTGAGGCGTTGGTGCTCGGTTGATTTGGAGCTGGGCATGGGCTGAAGGTGATGGTGGGGGCTGGAGTCAGGAAGGGGGCAGGGGTCGAGGATGGGCTGGCGTTGGGGGTCACGGCTAAACAGAGACAGGAAGGCGGGGGGGTTCAGAATCAGGAAGGGAGTTAGAGTTGGAGATCAGGTCAGGTTCCCACCTGCTCATTGCCCACCAGGTAGACCTTGATGTCAGGCAGAGAGAGACCTCGTTTTTCGCAGATGCCTGCCAGCATGTCACGGATGGTGAAACCAGGTCGAGCCAGGGCCAAGGAGGCTGTGCCATCAGGCAGGTACACGCAGCAGTACTTCCCCGGTCGGCTTTCGGTCTCACCGTCTGAGCTCCCAAGGCTCTTCCGCTGGCTCTGATCCAGAGCAGACATCAAGGGAAGTGATGGACACACATGCAAGGACACAGAGACAGGTGCACTGACTGGTGAGCTCCCTGGGGCACACACAGGCACACTCGTGCCGGAGGGCACACCTGCAGGCAGGCAGGAAACGTCCTCCTACAGGAACACGCACCCCAGCTACAGGCACCCAGGGACAAGTCCACCCGCTGACTGCTCCACGTGTGCTATACACACCCGGGCATCCACACGCATGCACACGGGCGGCTGAAGAGGCTGTGCACCCGTAACATGCATGGGGCCCAATATAGTGAGGACAGAAAGTAAGGAGGCTGAGCTGTTGGTCATATGGATCCAGTAGGGGATAAAGTGGGGCAGGTCCGTAACCTGAGCCCACACCTTGTCTCCCCGGCAGCTGGCTCACCTCAGATTTGCTGCTGACAAAGGCAAGGTAGCCCAGGTCCAGACTGGCGGAGGAGTTGAGGGATCCCTGGGACTCTCGGCGCAAGGCTGAGTTGGCCGCCCCGCCGGCTAGGTCTAGGGGAGAGGAAGATTGAGCAGGACAGGCCGCCTCCACCCACCCCTCTGCTGAGGCCTCTCCGCATCTGGGCGGACCCTGTGGGGGCCTTTCTGCAGGGGTCTAACGCGGTTTGGGTTTCTGGAAGCTTCGCTACTGAGGGGGCTTCCCAAACTTCTGGCCTCCAGCGGGGGATCCGAACCACCAGGGAAACATGGTAGGTCACAGAGACCCGCACTGCGATTTTCACAGACTTAGACTGCGGGTCCGGTAGGAGGTGTTCCGATTTGTCCGGACTCGTGCCCTCGCTCTGTCTACTGCCAGCTCCTGCTCTCACCCCTGCGGAAGGACTTGCGGAGCGGGCGGCCCCCAGCGCCCTCAGCAGGCGGCAGCTGCCCCAGCTCCTCCACGCCCAGCGGCAGCGACTTCCCGGGCTTCAGTTTCGGCTTCTGCAGGACACATGGAAGGCACTGGAGGGCAGGGCGCCAGCCTACAGGGCAACAGTGGGCGCGCCTCCGCCGATTTGCACCCGCCGGCCCCCACAACCCCCCGTGCGCACCTTCCTCGTGGCGTCAGGGCTGCGGGGACGCCAGGAGCCAGGTTCCCGCAGGGGGCGACCCTCGGCCTCCGCTAGGAGGCATTCGCGGTACAGAGGGGATTTGACGAAGCGCGCATAGCTGTCGAACTTCATTAAGTTGAAGATCTGCGGAGGAGGTGCCGGGCGGTGAGCTGCAGAGGGCGCCCAGCGAACGGCCAGTCCCAGACCCGGCCCTGGGGCTTGCCGGCATCCCCAACTCCAGGAGCGAGCCGCGAGCCCCTCCTTGCCTCACGCGCCGCCCCCAGACCGTCCTTCAGTTTCCTCGCTTCTTCCCTCTGACCTGCGCCCTGCACCTGCCTTTAACATAATTTCAGCATCCAGATTTGCTCTCTTCCCCACCACACCTCCACCAACTCTGCCCTATAGCTCCGCCCCTGGATCGAGCCCCGCCTCTGGGGCACCAAGCTCCCTTCCAAGGCGGCGCCCCTTATCCTAGGCGGCGCCCCTTGGGACCGCTCACCTGAAGCTGCTGTTCCCGGAACATGTCCGGTCGGGGCTCCGCTAGAACTTCTTCGCCGAGCCAGGCCTGCCGGTCGATGTTCACGGGGCTCAGCGCCTGGCTGGACAGGAACTCCTGGTATATGCTGCGGGCCTCCTGAGCTAACTGGGGCAGGACGGACAGGAGAAGGTCAAGGGCGTGGCTCAAGCCTTGGCCTCATCTCGCTGCCTCAGATCCCCGTTCTCCCCACCTGCTGTGTATTGCTGGCAGGGATCTGCTGGAAGCGCTCACAGGCCTTCCAGAAAGTCACATTCTCAGCACTGAACTCCTTCTTCAGGAACTCCTGGGGGTGGGGAGAAGGAGGAGGCACTTGGAAACACTGGAACCTAGTCAGGGCATGTGGTCAAAAAGATTGATATAGAAAGAGGGCCAAGCCAGACAGTGAGAGCTAGACAGACAGACAAGGTCAGATCTGGAGGCACAGAGAGGGAGAGAAAAAAAAAAAAAGAGGCAGAGAGAAGGCAACTTCCCAGTCGGGAGAAGAGCGAGGAGTGTCAGAGAAAGGCTGGGTGAGGAAGCTGACAGAGGAGTCCCAGTCTGGCCAGCCTGGAACTCCATCCATGCCCTCTCCCACGCCCCCTCCGCCCTCCTGCCAGTGGCCTCTGCCGTCTGACCTCCCTACCCCACCCCAGAGCTTACAGTGAAGTAAGCCAGGCCCAGTGGGTCCTGAAGGAGCCGCTCGAAGGACAGGCCCCAGCTGGCCACAGGCTGCTCCTCGGTGGGGAAGGGGCTGCTGGGGCCACTGGGAAGGCTGTGGATGCTGAGGGAGCTGCCTCGGCCCTCGCCCTGGCCCTGGGGCCCCGCCGCCGTGCTGCTCAGCTCTGCAGGGGGAGGGACAAGCGCAGGTGAGCCTTGCGGCCTTCCCCAGCCCCTGGCCCAATCCCATGTCAGGTGCTGTCCCTGGAAAGACAGCGAATGGTAGGGGTACCCCCCACCGTTTTCACCTACATCCCGTCAACCCCCACCCCACCTCCAGCCAGCCTGCCTCTATACACTGTGTCACTGTGTCACTTACCTCCATCAGAAACAGCCAGAACCTGCAAGAAACCCGAGGCAGAAAGTCAGAGCAGAGCTCAGGGGGGATTCTCAAGGGACAGTGTGAGGCCCAGGCCCCAAGACAGAGCTGTGTTGTCCTCTGCTTGAAGGGCCACACTGGGCATTCTCAGCCAGGTCGCTGCTTGCTCAACATTTTTCGCAGGCTGCCCTTCCATCACGTGCCAGCCACTGTGTGTACTAGGATTTCTGCCAAGTGCCCTCCAGTCACTCCTGGTGGACTCCTAGCACCCACCGGGTGAGCCTAGGTGTTGAGCTCGGTGGGTAGAAGCATAAGGTTTTAGCCTGTCTCTGCTGCTTACTGACTGTGTAACTTTGGACAAGTTACTCTTTTGTTCCATCTGTAATCAGGGGTGATGATAATAGGAGTAACTTACTTCCTGTGCTTACCATGAAGATCAAATCAGTTTAATAGATTTCCAGCATCTAGAATGGTGGCCAGCATGTGGCAAGTGATACATCAATGTGTGCTGTTTTTTTGATAAAGGAGAGACACCTCTGTGGCTGATGACCTCCTTATTGTAACTGCTTCCTCTTGAAAAGACCCTACCTTGGGCAGGCCACAGGATGCTCTTTTATAACAGAGAGCAGTGGTTCTCAAATTTTAGTGTGCCTTAGAATGATGGCGGGGGCTGCATCTCCAGAGCTTCAGGCTCTCCATTTCTAACCCCCAACCATGCTGATGCTGCTGGTAACAGACCACACCGTGAGTAGCTATCGAGGTCAATCTCATGCTCTCTGCCCTCTCCCTTCACCCGCTACCCAAGCACAGTTCTGACTTCCCTGGGAATCCCAACCATTAGTGAAACAGAAAAACCCTTCTTTCAAAATGACTCTTGCAGTGGTTTCCCTTGGTCTTCCTACCTTCCTAGCAGCTCCTCCCGCTTCCTCGTCATCTGTACACGCAAGGCGGCTTCTCCCCTTCTCTCTCTTCTGGGCTCGTTCTCCCTCCCACACCTCCCCAGCTTCAAACACACACAACCAACTTCCTGCTGACATCTCCGCCCAAATGGCCGGCAAACATTCCAGCTCAGCCAGTCCCAAAGGGAAGCCCCCTCTGCCACAACCAGAGCAAGGCGTGGAACCAGCTTCCCTGCCTCTGCTTTCCTTCCCACCACCTGGGCTTGACTGACCCCAGGCCCTTCCTCCCTCTGCCCTGCTGTGTCTTCACGAGGTCCTGACACAGAAGCTTCCACACTGGTCCCTTCACTTTATCCCTCCTGGGGACGCGTCTGCAGACATCTCCTCCCTAGGAAGCCTCTCCCTGACCTCCTGGCTGGAATCTCCCTCTCTGTCCCCCGTTTCCACCTAGGAGCACCTGGGTTCACATCTGTGGGTCAGAGGTGACCTGCAAATAGGTAGGACGCTATTAATATCAGAATGTGTTTTTTTAACTTAAAAGGGGTTTCCCACATTTAAAAGTCAGGCATGTCACACAAAACCCCAGGTTTCTGCCCCGACTACCCCTGGAGGGTCCTGAGCAGCAACTAGTTTCTCTAGAAGTTCACACTCTCCACAGAGGCGTCTGGGGCCAGTGTGATGCATTTATCTTATTTATGGAGGCAGGTGTGAGACTACCTGAGTTCACATGTGTGCTCTGGGGCTTCCCCAATGGTCCAGGGGGTAAGGGATCCACCTTGCAGTGCAAGGGGGATCGGTTCGATCCCTGGCCCTGGAAGATTCCATGGAGCAGCTGGACCGGTGTGTCCAATTACAAGTCAGTGCTCTGGAGCGCAAGTGCCCGGAGCCGGTGGTCTGCAGTGAGAGAGGCCACTGCGATGGGAGGTCCGCACAGGCCAAAGAATAAAAAAAAAAGATGGATGAAAATAAATATAAATAAAAGAGGCATGATGGGGAAAAGGGGGAAAAAATGTGCTCTGTGAGCTTGGACAGGGTACTTGACCTCTCTGTGCCTTACTTTCTCCCTCTGTACAGATGGAGCAAATAGTAATCCTGGCCTCAAAGGCTTGTTGAGATTAAGTAAGTTAAACATACGTAGAGGACTTGGGACACCACCCGGCATGTGGTGAGCATGCAAGAAACAGTACTATTATCATCAATGCACCAGTACTGGTGTTTGACCCCGCTTCAGCTTTCGGTTTGCCAAGCCCTGCTGTAGAGGGACGAGCACAGGTATGGGGTCCATTAGACCCAGATTCAAACCCTAGCCCTGTCCTTTTCTGGTTTTACGACCTTGGGCCCGTCCCCGAGTCTGTCTCCACGCTGGAACGTGGGGAGAAGACATTGCTGAGGAGGAGGAGAGCTAGTGCCGAGGGAGGCTGGGGCGGAACCGAGCTGCACGCCCTGCCCCGACCACCCCAGCCCTCGCCCTGCCGCCTCTGCACTCACGCATCTGACCGCTTCATTGCTTCATCGGAGTTCTCTCCCAGGGCTGCGAGACAAGCTCCTGGGGTGTGTGAAAGGGACAAAGCCCCCTGTTCCTTCCAGTTGCTCCTTCCCTTTCTTGGCGGCTGCTCGCATGGGCACCTGCCTGCCCTGTATTCTTCTATTTTTCCTCCCCAGGCTGCCCTGTGGCTGTTCCTGGCCTTGGTCATCAGGCCAGGTCTCGGAACCATCCTGACTTTCCCCTCTTCCTCCACAGTGGCCATCTGGCCCTCCCTCCTGCACTCAGCGCCCACCAGTCTCTCTCTGGTCCACCCTCCAACCCAGGACTCAGCTTCTCCCTTGCTCAGTGCTCTCCACTGCACCCTTTACTGTTGGGGGGAGTAGCGGGATGCTCGTGGGCAGGCCAGGACCCCAGCGGAGCAGAGGGGCCTGGGCTGGCTTACACTTGTGTTTTGTTTTGTTCTCTACATCCTGTTGAATGGATTGTGTCTTCAGGTGGGGCTGGCTCCCGGCTCCTCTTCTGGCCCCGTTCCTCGCTCTGGGAGGCAGAGCAGTTGCTGGGTTACAGCTGAAGCTGTGCCTAGGCCTGACTAATGAACCCCTTCAGCCTCCCCCATTGCCTCCCCCTCACCTCCACCCTCCACTTCATCAGACTTCTATTTTCCCCACACCCCTTCCAACTCCTGCTTCCTGCTTGTCTATTTCCTCTGCCTGGTATCTGCTCCTGCTCCTGCCTCCCTACCGCTCTCCAGTCTCTGCCTGCTGACATCAGTTATCCCGAAACACCAGCTGCCCTGATGCCCTGTCCACTGCCCACTGCCTGCCTGTGTCTGGGCATCTCCCCTGCCAGCCTGGAGCTCCTGGAAGGCATGCCTGTACCAGAGGAGAGAATCAGCCTGAACTCCCCCCTTAAGAAGTACTTTCCCAAGTGATCCCAAGCAGCCATAAGGGCCCAAGAGCCCTCCTTTGCTCTCGCAGGAGGGGCTGGCACCCTCTCTTAGGGGTGCCGTGGCTCCAGACGCCCTTCTCTGTGGCCTGCAATGCTTCCTGGGCTACTCTTGCCTCACTAGATGTTAACCCATAGAGTTGGAGCTGAGACAGGAGGTGGCTGCAGTGGGGATGGAAAACCATCCGACCGCTTCATTGCTTCATCGGAGTTCTCTCCCAGGGCTGCGAGACAAGCTCCTGGGTGTGTGAAAGGGACAAAGCCCCCTGTTCCTTCCAGTTGCTCCTTCCCTTTCTTGGCGGCTGCTCGCATGGGCACCTGCCTGCCCTGTATTCTTCTATTTTTCCTCCCCAGGCTGCCCTGTGGCTGTTCCTGGCCTTGGTCATCAGGCCAGGTCTCGGAACCATCCTGACTTTCCCCTCTTCCTCCACAGTGGCCATCTGGCCCTCCCTCCTGCACTCAGCGCCCACCAGTCTCTCTCTGGTCCACCCTCCAACCCAGGACTCAGCTTCTCCCTTGCTCAGTGCTCTCCACTGCACCCTTTACTGTTGGGGGGAGTAGCGGGATGCTCGTGGGCAGGCCAGGACCCCAGCGGAGCAGAGGGGCCTGGGCTGGCTTACACTTGTGTTTTGTTTTGTTCTCTACATCCTGTTGAATGGATTGTGTCTTCAGGTGGGGCTGGCTCCCGGCTCCTCTTCTGGCCCCGTTCCTCGCTCTGGGAGGCAGAGCAGTTGCTGGGTTACAGCTGAAGCTGTGCCTAGGCCTGACTAATGAACCCCTTCAGCCTCCCCCATTGCCTCCCCCTCACCTCCACCCTCCACTTCATCAGACTTCTATTTTCCCCACACCCCTTCCAACTCCTGCTTCCTGCTTGTCTATTTCCTCTGCCTGGTATCTGCTCCTGCTCCTGCCTCCCTACCGCTCTCCAGTCTCTGCCTGCTGACATCAGTTATCCCGAAACACCAGCTGCCCTGATGCCCTGTCCACTGCCCACTGCCTGCCTGTGTCTGGGCATCTCCCCTGCCAGCCTGGAGCTCCTGGAAGGCATGCCTGTACCAGAGGAGAGAATCAGCCTGAACTCCCCCCTTAAGAAGTACTTTCCCAAGTGATCCCAAGCAGCCATAAGGGCCCAAGAGCCCTCCTTTGCTCTCGCAGGAGGGGCTGGCACCCCCTCTCTTAGGGGTGCCGTGGCTCCAGACGCCCTTCTCTGTGGCCTGCAATGCTTCCTGGGCTACTCTTGCCTCACTAGATGTTAACCCATAGAGTTGGAGCTGAGACAGGAGGTGGCTGCGAGTGGGGATGGAGACCAATTCCAGATCCACCATTCCAGGGCAAGCTGCTTCCCTTCTCTGGGCCTCAGTTTCCCCCTGGGTAGCCCAGGGCTCAGCATTCCCAATCTCCGGGGTTGCCAGGAAGGGCGAGCGAGCAAGGCCCCGTTGGTGGATGTGGCAGGCGTGCAGCACGGAGCGTGGCATGCTGCCGCTGCCTGGGGCTCCGACCTGTCCAGGCTCCGGGCCTGGGGAAGCTGTGCTGAGCAGGCTGGCCTGGCCCCACCCCAGCCTGCAGGAGGAGAAGTGCTGAGTGAATGGGAGAAAAGGGGAAGAAAGGTTGAGGAAGGGTGTGGTAGCCAGGGGCGCCCCTGGCCCATGGTGTGGCCTCAGTTTGCCACAATTTTTCCTTGGGAATGGGCCCTGGGGGAGCCCCTGGTATCTGAGAATGCCAAGGAGAGGGCGGCCCAGTGTTTCTTGAGCTCTCTGACAGTGACGGCTCACGTCCACATCTCCCTCCATCCTTGCCTTGTATGGGAGGCATTATTGCTTCCATCTTACAGAGCTAGAAAGCACATAGCGGGGGAGTGCCTGAGTGGCACTTAGGGCCCCAGTGTGCCTGACTCTGGAGCCTGCAGGCTCCCCTTCATTGAGTCCCCTCCCTGGGTGCTTACACCAGGGAGCTGGGAGGCCCAGAATCTCAGCCCCTGGGGCATAGTTGGGCTAGGTTGTTTGGGATCAAGAGCTCAGGGGCTCCTGGATGAGCGCTACCCTCTGGGAGCAGGGGGCAGACTTCAAAAGGAAGGCTGATGTACTGAATGACAGCTGGACTGGGCCCTCTACGCTGTCGTCTCCTTTCATCCTGGCTTGGGGTGACGAGCCCCAGAGCCTCTCTGGGAATGCCCACAGAGAACCTGGCTGCCTGGCTCCTCGATCTGCATCAGCCCTGTGGAGCTGACCCCTAGCCCCGAGCTGGACTTTGAGGTGCCTTTCAGGTCTTCCCGGGCAGGAAGACTAACTGGGTGCCCTGACAGTGACAGGACTCCATAACTCCAGGCTGCAGGCTCAGCAGCCCTCAGGCCTTGTCCCTGTGCCCACATCCTGTTTCCCCAAGTGCAGGCCTTTCCTCAGGCCACTCCCCCTCCAGCTGGCACGGCCTTTCAGGACACCGTCGCACCAACAGTGCACGAAGCGACTGGAGAAGTTCATTCTCCCTCCCAGGCCCTCCTCAAGCTTCCTCTATTCCTGACCCACACTCTTACCCAAACTCACATTCGGGCCTTTTGCGCTTTGCCAGACCAGGAGCTGTTTGAGGGTCGGGGCTGGGGCCAGGACAATGGGCCTGGGCCTTGACGCCTGGGATAGGGCCAGCACTGAGCAGGCCCTAAGGAGGGGCTGCTGAATGAATGTGTGAGTGAGCAAATGAAGCGGCAGCTGGGACTGTGCGAAGTCATCTCTGGGAGGGGGCCGAGAGTCATCTCTAAGTGACAGGTTTCATTGCAACTGCTTGACAGAAGCTGAGTGGCAGAAAGGCTGACAATTGAAGCTGCCTCAGCAGGGAATGACAGGTGGGGGTGGCGGCAGGAGGAGGTAGGAGGACAGAGCCAGGCGATTCTGGAAGGCGGGGGAGTCCTGGCATCGAGTCAGAGCAGCCTGGTTCAAATGCAGGCCCCTCTACCTGCCAGCTGCCCTCAGCATGTCCTGCACACCTCTGAGCCTCCCTCAGGAGGTAACTCATAGAAGGACAGCTGGACTGCATCTGTGCACATCCAAGTCCAATGCCTGTCTGTCCCTCCCCGTCTCTGGCTGAGAAGGCTGCCTGATGGCCAGTGAGGGCCCGATCTGTGACCCTCAGGATGCCAGAGAGTCGGGATGGACTTGGGGAAGGGCAAAGATAAACCTGCGTGTGAAAATCTCTGAGGGGAGCCAGGGTGCCCATGGCCTTAGAGAAGCCAGGGATTGACATGGGCTGGGCAGAAGCGTGGGTCTCTTGTGCCCCCAGCTGCCCTGAATTCTGGGCACTGCTCAGAAGCATCAGCCCGGCTCTCCTCTGGGGTGGGTGTGGGGTCCCTAGAGGCTTTGAGGTGCCTTTCAGGTCTTCCCGGGCAGGAAGACTAACTGGGTGCCCTGACAGTGACAGGACTCCATAACTCCAGGCTGCAGGCTCAGCAGCCCTCAGGCCTTGTCCCTGTGCCCACATCCTGTTTCCCCAAGTGCAGGCCTTTCCTCAGGCCACTCCCCCTCCAGCTGGCACGGCCTTTCAGGACACCGTCGCACCAACAGTGCACGAAGCGACTGGAGAAGTTCATTCTCCCTCCCAGGCCCTCCTCAAGCTTCCTCTATTCCTGACCCACACTCTTACCCAAACTCACATTCGGGCCTTTGCGCTTTGCCAGACCAGGAGCTGTTTGAGGGTCGGGGCTGGGGCCAGGACAATGGGCCTGGGCCTTGACGCCTGGGATAGGGCCAGCACTGAGCAGGCCCTAAGGAGGGCTGCTGAATGAATGTGTGAGTGAGCAAATGAAGCGGCAGCTGGGACTGTGCGAAGTCATCTCTGGGAGGGGGCCGAGAGTCATCTCTAAGTGACAGGTTTCATTGCAACTGCTTGACAGAAGCTGAGTGGCAGAAAGGCTGACAATTGAAGCTGCCTCAGCAGGGAATGACAGGTAGGGATGGCTGCTGGAGGAGGTAGGAGGACAGAGCCAGGCGATTCTGGAAGGCGGGGGAGTCCTGGCATCGAGTCAGAGCAGCCTGGTTCAAATGCAGGCCCCTCTACCTGCCAGCTGCCCTCAGCATGTCCTGCACACCTCTGAGCCTCCCTCAGGAGGTAACTCATAGAAGGACAGCTGGACTGCATCTGTGCACATCCAAGTCCAATGCCTGTCTGTCCCTCCCCGTCTCTGGCTGAGAAGGCTGCCTGATGGCCAGTGAGGGCCCGATCTGTGACCCTCAGGATGCCAGAGAGTCGGGATGGACTTGGGGAAGGGCAAAGATAAACCTGCGTGTGAAAATCTCTGAGGGGAGCCAGGGTGCCCATGGCCTTAGAGAAGCCAGGGATTGACATGGGCTGGGCAGAAGCGTGGGTCTCTTGTGCCCCCAGCTGCCCTGAATTCTGGGCACTGCTCAGAAGCATCAGCCCGGCTCTCCTCTGGGGTGGGTGTGGGAGTGGGCAAGTTCCTCCTCAGCATCAATGCCCTGGGAGGGGTGAACCAACTCTCATGCCTCCAGGGAGTTCGAGGTCCCTGCATGCTCAAACTTGCAAAGTTTGGCTGATGGTAGATAATGAGGTCGTGGGCTGGTCCAGCCTGGTGGGGCTTGCCTCTCCCGGCCCAGGGGATGCTGGAGGAAGAGGTGAGGAGACAGGTCTTGGCAGTTAGTGGGAGGGGCAGGGTGGGGAGTAACTCTGCTTCTTGATGAGGCAGGGGATCCTTGAAGAGGGGTTAAGAAAGCAGGGGGCATTTGTGGAGCCCCCACACTGGGTCAGGGGCTTCATATTCATTATTTCACTTAAGCATCTCAACAGAAATCTTTGAAATCCTTTCAAACTCCACCTTTTATAGAGGAAGAAACTGAGGGTCAGTTCCCACTAAAGGACAACAGAACGGAGAATAGAACCCAGGTCTCCCTGGACCCACTGGCCTCGTCCCACGGTACTAGGCTGGGGCTGGCTCAGAGACAAGGACACTGTCAGGACTTTAGGAGGAGCTGGGCTCTGTCATGTGGGCTTGTGTCCAGGGGAGAGAAGAGAAGCCCAGCACAGCCTGTCCCATCTGCTGAATGAATAAAGAAGCTGGTCTCTCCTAGGCAGCTCCAGCCTGGACACCAAGCCGCCAGAGGATTCAGGGGGTAGGGCCGTAGCAGCCAGGGCCTTCCTAGTCCTCGGCTCCCCCACCCTTCCTAACATCCTGGGAATAGAACCGACAGGAGCTGCACCAAGCTGGCCCAACCCTGCTGACCCACTCCAGGCTACACAAGGACTGCTAGCTCCGGCAGAAAGCCTCTGCAGCAGGTCTAGGGGGAGGGTCGTGGCCCAGGAGGAGCTGGCCCTCACCTGACCTTGGGCTTCAGGATAGCCGGTGAGGGAGGGGGCTGAAGCTGAGAGAGCTATGGGGACTCAGGTCCCCACGGGGCACACAGAGGGCTAAGGGCATCCGGGTCTCCCTGCTCCCCGAGGATGCCGGTAGCCCCAGATGGGCATCTGCTCAGAAGCCCCAGCTGCCCTGAATTCTGGGCACTGCTCAGAAGCACCCCTCCTCTGGGGTGGGTGTGGGAGTGGGCAAGTTCCTCCTCAGCATCAATGCCCTGGGAGGGGTGAACCAACTCTCATGCCTCCAGGGAGTTCGAGGTCCCTGCATGCTCAAACTTGCAAAGTTTGGCTGATGGTAGATAATGAGGTCGTGGGCTGGTCCAGCCTGGTGGGGCTTGCCTCTCCCGGCCCAGGGGATGCTGGAGGAAGAGGTGAGGAGACAGGTCTTGGCAGTTAGTGGGAGGGGCAGGGTGGGGAGTAACTCTGCTTCTTGATGAGGCAGGGGATCCTTGAAGAGGGGTTAAGAAAGCAGGGGGCATTTGTGGAGCCCCCACACTGGGTCAGGGGCTTCATATTCATTATTTCACTTAAGCATCTCAACAGAAATCTTTGAAATCCTTTCAAACTCCACCTTTTATAGAGGAAGAAACTGAGGGTCAGTTCCCACTAAAGGACAACAGAACGGAGAATAGAACCCAGGTCTCCCTGGACCCACTGGCCTCGTCCCACGGTACTAGGCTGGGGCTGGCTCAGAGACAAGGACACTGTCAGGACTTTAGGAGGAGCTGGGCTCTGTCATGTGGGCTTGTGTCCAGGGGAGAGAAGAGAAGCCCAGCACAGCCTGTCCCATCTGCTGAATGAATAAAGAAGCTGGTCTCTCCTAGGCAGCTCCAGCCTGGACACCAAGCCGCCAGAGGATTCAGGGGGTAGGGCCGTAGCAGCCAGGGCCTTCCTAGTCCTCGGCTCCCCCACCCTTCCTAACATCCTGGGAATAGAACCGACAGGAGCTGCACCAAGCTGGCCCAACCCTGCTGACCCACTCCAGGCTACACAAGGACTGCTAGCTCCGGCAGAAAGCCTCTGCAGCAGGTCTAGGGGGAGGGTCGTGGCCCAGGAGGAGCTGGCCCTCACCTGACCTTGGGCTTCAGGATAGCCGGTGAGGGAGGGGGCTGAAGCTGAGAGAGCTATGGGGACTCAGGTCCCCACGGGGCACACAGAGGGCTAAGGGCATCCGGGTCTCCCTGCTCCCCGAGGATGCCGGTAGCCCCAGATGGTGTCTAAGTAGCAGGTAAGAGAGCAGTGGGGACTGGGCCAGAAGCCCATGGCTGCTTTCCGGCGGTCTCTTCCCCAAGGTGGCTCCAGGTCCCCATCAGAGCCATCTGGAAGGTCCCGGGGTGAGGGCGCCTGCTTCCACCACCTGCTGCTGTCTGTCCCCAACTTCTCTGGCCCACTGGCAGCCTACGGGCTCTAGCCCAGCCCTGCCGGCTGTGCCTGTTGGGCTCCACCCTGGGTGTGTCTACCCACTCCCTGTGGGCCTGGCCCATAGCCCACACTCACCATGCGTCCGTTGGGGACGCCCAGGTGCTTGGGCTTCCCTGGCATGCCGCTGCTCTTCACCGGTCCCCGCCGCGGGGGGCGCCCACCATGGGGACTCTGGGCAGCTCCGGCCAGAGCTTGCACGATGACGGGCAGATGACAGAGAGAGCCCAGGTCTGCTCCTGCGGGCCCTCACATCCTGAAACACCAGCTCACTACCTCTTTTCTCTGCCACAGGAAGTGTCTCTATAGAAACCGAACCACAGAAAGAAGCAAGGTCTAAGAGAGCGAATGCTTCTTCCTACACACTCACACACACACACACACACACGCAGGCGCACGCACACATTCACGCGCTCACACACGCCGCCGATGCACCCTTGGCTGTGCCCCACGCCAGCACCAATGCCCAGCAGGGGCGTCTGTGTGCCCAGCGAGAAGAGCAGCCTTGTCTGGCCCGTCTGGGGAGTTCAGGGGCAGAGCCGGGCACACGGCAGTCCACGTTCACACAGCTGGCAGCTGGGTACATCCTACAGGGCTTCCCGTGGACATGGGGACATGTGTACTGGACCCGAGTGTCCCCTTGTGTCCCCGACTCAGCACACACCTCTCCCGCACCTGTCGTGTGCAGGCGTGTGCACGCTTGGCGCCCTCCCCTGGCCGCCGTCCATGGGCACTTACTACCTCTGTCCTGAGACATACCCTGCTGTCCTTCCCACGCCTGCTCCCTGGTGGGCAGACCCATGGCTCCACTGCGTGATGGTCAGGCACACCCAGACCCCTCGGGGTGGGGGGCAGAAACTCACGGGTTTTCCTTCATCAGGATCACCTGGGTGTTCAGTCATACGTGCACACAGTCCCTTGGACATGAGCACGTGACAGCCGCACACAGGCACCCGTGAATTCAGACTCCCTGGTGACACAGGCAGCCAGGTGTGTCCTCTCGCCCACCTGGGCAGATGCACCTGTGCCCAAAGACACCTGGGCAGCTAAGTCACTCACGCAAGTCCCACCTCGTGTAGCACTGTCAGCTGAAGAGGGGGTGCGGCCCCTGCAGCCTGGCCCAGCCATGGATGGACTCAGGCCCTTCAGAGTCTCCAGCTGGCCTCTCCCTTCCATGTGCATGCATCCACCACAGGACCTGTATTTTCTCTAAGTACGGGCTTACCTGGAGCTCTCCCGCCAGCTGCCCCTCTAATGTGGGCCCCTCTATCTACAAGGATAAGGTGACACCCCATCTTTCATATTCTACCCTGTACTCCGCTGCCGCCTTCTAGGGCCATGACCTGAAACCTTCAAAGGCAGAAACTGAGTGACTCTTCACCGTCCATGTGTGTCCTCTGTGGCACACTTCTCAGCTCCCTCACAGTCAGGGGTGGCCATGTGCTCACTCGTTCCCTTCAATGGAGAGCGAGTGTGTTGGCTTTTCCTCCAGATTCTTTCCTTCCCCGTTAGCTGGCTGGATCCAGAAGATGATGAAGCCCTAGGGGCTTGTGGAGTCACAAGAAGGAAGGCATCTATGTCTCCATATTCATATAAGAAAATAAGCCACCATTTAACCAGAAATGCCAACTTTGGATTGTTGAGAGAGAGGGAGACAGAGACAGAGACAGAGACAGAGAGAGATCAGCTTCTTCAAGCTGTTATACACATAGGGTCTGCCGTTAAGAGTAGTTAATCCACCTCTTTGCCCAGTTCTAACTCACTTCTTTCTAGACAACTTGCTCCAGGCCACCCAGACAGTTGTTTAGTCACTACGTCATGTCCAGCTCCTAGTGAACCCCACGGACTAGAGCATGCAGGCTTCCCTGTCCTTCACTATCTAAAGTGTGCTCACACTCAGGTCCATTTAGTCAGTGATGTCATCCAACCATTTCAGCCTGTCGCCCTCTATTCCTCCTGCCCTCAGTCAGTTAGACTTGGTGTGCGTACGGGGAGTTGCATTTGGAGCATTGTCAATGGTGGTCTTATGGTGTGTGAGAGGGTCAGTGCCTCTGCGACAGGGTGGTAGGGGGTGTGAGTGCCAGCCGCCGGCCTGTCTGCTCTGCTGTGGATCTGGCCTGGCTTCACAGGGCTGAAAGTGACAAGGTCTTCCCCCAGCATGACTTCCTTTGATCCTTAAAACCTGTTTGTGAGTGATGCTCATTGAATAATTTCAGAAAACTGAAATTCAGAAGTGTGTTGCCAGGCTTCCATGGTGGCCTAGTGGTTAAGAATCCACCTGCCAAGGCAGGGGATATGGGTTCGATCCCTGGTCCAGGAAGATCCCACATGCTAAGCAGCTACACCTGTGCACCACAACTACTGGGCCTGCATACTGCAACTCCTGGAAGCCTGAGTGCCCTAGAGCCTCTGCTCCGTAACAAGAAAAGCTACTGGAATGAGAAGCCTGTACCCTACAACAAAGAAGAGCCCCTGCTTGCCACAACGAGAGGAAGCCCACATGCAGCGAGATTACACATCAAGCTAGAGTTCCACTAAGCTGTGAATGCGTGTGTTCGGGGCGCTAGGACCTGGACCTGGGCTACCTGACAGCTCATCTTCTTCCCTGCAAAGATGCAACCACTCAGGGACTCCTAAGCACATCCCTTCCTGCTGCTGCAGAGATGCGTCTTCCTACCACTCCACGATGGATGCTAGTTTCAGCTCTGACTGAATCTTCACCCCTGGGACCTCCAGCCAACCCCAGGACTTCCCATCTCTGAGCCCTTATTTAGTTTTCTCCCCTCCACAATTGTGGTGGTACCTTGGTGTCACAGAACACTGAGCTCAACTTTTCTTTCCCTGGCTTCCCACAAGGGATTAGTTACTGATGTCTAGTTTCCCTGTGGAATTCTGATCCCCTTCCCATCGGAAACCTCCCTGGCTCAGCCCACCTCCTGTTATCTGATCATAATACCTTGATCTGCCTCCAGTCTCCTCTCTCTGTAGCCAAAGAAACCCCATGACTAGTCACTCCCATGCTTACAACTTTCCCATTGCCTTCTGGGAAAAGTCCATGTTCCTTAGCTGGAATTGAAGGTTCTTTGAGCTCTGGCCTCAGTCAAAGTCTCCCCAACCACTCCTCAGCCATTCCCAACTGCTTGTAATTCCTTATGCCTCAGGGATCCCCCCTGGTCTTTGCATTTCCTGTTCCCTTTGCTGAGGATGCCTTTCCCCTTACCGGTAAACTCTGACCCGTTCATCATGACCCCATTCCAGGTTCTGGAATATTCCAAATATTCATTCTTTTACCGTTACTTATCTGTCACCTTCTACAAGCCAAGCACTTTTCTAGGTGCTGGGGATTCAGTAGTGACCACAGCTGATAAAAGCCCAGCTCTCATAGAGGTCTTGTTGCTCTTCTGTCTGACTCTGCCCTGTCCTTCACCATCTCCCAGAGTTTGCTCACACTCATGTTCATTGAATCGGTGATGTCATCCAACCATCTCGTCCTCTGACACTCTTTTATCCTTCTGCCTCCTATTTTTCCCCAAATCAGGGTCCTTACCAATGAGTTGGCTCTTCTCATCAGACGGCGAAAGTGTTGGAGTTTCAACATCATGGAGGTCTAGGGGTATGCATATGTGCTTGTTTGCATAGATACAGCTATTTCTTTGGGAGGGTAAATCCCTTGGGGGAGGACTTTTGCTGTATATATATATATCTGATGTTTTTGTTGTTTAGTCACTAAGTCATGTCTGACTCTTTTGCAGCCACATGAACTGTAGCCCACCAGGCTCTTTTGTCCATAGGAGTCTCCAGCCAAATATACTAGAAGGGGTTGTTATTTCCTTCTCCAGGAGATCCTCCTGACCCAGGGATGCAAACCTTGTCTCCTGCATTGGCAGATGAATTCTTTACCACTGAGCCACCAGGGAAGCCCCATATATATGTAATTTTAAGAAGATGTCTCAGTACTTAACCCTGAAGAAGTTCATTCATTCAAAAAGGCAACTTCTTGGGACTTCCCTGGTGGTCTTAATCTCTGTGAGGCAGCAGGGATTAGTTACTGATGTCTAGTTTCCCTGTGGAATTCTGATCCCCTTCCCATCGGAAACCTCCCTGGCTCAGCCCACCTCCTGTTATCTGATCATAATACCTTGATCTGCCTCCAGTCTCCTCTCTCTGTAGCCAAAGAAACCCCATGACTAGTCACTCCCATGCTTACAACTTTCCCATTGCCTTCTGGGAAAAGTCCATGTTCCTTAGCTGGAATTGAAGGTTCTTTGAGCTCTGGCCTCAGTCAAAGTCTCCCCAACCACTCCTCAGCCATTCCCAACTGCTTGTAATTCCTTATGCCTCAGGGATCCCCCCTGGTCTTTGCATTTCCTGTTCCCTTTGCTGAGGATGCCTTTCCCCTTACCGGTAAACTCTGACCCGTTCATCATGACCCCATTCCAGGTTCTGGAATATTCCAAATATTCATTCTTTTACCGTTACTTATCTGTCACCTTCTACAAGCCAAGCACTTTTCTAGGTGCTGGGGATTCAGTAGTGACCACAGCTGAAAAAAGCCCAGCTCTCATAGAGGTCTTGTTGCTCTTCTGTCTGACTCTGCCCTGTCCTTCACCATCTCCCAGAGTTTGCTCACACTCATGTTCATTGAATCGGTGATGTCATCCAACCATCTCGTCCTCTGACACTCTTTTATCCTTCTGCCTCCTATTTTTCCCCAAATCAGGGTCCTTACCAATGAGTTGGCTCTTCTCATCAGACGGCGAAAGTGTTGGAGTTTCAACATCATGGAGGTCTAGGGGTATGCATATGTGCTTGTTTGCATAGATACAGCTATTTCTTTGGGAGGGTAAATCCCTTGGGGGAGGACTTTTGCTGTATATATATATATCTGATGTTTTTGTTGTTTAGTCACTAAGTCATGTCTGACTCTTTTGCAGCCACATGAACTGTAGCCCACCAGGCTCTTTTGTCCATAGGAGTCTCCAGCCAAATATACTAGAAGGGGTTGTTATTTCCTTCTCCAGGAGATCCTCCTGACCCAGGGATGCAAACCTTGTCTCCTGCATTGGCAGATGAATTCTTTACCACTGAGCCACCAGGGAAGCCCCATATATATGTAATTTTAAGAAGATGTCTCAGTACTTAACCCTGAAGAAGTTCATTCATTCAAAAAGGCAACTTCTTGGGACTTCCCTGGTGGTCTTAATCTCTGTGAGGCAGCAGTGAGTGGTGGTGTGAAGCAAGATCTTAATTCCCTGCCCAGGACTGAGCATGCATAGCCTAGATGAGAACCAGTAATCCTGGGCACAGACTGTCAAGGGCTAGAGGCTAGAAGCTATTTTTCCCGGATTGCCCAATGAAAAATGCATTTATCACAGAAATTGTAAATGCAGGTACAAAGTTTATTATTAGAAACAGCACAACAAGTGGGAGAGCACACAGAGAAATGCTTTGTTTAGCTGAGCTAGAACCAAGGCAGAGATGCACACCTGGAGAGAAAGGGAGTGGGTGTTCACCCTGGTGAGGAAGCACAACAAAGAGGCAGCTAAGTCATTTATATAAGGCAGTTCTTCCAGGTCTTTGTCTTTCTTCAAGCCAATTATCTGGTTTCTTTTCCACAATTGACCTACCCTGGGCTACTGTCCTGGGTGCACAGGCACTCTTCAGCCAAGATGGATCTCAAAGTGAAGACTTCCGGAAGGAGCTTCCCTGACTTTTGACCCACAAGGAGCTTTTGTGCACATGCGTTCCATCTCCCGTGTCCTGAAAGAGGGGGGAACTGAGAGCCCTTCATCCTTTACTCAAACATGGTTTTGTCCCTCTTTGTCCTTGCCATGAGTATTACCTTAAGGTGTTCACAGGAGACAAACACTGGCTATTTACCCTGTTTCTGTTGTTACTTCCATTTCAGAGGGCAAACAGAGGCTGATTGTAAATGCCTTAACTGGAATCCACCTACAACTTGTCTAAAGAAATGCTAACAGTTGTCAGTACTGAGCCTGAAGCCTACTTCTTCATGCCCTATGAAATGTAAACAGGAGGTCAGGTGTAGATGTCTAACCTGGAGCCCATCTATCTGCTACATCAGTCCAATGGCTAAGACTCCGTGCTCCCAATGCATGTTCCAAACCTGGTCAGGGAACTAGATCCCATCAACTAAGAGCTCACATGTCAAAACTTTAAAAAAAAAAATTCCCACATGTCACAACTAAAGATCAAAGATCCTGTGTGCTGCAACTAAAACCTGGCACAGCCAAAAAGACAAATATACATACACACACACACACACACACACATATATATATATATATATATATATATATACATATTTACAAAGAAGTGTTGTTG
The DNA here is from genome assembly GCA_022376925.1 of Tragulus kanchil. Taxonomy (NCBI): domain Eukaryota; kingdom Metazoa; phylum Chordata; class Mammalia; order Artiodactyla; family Tragulidae; genus Tragulus; species Tragulus kanchil. The sequence goes on along the minus strand of JAIOJX010000029.1, from coordinate 71,054,298 downwards.
AAGCAAAGAATAGAAATTTAAAAGGAGCCTCTTCAATAAGTGGTTCTGGGAAAACTGGATATCTACATATAAAAGAGTGAAGTTGGAACACTTTCTAATACCATAGAAAAAGATAAACTCAAAATGGACTAAAGACCTAGATGTAAGACCAGAAACCATAAAACTCTTAGAGGAGAATATAGGCAAAACACTCAATGGCATAAATCAAAGCAAGATCTTCTATGACCTGCCTCCTAGAGTGATGGAAATAAAGTCAAAAATAAATAAGTAGGACCTAAGTAAACTTAAAAGCTTTTGCACAGCAAGGGAAGCTATAAATAAGGTGAAAAGACAACCCTTAGAATGGGAGAAAATAATAACAAAAGAAACAACTGACAAGGAATTAATTTCCAAAATATACAAGCAGCTCATACAACTCAACACCAAAAAAACAACCCAATCAAAAGATGGGAAAAAGACATCTCTCCAAAGAAGACACAGATGGCCAACAAACATATGAAAAGATGCTCAACATTGCTCATTATTACAGAAATGCAAATCAAACCTACAATGAGATATCACCTCACATCAGTCAGAATGGCCATCTTCAAAAGCTAAGGTGTTCACAGGAGACAAACACTGGCTATTTACCCTGTTTCTGTTGTTACTTCCATTTCAGAGGGCAAACAGAGGCTGATTGTAAATGCCTTAACTGGAATCCACCTACAACTTGTCTAAAGAAATGCTAACAGTTGTCAGTACTGAGCCTGAAGCCTACTTCTTCATGCCCTATGAAATGTAAACAGGAGGTCAGGTGTAGATGTCTAACCTGGAGCCCATCTATCTGCTACATCAGTCCAATGGCTAAGACTCCGTGCTCCCAATGCATGTTCCAAACCTGGTCAGGGAACTAGATCCCATCAACTAAGAGCTCACATGTCAAAACTTTAAAAAAAAAAATTCCCACATGTCACAACTAAAGATCAAAGATCCTGTGTGCTGCAACTAAAACCTGGCACAGCCAAAAAGACAAATATACATACACACACACACACACACACACATATATATATATATATATATATATACATATTTACAAAGAAGTGTTGTTGAAGCAAAGAATAGAAATTTAAAAGGAGCCTCTTCAATAAGTGGTTCTGGGAAAACTGGATATCTACATATAAAAGAGTGAAGTTGGAACACTTTCTAATACCATAGAAAAAGATAAACTCAAAATGGACTAAAGACCTAGATGTAAGACCAGAAACCATAAAACTCTTAGAGGAGAATATAGGCAAAACACTCAATGGCATAAATCAAAGCAAGATCTTCTATGACCTGCCTCCTAGAGTGATGGAAATAAAGTCAAAAATAAATAAGTAGGACCTAAGTAAACTTAAAAGCTTTTGCACAGCAAGGGAAGCTATAAATAAGGTGAAAAGACAACCCTTAGAATGGGAGAAAATAATAACAAAAGAAACAACTGACAAGGAATTAATTTCCAAAATATACAAGCAGCTCATACAACTCAACACCAAAAAAACAACCCAATCAAAAGATGGGAAAAAGACATCTCTCCAAAGAAGACACAGATGGCCAACAAACATATGAAAAGATGCTCAACATTGCTCATTATTACAGAAATGCAAATCAAACCTACAATGAGATATCACCTCACATCAGTCAGAATGGCCATCTTCAAAAAGTCTACAAACAATAAAAGCTGGAGAGGGTGTGGAGAAAAGGGAACCCTCTTGCACTGTTGGTGGGAATATGAACTGATACAGCCACTATGGAAGACAGTGTGGAGATTCCTCAAAAAGCTAGAAATAGAGCCACCATAGGACCCAGCAATCCCACTACTAGGCTCATGCACCCTGAGGAAACGAAAATTGAAAGAGACACATGTACCCCAGTGTTCATTGCAGCACAATTTACAATAGCCAGAACATGGAAGCAACCTAGACATCCATCAACAGATATGGATAAAGAATGGATAAAGAAGCAGTGGTACATACATATAATGGAATACTACTCAGCCATAAGAAGGAATGCATTTGAATCAGTTTTAATGAGGTGGATGAATCTAATGAGGTGGATGAGTCTAGAGACTATTATACAGAGTGAGGTATGTCAGAGAGAGAAAGATAAACATTGTCTACTGACACATGTGTATGGAATCTAGAGAGATGGTGCTGATAAATAAACATGCAGAGCAGCAATGGACATGGAGAACACTCTTAGGGACACTGGTGTGAGGGAGGGGAATATGCTGTGGGACTAGAGGACCTGAAACAGGGGCTCTGCAGCAACCTGGAGGGGTGGGCAGGGGAGAGGGGTGGGGGAGAGGTTTGAGAGCGGGTCGATATACCTATACCTATAGCAGATTTGGGTCGACGTGTGGCAGTAAACAACAAAACCCTGTAAAAAGTATACTAATAATAAATAAAAATTTGTATAAAAAAAAGTTGTGGGGCTTTCCTGGTGGTCCAGTGGGTAAAGAGTCCACTTTGCAGTGCAAGGGGCACCTGTTCGATTCCTGGCTCGGGAAGACCCCACGTGCCATGGAGTGGCTGGACCGGTGTGTCCATTTACGAGCCAGCGCTCTGGAGTGCATGCGCCCAGAGCCAGTGCTCTGCGGCGACAGAGGCCACTGCGATGGGAGACCCACACAGGCCAAAAGAATAAAGATGGAACAAAAAAAGAAAGAATAAAGATGGATTGAAAAAAAGAGGCCAAAATTAAAAAAAAAAATTAAAAACTAGTTAAAAAAGGGAGAGAGGGAGGCAACTTCTTAAAACTAGCATGCCTGGTAGCTCACCTGGTAAAGAATCTGACTTCAATGCAGGAGACCTGGTTTGATTCCTGAGTCAGCAAGATCCCTTCGCGAGGGAATAGGCTACCCACTTCAGTATTCTTGGGATTCTCTGGTGGCTCAGACAGTATAGAATCTGCTGTGGGAGACTCAAGTTCGATCGCTGAGTTGGGAAGATCCTCTGGAGAAGGGAATGGCTACTCATTCCAGTATTCACCTTAGGGGCTTCCATAGTGACTCAACGGTAAAGAATCTGCCTGTAACGCAGGTGCCGCAGAGATGTAGTTTCTAGGCTTGGGTCAGAAAGATCCCCTGGAGAAGGGCATGGCAACTCACTTCAGTATTCTTGCCTGGAGAATCCCATGGACAGAAGTCCACAGGGCTGCAAAGAGTTGGATACAGCTGAAGCGACTGAGCACACAAGCATGCAACTTAAAGGAGCAAGCAACCAACTATTCCACCGTAGGAATTATGGGACTTCCTGGGGGGCACTAGTGGTAAAGAAAATGTTAGTTGCTCAGTCATATCCAAAGCTCCTCTGTCCACAGGGATTCTCCAAACAAGAATACTGGAGTGGGGATCTTTCCCACTCTGGGATTGAATCCACATTTCTTATGTCTTCTGCATTGGCAGGTGGGTTCTTTACCACTGGGTGGCTTAGACTGTAAAGAATCTTCTTGCAATGCAAGAGGTCCAATCTCTGGGTTAGGAAGATCCCCTGGAGAAGGGCATGGTAACCCACCCCAGTATTCTTGCTTGGAGAATCCCACGGACAGAGGAGGCTAGGGGGCTACGGTTCATAGGGTTGCCCAGAGTAGGGGGTTGCACAGAGTCAGACACTGATAGAACAGACTTAGCCTGCACCTGATCTATAACTAGGGTCATTAATTCAAGTGTCTAGGAGGCCAGGCAGGTGCTGTAAATTAGTGGCCAGAATGGAGACTAGCTTAGGAAAATAAGGCATTTTTAGCAGGGCAGTCCTATGAGCCTAGTTTGGTGGGGGTCTTCTGGTTTTTCCTGAGAGGCTGGAGATTTGGATTTTTAATGTGCATTTGTCTCCTGATTTAAAACACTGGTAGTTAAGTGATTTATTGAAATGGCATCAGTAAGAGCTGTTTGGCTGAGGGCCACCTATTTTCCACCTTTGGTCCAGTCTGCTTTCCTAGATCTTTCACGGATGCTGCACCAGGCAGGCAACATACGAATGAGCCCCTGCCCTCACAGGGGCAGAATTGTGGTCTTCTCCTCCTGCTGAAACCAGCTGGGCCTGAGGAGCTGGGAATAGTGGATGCCATCAAACAATGGAATTCTAAGTTTCCAAAGGCTTGGAGCCAGAGACGGCTAAAACTCTTGCCTGAGATCTAGGCGGCGCGGGAGTTGGAATTCAGGCCTCTGCCTTCAATTTAAATCTCCTTTCTCCTAGGAATGGGAAGGGTTACTCCACGGAGGTGACCAGTGGCCGGGTGCCAAGAGTGGTCTAGGGGCCCACAAAACTATTCCACCGTAGGAATTATGGGACTTCCTGGGGGCACTAGTGGTAAAGAAAATGTTAGTTGCTCAGTCATATCCAAAGCTCCTCTGTCCACAGGGATTCTCCAAACAAGAATACTGGAGTGGGGATCTTTCCCACTCTGGGATTGAATCCACATTTCTTATGTCTTCTGCATTGGCAGGTGGGTTCTTTACCACTGGGTGGCTTAGACTGTAAAGAATCTTCTTGCAATGCAAGAGGTCCAATCTCTGGGTTAGGAAGATCCCCTGGAGAAGGGCATGGTAACCCACCCCAGTATTCTTGCTTGGAGAATCCCACGGACAGAGGAGGCTAGGGGGCTACGGTTCATAGGGTTGCCCAGAGTAGGGGGTTGCACAGAGTCAGACACTGATAGAACAGACTTAGCCTGCACCTGATCTATAACTAGGGTCATTAATTCAAGTGTCTAGGAGGCCAGGCAGGTGCTGTAAATTAGTGGCCAGAATGGAGACTAGCTTAGGAAAATAAGGCATTTTTAGCAGGGCAGTCCTATGAGCCTAGTTTGGTGGGGGTCTTCTGGTTTTTCCTGAGAGGCTGGAGATTTGGATTTTTAATGTGCATTTGTCTCCTGATTTAAAACACTGGTAGTTAAGTGATTTATTGAAATGGCATCAGTAAGAGCTGTTTGGCTGAGGGCCACCTATTTTCCACCTTTGGTCCAGTCTGCTTTCCTAGATCTTTCACGGATGCTGCACCAGGCAGGCAACATACGAATGAGCCCCTGCCCTCACAGGGGCAGAATTGTGGTCTTCTCCTCCTGCTGAAACCAGCTGGGCCTGAGGAGCTGGGAATAGTGGATGCCATCAAACAATGGAATTCTAAGTTTCCAAAGGCTTGGAGCCAGAGACGGCTAAAACTCTTGCCTGAGATCTAGGCGGCGCGGGAGTTGGAATTCAGGCCTCTGCCTTCAATTTAAATCTCCTTTCTCCTAGGAATGGGAAGGGTTACTCCACGGAGGTGACCAGTGGCCGGGTGCCAAGAGTGGTCTAGGGGCCCACAAAAACTACAAGTTCCAGCATGCTCCGCTTCACAGACGACCTTTGCGCTGCCAGCAGACACAAATCATCCCTCTGCTCCCTGTTGGTCCACACACCGAACGTGCTGTTCCATGATTGGTTATTGCTCTTGTCGATCCTAAGAACTCATTGCTGAGGCTGGTTGATCAGTACCTCGCAGCCGCCAAGGCAAATCGACCAGGATAGGGGGCTACTGAGCAAATAAAGCCGCCGTGCGCTCGGCATCAAGGCTTTGCTTTTGCTGGGAGTTCCCAGGTGACACTAGGGTTGGCGGGCTTCTGGCCGGAGGCTATTAAATGGAGCACCCGGAAGGCGGAAGTCCTAGGACGGAAGTGGCGGAGAGGAACGGAGAATGGCGGCGGCAGGCTGGATTTGGCGCTGGCGCTGGGGCTGGGGCCGGCGGTGCCCAGGGAGGTCTGGGCTTCCCGGCCCCGGCCCCGGCCCCACTATACAACTTTTCCTCTTGTTGCTGGGGCCTGTGGCTGCAGATATAACTGACGGCAACACTGAACACCTCAAGCGGGAGCATTCGCTGATCAAGCCCTACCACGGTGAGGCCTGTGGCGGGAATGAGTTTAGGGGGACGGCGAGGCTGGATAGGGTTGGGGAAGGGGCGCTGCGTCTTCTGGCCAGGGCGGCTCTGCGAGTTCGCTGCCTCTTACGCACGTGTCCGCCCTTGTCTCCGTCCACAGGGGTGGGGTCCAGCTCCACGCTCCTCTGGGACTTCCAGGGCAGCACAATGCTCACAAGCCAGTATGTGCGTCTGACCCCTGACGAGCGCAGCAAGGAGGGCTCGATCTGGAACCATCTGGTGAGTGAGTGGGTCGCCAGAGGCTGGGCCGACCGCGAGGTGCGCCAGGACGGTCTGCAGCAGCCCTGAGCTGGGCTTGAAGGTCGCCCCTCGCTCCCCCGCCCCCTTGGCCACCTGATGGCTGTTGAAGTGACCGTGTGTCCGGAGCTGTGCTGGGCACCTCCCGTCTCCCTTCACTCCTTCAAAAGCTAGGTGGGGTAGCTGGTGTCGTCTCCGTGTCACTGACTAGGAAGCTAAGGCTTGGAGTTGAAAGCGCCTTTCTCAGAGTCACGTAGCCAGCAGGTACTGGAGCTGCTGTCTTCTTGAACGGAGCCTTCTCGTTCGTGGGATGAGTGGAACGAGCGGGGTCTTTATTGGGCACCTCGAGTGCCTTAGGCGCTGACTTTATCCAGCCTGATCGCACTTCCTCTCAGGCCGAGGGAGGAGGCGGTGGAGACTCCCTGAGCAGAGCGGGCACAGACGGAGTGGCCCTAAACAGCAGGTAACCCCTGTCTCATCTCCGGGCCCAGCGATTCACTTGCTACACCTGCTCTCTGGGTGGGAGGAGCCCCTCAAGAACACCTGCAGGCTCAGTCCCCTCCCTCAGTGCTTGACGGGGGTCTGGTCATCCGTGGACTCGTGGGCGGCTCTAGTTTCTGTGACCTCTGGTGCAGAGGTTAGGGAGCCTCCGCGTCACTGGCACGTCGTACATGAGCAGCGGCCAAGATCACAGAAGCCACACCAAGGAAGATTGGGAAAGGGTGAAAGGGGAATAACTGGGGGCAGAGCCTCCTCCCCCAACCTGTCCGATCCCTACCCTTCCCCTGGCCTAAGCAGTTGGCCGGTGTCCTGGTTTTCTCCGTCACCTGGCTTTTTGGTCCTGGATGACTTCCTCGTTTAACCCAGAGAGCCCACACTGTCCTCCCGTTGCCCTGCCTGCCTCTTTCCTCGGCTCTTCCTCTCCATACTGCTAGGGGGTCTGGAGTTAGTCTGCTCACCTTTCCCTCGGATCTTCGGAGCCTGGAGTCTCCTTCAGGTTTTGCAGTCTAGCCCCTCGTGCGTCTGACCCCTGACGAGCGCAGCAAGGAGGGCTCGATCTGGAACCATCTGGTGAGTGAGTGGGTCGCCAGAGGCTGGGCCGACCGCGAGGTGCGCCAGGACGGTCTGCAGCAGCCCTGAGCTGGGCTTGAAGGTCGCCCCTCGCTCCCCCGCCCCCTTGGCCACCTGATGGCTGTTGAAGTGACCGTGTGTCCGGAGCTGTGCTGGGCACCTCCCGTCTCCCTTCACTCCTTCAAAAGCTAGGTGGGGTAGCTGGTGTCGTCTCCGTGTCACTGACTAGGAAGCTAAGGCTTGGAGTTGAAAGCGCCTTTCTCAGAGTCACGTAGCCAGCAGGTACTGGAGCTGCTGTCTTCTTGAACGGAGCCTTCTCGTTCGTGGGATGAGTGGAACGAGCGGGGTCTTTATTGGGCACCTCGAGTGCCTTAGGCGCTGACTTTATCCAGCCTGATCGCACTTCCTCTCAGGCCGAGGGAGGAGGCGGTGGAGACTCCCTGAGCAGAGCGGGCACAGACGGAGTGGCCCTAAACAGCAGGTAACCCCTGTCTCATCTCCGGGCCCAGCGATTCACTTGCTACACCTGCTCTCTGGGTGGGAGGAGCCCCTCAAGAACACCTGCAGGCTCAGTCCCCTCCCTCAGTGCTTGACGGGGGTCTGGTCATCCGTGGACTCGTGGGCGGCTCTAGTTTCTGTGACCTCTGGTGCAGAGGTTAGGGAGCCTCCGCGTCACTGGCACGTCGTACATGAGCAGCGGCCAAGATCACAGAAGCCACACCAAGGAAGATTGGGAAAGGGTGAAAGGGGAATAACTGGGGGCAGAGCCTCCTCCCCCAACCTGTCCGATCCCTACCCTTCCCCTGGCCTAAGCAGTTGGCCGGTGTCCTGGTTTTCTCCGTCACCTGGCTTTTTGGTCCTGGATGACTTCCTCGTTTAACCCAGAGAGCCCACACTGTCCTCCCGTTGCCCTGCCTGCCTCTTTCCTCGGCTCTTCCTCTCCATACTGCTAGGGGGTCTGGAGTTAGTCTGCTCACCTTTCCCTCGGATCTTCAGAGCCTGGAGTCTCCTGTGAAGGGATAACCATGCGTCATGTCTGCAGTCTAGCCCCTCGTGCTTGGCATCTCCAGTCATCCACTCTGTTACTATTGTTCAGCTTCACTGACTGCCTCTTGCCTCAGGACCTTTGCACTTACACCCTCTGGGACACTGTCTCCTGGCTTTTTGTGCTTGCTTGGTTTCTTCTCATCCTTAACGTTTTAGCTTGAGTTCCGGCCATTCAGAGAATACTTCATTAGCTACCTCATTTCTCCTGGCATCACATTCCCTCACACTATTCTGTTGTATGACTTCTTAAAAATTTCATTAAAAGAAATAGTTGCTTATTTGGCAGTGCCAGGTCTTAGTGTAGGTACACAGGATTTTTGATATTCCTTGCAGTGTTCGGGATGGTTTCCAGTTGTGCCCTGCAGGATCTGCTTCCCTTGTCAGGGATCAATTCTGAGCCTCCTGCATTGGGAGCACACAGGCTTGACCCTGGGACCCCCAATGTGCTTAATCCCTCATTCTTGCCCAACTCTTTGCAGCCTTATGGACTGTAGTCCACCAGGCTCCTCCGTCCTTAGTGATTCTCCAGGCAAGAATATTGGAATGGGTTGCTGTGCCCTCCTCCATGGGGTCTTCCCAACCTGGGGATTGAACCTGGGTCTCCTGCATTGCAGGCAGATTCTTTACTGTCTGAGCCACCGGGGAAGCCTAAGAATACTGGGGTGGGTAGCTCATCTCTTCTCCAGGGGATCTTCACTACCCAGGAATCGCACTGGGGTCTCCTGCAGTGCGGGTGGATTCCTCACCAACTGAGCTGCCCAGGGAAGTCCCCAAGTTCATTTTATATGGTAGTTGATTTACAGTGTTATACTAGTTTCAAGTGCACACAAAGTGGTTAGTGTATACATATACATAGATTCACCCTTTATACAGATTCTTTTCCTATATAGGTAATTACAGAATACAGAGTAAAGTTCCCTGTGGTGAATAGTGGGTGCTTGCTGATTGTTTTATATATAGTTGTATGTATTTGTTAATCCCAGACTCAATTTATCCCTCCATGTTTCCCCTTTGATAACCATAAGTTTGTTTTCCAGATCTGTTTTTTTTGTAAATAAGTTCATTTGTATCTTTTTTTCTTTAGATTTTACATGGAAGTAGTATCATGTGATATTTGACTTTCACTGTCTGACTTACTTCACTTAGTGTGATCTTTAAGTTCAGTAATGTTGCTTCAAATGGCATTATTTAATTCTTTTTCTAATAGCTAAATAATATTCTATTGTATGTATGTACCACAATGTCTTTATCTTCTGTCGGTGGGCATCTCGGTGGTTTCCATGTCTTGGCTTTTGTAAAGAGTGCTGCAGTGACTATCGAGGTGCATGTAATCTTTTTGAACTGTGGTTTTCTCCAGAGATATGCCCAGGAGAAGGATGACTGCCCATTGTATGCTGGTTCTGTTTTCCGTTTTCTAAGGAACCTTCACGTTATCGATAGTGGCTGTACCAATTTACATTCCCACTTATTATGTCATCCAAAGGAGCATATGATCAGAGTCAGAGCAGTGGTATGAAGTGCTGAAGAATATCAGTGGAGAGCTGACATACTGATGCCAAGCTGGGGTGAACATGCTTCACAAAAGAGATAGCAGTTGAACAGACGTGGGTTCTTCTTTTCTGAGAAACCAGAACCTTTCTTCTTTCTCCCGCACATACATCCATTCGGAATACTATTCTTTGCCAAAAGGGAAAAGCTGGAGGTCATCTGAGGCCATCAGGGAATTGCAGGGCATAGATCATGATAGGTTTCTAGCGTAGCTCTCTGTGCGGAGTTATCTGGACCTCCACGGAAGCCAGGCTGCTGGTGGCTGTGCTCTTGGGTTCTGTACCTTAGCAGCGGAGGCAGTTTCCTGGTGGTCAGTGTCGTCCCTCCTCCACCAAGGGGGCCTGCTCAGGAGCTGGCCTTCTTCTCTCCAGGGTCCAGCGACTGTCATCTCTCTGGGGACCTGGAACATCAGTGCCGGGATTGCCACTCTTTCTGTACCCAGAAGAACTAAAAATTGATGCCTAACCCTTCCCAGCCTCCCACCTGCCTGGAAGCGGCTCTTTCATTGCCCTTGGGTCATGCGTTGTGATGTATTTGTTAATCCCAGACTCAATTTATCCCTCCATGTTTCCCCTTTGATAACCATAAGTTTGTTTTCCAGATCTGTTTTTTTTGTAAATAAGTTCATTTGTATCTTTTTTTCTTTAGATTTTACATGGAAGTAGTATCATGTGATATTTGACTTTCACTGTCTGACTTACTTCACTTAGTGTGATCTTTAAGTTCAGTAATGTTGCTTCAAATGGCATTATTTAATTCTTTTTCTAATAGCTAAATAATATTCTATTGTATGTATGTACCACAATGTCTTTATCTTCTGTCGGTGGGCATCTCGGTGGTTTCCATGTCTTGGCTTTTGTAAAGAGTGCTGCAGTGACTATCGAGGTGCATGTAATCTTTTTGAACTGTGGTTTTCTCCAGAGATATGCCCAGGAGAAGGATGACTGCCCATTGTATGCTGGTTCTGTTTTCCGTTTTCTAAGGAACCTTCACGTTATCGATAGTGGCTGTACCAATTTACATTCCCACTTATTATGTCATCCAAAGGAGCATATGATCAGAGTCAGAGCAGTGGTATGAAGTGCTGAAGAATATCAGTGGAGAGCTGACATACTGATGCCAAGCTGGGGTGAACATGCTTCACAAAAGAGATAGCAGTTGAACAGACGTGGGTTCTTCTTTTCTGAGAAACCAGAACCTTTCTTCTTTCTCCCGCACATACATCCATTCGGAATACTATTCTTTGCCAAAAGGGAAAAGCTGGAGGTCATCTGAGGCCATCAGGGAATTGCAGGGCATAGATCATGATAGGTTTCTAGCGTAGCTCTCTGTGCGGAGTTATCTGGACCTCCACGGAAGCCAGGCTGCTGGTGGCTGTGCTCTTGGGTTCTGTACCTTAGCAGCGGAGGCAGTTTCCTGGTGGTCAGTGTCGTCCCTCCTCCACCAAGGGGGCCTGCTCAGGAGCTGGCCTTCTTCTCTCCAGGGTCCGCAGCGACTGTCATCTCTCTGGGGACCTGGAACATCAGTGCCGGGATTGCCACTCTTTCTGTACCCAGAAGAACTAAAAAATTGATGCCTAACCCTCCCTTCCCAGCCTCCCACCTGCCTGGAAGCGGCTCTTTCATTGCCCTTGGCGGTCATAGCGGGCAGGTGACCAGCCTGCCCCTCCACCGCTTCCCCTTGGTGCCCTAAAGGATTCAGCCCCGAGCCCTCTCCACTGCCCAGAGATTGCTCTGCCTTCAGGGCCCTCATTGTAGTTCTGATTTGCAAGTCTTTAATATCAGCGATGCCTGGCTTCTTTTCATGGGCTTGTTGGTCATCTGTTTGTCTTCTTAGAAGAAATATCTGTTTAGATCTGCCCATATTTTGACTGGGTCGTGTTTTTGATGTTGAACTGAATGAGCTGTTTGTGTATTCTGGAGATTAATCCTCTATGGGTCGATTCATTTGCAAATGTTTTCTCCTGTTCTGTGGTTTGTCTTTCAGTTTTGTTTATGGTTTCCTTGACTGTGCAGAAGCACTTAAGTTCCATTAGGGCCTATTTGGTTTCAGATAACTTTTTTCTTCCTGCACTGTGAGGCCTGTGGAATCTTAGCTTCCTATTCTGGGCCCCTGTGGTGGAAGGTGAGGTTCAAATAGTGGCAGAGCTGCTAGAAATTGGCACGGTCACAAGAACATGATTATGGTTGGAGGTGGTCAGGGGTGGGGTGTCACAGGGCTGAGAGAGTTCTGCACCTGCCATCCTCAGATTTCAGTCTGGAATATAATTGTCCTAGCTTCCTCTTTAGTGAAATCTAAATATTGCAATTTGAGATCCACTCTTTTTTTTTTTTTTGGTGGGGGGCGGGTTGGGGAGGGAGGGGGGCAGATGGGCCACTTCTGTTGGTCTCTCATTTATCTATTTTCATCCATCTTTGTTCTTTGGCCCATGTGGGCCTCCCATCGCAGTGGCCTCTGTTGTCGCAGAGCACCGGCTCTGGACACATGTGCTCCAGAACTCTGGCTTGGTAATTGGACACATTGATCCAGCCGCTCTGCGGCATGTGGGATCTTCCCAGGCCAGGGATCGAATCGGTGCCACTTGCACTGCAAGGCGGTGTCCTTACCCACTGGACCACTAGGGAAGCCCGAGATCCACTCTTTTTAACTGTATGTGTGTGTGTGTGCATGTGCGCTAAGTCGCTTAAGTTGTGTCTGACTCTTTGCAGCCCCAAGGACTGCAGCCTGCTAGGCTCTTCTCTGTTCATGGGATTCTCCAGGCAAGAGTACTAGAGTGGGGTTGCCATGCCCTCCTCTGGGGATCTTCCCTGTCCAGGCGTCACACCCAACGGCCCCTTCGTTGCGGGTGGATTCTGTACCACTGAGCTACCAGGGAAGCCCTTTAAACACCGAATAAGCCCAAATTGTACATCATTTTTGAAATTGTACTTGTATTTTCATTTCCTCCACAGAATTTTATCCTAATGCAGTGTATTTAATCTTTGAAAATTTTATTGATTAGCCTGTCATGTTCTTCTGCAACTAAAGTGAGTGTAGTAATTTAAGCTTTTTAACTTCGTTGGGACCTTGAAATTGTTTAACATTTTCTTTGGCATTATTTTAAGTATCATTGGCATACAGTTGATCAGAAGAAATGCCATATACATACACATTGCACAATTTTTGAATAATTATTACATGAAGTGAGCTTTTTTAAAAAATACTATTTATTTATTTTTAGCCGTTCTGGGTCTTTTTTGTGTGTGGGCTTTCTCTAGTTGTGGCGAGTGGGGGCTACTCTTCACTGTAGTGCGTAGGCTTCTCATTGCAGTAGCTTCTTAGGCTCTGGGGCTTTCAGGCTTCAGTAGTTGCAGTTCTCAGGCTCTGGAGCACAATCACAATAGTTGTGATGCAGGAGCTTAGTTGCTCCACAGCATGTGGGATCTTCCCATGCCCGGGATTGAACCCATGTCTCCTGCATTGGCAGGCAGACTCTACCACTGAGCCACCAGGGAAGCCCATGAAATAAACATCTTTTGAAGTACATCTCATTGAGCTGTTATCTCCCCACCCCGCTTTGAATGAATGTCTTCATCAGAATCTGAAGCCTCAGCACGGTTTCTTCTTTTTGTTCTCATCCATGTGAATACTGAAAATTTGTGTTTGCTTAAGTGGTAGATGGAGATGCAGTGCGTTTTGTTATAGCAGGGTCGTTCAGTATTTTTTTTTTTTTTAAAGTGGTCATTTTCTTTTTTTTTTTTTTAAACTTTTATTTATTTATTTTTGACTGTGCTGGGTCTTTGTTGATGTGTGGGTTTAGCTGCTCTGCGGTATGTGGGATCTTCCCGGATCAGGGCTCGAACCTGTGTCTCCTGCATTGGCAGACGGGTTCTTATCCACTGAGCCACAAGGGAAGCCCTCGTTCAGTATTTTGAACTTCTTTGGTTTACCCCAATTCATGTAGTGATCTTACATCAGAAATTTTTTTGCGGGGGTTGGGTTGGGGAGGAAGGGGGGCAGGTGGGCCACTTCTATTGGTCTTTCATTTATCTATTTTCATCCATCTTTTTTTTCTGTTCTTTGGCCCATGTGGGCCTCCCATCGCAGTGGCCTCTGTTGTCGCAGAGCACCGATTCTGGGCGCATGCGCTCCAGAGCTCCGGCTCGGTAATTGGACACATCAGTCCAGCCGCTCCGCGGCACGTGGGATCTTCCCAGGCCAGGGATCGAACCGGCGCCCCTTGTACTGCAAGGCGGTGTCCTTACCCACTGGACCACCAGGGAAGCCCTTGCATCAGAAATTTTAATGGAAAAAAATTTTAATGATGTATCAGCTGACTTTTAGATTAGCTTTGCCTTTCGCTTTGTTGGAAGCCAAGGCATAGAAACCACATAACTATAAAGTGGTCCATGACTGCCATATGATTGATTCTGATTTAGGTGGGCTTGGGGGAGGGTCAGGGCCATATGATTCCTGAGCTCTCCACAGATGGAGGAGCTTGGCTATGGCATGTTCTGCTCCCAAAAGCAGCTTTTACGTCCGTTCCAGCCCATACCTTATCTGCTTGAAATCCTTCTGTGTACTGTGTATCACAGTATTCTGTCTGATGATCTGCAGTCTTATCTGTAGTATGGGGAGACTTTCCAAGACCTAGATAGCCTTAGTGGGATCAGTTTCTAGGTCCTCAAGTTCCATGTGTACTTGTTCCTGAAGCTGATCTCCCTGCAGACACACTGGGGACAGGAGGGAAGGTGTTCCTCTCTCACCCGCCAGTGCGCGGCTGCTCCTCTCAGGCACATCTCCCACCAGCTTGGGTCTTACCTCAGTGCCTCGTTCCCAGGCATAGAGAACTCCTGGGCACCAAAGAGACCTTTTGAAATATTGGCTTCCCAACTGACTGGTGTGTGTGTGTGAGGTATGTTTTTAAATTTTCTCATTTTCTTTCTGGTTATCTTAATATTGTAAGTTGTTGATATCTAGTTTAATGTTTTCATGGTCAAGGAACTGATCCCATGATTTCAATCCTTAGACATCTGTTGAGACTTGCAAGCAGTCCTACAAGTGATCAGGATTTGGGAGACACATTCGTGTATGCTTATGAAGGATGTGGATTCTCTGTTGGTTGAGTGAAGTGTCCATTTAGATACTTAAGTCTGTTTGCTGATACAGCTCAAATTTCCTTATCTTTCTAGCATTTTTACTTGCTTTTATCAGTTATTAGAAGGTATTAAAGGGTCTTGGTATGTATTTGTCTTTTTCTTTGTAGTCTCTTAGTTTCTGCTTTATGTATTTTGAGACCAAAATGTTCCTGGTAAATGGAATCCTTTGTCATTTAGAAGGATCCTCCTCTGAGCCTTGTTATTGGCATAGCTGCCCAAACTTGCTTTTGCTTAGTGTGTGCTTTTGCTCTTTTTTTTTTTTTGAATCTTTTTCTTTTCCCCATTTCTTTATATTTTAGAGTTGTCTCTTGTAAACAGCATGTAACTTAGGCTTTTGGGTTGTCATCCATTTATTTTTATCGTGTTTGAATACAATAACGTATAATTTACCATTTAACCTTTTTTAAAAAATTATTTATTTGACTGCACCAGGTCTTAGTTGCAGCAGATGGGATCTTTAGTTGTGGCTTGTGACCTCTTAGTAGTGGCAGGTGGGATCTAGTTCGCTGACCCAGGATTGAACCCGGGCTCCCTGCGTTGGGAGCCCAGTGCCTTAACCACTGGACTGGACCAGCAGGGAAGTTCCCCATTTAACCTTTTTTTGTTTTTTACTTTTAAATCAATCTTTCAAACCATTCTTTTCAGTACAATATTTAATGGTATTGAGACAGTTTTTAAAATTGTAACGTTCACCACAAATGATGTAAGAATATACAATGGGGAGAAGTCGTCTGTTCAGTACGTGGTATTGGGAAAGCTGGACAGCCACGTGTAAATTAGTGATGTTAGAACATACCCTCACACTACACACAAAAGGAAACTCAAGGTGGCTTAAAGACTTAAGTATAAGACGTGACACCATAGAACTCCTAGAAGAGAGCAAAGGCAAAGAATGTTCTGACATAAGTAAGACCAGTGTTTCCTTACATCAGTCTCTCAAGGCAATAGAAATAAAAGCAAAAGGAAACAAATGGGACCTGATCAAACTTAAAAAACAAAGCAGGGCTTCCCCTGGTGGTCCAGTGGGTAAGGACACCGCCTTGCAGTGCAAGGGGCGCCGGTTTGATCCCTGGCCTGGGAAGATCCCACGTGCCGCGGAGCGGCTGGACTGATGTGTCCAATTGCCGAGCCGGAACTCTGGAGCGCATGCGCCCAGATCCGGCGCTCTGCGACAACAGATGCCACCGCGATGGGAGGCCCACAGGAGCCAAAGAACAAAGACGGATGGAAATAGAGAAATGAAGAACCAATAGAAGTGGCCCGCCTGCTCCCCTCCCTCCCCAACCCGACCCTCGCCCAAAAATGTAAAATAAATAAATCTTTAAAAAAAAAAAAAAAAAACAAAGCAAAGGAAACCATAAACAAAAGGAAAAGACACCTGTGGGTTGGGAGAAAGTGTTTGCGAATGATGGGACCAATAAGGGCTTAAGTTCCAAAATATACAAACAGCTCATAAAATTTTATAATTCAATAAATTGTTTTAAAAAATCAAAAAATGGGCAGAAAAAAAAATGGACGGAAGATCTAAGTAGACATTTCTCCAAAGAAAATAAACAGGTGGCCAATGCGTCCAACTCTTTGCGACCCTGTGAACTGTAGCCCTCAGGCTCTTCTGTCCGTGGGATTTTCCAGGCAAGAATACTGAAGTGAGTTGCCATTTCCTCCCCTAGGGGATCTTCCCAACCCAGGAACTGAGCTGTATCTCCTGTGTTGACAGGCTAATTCTTTACCACTGAGCCACCCGGCAGACCAATTATTAGAGAAATGCAAATCAATCAAAACTTCAATGACATTCCACCTCACACTGGTCAGAGTAGCCATCATTAAAAGGTCTACAAATGGGCTTCCCTGGTGGTCCAGTGAGTAAAGGCACCACCTTACAGTGCAAGGGACACCTTACAGTGCAAGGGGAGCTGGTTGAATCCCTGGCCTGGAAAGATCCCACGTGCTGCGGAGCGGCTAGACTGTTGTGTCTAATTAAGAGCCAGCGCTCTGGAGCACATGCGCCCGGAGATGGTGCTCTGCAGTGAGAGAGGCCACTGCGATGGGAGGCCCACACAGGCCAAACAACAAAGAAATAAATGAAAGACCAATAAAAGTGACCCCCCCCACCACCAAAAAGTCTATAAATAGTAAATGGTGGAAAGGGTGTGGAGAAAAGGGAACCCTCTTACACTGTTGGTGGGCATGTAAGTTAGTACAGCCAGTATAGAGAGACCTCAGAAAACTAAAACTAGAGTTGCCATGTGATTCAGCAATCCCACTCCTGGACATAGACTCAGACAGAACTCTTAATTTTTTTTTTTTAAATTTTGGCCTCTTTTATTTATTTATTTTTTTTCCATCCATCTATATTCTTTGGCCTGTGTGGGCCTCCCATCGTGGTGGCCTCTCTTGTTACAGAGCACTGGCTCCAGGCGCATGCACTCCAGAGCACCGGCTCATAGTTGCACACACTGGTCCAGCTGCTCCACGACACATGGGATCTTCCCGGGCCAGGGACCAAACCGGTGCCCCCTGCACTGCAAGGCGGACTTTTTACCCACTGGACCACCAGGGAAGTCCAGAGCTCTAATTTGAAACGATACATGCACCCGCATGTTCATTAAAGCACTATTTACAGTAGCCAAGACATGGAAACAGCCTAAATGTCTGTCAGCAGATCAATGGATAAAGATGGAGTATTACTGAGACATAAAAAAGAATGAAGCATGCTGCTTGCAACAGCATGGATGGACCGAGGGGGCTTCTGAGGTGGCACTAGTGGTAAAGAACCCACCTGCCAGTGCAAGTAGATGTAAGAGATGTGATGGTGGATCCCTGGGTCTGGAAGATCCTTTGGAGGAGGGCTTGGCAACCCACTCCAGTACTCTTGCTTGGAGAATCCCATGGACAGAGGAGCTTGGCGGGCTGCAGTCCATAGGGTTGCATGGTCAGACATGACTGAAGCAACTTAGTAAGAATGCCCAGATGGACCTAGAGATTATCATGCTAAGTGAAGTAAATTAGAAAGAGAGAAATACATGATATCACTTACGTGGAATCTAAAGTGTAACACAAATTGTCATATCTACAAAACAGAAATAGACAAATAGACGTGGAGTACAGTCTTGTGGTTGCCAAGTTGTTGAGAGGTTGGGGAAGAAAGGATTGGAAGTTTGGGATTAGCAGACACAAACTATTAATATAGGATGAATAAACACAAACACCTGCTGTAGAGCACAGGAATCTACATTCAATATCCTGTGATAATCCACAGTGGAAAACAGTATGAAAAAGAGTATGTATGTATAACTGAGTCACTTTGCTGTATAGCAGAAATTAACACTGTAAGTCACTCTACAGTAAAATTTGTTTTAAAATGTAATGTCCACCAACAAAAAATTAATTTCAATTACTATAAATATTTATTTTCATGAGAAAGAAAAGTTATCAAAATTATTTATTGTGGTAAAAGATACACGACATAAAATTTACCGTCTTAACCATTTTTAACATTTTTAACCATAATTAACATTAAGAAGAAGGGAACTTTATTTCTGTCACCCCTCATTTGCTCCCTCTTTTTTTTCCTTTTTTTTGGCCGAACTTCGACTTGTGGGATTTTACTTCCCTAACCAGAGATTGGACCTGGCCCTCCTCCCCAAAAGTCCTAACCACTGAACTGCCAGGAAATTCCCGGTGCTTTCTCATTGTGACTCTTCAGTTCACATCCATCGCTCTGTCGTGTCTGACCCTGCAACCCTGTGGACCACAGCACCCCACTCTTAGTATTTTATTACAATTTTGTTTGTGTCTGTATGCCATTTTATTTTTTTAATGTGTATGAGGCACAATTGGCCTTAGATACATATTACTGAATACTTTGGTTGATATGTTAAGTATATCCAATCATATGAATATGTAGGTAGGTATTTTTTTATTATTGAAATTTTTATTGAAGTTAGTGTAAGTTCACATGCACTTAGTTGTAAGAAATAGTACAGAGATATGATGTGTTTTGCTTGATTTTATGATGATATGTTTTGGGAAGGCATCTGATATTGCAGCCAGGATATTGCCATTGGTATAATCCACCAGTCTTACTCAGATGTCCCACTTTTTGTTTTTCATGTTCTTTTTATTTATTTATTTTAAATTTTATCCATTTATTTCCATCCATCTTCATTCTTGGCCTATGTGGGCCTCTCATTGCAGTGGCCTCTCTCGTTGCAGAGCTCCGGCTCTGGACACATGCGCTCCAGAGTTCTGACTCCTAATTGGAGACACCGGTCCAGCTGCTCCAGAGCAGCTCTGGGATCTTCCTGGGCCAGGGATCGAACCAGTGCTCCTTGCACTGCAAGGCGGACTCTTTACCGACCAGGCCACCAGGGAAGCCTTCTATTTTTTCTTTTTTTAAAGATTTATTTATTTATTTATTTTGGGCAGGGGTCGGGTTGGGGAGGGAGGGGAGCGGGCGGGCCACTTCTATTGGTCTTTCATTCTCTATTTTCATCCGTCTTTGTTCTTTGGCTCCTGTGGGCCTCCCATCGCGGTGGCGTCTGTTGTTGCAGAGCACCGGCTCTGGGCGCATGCGCTCCAGAGCTCTGGCTCGGCAATTGGACACATCGGTCCAGCCGCTCCACGGCACGTGAGATCTTCCCAGGCCAGGGCTCGAACCGGCCTCCCTTGCACTGCAAGGCGGTGTCCTTACCCACTGGACCACCAGGGGAAGCCCTTTTCTTTTTTTAAAGACCTGATTTTTAATCATCTCCCGTTTGCTCCTCCAGAATCTGCAGGTTCTCCCAGAGCCAGTAAACTGTCAGGAACTAGGAGGGCTGACTCCTTGCTGTGTCAGATGGTTCAGCAGGCACCGGCGAACTCCGTCTTCTCAGGGGCTGAGTCTTCTCCCCTGGGCGCCTGGTGCCAGGCCCTGCACATGCGTCTGGTGAATCAGTGGTGCTCAAGGCAGATCACCCACGACTGGACATGGGGTTTCTATTTTTTGCTGGAGTTTTTTCTGATTACAAAAGTAATGTGTTCAATATAGAAGATTCAAATGTAGGAAGTAAGCATTCCCCTCTCAGAGTTAGCTCTCATTAATCTTGGTTCATGTTTCTTCCGTTTCCTCTTTCTCTACACATATACTAATTTCTTTTTCAAAAATGAGCACATAGCACTGATCCTATTTTCTTATCTTTCTTTTCTCAGTATCTTTGACATCTTGATCTTACCTGTAAGAGCTTATGGATCTAATTCTGTAGATACTCTTTAGGCAAAATCAGTTAAACTTTGTTTTCATTTTAAAGACTTTGTCCATGGGATGGAATTAACTTTTGTTTTTCATTTTTTTTTTTTTTTTTTTTTTTTTGGGGCCTCTCATTGCAGTGGCCTCTCTCGTGCAGAGCTCCGGCTCTGGACACATGCGCTCCAGAGTTCTGACTCCTAATTGGAGACACCGGTCCAGCTGCTCCAGAGCAGCTCTGGGATCTTCCTGGGCCAGGGATCGAACCAGTGCTCCTTGCACTGCAAGGCGGACTCTTTACCGACCAGGCCACCAGGAAGCCTTCTATTTTTCTTTTTTAAAGATTTATTTATTTATTTATTTTGGGCAGGGGTCGGGTTGGGGAGGGAGGGGAGCGGGCGGGCCACTTCTATTGGTCTTTCATTCTCTATTTTCATCCGTCTTTGTTCTTTGGCTCCTGTGGGCCTCCCATCGCGGTGGCGTCTGTTGTTGCAGAGCACCGGCTCTGGGCGCATGCGCTCCAGAGCTCTGGCTCGGCAATTGGACACATCGGTCCAGCCGCTCCACGGCACGTGAGATCTTCCCAGGCCAGGGCTCGAACCGGCCTCCCTTGCACTGCAAGGCGGTGTCCTTACCCACTGGACCACCAGGGGAAGCCCTTTTCTTTTTTTAAAGACCTGATTTTTAATCATCTCCCGTTTGCTCCCCTCCAGAATCTGCAGGTTCTCCCAGAGCCAGTAAACTGTCAGGAACTAGGAGGGCTGACTCCTTGCTGTGTCAGATGGTTCAGCAGGCACCGGCGAACTCCGTCTTCTCAGGGGCTGAGTCTTCTCCCCTGGGCGCCTGGTGCCAGGCCCTGCACATGCGTCTGGTGAATCAGTGGTGCTCAAGGCAGATCACCCACGACTGGACATGGGGTTTCTATTTTTTGCTGGAGTTTTTTCTGATTACAAAAGTAATGTGTTCAATATAGAAGATTCAAATGTAGGAAGTAAGCATTCCCCTCTCAGAGTTAGCTCTCATTAATCTTGGTTCATGTTTCTTCCGTTTCCTCTTTCTCTACACATATACTAATTTCTTTTTCAAAAATGAGCACATAGCACTGATCCTATTTTCTTATCTTTCTTTTCTCAGTATCTTTGACATCTTGATCTTACCTGTAAGAGCTTATGGATCTAATTCTGTAGATACTCTTTAGGCAATCATTCCTAAGTTTCATGGGTAATTTAACCTTTACTCAGTTAAACTTTTTGTTTTCATTTTAAAGACTTTGTCCATGGATGAATGGAAGCATATTTCTAATATGCAAGTAGGTTTCACTTTATAATAGTTTTGTGATTTTTCTATACGTAGGGAACACTGAAAATGACTTTTTGGTGCTGGTTTGTTTCTTGTGGCAAGAACATTTCTTTTATATTATATACATATTCTACCTTTATTAAGGGAAAGCAAACTTTTCATTGGCCTGAAGAGCTTTAATCCATTTCCTTGCTAACAGAGAGTTGGCATGTATTTGTAAGTATGCAAAAAAGTTCATCATATAATCTCATGTGAATTATGATTTTCATCATGCCCTTTGTTGTTTGTCATTCTTTCTGGTTGGGATTTGGGCTACGGAATTTGCATTAAAAGAGGCCTGTGTAAAGAAAAAAAAAGGCCTGCGTGATGACAAAATCTAGAGTTGGAAATGAAAAAAAAGAGCTTATGGCTATCTCTCATTCTGTTAAAAAGCCACAACAGCCAAATTGTCCCCAAGAAAATGGGAGCATCCATAGTCCTGTGGATTGTTTGAGGTCATGTTTCTTTCCATCCTTGTCTGCATGGCTGTTCCTGATCTCTTTAAGCATTGCCAGACTGTTAAGTCAGCAATATATTGTTTTAGTTTGCCTTCCTATGAGGCCTTTCTTGGATTACTTGTTCACACCCATCTGCAGACTTTCCCTGAATAGATTCTTTTTTTTTTTTTTTAATTTTTATTTACTTATAATTTTATTTATTTATTCTTCAGCAGTGCTGGGTCTTCGTTGCTGCTCAGGCTTTTCTCTAGTTGCAGCAAGTGGGGACTACTCTCTAGTTACAGTGCACAGGCTTCTCATTGTGTGGCTTTTCTTGTTTCTGAGCACGGGCTCTAGAGCACAGGCTCAATAGCTGTGGTGCACAGGCTTAGTTGCTCCTCAGCATGTGGGATCTTCCTGGATCAGGGATCGAAACCAGGTCATCTGCATTGGCTGGTGAATTTTTTTTTTTACCACTGAGCCACCAGGGAAGTCCCTGAATAGATTCTTGTTAGTGTCAACACCAGAGTTTTCTCGAGAAGCTTCCTGGTAGGCAAGGCCAGGCTGGTGTCCTTGCTGTGGGCTGGGCCCCGCCTCCCTCCTGCCTGGCTTCGGGGAACGTGCCTTCCCTCACATCACAGCAGCCCCGAGGCCCCAGCGCTGACCTTCCAGCCCCCAGCCCTGATACCGACACCTCCCTCGGGCTGGGCTGAGCGTGCAGCAGGCAGGTGGTGTGCTGACCGGGAGTCTGGGGCTGGGAGTCTGCCAGACCTGGGTATGAGTCCCTCGGCTTGGGGGGTTGGTTTGAAGGGAAGACAGTGGGGATGGGAAGCCAGAAAGGAGGTGGTGCAGCTGATGTTCCAAGCCTGTAGGCCATGGCAGCCGTAGGTGACCACACACGTTTCTGAGTCAGTCTTGGATATGAATCAGCACCATCCACTTATCTGCTGTGGACAGCTTATTTTGTCTCTGAATGTGTTTTCTTTTTTATAAAGTATGTGACTCGAATAGGGATAATAATCCTTCCATGAGATCCCAGGGAACAGGTGCAGTGGGGATGGAGAAGAAACGGGGCTAACAGGTTTGGCTGGTGTGAGGAATGTGAGTCAGAAATGTGAAAACTGGCCCAGGAGAAGAATGGGGTCAGAGTGGTGGAGGCTGGGCCTCAGCAGCCTTGGGACCCTGCTGCCTGAGCCTGTTCTGAGCATCCTGACTCTCCCCAGGGTCAGTGCTGGGTCAGCTCCAGCAGGCAGGCAAGCCTGGCCAGCTCCGACAGCCCTCTCTGCTCTTCCTCTAGCCTTGCTTCCTCAAGGACTGGGAGATGCACGTCCACTTCAAAGTCCACGGTGCGGGGAAGAAAAATCTCCATGGAGACGGGATTGCCTTGTGGTACACCCGGGACCGCCTGGTGCCAGGTAGGGTGTCGCTTGCCCAGGTCGGGTGGCTGGCCGGGGATCCTCCACTCTGCACCCCTTATTAAGGTGCTGCTGCTCCTCTCCAAGGAAACCTGGGGCCTGGTGGGTAGGAGGGAGGGTCCCTATAGAAGATGACCCTGTTGGCTGGTGAATTTTTTTTTTTACCACTGAGCCACCAGGGAAGTCCCTGAATAGATTCTTGTTAGTGTCAACACCAGAGTTTTCTCGAGAAGCTTCCTGGTAGGCAAGGCCAGGCTGGTGTCCTTGCTGTGGGCTGGGCCCCGCCTCCCTCCTGCCTGGCTTCGGGGAACGTGCCTTCCCTCACATCACAGCAGCCCCGAGGCCCCAGCGCTGACCTTCCAGCCCCCAGCCCTGATACCGACACCTCCCTCGGGCTGGGCTGAGCGTGCAGCAGGCAGGTGGTGTGCTGACCGGGAGTCTGGGGCTGGGAGTCTGCCAGACCTGGGTATGAGTCCCTCGGCTTGGGGGGTTGGTTTGAAGGGAAGACAGTGGGGATGGGAAGCCAGAAAGGAGGTGGTGCAGCTGATGTTCCAAGCCTGTAGGCCATGGCAGCCGTAGGTGACCACACACGTTTCTGAGTCAGTCTTGGATATGAATCAGCACCATCCACTTATCTGCTGTGGACAGCTTATTTTGTCTCTGAATGTGTTTTCTTTTTTATAAAGTATGTGACTCGAATAGGGATAATAATCCTTCCATGAGATCCCAGGGAACAGGTGCAGTGGGGATGGAGAAGAAACGGGGCTAACAGGTTTGGCTGGTGTGAGGAATGTGAGTCAGAAATGTGAAAACTGGCCCAGGAGAAGAATGGGGTCAGAGTGGTGGAGGCTGGGCCTCAGCAGCCTTGGGACCCTGCTGCCTGAGCCTGTTCTGAGCATCCTGACTCTCCCCAGGGTCAGTGCTGGGTCAGCTCCAGCAGGCAGGCAAGCCTGGCCAGCTCCGACAGCCCTCTCTGCTCTTCCTCTAGCCTTGCTTCCTCAAGGACTGGGAGATGCACGTCCACTTCAAAGTCCACGGTGCGGGGAAGAAAAATCTCCATGGAGACGGGATTGCCTTGTGGTACACCCGGGACCGCCTGGTGCCAGGTAGGGTGTCGCTTGCCCAGGTCGGGTGGCTGGCCGGGGATCCTCCACTCTGCACCCCTTATTAAGGTGCTGCTGCTCCTCTCCAAGGAAACCTGGGGCCTGGTGGGTAGGAGGGAGGGTCCCTATAGAAGATGACCCTGTGGCACAGCACTCTGCCCCAGTGTGGCCTACACCAGCTAAGAGGGTTTTCCATTCTACCCTTTTAAGAAGGAAAAAACAAGGAAGACTGTAACAGACCGTCCGTGGCTCACAGAGCCTAAAATCTTTGTTTTCTGGCCTTGGACAGAAAGTTGGTGGCCCCTGGGTTCAGGGATGGTCCTGTATGGCCACCTGGCTTTCACAGTTTGGGTATCTGCTGCCCCTGATGCCTCAGAGCACATAGGCAGGTGCTGTTCCTTCACAGTTCATGCTTCAGACTGCGGTCCTGTCTGTCACATGCCTGAGTCCACCCCTCCCCGCCCACACGTAAGATCCCTTCTTCTCCTGGGAGCATGACCGTGGACTACCCTCTTTTGCCCCCACCCATGCTGGCATGACTCCGTCCTTCAGGTTCCATGGGGCAACTCAGTTTCTCCCATTACAGGAGCATCTCTTTCTAATTCCAGGGCCTGTATTTGGAAGCAAAGACAACTTCCACGGCTTAGCCATCTTCCTGGACACGTACCCCAACGATGAGACCACAGAGGTAGGCACTTAAAAAAAAAAAAAAAAGGTAGGCCCTCGCTCTCCTGCAGAGCAGGACGGGACTTCTCCCTGGTCCCTGCGTGAGGGAGCCTCCAGGGGTCAGGGTGGTAGGTGCCTCGCGGCCTCCCACTGCTGGGCTGGCCTCAGTACCCGGTGTCTTGTCTCAGCGCGTGTTCCCGTACATCTCCGTGATGGTGAACAATGGCTCCCTGTCCTACGACCACAGCAAGGACGGCCGCTGGACCGAGCTGGCGGGCTGCACGGCTGACTTCCGCAACCGCGATCATGACACCTTCCTGGCCGTGCGCTACTCCCGGGGTCGCCTGACGGTGAGCGGGAAAGAGGGGCAGCTCTGTGGGACGCGGGCAGGCTGGCCCCGGGCAGCCCTTGACCTGCTGGCCGGCCGCAGGTGATGACTGACCTGGAGGACAAGAACGAGTGGAAGAACTGCATTGACCTCACAGGAGTCCGCCTCCCCACCGGCTACTACTTCGGTGCCTCGGCTGGTACCGGCGACCTGTCGGGTGAGTGCGGCTGGAGCGAGGGAGCCCGTCTCAGTCTAACCTCCCTGGTCTGTTGGAAGCTCATGACGCAGCTGGTCCCTTTCCTCCACGACCTGCCTTCATTTGGTCCCACACGTGCCTAATTTTCTTCCTCCTCTTCCTATGTGTGAGCAGTCCCTGGCCATCTTTCGTGTTTGTAATCTAGGAGCTGGGGGGCTTTGAATCTGGTGGACCCAGCGCTGGGCCCCCACATTTCCGTCTCCTGACCCGTGTCACCAGCAGCCTCTCAGCCTTCACACACCCTCAGCCAGAGACAGAAACAGACCCCTGTTCTGGTTGTTGCTTGGGTCGGAACACGTTGGTGTTTCTCTGGCCTTTGCTTTTTCTCTCACGCCACCTCCCCTTTGTTGGCGGGTCTGGCTGGCGTCTTCACCCTGCAGCAGAACACTCTTCTCCCTTCCTTCACTGCAGGCAGGTCCAGGCCACCGTCCTCCCTCTCTCAGACACCTGCTGGAGCCCCTCGAGGGTCCCCTCCTCCCAGCACCGCAGTAGGGCTGCCCCTCCGCCGCCTCCGCGTCAGGGCTGCTGTGCTCCCAGGGGTGGCCCGCCGCCTTCCCGCACCTCGTCCTCCCTGCTCTCTGTGACACTGCCCCCAGCTACTCTTCGGTCCAGCCCTGCCCTCCTGCCTCGGGCCGTTGCGCCTGCATCTCTCCCTTGGCTTCTCCAGCGCTCATTCAGTTGTCACTTCTCCAGTGAGGCCATCCCCGATTCCCTCCTGTGAAGTCACGCACACACATCACAGTTGCCTGCACACTTCCGATTGCCTTTTCTACCTTTATTTTCTTCATAGTAGTCAGCCGTCCTGGAGTCTACTGTGTTATTTATTTCATTGTCGTGTTTCCTCACTGACCTGTAAGCTCCATGGCGTCAGGCTCTATCTTGCTTGGCTATGGTGAGAGCCATAAGCTTTGGGGTACTGCCTGCCTGCACAGTCCTCTTGAGGCCCCCAGGCCTGGGTGGCACTTGAGGGTGGCCCTGGGCTCCGGTCCTTAGTCCCTTCTCAGGCGCTTGGGAGGCCTCAGGCCAGGCGCTGGCTCCTGCCGGCAGGAGCTGAGAAGCAGGATGGCAGACCAGATAGAAGCTTGTTTGTTGTCAGGATAGATGTTTCCAGAGCCTGCGAGCCAGTCACTGTCCAGGAACCTTTCCATCACCAGAGAAGCAGCTGAGTCCACTTGATTCCCAGAGTGTCTGTTGTTTGGGGATTTGTTTTAAGGTTTTTGATATGGAAATTCCACTTGTATACCCACAAGACAGGAGGTGGTGTGATAAACCCCTCGTTACCCAGCTTCAGTAGTTACAGCTCGTGGCTGTCTTATTCCATCTGTGGACCACTACAGCCCTTCCCCGGGTCACCTGCAGTTCCATCTGATGGTGCTTCAGCAAGTGTCATGAGAAGGTTCTGGGAACAGAGTCAGGTCTCTGACAGGTGGATATTCTCTAAGTCTGTTTGGAGACGCCTGGGAAGGGCAGTGGAGAGGCCATGCCTGCAACAGGGTCTGGCCATGCGGCAGAGGGCTGTGCGTGCCAGCCTCCCCCAGGCGTCTCATGGCTGTGCTCTCAGCAGTAGGTAGCGGTCTCTTTCCCTTGTTATGTAGCTGAGACCATGTGGGAGCTGGAGGGCTCTCGTCAAGTTCGGGCACCCAGGAATCAGCAAGGCTCAGACAGAACCTGCTGTGTGACCCCAGAGTCCGTGGTGGCACCTGGGCCTCCAGGGGCTGCACGTACTGGCTGTCGGTACACTGCTGTCTGCCTGACGTGGCCACGGGTCCTTGTTTCTTGCACTCTTCCTTTTCCTGGCCTTATTCAGAGTCCAGTCAGTGAGCTGAGCTAGTAACTCAGGGACCTCACCTTAGTTCTGAGCCTCAACCTCCCCATCTCAAAAGTGGAGTGGTCATTTACTGTCAGGGCCAGGCAGAGGTTCTCTCCAAACTAGTGGACCCAGGCTTTTTTCAGGTCTCCCCAGGTCTGTTTGGTGACTGTGTCACTGATGAGCTCTTGGCCAGATGCCAGGCTATTGGTCTGCATCCTGTACTTAAGTTTTTCCTCACTGCCCTGTAAGCTCCATGGCGTCAGGCTCTATCTTGCTTGGCTATGGTGAGAGCCATAAGCTTTGGGGTACTGCCTGCCTGCACAGTCCTCTTGAGGCCCCCAGGCCTGGGTGGCACTTGAGGGTGGCCCTGGGCTCCGGTCCTTAGTCCCTTCTCAGGCGCTTGGGAGGCCTCAGGCCAGGCGCTGGCTCCTGCCGGCAGGAGCTGAGAAGCAGGATGGCAGACCAGATAGAAGCTTGTTTGTTGTCAGGATAGATGTTTCCAGAGCCTGCGAGCCAGTCACTGTCCAGGAACCTTTCCATCACCAGAGAAGCAGCTGAGTCCACTTGATTCCCAGAGTGTCTGTTGTTTGGGGATTTGTTTTAAGGTTTTTGATATGGAAATTCCACTTGTATACCCACAAGACAGGAGGTGGTGTGATAAACCCCTCGTTACCCAGCTTCAGTAGTTACAGCTCGTGGCTGTCTTATTCCATCTGTGGACCACTACAGCCCTTCCCCGGGTCACCTGCAGTTCCATCTGATGGTGCTTCAGCAAGTGTCATGAGAAGGTTCTGGGAACAGAGTCAGGTCTCTGACAGGTGGATATTCTCTAAGTCTGTTTGGAGACGCCCTGGGAAGGGCAGTGGAGAGGCCATGCCTGCAACAGGGTCTGGCCATGCGGCAGAGGGCTGTGCGTGCCAGCCTCCCCCAGGCGTCTCATGGCTGTGCTCTCAGCAGTAGGTAGCGGTCTCTTTCCCTTGTTATGTAGCTGAGACCATGTGGGAGCTGGAGGGCTCTCGTCAAGTTCGGGCACCCAGGAATCAGCAAGGCTCAGACAGAACCTGCTGTGTGACCCCAGAGTCCGTGGTGGCACCTGGGCCTCCAGGGGCTGCACGTACTGGCTGTCGGTACACTGCTGTCTGCCTGACGTGGCCACGGGTCCTTGTTTCTTGCACTCTTCCTTTTCCTGGCCTTATTCAGAGTCCAGTCAGTGAGCTGAGCTAGTAACTCAGGGACCTCACCTTAGTTCTGAGCCTCAACCTCCCCATCTCAAAAGTGGAGTGGTCATTTACTGTCAGGGCCAGGCAGAGGTTCTCTCCAAACTAGTGGACCCAGGCTTTTTTCAGGTCTCCCCAGGTCTGTTTGGTGACTGTGTCACTGATGAGCTCTTGGCCAGATGCCAGGCTATTGGTCTGCATCCTGTACTTATGTCTCTGTGACGGGCGCGTCTCGTGGCTGCCTGCCCTTGGGAGGATCAGGCTTGTCACCCAGCTGTGCAACAGCGTGGGGGTCCCTATCTGGTTCTGTTTTCAAGGACACACTACCTTCGGGCGGTACGCCTTCAGCCCGTTTGTACTTTCTCATTTACATGCCTTAGTAACCAGAAGATAGAAATTACCACCCCTTTTACAAATGGGCCTGGGCCTCAGAGAGGGTAGCAGAGCCACCATTAGACCCAGTGGTTTTGACTGTGAAACCTGTGCCTTTTCCTCTGTGTTCTGCCTCCTCCCAGCTTTCTTATTGCTGAGTTCTGGAGTATTCCAGCTGCTGGAGTATGGCCTGCTGGGGGCCGCTGTGTTCTCCCCAGGGGACCGGGCCACTGTGTGTGGAGCGCAGGGGCTGGGCTGGTGTGCTGAGTGGGTCCAGGCCCCTTAGAAGCTAATCTCATCCTGCAGACAACCATGACATCATCTCCATGAAGCTGTTCCAGCTGACGGTGGAGCACACGCCAGACGAGGAGAACATTGACTGGACCAAGATCGAGCCCAGCGTCAGCTTCCTCAAGTCGCCTAAAGGTATGCGTGCACAGCCCCTCCTGGCGGGGCCCAGGCTGGGTAGACAGGTGTGCGGGTCCATCCACCCTTCCCTGGTCCAGCTAGGCCCTGGGATCAGCCACTAGTGCTCGTGCACAGGTGTGGGAGCACCTGGTGTCTGCATCTGGCTGTGCTCTGTGCTGGGCCAGTGATGCCAGAAGGGCCGGGCTGTAGGCTGGTGTTGGCACGCGGATTCCTCCGTGCACGGCCTTGGCAAACTGCCTGCAGGTTGGTCCTGCAGCTGCTGGGGGAGCTGTCTTTAGCTTTCCTCAGCTAGAAAGAGGCTAAAAGGTGGGTGCAGACTTGAATTTGGGGCGTATTCTGAGCCTGAGCCCTTCCCAGGGTACTAATTAGCCACTGCTCGGTCCTCGTGGAGGGAGGTCTCCTAAGGAGGGGATTGAGGCCCCTGTGTGTGTGTGGAGCGAGGCCCGTGTGTGTGCTGTAGAACTCTACTCTGGGAGCCCCAGAGTCGTGCTTGTGGGCCCAGTGGGGGACAGAGCACCATTAGAACCCAAGATTTTATTTATTTTTTTGTTTTGGGGGGTGGGGTGGGGCGGAGGGACAGGCTGGGGAAGGAGAGGGGCGGGTGGGCCACTTCTATTGGTCTTTCATTTATTTATTTTCATCCGTCTTTGTTCTTTTGGCCCGTGTGGGCCTCCCATCGCAGTGGCCTCTGTTGTCGCAGAGCACCGGCTCTGGGCGCATCGCCCCAGAGTTCCGGCTCGGTAATTGGACACATGGGTCCAGCTGCTCCGCGGCACGTGGGATCTTCCCAGGCCAGGGATCGAACCGGCACCCCTTGCATTGCAAGGCGGTGTCCTTACCCACTGGACCACCAGGGAAGCCCAGAACCCAAGATTTTATATGTAACATCTCACCTTTTAAAGATTCAAGTTGATTTTAAACATTTTGGGGGCCAAATAAACCCTGCATAGACATGGTTGAAGGCTTTCTGCTGCTGAAAGTTTTGGGGACACAGCATCTTCTTCTATCTCCAGTGATCCCACGCAGCTGGCCTGGCAGGAGTTTAACTTGTTTTCAGACTAGGTTGCCCCCTGGGGTAGAAGATCAAAGCAGAAGGACAGAAGTTGGGGGTCAGGGCCCTGGGAGCCCCCTAGGACGCACTGAAGGCATCCACCTGTGAGAGATGGCAGCCTGTGGCCCGGGCCATTCTTCTACAGCTGTGGACCTCAGACCACTGCAGTGAGCTGAGAGGGGTGTGTGTGTGTGTGTGTGTGGAGTGAGGTCTGCCTCGGCAGACTCAGGCTGTCAGCTTCTGGTGTTAAAACCTCAGGTGCTCCGCTTCTGGAGCTCAGCCTGGACCCCAGGGCGCCGGTCCCTCTGTGCGTGCCCCCGCCCTCGCTCGAGCAGTGTGAGCTGCGCCCCAGTGGCCGCCTCTGGCGGGGTGGGGGCGGGTGGCCTCATCAGGCGGATTCCTGAGAGCCCGTCCATCCTCTCATCCCCCCTCTCTCCTCCCCCAGACAACGTGGACGACCCAACGGGAAACTTCCGCAGCGGACCCCTGACGGGGTGGCGGGTGTTCCTGCTGCTGTTGTGCGCACTCCTGGGCATCATCGTGTGCGCCGTGGTGGGGGCCGTGGTGTTCCAGAAGCGGCAGGAGCGGAACAAGCGCTTCTACTGAGCGGCCAGCCCGTGGCTTGGGGAAGGGCCCTGGCGCTAATGTGAACTTTTTTTTACTAGGATTGTAAAAGGAAAATAAGGTAACCTTATTTCTTAACCATTTCAAAGAAATAATTAAAATATTTTCATATATTTTGCTTCTTGCCCAGTGAGGTCAGGCGGCAGGGCTGGGGAATAAGGATTGGACATGCCTGTGACTGCGGGCGGGGGCCCAGGCTGTGCCAGCCTCTCAGGAGCACGGGTCTGTGCCTGGTGCTGGGCTGAGCGCCCGGCAGGCGGCTGTTGAACACTGGAAGCCCCCAGACCCCACGGGGGCCCCTGAGGACTCAGGCAGTGCTCTTGGCCTGTGCTGCGCAGTGTCTGCGGCAGAAGAGCAGGCCGAGCGGGGAGCCTGGGCCTCCTGTCCATCCTCCGGGCTTTTTCCCAAGGCAGCCCCGCGGGGGAGGCTGGCGGAGCGGTCTGGTGGGTCCAGAGTGTGATCGTTTGCTGAATAAAGTGAAATAACCAACCTCCGCTGTGTGGCCACCCTACAAGGTCTGCTTTCTTTTCTCCCTATGCCTTCCAGGCGCTGTCCAGCTCCTTGCCATGTCACTCAGGCTGTGGCATACCCCCGGAAGGCGGGGGCTGTGGTCCCCATGTTCTGGAGAAATCAGTTCTCTTGCAGGTCAGGTTTGCCTGATGACCCACAGCCCCTGGCGGCGTGTGGGTGGGGCCTGCGCCAGCTGCCTGGGCCCTGGACTGCTGTGTGAAGGGACCCAGCAAGGGGAGGTGTGACCCAAGGGTCAGCAGTGGTGTTCCCATTAGGACCATGGAAGGTTACAGGTGGTTCAGGGCATGAGGAAAGCCACAGTGGCCGCCTCTGGCGGGGTGGGGGCGGGTGGCCTCATCAGGCGGATTCCTGAGAGCCCGTCCATCCTCTCATCCCCCCTCTCTCCTCCCCCAGACAACGTGGCCGACCCAACGGGAAACTTCAGAGCGGACTTCTGACGGGTGGCGGGTGTTCCTGCTGCTGTTGTGCGCACTCCTGGGCATCATCGTGTGCGCCGTGGTGGGGGCCGTGGTGTTCCAGAAGCGGCAGGAGCGGAACAAGCGCTTCTACTGAGCGGCCAGCCCGTGGCTTGGGGAAGGGCCCTGGCGCTAATGTGAACTTTTTTTTACTAGGATTGTAAAAGGAAAATAAGGTAACCTTATTTCTTAACCATTTCAAAGAAATAATTAAAATATTTTCATATATTTTGCTTCTTGCCCAGTGAGGTCAGGCGGCAGGGCTGGGGAATAAGGATTGGACATGCCTGTGACTGCGGGCGGGGGCCCAGGCTGTGCCAGCCTCTCAGGAGCACGGGTCTGTGCCTGGTGCTGGGCTGAGCGCCCGGCAGGCGGCTGTTGAACACTGGAAGCCCCCAGACCCCACGGGGGCCCCTGAGGACTCAGGCAGTGCTCTTGGCCTGTGCTGCGCAGTGTCTGCGGCAGAAGAGCAGGCCGAGCGGGGAGCCTGGGCCTCCTGTCCATCCTCCGGGCTTTTTCCCAAGGCAGCCCCGCGGGGGAGGCTGGCGGAGCGGTCTGGTGGGTCCAGAGTGTGATCGTTTGCTGAATAAAGTGAAATAACCAACCTCCGCTGTGTGGCCACCCTACAAGGTCTGCTTTCTTTTCTCCCTATGCCTTCCAGGCGCTGTCCAGCTCCTTGCCATGTCACTCAGGCTGTGGCATACCCCCGGAAGGCGGGGGCTGTGGTCCCCATGTTCTGGAGAAATCAGTTCTCTTGCAGGTCAGGTTTGCCTGATGACCCACAGCCCCTGGCGGCGTGTGGGTGGGGCCTGCGCCAGCTGCCTGGGCCCTGGACTGCTGTGTGAAGGGACCCAGCAAGGGGAGGTGTGACCCAAGGGTCAGCAGTGGTGTTCCCATTAGGACCATGGAAGGTTACAGGTGGTTCAGGGCATGAGGAAAGCCACAGTGGCAAGTGCCACGTGTGGAGCCGCCGAGGCTTCCTCCTGGGGCAGCTGGCTGCGGTGCCCAGTCTCCCCCAACCCCTGCCCGCGGGGGACGGGCTTCCATTCAGGCCAGCGTCTTCCCACTCAGAGTTAAACGACATGTTGGCCGCCACTGACTCCCTCGTTCTTTTTCATGCCCCTTCTTGCCAGAGAGTCTTGAGGCAGCCGAGCAATTGGGAGTGTTTCTTTACAATCTCCTTTATTGTTCTTTCCTCCAAGGACTCTTGGAGTTTGACCTTTCAGGTATAGAATAACCTCTGTTCTACAGCCCATAGGTTTGCCTGTCCTAACTGGATGATCCCCCTACGGAAGGCTCCAGTAGTGATCCCAGCTGCGTTCAGCAGCCCGATAGGGAGATAAAACCCAGCGCCAGGCTGGCCAGCCACAGAGAGCTCTGCAGCAGCCTGCAGAGCCTCCGTGCGTGCCTCGGCCCCAGACGTGTGATGGCACCGGGGTTATCGGTCAGAGAGCCCATGGTCAGCGCTGTTTGGGTGTCCACAGCAGTGAGGGTTCGATCTTACTTGTCAGGAATGAGATGAATGTGCAGCTCTCTCCCAGACTCCAGTTCACTGAGGCCTGTCAAGCTTTCATGTCATATGACTTTGAAATAGGCTTTCCATTCGAGTGGAAATTATTGTTGCTCAGTGACATCGACTGGGCAATTTCTGCCAGAAGGGCAGACATCTCCACCTCCTCCACCGGCTGCTCTGGGGTCTGGGCTTCCTCCAGCGTCTCGGCTGGGGAGCCACGTGGGCTCTGCGTCAGCGTAGGACCAGACACAGAAGCAACTGCACCACCGTCTTTTTTTTTTTTTAATGGATTTATTCAGATGCAGAGAAAAGCATGCTCCACAGACAAGAGTGTGGGCCGCTGCAGAGCGAATCCCACGGCAGAGCCTCCATCTCAGAGCAAGTGTGACCCTCTTTTCAGGTGACCTACCAGGTGCTCACAGGAGAATAGATAACGTGAGTGTAGATAGGTGTAGGCTGAGAACTTCTTTCCTCGGTCTCTCCGGCTCACTCCCAGAGCTCCCTGTTGGTCTGCTGTTGACCGTCTCCTGCCCCTTTCGATGTTTCCCGTGTGCATGGGCTAGGTGTTGAGAGCTTGCTCACCAGCTTGACCAAGAGATCTGAGCTGTGTTTCCCTTGCAGGCGCCTGGGAGCTTGTTCATAAAGTTGTAAGAGCAAATGTGACTCTCCTTATTGAAAAACGCTGTTCAGCACTTACCTTGGGATGTGTCTCGATTTGGGATGTGGCTCACATCGAATGCCTACCGTGTCCCAAGTTGAGGTGAACAAAGTCGCTTCACTCCATGCCCTTGGGACAAATGCCACCTGTAGGGAGGGCGGCTCTGCCCTCAGGTGACCCCTCTGTGGCCGCAGCAGCCATGTCGTCAGCACCCCCCTCGCCACACTTGGTCTCCCCAATTCCTGAAGTAGGCAAGTTGGCATCTGCTACTCCTTGGTCCTCCCCCTTGACTGTAGGTAAAAGCCACTTAGAAAAGGCAAGCAAGGCTGCCGTTTTCTGCAGCTGTGGTGTAAGAAGGTGGGGCCAGGCAAGGCAGGATTTGTGTTTAAAAAAAAAAAAATATATATATATATATATGTATATATATAAAACGTTTTATTTCGTTAGTGTTTGGCTGTGCTAGGTCCTTGTAGCAGCAGGCTTTTCTCGAGTTGCAGAGTGGGGGCTACTCTCTAGTTGCGGTGCTCAGGCTGCCCCTTGTGGTGGCTTGTCCTGTGGAGCAGGGACTCGTGAGTTGCGGCTCCCAGACTTGAGAGCACAGGCTCAGTGACTGTGGTGCACAGGCTCAGCCACTCTGCGTCATGTGGGATCCTTCCAGACCAGGGATTGCACCCTTATCTCCTGCTGCATTTGCAGGTGGGATTTTATTTTTTGTTCTTTGAACCACTGAGCCACCAGGGAAACCCTCAAGGGCAGTTTTAAAAGCACCCCTCCCCCAGCATGGGCAGTTCTGGTGAGCATCCAGGTCCATCTCAGAGCAAGTGTGACCCTCTTTTCAGGTGACCTACCAGGTGCTCACAGGAGAATAGATAACGTGAGTGTAGATAGGTGTAGGCTGAGAACTTCTTTCCTCGGTCTCTCCGGCTCACTCCCAGAGCTCCCTGTTGGTCTGCTGTTGACCGTCTCCTGCCCCTTTCGATGTTTCCCGTGTGCATGGGCTAGGTGTTGAGAGCTTGCTCACCAGCTTGACCAAGAGATCTGAGCTGTGTTTCCCTTGCAGGCGCCTGGGAGCTTGTTCATAAAGTTGTAAGAGCAAATGTGACTCTCCTTATTGAAAAACGCTGTTCAGCACTTACCTTGGGATGTGTCTCGATTTGGGATGTGGCTCACATCGAATGCCTACCGTGTCCCAAGTTGAGGTGAACAAAGTCGCTTCACTCCATGCCCTTGGGACAAATGCCACCTGTAGGGAGGGCGGCTCTGCCCTCAGGTGACCCCTCTGTGGCCGCAGCAGCCATGTCGTCAGCACCCCCCTCGCCACACTTGGTCTCCCCAATTCCTGAAGTAGGCAAGTTGGCATCTGCTACTCCTTGGTCCTCCCCCTTGACTGTAGGTAAAAGCCACTTAGAAAAGGCAAGCAAGGCTGCCGTTTTCTGCAGCTGTGGTGTAAGAAGGTGGGGCCAGGCAAGGCAGGATTTGTGTTTAAAAAAAAAAAAATATATATATATATATATGTATATATATAAAACGTTTTATTTCGTTAGTGTTTGGCTGTGCTAGGTCCTTGTAGCAGCAGGCTTTTCTCGAGTTGCAGAGTGGGGGCTACTCTCTAGTTGCGGTGCTCAGGCTGCCCCTTGTGGTGGCTTGTCCTGTGGAGCAGGGACTCGTAGTTGCGGCTCCCAGACTTGAGAGCACAGGCTCAGTGACTGTGGTGCACAGGCTCAGCCACTCTGCGTCATGTGGGATCCTTCCAGACCAGGGATTGCACCCTTATCTCCTGCTGCATTTGCAGGTGGGATTTTATTTTTTGTTCTTTGAACCACTGAGCCACCAGGGAAACCCTCAAGGGCAGTTTTAAAAGCACCCCTCCCCCAGCATGGGCAGTTCTGGTGAGCATCCAGGCCTGAGGGCCAGCAGGTGTTATGTTGACTTGAAGGTGGAGCTTAAGTGACAGTGCAGGTCGGGTCTTGGTTGCATCTGCCTCAAAATTCTCTCCGAGTGCTTCCTCACAAGATTACATGGTTAGAGGTATGTTCTTTTTTTTTTTTTTGGCATTTTCTGTTGGTCTTTCATTTGCCTGTGTGGGCCTCCCATTGCGGTGGCCTCTGTCGCTGCAGAGCACTGGCTCTGGGCTCATGCGCTCCAGAGCTCTGGCTCAGTAGTTGGACACATCAGTCCAGCCGCTCCACGTCACATGGGTTCTTCCCAGGCCAGGGATCGAACTGGTGCCGCAAGGCGGTGTCCTTACCCACTGGACCACCAGGGAAGCCCTAGAGGTATGTTCTTTTTTTTTTTTTAAATTTTTTTTTTTTGATTATTTATTAATTTGGCTGAACTGGGTGTTAGTTGTGGCATGTGGGATCTAGTTCCCTGACCAGGGATTGAACCCGGGTCCCCTGCATTGGGAACATGGAGTCTTAACCACTGGACCACCAGGGAAGTCCTAGAGGTATGTTCTTAATCTCTCTTCTCACATACGAGGGGTGATGATGCTTTAATCTGCGTTTTTGCCAAGTGTGTTTAAAAGTTGACTTTTTTTGGGCTTCCCCGGTGGTCCAGTGGGTAAAGAGTCTGTCTTGCAATGCAAGGAGTACCAGTTCAGTCCCTGGCCTAGGAAGATCCCACATGCTGCAGAGCGGTTGGCCCAGTGTGTCCAGTTACGAGCCAGCGCTCTGGAACGCGTGCTCCCAGAGCCAGTGCTCTGCAGCGAGAATAGCCACTGCAATGGGAGGCCCACACAGGCCAAAGAATGAAGATGGACGAAAATAAACAAACAATAAAAAAGCCAAAATTTAAAAAAATTTAAAAAGTTGTTTGATCATTTGAAAGTTATGAATAAATGTATGACCCTGGACCTGCTATGCATTATGAGAAAAAAATTGCCAAAATGCTTGCATACCTCTTTGTCCCCTGCCCTAAACCTGTGCCCTCCCCTCAGAGGTGACTGCCACTGGTTCTGACTTTTTGTGTGTCTCTGAAAAATTTTACCGTGGAAGTATGTATCCCTAAGTGCATAGTATTATTTTAGATTTAAAAAAATGATAGGGCTTCCCTGGTGGTTCAGTGGATAAAGAGTCTGCCTTGCAGTACGGGGGGCACCAATTTGATTTCTGGCTCAGGAAGATCCCATGTGCCGTGGAGTGACTGAACCAGTGTTTCTAATTGTGAGCCAGCGCTCTGGAGCGCATGTGCCCAGAGCCGGTGCTCTGCAGCAAGAGAAAAATAAATAATTTTTAAAATCAATAAAAAGTGACCAAAATTTAAAAACATGAAAAAATAAGAAAAATTATAAATGGCACACAAAACTTGATGTTGTTAGAGTGTTTAATTCTTTTTTTCTTTTCCCCATCATGCCTCTTTTATTTATATTTATTTTAATCCATCTTTTTATTCTTTTGCCATGTGTGGGCCTCCCATTGCAATGGCTTCTGTCACTGCAGAGCACCAGCTCTGAGCGCATGTGCTCCAGAGCACTGGCTTGCAATTGGACACACCAGTCCATAGAATGCGTAATTTTTGATAGTCTGATGAGTACAAAAGTTTTCATTCATGTTTCTCTTCTACTCAGTGGAGGATCTTGGTATCCCCAAAGATGCACGTGGCTGCCTGGGGGTGGCACACCAGGCAGGGTCCCTGGACCTGCCACTGCTGCAGAGAGTGTTCACACGGGGAGAAATCACTTCCATGCATGTGTAATTTCCTTTTTATTGTGTTGAACTTAATTCTAACTCATGCAAGTGTGATCTAATATGTAGAAGGAGGAAAGACATTAAATGGCTAAGTTGATAAATTTAGGAGAAGGTTCACTTGTTGGGAATGTGGGAGGAGTGGATCTCTCGGAGAGGGAATGTGAGGAGGGAAATGGGCAAGCCCTGTGCTCCCTGGCTTGAAGCCTTGCCTGGAGAAGATGATTCATAATAAACTGGGTGGCTTGAGGCAGAGCCCCTAGTCTAGCTGAGGACTCCAGACATCTCGGTGCCTGAACCGAGGCCCTCTCGGGATGCTGTGGTACTCATCGTAAGTGACCAGCCATCACCATGGAAGGGTGAACAGGAAAGCAACTTTGGGAAAGGCTTTTGATGCGCTGTCTTGCCCTTTTTGCCCTAAACCTGTGCCTCCTCAGAGGACTGCCACTGGTTCTGACTTTTGTGTGTCTCTGAAAAATTTTACCGTGGAAGTATGTATCCCTAAGTGCATAGTATTATTTTAGATTTAAAAAAATGATAGGGCTTCCCTGGTGGTTCAGTGGATAAAGAGTCTGCCTTGCAGTACGGGGGGCACCAATTTGATTTCTGGCTCAGGAAGATCCCATGTGCCGTGGAGTGACTGAACCAGTGTTTCTAATTGTGAGCCAGCGCTCTGGAGCGCATGTGCCCAGAGCCGGTGCTCTGCAGCAAGAGAAAAATAAATAATTTTTAAAATCAATAAAAAGTGACCAAAATTTAAAAACATGAAAAAATAAGAAAAATTATAAATGGCACACAAAACTTGATGTTGTTAGAGTGTTTAATTCTTTTTTTCTTTTCCCCATCATGCCTCTTTTATTTATATTTATTTTAATCCATCTTTTTATTCTTTTGCCATGTGTGGGCCTCCCATTGCAATGGCTTCTGTCACTGCAGAGCACCAGCTCTGAGCGCATGTGCTCCAGAGCACTGGCTTGCAATTGGACACACCAGTCCATAGAATGCGTAATTTTTGATAGTCTGATGAGTACAAAAGTTTTCATTCATGTTTCTCTTCTACTCAGTGGAGGATCTTGGTATCCCCAAAGATGCACGTGGCTGCCTGGGGGTGGCACACCAGGCAGGGTCCCTGGACCTGCCACTGCTGCAGAGAGTGTTCACACGGGGAGAAATCACTTCCATGCATGTGTAATTTCCTTTTTATTGTGTTGAACTTAATTCTAACTCATGCAAGTGTGATCTAATATGTAGAAGGAGGAAAGACATTAAATGGCTAAGTTGATAAATTTAGGAGAAGGTTCACTTGTTGGGAATGTGGGGAGGAGTGGATCTCTCGGAGAGGGAATGTGAGGAGGGAAATGGGCAAGCCCTGTGCTCCCTGGCTTGAAGCCTTGCCTGGAGAAGATGATTCATAATAAACTGGGTGGCTTGAGGCAGAGCCCCTAGTCTAGCTGAGGACTCCAGACATCTCGGTGCCTGAACCGAGGCCCTCTCGGGATGCTGTGGTACTAATCGTAAGTGACCAGCCCTCACCATGGAAGGGTGAACAGGAAAGCAACAGAAATTATTTGGAAGTTTGGTTTTAAATGGCTGTTTTAAAAGTATGCGCTGCCTTGCCTTCCTGGTCTCTTTGCTCTTCACTTCTTGTGTCCCTGGTCCTTTCTTGCATTTTGTGTTTTGTTTGCTGACCTATGTCCATTAGTAACTCTCTTAGAGACGGTTCAGGGGAGGCTCTCATTCAGAATTCTCTGTCTGAACATAGGTTTCTTCTGATGTCATGCTCTTATCTTGTGTTGTCAGCTAGAAGTATGACGTCATTGGATTCTTGCTCCTCTCAAGTAGCTGCTTTCTGGAAATTTTTAGGAGATCTGTGCGGTGGTTGGAAGCATTACCAGGATGTGTCTGGGCTTGAATCTTTTCTTTTTCTCTCCTCCTTGGCACTGGGGATCTTCTTTTAGTTTGAAACCTGAGTCTCTCGTCAGCTCTGGTAAATGTTCTTCTGCTGTTATGGTCGATTATTTCTCTTCTGATGACTTGCGCTTTGTTTACAGCACTGCCCCAAGTTGTTCATGTTTCTCCACCAAGAGGCAGGGTCTGTGCTGTGTTTCCCCTCCTTGTATCTGGTAGGTTTCGGTTTGCTTCCGTTAGTGGAGTGAGGCAGAGGTGACACACTGTGACTTCTGAAACTGGCCTTGAAGGCCAGGTGGCTTCACCTGGTTGCCTGGGACACTGGCCCTTGGAGCTTGAGTTGCCGTGGAGACAAGCCCACCTCCTGAAGCTGCAGGCCAGGGAGCCCTGGGCAGGCCTCCAGGTGAAAGTCCCAGCTGGCCCCATTCCTCAGCCACCGGGTCCTGACGTAGGAGGGAAGAAGCCCCAGACATCATGGACCGGATATGGAGCAATTCTGTGCTCTTCTCGTGTCCCTGAACCACAGAATCCTAACAGGATTGCTGGAATTCCCTGGTCATGCAGTGGCTTCCACTATGCTTCCAGGGCATGGGCTTCATCCCCGGTGGGGGAATTACGGTCCCCCATCCCACGTAGTCTAGCTGAGGACTCCAGACATCTCGGTGCCTGAACCGAGGCCCTCTCGGGATGCTGTGGTACTAATCGTAAGTGACCAGCCCTCACCATGGAAGGGTGAACAGGAAAGCAACAGAAATTATTTGGAAGTTTGGTTTTAAATGGCTGTTTTAAAAGTATGCGCTGCCTTGCCTTCCTGGTCTCTTTGCTCTTCACTTCTTGTGTCCCTGGTCCTTTCTTGCATTTTGTGTTTTGTTTGCTGACCTATGTCCATTAGTAACTCTCTTAGAGACGGTTCAGGGGAGGCTCTCATTCAGAATTCTCTGTCTGAACATAGGTTTCTTCTGATGTCATGCTCTTATCTTGTGTTGTCAGCTAGAAGTATGACGTCATTGGATTCTTGCTCCTCTCAAGTAGCTGCTTTCTGGAAATTTTTAGGAGATCTGTGCGGTGGTTGGAAGCATTACCAGGATGTGTCTGGGCTTGAATCTTTTCTTTTTCTCTCCTCCTTGGCACTGGGGATCTTCTTTTAGTTTGAAACCTGAGTCTCTCGTCAGCTCTGGTAAATGTTCTTCTGCTGTTATGGTCGATTATTTCTCTTCTGATGACTTGCGCTTTGTTTACAGCACTGCCCCAAGTTGTTCATGTTTCTCCACCAAGAGGCAGGGTCTGTGCTGTGTTTCCCCTCCTTGTATCTGGTAGGTTTCGGTTTGCTTCCGTTAGTGGAGTGAGGCAGAGGTGACACACTGTGACTTCTGAAACTGGCCTTGAAGGCCAGGTGGCTTCACCTGGTTGCCTGGGACACTGGCCCTTGGAGCTTGAGTTGCCGTGGAGACAAGCCCACCTCCTGAAGCTGCAGGCCAGGGAGCCCTGGGCAGGCCTCCAGGTGAAAGTCCCAGCTGGCCCCATTCCTCAGCCACCGGGTCCTGACGTAGGAGGGAAGAAGCCCCAGACATCATGGACCGGATATGGAGCAATTCTGTGCTCTTCTCGTGTCCCTGAACCACAGAATCCTAACAGGATTGCTGGAATTCCCTGGTCATGCAGTGGCTTCCACTATGCTTCCAGGGCATGGGCTTCATCCCCGGTGGGGGAATTACGGTCCCACATCCCACGTGGTGCAAATAAAAGAAAAAAAAAATTCCAAATGTCCATCAATAGGGGGAATAAATAAATTGTTAAACAACAAAAAAAAGGGTTTGTTTTACATCACCAAGACAGTGGATAATTGGAGCATACACCCCCACCCCTGCTCACCATCTGCTGGCTCTCTCCTTCTGAGCTCCAGCTGGAGGGAAAGGGCACTGAAGTGGCCTTGGCCTTGGTCACCTGGCAGTCTTTGCTGTCGGTCATCTGACTGTTGGAAGATAGACATTTCCTCCAGCAAGTGTGAGCCTCTTTCCAGTGCCTCATGTTGACTCTGCAGACTAGATTGACCACGTGTGGACTAACGTGTACTGATCCTTGGAGATCCCACTCCCGCCTCCTCCCGCTCCTGGCAGTGGGAAGGACAGCCCCCATACACACAGGGCCACAGGGTCACTGTCAGGGTAAGTGACTGCTACTCCTCCACCTGATTTAACATACCACAGGCAAGCTTCCAGCTAGTACCGGAGAAGTTCTTCAGAGCACTGGGTGCCTTTTTGAGGACCATGGGTGCTCCCCCTTCCCGTCTTGGGAGGGTTGGAAGCAGACATCCAAGTGATCAACATAAGGTAGGCCGTGGCTTTCAGGGTGGGGGGCACCAGGTTTGGGCATCTGACCCAAACTGCTAAGGGGCAGAGCCTGAGAATCTGCTTTTTTTGAAAAAGAGGAGGCCTGTGCACACCATAGACACTGAGTCAGCTGTCCAGGTTAGCATTCTCTCGTGGCTTACTCAAACCCACTGCAAAGCATTCTGAAAACCTATGACCACAGTAAAACAATGGAAGTATTGCCTTATCTATTCTAGAATGAAGCTGGGGAAACTTCAATATTTATCATCTTGGAACAAAATCCATTTGGTATACTCCCTACTCTCCCCCAGAAAGCAGATCAGCACTGTAACTCTAAAACCCAAGCATCCACCTCCTCTACCAGTCTCCATTTAAGGGTGAGTGCAAGGAACAGGGTCAGGACAAGCCCCGGGAAGCACCCCTTGGCGGCTCATTCCTGCCAACACTCCACAGTCAAACATGGAATTATCTAGTAAGAAGGTTCCCAAATTCAGGATGGAATCATTAGATTTTTTTTTTAAGAAATTTTCTATTTTTTTTTTTTTAAACATTTATTTATTTATTTTGGTGGGGGTGGGGAGGGATGGAGGTGGGCGGGCTACTTCCACTGGTCTTTCGTTTGTCTAGTTTCATCCATCTTTGTTCTTTGGCCTATGTGGGCTTCCCATCATGGTGGCCTCTGTTGTCGCAGAGCACCGTCTCTGGGCGCATGCGCTCCAGAGCTCCGGCTCGGTAATTGGACACATCAGTCCAGCCACTCTGCGGCACGTGGGATCTTCCCAGGCCAGGGCTTGAACTGGCACCCCTTGCACTGCAAGGCGGTGTCCTTAGCCACTGGACCACCAGGGAAGCCCTAGAATTTTAATCTCTGTCTTGGAAACCTAGTGTCAGAGTTCTCTCAGTTTCTGAGCATGGCCTCCCTTGAAAGGAACTTCATCCAAGGGAGAGCCTCCAATTTTTCCTGGGCTGGTTTTTGAAGTCCCAGAGTTGTGTGTTGGAAGGACATTTCAAGTTAGGTCCTGGGGCCTTGAGCAATCTGAGTCAGGATTTTGATAGAGAGTCTCTCTAAAACCTACTTAAAGAAATTTAAACCTGGAATGCAAAAATAAGTGATTTTAGGGTGCAATCTAATTCTTAACATCCTTGCTTGCATCACTTATGTTTCTGTTCATCCCTGCACATGAGTGTGCACAGCAATACACCTTCCTTTACATAAGTAAGCTTGCCATTTAAGTAAGACGGTATCATCTCCCTGACAGACTAGAGAGTCACTCCCAGAAACGTCCCAGAAATGTCTGTGACTGAGAAAGGAGAGCCTCTCAACGTAGGAACTTACCACATTAGGAACTGAAGTTTTCACTTCACTAAAAACAATTATGTGGTTAATTAAAGTAATTTACAGGTGGTCTCAATTCTGTTCTGTGTTTATTTTAAAACACATCAAGCAGGGACTTCCCTGGTGGTCCAGTGCAGAGAATGCAGGCTTGTTCCCTGTTCGGGGAGCTAAGATCCCACATGCCTCTTGGCCAAAAACTGAAAACAAAACAAGCAACACTGTAACAAATTCAATAAAGACTTTAAAAATGGTCCACATCAAAAAGAAACAAAACAACGTCCAATATAAATGCCATGATTTAAAAATCAAATACACCAGAGGCCATAGCAGAGAGCAGAGAGCAGCGAGCACGACCACTCTCCTGTGACCCCAGTGCTGCTCTCCAGGGCCGTGGCTGTCACCCTTCAGCTCTGTCTCCTGGCAACTATTTGAGTGTTTCCAAGTGAGCGGCCTGTTCTGAGTCTGTAAGTGTTCAGCGTTGTGGGTTCCCTTCCTTGTATGATACTCTTTCACAGCCGCCTTCTCTCCAGCCTCCAAATGTGATTAAGTCCCTATTTTTAGCTAAATACATGATTGTTATCACCATGCAAATGAGTTCCACTCTGAAGCCAGGTGGAGCACCGCCCCAGTTACAGCTCCTGACTGTGGAGCTTTGAGCTTTCCCTCGAGTTGACACTTGGCTCAGTTTTTTTTTGTTTTTTTTAAAGATTTATTTATTTATTTATTTTGAGGGGGTGGGGAGAGAGGGGAGCAGGCGGGCTACTTCTATTGGTCTTTCATTTGTCCATTTTCATCCATCTTGGTTCTTTGGCTCGTGTGGGCCTCCCATCGCGGTGGCGTCTGTCGTTGTAGAGCGCTGGCTCTGGGCGCATGCGCTCCAGAGCTCCGGCTCGGCAATTGGACACATGGGTCCAGCCGCTCCGCGGCACGTGGGATCTTCCCAGGCCAGGGATCGAACCGGCGCCCCTTGCACTGCAAGGCGGTGTCCTTACCCACTGGACCACCGGGAAACCCTGCCTCAGTTTTAACTTGCTCTATTTCCCATGTA
This sequence comes from Tragulus kanchil, assembly GCA_022376925.1. NCBI lineage: Eukaryota > Metazoa > Chordata > Mammalia > Artiodactyla > Tragulidae > Tragulus > Tragulus kanchil. The sequence continues at coordinate 71,009,589 of JAIOJX010000029.1, read as the reverse complement.
CAAATCCTCAGGTCTTCCTGAAGCTCCTCCACATGTCTCCGCCTCCCTCCCAGGCATTCCACCTCTGGCCGGGGGTGGCCGCACACCCATGCCTGATGCCCAGGCTTTGGCTCTTTGCCCTCCTGAGTCAGAGTGCCTCCTCCTGGACCTCATTCTCTTCCTAGCACAGCTGCCTGGTTTTGCTAATCTCTGACCCCTGGTGTGACCTTGGGTTGTCTTTCTCCTCCCAGCTCCAGAATAACCACAGGCAGAGTTCTAATGGAGCACCCTCTCAGTCTGTTACTCACACCTGTCAGCTCCAGGCCCCTCCTTCCTGAGCACACCATAAAGAAAGCCCCTTGACCTACATGTTACATGTCAGTTGTACCTCAGCAAAGCTGGGGGATTACTTGAAATTTTAGATCGAAATGGTGACAGGTAGAGTGGTTGTACACATCTGGCTGTGTTTGAATCCTTCCTTTACCCCTTTCCAGATGTAGGAGAGAAGCAAGTTCAGCTCCTGTGTGTCTCAGTGTCGTCTTAATTGGGGTCACGTTACAGTCTGCCTCAGGATTGCTGGGAGCAACATACGCGTGAACCCACTACACGAGGCATATCTGTCTGCCGTGATGGAGCCCCCAGTGACTGTTGCTATTCTTACAGATTATTCTGACTCCTTCCATTTTGTAACATGGATTCTACTGCTCTGCAAATTAGTTTTATGTCCCTCAGTGAAGGTGACAGCTTTCTGTCTAAAAATTTATATGTCTCTTGACTTTTATTCTCATTATTTCATTGTATGTTGAACTCAGTCTAGTTTATTAAATTTTTTCTATTATATTTCCTGATCCCTCTTTTAAAAAACAAGCCATTTTAATTTTGAGCTAATTGGAACCCAATAGCTTCTTCTAACCCTATCACCCTCAAACAATGAAAGATTTTCTAGATTCTAAAAAAAAAGAAAGAAATTGCCCACAGGCTTCATACACGCCCCGCTGGGGGACAGCTAGCTGTCTCCCACATATGTGCAGTCTCCTTCCCTGCTGTCACAACGTAGATTTCATCTGGGTGACCAGGTGGTGCTTCTGGAATATTCTTTGAAAGGGGCGGGCTCAGCCTGAAGCTCACCCTCTGCCCCTGCTCCTTCCTGGGACGTCCACCCCATGTTTGGAAGTGCAGTGGCCATCTGAGACTGGGAGGTAAGCTTCAGGAAGACGTCCCATGTCCTAGCAGAAAGGCAGACGGAGCTGCTGGCTGCAGCCCTGCACACCTGATGCTGAATACTTTTTTTCTTAAGTGAAAAGCAAAGTATAACATAACAGAAACAGACTGGGGTTTCCCTGGAGGTTTCAGTGGGTAAGATTCCATACTTCAGGAGGGCTGGGAATCCCTGGTCAGGGGAAATAAGATCCCACATACTGCTTCTTGGGGCCCCCAAACCAAACAGAAACAGACCCAGAGAACAAACTACTGGTTTCCCCTGGGTGGGGTTGGGGGAGGGGTAAAATCAGTGAAGGGGGTTAAGAGGTACAAACTACTATGTATAAAATAAAGATTTAGGGGGGACTTCCCAGGTGGCTCAGTGGTTAAGAATCTGCCTGCCAGTGCAGGGGATGTGGGTTTGATCCCTGTTCTGGGAAGGTTCCACCTGTATGGAGTAACTAAGCCTGGGTGCCACAACCACTGAGCCCGAGTTCTAGAGCCTGTGCTCAGAAGAAGCCACTGCAATGAGAAGCCCACGCACGGCAGCATGGAGTAGCCGCTGTTCACTGCAACTAAAGAAAGCCTGGGCAAAGCAGAGAAGACCCAGCACAGCCAGAAATAGATAAGTTATATATGTATGTAAAATGAATATACAAGGATCTAATGTACAGCACAGGGAATAAGCTCAATTAATTTAGTTAATCAACATATTTTATGTAAAATGAAAAAATAACCAAGGATCTGATCACAGCCATTTTAATTTTGAGCTAATTGGAACCCAATAGCTTCTTCTAACCCTATCACCCTCAAACAATGAAAGATTTTCTAGATTCTAAAAAAAAAGAAAGAAATTGCCCACAGGCTTCATACACGCCCCGCTGGGGGACAGCTAGCTGTCTCCCACATATGTGCAGTCTCCTTCCCTGCTGTCACAACGTAGATTTCATCTGGGTGACCAGGTGGTGCTTCTGGAATATTCTTTGAAAGGGGCGGGCTCAGCCTGAAGCTCACCCTCTGCCCCTGCTCCTTCCTGGGACGTCCACCCCATGTTTGGAAGTGCAGTGGCCATCTGAGACTGGGAGGTAAGCTTCAGGAAGACGTCCCATGTCCTAGCAGAAAGGCAGACGGAGCTGCTGGCTGCAGCCCTGCACACCTGATGCTGAATACTTTTTTTCTTAAGTGAAAAGCAAAGTATAACATAACAGAAACAGACTGGGGTTTCCCTGGAGGTTTCAGTGGGTAAGATTCCATACTTCAGGAGGGCTGGGAATCCCTGGTCAGGGAACTAAGATCCCACATACTGCTTCTTGGGGCCCCCCCAAACCAAACAGAAACAGACCCAGAGAACAAACTACTGGTTTCCCCTGGGTGGGGTTGGGGGAGGGGTAAAATCAGTGAAGGGGGTTAAGAGGTACAAACTACTATGTATAAAATAAAGATTTAGGGGGGACTTCCCAGGTGGCTCAGTGGTTAAGAATCTGCCTGCCAGTGCAGGGGATGTGGGTTTGATCCCTGTTCTGGGAAGGTTCCACCTGTATGGAGTAACTAAGCCTGGGTGCCACAACCACTGAGCCCGAGTTCTAGAGCCTGTGCTCAGAAGAAGCCACTGCAATGAGAAGCCCACGCACGGCAGCATGGAGTAGCCGCTGTTCACTGCAACTAAAGAAAGCCTGGGCAAAGCAGAGAAGACCCAGCACAGCCAGAAATAGATAAGTTATATATGTATGTAAAATGAATATACAAGGATCTAATGTACAGCACAGGGAATAAGCTCAATATGTTACAACTTTGTATGGTATGCAACCATAAATCAAACCATTATGTTGTACACTTGAAAGTAATAATTTTGTAAGTCAAACATATTTCAATTAAAACAAAAATTAAAAGCCCCATGGGATTAGGCCACAGGTTGGCCTCACACTGGCAGCCTAATTCAGCTTCTCATGGTTACATGAGAGACTTCAACTTTTTAGTGAAAAGACTGCTTTCCCTAAAGGATGATTCTGACATGTCCCAGGTAGCTATGAAGTGATACACATTTATGCAAGAATGTGTCTGGGACCTAATTCTTCACTCAGGTTCAAGCCTTATTTGCTATTTCTTTTATTGAAGTATAGTTGATTTACAGTGCTGTGTTAATTTCTGCTGCTATAATTAAGTGATTTAGTTATATAAATTCTATCGCTCAGATGCTCTGGTTTTTTCCTTTTGGGTTTGTGTGATGAAAAATGAGAAAAACCAATTGAGGTGATTTGTTTTAGAATATTGTTGGTATTTTTGATAACTTTTTATTCATCCACAAACTTAGTGGTAATTTTTTTTAACATTCTTTTATATGAGAGGCATATGAGGAAGTGCTTGACCTTTTTTCTTATCTATCTTTAGTCTTTAGCTTTCCAGACTGTCCTTGTACAAACTAGAATGAAGCAGTCTGTGAGTGATACATTGTTCCCGCTGAATGAGGACAATCAGTACTAAGGAAAAATATCCATTTGGCAACCATGTAGATTATAGGCTAATAACCAGAGGAGATCTTAAGAAGATACTGATTTTTTGAAAATAGGACATACTGACTTGCTTTTATCTACAAAACTACCTAGGTTGGTAGTCAGATGTCAAACAAACTGCCTGTACTAAGTCACTTTTAAAAACTTTTTAATAAAGTATACATAACATTAAATTAACCAATTTGACCATTTTTCAGGGTATATAGCTCAGTGGTAATATTGTTCAACCATCACCATCATCCATCTCTAGAAGTTTTTTCTTCATCCCAAACTGAAACTCTACCCATTAAACAGTAACTCCTCTCTCCTCCCACTCCAGACCCTGGGAAGCTCTGTTCTACTTTCTGTCTCTGAACTTGCCTAGTCTAGATTCCACATTTAGTGGAATCATGTAATATTTATCCTTTTGGGTCTGGCTTATTTAACTTCACATGTTTTCAAGGTTAGGGTTAGGGTTTCAATGTTAACAAGTATCAGGGGGACTTCCCTGGTGTTCCAGAGGCTAAAATTCTGAGCTCCAAATACAGGGGGCCCAGTTGAATCCCTGGTCAGGGAACAGGATCCCACATGCTGCAATGAAGATCAGAGATAGTGTGTCATGACCACACTTAAGTGTGTCTGACCGGCTCAGACATATAAATAAATATTTTTTAAAAAGGTTAATGAGGGCTTCCCTGGTGGTCCAGTGGGTAAGGACACCGCTTTGCAGTGCAAGGGGCTTAGGTTCGATCCCCGGCCTGGGAAGATCCCACGTGCCACGGAGCGGCTGGACCGATGTGTCCAATTACCGAGCTGGAGCTCTGGAGCGCATGCGCCCAGATCCGGTGCTCTGCAACAACAGAGGCCACTGTGATGGGAGGCCCACGTGGGCCAAGGAACAAAGATGGATGAAAATAGATAAATGAAAGACCAATAGAAGTGGCCCGCCCGCCCCCTGTCCTCCACACCCCACTCCCCCAAAGAAAAGGTTAAGAAGTGAATTTCCCTGGTGGTCCAGTGGGTAGAGTCCGCCTTGCAATGCAAGGGGCCCCAGTTTGATCCCTGGCCTGGGAAGATCCCACGTGTCGTGGCTGCAGGGCTGGACTGGTGTGTCCCAGTTCTGCGACAAAGGAGGCCACTGCAATAGGGGGCCCACACAGGCTAACGAATAAAGATGGACGAAAATAAATAAACAAAAAATCAGTAAAAGAGGCCAAAAAAAAAAAAAAGGCTTGCATTTTAAAAAAGCCAAATAGTTAACAAGTGGGCTTCCCCGGTAGCTCAGTGGTAAAGAGTTCACTTGCCAATGCAGGAGACACAGGTTTGATTCCAGATCCGGGAAGATCCTACATGCTGGGGAGCAACTAAGCCCATGAGCCACAACTATTGAGCCTGTGCTCTATAGCCTTGGAGCTGCAACTACTGAAGCCCATGAGCCCTAGAGCCCAAGTTCCACAATAAGAAGTCACTGCAACAGGAAGCCTGCTCATCTCACCTAGAGAGTAGCCCCCACTCCCTGCAACCAGAAAAGAGCCTGTGGCAGCAGTGAAAACCTGGAATAGCCAAAAATGAATGAATAAATAAAAAATTTTTGAAAGGTTAAGCATCAGTACGATGACCACATAATGTCGCTCTGTATGGATAGACCACGTTTCATTTTTTTGTGCCTCTGCTGATGGACCCTTGTGTTGCTTCCACCTTCTGTCCACTGTGAATAAGACTGCTGTGGGGGCTTCCCTGGTGGCTCAGTGGTAAAGAATCCACCTGCCAGAGCAGGAGACACGGTTGAATCCCTAGTCTAGGAAAAGTCCATGTGCCGTGGGACAACAGCACCTGTGTGCCACAACAGCTGCCCTAGAGTCGGGGAGTCACACCTACTGAGCCCACAGGCCACACGCTCGAGAGCCTGGGCCCACAACTAGAGAACAGCCCCTGCTCGCCGCAACTAGAGAAAACCTGTGCAGCCACGAAGACCCAGCACAGCCAAATACAAATAAAAAGACTGCTGTGAATGTGGCTGGACAAGCGTTTCTGTTTTAGCCCCTACTTTCAGTTCTTCTGAGGATAAACCTAGGGGCAGAATTGCTGGGTTATATAGTAATTCTGTGGCTTGGGTTTTTTTTTTTGGGGGGGGGGCACTTCTATTGGTCTTTCATCATCCGTTTTTTGTTCTTTGAACTGTGTGGGCCTCCCATCGCAGTGGCCTCCCTCGCCACAGAGCACTGGCTCTGGGCACATGCGCTCCAGAGCTCCGGCTTGGCAGTCGGACACAGTGGTCCAGCTGCTCCGCGGCACACAGGATCTTCCTAGGCCAGGGATCGAACCAGTGTCCCTTGCACTGCAAGGCAGACTCTTTACCCACTGGACCACCAGGGAAGCCCTGTGTTCAACTTTTTGCGGAACCTCCATAGCTGACTCCGCACAGTGCGCCTTCGTCATCAGCCCAGCCAGCCGGCCCTTCTATTGCTGGATAGACCAGGCTTGTGAGCATACCATCTGTAGCCGTGACCTACTCTATAAGGGCCGGCCACCCTCCCAGGGAGCACATGTGGAAAGGGCCCTGCAACGTATTTCAGGAAGCTGACCTGCTGCTGGCTTGACCGCCTGTGTAGCCCCAGACTACAGGCAGTAAGGAGGGCATTTCCTGGCAAGCCAGGCATGTTGGCGAGCTTGGGATCACAAGAAAGGTGATGGCCCTCTAGTTGAAAGTTACGCATGAAAAAACCGGGGCCTGTTGTAGGCCAAAACCCTAGATAATACTTCTGGCTTTATGGAAGTTGTAGACACTATAATGTCGCTCTGTATGGATAGACCACGTTTCATTTTTGTGCCTCTGCTGATGGACCCTTGTGTTGCTTCCACCTTCTGTCCACTGTGAATAAGACTGCTGTGGGGGCTTCCCTGGTGGCTCAGTGGTAAAGAATCCACCTGCCAGAGCAGGAGACACGGTTGAATCCCTAGTCTAGGAAAAGTCCATGTGCCGTGGGACAACAGCACCTGTGTGCCACAACAGCTGCCCTAGAGTCGGGGAGTCACACCTACTGAGCCCACAGGCCACACGCTCGAGAGCCTGGGCCCACAACTAGAGAACAGCCCCTGCTCGCCGCAACTAGAGAAAACCTGTGCAGCCACGAAGACCCAGCACAGCCAAATACAAATAAAAGACTGCTGTGAATGTGGCTGGACAAGCGTTTCTGTTTTAGCCCCTACTTTCAGTTCTTCTGAGGATAAACCTAGGGGCAGAATTGCTGGGTTATATAGTAATTCTGTGGCTTGGGTTTTTTTTTTTGGGGGGGGGGCACTTCTATTGGTCTTTCATCATCCGTTTTTTGTTCTTTGAACTGTGTGGGCCTCCCATCGCAGTGGCCTCCCTCGCCACAGAGCACTGGCTCTGGGCACATGCGCTCCAGAGCTCCGGCTTGGCAGTCGGACACAGTGGTCCAGCTGCTCCGCGGCACACAGGATCTTCCTAGGCCAGGGATCGAACCAGTGTCCCTTGCACTGCAAGGCAGACTCTTTACCCACTGGACCACCAGGGAAGCCCTGTGTTCAACTTTTTGCGGAACCTCCATAGCTGACTCCGCACAGTGCGCCTTCGTCATCAGCCCAGCCAGCCGGCCCTTCTATTGCTGGATAGACCAGGCTTGTGAGCATACCATCTGTAGCCGTGACCTACTCTATAAGGGCCGGCCACCCTCCCAGGGAGCACATGTGGAAAGGGCCCTGCAACGTATTTCAGGAAGCTGACCTGCTGCTGGCTTGACCGCCTGTGTAGCCCCAGACTACAGGCAGTAAGGAGGGCATTTCCTGGCAAGCCAGGCATGTTGGCGAGCTTGGGATCACAAGAAAGGTGATGGCCCTCTAGTTGAAAGTTACGCGCATGAAACCTGGTAGAAGCTAGTGTGATAGCCCTTGGTTCCTGAACCAGTGGAGGAACCAATGAGGACCTTAGATAATACTTCTGGCTTTATGGAAGTTGTAGACACTATAAGCGTGGGCTTTTGCTGAGCCCCGTACTCAGTGCCGAGGCGGAGCTTTGCCCACTGCCTAAGGAGGCTCTAAGTATTAACAGCTCTTGTTCCACCTCTTCAGGGAAAACACCCCAAACAGCACTGCACATCAAGGTAATTACACAAATTCAAATCATGGTGATGGTTTGCACCTCATCGGTTGGGTTCTTGGTTCCCTAGCGTGGTGTCAGGATGAGCAGTGTTGTTGGCGATCACGTTGTAATTGTCCATCGTACTTGCATGTGTTTTTGTATCGTAATGTCTTATTGAACAAATAGTATTCAGTCTGAACCTCTGCCTCAACAGGCGCGCGGTCTGTGGACAGACAGAAACTAAACAGCCCTCCACGCTGGATGCCCAAGGGTACCTCCATCCTCTTGGCCATTTTGAACCTCAGTGTCCTACTGAGGTTACCGGGTCCTCAGCCTCCCCTTGTATTTGCTGACTTCCCTGCCTCTCGCTCTCATTTCCTTGGCCTCCATTTCTGTTTCTTTGGATAGTTTCTTGAAATAACCCACTCGCACATGAGCCCTGGTCACAGCCACAGTTTTCAAGGATGGGAAACCCACCTAGTCCAAGCTAAACCTGGACATCTAATACTTGTTCCTATCTCTGCCAAATGCAGAATATGGCCTAAAAGGGGAAACTGAGGAAGGTCCTGACCCCAGTGAGTGTTGCCTTGTGTCTTTGTTAGGTTTCCTGCTCTGGGCTGGCTTTGTCACCATCAGCTGTAAACAGGTAGTACATGGGCACAGCTCCCGGAATAAAGAAACTGTTTTAGACTGGATTAACCAACCCAGTCCTTTGGAAAACCACAAGTTCACAGATCAGTGACCAGTCCAAGCTGTGCGTGGCTGCGCCTGACTAGTCCTGAATGGACCACCCACAGGCTGCGCTAAATGGACCGTTCAGACTTGGGTAGATGGTGGGTTTTGATCTTTCAGCCTTTGTGAGTTTTGCCTTTGTGCTTTGTTTAGGAGGCAGTCTTAAGAGAGGCTGTTCTCTCTGGCGTGAAAACATCAGTCCTGTGGGCCTACCCTCCAGTCCCAGGGAACAGCCTTTTCAACTCCTCTAGTTGTTTTTTCCAACCCAGGAGAATAGCAGCAGGCGGTCACAGGTCCATGGAGTGGCAGGAGCCCGAATGAGAGCAGAAGGACACAGGACTCAGGCTTGGGGCTCAGGGTGGGAATATTCTTAGGTGTGGCAGCATCATAGCCTGGGGACAGAACATCTGAGAAGAGATATGTTAAGAAAAATGCGCAGGGAAGGATTTCCAGAACACCAAACCTGCACATCAAGGTAATTACACAAATTCAAATCATGGTGATGGTTTGCACCTCATCGGTTGGGTTCTTGGTTCCCTAGCGTGGTGTCAGGATGAGCAGTGTTGTTGGCGATCACGTTGTAATTGTCCATCGTACTTGCATGTGTTTTTGTATCGTAATGTCTTATTGAACAAATAGTATTCAGTCTGAACCTCTGCCTCAACAGGCGCGCGGTCTGTGGACAGACAGAAACTAAACAGCCCTCCACGCTGGATGCCCAAGGGTACCTCCATCCTCTTGGCCATTTTGAACCTCAGTGTCCTACTGAGGTTACCGGGTCCTCAGCCTCCCCTTGTATTTGCTGACTTCCCTGCCTCTCGCTCTCATTTCCTTGGCCTCCATTTCTGTTTCTTTGGATAGTTTCTTGAAATAACCCACTCGCACATGAGCCCTGGTCACAGCCACAGTTTTCAAGGATGGGAAACCCACCTAGTCCAAGCTAAACCTGGACATCTAATACTTGTTCCTATCTCTGCCAAATGCAGAATATGGCCTAAAAGGGGAAACTGAGGAAGGTCCTGACCCCAGTGAGTGTTGCCTTGTGTCTTTGTTAGGTTTCCTGCTCTGGGCTGGCTTTGTCACCATCAGCTGTAAACAGGTAGTACATGGGCACAGCTCCCGGAATAAAGAAACTGTTTTAGACTGGATTAACCAACCCAGTCCTTTGGAAAACCACAAGTTCACAGATCAGTGACCAGTCCAAGCTGTGCGTGGCTGCGCCTGACTAGTCCTGAATGGACCACCCACAGGCTGCGCTAAATGGACCGTTCAGACTTGGGTAGATGGTGGGTTTTGATCTTTCAGCCTTTGTGAGTTTTGCCTTTGTGCTTTGTTTAGGAGGCAGTCTTAAGAGAGGCTGTTCTCTCTGGCGTGAAAAACATCAGTCCTGTGGGCCCTACCCTCCAGTCCCAGGGAACAGCCTTTTCAACTCCTCTAGTTGTTTTTTCCAACCCAGGAGAATAGCAGCAGGCGGTCACAGGTCCATGGAGTGGCAGGAGCCCGAATGAGAGCAGAAGGACACAGGACTCAGGCTTGGGGCTCAGGGTGGGAATATTCTTAGGTGTGGCAGCATCATAGCCTGGGGACAGAACATCTGAGAAGAGATATGTTAAGAAAAATGCGCAGGGAAGGATTTCCCTGTTGGTCCAGTGGCTAAGAATCTACCTGCCAATGTAGGGGACACAGGTTCAAACCCTGCTCTGGGAAGTGTTGCTCACATGCTGCAGAGCAACTGAGTCCAAGCACCTGCAGCTACTGAGCCTGTGTACCTAGAACCTGTGCTCCACAACAAGGGAAGTCACTGCAATGAGAAGCCTGTGCCCTGCAACAAGGAGTAGCCCCCACTTGCCACAACTAGAGAAAGCCCACACACAACAGGGACCCATCACAGCCAAAAATAAATAAATAAACAAATAAATAATTTAAAAAAAGAAAAAAATGCACAGAGAATATATTTGGCTTTAGGGTTTATTACATTGTATGTATGTGATAAGATGAAGTTAGAAATAGTCTAGGATAGATCTGGATAAACAGAATTAATAGATTCATGAGCACACAGCTTGGGCTAGTTTTCTATTGCTGCGGTAACAAATGCCGGCAAATGTCGTGACTTACGCAATGCAAGTTTATTTCTTACAGTTGCATTGGTCAGAAGCCCAAGGTGAACCTCCACCAACTGAAATCAAGGTGGCACTGCGGTCCTGGTTCTTTCTGGAGGTTCTAAAGGAGAATGGTGTGCTTGCTTATCCAGGCTGCTGCCAGGATTCACTTCCTTGTGGACACAGGGCGAGTCCCTGCTTCCTCCCTGGTTGTCAGCTTAGGGCCGCCGCCTGCTTCCGCTTCTGGAGGCCAGCCGCGTTCCTTGGGTGGTGACCTGCTTTCTCCATCTTCAAAGCCAGCAATAGTGGGCCAGTTCCCCTTACACTATTTTTTTTTTTTTTTTGGTCACTTCTGTTGGTCCCTCATTCATTTATCTTTGCTCTTTGGCCCGTGTGGACCTCCCATCACAGTGGCCTCTCTCATCGCAGAGCACTGGCTCTGGGCGCATGCGCTGCGCAGCCCCGGCTTGGTAGTTGGACACATTGGTCCAGCTGCTCAGCAGCACGTGCGATCGTCCCAGGCCATGGATCGAACCGGCACCCCTAGCACTGCAAGGTGGTGTCCCTACCCACTGGACCACCAAGGAAGACCCCCCTTTACACATTGAATCTCTTCCATCATCACATCTTTCCGACTTCGGCCGCTGCCTTTGAGAGCCCCTGTCATTACATTGGGCCAACATGGATAATCCAGGATAATCACCCTATTTTAAAGTCAGCTGATTAGTTGCCCTAGTTCCCCCTTTTCGATGTGGCATTAAGATATTCACATGTGTGACACCAGAGATTAGGATATGGACACCACTGAGAGCATCAGTCTTTCTATCATGGTCCCTAAGCTGAGACCTGGGTGAAGGAGACAGAATGGACCACTGGGGATTTATATTCAACATCTGCTGGGCGGGCAGAAGCCTGAAACACAGAGTAGCTGCCCTAAGCAGAGGCTCCCCTGGGTCCGAACTGCACAAGTATCAGTTTCCTATTGTTTGGATTTTTTCTACCATAGACCAGCCTTGCCTCCTTTAGTACTTCTTCTCAATGGAATCATACAGTTTAATTTTTTGCGTAAAGTCATTTTCACTCAGAAGAATGTTTTGGAGATCCATCTCTGTTGTGCATCTTAGCAGCAACACATAGAGACAAGCCATAGACTGGGGATGATATTCACAGATACCTGTCAGAGAACCTGATCTAGGACTTCCCTGGTGGTCCAGTGGTTAAGAGTCTGCCTGCCAGTGCAGGGGACGTGGGTGATCCCTGGTCGGGGAAGATCCCACATGCTGTGGGGCAGCTAAGCCTGTGCACCGCTCTACAGGCACTGAAGGCTACACGCTCTAGGGCCTGAGTGCTGCGTCCCCCGAAGCCCGAGTGCCCACAGATGGAGAGGCCACCACGGTGGGAAGCCTGTGCACCTCAACAAAGAGCAGCCTCTGCTCGCCCTGCCTAGAGAAAGCCCACACACAGCAGCAAAGACCCAGTGCACTCAGCAATAATTAATTTAAAAAAGAACTTGATCTAGAGCATATAAAGCACTCAACACTCAACGTAACTGTTTTTTCTTCTTATATAAGTGAGGTGAATCTCTATGCATTGTTTATTGCTAGCTTTTTATACTTCAAATAATAGATTGTGGGTGTTGCAGGCTGAATAATAGCTCCCCCAAAGAGGTCCACATCCTAATCCCTAAAGTCTGTGCGTATGTTACTTTAGATGGCAAAGGAACTTTGCAGCTGTGATTAAGTAAAGGATCTTGGGATGGGAAGATGGTCCTGGGTGCCCTGGTCGGGCCCCATGTAATCCCAGTGGCCTTAGAGAGGGAGACAGCAGGGTCAGAGTCAGAGAAAAACAGATTTGAGGGCATTCTCGGCTTTGAAGAGGCAGGAGTGGGTTACAAGCCAGAGAACGGCTGGCTTTCGATGGTGGAAAGGTCACGGTGACAAATGACGCTCCAGGGTCTTCTCCCGTCCTGCTGTCCCCTGGGCTCAGCCCAGCGAGACTTCTCATCTGCCTAACAATAAGAGGATAAGTTTCTGTTGTTTTAAGCCAATTAAACTCCACGCAAAAGGCAGTAATAAGACAGCTGACCTAATAATACAAGTGCAAAAGGTTTGACCGTAACTTTACAAAAGAAGATGTACAAACGGCCAGTGAGCACATGAAAAACACTCTGTATCATTGGCTGTGCCTGCTTCTCTGGACCTTTCTCTCCTAGGAAAAATACTTAATCTTCTTTCACTTTATTTAGAATATCCTTCAAGGCACAAAAGTTTTACATTTTTAAAATGACACTTTAAGTTTAGAAGAGTTTTATAGAAAATTTCCAAGATGGTACAAAGCATTCCCATACACGCTACACCAGGTTCCCATGTTATTAGTGCTTACAGGTATGGCACACTTGTTGGAAGATCCCACATGCTGTGGGGCAGCTAAGCCTGTGCACCGCTCTACAGGCACTGAAGGCTACACGCTCTAGGGCCTGAGTGCTGCGTCCCCCGAAGCCCGAGTGCCCACAGATGGAGAGGCCACCACGGTGGGAAGCCTGTGCACCTCAACAAAGAGCAGCCTCTGCTCGCCCTGCCTAGAGAAAGCCCACACACAGCAGCAAAGACCCAGTGCACTCAGCAATAATTAATTTAAAAAAGAACTTGATCTAGAGCATATAAAGCACTCAACACTCAACGTAACTGTTTTTTCTTCTTATATAAGTGAGGTGAATCTCTATGCATTGTTTATTGCTAGCTTTTTATACTTCAAATAATAGATTGTGGGTGTTGCAGGCTGAATAATAGCTCCCCCAAAGAGGTCCACATCCTAATCCCCTAAAGTCTGTGCGTATGTTACTTTAGATGGCAAAGGAACTTTGCAGCTGTGATTAAGTAAAGGATCTTGGGATGGGAAGATGGTCCTGGGTGCCCTGGTCGGGCCCCATGTAATCCCAGTGGCCTTAGAGAGGGAGACAGCAGGGTCAGAGTCAGAGAAAAACAGATTTGAGGGCATTCTCGGCTTTGAAGAGGCAGGAGTGGGTTACAAGCCAGAGAACGGCTGGCTTTCGATGGTGGAAAGGTCACGGTGACAAATGACGCTCCAGGGTCTTCTCCCGTCCTGCTGTCCCCTGGGCTCAGCCCAGCGAGACTTCTCATCTGCCTAACAATAAGAGGATAAGTTTCTGTTGTTTTAAGCCAATTAAACTCCACGCAAAAGGCAGTAATAAGACAGCTGACCTAATAATACAAGTGCAAAAGGTTTGACCGTAACTTTACAAAAGAAGATGTACAAACGGCCAGTGAGCACATGAAAAACACTCTGTATCATTGGCTGTGCCTGCTTCTCTGGACCTTTCTCTCCTAGGAAAAATACTTAATCTTCTTTCACTTTATTTAGAATATCCTTCAAGGCACAAAAGTTTTACATTTTTTAAAATGACACTTTAAGTTTAGAAGAGTTTTATAGATAAATTACCAAGATGGTACAAAGCATTCCCATACACGCTACACCAGGTTCCCATGTTATTAGTGCTTACATAGGTATGGCACACTTGCTATAATTAATGATACTGTCTTCAGATTTCTTCAGTTTGTACCTGGTGTCCTGCTCCGTGCCAGGGTTTCAGCCAGGGCACCACATCACATTAAATCATCACATCTCCTGGGATGTGACAATTTCTCCAACTTTCCTTGTTCTTAATGAGCTTGACAGTGTTGAGGAGTATAGGTTAGGTGGTTTTTTAAGAATGTCCTTTAGCTTGGGGCTGAAGCTGAAGCTCCAATACCATGGCCGCCTGATGCCAAGTGATGACTCTTGGAAAACATCCTCATGATGGACAAAATAAAAAGCAAAAGGAGAAGAGGACCACAGAGGATGAGATGGCTGGATGGCATCACTGAGTCAATGAACATGAGTTCGAGCAAGCTCCGGGAGATGGTGAAGGACAGGGAAGCTTGACGTGCATGGGATGACAGAGTCGGACATAAGTGAGCGACTGAACTGACTGAACTTAGCTTGGTTTTATCTGATGTACTTTTCTTCTTTTTTTAAAATTTATTTATTTATCTTTTTGGGAGGTGGGGTGGGAGGGGGACGGACAGGCCACTTCTATTGGTCTTTCATTTGTCTATTTTCATCCGTCGTTGTTCTTTGGCCCGTGTGGACCTCCCATCGCAGTGGCCTCTGTCGCTGCAGAGCGCCAGCAGAGCTCCGGCTCGGTAATTGGACACATCAGTCCAGTCGCTCCGCGGCACGTGGGATCTTCCCAGGCCAGGAATGGAACCGGCACCCCTTGCACTGCAAGGTGGTGTCCTTACCCACTGGACCACCAGGGGAAGCCCCTGTACTTTTAAATTGATGTATTTCCCTTAGACTGCAGTTACAGCCACACTATGTGCAGCCTCCATTTAAGGACTATGGAATTACACCAACTCCTTGAGGGCAAAGTAGGCATACACATTACTTAGAATTCTTCGTGGGTGACTTGTCTCTTTTCTCATTTATTTCTTTGCTCAATCTTTTTTTTCTCATTTATTTAGAATATCCTTCAAGGCACAAAAGTTTTACATTTTTTAAAATGACACTTTAAGTTTAGAAGAGTTTTATAGATAAATTACCAAGATGGTACAAAGCATTCCCATACACGCTACACCAGGTTCCCATGTTATTAGTGCTTACATAGGTATGGCACACTTGCTATAATTAATGATACTGTCTTCAGATTTCTTCAGTTTGTACCTGGTGTCCTGCTCCGTGCCAGGGTTTCAGCCAGGGCACCACATCACATTAAATCATCACATCTCCTGGGATGTGACAATTTCTCCAACTTTCCTTGTTCTTAATGAGCTTGACAGTGTTGAGGAGTATAGGTTAGGTGGTTTTTTAAGAATGTCCTTTAGCTTGGGGCTGAAGCTGAAGCTCCAATACCATGGCCGCCTGATGCCAAGTGATGACTCTTGGAAAACATCCTCATGATGGACAAAATAAAAAGCAAAAGGAGAAGAGGACCACAGAGGATGAGATGGCTGGATGGCATCACTGAGTCAATGAACATGAGTTCGAGCAAGCTCCGGGAGATGGTGAAGGACAGGGAAGCTTGACGTGCATGGGATGACAGAGTCGGACATAAGTGAGCGACTGAACTGACTGAACTTAGCTTGGTTTTATCTGATGTACTTTTCTTCTTTTTTTAAAATTTATTTATTTATCTTTTTGGGGGGTGGGGTGGGGAGGGAAGGGGACGGACAGGCCACTTCTATTGGTCTTTCATTTGTCTATTTTCATCCGTCGTTGTTCTTTGGCCCGTGTGGACCTCCCATCGCAGTGGCCTCTGTCGTTGCAGAGCGCCAGCAGAGCTCCGGCTCGGTAATTGGACACATCAGTCCAGTCGCTCCGCGGCACGTGGGATCTTCCCAGGCCAGGAATGGAACCGGCACCCCTTGCACTGCAAGGTGGTGTCCTTACCCACTGGACCACCAGGGGAAGCCCCTGTACTTTTAAATTGATGTATTTCCCTTAGACTGCAGTTACAGCCACACTATGTGCAGCCTCCATTTAAGGACTATGGAATTACACCAACTCCTTGAGGGCAAAGTAGGCATACACATTACTTAGAATTCTTCTGCGTGGGTGACTTGTCTCTTTTTCTCATTTATTTCTTTGCTCAATCATTTATTTATATCAGTGTGAACTCATTGATATTTATGTTTATATGCTATTACAACTTAATTTTGTTATTCAAATCATTCTAATTCTGCTCCCATTTGGTCCTGGGTTCCTTTTCCAATCACTAAGTGTGTGTGTGTGTGTGTGTGTGTGTGTGTGTGTGTGTGTGCATCTCTTTTTTACTTTCTGGCATTCTAAGATCTTTCAGTCTCATCTTGTGTAATTCCTACCTGGTTGTCCTAGAAGCAGCCATTTCTCCAAGGAGCTCTGGCTTCTTTCACTGAGAATGGTATTTGAAATCAAGATCTCTAGTACATTGAGTGCTGGATGTACTCAAAGTTTTTAATTTTCATGAAGTTCAATGTATCTGTTTTTCCTTTGGTGCTTTTGGTGTCAAATTAAAGAGGCTTTGCCTCACCCAAGGCCACAAAGGTTTACTCTTGTACCTTATTTAAGAGTTTTATAGTGTTAACTCGCTCACCTAGGCCCGTGGTCCGTTTTGGGGTCACTTTTGTGCCTGCTGTAAGAAAGAGACCCAACTTGGCTGTTTTCCATGTGGGTATCCAGCTGTCCTGGCACCATTTGTTGAAAAGACTGTTCTTTTCCCATTGAACTGTCTCGACATCCCCTGTCAAGAATCAACTGATATTTCTTCTAAATTTTTATGTGTTTGTTTTTAGCTGAACTGGGTCTCTGTTGCTGAGCGTGAGCTTTCTCTAGTTGCGGAGAGCAGGGGCTACTCTCAAGTTGTTGTGTGTAGGCATCTCACGGCAGTGGCTTCTCTTGTTGCTGATCATGAGTTCCAGAGCGCACTGGCTTCCGTCGCTGTGGCACTTGGGGTCAGTAGAGCTCTGTGTTCTAGAGCACGGGCTCAGTAGTTGTGGCACATGAGCTCAGTTGCTCTGCGGCATGTGGGATCTTCCCAAACCAGGGATCGAACCCATCTCCCTCACCTTGGCAGGCAGTCTCTGAACTACTGGACCACCAGGGAAGTCATCAATTGCTGTTTCTTCAATTGTTGAACGCATAATTGGAGAAGCTGTACCTGGCAGCTGGAAGAGTGCTGATGTTGGTGCCCAGCACAGTGAAAGCCACGGTGGCAGAGAACTAAGTGCCAGTTCCAGAAGCTTCCCCTCTCAAAAACAAGCACCTGGAGACCATGCTGCCTCGCGGGGAGCTGAAACAAGCACCTGGAGACCGTGCTGCCTCGCGGGGAGCTGCCGAGGTCAGTGCCACACCCCCACTTAACTCAGCTGTCTGGATGGTGCCGAAGCCAGACGGAACCTGGAGGATGACTGGCCCGTCATAAACTTAACCCAGGGGCACTCAGATCGCAGCTGCTGTCCCGGGTGTAGCGTCTGCACTGGACCAAGTCAGCGCAGCTCCTGGCACTTGGTAGCTGTTGATCTAGCTAATGCTTTTTTCTCTGTACCAATTCATAAGGATTTCCAAAGGCAGTTTTTTTATTTTATTTTTTTACCTGCTGGGACCAACCACTTGCCTTCAGCCTCACCTCTGGGATATGTCGGCTCTCCTGCTCAGCTGTAATGTAATCTGTAGACCACCTGACTGCCTTGACATTTTGGGAAACTTCACAGTGGTCCTCTGCATTGACATGATGCTGACGCGTCTGATGAACAAGGAACAGCAGATCACCTTAGCTATCTTAATAAGAGATACACAAGTCATCTAGTGAACAACAAACATAACATTTCAGAGGTTCACCACTTCCTCATTTGGGAAGTTTGATGGTCTGCAGCATATCTCTTCTCAGATGAAAGACAAATGCACCTTACACAGCCGACCACCAAAAAAGAGAGGCACGATTCTTTTTTTTTTTTTTGAGAGGCACGATTCTTGGTAAGTCCTTTCAGACTGGAGAGACAGCGTGTGCCATGTTTGTGTGTGATCCTTTACCCAACAGGAGCCGCCTGGAGAGCCGCCTGGCTTTGAGAGGAGACTGGAATGAGGGCAGACACTGGGCTTCCGGCTCCAGCAGAGCTAACGGCACCTGCCATGTCTGCGACAGACAGGAATGCTGAGCGGAGCTTCTGGGAAGCACCGAGAGAACGACAGCACAGACCTTGGGATGTGACAGCAAAGTCATCCCCTTCTTTGACAGAACGATCCTCCCTTTGAGAGCTAGCTTCTGGCTATGGGTTGGAAGGGCCTCCCCATGGGGCCTCAGGTGAGGATGCAGCCTGAGCTGCCCGTGACGAGCTTGGCCTCGCTTTCCTTATAAAGTTGGGAGCACACAGCAGCAATAGCGCACCTGTGGTGAAGGCAGATTAGAGACCGAGCCTGGGCATGTCCAGGGGCACACCTAGGTACACGAGGAGGGGGCTTGGACTCTCTCATTGCTAGCTTCTGTGTGGTCTGTTGTCCCTTGGGCCAGACCTGTGACCTCATGGGGAGCCTTCTGGGCCAGCTGACTGAGGGAGAAGGAACTCGAGCCTGGTTTATAGATGGTCTGCAGGAGAAGTTTTGACATTCAGAAGCGGACAGCCCCACAGTGGGTCAGAAATCTCACTGGTTACATCAAACAGACAGCAGGTTGGGCTCTTTCTAGACCCTCGAGGGGGTCCTCAATTTCCTCACCTTGTCCAGCTTCTAGAATCCACCTGCATTACTTGACTTATAACCTTTTCCACCATCTTCAAAACCAATAGTATAACGTCTTCAAATCTGTTTTTCTCTGACTCTGATCCTCCTGAACCGGATTGGAAGCACTCTGGGTAGCACGTCTGGTTGTGCACTTTGGAGTGAGCAGTGGCCCAAAGGCTGGGTACCAGTGTTTATGGGGAGGGGATGAGAATCTGACTGAATTGTCATGATTTTGAGAGGACCATAGTTAGAAAATTAATAATAAGGATGTCTAGAGAAGAAGTGTGAGTTGTACCTCTTGGAAGGGAACAGACAGAAGGTTTTTGTGTTTTCTGTGTGAATGCCACCAAAGGGCATCCATGCAGAGGAGGCTCTTCATAATCAGGTGGACACAATGACACCTGGGGGTACCTATCAACCTTTTGAAGATGCCATGTTTGTGTGTGATCCTTTACCCAACAGGAGCCGCCTGGAGAGCCGCCTGGCTTTGAGAGGAGACTGGAATGAGGGCAGACACTGGGCTTCCGGCTCCAGCAGAGCTAACGGCACCTGCCATGTCTGCGACAGACAGGAATGCTGAGCGGAGCTTCTGGGAAGCACCGAGAGAACGACAGCACAGACCTTGGGATGTGACAGCAAAGTCATCCCCTTCTTTGACAGAACGATCCTCCCTTTGAGAGCTAGCTTCTGGCTATGGGTTGGAAGGGCCTCCCCATGGGGCCTCAGGTGAGGATGCAGCCTGAGCTGCCCGTGACGAGCTTGGCCTCGCTTTCCTTATAAAGTTGGGAGCACACAGCAGCAATAGCGCACCTGTGGTGAAGGCAGATTAGAGACCGAGCCTGGGCATGTCCAGGGGCACACCTAGGTACACGAGGAGGGGGCTTGGACTCTCTCATTGCTAGCTTCTGTGTGGTCTGTTGTCCCTTGGGCCAGACCTGTGACCTCATGGGGAGCCTTCTGGGCCAGCTGACTGAGGGAGAAGGAACTCGAGCCTGGTTTATAGATGGTCTGCAGGAGAAGTTTTTGACATTCAGAAGCGGACAGCCCCACAGTGGGTCAGAAATCTCACTGGTTACATCAAACAGACAGCAGGTTGGGCTCTTTCTAGACCCTCGAGGGGGTCCTCAATTTCCTCACCTTGTCCAGCTTCTAGAATCCACCTGCATTACTTGACTTATAACCTTTTCCACCATCTTCAAAACCAATAGTATAACGTCTTCAAATCTGTTTTTCTCTGACTCTGATCCTCCTGAACCGGATTGGAAGCACTCTGGGTAGCACGTCTGGTTGTGCACTTTGGAGTGAGCAGTGGCCCAAAGGCTGGGTACCAGTGTTTATGGGGAGGGGATGAGAATCTGACTGAATTGTCATGATTTTGAGAGGACCATAGTTAGAAAATTAATAATAAGGATGTCTAGAGAAGAAGTGTGAGTTGTACCTCTTGGAAGGGAACAGACAGAAGGTTTTTGTGTTTTCTGTGTGAATGCCACCAAAGGGCATCCATGCAGAGGAGGCTCTTCATAATCAGGTGGACACAATGACACCTGGGGGTACCTATCAACCTTTCCCAGCCACAGCCGGCTCCATGGACCTGTGAGCAGAGTGGCCTCGGGGGCAGCAGTGGGCCTGTGCAGGGCTTGGTGCCATGGACTCCCCCAGCCACATCTGACCGGGGGAATGCTACTGCTCAGCGACCTACATGACACCTGCAGAGACCAGCCTGCAGCCCCTGAGGAAGGAAGAGTAGTCATGTTTCTGGTTTCTGGTTGATTATATTTACTCTTCCATCATGGAGAGAAAGAAATTCACCCTTATAGAAACAGACACAGACTCGATCTAGATCTGAGACTAGATTCGTCCTCTTTGTTGTATCTTCGGGCTTCCCTGGTGGCTCAGATGGTAAAGAGTCTGCCTGCAATGCGGGAGACCTGGGTTCGATCCTTGGTCAGGAAGATCCCCTGGAGAAGGGAATAGCTACCACTGCAGTATTCTTGCCCGGAGAGTCCACAGGGGGAGCCATGGGGTTCTCAAAGAGTTGGGTGTGAGTGAAAGCCTGGCACTTGCATGTGATTGAGATCTGAGACTGGATTTGTCTTCCTCGCTTCTGATGCTGCTTTCAGCTCTGCCAGTCTGGACTCTCACAGTG
Source organism: Tragulus kanchil (assembly GCA_022376925.1). Lineage (NCBI taxonomy): Eukaryota > Metazoa > Chordata > Mammalia > Artiodactyla > Tragulidae > Tragulus > Tragulus kanchil. The sequence continues at coordinate 70,988,589 of JAIOJX010000029.1, read as the reverse complement.
ACTATCCACTGTCATGGTACTCTGCCCAGCGTTCTTTCTGATCGAGGAATTCTTTCCACCACAAAGCAACAGCACTGGGCCCATGCTAAGGGCATTAATTGGTTTTGTTACCAAGTCCAAGCTCTTACCGCTCCCAGCGTATCGTTGTTTAGTCGCTAACTTGTGTCCAACTCTTGTTGTGACCCCAGGGACTGTAGCCCGCCAGGCTGCTTGTCCATGGGATTCTCCAGGCAAGAATACTGGAGTGGGTTGCCATTTCCTTCTCCAGGGGATCTGCCTGACCCAGGGATTGAAACTGCGTCTCCTGCATTGCAATCTCCTGAATTCTTTAACGCTGAGCCACAAGGGAAGTCCCAGTTCCCAGGATGACAGTGCCAAAATTTAAATCAAGAAAGGAAGTGCCCTTTTTTGTACTGAAAGGGAGAGGGTATGATTGGTTGCTGCAGAGTGTGAATGCCACCAAAGGGCATCCATGCAGAGGAGGCTCTTCATAATCAGGTGGACACAATGACACCTGGGGGTACCTATCAACCTTTCCCAGCCACAGCCGGCTCCATGGACCTGTGAGCAGAGTGGCCTCGGGGGCAGCAGTGGGCCTGTGCAGGGCTTGGTGCCATGGACTCCCCCAGCCACATCTGACCGGGGGAATGCTACTGCTCAGCGACCTACATGACACCTGCAGAGACCAGCCTGCAGCCCCTGAGGAAGGAAGAGTAGTCATGTTTCTGGTTTCTGGTTGATTATATTTACTCTTCCATCATGGAGAGAAAGAAATTCACCCTTATAGAAACAGACACAGACTCGATCTAGATCTGAGACTAGATTCGTCCTCTTTGTTGTATCTTCGGGCTTCCCTGGTGGCTCAGATGGTAAAGAGTCTGCCTGCAATGCGGGAGACCTGGGTTCGATCCTTGGTCAGGAAGATCCCCTGGAGAAGGGAATAGCTACCACTGCAGTATTCTTGCCCGGAGAGTCCACAGGGGGAGCCATGGGGTTCTCAAAGAGTTGGGTGTGAGTGAAAGCCTGGCACTTGCATGTGATTGAGATCTGAGACTGGATTTGTCTTCCTCGCTTCTGATGCTGCTTTCAGCTCTGCCAGTCTGGACTCTCACAGTGACTATCCACTGTCATGGTACTCTGCCCAGCGTTCTTTCTGATCGAGGAATTCTTTCCACCACAAAGCAACAGCACTGGGCCCATGCTAAGGGCATTAATTGGTTTTGTTACCAAGTCCAAGCTCTTACCGCTCCCAGCGTATCGTTGTTTAGTCGCTAACTTGTGTCCAACTCTTGTTGTGACCCCAGGGACTGTAGCCCGCCAGGCTGCTTGTCCATGGGATTCTCCAGCCAAGAATACTGGAGTGGGTTGCCATTTCCTTCTCCAGGGGATCTGCCTGACCCAGGGATTGAAACTGCGTCTCCTGCATTGCAATCTCCTGAATTCTTTAACGCTGAGCCACAAGGGAAGTCCCAGTTCCCAGGATGACAGGCCAGTAAATCAAGAAAGGAAGTGCTATTGCAAGGAATAATGACTTTATTCAGGAAGCTAGCTGACCAAGAAAATGGTGGACTAGTGTCCCAAAGAACCATCTTACCTGAGTTAGATGTCAGGCCGCTTTTGTACTGAAAGGGGAGAGGGTATGATTGGTTGCTGCAGACTTCCTGGTGCCATATTCCTTTAAGCCTTTGTTCTTGAAGCTCTCCGGCATAGCTCTGCTCACAGTGTTCCTATAATCTTCCAAAAAGACACATTGTTATTTTCTGTTCTGCAACTTTTTATCTCTGTATGAATGGAAAAGTGTTACACCTTTAAAGCCTGGGCATTGAGAGCTATTATGTTTGTTTCAGGCTATAAGGAACATTTCTTTTTTTTTTTTTTTTTTAAATGTATTTGTTTATTTTTGGCTCTTCTGGGTTTTCAGTGCTGCTACAGGCTCTTCTCTAGTTTCAGGGAGTGGGGACTACTCTCTAGTTGAGGTGAGGCAGGATTTTGTTGCGGTAACTTCTCCTGTTGTGGAACTTGCGCTCTAGGGCACATGGGCTTCAGTAGTTGCGGCACATGGGCTCCATAGTTGTGGCTCTGAGGGCTAGAGCACAGGCTCCATAGTTGTGGTTCATGGGCTTAATTGCTCTGCAGCATGTGGGATCTTTCCAGATCAGGGGTTAAACCCGTGTCTCCTGCATTGGCAGGCAAGCTCTTCACCACTGAGCTACCAGGGAAGCCCAAGGCACTTTCTTTTACAAAGGTTCATAACCAGCAAGACCAAGCATGGGCAACAGAGAGCGGAGACTAGCGTTAAAGGCATAGATGTGGCATATGTGGTCAGGTTTGTTCTTCTCTGCCATGGTCTTACCACATACTCTGTCACCCAGAAGTGGCTGACTCAATGGAATGGCAGAATGGCTCTCTGAAGACTCAGCTGTGGTACCTTTTGGGAGACAACACCTCGAAAGAACGGGGTTCTGTCTTACCGAAGTCTGAGCAGTGCAACAAAGAGCAGCCCCCTCACTACAACTAGAGAAAAGCCTGAGTAGTCACGAAGACCCAGCACAGCCAAAAACAAATTTTAAAATTTATTTTAAAAAGAAAATCAAGATGTGGGAGGGGCATGACTCATTATACCAACAATTATGCCTAATAATGAGGACTGTAGTGACTTTGCAGGTCTTCAATGTCTATATACTTGTGTGTTTATTTGTATAAGCTATTTTCTTGTTTTTCTTTATTCCAATTATTATTTTGTGTTAAATGGTTGGAGGTTGGGTTTCCAATTTACTCTTTTTTTTAAAATTGTTTTGTATTGGGGTGTAGCTGATCAACCATGTTGTGGATTCCGGTGAAGAGACGTACACATGTGTCCATTTTCCTCAAACTCCCCTCCCTGCCAGGATGCTGCGTGACATCGAGCAGAGCTCCCTGTGTGTAACCGTAGGTCCTTGTTGGTTATCCATTCAAAATACAGCAGTGTGTCCATGTCCATCCCAAGCTTCCTGACTACTCCTTTCCCCTGACAACCGTAAGTTCCTTCTCTAAGTCTGTGAGTCTCTTTCTGTTTACGATTTGTTTTTTAGGTAACAGAATATTCAGTGGGGCTGTGACCTGACTTTGAGGAGTAATGAATACGGCCAGTAATGTCATGGTGATTGTTGGGACCAATACATCTTATATGGAGGAAAGAGGGATAATAATTTCTTCCCTCATAGAAAGTAAGCTGTATGTGGGTAGAACAGAGTTGATTCGTTATCATACAGAAGTTTAATCTGTGTCGAAGGCCACCTGAGGAAGCTAAGGGGCCAGGAGGTAAACTGTGTTTGTTGTCAATTTATTGCCTCTTAGCTCCAAATTCAACCTTCATTGTCTTTCTTGGATTATTGGAACTGGACGCTGCAAACATTTTTCTTTGTCCTCTGCTATAATAAGCTCTGTCAGCAGAAGGAGCTGGACAGATACTATGAAGGAAGGGGCTTCTTTTCGTGGTCAAGATGCGTCTTTTGGGAATTCCCTGGTGGTCCAGTGGCTAAGACTCTGTGCTCCCAACGCAGGGGGCCCGGGTTCAATCCCTGGTCAGGGAACTAGAGCCCACATGCTACAACTGAGACCCAATGCAGCCGAATAAATATAAATAAAATATATATTTAAAAAAAAAAAGATGCGTCTTTTTTCTTCTACTCTGACCATCCAGCAGTGTGTGTGAGATATTCAGTGGTGCTCACCTTCCAGAAGATTCTGGAGCCTGTTACTGCTCACAGTTCCCTGCTTACCATCTGTGACCCACCAGGGCTTCCACCTTGCTAGTTCTGGCCAGCGGTTACCTGCCTACCACCCTCGGTCCAATGTGTGTGGCCGGAGACAGGCCAATGAAAATTGTCACCATTGAGGGAGCTGGGATTCAGGAGGTCTGAATCCCAGCCTTGGATAAAGGACTCCCAACTAAGTCTGTTCCATGTATGGGTATTCTCCATCATCCCCAGGGTATTCTTTAGAATTCTTTTTTATTTCCTATTAGTAGTTTATTTCTTATAAATAGCTAATCATTCTTTATATTTAGCTGTCTCTGTCTGGATTTTCCTGTTAGGTTTTGGTCTTCCGACTAGACCCTGACTGATACATGGCAAGCATCTCTCTTGGGCTTACAGTTTCACACCTGTAACAAGCAGAAGTCTGCCATCACTGAAGGAGAGGTGGGAAACATCCCCCAAGAACAACCATGGTATTCGGCAGATTCTGACTGCCCCAAGGGAAAGGGCCAGGGATGCTTAGAAGCTGCCTCCCGAGGACCAGGTCAATAGGGCCTGCCTCAGCCAATTCGGAAAGAGGGATAATAATTTCTTCCCTCATAGAAAGTAAGCTGTATGTGGGTAGAACAGAGTTGATTCGTTATCATACAGAAGTTTAATCTGTGCAAGGCCACCTGAGGAAGCTAAGGGCCAGGAGGTAAACTGTGTTTGTTGTCAATTTATTGCCTCTTAGCTCCAAATTCAACCTTCATTGTCTTTCTTGGATTATTGGAACTGGACGCTGCAAACATTTTTCTTTGTCCTCTGCTATAATAAGCTCTGTCAGCAGAAGGAGCTGGACAGATACTATGAAGGAAGGGGCTTCTTTTCGTGGTCAAGATGCGTCTTTTGGGAATTCCCTGGTGGTCCAGTGGCTAAGACTCTGTGCTCCCAACGCAGGGGGCCCGGGTTCAATCCCTGGTCAGGGAACTAGAGCCCACATGCTACAACTGAGACCCAATGCAGCCGAATAAATATAAATAAAATATATATTTAAAAAAAAAAAAAAAGATGCGTCTTTTTTCTTCTACTCTGACCATCCAGCAGTGTGTGTGAGATATTCAGTGGTGCTCACCTTCCAGAAGATTCTGGAGCCTGTTACTGCTCACAGTTCCCTGCTTACCATCTGTGACCCACCAGGGCTTCCACCTTGCTAGTTCTGGCCAGCGGTTACCTGCCTACCACCCTCGGTCCAATGTGTGTGGCCGGAGACAGGCCAATGAAAATTGTCACCATTGAGGGAGCTGGGATTCAGGAGGTCTGAATCCCAGCCTTGGATAAAGGACTCCCAACTAAGTCTGTTCCATGTATGGGTATTCTCCATCATCCCCAGGGTATTCTTTAGAATTCTTTTTTATTTCCTATTAGTAGTTTATTTCTTATAAATAGCTAATCATTCTTTATATTTAGCTGTCTCTGTCTGGATTTTCCTGTTAGGTTTTGGTCTTCCGACTAGACCCTGACTGATACATGGCAAGCATCTCTCTTGGGCTTACAGTTTCACACCTGTAACAAGCAGAAGTCTGCCATCACTGAAGGAGAGGTGGGAAACATCCCCCAAGAACAACCATGGTATTCGGCAGATTCTGACTGCCCCAAGGGAAAGGGCCAGGGATGCTTAGAAGCTGCCTCCCCGAGGACCAGGTCAATAGGGCCTGCCTCAGTCTGCCTTTGGACCAGGGTAAGAGAAGAGCTCCTTGTCCACCACCCGCATAGCATCCAGCCAGAGAAACAGCAGCCTGGCCTGGGGACGAAGAGAGACTACCTCTGTGGCACAGGTGGTAAGAACAAATGAAAGCTCAGGGGGAATCGAACGTCCTAAGCATAAGGCATCCTCTCCTAGAAGAATTTGGAACCTGTGGTACACCTAAAAAGAACAGGTGTAAAATTCATCCCAGCCCAGCTCCTGCCTTGTTGTTGTTTAATTCCTCAGTTTTGTTCGACTCTTTTGTGACCCTGTGAACTGTAGCCCACCAGGCTCCTCTGTCCATGGGATTTCCCAGGCAAGAGTACTGGTGCAGGCTGCCATTTTCTTCTCCAGGGCAATCTTCCCAACCCAGGGATCAAATCCACATCTCCTGCATTGGCAGGCAGATTCTTTACCACTGAACCACCAGGGAAGCTCCTGCCTAGCTGGTCTTAAGTCACCATATTAACAGCCTAACTGAAGAAGAGGCATGGCCCTTTCCAGGCATGAGTACTGTTTACCCAGTATCTTCTGTTTTACACTTGAGGTCTTGTTGTTCAATAAGAAAATTATGAGTAAACAAAACAGTGAGTATATAACAGCCCACGGTTAAGAGATAAAGTTGTACACAGACAAGACATTGAAATGACAGGGAGTCTGTGGTTAGTATATTAAGGATATAATGGGAAAAGTATACAGCATGCATGCACAGACGGGGAACTTCAGAAGAGACAGAACCAAAAGGAAAGGTCAAACGGAAATACTAGAAGTGAAAACCATGAAACCGGAGATGAAGAGTTCCTTCAGTGGACTCAGTCAGATTGACTCAGTGAACGTGAAAATTGGTCAGTAGAAAGCATCCAAACAGAAATGCAAAGAGAAAAAAAGTAGGAAAAAACATCGCAACATACATCTGAGCCAATATCTAGTGATGTAACATTGTGCAATTGGAGTTCCAGAAGGAGAAGGGAGAGAAAAGTGGCAGAAGAAATATTTGAAGAGGTAATAACTGAGAATTTTCCAAAACTAATGAGGGACATCAAGCCACATAGTTACAAAATTCAGAGAACCCCAAGCAGGCAAAGTCCTCTCCCCTCAGAAGAAAAAAAGTACAGAAAAACAACATAGTAAATCTGCTGAAAACCAAAGATGGAGAAGCTCTGGAAAGCAGTGGGTAGGGGAGAGACACATTACATGCAGAGAAACAAAGATGAGAATTACAGCATGATTTTAGTCAGAAACTATGCAGGCCAGAATAAATGGGAAACGTGTTTCATGAAAGATCTAAAGCTGTCAACCCCAAATTCCATGGCCAGTAGAGATAGCTTTCAAAAGGGAAAGTATAGGATTTTTCTGACAAGGACTAGCTGACAGAATTCATTGCTAGCACATTGGCATTACAGGAAGGCTCCTCTGTCCATGGGATTTCCCAGGCAAGAGTACTGGTGCAGGCTGCCATTTTCTTCTCCAGGGCAATCTTCCCAACCCAGGGATCAAATCCACATCTCCTGCATTGGCAGGCAGATTCTTTACCACTGAACCACCAGGGAAGCTCCTGCCTAGCTGGTCTTAAGTCACCATATTAACAGCCTAACTGAAGAAGAGGCATGGCCCTTTCCAGGCATGAGTACTGTTTACCCAGTATCTTCTGTTTTACACTTGAGGTCTTGTTGTTCAATAAGAAAATTATGAGTAAACAAAACAGTGAGTATATAACAGCCCACGGTTAAGAGATAAAGTTGTACACAGACAAGACATTGAAATGACAGGGAGTCTGTGGTTAGTATATTAAGGATATAATGGGAAAAGTATACAGCATGCATGCACAGACGGGGAACTTCAGAAGAGACAGAACCAAAAGGAAAGGTCAAACGGAAATACTAGAAGTGAAAACCATGAAACCGGAGATGAAGAGTTCCTTCAGTGGACTCAGTCAGATTGACTCAGTGAACGTGAAAATTGGTCAGTAGAAAGCATCCAAACAGAAATGCAAAGAGAAAAAAAGTAGGAAAAAAACATCGCAACATACATCTGAGCCAATATCTAGTGATGTAACATTGTGCAATTGGAGTTCCAGAAGGAGAAGGGAGAGAAAAGTGGCAGAAGAAATATTTGAAGAGGTAATAACTGAGAATTTTCCAAAACTAATGAGGGACATCAAGCCACATAGTTACAAAATTCAGAGAACCCCAAGCAGGCAAAGTCCTCTCCCCTCAGAAGAAAAAAAGTACAGAAAAACAACATAGTAAATCTGCTGAAAACCAAAGATGGAGAAGCTCTGGAAAGCAGTGGGTAGGGGAGAGACACATTACATGCAGAGAAACAAAGATGAGAATTACAGCATGATTTTAGTCAGAAACTATGCAGGCCAGAATAAATGGGAAACGTGTTTCATGAAAGATCTAAAGCTGTCAACCCCAAATTCCATGGCCAGTAGAGATAGCTTTCAAAAGGGAAAGTATAGGATTTTTCTGACAAGGACTAGCTGACAGAATTCATTGCTAGCACATTGGCATTACAGGAAATATTAAAGGGAGCTCTTCAGGCAGAATGAGTATGATTATGATAACAGGAAGAAATTTTGGTCAAAGAAATGAAGAGGGCTTCCCTGGTGGTCCAGTGGGTAAAGAGTCTGCCTTGCAGTGCAAGGGGCACCGGTTTGATTCCCAGCCTGGAAAGATTCCACATGCTGAGGAATGACTGGGCTGGTGTGTCCAATTACGAGCTGGTGCTCTGGAGCACATGCGCCCAGAGCCGGTGCTCTGCAACAAGAGAGGCTACTGTGATGGGAGGCCCACACGGGCCAAAGAATAAAGATGGATGAAGAAAAAAAAAAACAGTGATAACTTAGAGGAAAGAATAAAAAGAAATGAAGAGTACCAGGATGGTTGAAAATAAAGGTAAAAATGAAAGTATCTTTTTCTCATTTTAATCACGTTAGAAAGTAAATACCTATCCAAAGCCAAGAGTGACTCTCTAGTCTGGAATTTCTACCATACGTAAAAGTATATGAAACAGTAGCACAAAGGATGGCAGGAAGAAACTGAAAGCATGCTCCTGTAAGCTTCTTACACTATGAAGTGATACAATATTATCTGAAGAGAGACTGCAATAACTCAAAAGTATATGTTGTAAGACTTCCCCGGTGGTACAGTGGATAAGAATCCACCGGCCAATGCAGGGGACAGGAGTTTGATCCCTGATCCGGGAGGATCCCACAAGCAGTGGAAGAACCAAGCCCATGCACCCCAACTACTGGTCCCACGTGCTGCAGCTACTAAAGCCCAGGCACCTAGGAAACAAGACAAGCCACTACCTCAGCGAGAAGCCCGTGCACCCCAACTAGAGAGCAGCTCTTACTCTACCCAACTAGAGAAAGCCCGTGCACAGCAACAAATGCCCCGTGCAACCAAAAAAAGAGTACCTATTGTAGCCTCTTGGGTAATTTTTAAAGTATAATAATAAGTGAAAAATGAAATTAATACAGTCATTTGAGAAGTTCAGAACTTAATTCAAAAAGCACAGATGGAACTCACAGAACATGATTGCACAGTGTAGCTTTAAATCCAGCGATCTCATTAGTCACATTAAATGCAAATGGTCTAAGCACCACAATTAATATCTCAAACACAAATCCAGCTATTATATTAGATAAAAAGTAAACCCAACTTTGCTTTCTACAAGAAATATACTTTTTTTGCAGGGAGAGCTATCACCACATGGCATGCTGGGTCTTTGTTTCCTAACCAGGGATTCAAGTCAGGCCCTGGCAGTGAAAGCACCAAGCCCTAACTACTGCACCGCCAGGAAGCTCCCAATAAATATACTTTAAATATGTAGACACAGGTAAGTGAAAGGTAGGAGGATGGAGAAAAATATGTGGATACAAACAAACTTATTTACAAAACAGGAGTAGAGTCCCAGATGTAGAAAGCAAACCTATGGTTACCAGGAAGTTGGGGCACATAAAATGGGAGATTGGATTGACATATCTATACTACTATGTATAAAATTGATAATTAATAAGAACCCACTGTATAGAACAGGAAGTCTGCTGTACTCTGTAATGACTTATATGGTGAAAGAATCCTCTAAAAGTGGACATAGCTAACACAACATTGTAAATCAACTGTATCCTTCCTTATTAGAAGAGTATTGAATTACATAGAAAATATAAACAGTAGCACAAAGGATGGCAGGAAGAAACTGAAAGCATGCTCCTGTAAGCTTCTTACACTATGAAGTGATACAATATTATCTGAAGAGAGACTGCAATAACTCAAAAGTATATGTTGTAAGACTTCCCCGGTGGTACAGTGGATAAGAATCCACCGGCCAATGCAGGGGACAGGAGTTTGATCCCTGATCCGGGAGGATCCCACAAGCAGTGGAAGAACCAAGCCCATGCACCCCAACTACTGGTCCCACGTGCTGCAGCTACTAAAGCCCAGGCACCTAGGAAACAAGACAAGCCACTACCTCAGCGAGAAGCCCGTGCACCCCAACTAGAGAGCAGCTCTTACTCTACCCAACTAGAGAAAGCCCGTGCACAGCAACAAATGCCCCGTGCAACCAAAAAAAGAGTACCTATTGTAGCCTCTTGGGTAATTTTTAAAGTATAATAATAAGTGAAAAATGAAATTAATACAGTCATTTGAGAAGTTCAGAACTTAATTCAAAAAGCACAGATGGAACTCACAGAACATGATTGCACAGTGTAGCTTTAAATCCAGCGATCTCATTAGTCACATTAAATGCAAATGGTCTAAGCACCACAATTAATATCTCAAACACAAATCCAGCTATTATATTAGATAAAAAGTAAACCCAACTTTGCTTTCTACAAGAAATATACTTTTTTTGCAGGGAGAGCTATCACCACATGGCATGCTGGGTCTTTGTTTCCTAACCAGGGATTCAAGTCAGGCCCTGGCAGTGAAAGCACCAAGCCCTAACTACTGCACCGCCAGGAAGCTCCCAATAAATATACTTTAAATATGTAGACACAGGTAAGTGAAAGGTAGGAGGATGGAGAAAAAATATGTGGATACAAACAAACTTATTTACAAAACAGGAGTAGAGTCCCAGATGTAGAAAGCAAACCTATGGTTACCAGGAAGTTGGGGCACATAAAATGGGAGATTGGATTGACATATCTATACTACTATGTATAAAATTGATAATTAATAAGAACCCACTGTATAGAACAGGGAAGTCTGCTGTACTCTGTAATGACTTATATGGTGAAAGAATCCTCTAAAAGTGGACATAGCTAACACAACATTGTAAATCAACTGTATCCTTCCTTATTAGAAGAGTATTGGATTGGATATATAAATATTAGATCAAGTAGATGTCATTACAAGAATTTTAATGGGGGATAATTAGAACCAATGATAAAAGGATTAATTTATGAAGAAGCCATTGCAAGCCTATGTGTATATGAACCTTCAAAACCAATGATGCAAAACTGATAGAATTCAAAGGAGACATAGAGAAATTCACAATTATACTTGAAGACTGAAACACTCTTTAAGTAGAAAGAAAAGTAATAATAAAGAAAATCTGAACAATGCCATCAATCGGGCTAACTGACATTTCTAGAATACTTTCCTGAAACCAGCATATTCTTTTCAGGCATGTGTGGGACATTCACCAGGATAGACTGTGTGCTGGGCTGTGAAACAAAGAATTTAAATCATGAGGAGTATGGTCTCTGGTGACAAAGGAACGAATTAGAAATAATTCACAGAAATTATCTGGAAAATTCCCCTTCCCCAATATTTGGAAATTTAAAAACTTTTGAATAGAAATGCAAGTGTATATATATATATATATATATATATATATATATATATATGTGTGTGTGTGTGTGTGTGTGTGTGTGTGTGTGTGTGTGTATGTATATATATATTCTGAGCTTCCCAGGTGGCTGTAGAAGAGACTTTTCTGGGACTCCTTGATATGGGAGCCCCATGCACTGTGGTTCCAAAATCTGTACATGAAGTCCTAACAGTGCTATAGCTAGGTGGGGAAGATTTAGGGACAGAGGTGAATGTTTGGATGAAAACTGACGGTTGAACAGATGGTGTGAGGTGGTCATGTCTACCTGGATGTGTCACAAGGGTGGCTATTGTGTCTGACTGGGGCGAGCCTCCCCCATCAGTCCTGTGAAACAGAAGACACCCGCCAGATGTAAAGCAATTTCAAAGGGGGGCTAAAATGGGAGATTGGATTGACATATCTATACTACTATGTATAAAATTGATAATTAATAAGAACCCACTGTATAGAACAGGGAAGTCTGCTGTACTCTGTAATGACTTATATGGTGAAAGAATCCTCTAAAAGTGGACATAGCTAACACAACATTGTAAATCAACTGTATCCTTCCTTATTAGAAGAGTATTGGATTGGATATATAAATATTAGATCAAGTAGATGTCATTACAAGAATTTTAATGGGGGATAATTAGAACCAATGATAAAAGGATTAATTTATGAAGAAGCCATTGCAAGCCTATGTGTATATGAACCTTCAAAACCAATGATGCAAAACTGATAGAATTCAAAGGAGACATAGAGAAATTCACAATTATACTTGAAGACTGAAACACTCTTTAAGTAGAAAGAAAAGTAATAATAAAGAAAATCTGAACAATGCCATCAATCGGGCTAACTGACATTTCTAGAATACTTTCCTGAAACCAGCATATTCTTTTCAGGCATGTGTGGGACATTCACCAGGATAGACTGTGTGCTGGGCTGTGAAACAAAGAATTTAAATCATGAGGAGTATGGTCTCTGGTGACAAAGGAACGAATTAGAAATAATTCACAGAAATTATCTGGAAAATTCCCCTTCCCCAATATTTGGAAATTTAAAAACTTTTGAATAGAAATGCAAGTGTATATATATATATATATATATATATATATATATATATATGTGTGTGTGTGTGTGTGTGTGTGTGTGTGTGTGTGTGTGTGTGTATGTATATATATATTCTGAGCTTCCCAGGTGGCTGTAGAAGAGACTTTTCTGGGACTCCTTGATATGGGAGCCCCATGCACTGTGGTTCCAAAATCTGTACATGAAGTCCTAACAGTGCTATAGCTAGGTGGGGAAGATTTAGGGACAGAGGTGAATGTTTGGATGAAAACTGACGGTTGAACAGATGGTGTGAGGTGGTCATGTCTACCTGGATGTGTCACAAGGGTGGCTATTGTGTCTGACTGGGGCGAGCCTCCCCCATCAGTCCTGTGAAACAGAAGACACGGAAACCTACCCGTCCTCCAATATGATTAGAAACGGTAAATGGAAACCGGTGAGATTGCCTGAGCCCACACAAGCTGTTAATTTGCACTTCTGAAGTCCAGTATGGAGTGCTGATTGGAGTTTAGAGCAGAAGCCCGTGAGTGCCACCTAGTGGCATCTTCTGGGATTTGGGACCAGAACATTCGCATTTGAGAGAAATGTATTATCCAACTAGCTTGCTGTTGGACTCACAGATTTCCCCTATGATTGAGAGACATAAAATAACCTGAAACCTGAAATACCCACAGTGCCTTGAGTGATGATGGAGAAATGCTCTAGCAGAAAGGACAATGTCCAGGAGTGTTGCGTCATACGATGGAAGTGGTTTATACAGGAACCTGCTGCCAGAGAAGGTCTTTTCTCCTAGGGCTGACTCTGAAACCACCTAAAGAGCGGCTGGATCATCATCCAAAATAAATCCACAAACAACACATGCTGGAGAGGGTGTGGAGAGAAGGGAACTCCCCTGCACAGCTGGTAAGAATGTAAGCTGGTATAGAAACTATGGAAAACTGTGTGGAGGCTCCTTAAAAAACTGAACACAGAACTATCCTAGGACCCTGCGCAGGCTGCAGTCCTGGTGTCGCGGCAGCCTATGGGGTCTCAAGAAGTAGGACAGAGCTGGACGACTGAACAACCACAACAGTGATCCTGAAATCCCACTCCTGGGCATGTATCTAGAGAAAAACATAATCTGAAAAGATCCATCCACCCCAGTGTTCTTTGCAGCACTGTTTACAATAGCCAAGACATGGAAGCAGCCTAAATGTCCATCGACAGAGGAACGGATAAAGAAGATGTGGTACATATATACAATGGACTATTATTCAGCCATGAAAAAGAATGAAATTTTGCCATTTGCAGTAACAGGGATGGACCTAGAGATTGTCACACTGAGTAAAGTAATTCAGACAGAGAAGGAGAAATATTGTATGATATGCCTTAATATGTGGAATCCAAATAGAAATGATACAAATGAACTTATAAAACAGAAACTCACAGGCTGGGGAAAGGGGTAGTTAGGGAGTTTGGGAAGGTCATGTCACACTGCTGTATTCAAAATGGATAACCAACCAGGACCTATTGTATAGCACATGGAAGTCTCCTCAACGTTATGGGGCAGCCTGGATGGAGGTGGGTTGGGGAGAGTACGGATACGTGTATATTCATGGCTGAGTCCCTTTGCTGTTCACCTGAAACTACTCCAATATTGTGAATCAGCTGTGTCCCAATACAAAATAAAAAGTTTGGGGGGAAAAAAGAGAGCTGCTGGATACTATGGCCACAGGGCTACTTGGGCAGTGCCCTATGATCAGCCCTCCACTGACCAACAGAAGCTGCTTGGTGTGTGGACAGCAGTTTCACGGTGAGTGGACAGCTTCCTATTTGGAAGTCTGCCACTCTGATAGAGGAAAATCAAAGCAGATCAACTCAGGGGGCTGGATTGCATTTTTCCGAGCAGTGGTGGAAGGATTGGAGAATAGTGGAAAGCCCCTATATTGGGGTTTTTACTGACTCACAGGCAGGGGCCAATGGCCTGGCCATGCGGTCAGCAGAGAGCAATGGAAAAGCAGTCTGTTAACAGGATGACCATATGGGGTCCAGCCCTGTGGAAACCACTATGGAGATACAATGCGTGCATTAAAATAGGGCATGTGATGCCCATCAGAAGAACCCCTTCTGAAAGGGTTTTACCTCGATTTGAGACTTAAACCCAGGGCCCAGACCTGATTAAACCCTGCTTGGGACTTGAACCCACATGGCTAGACAGTGATCCTGAAATCCCACTCCTGGGCATGTATCTAGAGAAAAACATAATCTGAAAAGATCCATCCACCCCAGTGTTCTTTGCAGCACTGTTTACAATAGCCAAGACATGGAAGCAGCCTAAATGTCCATCGACAGAGGAACGGATAAAGAAGATGTGGTACATATATACAATGGACTATTATTCAGCCATGAAAAAGAATGAAATTTTGCCATTTGCAGTAACAGGGATGGACCTAGAGATTGTCACACTGAGTAAAGTAATTCAGACAGAGAAGGAGAAATATTGTATGATATGCCTTAATATGTGGAATCCAAATAGAAATGATACAAATGAACTTATAAAACAGAAACTCACAGGCTGGGGAAAGGGGTAGTTAGGGAGTTTGGGAAGGTCATGTCACACTGCTGTATTCAAAATGGATAACCAACCAGGACCTATTGTATAGCACATGGAAGTCTCCTCAACGTTATGGGGCAGCCTGGATGGAGGTGGGTTGGGGAGAGTATGGATACGTGTATATTCATGGCTGAGTCCCTTTGCTGTTCACCTGAAACTACTCCAATATTGTGAATCAGCTGTGTCCCAATACAAAATAAAAAGTTTGGGGGGAAAAAAGAGAGCTGCTGGATACTATGGCCACAGGGCTACTTGGGCAGTGCCCTATGATCAGCCCTCCACTGACCAACAGAAGCTGCTTGGTGTGTGGACAGCAGTTTCACGGTGAGTGGACAGCTTCCTATTTGGAAGTCTGCCACTCTGATAGAGGAAAATCAAAGCAGATCAACTCAGGGGGCTGGATTGCATTTTTCCGAGCAGTGGTGGAAGGATTGGAGAATAGTGGAAAGCCCCTATATTGGGGTTTTTACTGACTCACAGGCAGGGGCCAATGGCCTGGCCATGCGGTCAGCAGAGAGCAATGGAAAAGCAGTCTGTTAACAGGATGACCATATGGGGTCCAGCCCTGTGGAAACCACTATGGAGATACAATGCGTGCATTAAAATAGGGCATGTGATGCCCATCAGAAGAACCCCTTCTGAAAGGGTTTTACCTCGATTTGAGACTTAAACCCAGGGCCCAGACCTGATTAAACCCTGCTTGGGACTTGAACCCACATGGCTAGAGCTTGAATTCCAGCCAAAACCCTGTTTGGGATTTGAACCCACGTGACTGGGACTTGAACCTAGCCAAAACCAGTTTGGGACTCGAACCCTCGTGGCTAAGGCTCAGCCCCAGCCAAAACCCTGCTTGGGGTAGTCAGGACTCGATCCTGGCCAAAACCCTGTCTGGGACTCGAACCCATGCGGCCAGGACTTAATCCAAGGTCTGGACCCACTGAGGCTCAGGTTCTTTGTGCCTCAAAGCAGAAAGAATTCAGCAAGAAGCAGAGTGACAGACAAGAAAAGAATTTATTGAAGTAAGGTACCTGAAAGCAGTGCGAACAGGCAGGCGGGGAAGCTCTGCTCTGCTCTGCTCTGCTCTGCTCTGCTCTGCTCTGCTCTGCTCTGCTCTGCTCTGCTCTGCTCTGCTCTGCTGCTCCTCCCCTTACTGAACGGGCCGCAATATATAGGATGGTGGAAGACCGCCCCCCTCAAGTAAACACAGGTGTGACATACATCGTTAATTCCTTCCTCACCAGCTCCTCCTTTGTCAGCTGTCCATGCCCAGTCAAGCCTGCTTTACTAAACAAAGAGCAGCTCTCCTGAGTTATCATCAACTTACTGACCTCCCACCTTTCCCAGGTTTCACCCCTCTACCTATCGTCCCCCACCAGGGCTCTACCTGTTCTACTCTATCCCTATCACTTCCAGGTGTGGAAGATGATTTGAATTTACAAACAGGTTTCCTAGGGTGCGCATTTGAGGTGGACACCTGGGTCCATGACGTGAGCGTACAGAGAGATGTCAGCCTCAGAAAAGGTTTTATGGAGAAATGAATAGACAATTGAAACTTTTAAAAATCAAAGTATAGCTGATTTATAATTTTTGTTGTTAAAATTTCGGTATATTGGGGTTTTACTGACTCACAGGCAGGGGCCAATGGCCTGGCCATGCGGTCAGCAGAGAGCAATGGAAAAGCAGTCTGTTAACAGGATGACCATATGGGGTCCAGCCCTGTGGAAACCACTATGGAGATACAATGCGTGCATTAAAATAGGGCATGTGATGCCCATCAGAAGAACCCCTTCTGAAAGGGTTTTACCTCGATTTGAGACTTAAACCCAGGGCCCAGACCTGATTAAACCCTGCTTGGGACTTGAACCCACATGGCTAGAGCTTGAATTCCAGCCAAAACCCTGTTTGGGATTTGAACCCACGTGACTGGGACTTGAACCTAGCCAAAACCAGTTTGGGACTCGAACCCTCGTGGCTAAGGCTCAGCCCCAGCCAAAACCCTGCTTGGGGTAGTCAGGACTCGATCCTGGCCAAAACCCTGTCTGGGACTCGAACCCATGCGGCCAGGACTTAATCCAAGGTCTGGACCCACTGAGGCTCAGGTTCTTCGTGCCTCAACGCAGAAAGAATTCAGTGAGAAGCAGAGTGACAGACAAGAAAAGGATTTATTGGAGTAAGGTACCTGAAAGCGGTGCAAGCAGGCACGTGGGGAAGCTCTGCTCTGCTCTGCTCTGCTCTGCTCTGCTCTGCTCTGCTCTGCTCTGCTGTTCCCCCCCTTACTGAACGGGCCGCAATATATAGGATGGTGGAAGACCGCCCCCCTCAAGTAAACACAGGTGTGACATACATCGTTAATTCCTTCCTCACCAGCTCCTCCTTTGTCAGCTGTCCATGCCCAGTCAAGCCTGCTTTACTAAACAAAGAGCAGCTCTCCTGAGTTATCATCAACTTACTGACCTCCCACCTTTCCCAGGTTTCACCCCTCTACCTATCGTCCCCCACCAGGGCTCTACCTGTTCTACTCTATCCCTATCACTTCCAGGTGTGGAAGATGATTTGAATTTACAAACAGGTTTCCTAGGGTGCGCATTTGAGGTGGACACCTGGGTCCATGACGTGAGCGTACAGAGAGATGTCAGCCTCAGAAAAGGTTTTATGGAGAAATGAATAGACAATTGAAACTTTTTAAAAATCAAAGTATAGCTGATTTATAATGTTGTGTTAGTTTCGGGTATACAGAAAAGTCATTCAGTTATATGTATAATTACACATATATATATGATATATAATTATACAGTTATACATATACTGTATAATTATATATCATATATATATTCCTTTTCTGATGATGCTCCATTAGACGTATTACAAAACACTGAATACTGTTCCCTGTGCTCTACAGCAGGACCTTGTCGCTGATCTATTTTTTATAAAGTGGTGCCTGTTAACCCAATCTCTATCTATTCCTCCCCCACTGTAAGTTTATTTTCTATGTCTGTGAGTCTGTCTCTGTTTTCTCTTTTTTTTTTTTTTTCAATTTTCTTTTTTTGGTCACTGCTATTGGTCTTTCATTTATTCATTTTCATCTTTGGCTTGTGTGGGCCTCCCATCATAGTGGCCTCTGTTGCCACAGAGCACTGGCTCTGGGCGCATGCGCTCCAGAGCACTGACTGGGTAGTTGGAGACATCGGTCCAGCTGCTCCACGGCACGTGGGATCGTCCCAGGCCAGGGAACGAACTGGCGCCC
Organism: Tragulus kanchil; assembly: GCA_022376925.1. Taxonomy (NCBI): domain Eukaryota; kingdom Metazoa; phylum Chordata; class Mammalia; order Artiodactyla; family Tragulidae; genus Tragulus; species Tragulus kanchil. The sequence continues at coordinate 70,970,398 of JAIOJX010000029.1, read as the reverse complement.
CTTGCACTGCAAGGCAGTGTCCTTACCCACTGGACCACCAGGGAAGCCCATAGCTATGTTTCTTTTCCTCATATGGCCTCACCTCTTTTGTCCTTCCTGATGCGATGGTCCAGGACCAGGCTGCAGCTGCAGCTGCCGGAAGCAGGGAGGATCCTAAGAACCTGTAACTGCATAAGCCTTTACATTTTTATGTCAGATTCTTAAGGGTCTGACAGGGTGGGTTGTGCCTTCACTGCACTTGGCAAAATTGAGGCTGACGGTGAATACAGCTGTCCTGCTTAGTGGTGGGGACAGCCCACCAGTTCTGCGCTCTTTTGGCCTTACCCCACAGAATGGGTCCCCTGCATTGGCCTGAGGGAGGGTAGGCGCTGGACTAGATTTGTAATGCTGTGGCAGTCTGGCCAGCGCAGAGGCCTCCGCTAACAACCCTTCCCAAAGTGGGACAGGTAGGGTATGACGGTGGGGTGGGGATGGCAGCTGAGCAGAGCTGAATGATTTATGCAGTGAGAGAACTGCAATGGGACACTGGTACCTTGAGAGAGGCTCAGGGTGAGATGTTACCGTCTCTGCCTGAAAGGATGGTGACATGCTGCTCAGGCCACTCCTGCTCTGGGAGCCCGAAACAACTGAATGGAAGTCGGCACACCTGAACGACATCCGTCACTCTGGGGGACATTTCCATCACGTGCCTCACCTTTAACGGCGGAGGGGTACTCTGGTCACGTGCCAGAGCTTTTCGGGACATGTCTGCTGCCACATTGTGATAGTGTGCAACACTGGCCTTGTTATAATACTGACGTCTGGAGTCAAATGTGTTGGGGAAATTGAGTTAAAGATCCCTGAGGAAGTAAAACAGGTGGAAAATGACTGGCCTGAGGAAGAACTGAATTTACCTAATTATTAGCAAAACTCTAAGCTAAATAGCTTTGCACAACTTTATCATGAGATACAAGAAGCAAATGAATAATTGAATTAGTACAAAGATATGAAAATGTTTCAAGGATAGATTGGGCTTCCTTGGTAGCTCAGTGGTGAAGAGTTCACCTGCAGTGAAGGAACTGCAGATGGATTTGCAGGCAATGCGAGTTTGATCCCTGGTGGTCTGGAAGATCCCCTGGAGGAGGGCGTAGCAACCCCCTCCAGTATTCTTGCCTGGAGAATCCCATGGACAGAGGAGCCTGGTGGGTAACAGTCCACAGGCTCACAGAGAGTCAGACACAATTGAGCAACTTAACACGCATGTAGGATGGATTCATTGTTTCTTTATCCCTACCCTGACAGTGACACTTGGCCCTACACACAGTTTGAGAAGCAAGGGTTAGAACTGGACATGGAATAACTGACTGGCTCAAAATTGGGAAAGGAGCACAGCAAGGCTGGGTATTGTCACCTGCTTCTATCAGTTCTATGCAGAGAACATCATACGAAATGCTGGGCTGGATGAATCACAAACTGGAATCAAGATTATAGAGAGAAACAGAAACAACCTCAGATACGCAGATGATACCACTCTAAGGGCAGAACGCGAAGAGGATTGAAAGAACCTCTTGATGAGGGTGAAAGAAGAGGGTGAAAAAGCTGTCCTGAAATTCATCCTTCAAAAACTGAGAGGTACAACCCTTCCCAAAGTGGGACAGGTAGGGTATGACGGTGGGGTGGGGATGGCAGCTGAGCAGAGCTGAATGATTTATGCAGTGAGAGAACTGCAATGGGACACTGGTACCTTGAGAGAGGCTCAGGGTGAGATGTTACCGTCTCTGCCTGAAAGGATGGTGACATGCTGCTCAGGCCACTCCTGCTCTGGGAGCCCGAAACAACTGAATGGAAGTCGGCACACCTGAACGACATCCGTCACTCTGGGGGACATTTCCATCACGTGCCTCACCTTTAACGGCGGAGGGGTACTCTGGTCACGTGCCAGAGCTTTTCGGGACATGTCTGCTGCCACATTGTGATAGTGTGCAACACTGGCCTTGTTATAATACTGACGTCTGGAGTCAAATGTGTTGGGGAAATTGAGTTAAAGATCCCTGAGGAAGTAAAACAGGTGGAAAATGACTGGCCTGAGGAAGAACTGAATTTACCTAATTATTAGCAAAACTCTAAGCTAAATAGCTTTGCACAACTTTATCATGAGATACAAGAAGCAAATGAATAATTGAATTAGTACAAAGATATGAAAATGTTTCAAGGATAGATTGGGCTTCCTTGGTAGCTCAGTGGTGAAGAGTTCACCTGCAGTGAAGGAACTGCAGATGGATTTGCAGGCAATGCGAGTTTGATCCCTGGTGGTCTGGAAGATCCCCTGGAGGAGGGCGTAGCAACCCCCTCCAGTATTCTTGCCTGGAGAATCCCATGGACAGAGGAGCCTGGTGGGTAACAGTCCACAGGCTCACAGAGAGTCAGACACAATTGAGCAACTTAACACGCATGTAGGATGGATTCATTGTTTCTTTATCCCTACCCTGACAGTGACACTTGGCCCTACACACAGTTTGAGAAGCAAGGGTTAGAACTGGACATGGAATAACTGACTGGCTCAAAATTGGGAAAGGAGCACAGCAAGGCTGGGTATTGTCACCTGCTTCTATCAGTTCTATGCAGAGAACATCATACGAAATGCTGGGCTGGATGAATCACAAACTGGAATCAAGATTATAGAGAGAAACAGAAACAACCTCAGATACGCAGATGATACCACTCTAAGGGCAGAACGCGAAGAGGATTGAAAGAACCTCTTGATGAGGGTGAAAGAAGAGGGTGAAAAAGCTGTCCTGAAATTCATCCTTCAAAAACTAAGACTATGGCATCTAGTCCCATCACTGCATGGCAAATAGAAGGGGAAAAAGTGGAAGTAGTGACAGGTTTTACTTTCTTAGGCTCCAAACTCACTGCAGACAGTGATGCTGCCATGAAATTAAAAGACGTTTGCTGGTTCCTTGAAAGGAAAGCTATGACAAACCTAGACAGCCTATTAAAAAGCAAAGACATCACTTTGCCAACAAAAGTTCATATAGCCAAAGCTACAGTTTTTCCAGTAGTCATGTCCAAATATGAGACTTGGGTCATTAAGAAGGCTGAGGACTGAAGAATTGATGCTTTCAAATTATGGTGCTGGAGAAGATGCTTAAGAGTCCCTTGGACTGCAAGAAGATCAAACCAGTCAGTCCTAAAGGAAATCAACCGTGAATACTCGTTGGAAGGACTGATGCTGAAGCTGAAGTTCCAATACTTTCACCACCTGATGTGAAGAACTGACTCACTGGAAAAGACCTTGATGCTGGGAGAGACTGAGGGCAACAGGAGAATAGGGCGGCAGAGGACGAGATGGCTAGATAGCACCACCAACTCAGTGAACACGTATTTGAGCAACCTCCAGGAGATAATGAAGGACAGGGAAGCCTGGTGTGCTGCAGTCTATGGGGCTACAACACTCCCTCAACAGCAACACTCCCTCAATCATTAGGCAATATGATCGTCTTGCTTGTGAGAGCCTTGGTCAAAGGCAAAGGGTAGCCTGTGTCCTAAAGAATTTAATGTTGTCCCAAAAGAGGTCTGGATTTTGCCCTCAGGTTCTGGCAGATACCTTTGTTTTCCCTAAATTACATTTTAGCCTCTGGAAGGGTTGGGCTAGCCAGGCATGATTTTGGGTGGGTGCTGACCACACCCTAGGGTAGGGACTGGTCACCCCAGAAGGACCACCCAGGTGAGGGCGAGTAACATGGTATGAGTTGATCTGGAGACCGAAGTCAACGGTCAGTGTCTTGCCTGAGCAACTCAGAACAGCCTCCTAGTGCACTGTGTGTGTGTGTCACATGTTGATATCGAAAAAGGAGTACGTCCTGGCTACAAAGAGAATAGGATCTGCAGTCTTGCACTTTTTACTTCCCCAGACTCATGAGCTTTTTCGCTTGGCCGATCCTAATTTGTATCCCTTCCCGCTAGGAAAGTGTATAATACAGTATTATAGGAAGTATAATAGCCTTGAGCAGGTTCTGTGAGTCCTTGCAAATTGCCATTCCCAACAGTATTTTTGGGAAGTCCCTAAATTTGCAGTTAGGGTCAGAAGTGTTGGGGAGGTCATCTGGAGGGTGTTCCTTCTCATCTGTACAGGTTGCTAACCTCTGCACAAAGCTCAGTAGGAACAAATGATGAGCCTCTGTCACTTACTGCCAAACAGGTAAGGACTTACTTGCACTCTTAAGAAAATAAAACAAAATAATATAGGACTTCCCTGGTGGTACAGTGGATGGTAATCTGGCTGCCAATGCGGAGGACATGGGTTCAGCCCCCAGTATGGGAGAATTTCACATCCCACGGAGCAACTAAAACCCCTGTGCCCCGATTACTGAGTCTGTGCTTTATAGCCGGGAGCTGCAACTACTGAAGCCTGTGCACCTCAAGCCGGTGCTGCACGACAAGAGAAGCCACTGCAGTGAGAAACCCCTGCACCGCAGTGGTGAGAGCGGCCCTCACTCACCGCAACTAGAGAAGGCCCCACGCAGCATCACCAAAAAGGAAATAAATAAATTGAAAGAATATATACACTTTGATATGGTTTTATTCCATTATAGTTCCTCTCAGTTTGATATTCTAGAATCAGTAAAAAAGAATTATAAGACATGAGAAGCAGGAAAATATGCTTTATAATAAAGAGAAAATATATTCAATGGAAGCCCTCTCTCCCCGGATACACACAAAAATCCTTAATTATTGGAATTAGGAGACCAGGACATACACCAACTATTATAAATATGTAAACTAATTAATGGCAAAGGAACAATAATTGGGATAGAGAAGGGGTAATAATTAGTTGAATAGTGTCCCTCAGAAATCCATGTCACCCAGAACCTTTGAATGTGACCTAATTTGGAAATAAGGTCCTGACAGATATAGTTATAAAATGAGGTCAGATTGGGCCTAATCCAGTGACTGGTGTCCTTTAAGGGAAGTTTGGGCACAGAGACACGAGAGGAAATGCCTTGTGAAGACGGAGGCAGAGAATGAAGTGATGCATCTGCAAGCCAAGGGACACCAAGGATGCGGGCATCCCCGAGAGGAGAGGGGCGAGGCCTGGGACAGACGCCCCTCAGAGGGAGCCCACCCTGCTGACGTCTGGAGTCTGAACTTCTCCAGAAACGTACAAAACAAATTTCTGTTGTTGTAAGCCATTAGGTTATAATACTGTGCTATAGAAGCCCTAGGAAATTAACATATGGGATAATGAGATATTCTGGAATATGGGTGGAAAACTTAAAAAAAAAAAAAGACTAAATGGAAATTCTAGATCTTAACAATACAACAGCTGGAATAAAAATGACAATGGCTGAGCTAAACACCCAATTAGATACTACAGAAGAAAGAGTAGGCAAACTTGAAGACAAGAAAATAGAACTTGTCTATTTACAAGCAGAAGCAGAGAGATTAAAAAAAAAAAAAAAAAACACATAAAAACATTAACAACAGGTTTTCCCTGGTGGTCCAGTGGGTAAGGACACTGCCTTGCAGTGCAAGGGGCACCGATTCGATCCCTGGCCTGGGAAGATCCCACGTGCTGCGGAGCGGCTGGACCAATGTGTCCAACTACCCAGCCAGAGCTCTGGAGTGCAGGCGCCGAGAGCCAGTGCTCTGCGACAACAGAGGCCACTGTGATGGGAGGCCCACATGGGCCAAAGAACAAAGATGAATGAAAGATCAATAGAAGTGGCCAAAACAAACAAACAAACAAACACATTAACAACAACACAATACTATAAAGCAATTAAAAATAAATGAAAAAGCATTAACAGCATCAATTACCCTCAGTATATTATAAAACTGGGAAAAACACATGAAATTGAGGTCAGAGTAACAGAGGAGAGAGAGAAAATAGAGGAAAAGAAAAATATGTGACGAACTAAAGACTAAAAAGTTTTCAGAGGCTCAAAACACACCAAGCAAGGCAAACACAAAGAAAACCACATCCACACGCATCACACCCAAAAGCTGAAAAACAAAAATTAAGAGAAAATATTAAAATGGGGTAGAGGAAGAATACACCTTATATTTAGGGGGAGTGGTAAGAATTCCAGCTGACTTGGGAAAGAAGTCCTCGTCAGAAGGCAAATGCGTGACATAAAGGCCTGAAAAGCAGTCAACCTAGAATCTTCTGTGTAGTGTAACCATGCTACAGAAGTGAAGATAGACTACACATACATTTCCAATGAACCAAAGCTGATAGAATGTGTCCTTACAAGACCCACACTACACAAAAGGCCGAAGGCAGTTCCTTTGCTGAAGGAAAACGGCACCAGATTAGACCCGGCTCCACAGGACAGAATAAAGGCTAGAAACACTAAAAGTATGGTGAACTATAAAAGACTATGTTTTTTTTTTTTCTTTTTGGCGGGGGCGCGGGTTAGGAAGGGAGGGGGGCAGGCGGGCCACTTCTATTGGTCTTTCATTTGTCTATTTTTCATCCATCTTTGTTCTTTGGCCCGTGTGGGCCTCCCATCACAGTGGCCTCTGTTGTCGCAGAGCACCAGCTCTGGGCGCCTGCACTCCAGAGCTCCGGCTCGGTAATTGGACACATGGGTCCAGCCGCTCCGCGGCACGTGGGATCTTCCCAGGCCAGGGATCGAACTGGCGCCCCTTGCACTGCAAGGCGGTGTCCTTACCCACTGTACCACCAGGAAAGCCCATACCTTATATTTTAAATTACATAACATTAATCCAGAGTAGACTGATCATTTAAAGACATTTGTTATTATAATTCTTCAAGTGGACACTTAAAAGACCACCCGAAAGAGGACAGAAGAAGTCGATTGTAGATATTAATATATAATATATAATGTGAGACTGACAAAGACTGAAGTAATCCAAAAGAAGTCAGAAAAGGAGGGAAAAGGGGAAAAGGACAGATGAGACGAATAAAATAAAAATCAAGGTGATAAGTGTTACAGCTCTTTTAGAATTTTGTCTAGCAGATTTTCTGGTTCCTGCCAGAAAACCCAAGGGGGGAGAAAGAAATCAAGGTGATAGACCTTAGAATCAACATTTATTAAACATAATTCAAAAGCAGAGATTATCAGCCCACAGGGACACTCTCCAGTTATATGCTATTTGCATGATGAATATGTTAAATACTAAGACACTGTTAGGTAAAAAGCAAAAAAATGAGAAAATACACAATGAGAACACTAATCAAAAGGAGCTGTGTAACTATATTAATATCAAAGTAGCACTAAAGAGGATTGACAAAGATAAGGAGGATTATTTCAGAAAGCAAAAATAATTAAGTCAACCTGAAAATATAACAATCATAAATGTATATGCTCCTAGGGCTTCATAAAGTAAGTGTGATAGATAATGTCACAATTAAATTTGGCAATTTTGACACTTATCTTCCACTAATTTATAGAACTAGCAGATACAAAAGATCAGTAAGGATATAAACTTTTCTTTTTTTTTCAGCACAATCAACCAACTTAATCTGATGCTTTTAGAGCACTGCAGGTAACAACCAGAGGATACATACACATAAGACATTCATCAGGGCTTCCCTGGTAGCTCAGTGGTAAACAGTTCGCCTGCCAATGCAGGAGACACGGGTTCAATCCCTGATCCAGGAAGATCCCACATGCTGCGGAGCAACTAAGCCCGTGAGCCACAGCTATTGAGCCTGTGCTCTAGGAGCCTCGTAGCCGCAACCACTGAGCCCATGTGCCACAACTACTGAAGCCTGTGTGCCCTAGAGCCCGAGTTCCACAAGAGAACTCACCGCAACAAGAAGCCTGCTCACCTCAACTAAAGAGTAGCCCCCACTCCCTGCAACTAGAGAAGAGTCTGCAGCAGCAGTGAAAACCCAGAATAGTCCAAAATAAATAAATAAATTAATTAAAAAAAGAAAAAAAGACATTCATCAAGACAGATCGCACACGGGAGCATACAAGCCTTGATAAATTTGATAAATCAAATGATCAAAATCAAGCGTATATTTTCTGAACACTATAGAATTACATTACAAACCAATAACAAAAAGACATCTAGAAAATTCCCAAGTATTTGGACATTATGAAAACACTTTCGGTTACCCACAGAAAAATTCTGAAAATATCTCTTTGTGAATGAAAAACAAGACCAAACCACATCACCTTAAAGGTCATGGGATGCAATGAAAGCAACGTGCAGAAAAGAAGAAAGGAATAAAGTGACTTAGGTACATTTCCATCTTAAGAAACTAGGAACAAAGGAGTGAAAGAAATCCAAAGTTGATTGTTTCAAACAATTAACAAACTTGACAAACTCCCACAAAACTTATCAAGGGTGAGGGAAGGTCTACCTATATTAGGAATACAAATATGGACACGCTACAGGTCTTAGAGGCCTTTTCCTGGCGCCCACCCTGCTAACGGGGCCTGTCAGCCACTTCTGAGATGCAATCGGGCCAGGCCTGGCCTCGTGCCCTCGTCCCCTGCATTCTCAGCGGGGCAGTGCCAGCGTGCCTGGGGTGGCATTCCAGCCGTGGCCTCCAAGGTGGGGCTGCCTCTCGGCTGCTGCACCACCAGCCCCTGTGCGCCCCAAGACCCGGGCCCACCGAGGCCTGTTGCTCCCCGCCCTCGCTGCAGTTTGGCCATGCAGGCTTCTACCGCAGTGGTCATAGGCAGGCAGAGAAGGCAGCCCCTGAGGGACACAGAGCCTCTGCTGTTATCAGAGGATGCTCTGAAGAATGAAGGCTGGGGACTTCCTGGCGGAAGTGACGTTTAAGCCAAAGTGGCAGCGTCAGGAAAATGGGCAAGTGCAGTGTGGGGCCTGATAGGGCAGGAGGAAGGGCACGGTCCAGCTTGAACGCTGTCCTCAGGGCTGAGGGAGTCTTGATGGGACTTGGGGCAGGGCCACGGCCAGGTGACTAAGGAATGCTCCCTCGGGGAAGGGAGAGACTGGGGCAGGGGGCAGAGGCTGGGCAGTGTCAGGGTGAGCCAGGCCTCAGCGCCAGTACTGCCCAGCCTGCCCTCCCCCTGTTACTCTCCCTGAAGGGAGGGAGGTGCGAGGGCGCTGGGGGCAGAGCCGAGCCGACTCCTCAGGCATCCTGTCCACAGGGCTAGGGAGGACGGTGAGCCTGGGGCCAAGGCCTTGCAAGCTGCTCTCTTCAAGGTGTCCTGACGGGAGCAAGGCAGCAGGCTAGGGGCCCCTTGGTCCGACCTACTCAGGGCACAGATGCACACTCTGTCCCTTGGAGGCCAGCGGACAGAACCTGCTCTGAAGTGTGGGCAGTAAGGGGCTTCAATGTGCAGGCTGGACTCTGTGGGAGTTGGGCATCTGGGAAGAGGCTCGAAGAGCTCTTGCTGCTGAGGGGCAGGAGCACCTGCGGGCTCTGCCCAGCCCTGTGCCCAGATGGTACGAACACTAGCATTGTTTCGGGGGTCCCAGAGGGCGTCCAAGGGCTTGGGGCAGGAGCCCCATCCTCCCTCACCTGACCTGCTTCCAGAGAAGGACTGCTTCCTGCTCCTCTGCTTAGTGGCCCTGGGAACCCTGAGGGCCATGTTCCCTGGCTGAACCCTACCCTTCTAGGATACAGTCCAAAGTCCGTGACATGGCTACTCCAGCCCCCTTTGCAGCCTCTGCCTCGCTTCCGGAACCTCCAGTGGGAGCGGCCCTAACTCTTTAGGAGCTCTGTACCTCTGCTGGGAACTCAAGTCCTTCAGAGCTGTCCCCGCCCCAGCCCTACTCTGCTCCAAGGCTGGGACACCTAGTCCCAGATATTTTACTTGTCGGTTTGTGCCTGCACTGTGTAGGTGCTGACTTTAGTGAAATAAAATTGGAAATTCATTCACAAGTCTTGTGACCCTTTTCTTTGGACATAATGTCGACTAAAAAAAGAGGAACAACTTGAGAGTTGTGGGCTAAGTTTTATTTGGGCACAATTAGGACTGTAGCCTGGAAGACAGCACCCCTTGAGAGTCTGTGAGGCTAAGTCAATTTAAGACTTTGAGAAGGGCCACGGCCAGGTGACTAAGGAATGCTCCCTCGGGGAAGGGAGAGACTGGGGCAGGGGGCAGAGGCTGGGCAGTGTCAGGGTGAGCCAGGCCTCAGCGCCAGTACTGCCCAGCCTGCCCTCCCCCTGTTACTCTCCCTGAAGGGAGGGAGGTGCGAGGGCGCTGGGGGCAGAGCCGAGCCGACTCCTCAGGCATCCTGTCCACAGGGCTAGGGAGGACGGTGAGCCTGGGGCCAAGGCCTTGCAAGCTGCTCTCTTCAAGGTGTCCTGACGGGAGCAAGGCAGCAGGCTAGGGGCCCCTTGGTCCGACCTACTCAGGGCACAGATGCACACTCTGTCCCTTGGAGGCCAGCGGACAGAACCTGCTCTGAAGTGTGGGCAGTAAGGGGCTTCAATGTGCAGGCTGGACTCTGTGGGAGTTGGGCATCTGGGAAGAGGCTCGAAGAGCTCTTGCTGCTGAGGGGCAGGAGCACCTGCGGGCTCTGCCCAGCCCTGTGCCCAGATGGTACGAACACTAGCATTGTTTCGGGGGTCCCAGAGGGCGTCCAAGGGCTTGGGGCAGGAGCCCCATCCTCCCTCACCTGACCTGCTTCCAGAGAAGGACTGCTTCCTGCTCCTCTGCTTAGTGGCCCTGGGAACCCTGAGGGCCATGTTCCCTGGCTGAACCCTACCCTTCTAGGATACAGTCCAAAGTCCGTGACATGGCTACTCCAGCCCCCTTTGCAGCCTCTGCCTCGCTTCCGGAACCTCCAGTGGGAGCGGCCCTAACTCTTTAGGAGCTCTGTACCTCTGCTGGGAACTCAAGTCCTTCAGAGCTGTCCCCGCCCCAGCCCTACTCTGCTCCAAGGCTGGGACACCTAGTCCCAGATATTTTACTTGTCGGTTTGTGCCTGCACTGTGTAGGTGCTGACTTTAGTGAAATAAAATTGGAAATTCATTCACAAGTCTTGTGACCCTTTTCTTTGGACATAATGTCGACTAAAAAAAGAGGAACAACTTGAGAGTTGTGGGCTAAGTTTTATTTGGGGGCACAATTAGGACTGTAGCCTGGAAGACAGCACCTCAGCTCTGAGAGACTGCTGTAAGGAGGCAGTAGGAGGAGGATCAATATATAAGACTTTGAGAAGGGGAGCTTAATACCAATAAACAAAAGGGTTTTGGTTAGTCACATGTGTCTGATGTCACCATGAAGGGATTTAGTGCTTTTCTAAATATGAGGAAATGCAAGGATTGACATAATGAATTGATTCCTAAAAACATCCATGTATCCAAAGACCTGCCCCACCAGATTCCCTGGAGCAGAGTGCCTCACTCCACCCTGAACTGCCTTAGGGGGTGTTGAAGGGTCAGCAGCTGTCAGCACTGGGTCAATCTTCACAGAGGCAGACGGCAAATGCCCTTGTTCAGTCATTGGCAATGTGACTGGTAAATGCCAACTGTAGTCGACAATAACTAAATGCAGGCGAGGGGTTGGGAAACCCTCCAGCCTGTTCTGGGCCCTGCCAGTCTCTCCAGTGTCAGACTGCACCATGTTCTTCCATCTCTCTATGCTGGCCACATTGGCCTTCTTTCCATCTGTATACATTCCTTTCAGCCACAGGGCCTTTGCACCTGCGTTAGTGTGTCTGAAATTCTCATACATTCCTCCTATACATTCACTTTCTCAGAAAAATCTTCTTTGACCTCCAGGGTTAGGTCAAATGCTCCTTTAGGAAGTGCCTTTACAGGGGCCTTTTCCTGTGCAGATCTGAAACAGTGTATCTGCAAAGTGGAGGAAGTGCCCTTACACTGTCTTTTCCCCTGCCAATCTATAACATGTTTCTTTACTATGTTAGTCTCCCTCCCTCTCACCCAAGAGCTCTGCAGAGGGAAGAACCCTGTCTGGGTTTGCCCTAGCTTGTGTTCTCTGAGGCACACTGACTAGGGTTCAGCAAGTTCTCAGCAAATATTTCACTACTGAATGGGTGGCTGAGAGGGTGGATAGTCCCAGGCAGCAGTTCTTGGCTGAACATGTCAGTGATTCCTCTAGAAGTGACTCCTAGAAAACTCAAAGGTTTTTCCAAGGAACTGCCATGTGCCGTGTGTTTATCAGGGCTGTCTCTTTATAAAGAATCTAGTTCCGGGGCTTCTGGTGGTCCAGTGGGTAAGGACATTTTGCAAGGGACACTGCCTGGAAGACAGCACCTCAGCTCTGAGAGACTGCTGTAAGGAGGCAGTAGGAGGAGGATCAATATATAAGACTTTGAGAAGGGGAGCTTAATACCAATAAACAAAAGGGTTTTGGTTAGTCACATGTGTCTGATGTCACCATGAAGGGATTTAGTGCTTTTCTAAATATGAGGAAATGCAAGGATTGACATAATGAATTGATTCCTAAAAACATCCATGTATCCAAAGACCTGCCCCACCAGATTCCCTGGAGCAGAGTGCCTCACTCCACCCTGAACTGCCTTAGGGGGTGTTGAAGGGTCAGCAGCTGTCAGCACTGGGTCAATCTTCACAGAGGCAGACGGCAAATGCCCTTGTTCAGTCATTGGCAATGTGACTGGTAAATGCCAACTGTAGTCGACAATAACTAAATGCAGGCGAGGGGTTGGGAAACCCTCCAGCCTGTTCTAGCCCTGCCAGTCTCTCCAGTGTCAGACTGCACCATGTTCTTCCATCTCTCTATGCTGGCCACATTGGCCTTCTTTCCATCTGTATACATTCCTTTCAGCCACAGGGCCTTTGCACCTGCGTTAGTGTGTCTGAAATTCTCATACATTCCTCCTATACATTCACTTTCTCAGAAAAATCTTCTTTGACCTCCAGGGTTAGGTCAAATGCTCCTTTAGGAAGTGCCTTTACAGGGGCCTTTTCCTGTGCAGATCTGAAACAGTGTATCTGCAAAGTGGAGGAAGTGCCCTTACACTGTCTTTTCCCCTGCCAATCTATAACATGTTTCTTTACTATGTTAGTCTCCCTCCCTCTCACCCAAGAGCTCTGCAGAGGGAAGAACCCTGTCTGGGTTTGCCCTAGCTTGTGTTCTCTGAGGCACACTGACTAGGGTTCAGCAAGTTCTCAGCAAATATTTCACTACTGAATGGGTGGCTGAGAGGGTGGATAGTCCCAGGCAGCAGTTCTTGGCTGAACATGTCAGTGATTCCTCTAGAAGTGACTCCTAGAAAAAAACTCAAAGGTTTTTTCCAAGGAACTGCCATGTGCCGTGTGTTTATCAGGGCTGTCTCTTTATAAAGAATCTAGTTCCGGGGCTTCCCTGGTGGTCCAGTGGGTAAGGACACGCTTTGCAGTGCAAGGGACACCGGTTCGATCCCTGGCCTGGGAGGATCCCACGTGCCGCGGAGCGCTGGACCGATGTGTCCAACTATGGAGCCAGAACTCTGGAGCACATGAGCCCTAGAGCCGGTGCTCTGCAGCGACAGAGGCCACTGTGATGGGAGGCCCCCAAAGGCCAAAGAACAAAGATGGATGAAAATAGATAAATGAAAGACCAATAGAAAGAAAGAAAGAAAAAAAGAAGTCTACTTTTCCAGCGCCTTGGTAAAAAGGCAAAAAAAAAAAAAAAAAAAAGGAATCTAGTTCCTCCTTCTCCCTCCTCTCCATTTCCGGGTCACAGATTCAGTCCCAGCCTGACAGTAATGCCCAACTCTGTAACAGCTGCTTTTATCTTCCTGTTTCCACCAGATCGTCACTGTCTCCGCAGGGGCGATGCTGCATCATTTCCTTCGGGAGGCTAGGCAGTTACGTTTAAGAAGGGCTTATGGACTTGAGCAAGGCAACCATGGACTCTGTGGAGGAAGAAGCCTCGGTCACGTTACAAAATCAGCAACTCCTACAAACCGCGCTCGGCTCTGTTCTTTCAATTCCCAGGCCTTCAACAACAACACTTTTGCAGGGCTTCCCGAACTTACAGGAAAGAGAGCGCTTCCCGAGTCACACAGCGGAGAAGTGGTGGCCGGAGAGGAACTCAAGGACCTGACGGCTCTAGAACGCTGGACTTTCTAGCCAGCTGGTTCTCATAAATTGGTATCCTTCTGACGTTTTCGTAGCAACAGTAGCTTCCCGCAGATGAGGAGGAGGAGCCGGGAGACTATTCCCATTCGCCACAGCAGGAAGCCGAGGCCCAGCGAGGGCTGCCGGGGCCGACGGCGAGCCGGCCCTCAGCAGTTCTCAGCAAATATTTCACTACTGAATGGGTGGCTGAGAGGGTGGATAGTCCCAGGCAGCAGTTCTTGGCTGAACATGTCAGTGATTCCTCTAGAAGTGACTCCTAGAAAAAAACTCAAAGGTTTTTTCCAAGGAACTGCCATGTGCCGTGTGTTTATCAGGGCTGTCTCTTTATAAAGAATCTAGTTCCGGGGCTTCCCTGGTGGTCCAGTGGGTAAGGACACGCTTTGCAGTGCAAGGGACACCGGTTCGATCCCTGGCCTGGGAGGATCCCACGTGCCGCGGAGCGCTGGACCGATGTGTCCAACTATGGAGCCAGAACTCTGGAGCACATGAGCCCTAGAGCCGGTGCTCTGCAGCGACAGAGGCCACTGTGATGGGAGGCCCCCAAAGGCCAAAGAACAAAGATGGATGAAAATAGATAAATGAAAGACCAATAGAAAGAAAGAAAGAAAAAAAGAAGTCTACTTTTCCAGCGCCTTGGTAAAAAGGCAAAAAAAAAAAAAAAAAAAAGGAATCTAGTTCCTCCTTCTCCCTCCTCTCCATTTCCGGGTCACAGATTCAGTCCCAGCCTGACAGTAATGCCCAACTCTGTAACAGCTGCTTTTATCTTCCTGTTTCCACCAGATCGTCACTGTCTCCGCAGGGGCGATGCTGCATCATTTCCTTCGGGAGGCTAGGCAGTTACGTTTAAGAAGGGCTTATGGACTTGAGCAAGGCAACCATGGACTCTGTGGAGGAAGAAGCCTCGGTCACGTTACAAAATCAGCAACTCCTACAAACCGCGCTCGGCTCTGTTCTTTCAATTCCCAGGCCTTCAACAACAACACTTTTGCAGGGCTTCCCGAACTTACAGGAAAGAGAGCGCTTCCCGAGTCACACAGCGGAGAAGTGGTGGCCGGAGAGGAACTCAAGGACCTGACGGCTCTAGAACGCTGGACTTTCTAGCCAGCTGGTTCTCATAAATTGGTATCCTTCTGACGTTTTCGTAGCAACAGTAGCTTCCCCGCAGATGAGGAGGAGGAGCCGGGAGACTATTCCCATTCGCCACAGCAGGAAGCCGAGGCCCAGCGAGGGGCTGCCGGGGCCGACGGCGAGCCGGCGAGGGTACAAACCCTGAAGCGCAGGAGCCAGGCCCGCGCCCCTCCCCCGGCGCTTGCGCGCTGCCGTCCCCCTCCCGCTCAACCCCACCCCCGTCGCCAGGTTTTCAAATTTGAAACCTGCTCCTTTTCCCGCCCGAACCTGTCGACCAGCGGCGGGAGAGGGCGGAGCCGCGCGCAGCCAATAGAGCCTCCGAGGCCCCCGGCTCCGCCCCGAGGGGACCGCTGCGAGCCGCCAGAGGCTGGGAGCGAATGGGCGAGGCGCCCACCGGCTCCGCCTTCGCGGCGCCCACGTGCAGCTGCGGAGCCAGGTCCTCCCGCGTACCACCGGCCCCCCAAAGCACCATTCAGTGTAGGGGCCTCTGGCTGCCAGCAGCGGGCTGGAGACCGAGGCCCAGAAACTCCAAGTAATCGGCGCGGGGTCGCTGAGCGAGTCGGCAAGACGCCGCCCCCCACGCCAGCCCGGGAGTTCGCCCGAAGGCCGGGCCTGGAGCCGGCACTGGCGGCGCCCTGCGGGAGTCCTAGGGGCGGGCAGGCTCGCGGGGGTGGGCCGCGGGTCCCGGGCGCGTTCCGGCGGGGCGGGGCCAAGGGCTAGGCTGTCCCGGGGCGGGGCGTCCTGGGGGCGGGCCGGGCGCCTGTGTTTGTTGCCCCGTGTCAGTTACACTGTAACAAAGTGCCGCCGCAGCTCCGGTCTGCACCCCGGGCCCGCCCGCCTCCAGCTGTCGTCGACATGGACCCAGTGGCCAGCAACATCCAGGTCTTGCTGCAGGCGGCGGAGTTCCTGGAGCGTCGCGAGAGAGGTGAGGAAGCACCTTTGGTCGCACTCCAGGCGGCGACCTCGCTGACACTGGCCTGGGCCGGACTGGACTCCCGACTTGAAGCCTGCATGGCCCCAAGTAGGGCAGTAGTCCTGCGGCACCGCCGCTTTCAACCTAAGAGGGGCCCGCGGGCAGTGGGCCGGAGGAGCTGGGGAAATGGCCCTGCAGTCAGAAGTCGCTTTCTGACCGTGCCATGCCTGGGGCGCCCGCTGGGACTAGCCTGACGCTGGCGGGGGCTCTCTCTGGCAGAGGCCGAGCATGGCTATGCGTCCCTGTCCCCGCACCGAAGTCCGGGTCCAGTCCACAGCAGGAGGATGCGGTCTCCCCAAGCTCCTGGCGCGCTGGACAGTGGGCGGTGAGGAGGGCCGGGGGCAGCGGGGAGTAGGGGGGATGGGCGCCGTCCTTCATCGGGCCCCTCCGCTGCCCACTTCCTCCTTGTTGCCTGCATCTTCTGGGCCAGGTACCTTGCTCTGGAGGCATTCAGACCTCTCCTGCCGTTTCCCGGTCCTCCCAAAACACACTCTTCGTTCAAGGACTATTTCTCAAGCACCTCTGATGTGTCTGGTGCTGTGACTGGTTCTGGGTCTGGCTTCCACTCACACTCTTAAATCAAACCACTCGCTTTCCCCCACAGCCTTTCTCCTTTTCTCTCGACTCAACCATTTGCACATGCGTTCCCCCCAATTTGAATGCCTCTCCCTCCACTGCTCACTTTGGGTAACGTGTGCTGGGCTCAGCTCAAATGTCACTTGTGTCCAGGAAGCCCTTCCTGACTGGTGCTAGGGTCCTTGTTGGGACCCCACAGTCTCCTGGGCAGGCCGTTCTCCGCACTTGGCTTCCTTACTGTCTCTGCCTCTGCCTGGGACTCAGGCGCTTGAGGCACGCACAAGGTCCCCACAGTGGGCTAGTTTGAGGCACACATCTGTAGTGAATGTTGAGCCCTTGGGGACCCCGGGATGGAGGGTGTGGACGGCCGCTGACACTCCCTCACCCCGTCATCTCTGGCCTTGGCAGGTCCGTGCACAACGAGCTGGAGAAGCGCAGGTGAGTCCCAAGCCGGCGCTGACAGCACCCGTCCCCAGGCATGGCCTCCCTCTGGCCTTCCCTCCCTGCCATCCCTCCTCTGGCCAGCAAGCTGGGGCTGGCACTGCCCTCTCGGCCCTTCCCTCTGCAGGAGGGCCCAGCTGAAGCGATGCCTGGAGCAGCTGAAGCAGCAGATGCCCCTGGGGGCTGACTGTGCCCGGTGCACCACATTGAGCCTTCTGCGCAGGGCCAGAATGCACATCCAGGTAGGACGCCGCCCCGTGCCCAGGCCCAGCTTGCCAGGATGCCTGGAGGAGGGATAGCGGGGGAGGCTGAGCGCAACTAGGGAGAGAAGTCTCTTGTAACAGATCGACTATGAGACACTGGACTCTGTGCCTTTAGTTTCCAAATTTAAGGAGGAAGAAAAGCAGAAAATAACTCAAGAGGATTGTTCCGAGGCTTTAAGCAAGTTCTTCCAAGAAATGTTCACTTGTTATCACAGTGACTGCTACTTGGATCCCAACTGTGAGACCCAGGCCGAGTTACGTAGCCTCTCTGGATTGCATTTCCTCCTTTGTATGGGGCATTCTGTGATGGGTCACGTATAAAGGTCTTTCAGACTGGAGAGGGCTGTTTCGCACTCCTCCTCCCCTTCATCCTCAAGGCCTCCTGTTCTGGGGGGTCTGCTGGGCTTTGGGAGGCCGCTCCAGAGGCCAGGAGGGGAAGAGAGCTGAGAGGTCTCCGGTGACCCGGTGACACATCTTCCCAGGGCTCTTGCTGCTGCCCGGGCTGAGCTCAGCGCCCCCTGGTGGACGGGAGTGGGGTATGCTGACCTAGTCGAGGCCGCCCCAAAGAGTGGGATTAGAAGGGACTTGGAAACAACAGAGGCCTTTTCCTGCCCTCCTGGCCCTTTTGACAGAGGAAGAAATGGAGGTACAGCCAGCTAATACGAGGCAGATTCAGAACTGAGGCCTAGGTCTCTTGCATGCCTTATTTTCCTCAACAAGTGAGGACCTGCCCTGTGGTGGGTACAGGTGGCCGTGGCAGATGGATGCCCCCATGCAGTAAGTAAGATGGTGTGGAAACTGTCAGCCCAGTTCTCACGATGCCTGTATTCCCCTCGTTGTGGCTGAGGAACACCCTGGTTGGATGAGGGGCTCCAGTGTCTCCATGGAGTCTGTCTGACTTGGTTCTCGGAGGGACGTGTGCCCTTGGGTGCTGGCTGTCCCATGGGCAGGACCTAGAAGTGGCTCCTTCCTGGATGCCCATCACCTCTCTGGATTCGCTGCTTCCTGTTTTGTCTCAACCTGGCTGTCCTCCCCACCTTGTCCCAGAATGTTCTTTGCTGCACATAGATCTGCTGTCCATCTGTCCCCTGCTGAAAACTCTCTTTGGCTCCTGACAGGATAGTTCTGTTTCTTCTGGTGGAACTCAGGGCCCTTTACAACACAGGGAGGGGAGCTGAGCGCAACTAGGGAGAAGTCTCTTGTAACAGATCGACTATGAGACACTGGACTCTGTGCCTTTAGTTTCCAAATTTAAGGAGGAAGAAAAGCAGAAAATAACTCAAGAGGATTGTTCCGAGGCTTTAAGCAAGTTCTTCCAAGAAATGTTCACTTGTTATCACAGTGACTGCTACTTGGATCCCAACTGTGAGACCCAGGCCGAGTTACGTAGCCTCTCTGGATTGCATTTCCTCCTTTGTATGGGGCATTCTGTGATGGGTCACGTATAAAGGTCTTTCAGACTGGAGAGGGCTGTTTGCACTCCTCCTCCCCTTCATCCTCAAGGCCTCCTGTTCTGGGGGGTCTGCTGGGCTTTGGGAGGCCGCTCCAGAGGCCAGGAGGGGAAGAGAGCTGAGAGGTCTCCGGTGACCCGGTGACACATCTTCCCAGGGCTCTTGCTGCTGCCCGGGCTGAGCTCAGCGCCCCCTGGTGGACGGGAGTGGGGTATGCTGACCTAGTCGAGGCCGCCCCAAAGAGTGGGATTAGAAGGGACTTGGAAACAACAGAGGCCTTTTCCTGCCCTCCTGGCCCTTTTGACAGAGGAAGAAATGGAGGTACAGCCAGCTAATACGAGGCAGATTCAGAACTGAGGCCTAGGTCTCTTGCATGCCTTATTTTCCTCAACAAGTGAGGACCTGCCCTGTGGTGGGTACAGGTGGCCGTGGCAGATGGATGCCCCCATGCAGTAAGTAAGATGGTGTGGAAACTGTCAGCCCAGTTCTCACGATGCCTGTATTCCCCTCGTTGTGGCTGAGGAACACCCTGGTTGGATGAGGGGCTCCAGTGTCTCCATGGAGTCTGTCTGACTTGGTTCTCGGAGGGACGTGTGCCCTTGGGTGCTGGCTGTCCCATGGGCAGGACCTAGAAGTGGCTCCTTCCTGGATGCCCATCACCTCTCTGGATTCGCTGCTTCCTGTTTTGTCTCAACCTGGCTGTCCTCCCCACCTTGTCCCAGAATGTTCTTTGCTGCACATAGATCTGCTGTCCATCTGTCCCCTGCTGAAAACTCTCTTTGGCTCCTGACAGGATAGTTCTGTTTCTTCTGGTGGAACTCAGGGCCCTTTACAACACAGGCCTTGCCACTGGCCTCATCGCCCCCCACGTCCCACCAAGAGCTAAACCCTCCACGTCCTTCCCTCTGCCTGGGTGCTTCTTCCTCCACCCTCGCCTGGGTAACGCTTATTCATGCATCCACACCCAGTCCAAGTACCTGCTCACCCCATTCTCCCCTTCTTGTTGACTGACAGCACGCTTCTGCCCTCTGAGGGCCCTGATGGGAGAACCTTTGGCCCTCCAGTCCATGGAGCTCAGGGCTGGCGGAGCAGGTGTGGAGGCGGCAGGAGGGGACTAATGCCAGAGGTTATTGGAAGGGTCTTAAGGAGGAGATACAAACTCCTTGGACATAGTGTGTGCTCGCTGGTCTGCCTCAGCGCCCTCCACCCCATTTCTGTTGCCCGATACCAGCACATTTCACTCCTTCATATCACTTGATCGGGCCCGGGAGCCCGCCCTCCCCAACCATCCGGACAGAACTGCCAGGCGACTCGCGCAGGACAGGACAGGCGGCCTTGGCTTCCTGCAGCATGTGGGTGCGACCCTCTGGCACCCAGATCGATTGGGCTCGCCACATGAGCACAGTCCACCACTGCGTTGTGCTAGGGCGAGGCCTGACCCCAGCCCCGTGCTCCCCTGGATCCACAGAAGCTGGAGGAGCAGGAGCAGCGGGCCCGGCGGCTCAAGGAGAAGCTGCGCAGCAAGCAGCAGAGCCTGCGGCAGCAGCTGGAGCAGCTCCGGGGGCTGGCTGTGGTGGGCGAGCGGGAGCGGCTGCGGACAGACAGCCTGGACTCCTCGGGCCTCTCCTCCGAGCGCTCCGACTCAGACCAAGGTAAAGGCCCTGGAGTGCAGGGGTCGGGTGGGACGCGTGGGCCCGGTCTCCTGATGGCCGCCCTCCCTGTGCAGAGGAGCTGGAGGTGGACGTGGAGAGCCTGGTGTTCGGGGGCGAGGCCGAGCTGCTGCGGGGCTTCAGCACGGGCCAGGAGCACAGCTACTCACACAGCAGCGGCGCCTGGGTATGACCCTCACTGCCCAGAGCAGCCCCTGTCCTCGGCCCACTCTCTGCTCTGCCAGGCCAGAGCCCTCGCCAAGCTTCCAGGGCTGCTTGGAGTCACTCTCAGGGTGGACTAAAAGGACCCTGTGTGGGAACAGGTGCTTCTCGTGCCCTGCTGCTGGCAGCCGCCCCTAGAGGAGGGGTGCTGGGCCCCCCGAGCCCTGCAGGGCAGGCCGCTGGGGCCCAGGCCACCCTCCCAGGCATTTTTGTAGCACTTGGCTCAGCCATCCATGAGGGCAGGAAGCCTCCTGGGCCCTTATGTTCCTTCCTAAACAAGGGCCCCTGGCTTTTGCCCCAT
This sequence comes from Tragulus kanchil, assembly GCA_022376925.1. Taxonomy (NCBI): domain Eukaryota; kingdom Metazoa; phylum Chordata; class Mammalia; order Artiodactyla; family Tragulidae; genus Tragulus; species Tragulus kanchil. Next base: position 70,949,407 of record JAIOJX010000029.1, on the reverse strand, counting down.
GCATGCTGTATTTTCATTAAAAGCCTCTTTCTTAACTTCCTGTCTGTGGTCTTGCCTGATGAAAATGGGGGAACTTGCAGCCACAAACTGGAAAAGAAGAAATGAGATTCACAGTCACCACAAACACTAAAGACCACACGGGGCAGCGCCCCTTACTCCTCACAGCTTGGAGGCCATCTGAGGCTGAGGGATGTGGCCAGCCTAAGGTCCAAAGCCAGGAAACAGTGGAGTCAAGAATCAAACTTTCTGACTCCAGAGCTGGGCCACTTGAATTCAGCAAGTATTTATTGAGAGCCTGTTACACGCAAGATTTTGTTTCAGATACTTGGGACGCATTAGAGAATAAAACAAAGGTCTCTGCCCTCGTGGAGCTTACAGTCTAGCGTTTACGACCGTTTCACCAGGACGCACGGACCCTGGGCAAGTCCCTGCGCCTCTGTCCTCAGCCACCTGAGGAGGAATAAGCAGGCCCGGCTCAGACATGGGTGGCTGGTCAGTTGTGCTGGAGACCCAATCAGGCCACTGACCCCGGCCCTCCACCCGGACAGCAGTCAGGGCTGGACGCTGACTTAAGTAATAAAGTACGAGGAGGGCACCGGGACTGGAGCCGGCAGTCCGTGGCCTAGGGGCCAGGCTGGCTACACGAACTGCTGCTGCTGCTGCTGCTTCTTGGTGGCTGCCTTGCTGGCGAGGTCCTTGGCCTTCTCGGTAGCTGCCAGTGCTGTCTCCTTGGCCTTCTCCTTGGCTTCCTTGGCTGTTTCAACAAGGGTTTTGGGAGGGGCCTCACCTAGAGCAAAGGGTGGAGGGCTGGTTTTAGACAATGCCAGGCAAATTGACTCCATGGCCTCCCAGGACCTCTACCTCCTGTGGGCCTGCCAGGCCCTGAAGGAAACACCCAGGTACAGAGGAGCTGAGGGCGGGCTCAGAGGAGGCAACAAGCCTAAGCCCCAGGCCGGTCACGGCCATCAGGAGTTGACTCAGCCTCTCCCCGGGCCTGGAGCCTTCACCTTGCAGCTTGGCCAGGATGTATTCAAAACCCTTCATGGTCTTGGTCACGTTGCTTTTGAACCGGGCGAGACCAAATTCCTGACGAGAGATGAGGGGAAGATTCAGAACCCCAGCCCAGACTCCACGCTACATGCCTTGGGCACCAGCACCCCAACACCGCTCACCTGGACAGCTCTGGAGACACCAAACAGGCTAGAGGAGACCCAGGCTTCCCGGCGGATTTCGGTCCAGCCGCTGTTGTCGGAGTTCACACGGTAAAAAGCTCCTCCACCATCTGGAGGCCATCTGAGGCTGAGGGATGTGGCCAGCCTAGGGAAAAAATTCAAGAATCAAACTTTCTGACTCCAGAGCTGGGCCACTTGAATTCAACAAATATTTATTGAGTGCCTGTTACACGCAAGATTTTGTTTCAGATGCTTGGGACGCATTAGAGAATAAAACAAAGGTCTCTGCCCTCGTGGAGCTTACAGTCTAGCGTTTACGACCGTTTCACCAGGACGCACGGACCCTGGGCAAGTCCCTGCGCCTCTGTCCTCAGCCACCTGAGGAGGAATAAGCAGGCCCGGCTCAGACATGGGTGGCTGGTCAGTTGTGCTGGAGACCCAATCAGGCCACTGACCCCGGCCCTCCACCCGGACAGCAGTCAGGGCTGGACGCTGACTTAAGTAATAAAGTACGAGGAGGGCACCGGGACTGGAGCCGGCAGTCCGTGGCCTAGGGGCCAGGCTGGCTACACGAACTGCTGCTGCTGCTGCTGCTTCTTGGTGGCTGCCTTGCTGGCGAGGTCCTTGGCCTTCTCGGTAGCTGCCAGTGCTGTCTCCTTGGCCTTCTCCTTGGCTTCCTTGGCTGTTTCAACAAGGGTTTTGGGAGGGGCCTCACCTAGAGCAAAGGGTGGAGGGCTGGTTTTAGACAATGCCAGGCAAATTGACTCCATGGCCTCCCAGGACCTCTACCTCCTGTGGGCCTGCCAGGCCCTGAAGGAAACACCCAGGTACAGAGGAGCTGAGGGCGGGCTCAGAGGAGGCAACAAGCCTAAGCCCCAGGCCGGTCACGGCCATCAGGAGTTGACTCAGCCTCTCCCCGGGCCTGGAGCCTTCACCTTGCAGCTTGGCCAGGATGTATTCAAAACCCTTCATGGTCTTGGTCACGTTGCTTTTGAACCGGGCGAGACCAAATTCCTGACGAGAGATGAGGGGAAGATTCAGAACCCCAGCCCAGACTCCACGCTACATGCCTTGGGCACCAGCACCCCAACACCGCTCACCTGGACAGCTCTGGAGACACCAAACAGGCTAGAGGAGACCCAGGCTTCCCGGCGGATTTCGGTCCAGCCGCTGTTGTCGGAGTTCACACGGTAAACACATCGCTCCTCCACCATCTGCAGGCCAGCAAGGCAACCACAGTCACGTGGGAGTCCTTCACTTTGCCAGCTTACACACACATTTGATCCTCTGCCTCTTTTCATGACAGAAAGCAATAAAATGAAACCGCCCCTTTCTTTCCCTGGTTGTATTCTTTTTTTTTTTTTTTTTACTATTTCTTATTTTTTTTCTTTTTAAGATTTTATTTATCTATGTACTTCTGGCCATATCATGTGGCATGTGGGATCTTAGTTCCCTGATTAGGGACTGAACCCACACCCCCTGCAGTGGAAATGCAGAGCCTTAAGCACTGGATCACCAGGAAAGCCCCCCTGATTGCATTCTTAAGCTGAAGGAAGAGAGCAGGTGATGAGAAAGTCATTTCACTTTCTAAAAACCTTTCTTCTGACTCTTCACAGTAATAGGCACGTGAACTCTTGAGATGTCTGTGTTTTCAGCCTGCCTGCCACCCACCTTGACCCTTAAGCTGCTAGTAATCCAAAAAGAAAAGAAAAGGAAATCTGGCAATCACCGCAGCTCTAATCAGAGAGGAAAAAGTGAACCTGTACTTCCAAGAGAAACACTTAAAGACACCTGCCACAGGAGGACTGAAAGAGTTCTCAGAGGGGGACCATATCGTGGCAATTTATAAAACACAGAGGTAGGGCCCTCAGATATCTCGGCAGGGCACTAAGGTGACTCATTCTGTGACTTTACGGGACGCTTCCCCTCCCTGAACTTCACTTTTCTCTTTGCGCAATAAAGGGTAGGACCCACTTCCCTGTATTATTGTGAAGATTAACTGAGAAAGAGAATAAAAGCACCCTGAGAGCTTTGGAAGGGCCCCCCCACCCACCTTGCAGCTTGGCCAGGATGTATTCAAAACCCTTCATGGTCTTGGTCACGTTGCTTTTGAACCGGGCGAGACCAAATTCCTGACGAGAGATGAGGGGAAGATTCAGAACCCCAGCCCAGACTCCACGCTACATGCCTTGGGCACCAGCACCCCAACACCGCTCACCTGGACAGCTCTGGAGACACCAAACAGGCTAGAGGAGACCCAGGCTTCCCGGATTTCGGTCCAGCCGCTGTTGTCGGAGTTCACACGGTAAACACATCGCTCCTCCACCATCTGCAGGCCAGCAAGGCAACCACAGTCACGTGGGAGTCCTTCACTTTGCCAGCTTACACACACATTTGATCCTCTGCCTCTTTTCATGACAGAAAGCAATAAAATGAAACCGCCCCTTTCTTTCCCTGGTTGTATTCTTTTTTTTTTTTTTTTTACTATTTCTTATTTTTTTTCTTTTTAAGATTTTATTTATCTATGTACTTCTGGCCATATCATGTGGCATGTGGGATCTTAGTTCCCTGATTAGGGACTGAACCCACACCCCCTGCAGTGGAAATGCAGAGCCTTAAGCACTGGATCACCAGGAAAGCCCCCCTGATTGCATTCTTAAGCTGAAGGAAGAGAGCAGGTGATGAGAAAGTCATTTCACTTTCTAAAAACCTTTCTTCTGACTCTTCACAGTAATAGGCACGTGAACTCTTGAGATGTCTGTGTTTTCAGCCTGCCTGCCACCCACCTTGACCCTTAAGCTGCTAGTAATCCAAAAAGAAAAGAAAAGGAAATCTGGCAATCACCGCAGCTCTAATCAGAGAGGAAAAAGTGAACCTGTACTTCCAAGAGAAACACTTAAAGACACCTGCCACAGGAGGACTGAAAGAGTTCTCAGAGGGGGACCATATCGTGGCAATTTATAAAACACAGAGGTAGGGCCCTCAGATATCTCGGGCAGGGCACTAAGGTGACTCATTCTGTGACTTTACGGGACGCTTCCCCTCCCTGAACTTCACTTTTCTCTTTGCGCAATAAAGGGTAGGACCCACTTCCCTGTATTATTGTGAAGATTAACTGAGAAAGAGAATAAAAGCACCCTGAGAGCTTTCAGGGTATTCACTGGTGGCATGTTCTTTAAACTATTTTTTTTTCTTGTTAGTTTTTCTTTTTTTCCCCGTAAGCTATTAATACAGGTTTCCATAGGTTTTCAAGTTTTGTTTTTAAGAAATCACAGGTCTGTGGGACGTTCCTCCACCCCTGAAATCTCAGGCAGAAATCCATTATATTAGACAGATTGAAGTGAGGTCCTCTCTGTTCTAGAGGTAAATCCGAGGTCCTCTGCAGGCCTGATGTTTGAAAAGCACTGTCTTCTCTCCTAGTATTATGCCTGTGGCCTAACCTATCCTTGTGCCAGGTACATTGTGAATATTCTGCACTTGGTACTTAAAACAATGGGAAAACAGGCACCCCTCCCGCACGGTATGAACAAATCAAAAGATAGGCCTAGAGAAAGTGACCAGCTGAAAAGACCCTCTGAGTTTATACTGGGCTGCCACTCCTCAGATTCCCTCGGAGCTTAGTCAGTAAAAGAATCTGCCTGCAGTGCAGGAGACCTGGCTTCCATTCCTGGGTGGGGAAGATCCCCTGGAGAAGGAAATGGCAACCCACTCCAGTATGCTTGCCTGGAGATCCCCACGGACGAAGGAGCCGGGTGGGCTACGGCCCATGAGGCTGCAAGAGCTCCAACATGCCTCAGTGAGTCCACAGCAGCTCCACAATCTGCTCGGATCAGAGAAGCTGCCTCACGGCTCCCTAGCCACAAGCACAGGCAGCTCTCTAGTCGTGGGGGAAGAGGGAGGGGCTCACCATCAGCCGGGCGTGGTTGATGTTCCAGGTGAAGGTGGTCATGGTCTGGTTCTGCGGGTCCACAATAGAATCCTCCAGGATGTACACCGAGTGAGCAACATTGGCAGGAAAGAGTCGCTCAGCCCAGCGGGGCATCCTGTTCGTCTTGGTCAGGAGTCGTCGGGACAGGAGTTTCTGGTCAGAGGTCACCTCCCGGTGCACTATGTCTTCCGTCAAGACGTGTTTGCTGCAGAAGTCAGGGTGAAGGTGACCCTCAGGAGCGTGGCCCTGAGACACTGCCGGCTGGGGTTCCCCACGCTCAGAATGGCCATGCCTTTCCCCAAACTTGCAGAGTGATCTGCGTTGGGGTTCAGACCTGAACGGGAGCCCTTGAGCAGATCCCAGGGCGAATTCCAACTCCTGCCCCCTCGCTGACCTGGATTCCTGGGCATTCCAGCAGGGATGGGCCTCCTGATTGATTGTGCCATTGGAGAGGGTCAAGGGCGGAGAAGCAGGCAAGCGCCCAGATCCCTCCCAAATTCCTGTGCTGCCTCCTCATCCTGTCTCACCACACTGAAATGAAAGAGCCTTAGACTAGGGCTTCAAGGAATCCACTGCCCAGCCCAGTACCCTGCAAGACTAATCTGGGCCGCTTCCCCGATAGGGTCCTTTTGCCCTAAACATGGCCACGGCTCCGGCGACTCCTCTACTCGAAGTCGAGTCTTTCCCGACCCCACACTCCGATTTCCAAACAGCGAGGTGGAGGGCTGCTCTTTCCAGGGCCACGTACCTATAGGGATTCGGGTACCGCTGCCAGAAGGCAGCGAACACTTGGTCCCAGGAACTCCGGAGCACGCTCTGGCCCAGGAAATACTTCACCATCGTCCCGGCCGGGGCGGGCTCAGCGCCCGCGCAGCATCAGGGGTGCGAAGCCCGGGGGGCACGCGGAGGCCGGGCTGGAGCTCGACGCACGGCCGCCAGGCTAACAGCAGCAGCTCAGTCACTACAGCGCCGCACCCAACCAGCCGCCGCCACTGCCGCCATGAGGAACTCTCCGGCTGCGCGCCACTTCCGGCTCAGGGGTGCCGGCCCCGCCCCTTCCGGCGCCTGTCCACGTGACCCGGCGACCCCGCCCCCCAGCCTCATCCCCGCCTGGCTACTCCTCTCTCCCCGCGCGCTGGAGTCGCGGTGCCGGCTGCGGGCGGGAGCTGGGTCCGACGGGCCCCAGGCTCGGTGGGAAACCTTTGCAGGTCGCGGCCTCTAAGCTAGGTGGGCGAGCGAGTGGCAGAGCGAGCTAGCGAGCCGGGCGGCGGCGTGTGGCGCCGTTTAGGGCGCTGCCCCGCGCGCTCCCAGGCCGCCCCGGGTCCGGGGCTCTTAGAGGGAGAATTCATTCCTGGGCCCGCAAAGCAGGGTCGGACGGAGGCGTTGTCGCTCCAGTTCTGGAACCGTAGGTTGGCGCCTGGGGTCAGGGACTGAGGCTAGGGCGCTGTCTGGCGGAGCGGAGATTCGGGTTTGCCTCCCGCCCCCGCTCAGGGCCCGGACGCGGGTGAGGCGGCCCCAGGAGCATGAGCGGGCAGCGCGTGGACCTCAAGGTGGTGATGTTGGGCAAGGAGTACGTGGGCAAGACGAGCCTGGTGGAGCGATACGTGCACGACCGCTTCCTGGTGGGGCCTTACCAAAACGTGAGTGCGCCCGGCGGGCCCAGCACGGGTGGGAGGGGCTGGCCCGCACGCCGGGCTCTGATCGCATCCCTTGGGTTGCAGACCATTGGGGCCGCCTTCGTGGCCAAGGTGATGTCTGTCGGAGACCGCACGGTGACTCTGGGCATTTGGGTAAGTTCTCTGGGAACGTAATCAGGGAAAACTCATTCCTGAGGAGGCGTGAGTCCTGCCTGTTACTGACTTGTGGCCTCGTGGAGGTCGTTCCTATTCCCTAGACCCGTTTAAAAACGGGACTGGAGGACGTAGTTTTAGTTTGAAGTCGTGGGGAGTATAGCTCAGTAACTCAGACCAGGGCTGAGCCTCCCCCCCTGCCCTTCAGGACACAGCAGGCTCTGAGCGCTATGAGGCCATGAGCCGAATCTACTATCGGGGAGCCAAGGCTGCCATCGTCTGCTACGGTAAGAAGGGTTTTGGCCTGTTTCTCAAACAAGGGGAGGGTGCCAGGCAGGCCTTACAGGACTGCCCCTCACCTTTGGTTATTTTCCTGGGTGTCCCACACCAAGACCTGACGGACAGCAGCAGCTTTGAACGGGCAAAGTTCTGGGTGAAGGAACTGCAGAACCTAGAGGAGGTAGGTGGTCTGACCTCACCAGAGGCAGGGGCTGGGAGCCTGGGGCCAAGGGAGGGGACCCTGACCTTGTCTTCTGCTCCAGGGCTGTCAGATCTACTTGTGTGGCACCAAGAGTGACCTGCTAGAGGAGGATCAGGCGCCCGACGAGTGGACTTCCATGATGTTCAGGACTATGCAGACAGTAGCTGCTGCTTATCTCCTTGGGTTGGAGGGAAGGTGGTCGCTTGGGTGGGTCCCAGAAAGTAGGGGCTGCCTTGGCAGATCCCCACAGAAAGGCTTTCTCTGGCCTCCCTGTATCTGTGGGGTGCAGCAGAGTCCCTGTGCTGTCTTCCCTTTTCTGTGCCCACCTAATTCTCAGCTGTGAGGCTTCAGTCACTTCTCTTTACAGATATCAAAGCGCAGCTCTTTGAAACCTCCAGCAAGACAGGCCATGAGGGGTGGGTCACGGAACACACAGGGCAAGCAAGGAAGGGCACGGGTGGGAGGGGCTGGCCCGCACGCCGGGCTCTGATCGCATCCCTTGGGTTGCAGACCATTGGGGCCGCCTTCGTGGCCAAGGTGATGTCTGTCGGAGACCGCACGGTGACTCTGGGCATTTGGGTAAGTTCTCTGGGAACGTAATCAGGGAAAACTCATTCCTGAGGAGGCGTGAGTCCTGCCTGTTACTGACTTGTGGCCTCGTGGAGGTCGTTCCTATTCCCTAGACCCGTTTAAAAACGGGACTGGAGGACGTAGTTTTAGTTTGAAGTCGTGGGGAGTATAGCTCAGTAACTCAGACCAGGGCTGAGCCTCCCCCCCTGCCCTTCAGGACACAGCAGGCTCTGAGCGCTATGAGGCCATGAGCCGAATCTACTATCGGGGAGCCAAGGCTGCCATCGTCTGCTACGGTAAGAAGGGTTTTGGCCTGTTTCTCAAACAAGGGGAGGGTGCCAGGCAGGCCTTACAGGACTGCCCCTCACCTTTGGTTATTTTCCTGGGTGTCCCACACCAAGACCTGACGGACAGCAGCAGCTTTGAACGGGCAAAGTTCTGGGTGAAGGAACTGCAGAACCTAGAGGAGGTAGGTGGTCTGACCTCACCAGAGGCAGGGGCTGGGAGCCTGGGGCCAAGGGAGGGGACCCTGACCTTGTCTTCTGCTCCAGGGCTGTCAGATCTACTTGTGTGGCACCAAGAGTGACCTGCTAGAGGAGGACCGGCGGCGCCGACGAGTGGACTTCCATGATGTTCAGGACTATGCAGACAGTAGCTGCTGCTTATCTCCTTGGGTTGGAGGGAAGGTGGTCGCTTGGGTGGGTCCCAGAAAGTAGGGGCTGCCTTGGCAGATCCCCACAGAAAGGCTTTCTCTGGCCTCCCTGTATCTGTGGGGTGCAGCAGAGTCCCTGTGCTGTCTTCCCTTTTCTGTGCCCACCTAATTCTCAGCTGTGAGGCTTCAGTCACTTCTCTTTACAGATATCAAAGCGCAGCTCTTTGAAACCTCCAGCAAGACAGGCCAGAGTGTGGGTGAGTGGTGTCCCGGGCCTCACGGAACACACAGGGCAAGCAAGGAAGTGCAGGAAAGCCTGGAGGGCTGGGTTACTGTCTGATCCCAGGGCTACTGGCATCTGGTCCTCACTGACCGCCCTTTTTCCTGCTAGACGAGCTCTTCCAGAAAGTGGCAGAGGATTACGTCAGTGTGGCCGCCTTCCAGGTGATGACAGGTCTGTCCTTCCTTAGCTCCTGTGGAGCCTTCCCCTAGGCCTCCGGCACCGGGCCCCTTCAAGAGTTGCCTGCCCCCAACAGAACGGGGTTGCGATACTACCTCTCTCTTTGACAGAGGACAAGGGCGTGGACCTGGGCCAGAAGGCAAACCCCTACTTCTACAGCTGCTGTCACCACTGAGTCACCTCTCACTTGGCCTGGGGGCATCTCCCCGAGGGCCGGACCTGACTCTTGTGTGGGCTTGGGTGATCAGACATCTGAGCTGCCACCTGCCTGTGCTGGCCCGTGGATTGGAGACAGCACTGGGGCTGACTGATGGGCACAGAGGGGAAGGGCTGATTTGGACCCCAGGATTCTGCCCTGGACAGCACTTGTGTCTACAAATTATTTAAATGGCTTCTAATTTATAAATAAAGTCAATGCACTGTGAATTACACTCAACCCCTTTCCCTGCTGTGTGGATTGGGTATCAGGACACCTAGGATTTTCTGGGGCCACCTGGCTGGCCTCACTTCCTATAACCAAGGCTCTTCTCAATTCTCATTTTCCTTTGGAAACCAAGTACCCCAGAGTTGCAGTTGAGATAATGGAGAAGCAAAAGGGCCCTCTCCTCTTTAGTGGGGGCTAAGACAGGGTGGGAAGCTGGGGCTGTGCCAAGCTTACATAGTTCCTTCCTGGTGTTAGTAAGAGCGTGAAAAGCACTGAAGAGGTCTCCAGAGATCAAAGGGTCAGTCATTTCTACCTCAGACAGGCTGGCTCTACATTTCTGTCTTGTCCGTGAGTCATCCCTGTGGCTCAGGTCCCAGCAATACGCTATAATGTGGTTTTATAGTAGAAAGATAGGCTCTGTCGGAAGGTCTTATAGGTCCAGACTGGGGTCTATCTCAGCTACCAAGAAAAGGGACTGGAGTACCTTGCCATATTCTCATCTGTAAACTAAGGGGGCCACTACCCAGTTCAAGACTTGAAGACTGTGGGTGAGATCTTCACCGTAGGACTCAATGCTTGTCTTCTCACACTCTTCCCTGGGGCAGGAAGTTCAGGACTAAGAAAGGGAAGCAATCCCCAGGATTCCCTGAAAGTGTATTTTTGGGCCTTGGGTACCCAGATTACTTCTGAAGAAAGGACTGAGCCTTCCTGTTCAACCAAAAGAAAGCGTACGCCTTTCTGGTGTGGAATGCTCAGCCCCTTTGCCTCCCTTTCCCATTTTAAGCCTGGGCTGAGTCCTTTGCAGTGCTCGGCATCTGCCTCCACAAAACTCAAAACTTGGCCGAGATGGCTAGACTCGCACTCGGAGAAGTGCATTGGTTTCACTTCTTTTTAAAAAACCAATTCCTCAAAATACCCTTGCTTTGCGTGGGTGACAGAGGTTTCCTGTGTAGGGACCGAGACTGACACAGCCACTCCCCAAAGCAGAAAAGACCCTCAGCTGTGGCTACGGGGAGGAAACCCACACCCAGGAGGTGCTTGGAGGAAGAGCTTGGCTCCGGGTCCCCGCCTGGGAACTACCTCAGGAAGCTGGCTTCTGCTCTCACACCAAGCCCACCCTCCCTCCTGCTGGGCTGTATCTCCCCATGGAAAAAACAAAACAAAACACAGGGCAAGGGCCATAAGAGTAAAGTTAAACTTTACTTTACAGTAATTTTTTTCTATATACAAAGAATTACAGTACATGATTACGGGGACTCCTAGCACAGGGCCCTCTTTTCACTAAGAGTTTCACTTACCCGAAAATCTGGGGCGAGAGCGGGGCAAAAAAACCCTTAGTACGTTGCCCCTTAGTCCGGAGTAACAAAGATAAGGCTCCAGAGATCAAAGGGTCAGTCATTTCTACCTCAGACAGGCTGGCTCTACATTTCTGTCTTGTCCGTGAGTCATCCCTGTGGCTCAGGTCCCAGCAATACGCTATAATGTGGTTTTATAGTAGAAAGATAGGCTCTGTCGGAAGGTCTTATAGGTCCAGACTGGGGTCTATCTCAGCTACCAAGAAAAGGGACTGGAGTACCTTGCCATATTCTCATCTGTAAACTAAGGGGGCCACTACCCAGTTCAAGACTTGAAGACTGTGGGTGAGATCTTCACCGTAGGACTCAATGCTTGTCTTCTCACACTCTTCCCTGGGGCAGGAAGTTCAGGACTAAGAAAGGGAAGCAATCCCCAGGATTCCCTGAAAGTGTATTTTTGGGCCTTGGGTACCCAGATTACTTCTGAAGAAAGGACTGAGCCTTCCTGTTCAACCAAAAGAAAGCGTACGCCTTTCTGGTGTGGAATGCTCAGCCCCTTTGCCTCCCTTTCCCATTTTAAGCCTGGGCTGAGTCCTTTGCAGTGCTCGGCATCTGCCTCCACAAAACTCAAAACTTGGCCGAGATGGCTAGACTCGCACTCGGAGAAGTGCATTGGTTTCACTTCTTTTTAAAAAACCAATTCCTCAAAATACCCTTGCTTTGCGTGGGTGACAGAGGTTTCCTGTGTAGGGACCGAGACTGACACAGCCACTCCCCAAAGCAGAAAAGACCCTCAGCTGTGGCTACGGGGAGGAAACCCACACCCAGGAGGTGCTTGGAGGAAGAGCTTGGCTCCGGGTCCCCGCCTGGGAACTACCTCAGGAAGCTGGCTTCTGCTCTCACACCAAGCCCACCCTCCCTCCTGCTGGGCTGTATCTCCCCATGGAAAAAACAAAACAAAACACAGGGCAAGGGCCATAAGAGTAAAGTTAAACTTTACTTTACAGTAATTTTTTTCTATATACAAAGAATTACAGTACATGATTACGGGGACTCCTAGCACAGGGCTCCCCTCTTTTTCACTAAGAGTTTCACTTACCGCTGAAAATCTATTGGGGCGAGGAGCGGGGGGCAAAAAAAGTGATGGACCTCAGCTGACACCCCCTTTGGCCCCTTAGAAATACAGATAAATCTTTATTGCCAGCTTGTTTTCTTGCCAAGACTTGGGAAGCTGCTCTCTGTGAGCGCCTGCGTGCTGCTGTGTCCGTCGTCACCAGCGTGCACACAGGCAGCGCTCACCAGACCTGAGACTGCCTGTGCGCTGCCCTGACCCTGCAGGTCGCCAAGTACCAGAACTGCTCAGTCCCGCCTCCACTCCTGGGCTCACCGCCTGTCTGCGGAGCTTTGCTCGATGACAGGGTGTTGCACCTGAAGCCCCTCAGGAGCCTAATGATTGAGTCATGGGAAGGGAGCTCTAAGGGACCACCTGCGCTATTTTTGCTTATGTTAACAGGAAACATTTCTCCCCAGAATGTGGGTTTCTAATTAAAATAAACTCTTTCCACTTCCTTAAGAAATACTATCCTTAATCTTCATAAGCAATAGAGGTCCTCCCATGAGAGTGAAGAGGTAGAGAGGCAGAAGGTATCTGGGGGTGATCCCACACCTGGAGCTCTCTAACCACCTGTTCCGGCAGTGTGGACAGAGGCTAAGGACAAGGCGACACGAGCCCTGAGGGACTCAATGGCTACCTCATCTGGAAACAGCACATCTTCCACTTCTACACCGCACGGGACCACTCTAGGGCCAGGTACAGGACCCACCAAGGCTCTGCCTTCTCTTCTAGTAGAACCTCAAGGAAACTACATAAGACATAAGATCTCTTCCTCCCAAACAGGAATCTAGGTTTTTCAAGTCACCAGTCCTTCAACCCTTGGCAGTGCTTGTTTTTACCAGGAAATTAGCACCATCGTTACATTTTTGTGTGTGTACAAAGCGATTACCTATTCTTTTTTTCAGTTTACACTATAGCAACCTCTGGCGCTGCTACACTAGCCCTAGGAAGCTCAGCCGAGAGCTAACAGCCAATGAGTCTCATGCAGCAGCTACTCAGCTCTAAATGATCTGGAATGTCTAACACATGGAACAGCCCAGTCATTATTCAGAAAGAATAGGGGCTTGTCACAGCTCCTTTCCTGCTGTGATCTCAGAGAGGTGAAGACACTGGGCTAATTACTGACCTCCTGGTGACAGATACCAAGAGGATGACAATACCCCCCAAAAGCCTTGGAGAAAACACACTTTATAGGAGCTGAGGCAAAAAAAAAACAAAAAAAAACACAAAACACACAACAACCCATCCACGTTCAGTGCTCTCCTGATTCTTTTCCACAGGGGAAGCTGTCAGGCCTAGCATCCTTCCTGCCACTCTGCTCTCACGGGGAACCCTGCAAGTCCACCTCCAGGGAGAAGATGCTGTCCAGCCTGAAAAAGGGTCGCTGATGCACTTCATGCCCTGACTGTAGTGTGGGGTGGAGGATGGAGAAAAATAAAATATTTCTATCGACGCTAAAGACGTGGATTTGGTAGCTGTCCAGAAGAGGATCAGCACAATGACGTAAACCACTTCAAACCCAGGAACTTCAGGGGGAAGCAGACATTTTAAAAAACTTCACTGCTTTTATAGCAACAATGTTGCTGTTAGAATGTACTTGCTCCACTAGAGAAGCAAATGAGGCTTTGAATTAGAATTTCAAGTCATTTTTTCTTCAGGGCTAAGAGAGGTATGAGTTCTCCAACTACTTACGGAAGCTACAGCTTCCTCCTCAGAAAGGCTTCGTGGGGAACTGGCTTAGAGGCAGACTCTTGAGATCCTGATTTATAAGCACTTGGCCAAATGCCAAAATACCACCCTACACAACGATCTGGAGTTTCTAAGAGTAAAGATTTCCTGTTAACTGCCGATTCGCAGCCCGGCACAGACGTTCTCAGTCCAGGCTCCAGAAGCCTCGGGGGCTGGCAGTCAGCACCCCTTTCGCGCAAGAGTCTCTCTTCCCAAAACTCCTTCTGACTCTGCTTCTACTTGTACAGTAACTGCTTTCAGTTAGGTGATGTTAACAATCTAGTATCATGCTATCCGTGGGCTCAAGTTGGATGTCTAGTTTCCAATCAATCTGAGAATCTTTCAGTAGCGCCCCCCCCAAAGCCTGGCTAGCTGTCCATCCATTAAAAGCTGCCCTGCCTTTTCCAAACCAAGCACAGTTGAGCAGTATTTCACTAGGCAGGTCTGGAAGGAAGCTTCCAGTAAACGATGGAGAATGGGAAAAAATGAAAACCATGGAGTGGTCCACCTTTCCCTCACTCCTTCCTGTCCTGTGATACCTACACCTGTCTAGAGTGGCTGTCAGGTCGGTCATCCACCAAAGCCTACATCAGGAGAAGCTACTTCAGGATCAAACTTCTCCACTTAAAAGTTTTACATAGCCTGCAAACCCGTTCCCCCCAAAAATTCACAGTTTATTTCATGAAACAAAGAGCTACGGTAATTGAACACACAACATAGTGGAAAAAGATTCTGACAGTGCAGTGCGGTTACCTGTTTCTGATCACAACTACAGATGACAGGAGAAAAAAGGGCACAGGACTGGCACCAAGCAAATCCTACTCATACAACCTAGAAGATGAGGGAAAGGGCAAGCTTCAAACCCAGGAACTTCAGGGGGAAGCAGACATTTTAAAAAACTTCACTGCTTTTATAGCAACAATGTTGCTGTTAGAATGTACTTGCTCCACTAGAGAAGCAAATGAGGCTTTGAATTAGAATTTCAAGTCATTTTTTCTTCAGGGCTAAGAGAGGTATGAGTTCTCCAACTACTTACGGAAGCTACAGCTTCCTCCTCAGAAAGGCTTCGTGGGGAACTGGCTTAGAGGCAGACTCTTGAGATCCTGATTTATAAGCACTTGGCCAAATGCCAAAATACCACCCTACACAACGATCTGGAGTTTCTAAGAGTAAAGATTTCCTGTTAACTGCCGATTCGCAGCCCGGCACAGACGTTCTCAGTCCAGGCTCCAGAAGCCTCGGGGGCTGGCAGTCAGCACCCCTTTCGCGCAAGAGTCTCTCTTCCCAAAACTCCTTCTGACTCTGCTTCTACTTGTACAGTAACTGCTTTCAGTTAGGTGATGTTAACAATCTAGTATCATGCTATCCGTGGGCTCGAAGTTGGATGTCTAGTTTCCAATCAATCTGAGAATCTTTCAGTAGCGCCCCCCCCAAAGCCTGGCTAGCTGTCCATCCATTAAAAGCTGCCCTGCCTTTTCCAAACCAAGCACAGTTGAGCAGTATTTCACTAGGCAGGTCTGGAAGGAAGCTTCCAGTAAACGATGGAGAATGGGAAAAACTGAAAACCATGGAGTGGTCCACCTTTCCCTCACTCCTTCCTGTCCTGTGATACCTACACCTGTCTAGAGTGGCTGTCAGGTCGGTCATCCACCAAAGCCTACATCAGGAGAAGCTACTTCAGGATCAAACTTCTCCACTTAAAAGTTTTACATAGCCTGCAAACCCGTTCCCCCCAAAAATTCACAGTTTATTTCATGAAACAAAGAGCTACGGTAATTGAACACACAACATAGTGGAAAAAGATTCTGACAGTGCAGTGCGGTTACCTGTTTCTGATCACAACTACAGATGACAGGAGAAAAAAGGGCACAGGACTGGCACCAAGCAAATCCTACTCATACAACCTAGAAGATGAGGGAAAGGGAGCTACTAGCTGCAGTTATATACTTAGTATTCTCACACATGATAAATACTTAATATAGTGAACTTTAATGTTCTGGGTGGATTTCATTAAAAATATCTTTTCCATGATTTAATTTTTTTTAAAAGAAAATAAGATGCTTTGTTTTCTCTTCCTCTTAAACAAAGAGCTTTTCCTCTCTGATGATGTGGGAAGACAGAGAGGGTGAAAGTGGAGAACTAGGCAGGTGGAATTTACAGAGGAGAGTCTGAGGTCTAAGTGAGATGCAGGAATAGGCCCCTAAACTCAGGGCAGGTCTGCCCAGCCTCTTGTCTCTGCCTGAGTTCAAATGTCTCAACTCCAGAGACAGACTTTGGGAAATAAAAGCAAATTCTTTTAAAAATCTTTATATAAAGCGCAAATGCTTCTATAACTATTGTTCCCTCCTTAGAAGTGATGGGAGTGACCTCAATAAAAACTCAGGAGGAAGAAACTGGGACAATACAGAATCCGGTTGACGGTATAAAGGCCATAACTGAGACAGAAATGGCCGAGAGACACTGGGGCCAGGAGATGGCCTGTTGGCTAAAGCTGCTGGCTAAGTTGGCGAAGCAAGAGAGGTAAACATGTTTGGTCAAGGGACAAACACGGGGTGGCTGAATGGGAAGGAACTGGCCAAACAGCACTTCCTGTTGGCAGTCAGTGAGCTGGGTGAATGGTAGGGAGGGGTAGCACCAACAGATTTCCCTGCCCTTGGGCCCCAGCTCAGGACAGCAGTAACAGATAACCAGCAGCTATGAGGAGTCAGCCCAGACTGGACACTGCTTGAAGCGCTCCATCGCATCAGTCACGGGGGATGGGTTCTGGCTGGCCCTTGGGCTAAGTCAGCAGGTAGGTGCTCTCGACAGAGCACAGCGTTTCTCAAGGAGAGGGCGGTAGAATCCACTAAGTAGGAGGGCAAAGGATCAGGAAATAAATAATTTCTTGCCAGGATCCGGCCCTCTCCCTGAGCTGGTGGTGGATCTAGCCCAGAGTTTGCCAGAGATTCCCTAGATCTACTGCCCGAGACTCTGAAATCTGAAAGCACCTGAGTGTTCGGGAGACAGGCATGGGGTGAGTGGAAGTACAAGAAGGAAGGAAAGTCTATAGAAAAGAAAGGTAAGCTTGCCAATTGCCTTCTTACACTGAGGAAAGCTGTGTCTGCTGAGAGCCCAGCCCCTCCGCCAACCTCTCCACCAAGGACAGACCTTTAGACTCTGCAGAGCCCAGGCGGAAGCAGCCAAGGCTGCCAGCTAACAGCCCGACTGGGCTTTGATGCAGCCCCTGCTGCCTAGAGAGCAGACCTCCGCAAGAGCGCGCGTGCATGCAGATGCACACAGGGACACCTGACCAGGAGGCGCTCAAGACACCACTTCTGGGGCCCCAAAGGACTTACAAAATGAGCTCAGAACCCCAGGGCCCCTCGGACTTCCTGTTACTTATTTCCTGGTCAAAGGTTCTTTCAAAACAACCTGAGAACCCAGGCAGGCATGTTAGGCTCACAGGGATCAGGTCTTATCTATTTCCTGCCAATGACTAGTACCAGACCTAGAACACATGAATGTTCAAGAAATCACCACCAGTTTTAATGGGTATTAGTTCCTCCGAAGAGCTCATCACGTACCCTCAACAGGGCTCGGCAGGACTACAGAAATAGCTTTGAGAGCCCCTCTACCTTCCAACCTGGCCAGCGGAATTCAATCCCATACTTGACTCCAGAGTGGACTTTTTATTTCAAGTTCACCATGAGTAAAGGTTGGGGGAAAGAGACCCACATCTGTCTGTTTCCTTGGCTGGGCCCACTTAGATTTCGATACATGGCTCACACAACCATAAGCCCCCCACTGGCTAATGTCACAAGAGTTTTGAATGTTGGGACATAAGGAAAGAATTAACAGTGGAAAAGGGTTGGGGTCTGTTTTCTAAGAAGGAAAAAAGATTTTTTTCCCTTCCCCAAGAACCCTGGGGGTGGCTGGTCTGGTCATGTAGCATTTACAGGTATTATTTCTGTTCTGACTCTGCACACTTGTGACTGGAAGGAGCCTTGTTAAGAGGTGGAAGTGTATTTTGCTCTGGTTTAGGGTCTTGCCCTCTTCCAAGAGACCAGCAAGTCTGTGTCAATGTCTGTGTGCTCCCAGAGGACCAGCAAGACTGTGCCAGTGTCTGTCCGGCCACCATGGGCCAGAGTCCGGGCCCCGGCGTGGCCTTTCCGAGGGCCCAGGGACGCTGCTCTGTGGTCGCCAGCTTCTTCTCCTCAGTGGAGAGGGAGGACGGGGCCTTCCCGAGAGGCCTGCAGGGCTGCCCGGTCTTGGCAGCAAGTCCAGGCAGTTGCTGGCCTGCAGTCACCTGCTTCAACAGGCCTGGCGCTTGGCTGGGAGGCCCTAGGGTCTGCTCAGTCCCTGCAGGTGCTCTTCCTGAGGCCTGAGTTGCTGGCTCATAGAAAAAAGCCTTGGCAGGGGGTTGAGAAAGAAGTCTGGCCTGGGTGAGTGACTTGACAGCTTGCCAGGAGTGTTCTGAAGGGGCCGCTGCTTTGCCCAGAGGCTGAAGGCCAGGATCTGAGACACCGCCTCTCTCTCGCGACAGCTGTCCTAGACCTCTGCTGGCAGGCCACGGGCTCGACTCCAGCACCGGCATCTTCTCATCAGCCTGCGGCGCGATCTCATGAGGAGAAGCAGCCCGTTCCTTCTGGCGAGGAGTGAGGTCTATGAGATCCATCACCAAAGCAGCTCTATTTTTCGACTGAGTATTCTGGTCCACGGGCCTCAGTGCTTTTTCTTTAGCTACCAGGGTCTGGACCACGGCTGAAAGTACTTTGTCAGGAGGTGGGAGTCTCTGGGACAAAGAGGCATGGGATTTGTCAGGGAGCCTGTCTGGAGTCTGGGCTTTGGGACTGCTGGTGACTAGCAGTTTCTCTGGCTGTGGAAGTCTCAGGCCAGTAGGGACTGGGGTTTTCTCCAGTGACTGGGGCCGTGGGCTGGCAGCACCTATGGATTTATCCAGCCTTGGGTCAGCTGTCCCCAGAGGTCGTTCCAGTGGCTGAGGCCTGACTGCGGGGGAGGAGCTTGGGCCGGTCACGGGAGAAGGCTTGTCAGACACCTGGGCTCTTGGTCCTGCCACTGCAGGTGGCCTGTCCAATGGCTTCTGGCTGGGCACCAATGACTGGGGTTTGGTCCCTGACCCAGCAAGGTCCCTGACCCTATCTACAGGCTGGGGCCTGGAGTCAGTTCTGTCAGGAGGTCTTTCAGGCAGCGGTGGCCTCTGACAAGTCCCTGCCAGAGCCTTTTTGGACAGCGACAGCGACGGGTTGGTGTTCGCAGATGGCTTGTCTGACATCTTGGGCCCATGAGCAGCCGCTCCTGACGACTGCTCTGCCAGGTGAGCGCTGGGGCCTGGAGGCAGCGGAACCGGAGGAGGCACATACTCACGGATCTCCCCAGGTTCCAGAGGGTTGGGCCCACAGGGATCATGTTCAGTACAGGACAGACGCCCATCTAGTTTGGAGATGAAGAGCATCCCCTCCCGATGCTGCTTGCAAAAGGAGCTGGGGCACATCTCACAGAAGGAGGCCGCCTCCTTTCCACAGATGTCACACTGATGCCAAGGACACTCCCACTTCCCTGGAAACAGAGATGTGAACAGAAGCTAAGGAAACAAACATGCGTGAGAAGGGCCAGGACCCAGAACCCAGTCGGAGGAGGGATTTCCAACTGCTGCCTTCTGCAGACGGCTCATGCCCCTGCCCACACTCCCTCACCGTCAGGGTCTCAGCATTACTTTCTGCAAAATCATAAAAATAACAGCCACGTATTCAGTCGCATCTGAGTAAACAAGGAATAAAGCCTGATTTCTATGACTAATACCAACAAGAAGAGAAACAACAACAACAAACAAAACCCAAAACTCCCCTCAGTTTGAATGAGAAGACACAACTTATATATGTTTACCAATTCCATTTGTCCCATATAGCCTTTGAATATTGAACTCTAAGGGGAAAATCTCAGCCAATTAAGTTGCTTATTTCATTATTACTAGGAACAGAGAGCAGATACACAAAGGTGAACAATGGAAACAGATAAACCTTTGATCAATGTTAAATCTGGAAATTAGCATATATTTAATCTGTGTTGTCTACACAGGATCAGTTCCAGTGGCTGAGGCCTGACTGCGGGGGAGGAGCTTGGGCCGGTCACGGGAGAAGGCTTGTCAGACACCTGGGCTCTTGGTCCTGCCACTGCAGGTGGCCTGTCCAATGGCTTCTGGCTGGGCACCAATGACTGGGGTTTGGTCCCTGACCCAGCAAGGTCCCTGACCCTATCTACAGGCTGGGGCCTGGAGTCAGTTCTGTCAGGAGGTCTTTCAGGCAGCGGTGGCCTCTGACAAGTCCCTGCCAGAGCCTTTTGGACAGCGACAGCGACGGGTTGGTGTTCGCAGATGGCTTGTCTGACATCTTGGGCCCATGAGCAGCCGCTCCTGACGACTGCTCTGCCAGGTGAGCGCTGGGGCCTGGAGGCAGCGGAACCGGAGGAGGCACATACTCACGGATCTCCCCAGGTTCCAGAGGGTTGGGCCCACAGGGATCATGTTCAGTACAGGACAGACGCCCATCTAGTTTGGAGATGAAGAGCATCCTCCCGATGATGCTTGCAAAAGGAGCTGGGGCACATCTCACAGAAGGAGGCCGCCTCCTTTCCACAGATGTCACACTGATGCCAAGGACACTCCCACTTCCCTGGAAACAGAGATGTGAACAGAAGCTAAGGAAACAAACATGCGTGAGAAGGGCCAGGACCCAGAACCCAGTCGGAGGAGGGATTTCCAACTGCTGCCTTCTGCAGACGGCTCATGCCCCTGCCCACACTCCCTCACCGTCAGGGTCTCAGCATTACTTTCTGCAAAATCATAAAAATAACAGCCACGTATTCAGTCGCATCTGAGTAAACAAGGAATAAAGCCTGATTTCTATGACTAATACCAACAAGAAGAGAAACAACAACAACAAACAAAACCCAAAACTCCCCTCAGTTTGAATGAGAAGACACAACTTATATATGTTTACCAATTCCATTTGTCCCATATAGCCTTTGAATATTGAACTCTAAGGGGAAAATCTCAGCCAATTAAGTTGCTTATTTCATTATTACTAGGAACAGAGAGCAGATACACAAAGGTGAACAATGGAAACAGATAAACCTTTGATCAATGTTAAATCTGGAAATTAGCATATATTTAATCTGTGTTGTCTACACAGGATCAGCAGAAAAGACCCAAAGCCAACCTGAGCTGAGCTCTTTTATCCTCATTTCATGACATCAGAGTCTCTGACATAGACAGCGATTCCATCCCAGTTCCTTCCAAGAGAACTAGGTTAGAGCTCATTCCTTGCTCTAGACCTGGCAAAGATGAGTTCTATCCCAGCCAGTGCCAGCCACGACCCTGAGTAACTGCTTCCACAACCATCCGCCATTTCTACTTCCTGGCCCTGAAGTCAGTGTTAAGGCCTTGCCCCCACGCTATCTCAGTTTCTATTATTTCACTGCCCTGGCAACCACTTACTGAAGAAAGGCTAATGTGGGGACAAACTCCTTTCACTCCCAACCCAAAGTTCTTCCTGCAGGCCACTAACGATGTTGGTCACCCAGAAGAGCTTCTCACCTTTGGTGTTTAAAACAGAGAGCACACCCAAATGCCTAAGCTCCTCTAATGCCAAAGGGTCGCCCAGAGATCAGTGACAGCGTCCCCAGCCACAAATTTCTGGGCACCACAGCTGCTCGCACAACTTCTCCTTGTTTACTGACACAACTGCAGCTCTTTCAGAGAGCAGTGGGCCAGAGGGGAACTATAATCACTCTGAAGCTCCAGTCTTTCTCGGCATCTCTTTCTCTAGAGACGGAACAGGATTTAGTGGGCTTGAAGCCAAAAATCTGGCTTTCAGGCCAGCTCCTCCACCTATATACTCTAATGTGACAAGTCAAGACTTAGTTTCCTCATCTGCATCCTGGGAAGGTAAAAAGGTTGCATCTTTATGGACTGGTGAGAGGTCACACTAACCTGAAATGCTGGACAGAGTGTTTCTGTTCCCTCCCCTATAGTCTTTGTGAGAACAGGAACCATACCACCCCTCAACACCATGCATGGGAGGACCAAAGGGCTCTGAGAATTCTGGCAGAGAACAAGGAAAACAGCAAATGGACTTGGGCACCAACCTGCTGGTCGCTTGGTTAGATTGAGACAGTCGGCATGGTAAACTTTGGGGCAGCCTGGCTTCTTACAAGAGACGAGCTGGCCAGCATCCCCGCAGCTAAAACACTCATCCTCTCGCTCCTTTGTGATTTCACCCTGGGTTCTGCGCTTCCCCTGTTGCTTCTTCTTGAATTTCTTTGACTTTTCCTCTGTGGCAATGGGTTGATTCTAGAGGTCAAATTGTCGACACATTAGCTGTATGATCTTGATCAGGTTAACTAATCTCTCTGAGCTTCGCACTCTCCCCTGGGAAGAGAGTCCTCACAGACTGTTGTGAAGATAAGAGAAAATGCAGAAAAAGGCGCTGGGCTATCACAGGTACCCAATAAATGACAGCACTGAGTGTATCGCCATCAACTACTCCTAACACCTGAGGGAACTGAACCGGAGATAAGCTGCTTTTTGTTGAGACACAAGGCTGGTATGAAAGGTCATCCTGAAACAGTAAGTTTCATTTTTATTCTTAGGTTTGTCTAATTTCAAAACTAAGGAGGACTTCTCAGGGTGTGTGTGTTACACACATTTCTTAATTTATTCAATAAACCTTCAGTGAGCAACTGCACATAAGCCATGCTCTTGTGAGACACAGAACACTAAGCTGTGCTCTCTACATCTTTATCGATGTCATGCCCCAAGCAGATCCTGGTGCAGCCAGCAGGTGCACTCTGGGTTCCCTGCAGTCCACCCCTGGTCACCAAACTGCATGGTTTTATCACATTATTTATCTTGGCATAGAAACATCCGGAATCATTCCAATTTATTGCCAGCCCACTGTGATCTTCTCCCCTTTCTAAACTTCTGCACTTCAAATTTCTCTCTCACTGATTCATCTGTGAAGTGCTATACAGACTTTAAGGATACAAGACATCCCTACTGAACCTAACATCATTAAACTCTGTTACTATTTTAACTTACAGAGACCAAGTCAATTGGATACCTTATGAAACACAACCATTTAAACAACCAAGTAAACAAAAAACAGAATCCAATATAAATTTTCTTACTTACAGATAAAAGAATAATTATTGGGTATTCTTCATGTATTATGGCTCAAAATGATTCTTTAAAATGGTCTCCATGCTAATTTGCACTTTTCAGTTCTTAATTTCGCTTGGTTAGATTGAGACAGTCGGCATGGTAAACTTTGGGGCAGCCTGGCTTCTTACAAGAGACGAGCTGGCCAGCATCCCGCAGCTAAAACACTCATCCTCTCGCTCCTTTGTGATTTCACCCTGGGTTCTGCGTTCCCTGTTGCTTCTTCTTGAATTTCTTTGACTTTTCCTCTGTGGCAATGGGTTGATTCTAGAGGTCAAATTGTCGACACATTAGCTGTATGATCTTGATCAGGTTAACTAATCTCTCTGAGCTTCGCACTCTCCCCTGGGAAGAGAGTCCTCACAGACTGTTGTGAAGATAAGAGAAAATGCAGAAAAAGGCGCTGGGCTATCACAGGTACCCAATAAATGACAGCACTGAGTGTATCGCCATCAACTACTCCTAACACCTGAGGGAACTGAACCGGAGATAAGCTGCTTTTTGTTGAGACACAAGGCTGGTATGAAAGGTCATCCTGAAACAGTAAGTTTCATTTTTATTCTTAGGTTTGTCTAATTTCAAAACTAAGGAGGACTTCTCAGGGTGTGTGTGTTACACACATTTCTTAATTTATTCAATAAACCTTCAGTGAGCAACTGCACATAAGCCATGCTCTTGTGAGACACAGAACACTAAGCTGTGCTCTCTACATCTTTATCGATGTCATGCCCCAAGCAGATCCTGGTGCAGCCAGCAGGTGCACTCTGGGTTCCCTGCAGTCCACCCCTGGTCACCAAACTGCATGGTTTTATCACATTATTTATCTTGGCATAGAAACATCCGGAATCATTCCAATTTATTGCCAGCCCACTGTGATCTTCTCCCCTTTCTAAACTTCTGCACTTCAAATTTCTCTCTCACTGATTCATCTGTGAAGTGCTATACAGACTTTAAGGATACAAGACATCCCTACTGAACCTAACATCATTAAACTCTGTTACTATTTTAACTTACAGAGACCAAGTCAATTGGATACCTTATGAAACACAACCATTTAAACAACCAAGTAAACAAAAAACAGAATCCAATATAAATTTTCTTACTTACAGATAAAAGAATAATTATTGGGTATTCTTCATGTATTATGGCTCAAAATGATTCTTTAAAATGGTCTCCATGCTAATTTGCACTTTTCAGTTCTTAATGTTGACTTCCCAATCAAAAAAGCTTAACATAACGAGAAATACCCAATTGGAGTCACTTTGTAGCCTACTTAGATCAAATTAAACTTCAGTTTTCAGTGTGCTGTTGCTTGTGATGGAGTAACTCTGGAGCCCACCAGATGTCCAGCCATTATATAAAAACTAACAGTACTAACAGTGATGGCCAAGGTAATAATGCAACAATAAGAAATATGTTTTAGTATTAAGTATTTAACAATTATAAACAATTCTTAACAGCTTAAAGGCTTATAATTCAGTTATAGTATATATAAAAAGCCAGGAAGTAAGATACAACAAAGTTTATACTCTGTCACATGGCACATGATTAAGATCAAGGGTCCTTACATGTACACACTGCTGTTCTGCTGTATTTCAGTACAAATTAACTTACATAAATAGACATCTATATTAAGGGTACTTGAAACAAGTAAGGATCCTGTGTTTATCTACAGACTTATACGACATTTAGAATCTTTAAATTCAATATCAGATTCTTCACTTCTTCACTGAGAAGTCAGGTTGCTGAAAACACTTCAAAAATACCCAAAGACCTTCTCAAGTGTATTGATCATTAGAATGCTTACATTGCTAGTGTCCCTACTGACAACTATGCAATGTCATCTTCTTAAACACTCAGTCCTGCCACAGGTTCATGGGAAAATGGTTTTATCACATTATTTATCTTGGCATAGAAACATCCGGAATCATTCCAATTTATTGCCAGCCCACTGTGATCTTCTCCCCTTTCTAAACTTCTGCACTTCAAATTTCTCTCTCACTGATTCATCTGTGAAGTGCTATACAGACTTTAAGGATACAAGACATCCCTACTGAACCTAACATCATTAAACTCTGTTACTATTTTAACTTACAGAGACCAAGTCAATTGGATACCTTATGAAACACAACCATTTAAACAACCAAGTAAACAAAAAACAGAATCCAATATAAATTTTCTTACTTACAGATAAAAGAATAATTATTGGGTATTCTTCATGTATTATGGCTCAAAATGATTCTTTAAAATGGTCTCCATGCTAATTTGCACTTTTCAGTTCTTAATGTTGACTTCCCAATCAAAAAAGCTTAACATAACGAGAAATACCCAATTGGAGTCACTTTGTAGCCTACTTCGTATCAAATTAAACTTCAGTTTTCAGTGTGCTGTTGCTTGTGATGGAGTAACTCTGGAGCCCACCAGATGTCCAGCCATTATATAAAAACTAACAGTACTAACAGTGATGGCCAAGGTAATAATGCAACAATAAGAAATATGTTTTAGTATTAAGTATTTAACAATTATAAACAATTCTTAACAGCTTAAAGGCTTATAATTCAGTTATAGTATATATAAAAAGCCAGGAAGTAAGATACAACAAAGTTTATACTCTGTCACATGGCACATGATTAAGATCAAGGGTCCTTACATGTACACACTGCTGTTCTGCTGTATTTCAGTACAAATTAACTTACATAAATAGACATCTATATTAAGGGTACTTGAAACAAGTAAGGATCCTGTGTTTATCTACAGACTTATACGACATTTAGAATCTTTAAATTCAATATCAGATTCTTCACTTCTTCACTGAGAAGTCAGGTTGCTGAAAACACTTCAAAAATACCCAAAGACCTTCTCAAGTGTATTGATCATTAGAATGCTTAAATTGCTAGTGTCCCTACTGACAACTATGCAATGTCATCTTCTTAAACACTCAGTCCTGCCACAGGTTAGGGAGAGAGGATCCCACTGACATCCCAGACGCACAGGTTTAAAAGGTACCTTTGGCCTTACACCCAAAAAGCCACTGCAGTTTGGGGCTCCGCATTTGCAAACAGTCTTTCCATTCCCGAGACATTCTAGATTGTAGTTGAAAGTAAGTTCAGTGCCTGCATAAGAGACCATGCAAATATTAATATCAATGGTTTTAATTATAATATTTCTGCATAACCACAAAAGATACAACCTTCCAAGAGAACAAGGTTAATTTTTAAAAGAGGATTAAAAGGACATATTAATTCTAATCCCACTATATTAATAAATATGAATCCAGTAACACTATTAACCAGCTAACATAATTTAACAAGAGAAAAACATGACCTAATAAGTAATACTTAAAATAACTTTTACCAGACATGTTACTCCTGCTGTTTTTAATTTTTTTCTAACCATTCAAACTATATTATTTCATTACCAAAAAAACCAAATAAATAAATAAAAACAGCAATTTATTGTGCACTAGTGTGCCAAGTACTGTGAACGCCAAGTATGAAGGAAACCTGCCAACTGTGCTGAGGTGTGCACATCTAACCGGGCAGCACTAGAGAGACAAGTCAATGCAGAAGAACAACACAGAACCCCGGCCTATGAGCTCTGAGCCCTGACTGTACATCCCAGTCTAGCTGGGGCATGTGAGCCAAGAGTCAATCTGTTAAATGCAGGTAACAATCTTACAAGCTTAGAGAACGACATAATATACACAGCAATAATTTGTCAACTTTAACAGATGTACAAATTTAAGGTGCAAAAAGTCCCCGTCTTCTCACAGGTGTATTTCATCAAAATTGAGGGCAAATAAACCACACAAATATTCAAACTCAAAGTGTGTTAGGGAAAGCGTAACAAACAAAAGAACTTTATACAAACACATAGAGAGATTTGTTCCTGGGATAGGGTAACGGCTTATTGTTAATGTACAAAGTGATAATGTTCAGTTAAAACTGTCAAAACTCAGGAAGATTTTGTGTCCCTACTGACAACTATGCAATGTCATCTTCTTAAACACTCAGTCCTGCCACAGGTTAGGGAGAGAGGATCCCACTGACATCCCAGACGCACAGGTTTAAAAGGTACCTTTGGCCTTACACCCAAAAAGCCACTGCAGTTTGGGGCTCCGCATTTGCAAACAGTCTTTCCATTCCCGAGACATTCTAGATTGTAGTTGAAAGTAAGTTCAGTGCCTGCATAAGAGACCATGCAAATATTAATATCAATGGTTTTAATTATAATATTTCTGCATAACCACAAAAGATACAACCTTCCAAGAGAACAAGGTTAATTTTTAAAAGAGGATTAAAAGGACATATTAATTCTAATCCCACTATATTAATAAATATGAATCCAGTAACACTATTAACCAGCTAACATAATTTAACAAGAGAAAAACATGACCTAATAAGTAATACTTAAAATAACTTTTACCAGACATGTTACTCCTGCTGTTTTTAATTTTTCTAACCATTCAAACTATATTATTTCATTACCAAAAAAACCAAATAAATAAATAAAAACAGCAATTTATTGTGCACTAGTGTGCCAAGTACTGTGAACGCCAAGTATGAAGGAAACCTGCCAACTGTGCTGAGGTGTGCACATCTAACCGGGCAGCACTAGAGAGACAAGTCAATGCAGAAGAACAACACAGAACCCCGGCCTATGAGCTCTGAGCCCTGACTGTACATCCCAGTCTAGCTGGGGCATGTGAGCCAAGAGTCAATCTGTTAAATGCAGGTAACAATCTTACAAGCTTAGAGAACGACATAATATACACAGCAATAATTTGTCAACTTTAACAGATGTACAAATTTAAGGTGCAAAAAGTCCCCGTCTTCTCACAGGTGTATTTCATCAAAATTGAGGGCAAATAAACCACACAAATATTCAAACTCAAAGTGTGTTAGGGAAA
The DNA here is from genome assembly GCA_022376925.1 of Tragulus kanchil. NCBI lineage: Eukaryota > Metazoa > Chordata > Mammalia > Artiodactyla > Tragulidae > Tragulus > Tragulus kanchil. Next base: position 70,921,670 of record JAIOJX010000029.1, on the reverse strand, counting down.
GCGTAACAAACAAAAGAACTTTATACAAACACATAGAGAGATTTGTTCCTGGGATAGGGTAACGGCTTATTGTTAATGTACAAAGTGATAATGTTCAGTTAAAACTGTCAAAACTCAGGAAGAGGGCTTCCTGGTGGTCCAGTGAATAAAGAGTCCGCCTTGCAGTGCAAGGGACACCAGTCTGATCCCTGGAAGATACTACGTGCTGTGGAGCGGCTGGACTGGTGTGTCCAATTAAGACCTGACATTCTGAAGCTCACACGCCCAGAGCTGGTGGTCTGCAATGAGAGAGACCACTGCAATGGGAGGCTCACACAGGCCAAAGAATAAAGATGGACGAAAATAACTAAATAATTTTTTTAAAAATCCACAAAAGAGGCCAAAAGTATTTTTAAAAAAGAAGTAAAACAAACAAACAAACAAACAACTTAGGAAGATTTCCCACTGCAGAATGACAAACCTATCAGTGAGACTGATTTAATATACATAGGTTTTCATCTATTATTGGAAAGAGATCATTATGTCTTAAATTTGGTTGAGCAAATTATAAATCAGCTGGCTTCTATTAAGGAGTCAAATTGCTAGATGCACTTGTGGCCTGGAAAGAGGCTCATCCTGTGAAGAACCTGCAGGAACCAAAGCTGACTGAGGCATCAGAAGGGTCACAGTTTCCCTCTCACACCACTGTGAACTTGTGGACTGAATAATGGGTACTTCGATTCGCATTAACATGATTTAAATGTTATATAAGTATAGAGCTGAGTTTTCATAAATTTAATGTGTGTACGATGCAACTCAACCAAATTCACAAGTGTTAGGTAGCAGGATACTTGGCATGAACTTGCCACTCACTTAGCATCCACTACATAAACAGAACAACAGAAGGGGATGAATCAGAGGGAATCAGTGTGCATACAGGAAAGCCATTCTAGAATGGAGTCTGAAATACAGTAATCTGCAATTTGGGGGTGGAGGGGTGCGAGAGAAGAGGAGAAGAGTTCAACAAGGAATGAGAACCACCTGTGGGAGACACGCCTGTGGTCTGGGAGAACAGGAATAAGGCCTATCAGTTCCCACATCCCGCTACCTGAGCCAAGTGAGTATGGAAAAGAGAAATCTATGGCCACACATGGTAGAAGAGACCAAAGACTGAAGTTCAGAGTGCGACGCTAAAAGCAGTCAGGACAGAGATAAGCACTGAAGTCCTATGACTAACACTGGAGTAATTAACACAGAGGAACACTGCCCTTTCCTCCCCTAGGATGACTAGAAAGAAAATTATACAAAGAATGAGAGAGAGGGCTTCCCTGGTGGTCCAGTGGTAAGAGTCCACCTTGCAGTGCAAGTGGCACCGGTTTGATCTCTGGCCTGGGAAGATCCACATGCTGAGCAATGGCTGGGCCAGTGTGTCCAATAACGGGGCAGCACTCTGGAGCGCATGCGCCCGGAGCCGGTGCTCTGCAACGAGAGAGGCCATTGCAACGGGAGGCCCACACAGGTCAAATAAAGATGGATGATAAACGATGACTTAGAGGCAAAAAAAAAGAGATCAGATTCAAGGATGCAAGTAACACAGGTATTACACCACAAACTTTACAGTACTGTTTTAAGGATTAAATAACAGGGTTGGAACAATGTCTAGCATCTGATAAATGTAGCTCTAAACAAGTTCACTCAATAATTCCTCTTAAAAACATCAGAAATCTACCCAATTTACTCTGAAGCCAACTATTCCGAAAACAATAAAAGTTACTGATTTAAAAAATCAGTTTCATTCAGTCCAACAGAATACAAGTGCACAGTGATGCTCAAATATAGTTACTTTCATCATTAATTATTTTGTATGAAGCAATGCAAAAGAAGGGAAAGGAACCAGTGGCTCAATGTTTAAAATAGGAAAACCGCCAGCACTTCTAAAATTCTAAAGAGCCTGAAAGACTCCTGGCCAGCAGTGTATTTGTATCAAAGAGGAAAAGATACACTGGGTGAGGGTCAGAAGATGCTGTCTAAAGATGGGGAAAGAAAAAAAGAAAAGGGCAACAAAAAAAGCGCCAAATTTGCTCTTTATATCGATCAATGTTTTCTGAGATAAACATTAATAATACTGACTTGGCGCGCAATAGGATTTTCACTTGGAGAGTCGCTGGACTATGCTACTGTCAATTACCCCCAGGTAGGCAGGCTGCCGCCCCCGCCCCCACCCCCGCGCGCTGCCCTCAGAGGTGCAACAGCAGCGTCGCTGCAAGCCCCGCTGCCAGGCTTGCCCTCAAGGCTGCCCACTGGGCATGGGGTGGGCAGCTGTGCAGGGCAGCCAGGCGCCCAGTGAAGTCTGCTTTGAGAGAAAGAAAACAACCACTCAGGCCAGTCACATCTCATTTTGAGTTAGGAGTATGTGTGTGTGTACTCAATCCTCAGTCATGTCCAACTCTTTGGATTCTCAGCAAGTGGTAAGAGTCCACCTTGCAGTGCAAGTGGCACGGTTTGATCTCTGGCCTGGGAAGATCCACATGCTGAGCAATGGCTGGGCCAGTGTGTCCAATAACGGGGCAGCACTCTGGAGCGCATGCGCCCGGAGCCGGTGCTCTGCAACGAGAGAGGCCATTGCAACGGGAGGCCCACACAGGTCAAATAAAGATGGATGATAAACGATGACTTAGAGGCAAAAAAAAAGAGATCAGATTCAAGGATGCAAGTAACACAGGTATTACACCACAAACTTTACAGTACTGTTTTAAGGATTAAATAACAGGGTTGGAACAATGTCTAGCATCTGATAAATGTAGCTCTAAACAAGTTCACTCAATAATTCCTCTTAAAAACATCAGAAATCTACCCAATTTACTCTGAAGCCAACTATTCCGAAAACAATAAAAGTTACTGATTTAAAAAATCAGTTTCATTCAGTCCAACAGAATACAAGTGCACAGTGATGCTCAAATATAGTTACTTTCATCATTAATTATTTTGTATGAAGCAATGCAAAAGAAGGGAAAGGAACCAGTGGCTCAATGTTTAAAATAGGAAAACCGCCAGCACTTCTAAAATTCTAAAGAGCCTGAAAGACTCCTGGCCAGCAGTGTATTTGTATCAAAGAGGAAAAGATACACTGGGTGAGGGTCAGAAGATGCTGTCTAAAGATGGGGAAAGAAAAAAAGAAAAGGGCAACAAAAAAAGCGCCAAATTTGCTCTTTATATCGATCAATGTTTTCTGAGATAAACATTAATAATACTGACTTGGCGCGCAATAGGATTTTCACTTGGAGAGTCGCTGGACTATGCTACTGTCAATTACCCCCAGGTAGGCAGGCTGCCGCCCCCGCCCCCACCCCCGCGCGCTGCCCTCAGAGGTGCAACAGCAGCGTCGCTGCAAGCCCCGCTGCCAGGCTTGCCCTCAAGGCTGCCCACTGGGCATGGGGTGGGCCGCGTGTGCAGGGCAGCCAGGCGCCCCAGTGAAGTCTGCTTTGAGAGAAAGAAAACAACCACTCAGGCCAGTCACATCTCATTTTGAGTTAGGAGTATGTGTGTGTGTACTCAATCCTCAGTCATGTCCAACTCTTTGGATTCTCCAGGCAAGAATACTGGAGTGGGCTGACAAGCGCTCCCTCAAGGCATCTTTCCCACCCAGGGATTGAACCTGCCTCTCACGTATCCTGCATTGGCGGCTGGATTCTTTATCACTACCAACACCAGGGAGAGTGAATTGTAAATGCTTTGCTAGTATTCCTGCAAAACTTGTTTTGAAAAATTATGTATCTCCTTACATTCAATCTTTATATAAGGCTAAATATTTTTTTAAAAATCAATTAGTCTCATCAGATTTACTTTCAATTCAAATGTGCTTAACACTGTGCTGAGTACAACGGTCTCACTTCTGCACTGTCAGAGACACAGGCCTCTGGGCAGGCCACAACACAAAGTGCACCCACCACATGGCCAGTTCTTTCATTCCATATCAAGACGTGAGGGGTTTTGTTTTTCTTAGCCTTAGGCTCATAAAACCCTACAATTCAGATGGGTGAGATCTGTGAAAGGAGACCCTGACTGCTAACGATCTCTAAGGCAGCTCAATTTTTATGGAATTCATATAATTCATTACGAAAAGGTCTGGAAATTTACTCCTTTAAAACCATACAGGGAATTCTCTGGTGGTTCAGTGATTAGGACACAATATTTGCAATGTCATGGCCCAGGTTCAATCCATGGTAGGAGAGCCAAGATCCTACAAGTCACATGGTGGCGGTGGGGGGATGTGCTCAAACCTTAAAGAATCATGCTATGTAAAATGAGTCAGCCACAACAAAACAAATATTATACGGCTGAATACACATGAGGTTCCTAGAGTAGCTGAAGAAATCAGACACAGAAGTAAGACGGTGATGCCAACAGCTGGGGGCAGGGTGAAGCAGGGCGCTGCTGTTTAACGGGCTCCTCAGCTCAGGAAGAGGAAAAGCGCCAAAGACAGCTGGTGGCGGTGGGCGACAACAGTGTGAACGGACGTCACGTCACTGAACGGGATGCTTCAACATAGCTAAAATGGTTCTATTTTAGGTTACACGTACTTTACCATTCAATCACCAACAAAAATATACCTGGTATATGCAAGGTACCACCTAAGAAGCTTTTATGTCTCCTCAGGAGTTTGCAACCTTACTTTGGAAGGACCTGGAATTTTTAGATAATGAAAACTAAAATCACATGCCTAGCTCCAGAGTCCTTCAATGTTCTTACCTGCTTTAATGTCACTCAGGGCAAAAAGGCCGACACGGGTGTCTCCGTTCACAGACCACTTCTGAGTCTCACAGTTGGGCTGGCAGCAGTGGTTCATGAATCGAGCGTAGTTTCCTTTGGGACCAGCATCAATAATCCGGTCCTGGAATTCCAAGAGACGCTGTTCAGCAGACCCACTATGACTGAGTAAAGTCAGAGTGTTCTAATAAGCTGGGGATTCTAGTTGTCAAGTGCAACTCTTCCAGAATGCAGAGCCCAGACCAGCACCAGTACACCACCTTGGAGTCCACTAGAAATGCAAATTCCTCGGCTGCACTTCAGATCTACTAAAGCAGAAACTCTGACACCAAACAGTCTGTCCACTGCTAATAACAAGTCCATTAGGTGGTGATGATTAAATTGAAGTTTGAGGATCACGATCCTACAAGAGTAGCTTCTTGTATCCTCTCTTTAAGTAGTCGTGAATCCTGGCTACACATTAATCATCACCTAAGATTTTAATAATGACACTGAAACCCCATCCCAAATGAATAACAGCATACCTTGAAGTGAGGATCTCACAAATTATAAAGGTACAACTTGGTAAATACAAAGTTCCACACCAATTAAAGTCTTACAGTAGAGTGCAGGGAAAGAATCTCAGTGTATACAGAAATAAAATACATTACGATGCTGGAATTAGGAATAAATCCCATAAACAACGAAGTCCTACTATATACAGCACAGGAAACTATACTTAATATTTGATGGAAAATCATAATGGAAAGAAGTATGAAGAATAATATAAATGAATCACTAGCTGCACAGCAGAAAATAAAATAACACTGTAAATCAACTATGTTAATAAAATACTTTAAAATCACATTTCTGAAACCTATACAACATAAGAACTTTAAAATGGTTCTATTTTAGGTTACACGTACTTTACCATTCAATCACCAACAAAAATATACCTGGTATATGCAAGGTACCACCTAAGAAGCTTTTATGTCTCCTCAGGAGTTTGCAACCTTACTTTGGAAGGACCTGGAATTTTTAGATAATGAAAACTAAAATCACATTCCTAGCTCCAGAGTCCTTCAATGTTCTTACCTGCTTTAATGTCACTCAGGGCAAAAAGGCCGACACGGGTGTCTCCGTCACAGACCACTTCTGAGTCTCACAGTTGGGCTGGCAGCAGTGGTTCATGAATCGAGCGTAGTTTCCTTTGGGACCAGCATCAATAATCCGGTCCTGGAATTCCAAGAGACGCTGTTCAGCAGACCCACTATGACTGAGTAAAGTCAGAGTGTTCTAATAAGCTGGGGATTCTAGTTGTCAAGTGCAACTCTTCCAGAATGCAGAGCCCAGACCAGCACCAGTACACCACCTTGGAGTCCACTAGAAATGCAAATTCCTCGGCTGCACTTCAGATCTACTAAAGCAGAAACTCTGACACCAAACAGTCTGTCCACTGCTAATAACAAGTCCATTAGGTGGTGATGATTAAATTGAAGTTTGAGGATCACGATCCTACAAGAGTAGCTTCTTGTATCCTCTCTTTAAGTAGTCGTGAATCCTGGCTACACATTAATCATCACCTAAGATTTTAATAATGACACTGAAACCCCATCCCAAATGAATAACAGCATACCTTGAAGTGAGGATCTCACAAATTATAAAGGTACAACTTGGTAAATACAAAGTTCCACACCAATTAAAGTCTTACAGTAGAGTGCAGGGAAAGAATCTCAGTGTATACAGAAATAAAATACATTACGATGCTGGAATTAGGAATAAATCCCATAAACAACGAAGTCCTACTATATACAGCACAGGAAACTATACTTAATATTTGATGGAAAATCATAATGGAAAAAAGTATGAAGAATAATATAAATGAATCACTCAGCTGCACAGCAGAAAATAAAATAACACTGTAAATCAACTATGCGTTAATAAAATACTTTAAAAATAATACATTTTTAAAAGGAAATGAAACATTTCTGAAACACACATATACAAAAAAAGAAGTAAATCCCAAATATAATTCTAGACACCAATGAAATGCAAGTCATCAGAAATTCCAAAAAGACGGGAGCTGTCTTGGGTTTGTAAGCTGAGTTCTATACTCAATTTATATGACCTTTTCATTTAAGTTACATGACCTAATTAAATATTAAAAAATTAGTGTCTCAATCTGTGAAATAGACAATAAAATAATAACTTTATTTCTTTGGCTTCAAGTTTTAATCTCATAGGAGTAACATTAAAAGACCTAATCCCCAACTTACATTAGAAAAAAATGCTAGAAGCACTTTGAGTGCATTTCACCATGGATGTACAGCTAGAAATGAGCAACCCATCCCGAAGCTGGGACCTGGTCAAGCACTCCCTGTGAGTAAGGGGGACACTGTTTTCAGCAGCGTAAGACAGACTCACCAACAACACAGCAGGGACAAGACTAACCCACAAGCTTGAAACAAGGGGAAAAGATGCTTTCCATGACTTACTTTGTCTAGAGTTAGCATGTAGAAATTAGTGATGTCGTGTTCCTGGGCATAACGGATTCGAGCTCTGCACTCTTCTTCATCTATTAGCTCACCCACATACTCGTTCACAAATTCACCCTGGAATGAGGAATTATTTGACTTAGACGGCAAAAGTGGGCTTCCCCTGGTGGTCCAGCGGGTAAGGACACCGCCTTGCAGTGCAAGGGGCGCCGGTTCGAGCCCTGGCCTGGGAAGACCCCACGTGCGCGGAGCAGCTGGACTGATGTGTCCACGAGCCAGAGCTCTGAGAGCATGCGCCCAGAGCCGCGCTCTGCAACAACAGACGCCACCACGATGGGAGGCTCACAGGTAATCAGAAATCAACAAAAAATTACGTTAATAAAATAAACGTCCTACTATATACAGCACAGGAAACTATACTTAATATTTGATGGAAAATCATAATGGAAAAAGTATGAAGAATAATATAAATGAACCACTCAGCTGCACAGCAGAAAATAAAATAACACTGTAAATCAACTATGTTAATAAAATACTTTAAAAATAATACATTTTAAAAGGAAATGAAACATTTCTGAAACACACATATACAAAAAAAGAAGTAAATCCCAAATATAATTCTAGACACCAATGAAATGCAAGTCATCAGAAATTCCAAAAAGACGGGAGCTGTCTTGGGTTTGTAAGCTGAGTTCTATACTCAATTTATATGACCTTTTCATTTAAGTTACATGACCTAATTAAATATTAAAAAATTAGTGTCTCAATCTGTGAAATAGACAATAAAATAATAACTTTATTTCTTTGGCTTCAAGTTTTAATCTCATAGGAGTAACATTAAAAGACCTAATCCCCAACTTACATTAGAAAAAAATGCTAGAAGCACTTTGAGTGCATTTCACCATGGATGTACAGCTAGAAATGAGCAACCCATCCCGAAGCTGGGACCTGGTCAAGCACTCCCTGTGAGTAAGGGGGACACTGTTTTCAGCAGCGTAAGACAGACTCACCAACAACACAGCAGGGACAAGACTAACCCACAAGCTTGAAACAAGGGGAAAAGATGCTTTCCATGACTTACTTTGTCTAGAGTTAGCATGTAGAAATTAGTGATGTCGTGTTCCTGGGCATAACGGATTCGAGCTCTGCACTCTTCTTCATCTATTAGCTCACCCACATACTCGTTCACAAATTCACCCTGGAATGAGGAATTATTTGACTTAGACGGCAAAAGTGGGCTTCCCCTGGTGGTCCAGCGGGTAAGGACACCGCCTTGCAGTGCAAGGGGCGCCGGTTCGAGCCCTGGCCTGGGAAGACCCCACGTGCCGCGGAGCAGCTGGACTGATGTGTCCAATTACCGAGCCAGAGCTCTGGAGAGCATGCGCCCAGAGCCGGCGCTCTGCAACAACAGACGCCACCACGATGGGAGGCCCACAGGAGCCAAAGAACAAAGACGGATGAACACAGAGAAACGAAAGACCAATAGAAGTGGCCCGCCTGCTCCCCTCCCTCCCCAACCCGACCCCCGCCCAAAATAAATAAATAAATAAATCTTTAAAAAAAAAAAAAAAGACAGCAAAAGTGCAGCTGTGTTCAGAGGTATACTTTGTTTTTTAAAAAAATTAACGAAAATAACAGATCACAAAAGCAATTCATACACGTTTAACTAGTCACTATAACAAAGACTGTGACTCTTTATGAAAGATGGAAAAGAATCTGTCTGCAATGCACGTGATCCAGGTCCGATCCCTGGGCCAGGAACATCCCTTGGAGAAAGGAATGGCAACCCACTCCAGTATTATTGCCTGAAGAATTCCATGGACAGAGGAGCCTGGTGGGCCACAGTCTGTGGGGTCCCAAAGATCCAGACACGACTAATCGACTAACACTTTCATTTCACTTATTCAGAATACAACGTAAATATAATACTTCAACTATTTGACAGTAAGAATGATCTCCTCACTCCTACCACAGCCCAAAGAAGAAAACTTGGAATTCACCTCAAGATCAATCAAGATGGAAGTAAGTAAACTGAGGCTCCACTATAACGGTAATATGGATAGTCCTCTACCTGTCCAAGAACTGAAAGGTCAATTTCCTTAAACTAGGTTTTTTCCTTGGAACATGCCGTGCCCACTGCTCTTCCACATTTCACACCACTGTCCTCTTGACCCACCATACTTAAGATCATACTGGCTTTCTCTAGTGGTGTCCACTCTACCTGAAATGACTGACTACTCAACCAGCTTAAGCCAACAACTACTTATCGTTCAAGTCTCAATATATAATTTCCTCAGAAAGGTCGTGTTCCTGGGCATTCGAGCCCTGCCTTGGAATGAGGAATTATTTGACTTAGACGGCAAAGTGGGCTTCCCTGGTGGTCCAGCGGTAAGGACACCGCCTTGCAGTGCAAGGCGCTCGAGCCCTGGCCTGGGAAGACCCCACGTGCGGAGCAGCTGGACTGATGTGTCCACCACGAGCCAGAGCTCTGGAGAGCATGCGCCCAGAGCCGGCGCTCTGCAACAACAGACGCCACCACGATGGGAGGCCCACAGGAGCCAAAGAACAAAGACGGATGAACACAGAGAAACGAAAGACCAATAGAAGTGGCCCGCCTGCTCCCCTCCCTCCCCAACCCGACCCCCGCCCAAAATAAATAAATAAATAAATCTTTAAAAAAAAAAAAAAAAGACAGCAAAAGTGCAGCTGTGTTCAGAGGTATACTTTGTTTTTTAAAAAAATTAACGAAAATAACAGATCACAAAAGCAATTCATACACGTTTAACTAGTCACTATAACAAAGACTGTGACTCTTTATGAAAGATGGAAAAGAATCTGTCTGCAATGCACGTGATCCAGGTCCGATCCCTGGGCCAGGAACATCCCTTGGAGAAAGGAATGGCAACCCACTCCAGTATTATTGCCTGAAGAATTCCATGGACAGAGGAGCCTGGTGGGCCACAGTCTGTGGGGTCCCAAAGATCCAGACACGACTAATCGACTAACACTTTCATTTCACTTATTCAGAATACAACGTAAATATAATACTTCAACTATTTGACAGTAAGAATGATCTCCTCACTCCTACCACAGCCCAAAGAAGAAAACTTGGAATTCACCTCAAGATCAATCAAGATGGAAGTAAGTAAACTGAGGCTCCACTATAACGGTAATATGGATAGTCCTCTACCTGTCCAAGAACTGAAAGGTCAATTTCCTTAAACTAGGTTTTTTCCTTGGAACATGCCGTGCCCACTGCTCTTCCACATTTCACACCACTGTCCTCTTGACCCACCATACTTAAGATCATACTGGCTTTCTCTAGTGGTGTCCACTCTACCTGAAATGACTGACTACTCAACCAGCTTAAGCCAACAACTACTTATCGTTCAAGTCTCAATATATAATTTCCTCAGAAATAAGCTAGCTTCAGGCCCTTGGCCCAGTTCTCCAGAACCGTCTGTGCTCCCACACTGACTGATCACCCGTTCACTGTCTCACTATCGAGAAAGTAAACCTGAGGAAGGCATGGACCATGTCTTTCTTACTGAACACTGTATCACACAGCAACATGGCCAGCACACAGGAGATACATAATAGGTACTCAGTAAATGAATACAGCAGACCAACTCATATTCACTTCTTTCCTACACACAAACTTCAGCAAGAGTTTTCAGAGAATATAGTCAGAGTAGGTTTATTACATTCAAATGTCAAATGTAATTTAATCAAAGACTGTATAAAGCTATCTATTTACCAGAAACTCACAGGTTGTTTCAAGTTGAAGATATTATTGCCATTTTTTAAAAAAGACGACCTAATCCTTTTCTCCTTCATGTTCTGTGAACCCAAATCTATTTTTCATTCAGTAAAAATAATTTTTATTTCATTAGTAGGCAGTTAACACCTTTATATCACACTCTTACTATCCTCTCTCTTAACTACAAGTTCCAGGATTTCAACAAGTAAGCAAACAAAGCCATAGTATCTCTATGAATTTCCCTCAGTTTTATCAGACTCATGCATATTGAGCATGATCAAAAATTGAACTTCAGAAAGAAAAGACACAATCTTTTCTGCGAGCCTATTAATTCTGGAAGGACACGGCAAGATATAATAGTAGGGTTAATCCTTATATGTTTACAACATCCCTCTATGATCAATTTTCTCATATTTATCAGAAGAATTACTCATATTACGCAATTGCAAAGAAGAAAAATAACCTAAAAATTAAGAGGGTTTTTCACCTTTTTAATATCTGTTTTGTCCGGAGAGCCTCGGAATTCAAAGTATGGAAGTAAGTAAACTGAGGCTCCACTATAACGGTAATATGGATAGTCCTCTACCTGTCCAAGAACTGAAAGGTCAATTTCCTTAAACTAGGTTTTTTCCTTGGAACATGCCGTGCCCACTGCTCTTCCACATTTCACACCACTGTCCTCTTGACCCACCATACTTAAGATCATACTGGCTTTCTCTAGTGGTGTCCACTCTACCTGAAATGACTGACTACTCAACCAGCTTAAGCCAACAACTACTTATCGTTCAAGTCTCAATATATAATTTCCTCAGAAATAAGCTAGCTTCAGGCCCTTGGCCCAGTTCTCCAGAACCGTCTGTGCTCCCACACTGACTGATCACCCGTTCACTGTCTCACTATCGAGAAAGTAAACCTGAGGAAGGCATGGACCATGTCTTTCTTACTGAACACTGTATCACACAGCAACATGGCCAGCACACAGGAGATACATAATAGGTACTCAGTAAATGAATACAGCAGACCAACTCATATTCACTTCTTTCCTACACACAAACTTCAGCAAGAGTTTTCAGAGAATATAGTCAGAGTAGGTTTATTACATTCAAATGTCAAATGTAATTTAATCAAAGACTGTATAAAGCTATCTATTTACCAGAAACTCACAGGTTGTTTCAAGTTGAAGATATTATTGCCATTTTTTAAAAAAGACGACCTAATCCTTTTCTCCTTCATGTTCTGTGAACCCAAATCTATTTTTCATTCAGTAAAAATAATTTTTATTTCATTAGTAGGCAGTTAACACCTTTATATCACACTCTTACTATCCTCTCTCTTAACTACAAGTTCCAGGATTTCAACAAGTAAGCAAACAAAGCCATAGTATCTCTATGAATTTCCCTCAGTTTTATCAGACTCATGCATATTGAGCATGATCAAAAATTGAACTTCAGAAAGAAAAGACACAATCTTTTCTGCGAGCCTATTAATTCTGGAAGGACACGGCAAGATATAATAGTAGGGTTAATCCTTATATGTTTACAACATCCCTCTATGATCAATTTTCTCATATTTATCAGAAGAATTACTCATATTACGCAATTGCAAAGAAGAAAAATAACCTAAAAATTAAGAGGGTTTTTCACCTTTTTAATATCTGTTTTTGTCCGGAGACCCCAGCCTCTCTGTAACGTGCGAAAAATTTCCACCTCTGGGTACTGGCGCTTGGTGAAGCACTGGTTCTGGCAGCGCCCCCCAGCCGGGCACACGGTGGGGTGACACTCATAGAGCAGCATGCGGTTGATGCACTCGGAGTCGATGCCACAGGGGTTCTCATCAGTGGCTTTACAGTTGCAGCGTGGAATTTCAGACAAGTCTGCAGTGAAGATCTGTACGCGGCCAATAGGACGGTTCACCTGCAGAACAGAACACACATGCTAGCACAGCAGGCAGCACGACAATTCAGGACTTATGAAAGGCAGATTTCCTTAAAGCTGCACGCCACAATCTTACATGATTTTGAATTATCAAGACTCAGCAAAGATTATTCACAATAGCTAAAATGTGGTAAGAAATCAAGTATCTACCAACAGATGAATGAATAAGCAAAATGTGGTAAAGATAATGGAATATTATTCAGCCTAAAAATGAAGGAAATTTTGACACACAATATGGATGAACTGGGAGGATATTATGTTTAACAAAATAAGCCAGTCGAAACAAATACTGGGGTTTCCCTGGTGGTCCAGTGGGTAAGGACACTGCCTTGCAATGCAACGGGCGCTGGTTCGATCCCTGGCCTGGGAGGATCCCACTTGCCGTGGAGCCGCTGGACCGATGTGTCCAATTGCCGAGCCAGAGCTCCAGAGCACATGCGCCCAGAGCCGGTGCTCTGCAACAAGTAAGGCCACTTCGATGGGAGGCCCACACAGGCCAAAGAACAAAGATAAACAGATGAAAGATCAATAGAAGTGGCCAAAAAAAACTCCCAAACAAACACATACTGATTTCATTTAGACAGAAAGAGGTAACAGAGGGCTTCCCTGGTGGTTCAGTGAGTAAAGAGTCTGCCTTGCAGTGTAAGGGGCACCAGTTCGATCCCTGGCCCAGGAAAATCCCACATACTGCACAGCGGCTGGACCGACATGTCCAATGACAAGCCAGTGCTCTGGAAAACCTGCGCCCAGAGCCGGTGCTCTGCAGTGAGAGAAGCCACTGCAATGGGAGGCCCACACATGCCAAAGATTAAAAAAAAAAAAAGAGGGCTTCCCTGGTAGTTCAGTGAGTAAAGACTCCGCCTTACAGTGCAAGGGGCACTGGTTCTATCCCTGACCCGGGAAGATCCCACATGCCACAGAGCAGATGGACCGGTGTGTCCAATTGCGAGCCAGCACTCTGGAGCACATGCACCCAGAGCCGGGCAGCGAGAGAGGCCACTGCGATGGGAGGCCCACCCAGGCCAAAGAATAAAGAAGGATGAAAATAAATTAAAAAAAAAAAAAAAAGATTAATGAAAATAAATATAAATAAAAGAGGCATGATGGGAGAAAAAGAAAAAAATTTCAAAAACAGGTAACAGAAAGTAGAATAATGGTTGCCAGGAGCTGAAGAAGGGGAAATAGGATACTGTTCATTGGGTATAGGTTTCAGGTTTGCAAAATGTTGAGGTTGAGAGATGGACAGTGGCAATGGTTATAAACATGAATTCTTTTAATACCACTGAAATGTATGGTTAAACATGGTTAAGATTAAAAGCTACATCATGGGCAGCGGTAGAAGGAGGGGGAGGGTGGGCTCTTGAAAGCGGGGGAGGGGAAGGGCGTGGAGGAAAGGGGGGAAGGGAAATGAGGCAGAAGGGGGGGGGGCCTCGGTGAGCCCAGAAGCTTATAATTAGAGAAATGCAAATCAAAACTTCAATGAGATATCACCTCACACCTGTCAGAATGGCCATCATCCACAAATCGACAAACAATAAATGCTGGAGAGGGTGCAGAGAAAAGGGAACATGCCTGCATTGCTGGTGGGAATATAAATTGATACATCCTCTATGGAAGACAGTATGGAGATTTCTTAAAAAACAAAAAATAGAAGCACCATACAACCCAGCAATCCCACTATTAGACTTATTCCCTGATGAAATTAAATCTGAAAGAAGCACCTGTACCCAAGATAGTCTCCAAAAACCCCAAACAAACACATACTGATTTCATTTAGACAGAAAGAGGTAACAGAGGGCTTCCCTGGTGGTTCAGTGAGTAAAGAGTCTGCCTTGCAGTGTAAGGGGCACCAGTTCGATCCCTGGCCCAGGAAAATCCCACATACTGCACAGCGGCTGGACCGACATGTCCAATGACAAGCCAGTGCTCTGGAAAACCTGCGCCCAGAGCCGGTGCTCTGCAGTGAGAGAAGCCACTGCAATGGGAGGCCCACACATGCCAAAGATTAAAAAAAAAAAAAGAGGGCTTCCCTGGTAGTTCAGTGAGTAAAGACTCCGCCTTACAGTGCAAGGGGCACTGGTTCTATCCCTGACCCGGGAAGATCCCACATGCCACAGAGCAGATGGACCGGTGTGTCCAATTGCGAGCCAGCACTCTGGAGCACATGCACCCAGAGCCGGGCAGCGAGAGAGGCCACTGCGATGGGAGGCCCACCCAGGCCAAAGAATAAAGAAGGATGAAAATAAATTAAAAAAAAAAAAAAAAGATTAATGAAAATAAATATAAATAAAAGAGGCATGATGGGAGAAAAAGAAAAAAATTTCAAAAACAGGTAACAGAAAGTAGAATAATGGTTGCCAGGAGCTGAAGAAGGGGAAATAGGATACTGTTCATTGGGTATAGGTTTCAGGTTTGCAAAATGTTGAGGTTGAGAGATGGACAGTGGCAATGGTTATAAACATGAATTCTTTTAATACCACTGAAATGTATGGTTAAACATGGTTAAGATTAAAAGCTACATCATGGGCAGCGGTAGAAGGAGGGGGAGGGTGGGCTCTTGAAAGCGGGGGAGGGGAAGGGCGTGGAGGAAAGGGGGGACGGGAAATGAGGCAGAAGGGGGAGGGGCCTCGGTGAGCCCAGAAGCTTATAATTAGAGAAATGCAAATCAAAACTTCAATGAGATATCACCTCACACCTGTCAGAATGGCCATCATCCACAAATCGACAAACAATAAATGCTGGAGAGGGTGCAGAGAAAAGGGAACATGCCTGCATTGCTGGTGGGAATATAAATTGATACATCCTCTATGGAAGACAGTATGGAGATTTCTTAAAAAACAAAAAATAGAAGCACCATACAACCCAGCAATCCCACTATTAGACTTATTCCCTGATGAAATTAAATCTGAAAGAAGCACCTGTACCCAATGTTCATTGCAGCTCTCTATACAATAGCTAGAACATGGAAGCAACCTAGATGCCCATCAACGAACAAATGGATACAAAAGCTCTGGTACATATATACAATGGAATACTACACAGCTGTAAAGAGAAATGCAGAAGAATCAGCCCTAATGAGGTGGCTGGATCTAGAACCTATCATAAAAAATGAAGTCAGTCAGAAAGAGAAGGACAAGTACAATATACTAACACATATATATGGAATCTAGTAGGATGGTGATGATGGCACATGCAGTGAAGTGACGGAAAGACAGACATGGACAGTGGACATATGGACACTGTGGGGAAGGAACAGAGGGTGGGAGGCGTAAAGGACGTAGCATGAAGGCCTGTACGATCAGAAGTGAAGAAAACAGCTATAGTCATTGCTTTGTGAGAAAAGGGGATCCTTCAGGGGTGCTGTGTGATGGTTGGGAAGGGTGAGAAGAGGGGGATATACATGACTAATTGGGGAACATACATATCTGTCAACAACAAAACTCTGTAAAAGTTAAAAGTAAAATAAAAGTTTTTTAAAAAAAGCTACGTTATCTATAGGAAATATTTAGGCCGTTTAATATAAAAATAAAGACTCATTCAAAACACAAAATACAAATAACAAAACTTTAGTCCTCACACTGGAAAGGACGAGTAACCCTTGCCTGCCCCAAACAGAAAAAGCCTGTGCAGTGATGAAGGTAGGGAAGACTCCAAACAGCCATGAAGACCGAAATGTATGGTTAAACATGGTTAAGATTAAAAGCTACATCATGGGCAGCGGTAGAAGGAGGGGAGGTGGGCTCTTAAAGCGGGGAGGGAAGGCGTGGAGGAAAGGGGGACGGGAAATGAGGCAGAAGGGGAGGGCCTCGGTGAGCCCAGAAGCTTATTATTAGAGAAATGCAAATCAAAACTTCAATGAGATATCACCTCACACCTGTCAGAATGGCCATCATCCACAAATCGACAAACAATAAATGCTGGAGAGGGTGCAGAGAAAAGGGAACATGCCTGCATTGCTGGTGGGAATATAAATTGATACATCCTCTATGGAAGACAGTATGGAGATTTCTTAAAAAACAAAAAATAGAAGCACCATACAACCCAGCAATCCCACTATTAGACTTATTCCCTGATGAAATTAAATCTGAAAGAAGCACCTGTACCCAATGTTCATTGCAGCTCTCTATACAATAGCTAGAACATGGAAGCAACCTAGATGCCCATCAACGAACAAATGGATACAAAAGCTCTGGTACATATATACAATGGAATACTACACAGCTGTAAAGAGAAATGCAGAAGAATCAGCCCTAATGAGGTGGCTGGATCTAGAACCTATCATAAAAAGTGAAGTCAGTCAAAAAGAGAAGGACAAGTACAATATACTAACACATATATATGGAATCTAGTAGGATGGTGATGATGGCACATGCAGTGAAGTGACGGAAAGACAGACATGGACAGTGGACATATGGACACTGTGGGGAAGGAACAGAGGGTGGGAGGCGTAAAGGACGTAGCATGAAGGCCTGTACGATCAGAAGTGAAGAAAACAGCTATAGTCATTGCTTTGTGAGAAAAGGGGATCCTTCAGGGGTGCTGTGTGATGGTTGGGAAGGGTGAGAAGAGGGGGATATACATGACTAATTGGGGAACATACATATCTGTCAACAACAAAACTCTGTAAAAGTTAAAAGTAAAATAAAAGTTTTTTAAAAAAAGCTACGTTATCTATAGGAAATATTTAGGCCGTTTAATATAAAAATAAAGACTCATTCAAAACACAAAATACAAATAACAAAACTTTAGTCCTCACACTGGAAAGGACGAGTAACCCTTGCCTGCCCCAAACAGAAAAAGCCTGTGCAGTGATGAAGGTAGGGAAGACTCCAAACAGCCATGAAGACCTGGCACAGCCTCAATAAACAAATATTATAAAAAATCATTTCTAAAAACCTCTAATTTCAAGGCTGGGCTTCCCTGGTGGCTCACTGGTAAACAATCTGCTTGCCAACGCAGGAAATGAGGGTTCAATCCCTGGGTCGGGGAATGTCCCCCTAGAGGAGAAACAGCAATCCACTTCAGTATTCTTGCCTGGGAAATCCATAAACAGGGAACCTGGCTCACACAACAGCTGGACACAACTTAGCAACTAAACAGACCTCCAACTGAAAATTGAATTTCTTCTGTTGCCACATGGTAGCGCCACATTAGCTGCTACATTAAAAATAAAATAAACAAACAAACACTATTCTCAAGTGGTAAATGTTGAACATGAAAAGACCTCTGAGTAACTAGGGTCCTATACGTGAAGATGTGTTTGAATATTGACTATTACAACTTGAAATCTTTTTAACAGACTACAGCAGTGTCACCCAGGCATTTATTTTTAGTGGTGTCAGTACTGAAAACCAGTGAAAATCCAGTGTGGTAAAACATAAAGGCCAACTGCTGTGATGCTGAAGCCATTAGAATTTTTACAAATACAAACAACAATGTGGGGGAAAAAAATACACATTTCGCAACAGAGAGAGATTTGTGCACTACTTGAGTCTCAGGGGTTTCCCTTGTGGTCCAGTGGAAGACTCAACACTTGCAATGCAAGGTTTAAGAGTTCAATCCCTGGTAGGGGAACTAAGACCCTACATGTATAGCTCAACAGCCAAAAATGGGCGAGGACTGGGAGTCTGGGATTATCAGATGGCGAACCTTCAGGGTGCTGTGTGAAAGGGGAGGGGATATACATGACTAATTGGGGAACATACATATCTGTCAACAACAAAACTCTGTAAAAGTTAAAAGTAAAATAAAAGTTTTTTAAAAAAAGCTACGTTATCTATAGGAAATATTTAGGCCGTTTAATATAAAAATAAAGACTCATTCAAAACACAAAATACAAATAACAAAACTTTAGTCCTCACACTGGAAAGGACGAGTAACCCTTGCCTGCCCCAAACAGAAAAAGCCTGTGCAGTGATGAAGGTAGGGAAGACTCCAAACAGCCATGAAGACCTGGCACAGCCTCAATAAACAAATATTATAAAAAATCATTTCTAAAAACCTCTAATTTCAAGGCTGGGCTTCCCTGGTGGCTCACTGGTAAACAATCTGCTTGCCAACGCAGGAAATGAGGGTTCAATCCCTGGGTCGGGGAATGTCCCCCTAGAGGAGAAACAGCAATCCACTTCAGTATTCTTGCCTGGGAAATCCATAAACAGGGAACCTGGCTCACACAACAGCTGGACACAACTTAGCAACTAAACAGACCTCCAACTGAAAATTGAATTTCTTCTGTTGCCACATGGTAGCGCCACATTAGCTGCTACTTTAAAAAATAAAAAATAAAACAAACACTATTCTCAAGTGGTAAATGTTGAACATGAAAAGACCTCTGAGTAACTAGGGTCCTATACGTGAAGATGTGTTTGAATATTGACTATTACAACTTGAAATCTTTTTAACAGACTACAGCAGTGTCACCCAGGCATTTATTTTTAGTGGTGTCAGTACTGAAAACCAGTGAAAATCCAGTGTGGTAAAACATAAAGGCCAACTGCTGTGATGCTGAAGCCATTAGAATTTTTACAAATACAAACAACAATGTGGGGGAAAAAAATACACATTTCGCAACAGAGAGAGATTTGTGCACTACTTGAGTCTCAGGGGTTTCCCTTGTGGTCCAGTGGAAGACTCAACACTTGCAATGCAAGGTTTAAGAGTTCAATCCCTGGTAGGGGAACTAAGACCCTACATGTATAGCTCAACAGCCAAAAATGGGCGAGGACTGGGAGTCTGGGATTATCAGATGCAAACTATCACATAAAGCATGAATAAACAAGGTCCTGCTATACAGCACAAGGAACTATATTAAATGTCCTATAAGTCATAATAATTTATGTGCATATATATATATATAACTGATTCAAATACATTATTATATGCAGAAATTAACACTGTAAATCAACTATGCGTCAATAAAACTTAAAAGGAATGCATTTCTCCTACTTGATATATCATCTCAATGGGAACAGTCAAATCACAGGTCCTGTATATACATTTGACTGCATAAGAACTGCACTATTTGGTGACTTAACTTTTACCTGCAAGGCTTAGGTTACAAGACTGCTGTGGGGAAGAAGCTACAATCTGTTTGTAGAAATATACTGTCTTCAAATGTTCTCCAGAACAACGTAAAATGACATTAGGTCTCACTGCCAGATCTCTTCCCATCTTCTTCAAAATACTGGTAAATACTATAAACTTGTTAATGGAGGAATACTCTCACCATATGCAACTGGAATTCACAAACCTACTAAGGCAAATTCCAAGGCATAGACAAGGCTTGAGCTCAACCATCTGGTCCTACAAAGGACCATCTGACTATTCACCTGGATTCAAGGTGACATTCCCCATCCAAAAAAGCTGCATTCTACTCCTTTTCTCTAGATGAAGGTATATTTCAATCATTCTTCCTTGACATCTGACTTAAACTGTTATTAATCTCAAATAGGTCTCTTGCCTACTATAATACAAAGCAAAAGCAAAACCCCACACATGGTTAAGTAAGAACAACCCAGACAAGTAATTGTATTTACACTCACTCTGGGTCAGGGATAGACAAACCTTTTCTATCAAGGGCCGGACAGTAAATATTTTACCTTTTTCAGGCCATAGATCTCTAGTGCATGTTGCTCAACTCTGCCACTGTAGCTCCAAAGGTGGAACAGACCATATGCAAATGAACAAGCATGGCTGTGTGCCAAAAAAGCTCTAAGTATGGACACTAATATTCAAATTTCATAAAATCTTCATGTATCAGAAAATCAGTTTGGTTCAGTTGCTCAGTCGTGTCCAGCTCTTTGCGACTCCATGGACTGCAGTACACCAGGCTGCCCTGTCCTTAACCATCTCCCAGAGTTTGCTCAAACTCCTGTCCATTGAATTGGTGATACCATCCAACCATTTTGTCCTCTGTCTTCCCCTTCTCTGTCTTCCATTTTTCCAGGCATCAGGGTCTTTTCCAAGGAGTTGTCTCTTCGCATTAGGTGGTCCAAGTACTGAAGCTTCAGCTTCATTCATTCCAATGAATATTCAGGGTTGATTTCCTTCAGGACTCACTGGTTTGATCTCCCTGCAGTCCAAGGGACTCTTAAGAGTCTTCTCCAACACCACAGTTCAAAGGCATCAGTTCTTTACCCCTCAGCCTTCTTGATGGTCCAGCTCTCACATTCATACATGACTACCGGAAAAACCACAACTTTGACTATACGGACTTTGTCGGCAAAGTGATGTCTCTGCTTTGGAATACACTGTCTAGGTTTGTCATAGCTTTTCTTACAGGGAGCAAGTGTCTGTCTTTTTTTTTTTAAAAGGAATACTCTCACCATATCCCTGAAAAATACTAAGGCAAATTCCAAGGCATAGACAAGGCTTGAGCTCAACCATTTTCTACAAAGGACCATCTGACTATTCACCTGGATTCAAGGTGACATTCCCCATCCAAAAAAGCTGCATTCTACTCCTTTTCTCTAGATGAAGGTATATTTCAATCATTCTTCCTTGACATCTGACTTAAACTGTTATTAATCTCAAATAGGTCTCTTGCCTACTATAATACAAAGCAAAAGCAAAACCCCACACATGGTTAAGTAAGAACAACCCAGACAAGTAATTGTATTTACACTCACTCTGGGTCAGGGATAGACAAACCTTTTCTATCAAGGGCCGGACAGTAAATATTTTCCCTTTTTTCAGGCCATAGATCTCTAGTGCATGTTGCTCAACTCTGCCACTGTAGCTCCAAAGGTGGAACAGACCATATGCAAATGAACAAGCATGGCTGTGTGCCAAAAAAGCTCTAAGTATGGACACTAATATTCAAATTTCATAAAATCTTCATGTATCAGAAAATCAGTTTGGTTCAGTTGCTCAGTCGTGTCCAGCTCTTTGCGACTCCATGGACTGCAGTACACCAGGCTGCCCTGTCCTTAACCATCTCCCAGAGTTTGCTCAAACTCCTGTCCATTGAATTGGTGATACCATCCAACCATTTTGTCCTCTGTCTTCCCCTTCTCTGTCTTCCATTTTTCCAGGCATCAGGGTCTTTTCCAAGGAGTTGTCTCTTCGCATTAGGTGGTCCAAGTACTGAAGCTTCAGCTTCATTCATTCCAATGAATATTCAGGGTTGATTTCCTTCAGGACTCACTGGTTTGATCTCCCTGCAGTCCAAGGGACTCTTAAGAGTCTTCTCCAACACCACAGTTCAAAGGCATCAGTTCTTTACCCCTCAGCCTTCTTGATGGTCCAGCTCTCACATTCATACATGACTACCGGAAAAACCACAACTTTGACTATACGGACTTTGTCGGCAAAGTGATGTCTCTGCTTTGGAATACACTGTCTAGGTTTGTCATAGCTTTTCTTACAGGGAGCAAGTGTCTGTCTTTTTTTTTTTTTTAAAAGATTTATTTATTTATTTTGGTGGGGGTGGGGTGGGAGGGAGGGGAGCAGGCGGGCCACTTCTATTGGTCTTTCATTTGTCCATTTTCATCCATTTCTTTTCTTTGGCCCCAGTGGGCCTCCCAACGCCGCGGCCCCTGTTGTCGCAGAGCACCGGCTCTGGCGCATGCGCTCCAGAGCTCCGGCTCAGTAATTGGACACGTCGGTCCAGCCGCTCCGCGGCATGTGGGATCTTCCCAGGCCAGGGTTTGAACCGGCGCCCCTTGCACTACAAGGCAGTGTCCTTACCCACTGGACCACCGGGGAAGCCCAGCAAGTGTCTTTTTAGTTAATGGCTGCAATAATCATCTGCAATGACTTTGGAGCCCAAGAAAATAAAGTCTGTCACTGTTTTAATTGTTTGCCCATCTATTTGCCATGAAGTGATGGGACTGGATGTCATGACCTTAGTTTTCTGAATGTTGAGTTTTAAGCCAGTCTTTTCACTTTCCTCTTTCAATTTCATAAAGAGCCTCTTTGCTTTCTGCCACAAGGGTGGTGTCCTCTGCATACCCGAGGTTATTGATATTTCTCCCAGCAATCTTGATTCCAGCTTGTGCATCATCCAGACTGGCATTTCATATGATGTACTCCACATATATGTTAAATAAGCAGAGGGACAATATACAGCCTCGACTTCCTTTCCCAATTTGGAACCAGTTCATTGTTCCAGGCATCAGGGTCTTTTCCAAGGAGTTGTCTCTTCGCATTAGGTGGTCCAAGTACTGAAGCTTCAGCTTCATTCATTCCAATGAATATTCAGGGTTGATTTCCTTCAGGACTCACTGGTTTGATCTCCTGCAGTCCAAGGGACTCTTAAGAGTCTTCTCCAACACCACAGTTCAAAGGCATCAGTTCTTTACCCCTCAGCCTTCTTGATGGTCCAGCTCTCACATTCATACATGACTACCGGAAAAACCACAACTTTGACTATACGGACTTTGTCGGCAAAGTGATGTCTCTGCTTTGGAATACACTGTCTAGGTTTGTCATAGCTTTTCTTACAGGGAGCAAGTGTCTGTCTTTTTTTTTTTTTTAAAAGATTTATTTATTTATTTTGGTGGGGGTGGGGTGGGGAGGGAGGGGAGCAGGCGGGCCACTTCTATTGGTCTTTCATTTGTCCATTTTCATCCATTTCTTTTCTTTGGCCCCAGTGGGCCTCCCAACGCCGCGGCCCCTGTTGTCGCAGAGCACCGGCTCTGGCGCATGCGCTCCAGAGCTCCGGCTCAGTAATTGGACACATCGGTCCAGCCGCTCCGCGGCACGTGGGATCTTCCCAGGCCAGGGTTTGAACCGGCGCCCCTTGCACTACAAGGCAGTGTCCTTACCCACTGGACCACCGGGGAAGCCCAGCAAGTGTCTTTTTAGTTAATGGCTGCAATAATCATCTGCAATGACTTTGGAGCCCAAGAAAATAAAGTCTGTCACTGTTTTAATTGTTTGCCCATCTATTTGCCATGAAGTGATGGGACTGGATGTCATGACCTTAGTTTTCTGAATGTTGAGTTTTAAGCCAGTCTTTTCACTTTCCTCTTTCAATTTCATAAAGAGCCTCTTTGCTTTCTGCCACAAGGGTGGTGTCCTCTGCATACCCGAGGTTATTGATATTTCTCCCAGCAATCTTGATTCCAGCTTGTGCATCATCCAGACTGGCATTTCATATGATGTACTCCACATATATGTTAAATAAGCAGAGGGACAATATACAGCCTCGACGTACTTCCTTTCCCAATTTGGAACCAGTTCATTGTTCCATATCAGTTCTGTTGTTTCTTGCCCTGTGTATAGGTTTCTCAGGAGACAGGTAAGGTGGTCTGGTATTCCCATTTCTTTAAGAAATTTCCACAGTTTGCTGTATCAGAAAATAATCCTTGAAAAAAATTTTTTTTCCCAACCATGCATAGTAGGCCAGATTTGGGCCATGGACTAGAGAGTGCCAAACCCAAACCCTGGTTTAATCTTTTCCCTGGAAGTGCATCTTTGTTTTAAAGGTGCAGGGAAGATGGCGACTACAATTCTGTGGCTAGATCACATGCAGGACATTATATGGTCTCTCAATACTCAGGTTCGATATGGCTGACATGCTGCTCTGAAGCGCCTAACTTGGGTCATGTGAGACATATACAGCTGTGAAAACAGGGATTACTTTCCCTGTTTTTGAGGACGAACTACACTTTAGTGTTGTCTCCATGAACAATTAATGCCATTTAACTCTCAGTCTATGCAATTTGAGGTTTTCTTTTTTTCCCCAATAGTGTTAACTATTTGTAAGGATTGATATTTTATGACACTTTCTCAGAGGTCTTTCAAAGATCAAGAAGAAAACGTACATATTAAGAAAATACACATGTACATAAAAATTCATTTTGTATTACAAACTATCAAGCAGATCCACTAAACTTTTATAAATCTAAGTTTTATTATGGAGTTTTACTGTTCTAAACACTAATGTTTTAATGTTTCCTTTTCCTGTATCTCATTATTCTTTACTATTTCACCATCGCATTCTGTTACTCAAGGATGCCCAACTATTCTAAAAAGACAGAAATAATAAGACAGCAAAAGAATGACAGAATCATAAAAGCATGATGCAACAGTGAAACAGTCATAATTTAGCTTCTGCAGTGCATGACCTGAAGTACTCAAATATTCACAGAAAGCATAAAAGACAGAATATAGTACCTTTCAGTCTGCCCTTAGTAAGATTTCTAGATTTAGTAAAACCCAGGATAGCTGATTGGGTTTTTTTTTTTTTTTTTGCTGACAAAGCAAGAGATTTTATTGAAAAGGGTGCCCGGATGGAGAGCAGCAAGGTAAGTAACTCCAGGAGAACTGATCTCTGAATTTGAATTTCAGATAAATAACAAATACTTTTTTAATTATGCCCCATAGAATATTTGGGACATACTTAATTAAACACATTAGATTCTAAAAATGGTGGTGAAATTGATCTCTAAGTGAAAAGCTCAGACTTCATAAACTCAAAAAAAAGGGGAACAAAGGAAAAATTACATAACTAATGGATTTTCTAAAGTCAACAAAATATATGGTTGTCCTATCCAGGAATGATATCATCACAAACACTTTGCAACAAGAATTTGGGCAATCTCATTTTATTAACAGGGCTTATAGTATTCTTTCATGTGGTCTTAATTTGAATGCCAAAACTTGATTTAAAGGTTTTTAAAAAGACGGTTTATTACTTACTGAATATTTTCTAATAGTTTGTTCCTCACCACTCTTTTTTTACCTCTAAATTATTTATAAAAATGGCTTAACAATGTAAAAATACAAAGCGTCTAACAGACCTGGATGATAAGTAACGACGACTCTAACAGGTACACTAGCGTACCTAGGTGTACATAATGTGAATTCTTCTGACTTTGGGAATTCTAGTCATAATAGTCATTTAAAATATCTTTCTAATCAATCACTACCTGAAGAAATCCTTGTGTGTATTACGCACACTATCTCTGGGCCGTTTATCATTTATTATCATGGCTCTTTGGTGCCATTCAAACCCAAGATGTTGATTGTGAACAGAATCTATACAAATCTACTTCATGAAGACTTTCAAAACCTGTATCACCACACAACTGATACAAAGTATCAATACAACCAAACAATGTGCTAAAATGGTGTCTGGTACTTTTTGCTAGTATTCTTGTAAGTTCACACCACTGCTTAAAGGCGTGAGCGTGTGCTTCCAGTTCTCAACATGAACAAAGTGGGGAACAAGCAAGCTGTTCCAAGGTCTCGCCTGAGGTCTTTTCTCACCTTTATATGTTTATAAGGCGGTGGCTTCTTGTCATTCTTTCGATCTTCCTGCAGCTGTCTTAGTTCTTTCTGCGCCTTCAACTCCTCAAACCTTGCTGCAGCTTCCTGAAGAGCTACAAAAACAGCAAAGTCACTTTATCTCTGGGTAGTTATTTTGCTTTTCCCCCCCTTTAAGTTGGAGAAATCTCACGTTTTAGACAAAATCTAGGACATACACATAATTTCTATTTTCAAGTAAGTTACAGTCCCCAGGGTATTTTCATCTATCACACTAAAATAAAACATAATCCATTACTTAGTGGCACTATCTGACTACCAGTTTCAGAAGAAAATTTAAAACAAAACAAAGAAACAACTAGATAATTTGAAAAGGCCCACACATGGTATCTCCTAATGAAAATTTAAAACAAAAACAAAGAAACACTGATATCATCACAAACACTTTGCAACAAGAATTTGGGCAATCTCATTTTATTAACAGGGCTTATAGTATTCTTTCATGTGGTCTTAATTTGAATGCCAAAACTTGATTTAAAGGTTTTAAAAAGACGGTTTATTACTTACTGAATATTTTCTAATAGTTTGTTCCTCACCACTCTTTTTTTACCTCTAAATTATTTATAAAAATGGCTTAACAATGTAAAAATACAAAGCGTCTAACAGACCTGGATGATAAGTCACGACGGCTCTAACAGGCACACTAGCGTACCTAGGTGTACATAATGTGAATTCTTCTGACTTTGGGAATTCTAGTCATAATAGTCATTTAAAATATCTTTCTAATCAATCACTACCTGAAGAAATCCTTGTGTGTATTACGCACACTATCTCTGGGCCGTTTATCATTTATTATCATGGCTCTTTGGTGCCATTCAAACCCAAGATGTTGATTGTGAACAGAATCTATACAAATCTACTTCATGAAGACTTTCAAAACCTGTATCACCACACAACTGATACAAAGTATCAATACAACCAAACAATGTGCTAAAATGGTGTCTGGTACTTTTTGCTAGTATTCTTGTAAGTTCACACCACTGCTTAAAGGCGTGAGCGTGTGCTTCCAGTTCTCAACATGAACAAAGTGGGGAACAAGCAAGCTGTTCCAAGGTCTCGCCTGAGGTCTTTTCTCACCTTTATATGTTTATAAGGCGGTGGCTTCTTGTCATTCTTTCGATCTTCCTGCAGCTGTCTTAGTTCTTTCTGCGCCTTCAACTCCTCAAACCTTGCTGCAGCTTCCTGAAGAGCTACAAAAACAGCAAAGTCACTTTATCTCTGGGTAGTTATTTTGCTTTTCCCCCCCTTTAAGTTGGAGAAATCTCAAGTTTTAGACAAAAATCTAGGACATACACATAATTTCTATTTTCAAGTAAGTTACAGTCCCCAGGGTATTTTCATCTATCACACTAAAATAAAACATAATCCATTACTTAGTGGCACTATCTGACTACCAGTTTCAGAAGAAAATTTAAAACAAAACAAAGAAACAACTAGATAATTTGAAAAGGCCCACACATGGTATCTCCTAATGACAACGAGGTTACATCTGCTCAGCAAAGTCTCAGAAAAGAATTAAGCCTAATTCTTTCCCTCAGTCCAAAATTTTCTACTTCCACAAATAATGTGCCTCAGAGGTGTCCAGGTAACAATGTTGTGTTCCTTTGGAAGAAATTGAAGTTTGAAAGTTTTCCTTTCCTTCCTGCCAGCTCTTCTCCTAAAATTCATTCTAAAAATAACAGTGATCATACAGGGCTTCCCAGATGGCCTAGTGGTAAAAAAAACCTGCCTGCCAATGCATAAGACATAAGAGACTCAGGTTAGACCCCTGGGTCAAGGAAGATCCCCTGGAGGAGGGCATGGCAACCCACTTTAGTACTCTTGCCTGGAGAATTCCACAGACAGAGGAACCTGGTGGGTTACAGTCCACACGGTTGGAAAGAGTCAGACACAACAGAGTGACTAACATACACATATACAGACAGACAGACAGATCTTCACAACTAATCTGCATTCAAGTTCTAAACTTTCAGGTTTAAAATATTGGAGTATCTGTAAAGATCAACAGAAATCATAAGAATCTCATTCTTCTCCACTTAAAACAGAATGTCAATTCATTATTCCTGATTTAGGTTTTAAACTCTGAAAAAATTTTCAAATTATCCAAGTTTCCTCTCTGTGGCTTTCCACATGCATTGTCAAAACATTAAAAAATATTCCCTCTGATTCACCCCTCTTTCTGCAGTTCCTCCTTACCATCCAGCAGAGTCCATGCTGCCTGGAGTGGTTTCCTTCTTCCTGCTCTTCAGGATGTGCTATCTCGTACCTATCATTCTCACCCCGCATGCACCATTCCCAGGGAAACGCTCACCAACTGTGCAAGAAGCTACTAAAACAGCCAACTCACTCACATTCCTGGCTGCAGCTGCTCACTCTATGGTACAATACATCATAATTTCTATTTTCAAGTAAGTTACAGTCCCAGGGTATTTTCATCTATCACACTAAAATAAAACATAATCCATTACTTAGTGGCACTATCTGACTACCAGTTTCAGAAGAAAATTTAAAACAAAACAAAGAAACAACTAGATAATTTGAAAAGGCCCACACATGGTATCTCCTAATGACAACGAGGTTACATCTGCTCAGCAAAGTCTCAGAAAAGAATTAAGCCTAATTCTTTCCCTCAGTCCAAAATTTTCTACTTCCACAAATAATGTGCCTCAGAGGTGTCCAGGTAACAATGTTGTGTTCCTTTGGAAGAAATTGAAGTTTGAAAGTTTTCCTTTCCTTCCTGCCAGCTCTTCTCCTAAAATTCATTCTAAAAATAACAGTGATCATACAGGGCTTCCCAGATGGCCTAGTGGTAAAAAAAACCTGCCTGCCAATGCATAAGACATAAGAGACTCAGGTTAGACCCCTGGGTCAAGGAAGATCCCCTGGAGGAGGGCATGGCAACCCACTTTAGTACTCTTGCCTGGAGAATTCCACAGACAGAGGAACCTGGTGGGTTACAGTCCACACGGTTGGAAAGAGTCAGACACAACAGAGTGACTAACATACACATATACAGACAGACAGACAGATCTTCACAACTAATCTGCATTCAAGTTCTAAACTTTCAGGTTTAAAATATTGGAGTATCTGTAAAGATCAACAGAAATCATAAGAATCTCATTCTTCTCCACTTAAAACAGAATGTCAATTCATTATTCCTGATTTAGGTTTTAAACTCTGAAAAAATTTTCAAATTATCCAAGTTTCCTCTCTGTGGCTTTCCACATGCATTGTCAAAACATTAAAAAAAATATTCCCTCTGATTCACCCCTCTTTCTGCAGTTCCTCCTTACCATCCAGCAGAGTCCATGCTGCCTGGAGTGGTTTCCTTCTTCCTGCTCTTCAGGATGTGCTATCTCGTACCTATCATTCTCACCCCGCATGCACCATTCCCAGGGAAACGCTCACCAACTGTGCAAGAAGCTACTAAAACAGCCAACTCACTCACATTCCTGGCTGCAGCTGCTCACTCTCTATGGTACTGGAGTTCTACTCAGACTGCAACTTTCAAAACTCGGCTCTTACCATGTAACTTAACCTACTTTTTCCATAAACCAGTCTATTACTCCCCTAACCCTGTGTTTCAGCCATACCAAACATGTGAAGCTCACTAACTCATCGTGACTGACACCATGTGTGCTTTCACACACGCTGCCTTTCTGTCATAACATCTCAAGTTAACTTCGTCACAGTCAGTGTAGTGGTTACGAGCCTGGATTCTAGAGTTCAACTACTATAGTCAGAAACCTTCCCTTATCACATACTGGCAGGGGGACTCTGAGCAACAAATTAAGCTTTATTTTGGCCACGCCATATAGCTTGTAGGATCTTAGTTCCCTGACCAGATGACAGCACCAGCGCTAATCACTGAATAACCAGAGGATTTCCCCAATTTACCTTTCTTCCAATTTTCTTAACTGAAGGATAATTGCTTTAGAGAGTTCTGCTATATGTTCCAGCAAACATCAACATGAATCAGGAATAGGCATACATATGCTCCAATTTAAGTTTGACGTGCCTCAGTTTCCTCATTATATAAAGATAATGGCATTCAACTTACAGGGCTGCCTCAAGAACTTACAGCAGAAAACAAACTTTGACCAGGGGCTGGGAAACAAAAAAACGGTAACCATCTCGAAAGCCTCACTTAAGAAAGAAGTGCTTCGTGACCTCCGCGCCGTCCTCTGCACCGTTTGGCACCCAGAGTACACAGTGCATGTATCTGCCACAACCCCATCAAAGAATGATCATTTGACTGTGTCCAATTCCCCTAGAAAGCACGTGCTCCTCAGAGGCAAAAGCATCCAGCCAGCCCAAGTTCAAGGAACAGAAGGAGCAGAATCTCAGGGCTTCTGCAGGCTCAGATGTGCAATATTCCCTACACTCCACCTTCGCCCTAGTCTTGATGGTGGCTGGCTCTACTGGGGCAAAGGTGTTAGTCATTTGGTCCTCAACCATATGAGACTGTATGACTCAAGACCAAAACTCCTATGTATTAGAACTGATGTTCCATATCTGCACAGAAAGCACATGGCCAACAGTTTAAGTGAGGACCCTTGAAATAACATGAGACAAACAAAAAAACCTCTGTGAAACTTATTCCTAAGGACATCATTCTCATTCCCTATTCAAGAAGTTTCACTCGGGCTTCCCCTGGTGGTCCAGTGGGTAAGGACACCGCCTTGCAGTGCAAGGGGCGCCGGTTCGATCCCCAGCCTGGGAAGATCCCATGTGCCGCGGAGCGGCTGGACTGATGTGTCCAATTACCGAGCCGGAGCTCTGGAGCGCATGCGCCTAGAGCCGGCGCTCTGCAACGACAGACGCCACTGTGATGGGAAGCCCACAGGAGCCAGAGAACAAAGACGATGAACATAGAGAAATGAAAGACCAATAGAAGTGGCCCGCCTGCTCCCCTCCCTCCTCAACCCGACCCCCGCCCAAAATAAATAAATAAATAAATCTTTAAAAAAAGAAGAAGTTTCACTGGCTTCGAACTCGTCGCCTCACTCACAGCAACCCCAACATGTTATACAGGGAGAGATATGTTTGTCAACCTCTTCTGGCCTCAAATATCCCCTCTCCTTCATTGGTAGGCCAGTTATAAAAAAGCTCTCTGGTGGAAAAAAAAAAAAAAGCTCTTTGATTTAGGACATATATGTGCTTTCACTACCTTATTATGTTCTGTAATTCTGGGTGAATTTTATTTCTTTAAGAAGAAAAGTTTGTTAAGACAAATTTGAAAAAACACTTAAAAAAAACACAGCCTCACCTTGGCTCTGGTAGAGATTCTGGCCCTTGCCTATCAAGCTGCATTTTTTATACTATAAAACAGTTTCAAAGCTCCAGTACTTACTTGATGAGATGCTGAGAAAACAGGGCTGATAAGAAAATAAACATCCCTTAAGGAAACTGTAGTTAAGTACGCTTCCCAGGAGGCAAAAGCACCCCCCTCAGGGGCTTCTTGCAGGCTCAGATGTGCAATATTCCCTACACTCCACCTTCGCCCTAGTCTTGATGGTGGCTGGCTCTACTGGGGCAAAGGTGTTAGTCATTTGGTCCTCAACCATATGAGACTGTATGACTCAAGACCAAAACTCCTATGTATTAGAACTGATGTTCCATATCTGCACAGAAAGCACATGGCCAACAGTTTAAGTGAGGACCCTTGAAATAACATGAGACAAACAAAAAAACCTCTGTGAAACTTATTCCTAAGGACATCATTCTCATTCCCTATTCAAGAAGTTTCACTCGGGCTTCCCCTGGTGGTCCAGTGGGTAAGGACACCGCCTTGCAGTGCAAGGGGCGCCGGTTCGATCCCCAGCCTGGGAAGATCCCATGTGCCGCGGAGCGGCTGGACTGATGTGTCCAATTACCGAGCCGGAGCTCTGGAGCGCATGCGCCTAGAGCCGGCGCTCTGCAACGACAGACGCCACTGTGATGGGAAGCCCACAGGAGCCAGAGAACAAAGACGATGAACATAGAGAAATGAAAGACCAATAGAAGTGGCCCGCCTGCTCCCCTCCCTCCTCAACCCGACCCCCGCCCAAAATAAATAAATAAATAAATCTTTAAAAAAAGAAGAAGTTTCACTGGCTTCGAACTCGTCGCCTCACTCACAGCAACCCCAACATGTTATACAGGGAGTGATATGTTTGTCAACCTCTTCTGGCCTCAAATATCCCCTCTCCTTCATTGGTAGGCCAGTTATAAAAAAGCTCTCTGGTGGAAAAAAAAAAAAAAGCTCTTTGATTTAGGACATATATGTGCTTTCACTACCTTATTATGTTCTGTAATTCTGGGTGAATTTTATTTCTTTAAGAAGAAAAGTTTGTTAAGACAAATTTGAAAAAACACTTAAAAAAAACACAGCCTCACCTTGGCTCTGGTAGAGATTCTGGCCCTTGCCTATCAAGCTGCATTTTTTATACTATAAAACAGTTTCAAAGCTCCAGTACTTACTTGATGAGATGCTGAGAAAACAGGGCTGATAAGAAAATAAACATCCCTTAAGGAAACTGTAGTTAAGTAAACATTACGTTCAATAATGAATTACATGGATCAATGTCTCTGCAAAATCCTGGAGCTCCAGCGACATATTTCCAGGAGGGGAGAACCTAGCAGCTAAGGGAGTAAATACATACTCTCAAACAGATAATTCTATGAGAACAGATACTCAAGCAGCAGAGGTCTGTGTTGGCCCAAGAAACTAAAAGGATCAACCTACCTTTTTTATATGTCCCGTCGACGCCTTTGCCCATCTTATCCTTGCTGCTCACATCCCCCTCCATGTAGGGAAAGACTCGGGCCTGGTGAGTCCACAGATAGTCATTAGATCCAAAGAACAGCACAGGGAACTCGCCCACATCATGCCTCATCTTGTCAATATTGGAAGGTACAGCTCGAGGATGGCAGATCTCAGCTGGCCACCACCTGGGAAAGGTGAAAACAAGGAAGGAAAACTGTAGAAGGTTGCAAAGTGCTAAAAGGAATCCTACTTTGGGGACAAGATAGGAACCAGAGTCTTGCTAATCTACACTGCTGTCCAACCCAGGGCATCCTTACACTCGAACCAGAGGAAAAATAAGCAGTATGTGCCAAAGCTTGCGGAGACCCACCCTCATGCACCTGCTCGCATACCCAACACACTCCCTTAGACGGTTGCTCTACTTCAAGAAATGTACACAGGGCTTCCCCTGTTGGTCCAATGGATAAGGACACCGCCTTGCCGTGCAAGGGGCGCCGGTTTGATCCCTGGCCTGGGAAGATCCCACGTGCCGCGGAGCGGCTGGACTGATGTGTCCGAATACCGAGCCGGAGCTCTGGAGCACATGCGCCCAGAGCCGGCGCTCTGCGATAGCAGACGCCACTGCGATGGGAGGCCCACAGGAGCCAAAGGAGCGAAGACGAATGAAAATAGATAAGTGAAAGACCAATAGAAGAGGCCCGCCCGCTCCCCTCCCTCCCCAACCTGACCCCCGCCCAAAAATAAATAAATAATAAATACATCTTTAAAAAAAAAAAAGAAATGTACACAAAGAAACAAGTAAAGACACCGACAAAACTTGGCGACCATAATGTCCACTGAAGTATTATCTGAAAGAATGAAAACCTGGAAACAAAGTAAATGTTCAACATTAAGGGAATGATGGAAATAGCCATGGGACATGATACAATGAAATACAAACTGGCCTTTACAAGGAAATGTTAAAAAATTGTTAGGGATATACAAAAATGGAACACCGAAAAATATCCCCAACCCTCACTGCTTGGCAAAAGCAAGCATGTAAGTTACTACAACGACCTTTAGAAACACAATCTGGCATTAACTATTAAAGCTGGAAACCTCGACCCTGCTGTTCACCTGTGAGAATCCCCTGAAGAATCTACTGTACATGAAC
Source organism: Tragulus kanchil (assembly GCA_022376925.1). Taxonomy (NCBI): domain Eukaryota; kingdom Metazoa; phylum Chordata; class Mammalia; order Artiodactyla; family Tragulidae; genus Tragulus; species Tragulus kanchil. Next base: position 70,887,583 of record JAIOJX010000029.1, on the reverse strand, counting down.
ACGAAGAAACACTGACAAAATGTTCATGGTTCAAATGTGAGAATGCATAACTGACTACATCACACTGTATGCCTACATAAAGGACACTTAAGAAGTGTGAATGAACTGGAGCACTGCACTAACCGAAATATATCTAGGGAGCAAAACAGCTAATGAAAAAAAGAGTTACAAAAAACCACAGTGACAAGTCCTTCATATAAAGGTCTAAAACATACAGAACAAAACACATATGTGGTAAAAAAATATAGTCAAGCAAAGAAAAAAGACAAAATGGAGTATTGCAGTTACTTATACAGGTGGGGCGGGAACCTCTTAGGTGCTTTTTTTTTTCTTTTTGCTTCAACTGGGAGGTTCATAATCAAGTATCACTTTAAAATCATGGACGCTATAATATTTTTTGTACATTGAACATAACGTGAAATGCTGAGCCGGATGACTCACAAGCTGGATTCAAGACTTCTGGGAGAAATATCAACAGCCTGAAATACATAGACAATACCACCATGCTGGCAGAAAGTGAAGAAGAACTAAAGAGCCTCTTAAAGCGGTTCACAATGAGAGTTAAATAGCTGACTCAAAACTCAATATTCAAAAACAGATGATCACAGCATCCACTCCCATCACTTCATGGCAAACAGATGGTGGAAAAGTGGAAACAGTGACAAATTTTATTTTCTTGGGCTTCATAATCACTGCAGACAGAAGCCTCAAAATTAAAGATAGTTGTTCCTTGGAAGAAAAGCTATGACAAACATAGACAGTGTTTTCAAACGCAGAGACATCACTTTGCTGACAATGGTCCATACAATCAAAGTTATGGTTTTTCCCATGTTCATGTACAGATGTAAGAGATGGACCATATAGAAGCCTGAAATTGATACTTTCAAACTGTGGCCAAGATTCTTGAAAGAAGACTCATGAGAATTTCTAGGACAGCAAGGAGATTAAACCAGTCAATTGTAAAGGAATTCAACTCTGAATACTCCATGCAAGGACTGATGCTGAATCTGCAACTCCAGTACTTTGGACACCTGATGTGAAGAACCAACTCATTGGAAAAGACCCTTATGCTGGGAAAGATACAGGAAAGGAAGAGAAGGAGGCAACAGAAGATGAGATGGCTGGGTGGCATCACTGACTCAATGGACATGAATGTGAGCAAACTTTGGGAGATAGAGGACAGGGATGGGGTCACAAAGGGTTGGACACGACTTAAATGAAAAAAACAACAACAGACAATAAAAATAATTTTAAAAAGGAAAAGCAACACAGAAGACAGTACAAACAACAACAGGCCAGTTATTTTGAAGGTGCATATACTGATGTGTCTCCAAGTAAATATGCCAAAATATTAGCGATGAATCTTTGTGAGATTATAGGTTTTCATTAATAAAGCTTCTACAAAAGACATGTATTAGTACTATAATTACAAAAGAAAGTATTTTCTCTTTTATAATGAAAAAATAAGGGGAGAGCAGGTAAACCTCATTTAATTAGACCATTTATTTAAAAAGTTAAAACATAAAAAGCAAAGGCTGGTAAAACAACTGATGTTAGTTAGTCTCCTTCATGCTTACTTACCTGTATCGTCCAACTTTTACCCAGACAATTTCCCTGTAGTGTGGTTTTTTGCCTGCCTTACAGTCATTGCAATACCAGTTTCCTTCAGGGATATCAATGTTCAGGCATTCTCGATGAAAAGCAGCAGGGCAAGAGTCACAGCACAGAAGGCTGCCTCCTGTGGGAATCAAAAAAATCTGGCACTCAGAATCACAAGGGTGTATACCAGGACCCACCTGACATAGGTTTTACTCAGCTCCAGCAAATTATTTCACAGTCAAGGGTTTAGTAATCTAATTAGCTATTCTGGAGTATTCTACATGCGTATTCCCAGTCCAATGTATCTGAACCATACCCCTGGAGTCTGTGAAGAGACCACAGCAAATCGTGAGATCTTATTGGCAAAATTAGGCTAGGGCAGTGAAGACCAAAGCAAATCTCTAAAAGTCATGTATGTATATAAGTCACTCTGGCCAACTTTCTCTTCATTAATAGACAACACGTGTGGGCCACCCATCACAGTGGCCTCTCTCGTTGCAGAGCACCAGCACTGGGCACAAGTGCTCTAGAGCACTGGTTTGTAATTGGGACACACCGATCCAGCCGCTCCGCAGCACGTGGGATCTTCCCAAGCCAGGGATCAAACTGGTGCCCCTGTACTGAAAGATAGACTCTTTACCCACTGGGCCACAAGTGAAGTCCTACACGCTCACATTCTTTTTCAGATCGTGCAGACCTTTTGATGATTTTGACGAGTGTCAGAATGGCCATCATACTGCTTTGCAAATATTTTCACTTGAATTTGTTGTAGAATGTGGTTTGGCTGATATACATGAAGAAAATCTGGTGTCTCACACATAATCAGTTGGGAATCCTGCTTCTTTGATACTATACACTAAAACCTCACAGGGTAAAACTTAGTTGGTATCAACTCTGAAACTGTATCAAACTTTCACTGATCTGTCTTGCACTACGAATGGATCCTTTACATATGAATCGTTTTTTGTGTGTGTGTGTGTGGGGAGGGATGGGGGTGGGCGGGCCACTTCCACTGGTCTTTCGTTTGTCTAGTTTCATCCGTCTTCGTTCTTTGGCCCATGTGGGCCTCCCATCGCAGTGGTATCTGTCGTTGCAGACCGCCGGCTCTGGGCGCATGCGCGCCAGAGCTCCGGCTCGGTAATTGGACAAATGGGCCCAGCCGCTCCGCGGCACATGGGATCTTCCCAGGCCAGGGATCAAACCGGCGCCCCTTGCACTGCAAGGCGGTGTCCTTACCCACTGGACCACCAGGGAAGCCCATATGAATCGTTTTTAACACGCATTGTTAATGTGGAAAATATTGGCTTGCTGAGACAGGCAGACCTTTCAAATATTTTTATTAATTTATACATTTGGTTGTGCAGGGTCTTACTTGTGGCATACGGGATCTTCAATCTTCACTGCAGCATGTGAACTCTTAGGGCTGGCACGTGAGATCTAGTTCCCTAACCAGGGATTGAACCTGGGGACCCTGAACTGGGAGCATGGAGCTAATGGGCCACCAGGGAAGTCGAGATCGTCCACATTTTGACCGATCTCATTATGTATTACTAAAATGTCACATTTATTAGTAACACCATGATTATATTCAGTAACTACTAGGAAGTGGTTAAGCTCAGAGTTTTCCAAGATTCTAATTTCCACTTAAGAACTCAGATTTTATAACTGGCAACAAATTCTGTCGGTTGTTTTTCCTTGAATTAACAGGCTCATTTTTATCCATTTTCAAGAAAATATCTGACAAATATTCAAGAATGAAGAGCCATAGTTATTTAGTAATTTTTAACACTAAAAACGGTGTTCCATGAACAAGGCAGCTAGTTCAGATTGCAACTCTATTACATGAATGTTTTAAGATAACCATCAGTATGCAACAGAACTCTTTTATGTACACTGAAAACAAGGCCCACATCAGAGTTGAAATTCAATAAATTCTACTTACTTTTGAAACTCAAGGACACTGTGGGACTTCCCTGGTGGGTCTAGTAGTTAAGCTCTGTGCTCCCAACGCAAGGGGCCTGGGTTTGATCCCTGGTCAGGGAACTAGATCCTGCATGCAGCAACTAAAGATCCCACATGCTGCAACTAAGACCCAGTGCAGCCACAGAAATAAATGAATAAATGATTTTTTAAATAAATAAAGTCAAGGACACTATTACATGAAATTCCCACTTTTTCTACTGAAAAGGAGTAGTGACACAGGATACAGTTTAGGGCCACCACGCTGATCTGTGCTAAGGGTACTGGCAGCTTGACTCACTACTGGCTATGCACCGCCAGTGCAAAAGACAACAAAGTAAAGAAACATAAGCAACATCTTGGAACTGTTACGGAAAGCTATGATCTTACGAAGGCTCTTGAAATTGTCTCAGGGTCCTATCCACCACCCAAGGATTCACTGACAGTATTTTCAGAGCTACTACTGTAGCTACTAAGTCCTCTAGGGGACTAGGTTTTCATTATGAGTACCCATCACTATGCCACAAGCTAGGACTGCCATCAAACAGTAATCGCTATTATGAAATCACCTCATACTATGATGGAATTAAAGAGTCTAATGTTAAAACTGTTTCATCTCTCCATTTTCATGAAACAAGAAAAATACTGGGGGTCTACATTTCAGCTTACAAAGTGTTTTCATTCTAAGAGTAAAACTACAGAGTGTTGTATTTAAATGCTATTAAATACCAAAACCGTCTACTTTTCCTCTAATCAAAAGACGCTGGGCTTCCCAGTCCAGTGGGTAAGGACAACACCTTGCAGTGCAAGGGGCGCCAGTTCGATCCCTGGCCTGGGAAGATCCCAAGTGTCGCGGAGGGGCTTGACCGATGTGTCCAATTACCGAGCCGGAGCTCTGGCGCTGCAATGGGAGGCCCACAGGAGCCAAAGAACAAAGACCGATGAAAATGGAGAAATGAAAGACCAGTGGAAGTGGCCCGCCCAGCCCCCTCCTTCCCCACTCCACCCTCCAAAAAAGATAAATAAAAATAAAATAAAAAGACACCTAGAATAATGATAAATAAGTAGCAGTGTCGCCAGTTTTATAAATTCAATAAATTCTACTTACTTTTGAAACTCAAGGACACTGTGGGACTTCCCTGGTGGGTCTAGTAGTTAAGCTCTGTGCTCCCAACGCAAGGGGCCTGGGTTTGATCCCTGGTCAGGGAACTAGATCCTGCATGCAGCAACTAAAGATCCCACATGCTGCAACTAAGACCCAGTGCAGCCACAGAAATAAATGAATAAATGATTTTTTAAATAAATAAAGTCAAGGACACTATTACATGAAATTCCCACTTTTTCTACTGAAAAGGAGTAGTGACACAGGATACAGTTTAGGGCCACCACGCTGATCTGTGCTAAGGGTACTGGCAGCTTGACTCACTACTGGCTATGCACCGCCAGTGCAAAAGACAACAAAGTAAAGAAACATAAGCAACATCTTGGAACTGTTACGGAAAGCTATGATCTTACGAAGGCTCTTGAAATTGTCTCAGGGTCCTATCCACCACCCAAGGATTCACTGACAGTATTTTCAGAGCTACTACTGTAGCTACTAAGTCCTCTAGGGGACTAGGTTTTCATTATGAGTACCCATCACTATGCCACAAGCTAGGACTGCCATCAAACAGTAATCGCTATTATGAAATCACCTCATACTATGATGGAATTAAAGAGTCTAATGTTAAAACTGTTTCATCTCTCCATTTTCATGAAACAAGAAAAATACTGGGGGTCTACATTTCAGCTTACAAAGTGTTTTCATTCTAAGAGTAAAACTACAGAGTGTTGTATTTAAATGCTATTAAATACCAAAACCGTCTACTTTTCCTCTAATCAAAAGACGCTGGGCTTCCCCTGGTGGTCCAGTGAGTAAAGACACCACCTTGCAGTGCAAGGGGCGCCAGTTCGATCCCTGGCCTGGGAAGATCCCAAGTGTCGCGGAGGGGCTTGACCGATGTGTCCAATTACCGAGCCGGAGCTCTGGCGCTGCAATGGGAGGCCCACAGGAGCCAAAGAACAAAGACCGATGAAAATGGAGAAATGAAAGACCAGTGGAAGTGGCCCGCCCAGCCCCCTCCTTCCCCACTCCACCCTCCAAAAAAGATAAATAAAAATAAAATAAAAAAAGACACCTAGAATAATGATAAATAAGTAGCAGTGTCGCCAGTTTTATAAGAGCAGATATTATAAAAGCCAAAAACGATGTATGATACCATAAAATTTTATACAAAACAATCATGAAGCTAACATATCTAAAACCAAAATCAGCACAGTCTTTGTGCATTAAAACATCCTTAACTACATAAAAATTCTATTTCTACCCAAATAACTGCACTTGATAGTCTGTTTTATGTATTCTATATCAATCAACAGTTTGAAGATTACAACTACGTCCTGATGCAAAACCCAGTCATGTTATATAAAATTCAAGAGCAACAACGGCAAAATCCTGATTAATCATTTTCAATCACATAAAGTATTCATAGGCTTATTTTTTATATTTTTTCTTTTCCCCATCATGTCCCTTTTTTAATTTTATATTTATTTCTATCCATCCTTTTTTTTCTTTAAATTCTTTGGCCTGTGTGGGCCTCCCATTGCAGTGGCCTCTCTCACTGCAGAGCACGGGCTCTGGGCGCATACACTCCAGAGCGTTGGCTCGTAATTGGACACACCAGTGTAGCCGCCTGGCGGCATGAGGGCTCTTCCCGGGCCAGGGATGGAACCAATGCCCCTTGCACTGAAAGGTGGACTCTCTACCCACTTGACCACCAGGGAAGCCTGGCCATATGTTTTCTGACTTTAGTATTCTTCAGTGTATCTAAATTTCTCAAAAGGAATGATAATTAAATCACAAACACTGACACTTAAATTAGGTCCCTCAAAAAAAAGTGGGGGGGCTTCCCCTGGTGGTCCAGTGGGTAAGGACACCGCCTTGCAGTGCAAGGGGCACCGGCTCGAGCCCTGGCCTGGGAAGATCCCACGTGCCGCGGAGCGGCTGGACTGATGTGTCCAATTACCGAGCCGGAGCTCTGGAGCGCGTGCGCCCAGAGTCGGAGCTCTGCGACAACAGACGCCACCGTGATGGGAGGCCCACAAGAGCCAAAGAACAAAGACGGATGAACAGAGAGAAATGAAAGACCAATAGAAGTGGCCCGCCTGCTTCCCTCCCTTCCCAACCCGACCCCCGCCCAAAAATAAATAAATCTTTAAAAAAAAAAAAAAGTGGGGACTTCCCTGGTGGCTAAGACTGCGCTTCCACTACACAGTGCCTAGGTTTGATCCCTGCTTGGCGAATGAGATCCATATGCCATGTAGTGTGATGCAACCAATAAATAAATAAAAGTTTTTTAAAAATGTTAGAAAAAAAAAAAATTAGCCCCCTCAGAATGTTTACAACAAGCCAAATGTTCATGAAATTGTATCACCAATAAGATCTTAAGAAACAGAAAAGTCATGGAAAATGTTTCCCTCAAATTACTAATCAACAAATCTTAGTCAATTTGAACAAAAAATAAACTAGATATTGTTGGTACCACCCTAAGCACTAGAAGATAGTAGAGCAATATCTATAAAAGCTTTAGAAAAAGAACAAGCAGCGAGAACCTTTTAGTAACCCAGTGTGTGCTTCTAGAACAGAGGTAAATGCTGAAGAGTCTCAAGCAGAGAAATGCAGGACCCATGGATGCTACTCAAAAGTTCAGCCAGTCAAGAGAAAAACTGAAATAAGGAATTCAGAACTATGAGCGCCACAGTAAATAGATTGGCAGGCTATGAAATCCTTCATTTAAAACTAGCAAATCAGGGTTTAAAACCGCCTGGCGGCATGAGGGCTCTTCCCGGGCCAGGGATGGAACCAATGCCCCTTGCACTGAAAGGTGGACTCTCTACCCACTTGACCACCAGGGAAGCCTGGCCATATGTTTTCTGACTTTAGTATTCTTCAGTGTATCTAAATTTCTCAAAAGGAATGATAATTAAATCACAAACACTGACACTTAAATTAGGTCCCTCAAAAAAAAGTGGGGGGGCTTCCCCTGGTGGTCCAGTGGGTAAGGACACCGCCTTGCAGTGCAAGGGGCACCGGCTCGAGCCCTGGCCTGGGAAGATCCCACGTGCCGCGGAGCGGCTGGACTGATGTGTCCAATTACCGAGCCGGAGCTCTGGAGCGCGTGCGCCCAGAGTCGGAGCTCTGCGACAACAGACGCCACCGTGATGGGAGGCCCACAAGAGCCAAAGAACAAAGACGGATGAACAGAGAGAAATGAAAGACCAATAGAAGTGGCCCGCCTGCTTCCCTCCCTTCCCAACCCGACCCCCGCCCAAAAATAAATAAATCTTTAAAAAAAAAAAAAAGTGGGGACTTCCCTGGTGGCTAAGACTGCGCTTCCACTACACAGTGCCTAGGTTTGATCCCTGCTTGGCGAATGAGATCCATATGCCATGTAGTGTGATGCAACCAATAAATAAATAAAAGTTTTTTAAAAATGTTAGAAAAAAAATTAGCCCCCTCAGAATGTTTACAACAAGCCAAATGTTCATGAAATTGTATCACCAATAAGATCTTAAGAAACAGAAAAGTCATGGAAAATGTTTCCCTCAAATTACTAATCAACAAATCTTAGTCAATTTGAACAAAAAATAAACTAGATATTGTTGGTACCACCCTAAGCACTAGAAGATAGTAGAGCAATATCTATAAAAGCTTTAGAAAAAGAACAAGCAGCGAGAACCTTTTAGTAACCCAGTGTGTGCTTCTAGAACAGAGGTAAATGCTGAAGAGTCTCAAGCAGAGAAATGCAGGACCCATGGATGCTACTCAAAAGTTCAGCCAGTCAAGAGAAAAACTGAAATAAGGAATTCAGAACTATGAGCGCCACAGTAAATAGATTGGCAGGCTATGAAATGCTTCATTTAACCTAACTAGCAAAAATCAGGCTGTGTTTAAGAAGAAGAATATTGACTCTGCTCTAAATTAGGAGAAGTAGGTATGTTTTAAAGTGGGGGAGTGCATCCCTGGTAGTCCAGTGGGTAAGGACACCACCTTGCAGTGCAAGGGGTGCCGGTTCAATCCCTGGCCTGGGAAGATCCCACATGCCGCGGAGCGGCTGGACTGATGTGTCCGACTACCAAGCCAGAGCTCTGGAGCGCATGCACCTAGAGCCAGTGCTCTGTAGTGAGAGAGGCTACTGAGATGGGAGGCCCACTGGGGCCAAAGAACAAAGATGGAAATAAATGAAAGACCAATAAAAGTGGCCAAAAAATAAACAAATAAATGAATAAATAGGGCGATGTGAGGGAAATAACAGATGAAGACATAAAACTTATTTTTCCTCCAAAAATACTTCATAGAAACTAATATATGTTACTGTGACAAAATATTTAACAGAAATTCATAAACTCTTCTACTTTCCCCTTGTTTATTTCCTTTTAAATTTAAAATTGATTTTAGAAAAACCACAATTACGTAACACATCTTCTAGAACGGTTTCTATCCAACTACCCCTTCTACCTGCTTATATGCACATATGTCTGGAGTATCATGACTTAATATTAAGCAATGTTTTTTTCTGATGTAAGACTTCGGGCTATTTAGTGATTTTTGTAAAAAAATTTTATTTATTTATTTGCTTATTATTTATTTTTGGCTATTCTGGGTTTTCACTGCTGCTGCAGACTCTTCTCTAGTTGTAGGAAGTGGGGGCTACTCTCTAGTTGAGGTGAGCAGGCTTCTAGTTGTGGTGACTTCTCTTGTTGTGGAACTCGGGCTCTAGGGCACACGGGCTTCAGTAGTTGCGGCACATGGGCTCCATAGTTGTGGCTCTGAGGCTCTAGAGCACAGGCTAAATAGTTGTGGCTCATGGGCTTAGCTCCTCCACAGCATGTGGGATCTTCCCGGATCAGGGATCAAACCTGTGTCTCCTGCATTGGCAGGCGAACTCTTTACCACTGAGCTACCAAGGAAGCCCTATTTAGTGATTTAAAATTTTCTTTCTTCCAATTTATTTTTTTTCTCTCGTCCATTTTACTGAAATATAATTGACATATAATACTGTATAAATTTCAAGTGAATAACATACACATATTGTGAAATGATTACCACAATGTATCAGGTAATACAATTCAACACCTCACAAACTGCCCAGGTGGTTCAGTGGTTAAGAATTCACCTGCCATTGCAAGGAACCCATTTAATCCCTGGTGCAGAAAAATTCCACATGTCTTGGGCCAACTAAGAATGTGTACCACATCTACTGAAACCTAGAGTCTGCAAGCTGTGACTACTGAGCTCTGCTCTGCAACAAGAGAAGTTACCTCAATGAGAAGCCCACATACCACACAGAGACCTAGCACAGCCAAAAATTAAAATCCTTCACATATTTACAATTTTAAGGAGTATGTGTGTGTATGTGTGAACTTTGAAGATCTACTCTCCTAGCAACTTTCAAATATATAATATAGTAATATTACCTGTAGTCACCATACTGTATACATTATATCCCCCAAATTTATTCATCTTCTAACTCTTAAGTGTGTATCATTTGATAACATTCAATGTTTCAAAGAATGACTTTGTTTCTTTTCTCTTAATCTTTATTTTTTAATTGTTTCAGTTGTTAATTACTTTGTTAAAATTAAATCTTTATTCAAAATAACAACAATAAAACCTCTCGCTATTGAGGACACTATACTGTTATCAGTAATTCAGGACATCACTTTCTAATATATCTTCTAGTGGCAATGCGAAAACTGTATCTTTGTTGCAATTTAATACTGCTAAAATTAATCTCTCTAGACTACTTACAGATCAACAAGATGTGTCTTACCTTCAGAACATACAAAACACCAGCTAACATTAACATGCTCGTGATTTCGGCAGCCACGCCTGGGGGTGAAGTGATTAGGGCAGATGATGCTATTGGATGCAAGGATCTTTGACCCAGCAGCCAGGCAAAAATCATTGGCATGGTATGCCACTGGGCAGCGGACACAGCGCATCAGTCGACCTAATAATGAGAAGCAGAAAAACGAGAGAGAGACAAAAGATATTAAGTATAGAAACAGTTTGAGTATAAGAGTAAAAACAGTGTTACTCATATCTATTTGCTAACACTAAAAAAATGGCACAAATGAATGAAAGCACTACTAAGTCAAGAGATCTTGAACACCCAGTACTCTAGGAAAAGCTCAGATGGGAATCATACAATAAATGGTCTTAAGGAGTCAGACATCACAATGATAACAAGTCTGATTCAACAAGAATAAGCCCCATTCAGACCACTGTTCTGACTCTCTGGAAACTGGAATCAGCAGCAGACTAAACAGTGGTGATGGCATGTGTGTATATAATCACCAGACTGGATGATGGAAACACTAGTGCTTTTGTTGGCTATTACTCTGTGATTCTTTTAGATGAATGAATGAACCTCTCCACCTCCACCCTACTTGAGACATGTCCTCTTAACATACTTTATCAACTAAAAACCATTATCAAAGCATTCAAATGCAATGTACAATAGCAACTGAAAAGCGGAAGGTAACTGATCGTTAAATTCCAATTTCAGTCAAGAACATTACTGTACTTAAGACTGATAAGATGCACAAGTCCAGGAAATCATCTTAATCATTTTACAGCAGGCACTGCCAGTCTAATTAAAAGAAAAGTCAACATTGCTACATTTTAACACCTCTGTTCCCACTGGGAGAAGGCAGGATTCCTGGGCATATAACAGTAAAAACACGGTATTTAGCTTTCAGTGAAATCATTAAGAAACCCACTATTACTAAACAGAAAGAAATAATAGTTTTCCCAATAGGAACAGATTTAGAAACTTGAGTGTAACTACACCCACATACGGTTTAGAAACCTCAGCTCTCAACCTAACTATGATGAAGGAGAAAATTTCCAGGATAGGAATTTCCATTTTAAAAAATAAGCTAAATTAGCACAAAACAAATCCTTCCCTATGTGCATGTCTGAATGTTACTGCATCTGGTAGCCATAGATAAAAGGGCCCACAAGAGAAGAGTACAATTTGTTCTAATGGAAGAAGATATGCAGCAGAGGAAATTCCCTGGCATCCACTAGTTAGGACGCTGCGTGTTCACTGTTCAAGGCACAGGTTCAATCCCTTGTTGGGGAACAAGCTGCATGGAGAAGACAAACACATCCACGTGCTGCAGTCCATGGGGTTACAAAGAGTCAGCCATGGCTGAGAGACTGAAAAACAACAACCTAGTATTTAACCAATGTAACTACTGAAGTCAAGTGATTTGAAAAGAGAAGAGCTTATAACTGACTGTGCTGAGTGAGTTCAATGAGGTATCTAATGCAAGTTAGAATGCTATTTTCTCTAATGAAAACAAAAGACATCCAGTAGAACGCCTTTTCAACCTAAATGTCACTTGAGGACCAAATATTCACTGGGCTTCCCTGGTGATGGCATGTGTGTATATAATCACCAGACTAGATGGAAACACTAGTGCTTTTGTTGGCTATTACTCTGTGATTCTTTTAGATGAATGAATGAACCTCTCCACCTCCACCCTACTTGAGACATGTCCTCTTAACATACTTTATCAACTAAAAACCATTATCAAAGCATTCAAATGCAATGTACAATAGCAACTGAAAAGCGGAAGGTAACTGATCGTTAAATTCCAATTTCAGTCAAGAACATTACTGTACTTAAGACTGATAAGATGCACAAGTCCAGGAAATCATCTTAATCATTTTACAGCAGGCACTGCCAGTCTAATTAAAAGAAAAGTCAACATTGCTACATTTTAACACCTCTGTTCCCACTGGGAGAAGGCAGGATTCCTGGGCATATAACAGTAAAAACACGGTATTTAGCTTTCAGTGAAATCATTAAGAAACCCACTATTACTAAACAGAAAGAAATAATAGTTTTCCCAATAGGAACAGATTTAGAAACTTGAGTGTAACTACACCCACATACGGTTTAGAAACCTCAGCTCTCAACCTAACTATGATGAAGGAGAAAATTTCCAGGATAGGAATTTCCATTTTAAAAAATAAGCTAAATTAGCACAAAACAAATCCTTCCCTATGTGCATGTCTGAATGTTACTGCATCTGGTAGCCATAGATAAAAGGGCCCACAAGAGAAGAGTACAATTTGTTCTAATGGAAGAAGATATGCAGCAGAGGAAATTCCCTGGCATCCACTAGTTAGGACGCTGCGTGTTCACTGTTCAAGGCACAGGTTCAATCCCTTGTTGGGGAACAAGCTGCATGGAGAAGACAAACACATCCACGTGCTGCAGTCCATGGGGTTACAAAGAGTCAGCCATGGCTGAGAGACTGAAAAACAACAACCTAGTATTTAACCAATGTAACTACTGAAGTCAAGTGATTTGAAAAGAGAAGAGCTTATAACTGACTGTGCTGAGTGAGTTCAATGAGGTATCTAATGCAAGTTAGAATGCTATTTTCTCTAATGAAAACAAAAGACATCCAGTAGAACGCCTTTTCAACCTAAATGTCACTTGAGGACCAAATATTCACTGGGCTTCCCTGGTGGCACAGTGGATAAAAACTGGACTGCCAATGCAAGAGACAGGTTTGATCGCTGGTCAGGGAAGATTCCATATGCCGGAGAACAACTAAGTCTATGCACCATGACAACTGAGACCACACTTGCTGCAGATCCCACCTTCAAGAGTGTGGTCTCAGCAGCTGTGGCGCGTTGGCTTAGTTGTTACCGTGCTTGTGTGCCGCCCATGGCACTGACTACTGACACCCATGCACCCAGAGCTTGCGCTATGTAGCAAAGAGCACCACCGCAGGGAAAAGCCTGTGCTGAAATGAAGAGCCTGCTCGCCACAACTAGAGAGCCCTGTGCAAAGTCAATGAAGACCCTGCGCAGCATAGACACATAAATATTTTAATACTACTACACAAGACCAGGGTTCCATAAAGCACAGGTCAAAAAGTGGTGGTTGCTACCCTTGTCCATTACTCTCTTATGTCTCAAGGTAAATGCTGGTACAAAAGCTGGAAGCTATTAAGATATGTAGTGTGTTGCATCTGGAAACATCCATTCTATAGTTAAATTCGTCCACACAAGAAACCCACCTTTCGAGGCAGAGACACTGGCGGGATTGGCAGCATGGCAGGTAATACATATGTGGAGGGAGCACCGGAAGCCCTTGTTCTGCAGGACAGTGGGCGGATACTTCTGGACGCACTCTTCATGGTAAAACTTTCCACATAAGGGCAAAAGGCACCTTTTAACATCTTCCCCACTCTGCTTGCATACAAAACAGGTATGTATTCCTGGGAAACGGCAAGAAACAAATTAATATAAACCCAATTCACTCAATGCTAAACCATTAGGTGAAGAGTTCGTGAGTAGTCAACTCTGCACCCAACTCCAACATGGGGTAGGTTGGGAAAGGTTCCCATACACTGAAGACTAAACCTAGTATTTAACCAATGTAACTACTGAAGTCAAGTGATTTGAAAGAGAAGAGCTTATAACTGACTGTGCTGAGTGAGTTCAATGAGGTATCTAATGCAAGTTAGAATGCTATTTTCTCTAATGAAAACAAAAGACATCCAGTAGAACGCCTTTTCAACCTAAATGTCACTTGAGGACCAAATATTCACTGGGCTTCCCTGGTGGCACAGTGGATAAAAACTGGACTGCCAATGCAAGAGACAGGTTTGATCGCTGGTCAGGGAAGATTCCATATGCCGGAGAACAACTAAGTCTATGCACCATGACAACTGAGACCACACTTGCTGCAGATCCCACCTTCAAGAGTGTGGTCTCAGCAGCTGTGGCGCGTTGGCTTAGTTGTTACCGTGCTTGTGTGCCGCCCATGGCACTGACTACTGACACCCATGCACCCAGAGCTTGCGCTATGTAGCAAAGAGCACCACCGCAGGGAAAAGCCTGTGCTGAAATGAAGAGCCTGCTCGCCACAACTAGAGAGCCCTGTGCAAAGTCAATGAAGACCCTGCGCAGCATAGACACATAAATATTTTAATACTACTACACAAGACCAGGGTTCCATAAAGCACAGGTCAAAAAGTGGTGGTTGCTACCCTTGTCCATTACTCTCTTATGTCTCAAGGTAAATGCTGGTACAAAAGCTGGAAGCTATTAAGATATGTAGTGTGTTGCATCTGGAAACATCCATTCTATAGTTAAATTCGTCCACACAAGAAACCCACCTTTCGAGGCAGAGACACTGGCGGGATTGGCAGCATGGCAGGTAATACATATGTGGAGGGAGCACCGGAAGCCCTTGTTCTGCAGGACAGTGGGCGGATACTTCTGGACGCACTCTTCATGGTAAAACTTTCCACATAAGGGCAAAAGGCACCTTTTAACATCTTCCCCACTCTGCTTGCATACAAAACAGGTATGTATTCCTGGGAAACGGCAAGAAACAAATTAATATAAACCCAATTCACTCAATGCTAAACCATTAGGTGAAGAGTTCGTGAGTAGTCAACTCTGCACCCAACTCCAACATGGGGTAGGTTGGGAGGGTTCCCACGCCACAAAGTAATCCTCGGATACCAGCTGGTATCCTACAATTCAACTCAATTTTGACACTATCAAAGTGGAGATGATATAAGATTCCACAGGTTACGTCAGGGTACAGTCCTGCACATCAACTCTTTCAGACACCAATTGTCAGACAAGGGTGTTATCAGTACATCTGACAAACTGGCTATATTCTAAATCAAAGGCGGGTTTGGATTAACTTGCTCCAGTGGCTCACAGAACTCAAGAGAATCATTTTCTTACTAGATCATTAGTTTACTAAAAAAAAAAAAAAACAAAACAATGCAATTCAAGAGCAGCTAGATAAAAGAAATGCACACAGTAAGGTACGGGAAAAGGGCGCAAAGCTTCCAGGCTATGTCCAAACACGTCACAATCCCCTCACCTCTATGTGTTCACCAAATGCAGCAACTCTCCAAACCCTGTCCTTAAGAGGTTCAATGGAGGTTGCATTCCTTCGGCAATATTGATTAGACCACTGGCAACTGAGGATTAATCGAACCTCTAGCACTCTCTCCTCCAAAAAAGTGAGGGGGAGATGAATCTCTTCAATCACATGGTTGGTCCTCATGGCAAACAGATCCCATCTTTAGGTGGGTCCAAAAGTCGAAAGTCATCTCATTAACGCATATACACACACAAGAGACACGTATCTTCTTCTTCAAAAAAAAAGCTCTCTTTTTAAAAAAAGTATGTATTCATTTATTTATCTGGTTACAGTGGATCTTAGTTGCAGTATGTGGGATCTAGTTCCCTACACCAGGGATCAAACCCAGACCCTCCAGGACCTCCCGCATTGGAAGCATGAAGTCTTAGTCACTGGACCACCAGGGAAATCCCAGACAAACATCTTTATAGCTTTCATCAATTAGGAAATTTCAAATTTATTCGGCATTCTGGACAAAGACCAAATACGTACATATTCATTGTAAGTCATAATATCACAGTAAGGAAGGAACATTTTAAGAAACTAGGCAGGGGCTTCCCCTGGTGGTCCAGTGGGTAAGGACACCGCCTTGCAGCGCAAGGGGTGCCGGTTCGATCCCTGGACTGGGAAGATCCACGTGCCGCGGAGCGGCTGGACCGATGTATCCAATTACCGAGCCGGAGCTCTGGAGCGTATGCACCCAGAGCCAGCGCTCTGAAACGACAGATGCCACCGTGATGGGAGGCCCACAGGAGCCAAAGAACAAAGACAGATGAAAATAGAGAAATGAAAAGACCAATAGAAGTGGCCAGCCCGTTCCCTTCCCTCCCCAATCCGACCCTCGCTCAAAAATAAATAAATAAATAAATCTTTAAAAAAAAAAAAAGAAACTAGGCAGGATGACAACATGAACCCAATGAACAATCTTATTATCACTGTTAAGTACAAAACTTACAAATACATGCTTGCTAATGTGCTGTGACAGCAAGTCCATATCACCCACAAAAACACTCTTGTCAAAGGAAAGCTGACCTGACATAATAGGGCTTCCGGATCTAACCACAGATTTCTAGGAAATATGCAGGATAGAGAACAAGTTAGACAGACACCTTAAGGATACAATCAAACAAATTTAGAATAGGAAAACTAAGCACGCAAATGATAACTGTCGCAATAAACAAAGAAAACTAAAAACTGAGAGAGGGGCTCCTCAAATATGTGCAGTTCTTTGGATCCAGCTACAAGGTCTGTCACGCAGAGGTGACAGGGAAGGTCTGGTTAGCACAGGGGCAAGAGGGAAGCACCTGTGGATACTGAAGCCTGAAGTGTGATTCATCTCAACTGAGGTGTGCAGTCAGTGTCAGTACACACTGGACTGTGAAGACCCTAGTGTGCAAAAAATAAATGCGAAAAACTTCAGTCATTTTCATATTAACGTATGACTGACTGGGGACTATTCAACACCAAAGGCATTAGCTTCTGCAAAAATTCCCCAGTCAATAATGTGTTAATTATATGCTCACACATTTTTAACATCTCAGACTAAATAAAACATGCAATCCCCTTGTGAACAAAATAATAGAGTGAGGGGAATGGTACTGCTGTAGACTGAGAGAACTTAAGAAATTACTTCTTTTTAATTAAAAAAATATATATACAGGACATCCCTGGTGGTCCAGTGGGTAAAGAGCCCGTCTTGCAGTGCAAGGGGGACTGGTTCGATCCACGGCCTGGGAAGATCCCGCGTGCCGCAAAGCAGATGGGTTGGTGTGTCCAATTGCAAGTCAGTGCTCTGCAGCGCATGTACCCAGAGTCAGTGATCTGCAGCGAGAGGTCACTGTGAATAATAAATGAAGAGGCCAAAAAAAAATAAAGAAAAGAAATACAATACAGGGATATTATCTGGATCTTGATTCAAAACCCTATAAAACAATATATTCTTAGACAAAGTGGGAAAATTTGTACGTAGGACTGGGTAGCTGATGACACACAAGAGTCAGTGTTAATGCTGGATTTTTTTTTTTTTTAGTTTTTAAAATATACCCTAGTTACATATATTTTGAGTAAAATGAGCCAAAAGTTTGTAACTACTCAAGGTAAGTGATGCATACATTGAAATTCTTTATACTTTTCTCCTTACATTTATGTATGTCTGAGGATTTTTGTAATACAAACTTTAAAACAAAGAGAAAAAAAAATTTACCTGTCTCTGAGAAGCAAAATAAAAGGGAAAGAGCCCGGGCCTTACAGACAGACAGATCTGAAGATGAATCCTACCTGTGGCACTGCTGGAATTAGGAACACATTAAAATTACCCACCTCAAATCTTTATCAATAGCAGTATTACCCAATAATAACCATTTTATGAAAAAACATTAAAGACATATTTGAAAAGAAGTTATTTACTGCCAGATGCTGAATAACTTGCAGCCTATACTGAAGTGAAGTAACCTGAATTCTGGTGAGGTTGTTCTCCAAAGGAAAACAGGGTGAGTCAACTAAGAAAGGACTCCTCTATTCTGACTCTACTCCTCTTCTCTAAAACGAGGAGCAAATTTTCTACACTGAAAAATAACAACTTTGGACTTTCCTGTGGTCCAGTGTTTAAGAACCCATGTGCCAATGCAGGGTAGCTGGCTATGATCTCTGGCCACACTGCCCCAATGGCCGCAGTCAGAAAAGCCTGCACATCGCAATGAGGATACAGTGCAGCCAGTGATAAATAAACCAACTAAAAAACACACCTTTCTTTCACCTCACATGATAAATAAAAAAACTTAATCTAATATAGATTATGGACCCAAATGTGAAACCTAAAACTATAGTATTTTCCAGGAGAAAAACATCTTTTTGGTTCTGGGCAGAAAAATAAAGGGCCAAAAGAGGGGATTTACAGTGCTCTGCAGCGCATGTACCCAGAGTCAGTGATCTGCAGCGAGAGTCACTGTGAATAATAAATGAAGAGGCCAAAAAAAAATAAAGAAAAGAAATACAATACAGGGATATTATCTGGATCTTGATTCAAAACCCTATAAAACAATATATTCTTAGACAAAGTGGGAAAATTTGTACGTAGGACTGGGTAGCTGATGACACACAAGAGTCAGTGTTAATGCTGGATTTTTTTTTTTTTTAGTTTTTAAAATATACCCTAGTTACATATATTTTGAGTAAAATGAGCCAAAAGTTTGTAACTACTCAAGGTAAGTGATGCATACATTGAAATTCTTTATACTTTTCTCCTTACATTTATGTATGTCTGAGGATTTTTGTAATACAAACTTTAAAACAAAGAGAAAAAAAAATTTACCTGTCTCTGAGAAGCAAAATAAAAGGGAAAGAGCCCGGGCCTTACAGACAGACAGATCTGAAGATGAATCCTACCTGTGGCACTGCTGGAATTAGGAACACATTAAAATTACCCACCTCAAATCTTTATCAATAGCAGTATTACCCAATAATAACCATTTTATGAAAAAACATTAAAGACATATTTGAAAAGAAGTTATTTACTGCCAGATGCTGAATAACTTGCAGCCTATACTGAAGTGAAGTAACCTGAATTCTGGTGAGGTTGTTCTCCAAAGGAAAACAGGGTGAGTCAACTAAGAAAGGACTCCTCTATTCTGACTCTACTCCTCTTCTCTAAAACGAGGAGCAAATTTTCTACACTGAAAAATAACAACTTTGGACTTTCCTGTGGTCCAGTGTTTAAGAACCCATGTGCCAATGCAGGGTAGCTGGCTATGATCTCTGGCCACACTGCCCCAATGGCCGCAGTCAGAAAAGCCTGCACATCGCAATGAGGATACAGTGCAGCCAGTGATAAATAAACCAACTAAAAAACACACCTTTCTTTCACCTCACATGATAAATAAAAAAACTTAATCTAATATAGATTATGGACCCAAATGTGAAACCTAAAACTATAGTATTTTCCAGGAGAAAACAACATCTTTTTGGTTCTGGGTCAAGCAAGATTTTTTAACCAAAAAGAAAAAAAAAGTTTCATAGTAAAGTAAAACAAAGATTTTTATTTTTAGGGTAAACTTTTAAAAGAAAATTATGGCCTCTATTATCGTTTTTTTAAATTTATTTACTTTCATCCATCTTTATTCTTTGGCCTGTTGTGGACCTCCCACTGCAGTGGTCTCTATCGTTGCAGAGCACTGGCTCTGGGCATATGTGCTCCAGAGCACTGGCTCGACATTGGACACACTGGCCCAGCCACTCTGTTGCATGTGCGATCTTTCCGGGCCAGAGATCGAACCAGTGCCCCTTGCAATGTAAGGCGGACTCTTGACCAACTGGACCACCAGGGAAGCCCTAAAATACATACTTGAAAACTAGACCTCATCAAAATTAGAAACTTCTGCTCATCAAAAGACACCATTAAGAAAATGACAAAACAGGCCACAGATTGGGAGAATAATCTGAAATGTATATATGAGATAAAGGAATTGGATCCAGAATATAAAAAGAAGATAGAAAATAAGCACATAAGAAGATGTGCAATATCATCTATCATTAGTGAAAAGCACAATGCAATAACACTACTCATCCATCAGAATGGCTAAGTTAAAGACTGTCAATACCAAGTGTTACTGAACATGTGGCAGAATTAAAACTACTACATATTACTGATAGGAATGAATGCAAAATGGCACACAACTTGAATGTTTCATAAAAAGTAAAGCAGAACATATGAGGCTACCATTCTACTCTTAGATATTTACACAACAAAATGCACTGACTCTACTCCTCTTCTCTAAAACGAGGAGCAAATTTTCTACACTGAAAAATAACAACTTTGGACTTTCCTGTGGTCCAGTGTTTAAGAACCCATGTGCCAATGCAGGGTAGCTGGCTATGATCTCTGGCCACACTGCCCCAATGGCCGCAGTCAGAAAAGCCTGCACATCGCAATGAGGATACAGTGCAGCCAGTGATAAATAAACCAACTAAAAAACACACCTTTCTTTCACCTCACATGATAAATAAAAAAACTTAATCTAATATAGATTATGGACCCAAATGTGAAACCTAAAACTATAGTATTTTCCAGGAGAAAACAACATCTTTTTGGTTCTGGGTCAAGCAAGATTTTTTAACCAAAAAGAAAAAAAAAGTTTCATAGTAAAGTAAAACAAAGATTTTTATTTTTAGGGTAAACTTTTAAAAGAAAATTATGGCCTCTATTATCGTTTTTTTAAATTTATTTACTTTCATCCATCTTTATTCTTTGGCCTGTTGTGGACCTCCCACTGCAGTGGTCTCTATCGTTGCAGAGCACTGGCTCTGGGCATATGTGCTCCAGAGCACTGGCTCGACATTGGACACACTGGCCCAGCCACTCTGTTGCATGTGCGATCTTTCCGGGCCAGAGATCGAACCAGTGCCCCTTGCAATGTAAGGCGGACTCTTGACCAACTGGACCACCAGGGAAGCCCTAAAATACATACTTGAAAACTAGACCTCATCAAAATTAGAAACTTCTGCTCATCAAAAGACACCATTAAGAAAATGACAAAACAGGCCACAGATTGGGAGAATAATCTGAAATGTATATATGAGATAAAGGAATTGGATCCAGAATATAAAAAGAAGATAGAAAATAAGCACATAAGAAGATGTGCAATATCATCTATCATTAGTGAAAAGCACAATGCAATAACACTACTCATCCATCAGAATGGCTAAGTTAAAGACTGTCAATACCAAGTGTTACTGAACATGTGGCAGAATTAAAACTACTACATATTACTGATAGGAATGAATGCAAAATGGCACACAACTTCGAATGTTTCATAAAAAAGTAAAGCAGAACATATGAGGCTACCATTCTACTCTTAGATATTTACACAACAAAATGCATCCATACAAAGGATATACAGTGTTTTACTTAAAACAGCCCAACCTGAGAACTAGCAAAATGTACATCAGTGGATGAGTGGATACACAAACTGCGATATCCATACAATGAACTATTACTGGCAATAAAAAGGGTTGAATCTCAAGAACACTACACAAAGGGACGGTTTCAAAGGTACATGTACATACACACACACACACACGTATCAAAACCTTATCAAGGGGGCTTCCCTTGTGGCTCAGTGGATATAAGAACCCGTCTGCCAATGCAGGAGACACAGGTTCGATCCCTGATCCGGGAAGACCCCACATACCGCAGAGCAGCTAAACCTACACATCAACAAAGACCCAGCACAGCCAAAAATAAATAAATAAAAGATTTAAAAAAAAAAAAAAACCTTATCAAGGATCCTATCTCAACATAGTTAAGTCACATATGAGAAGCCCACAGCGAACATTATCCTCAACGGTGAGAAATTGAAAGCGTTCCCTCTAAGATCAGGAACAAGACAGGGATGTTCACTTTTACCACTATTATTCAACACAGTCCTGGAAGTTCTAGCAACAGCAATAAGAGAAGAAAAAGAAATAAAAGGAATCCAGACTGTAAAAGAAGTAAAACTCTATTTGCAGCGACATTATATTATACATAAAAAATCCCAAAGACACTATTGCAAAACTACTATAGCTAATCAACAAATTCAGCAAAGTTGCAGGATACAAAATCAATATACAGAAATCACTGGCACTGTATATAGGAACAATGAAAAATCAGCAACGAAATCAAAGAGGCAAGCCCTTCACCACTGCAACCAAGAGAATCAAACATCTGAAATCCCAAGAAAAAGGCAAGCACCTAATCAAAGAACATATTCTGAGATAAAGGAATTGGAATCAGAATATAAAAGAAGATAGAAAATAAGCAAAAAACAACTCTATCATTAGTGAAAAGCACAATGCAATAACACTACTCATCCATCAGAATGGCTAAGTTAAAGACTGTCAATACCAAGTGTTACTGAACATGTGGCAGAATTAAAACTACTACATATTACTGATAGGAATGAATGCAAAATGGCACACAACCGAATGTTTCATAAAAAAGTAAAGCAGAACATATGAGGCTACCATTCTACTCTTAGATATTTACACAACAAAATGCATCCATACAAAGGATATACAGTGTTTTACTTAAAACAGCCCAACCTGAGAACTAGCAAAATGTACATCAGTGGATGAGTGGATACACAAACTGCGATATCCATACAATGAACTATTACTGGCAATAAAAAGGGTTGAATCTCAAGAACACTACACAAAGGGACGGTTTCAAAGGTACATGTACATACACACACACACACACGTATCAAAACCTTATCAAGGGGGCTTCCCTTGTGGCTCAGTGGATATAAGAACCCGTCTGCCAATGCAGGAGACACAGGTTCGATCCCTGATCCGGGAAGACCCCACATACCGCAGAGCAGCTAAACCTACACATCAACAAAGACCCAGCACAGCCAAAAATAAATAAATAAAAGATTTAAAAAAAAAAAAAAACCTTATCAAGGATCCTATCTCAACATAGTTAAGTCACATATGAGAAGCCCACAGCGAACATTATCCTCAACGGTGAGAAATTGAAAGCGTTCCCTCTAAGATCAGGAACAAGACAGGGATGTTCACTTTTACCACTATTATTCAACACAGTCCTGGAAGTTCTAGCAACAGCAATAAGAGAAGAAAAAGAAATAAAAGGAATCCAGACTGTAAAAGAAGTAAAACTCTATTTGCAGACGACATTATATTATACATAAAAAATCCCAAAGACACTATTGCAAAACTACTATAGCTAATCAACAAATTCAGCAAAGTTGCAGGATACAAAATCAATATACAGAAATCACTGGCACTGTATATAGGAACAATGAAAAATCAGAAAACGAAATCAAAGAGGCAAGCCCCTTCACCACTGCAACCAAGAGAATCAAACATCTAGGAATAAACCTACCCAAAGAAACAAAAGGACTGTACACAGAAAATTACAAGACACTAATCAAAGAACTCAAAGAAGACTTAAACAGATACAGAAATATTCCATGTCCCTGGGTCAGAGGAATCAATATTGTGAAAATGACCATACTACCAAATATTATCTACAGATTCAATGTGATCCCTACCAAACTACCAATGACATTCTTCACTGAACTAGACCAAAGAATAACACAGTGCATATGGAAACACAAAAGACCTCGAATAGCCAAAGCAATCCTGAGGAAGAAGAATGGAGCTGGAGAGATCAGTCTCCCCAACTTCAGACTCTACTACAAAGCAACAGTCATCAAGACAGTACGGTACTGGGACAAAAACAGAACTACAGACCAACGGAACAAGATAAGAGAACCCAGAGATAAACCCACGTGCCTATGGGTACCTTATTGTTGACAAAGGAGGCGAAACTATAAAATGGGACAAAGAGCCTCTTCAACAAATGGTGCTGGGACAATTGGACAGCTACATGCAAGAAAATGAAGTTGGAACATTCCCTGACACCATACACAAAGATCAACTCAAAATGGATTCAAGACCTAAATGTAAGACCAGAAATCATCAAACTCTTAGAGGAGAATATAGGCAGAACACTCAAGGACATAAATCAAAGCAAGATCTTCCATGACCTGCCTACTAGAATAGCGGAACTAAAAACAAAAATGAACATGTCGGACCTAATGAAACTTAAAAGCTTTTGTACAGCAATAAGAAGAAAAGAAATAAAAGGAATCCAGACTGTAAAAGAAGTAAAACTCTTTTATTAAAACATAAAAAATCCCAAAGACACTATTGCAAAACTACTATAGCTAATCAACAAATTCAGCAAAGTTGCAGGATACAAAATCAATATACAGAAATCACTGGCACTGTATATAGGAACAATGAAAAATCAGAAAACGAAATCAAAGAGGCAAGCCCCTTCACCACTGCAACCAAGAGAATCAAACATCTAGGAATAAACCTACCCAAAGAAACAAAAGGACTGTACACAGAAAATTACAAGACACTAATCAAAGAACTCAAAGAAGACTTAAACAGATACAGAAATATTCCATGTCCCTGGGTCAGAGGAATCAATATTGTGAAAATGACCATACTACCAAATATTATCTACAGATTCAATGTGATCCCTACCAAACTACCAATGACATTCTTCACTGAACTAGACCAAAGAATAACACAGTGCATATGGAAACACAAAAGACCTCGAATAGCCAAAGCAATCCTGAGGAAGAAGAATGGAGCTGGAGAGATCAGTCTCCCCAACTTCAGACTCTACTACAAAGCAACAGTCATCAAGACAGTACGGTACTGGGACAAAAACAGAACTACAGACCAACGGAACAAGATAAGAGAACCCAGAGATAAACCCACGTGCCTATGGGTACCTTATTGTTGACAAAGGAGGCGAAACTATAAAATGGGACAAAGAGCCTCTTCAACAAATGGTGCTGGGACAATTGGACAGCTACATGCAAGAAAATGAAGTTGGAACATTCCCTGACACCATACACAAAGATCAACTCAAAATGGATTCAAGACCTAAATGTAAGACCAGAAATCATCAAACTCTTAGAGGAGAATATAGGCAGAACACTCAAGGACATAAATCAAAGCAAGATCTTCCATGACCTGCCTACTAGAATAGCGGAACTAAAAACAAAAATGAACATGTCGGACCTAATGAAACTTAAAAGCTTTTGTACAGCAAAAGAAACTACAGAAAAGCTGAACAGACAACCCACAGAATGGGAGAAAATCATAGCAAATGAAACAACAGACAAGGAATTAATCTCCAAAATCTACAAGCAACTCGGACAACTCAGCACCGGAAAAATGAACAACTCAATCAAACAATGGGAAAAGGACCGAAACAGACACCTCTCCAAAGAGGACACACAGATGGCCCCAAAACACATGAAACGGTGCTCAACCTTGCTTATTATTAGAGAAATGCAAATCAAAACTTCAATGAGGTGTCACCTCACACCTGTCAGAATGGCCATCATCCAAAAACCTGCAGACAATAAATGCTGGAGAGGGTGCGGAGAAAAGGAAACACTGTTGCATTGCCGGTGGGAATGTAAATTGATACAGTCTCTATGGAAGACAGTATGGAGATTCTTTAAGAAACTAAAAACAGAAGCACCATACGAACTGGCAATTGCACCATTAGGCTTATTCCCTGATGGAATCAAAACTGAAAAAAGTGCCTATAACCCAATGCTCGTAACAGCTCTCTACACAATAGCTAGAACATGGAAGCAATCTAGATGCCCATTGACAAATGAATGGATAAAGAAGCCCTGGTACATATATACAATGGAATACTACACAGCTGTAACAAGAAATGCAGAAGAATCAGTCCTAATGAGGTGGCTGGAGCTAGAACCTATCATAAAAAGTGAAGTAAGTCAAAAAGAGAAAGACAAGTACAGTATACTAACACATATATATGGAATCTAGTAAAAGGGTAATGATAACACACGCAGTGTGTTCACAAATAATCATGAAGTGAACACACTCTTTCCACTCAGATCAAGAATACAAAGTAGGGCTTCCCTGGTGGTCCAGTGGGTAAAGAGTCCGCCTTGCAGTGAAAGGGGCACTGGTTCGATCCCTGACCAAGAAGATCCCATGTGCCGCACAGTGGCTGGACCAGTGTGTCCAATAACAAGCCAGCACTCCAAACTGTACCCAGCACCCAGAGCTGGTGCTCTGCAATGAGAGAGGTCACTGCAATGGCAGGCCCACAAGGACCAAAGAGTAAGTATAGAAGAAAATAAATCAATAAAAAAACAATAAAAAGAGGCCAAAAATTTAAAAGAATACTAATAAAAAAAAATACAAAATATCATCAGTAACACAGAAGTACTCCCTATCACTATGTATGCATCACCTCCTCCTGAAATACTTCAGAAACCTTTAAGTACCTTACACTCCAAACACACTCCACCATTCTACTGAACTTCCTGTTACCCAAACAGCTCACACTTTCTTACCGGACCTTCATTCCTCCTCCACACACCAATTTCTATTTCTCTCTCATAGCCAAACTGAGATGTCCTCCTCCTCTGTGGCACTAGTGCATTTTTGTTCACACAGCACTTTAGTGGTTACAAGAAGACTTTTTGCATTACATTATGCTCTACATTCATCATTGACTTGAGTTATTTTGAGGGCAAAGACCACAGAGCACCTGTCTCTGTGGCTGTAGGAATTAACTCAGTATTATCATAAAGAAGTGTCTCTAATAAACAAGTTTTTCCTAAAAAGATTAAAACTCAAACCATCCTTGGAAGAAGACCTATCTACTTTACCTGTATGACATTCATTGCAGATAAATTTTCCTCTCGGCATTTCAGTTAATCCAAGGCACTCCAGATGGAAAGCCCCACAGCACTGAGCCTCACATAAAAGCAGCTCACCCGGTTTCTCACAGTTCTGTTAAGACAAGAAAAACAGATCTGTCTACAGAGAAAGGTTTTTAAAAATTCCAAGCAGGAAGTCTTGATTAAAGCAACAATTAAGAAGCAGCTCTGACATAAACAAAAAATACCCTGCCATTCATCCAGCTAGTATTTAGTTACATCCGTTACGCCAGGTACAACAAGGTCCTGGCTCCTATCATTCTTATACTCTAAGGATATGAAGACATAAGTGAATGATTAAACAACAACAACAACAAAATCAGAAAATTTAAATATCTGGGTAGAATTCAAATAGCAATTTCAGATTGGGTGTTGAGGAATGGCCTCTTAGACTGGGCTCTAAATGACACATCAGCCACATGACCTTAAGATGGGACCAAGATGGCAGAAAGCACAGGAAGCCCACAGACAGGAAAAACTATTCCACGCCTAAAAATCACAAAGAAAGTCAGTGTCATTGGACAAAGTGAATAAAAGTCAGAAGTAGTAGAAATGAGAGAAGAAAAACCCCTGGCTGTGTGGCCTTATATAGATAATTGTACAGTTTCAGAAGGGAAGGCTGAAATTAGCTATTTATATAAAAACAAGTCCCCATGATTACTACATGAAAAATGAATTTAATAATAAAAAAGTGAGAGAAGCAGAGATAATCGAAGAGGCAAGAAATTTCAAGCAAGAAATACTACCCAGCTAGACTGTCCAAAAGTGCCCGGTCAACATGTGAACACTTGAGAAACATCAAGAACCATATGAAAGCGATTACCTTTCTAAAACAATCTTATCTAAAACAGGGTATCAATGATGATAGACTCTTATGAAATAAAGATGTGTCTGTTGCTTTGAAAACATATTAAAAGTTACAAAAATTCTGCAAATTCCCAAAAGTTCTTACTTTTCACTCCTCTAATATTCTTTTCCCCATAGAGTTTCCCCATTTCTCTCCCTATAGTGAGTAGCAGCAAAATGCTAACAATGAAAAAGGGCTTATGCTTATTCTGCAAGACAAGAAAGGTGGAAAGCTGGCTAGGCAAGCCTTTATCTTCAAGAACCTAAAGAAACAGAACAGGTGTTGGCCACTTATCATCAAACCTTAAATAAGCACACAAGCAAGGAAGATTTGGGAATACAGTGCCAGAGGCACCCAGAAATTAAGAGGGGGACCTCAAAAGATAATGAGCTAGCATCACACGTTTGGCTCTCCCATTATCTACTATTCATGAAGAGAAAAAAAAGATAAGTGCCATAGACGTTTATATTCAGAGTGCCAGTGACAACAGTTTTCCTATAAAATGAACAAATTCACCTTGATCACCTGAATAGGAAATTTCAAATGAATTATGTACTGAAATAGAAATTTTTCAAATTAATCAAATGCTACAAACTAACTCTTTAATTGGGATAACCACGTAATTTGTCCTTCCAACTGGGACACTGGAGCATGAAAGGAGGTGCTACTAATAAATCACGCCAGCACAACAGATTGAAACAAAGACTGACACAAACAAACCAGGACCACAGGGTTACCATACCTAATTATATGACAATTTTTGTGGGTTAAAGTCTCTGAAGACTAGCACTGGGAGCAGGACCAAATACAAATGCAATCTAACAACGTGCTCTGATGATGTATTTCCGGTATTTTAAAAAAGTAAATATGCGGGGCTTCCCTGGTGGCCCAGTGGGTAAAGAGTCCGTCTTGCAGTGCAAGGGGCACTGGTATGGTCCCTGGCCGGGGAAGATCCCACATGCCATAGAGCGGCTGGAACAGTGTGTCCAATAACAAGGCAGTACTCCGGAGCACATGTGCCCAGAGCCAGTGCTCTGCAATGAGAGAGGCCACTGCAACGGGAGGCCCACACAAGCCAAAGAATAAAGATGGATGAAAAAACTACATAAATAACCAATTAAAAGAGCCCAAAATTTTAAAAAAAAGGAAAGAAAGTAAACATGCAGTAGAACGCATATTAAAACACTGGGCTTCCCTGGTGGTCCAGTGGGTAGAGTCCACCTTGCACTGCAAGGGGCACCAGTTCGATCCCTGGCCTGGATAGATCCCACATGCAGAGGAACGGCTGGGCCAGTGTGTCCAATTACTAGCCAGTGCTCTGGAGCGCATGTGCCGGGAGCACCAGTGCTTTGCAACAAGAGAGGCCTACTGCAATGGGAGGTCCACAAAGGCCGATTAATAAAATAAATGAATAGAAAATTTAAAAAAAAAAAAAATCACACACACACACACACCCCTCCACCCCCACTGTGCCAGCAAAGGTCCATACTGTCAAAGTTATGGTTTTCCCTAGTCAAGTGTGGATGTGAGAGCTGGGCCATAAAGAAGGCTCGGCGCCAAAAACCCAATGCTTTTCAATTGTGGTGCTGGGTAAGACTCTTGAGAGTCCCTTGGACTGCCAGATCAAATCAGTCAATCCGAAAAAAATAACCTATCCTGAATGTTCACTAGAAGTACTGAAAATGAAGCTCTAGTACTTTGGTCACCTTTCTGTTGAATCACTAGAAAAAGACGCTGATACTGGGAAAGATTAAAGGCAAAAAGAGAAGAGGGCGGCAGTGGATGAGACGGTTAGATAGCATCATAGACTTAACAGACATGAGTCTAAGCCAACTCCAGGTGACAGGGAAGGATAGGGAAGCCTGGTGTGCTGCCATCCATGGCTCTGAGTGAGGGACAGGACCAAATACAAATGCAATCTAACAACGTGCTCTGATGATGTATTTCCGGTATTTTAAAAAAGTAAATATGCGGGGCTTCCCTGGTGGCCCAGTGGGTAAAGAGTCCGTCTTGCAGTGCAAGGGGCACTGGTATGGTCCCTGGCCGGGGAAGATCCCACATGCCATAGAGCGGCTGGAACAGTGTGTCCAATAACAAGGCAGTACTCCGAGCACATGTGCCCAGAGCCAGTGCTCTGCAATGAGAGAGGCCACTGCAACGGGAGGCCCACACAAGCCAAAGAATAAAGATGGATGAAAAAACTACATAAATAACCAATTAAAAGAGCCCAAAATTTTAAAAAAAAGGAAAGAAAGTAAACATGCAGTAGAACGCATATTAAAACACTGGGCTTCCCTGGTGGTCCAGTGGGTAGAGTCCACCTTGCACTGCAAGGGGCACCAGTTCGATCCCTGGCCTGGATAGATCCCACATGCAGAGGAACGGCTGGGCCAGTGTGTCCAATTACTAGCCAGTGCTCTGGAGCGCATGTGCCGGGAGCACCAGTGCTTTGCAACAAGAGAGGCCTACTGCAATGGGAGGTCCACAAAGGCCGATTAATAAAATAAATGAATAGAAAATTTAAAAAAAAAAAAAATCACACACACACACACACCCCTCCACCCCCACTGTGCCAGCAAAGGTCCATACTGTCAAAGTTATGGTTTTCCCTAGTCAAGTGTGGATGTGAGAGCTGGGCCATAAAGAAGGCTCGGCGCCAAAAACCCAATGCTTTTCAATTGTGGTGCTGGGTAAGACTCTTGAGAGTCCCTTGGACTGCCAGATCAAATCAGTCAATCCGAAAAAAATAACCTATCCTGAATGTTCACTAGAAGTACTGAAAATGAAGCTCTAGTACTTTGGTCACCTTTCTGTTGAATCACTAGAAAAAGACGCTGATACTGGGAAAGATTAAAGGCAAAAAGAGAAGAGGGCGGCAGTGGATGAGACGGTTAGATAGCATCATAGACTTAACAGACATGAGTCTAAGCCAACTCCAGGTGACAGGGAAGGATAGGGAAGCCTGGTGTGCTGCCATCCATGGGGTCGGAGTCAGACATGATGTGTCAATTGAACAATAACAAAAATGAGGATAAAAAAATCTTAAAGGTTCTTACATCAGGAGAGGTGCGGTAACACTACCTCAGGCGGAGCAAGCACAGACTCACCTCTGCCATCTCAGCCCTAACTTCAGGGCATCCACTCAGAGCAACACTATTTCTCCTTTCTCATTTTGTGGGAAGAGAGGAGTTAAATCCTTAAAGATAAGTGATTCCAGTGGAATAATCCAAGAAGCATTTTATTCTAGCCATGACGAAATCACCAGAAGATGGGAGATAACGTGTCTCAAAAGGTAGGCATGCAGTGGAAATGCACGTGGGCTACTGGTCTCTACCTGACACACGTTCTCCTTGAGTGCAGCTCCGCCTCCTCGCTCAGCCTGCAGTTTTTTAGAGGCAGGCACCCCATGGTCGGTTTCGATGCCGTCCTCAGCAGTCTCCTTGGGGCTTGCAGCTGTCCTGAGTGTCACCAGTTCTCCCTTGCAGAGAAAAAATAGCACCCCACATCGGTATAATTAATGTCTCCTCCATCTGACCCCTCCCTCTAGCTGCTATTTGTCTAGCCATTAAGCACTTACAGATGTTCAGCCAATCACGCGGGCGGACTGCATGCAATGTTAGTTCTAACCCTGCTGTGATTGGGCGTGTAGTGGGCGCCTCATGCCCTGCCACTAACTGCTCTGAGGCTGTTCCACTGGAACTTTTTGAGCTGTTCCATTTTAAGGTTTCACTAAGGAGAGAAAACATTCTTAAGTTTATTTGATTACTTATTTGTCCTTCCAAGATCAGTGTTTCCTAAATAATTCTTATACTCTGTGGTGCTGGGTAAGACTCTTGAGAGTCCCTTGGACTGCCAGATCAAATCAGTCAATCCGAAAAAAATAACCTATCCTGAATGTTCACTAGAAGTACTGAAAATGAAGCTCTAGTACTTTGGTCACCTTTCTGTTGAATCACTAGAAAAAGACGCTGATACTGGGAAAGATTAAAGGCAAAAAGAGAAGAGGGCGGCAGTGGATGAGACGGTTAGATAGCATCATAGACTTAACAGACATGAGTCTAAGCCAACTCCAGGTGACAGGGAAGGATAGGGAAGCCTGGTGTGCTGCCATCCATGGGGTCGGAGTCAGACATGATGTGTCAATTGAACAATAACAAAAATGAGGATAAAAAAATCTTAAAGGTTCTTACATCAGGAGAGGTGCGGTAACACTACCTCAGGCGGAGCAAGCACAGACTCACCTCTGCCATCTCAGCCCTAACTTCAGGGCATCCACTCAGAGCAACACTATTTCTCCTTTCTCATTTTGTGGGAAGAGAGGAGTTAAATCCTTAAAGATAAGTGATTCCAGTGGAATAATCCAAGAAGCATTTTATTCTAGCCATGACGAAATCACCAGAAGATGGGAGATAACGTGTCTCAAAAGGTAGGCATGCAGTGGAAATGCACGTGGGCTACTGGTCTCTACCTGACACACGTTCTCCTTGAGTGCAGCTCCGCCTCCTCGCTCAGCCTGCAGTTTTTTAGAGGCAGGCACCCCATGGTCGGTTTCGATGCCGTCCTCAGCAGTCTCCTTGGGGCTTGCAGCTGTCCTGAGTGTCACCAGTTCTCCCTTGCAGAGAAAAAATAGCACCCCACATCGGTATAATTAATGTCTCCTCCATCTGACCCCTCCCTCTAGCTGCTATTTGTCTAGCCATTAAGCACTTACAGATGTTCAGCCAATCACGCGGGCGGACTGCATGCAATGTTAGTTCTAACCCTGCTGTGATTGGGCGTGTAGTGGGCGCCTCATGCCCTGCCACTAACTGCTCTGAGGCTGTTCCACTGGAACTTTTTGAGCTGTTCCATTTTAAGGTTTCACTAAGGGAGAGAAAACATTCTTAAGTTTATTTGATTACTTATTTGTCCTTCCAAGATCAGTGTTTCCTAAATAATTCTATTCAAACTGTCCTGGAAAGAAATACTCTGTATCATAATGTGCGATACTGATCTGGCTGCTTCTATTTCTCTTTTAACCTGAATTGGAAATCTAGGGACAGCATCAATGGCTGAAGTGATGCTGTGCAAGAAAATGGCTTTAAACTTCGTTATTACGTAAAAGTCATTGTTTACAAACATTACTCTAGATCAAGCAGTGGATGGTCTCAATAAATAAATGAATTTTTCTTTTAATTGTAGCAGTCTCAACTTTTAAAGGGCAATATCCACGTTCATTAGGATCATGTATTTTCTTGGCTCTCTGGTTTTAGAACAATTTTACCTCATGATGAAACAGTTCTATATTTCATCTGATATCCAGAGCATGAGGTGTGATCTTTTAAAAAGGTCATGCCTACAGTCACTATATATGCTTTGACTTACTTCTATTGGGATCAGGTTGTCCTTTTCCTCCAGTAACCCTTATCACTATCAGCAGTTTCAACAGAATACTATTTTTAGGTAAACTCAAGGGAATGAGGGATGTGGCCTCTATTGTGAAATGAAGCTTCGCTCTGGAAGGTCAAAAGATGAAGAACAGAGTAATACCTCGGAGTTTGGAGTTTCTTTTGATGAGATGTCATTTTTCACTTTTTTACAATGCACCTTGGCTGTAGCATGCCTCTGTCGTTTTCGCTTCCTTGGTTTATCAAACAGCTTGGTAGTGCCTAGGGCAAGACAAGAGCTGTTACCTGATGATCATGTACATGGCTAAAAGCACCCATCCTCAACTAAAGGTACCTCACAGAATTAAGGTAAGAGTAAACCAACCTTAATTAATGTCTCCTCCATCTGACCCTCCCTCTAGCTGCTATTTGTCTAGCCATTAAGCACTTACAGATGTTCAGCCAATCACGCGGACTGCATGCAATGTTAGTTCTAACCCTGCTGTGATTGGGCGTGTGGGCGCCTCATGCCCTGCCACTAACTGCTCTGAGGCTGTTCCACTGGAACTTTTTGAGCTGTTCCATTTTAAGGTTTCACTAAGGGAGAGAAAACATTCTTAAGTTTATTTGATTACTTATTTGTCCTTCCAAGATCAGTGTTTCCTAAATAATTCTATTCAAACTGTCCTGGAAAGAAATACTCTGTATCATAATGTGCGATACTGATCTGGCTGCTTCTATTTCTTTTTTAACCTGAATTGGAAATCTAGGGACAGCATCAATGGCTGAAGTGATGCTGTGCAAGAAAATGGCTTTAAACTTCGTTATTACGTAAAAGTCATTGTTTACAAACATTACTCTAGATCAAGCAGTGGATGGTCTCAATAAATAAATGAATTTTTCTTTTAATTGTAGCAGTCTCAACTTTTAAAGGGCAATATCCACGTTCATTAGGATCATGTATTTTCTTGGCTCTCTGGTTTTAGAACAATTTTACCTCATGATGAAACAGTTCTATATTTCATCTGATATCCAGAGCATGAGGTGTGATCTTTTAAAAAGGTCATGCCTACAGTCACTATATATGCTTTGACTTACTTCTATTGGGATCAGGTTGTCCTTTTCCTCCAGTAACCCTTATCACTATCAGCAGTTTCAACAGAATACTATTTTTAGGTAAACTCAAGGGAATGAGGGATGTGGCCTCTATTGTGAAATGAAGCTTCGCTCTGGAAGGTCAAAAGATGAAGAACAGAGTAATACCTCGGAGTTTGGAGTTTCTTTTGATGAGATGTCATTTTTCACTTTTTTACAATGCACCTTGGCTGTAGCATGCCTCTGTCGTTTTCGCTTCCTTGGTTTATCAAACAGCTTGGTAGTGCCTAGGGCAAGACAAGAGCTGTTACCTGATGATCATGTACATGGCTAAAAGCACCCATCCTCAACTAAAGGTACCTCACAGAATTAAGGTAAGAGTAAACCAACCTTAATTTTAATTCTCTGACCTTACAGATGAGGAAAACAGGGGCAGAGAAAAAAAGACTTACCCATTAGTATATGTGTAGCTGGGAAATAGGTATATACCTACATAAACATATACACATACATACACACACACACACACACACACGTGTATATTCATGTTCTCTCTCCCATTGACTAGATTAAATAGTAAATGTATAGGTTATTAAAGCAATTTCACTTGATAAAATGAAATGAAAGACGTTCTAGTTCCAGAAAGGACTTTAATACCCTACAGAGGGAGGAAATCCATTTAGTAGTCAGGTAAAGATATGAAAACCACGTCTTCAAGATTAAAGACAGTAAGTTATATCACTCTCTGACTTAAGCCTTAAGATGAAAAGTGGAAATCCACAAGATGTGGCTTCCAAGAAGAGAGAAAAATACCTCTCTCCTGCAACCAATACGTCTATCAGCCAAAAGAATATTCACGCAGCAGTACTATAACTCTGAACATCCAACAGTATAAAATAAATGCCTGATCTGCCATATTTAGAAAGTGGTCTAGTCTTTCCTTCATTTTATTTTATTTTTAAAATTTTTTTAAAGATTTGTTTATTTACTTGGGGGGTGGGGTGGGGAGGGAGAGGGCAGGCGGGTCACTTCTATTGGTCTTTCATTTATTTATTTTCATCCATCTTTGTTCTTTGGCCTATGTGGGCCTCCCATCGCGGCGGCCTCTGTTGTCACAGAGCACCGGCTCTGGGCGCATGCGCTCCAGCGCTCCGGCTCGGTAATCGGACACATCCGTCCAGCCGCTCCGCGGCACGTGGGATCTTCCCAGGCCAGGGATCGAACCGGCGCCCCTTGCACTGTAAGGCAGTGTCCTTACCCACTGGACCACCAGGGAAGCCTTTTCCTTCATTTTATATTATACATACTTCAACTTTTTGTTACAGAAACATTAAGAGAAATTGCAAGAGGTATTTTATTTTGTAAAATGTTGCTGGATATTTAGTCTAGGTATCAACAAAAAAGGTTTTTTTTGTTGTTGTTAAGACTGCTTTAGGGGGCTTTCCTGGTGGTCCAGTGGGTAAGGACACCCCCTTGCAGTGCAAGGGACCCCGGTTTGATCCCTAGCCTGGGATGATTCCACGTGCCGCTGAGCAGCTGGACCAACGTGTCCAAGTACCAAGCTGGACCTCTGGAGCACATGTGCCCAGAGCCGGTGCTCTGCAACAAGAGAGGCCACTGTGATGGGAGGCCCACACAGGCCAAAGAACAAAGATGGATGAAAATAAATAAATGAAAGACCAACAGAAGTGGCAAAAAAAAAAAAAAAAAAAAAACCCACTGCTTTAGGACTCTCTTCTTAAACTGCCTGATCGAGATGGAAAAGCTCTGCTACCAAAGCTGCTGACAGCCTAAATCTAAACAGCAAGTCCATCCTATATTATAACTGCATACAGAGTTAAAATAAGTTAACATACTGCTAAATTTACTTGCTAAAAAACTTTATAATCACAGACCACACATTCACAGAAGTGTATGTTTAAGACCACAAAAAAAAACAGTCTCCTGGTAATACCTTTTGCTGAGAGACTATATCTGATGCAGTGTGTTCAAATACAGACTAATATTTCAGGAGTAACACATCAATACATGGCAGACAGTCTGATCAAAGGAGCAGAAAGAATTGGTATGGAGAAAAAAGATAAAACAGAGTAGATAACGAGACAGTAGTGTGGCAATAAATGTGGTTATATCTGAATATAGTTCCAACTCTGCAGACCTCTTTCATCTTCATCCCATATAGGGATGATATAGATAATATCCCAATTCTTGTAATGCTTTAGACCGATTAAAGGTTAACAGTCCTTAAGCAAAGAACCTAGCAGAAACTTCAACTATGATTATTTCTTCTGTTATTGAATGAAGGCTGTCAATTCCTCCTGTGTGCAGAAACAAGACCAAACAGCAGTTCCAGGAAACAAGTTTAAAATTAACCCACAAGATTTCAAAGGCCTTAGGAAGCAACTATAATAGATTAGGTTCAAATGTTTAAGCTCTCCTCTACCAAGGTCACAGGTGAGATAAAAGAACGTAAAGACTATGACTTTACATGATTTGCTGTTTTCGGAAAAATATCAACATGAATCAGTCATGGGTATGTATAATTCTCTAAAGCAATTTTAACTAAAAATATGATTTACACCCCTTGCAGTAAACATGCCTGGGATGATTCCACGTGCCGCTGAGCAGCTGGACCAACGTGTCCAAGTACCAAGCTGGACCTCTGGAGCACATGTGCCCAGAGCCGGTGCTCTGCAACAAGAGAGGCCACTGTGATGGGAGGCCCACACAGGCCAAAGAACAAAGATGGATGAAAATAAATAAATGAAAGACCAACAGAAGTGGCAAAAAAAAAAAAAAAAAAAAAAACCCACTGCTTTAGGACTCTCTTCTTAAACTGCCTGATCGAGATGGAAAAGCTCTGCTACCAAAGCTGCTGACAGCCTAAATCTAAACAGCAAGTCCATCCTATATTATAACTGCATACAGAGTTAAAATAAGTTAACATACTGCTAAATTTACTTGCTAAAAAACTTTATAATCACAGACCACACATTCACAGAAGTGTATGTTTAAGACCACAAAAAAAAACAGTCTCCTGGTAATACCTTTTGCTGAGAGACTATATCTGATGCAGTGTGTTCAAATACAGACTAATATTTCAGGAGTAACACATCAATACATGGCAGACAGTCTGATCAAAGGAGCAGAAAGAATTGGTATGGAGAAAAAAGATAAAACAGAGTAGATAACGAGACAGTAGTGTGGCAATAAATGTGGTTATATCTGAATATAGTTCCAACTCTGCAGACCTCTTTCATCTTCATCCCATATAGGGATGATATAGATAATATCCCAATTCTTGTAATGCTTTAGACCGATTAAAGGTTAACAGTCCTTAAGCAAAGAACCTAGCAGAAACTTCAACTATGATTATTTCTTCTGTTATTGAATGAAGGCTGTCAATTCCTCCTGTGTGCAGAAACAAGACCAAACAGCAGTTCCAGGAAACAAGTTTAAAATTAACCCACAAGATTTCAAAGGCCTTAGGAAGCAACTATAATAGATTAGGTTCAAATGTTTAAGCTCTCCTCTACCAAGGTCACAGGTGAGATAAAAGAACGTAAAGACTATGACTTTACATGATTTGCTGTTTTCGGAAAAATATCAACATGAATCAGTCATGGGTATGTATAATTCTCTAAAGCAATTATCCTTCAACTAAAAAATATGATTTACAATTTCCCCTCAATTCCAATTCTATATTTCTATTCTACAGAAATAAAAACTGAATCAAAGAAAGTAATGAATGATGCAGTGTGGAAAATTAGCTGAAAAGGAACTGATTTTTCTCTGTTGTTCCTAACATTTCCTTAATGCCAATATAATTCTAATAACATTTAACTAATTTCAGCAGAGAGCTGGAAATGAATCCATACAAATTTCTAGTGTGATATGAAACACATATTGAGCAAACTAGTCTTAGAACTTTCAACCTCACTTTTCTCATTAGCCAACTTCCCAGTTCTGTGATACATTTTGTAAATTGAGATACTCACATCCAAACTCTTTAGAACGAGATGCAGCACGTGATTCAGTAATGTCATTCTCCAGGTGACCAGCTTCATAACACTGTCAATAAGTAAAATGTATCATGTCTTACAAAGGAGTAGAAATCAAACCCTTTACATTATGTGTCAAAAGCTAGAGAATCTTGTTATTTTTGACAATTAAAGGAACTGTATAATAACACAGAAACTTTGTGGGGGAAAGCATTACATACATATACATGCTCTAAAACTCAAGACCACCACATGGGGCAGGCGGGCATTGATGGGTGATGGTGTTCATGTAGGACACTGGCTTACTCAGGGATTCCCAATACATAAACCAGATACAGAACACTGTTCTAACTGAAGTGGGAGTGAAACAAGTATGCACTCCTATACTCATTATCTCAGTTCTATTTGAGTATTTAAAAATCTACCATCCTCATATTATACTTATAGCCACTGGATTTCACAGACTTATTTACTTGATGAATTCTAAATATATAAAAAAATCTGTATCATGGAAAGTCCTTTTAATTCAAGTTGCTACAGATTAATAAATATAAATTAAAAGACACTAGAAGCAAAACATTTAAAATACTGGAATTCCCTGACAGTCCAGTGGTTCAAATTCCATGCTTTCACTGCCAAGGGGCCTTGTTCAAGGAACTAATATTAATGGCATTCCGCAAGCACGGCCAAAAAAAAAAAAAAAACCACCCACCCTTAAAAATCAAGAATAATTCACTATGCATTTTTGTCCCCTACTATTAAGGCCTGTACAAATTAGTTCTATTCCAAGAAAATGTCTTCTCCAACAAGAATAATATTCTTCATCATGACTATAGAAATTCAGTGGACACAAAAGCAAATATAATGGATGCTATTCTTGTTATGAAGTTCCCAGAGCTTAGGGTCGAAACAACATAAATGCAACTGTTATTTTCTGAACACGTATAAATCACAAGAATATAACTTTCTTCATGTTCAATGTAGATCAGAGTCTTATGAAGAAAAATAAGATAAAAGAGCTAATGTTAAGAATTTAGCTAGGGCTTCCCTGGTGGTCCAGTGGGTAAGGACACTGCCTTGCAGTGCAAGGGGCGTCGGTTCAATCCCTGGCCTGGGAAGATCCCACGTGCCGCAGAACGGCTGGACTGATGTGTCCAATTACCGAGCCGGAGCTCTGGAGCACATGCGCCCAGAGCCGGTGCTCTGTGACAACAGACGCCACCGCGATGGGAGGCCCACATAGGCCAAAGAACCAAGATGGATGAAAATGGACAAATGAAAGACCAATAGAGTGGCCCGCCTGCTCCCCTCCCTCTCCATCCCACCCACCTCCAAAATAAATAAATAAATCTTTAAAAAAAAAAAAAGAAAGAAATGAATTTAGCTAAAAGGAACACAACAGGAGTGGATACATCCACAAAATAGACTGCATAATTTTGGGGGGGGCCACTTCTATTGGTCATTCATTTATCTTTCACCCGTCTTTGTTCTTTGGCCTGTGTGTGGATGTCCCATCGCAGTGGCCTGCTCTGGGTGCATGTGCTCCAGAGTTCCGGCTTGGTAGTTGGACACATTGGTCCAGTCACTCTGTGGCACGTGGATCTTCCCAGGCCAGGGATCAAACCGGAACCCCTTGCACTTCAAGGCAGTGTCCTTACCCACCGGACCACCAGGGAAGCCCTAGATTGCATAATTTAAAGAAAAATATCATCTATATTACTCTGATAACCAATTTCTTTAACACTTACCCACAAGTTGTGGGACAAAAACAATCAGAATGTTCTTAAAACTACAGTCAGAGAACAACTAGAGAATCTGATATCATCAATTTTGTAAATTAAAATAAAAATAACAAGGCAGCCTCCTCTCAGTCATTTCCAAGATGGCGGACCTACAGGTCTCCATCCTGAGCTCCATGGAGAAACCACCCAGCCTCAGTGACCAGGTGACTCGGTGTAAGGCCCAAGAGCAGGCAGCCTGCCTGAAGAAACTACAGAAGTTAAGAGAAACAGCAGAAAGTAGAGTTTCATAAAAGGATGAATAAATGCGCTTCCCTACTGGACTCCTACTGGCGTGGCATGGGTGGGACCCCAAAATGGGGCTGGCCCTGTGGCTGGAGGAAACCCAAGGCCTGAAGAAAAATAAGATAAAGAGTTAATGTTAAGAATTTAGCTAGGGCTTCCCTGGTGGTCCAGTGGGTAAGGACACTGCCTTGCAGTGCAAGGGGCGTCGGTTCAATCCCTGGCCTGGGAAGATCCCACGTGCCGCAGAACGGCTGGACTGATGTGTCCAATTACCGAGCCGGAGCTCTGGAGCACATGCGCCCAGAGCCGGTGCTCTGTGACAACAGACGCCACCGCGATGGGAGGCCCACATAGGCCAAAGAACCAAGATGGATGAAAATGGACAAATGAAAGACCAATAGAGTGGCCCGCCTGCTCCCCTCCCTCTCCATCCCACCCACCTCCAAAATAAATAAATAAATCTTTAAAAAAAAAAAAAGAAAGAAATGAATTTAGCTAAAAGGAACACAACAGGAGTGGATACATCCACAAAATAGACTGCATAATTTTGGGGGGGGCCACTTCTATTGGTCATTCATTTATCTTTCACCCGTCTTTGTTCTTTGGCCTGTGTGTGGATGTCCCATCGCAGTGGCCTGCTCTGGGTGCATGTGCTCCAGAGTTCCGGCTTGGTAGTTGGACACATTGGTCCAGTCACTCTGTGGCACGTGGATCTTCCCAGGCCAGGGATCAAACCGGAACCCCTTGCACTTCAAGGCAGTGTCCTTACCCACCGGACCACCAGGGAAGCCCTAGATTGCATAATTTAAAGAAAAATATCATCTATATTACTCTGATAACCAATTTCTTTAACACTTACCCACAAGTTGTGGGACAAAAACAATCAGAATGTTCTTAAAACTACAGTCAGAGAACAACTAGAGAATCTGATATCATCAATTTTGTAAATTAAAATAAAAATAACAAGGCAGCCTCCTCTCAGTCATTTCCAAGATGGCGGACCTACAGGTCTCCATCCTGAGCTCCATGGAGAAACCACCCAGCCTCAGTGACCAGGTGACTCGGTGTAAGGCCCAAGAGCAGGCAGCCTGCCTGAAGAAACTACAGAAGTTAAGAGAAACAGCAGAAAGTAGAGTTTCATAAAAGGATGAATAAATGCGCTTCCCTACTGGACTCCTACTGGCGTGGCATGGAGTGGGACCCCCAGAAGGCTGAGGAGAAACAAAGGCTGAAGGAGCTGGCCCTGTGGCTGGAGGAAGAGATGGCCCAACAGGGACCCGTAGTGGTGAACCCGGCCAGCAACTACAGGGACAAGTATAGCCACCTCTTGAGAAAGGGGGCAGCCAAGGATGCGGCCCACATGCTACAAGTCAACAAGACCTATGGCTCTGTGTGCTTGTGGCCAACAAGAGGGACACACACTACACTGAAGGGCCACGAACGAGACCCGGGCCAAAACGCGTCTGCAGCAGAGCGGGGAAGAGCTGCCACCTACCTCCTAGACACCCCAGCTCCCTGGGGCAGGGTGGGATGAGGCTGCTGCTATTAGAACCCACCCTGGAGACCCACCTCTTAACAACTGTCCCTCAGGCTGGGGGAAGCAAATATTTTTCACTGTTGGAACTCGGATATGTGTGTGTGTGAGTGAAAATGTGAATGCTCAGGTGGGTATTTAATCTGTATTATTCTCTGTTCTTCCGGGAACTTGTCTTCCCTATGGGGCTAGGGTTACTTTACATTCAATAAACACTGTCTAACCCCCTCCCCCCCAAAAACAAGGTAATCACACACAAATCACACTATGCAAATAAAAATCCATCTACTCTGCTTATAATACAAAAAGGAACCACAGAAATCTGTAAGTACCTTGAAGGATACATCAAAGATTCCACTAACTTACTTTATGCATAGTCTGGTATGGCTACGTATTAAGTCAGTACACCCTTAAGGTACCAATATCTCAACAGACTACCTCTTTTCCAGAACTACTAACTGATCCACTTATAAAAAAGATGTGGCCTGCATGCGAACCCATGGTGTAGTCCCAAGACTGAGCTGAGTCAAGGTTTCAATCTGATAATAAAATATACTCCAGGGTCATCTGAAGTTAACTGTGAGGCTGACTAGGTCAGATGGGAGAACTGACTTAAGAGTCACTTATTTTCAGAGGGCTGAGTCAATATCCTGCCTGAAGAAACTACAGAAGTTAAGAGAAACAGCAGAAAGTAGAGTTTCATAAAAGGATGAATAAATGCGCTTCCCTACTGGACTCCTACTGGCGTGGCATGGAGTGGGACCCCCAGAAGGCTGAGGAGAAACAAAGGCTGAAGGAGCTGGCCCTGTGGCTGGAGGAAGAGATGGCCCAACAGGGACCCGTAGTGGTGAACCCGGCCAGCAACTACAGGGACAAGTATAGCCACCTCTTGAGAAAGGGGGCAGCCAAGGATGCGGCCCACATGCTACAAGTCAACAAGACCTATGGCTCTGTGTGCTTGTGGCCAACAAGAGGGACACACACTACACTGAAGGGCCACGAACGAGACCCGGGCCAAAACGCGTCTGCAGCAGAGCGGGGAAGAGCTGCCACCTACCTCCTAGACACCCCAGCTCCCTGGGGCAGGGTGGGATGAGGCTGCTGCTATTAGAACCCACCCTGGAGACCCACCTCTTAACAACTGTCCCTCAGGCTGGGGGAAGCAAATATTTTTCACTGTTGGAACTCGGATATGTGTGTGTGTGAGTGAAAATGTGAATGCTCAGGTGGGTATTTAATCTGTATTATTCTCTGTTCTTCCGGGAACTTGTCTTCCCTATGGGGCTAGGGTTACTTTACATTCAATAAACACTGTCTAACCCCCTCCCCCCCAAAAACAAGGTAATCACACACAAATCACACTATGCAAATAAAAATCCATCTACTCTGCTTATAATACAAAAAGGAACCACAGAAATCTGTAAGTACCTTGAAGGATACATCAAAGATTCCACTAACTTACTTTATGCATAGTCTGGTATGGCTACGTATTAAGTCAGTACACCCTTAAGGTACCAATATCTCAACAGACTACCTCTTTTCCAGAACTACTAACTGATCCACTTATAAAAAAGATGTGGCCTGCATGCGAACCCATGGTGTAGTCCCAAGACTGAGCTGAGTCAAGGTTTCAATCTGATAATAAAATATACTCCAGGGTCATCTGAAGTTAACTGTGAGGCTGACTAGGTCAGATGGGAGAACTGACTTAAGAGTCACTTATTTTCAGAGTCTGGGTCTATCTGCCACCCGTACAAACTAAAACCATAACTAGGTATCATTTCATATCCACAAGAATAGCTAAACTTAAAAATAACCAACAAACAAATGCTATTAAATATACAGACCAACTAGAACATTGATCTACCTCTTGTAGTAAGTTCTGTAACTATTTTGGAGAATTGTTTGGCATTTTCTTAAAATGAAAATATTCATTAGCCAGCAATCCCAACCCTAAGTATTTATAATACCAATAAAAATGAAAATATGTGTATATAAAAAGGTTAAAGAATATTCACACCAGCCTTGTGATTAAAAGCCACAAAACGGGGCTTCCCCTGGTGGTCCAGTGGGTAAGGACACCGCCTTGCAGTGCAAGGGGCGCCGGTTCGATCCCTGGCCTGGGAAGATCCCACGTGCCGCGGAGCGGCTGGACTGATGTGTCCAATCATGGAGCCGGAGCTCTGGAGCACATGCGCCCAGAGCCGGTGCTCTGCAATGACAGACGCCACAGCGATGGGAGGCCCACAGGAGTCAAAGAACGAAGACGAATGAAAATAGAGAAATTAAAGACCAATAGAAGTGGCCCGCCCACTCCCCTCCCTCCCCAACCCAACCCCCGCCCAAAAGTAAATAAATAAATAAAATCTTTAAAAAAAAAAAAAGCCACAAAATGAAAAAACAATAACATGCATTAACAGGAGAAAGGATATATAAACTGTACTTTACTACTCAGTAATAAA
The DNA here is from genome assembly GCA_022376925.1 of Tragulus kanchil. Classification (NCBI taxonomy): domain Eukaryota; kingdom Metazoa; phylum Chordata; class Mammalia; order Artiodactyla; family Tragulidae; genus Tragulus; species Tragulus kanchil. Next base: position 70,843,388 of record JAIOJX010000029.1, on the reverse strand, counting down.
AGGAAATGAACTACTGAAATAGCAACTTTGTGGATGGATCTCAAATGTGTATGTTGAATAAAAGACACCAAGCTATCCAAAACAAAACATGTATTACATTTAAGAACAAGCAAAACAGGTGGCTAAGAATCTGCCTGCCAATGTAGGGGACACAAGTTTGATCCCTGCTCCAAGATTCCACAAGCCATGGGGCAACTAAGCCCGTGTGTGACAATTACTGAGCTCCCATGCTCAACTACCGAAGTCCATGAACTCTAGAGTCCATGTTCTGAACAAGAGAAGCCACCACAAGGATGAGTCTGAGGACCGCAATTAGAGAAGGCCCACTTGCAACAATGAAGAGCCAGCTCAGCCAAGACTAAATCAGTAAATTAAATAAAAGAAAGAAAAAGTAAGAAAGAACAAGCAAAACTAATCTACATTAGAAACTAATCTATGATCTAATCTAAGTTAGAAAGTTGTGCCTGTGGAAGAGCTGACACTAAGGAATTAAATGAAAGGGGGCACAATGGATGTATCATTCTAGAGGTAACTATATATACCAATATTGAGTTCCGCCGGTACTTACCTGGTGTTTACAATTGTCTATCAACTGATGTCAAACACAATTAAGATCTGTACACTTTACTGGTGTAAATTAAATCTCAACTTAAGAGCTCTGGGACACATTCACCTATTAAAATTAAACATATCAACTAAACCGGCATCCTAGGTTGTCTAGTGGTAAAGAATCCACCTGCCAATGCAGGAGACATGGTTTGATCCCTGGGTCAGGAAGATCCCCTGGAGTGGGAAATTGCAACTGACTCCAATATTCTTCCCAGGAAAATCCCAGGGACAGAGGAGTCTGAGAGGCTATAGTCCATGGGGTCACAAAGAGAAGGACACAACTGAGCGACTGAGCACACACACCAACTAAATCATGTGTTTTTTAACCCCCTGCAATGGAAATGACGACTCTTAACCACTGAACTGTCAGTTCAAACTAAACTTTTTTCTAAATTATGCTCAAAATATAAAGGTTACACTCCATTCACAGCTATTATAGAACAAATCAACACTATTTTTTAAGTTAACACAGTCTGAAAACCACTGAGGAGTCAGAATTCTTACTTCGTCTGTCTAGCAGGTAGGCCTCCTTTGGGCTAGTCAGGCCTCCCATGACTCACCTATTAAACTTATTGTCTGATTACAAAAGTCACTTCCATGCTAAAAACACTCCATGCTCAAAGCATCCCAGTGTCCCTGGCCCCTTTTCAATAATCTTGCAAAGTGGCCATGATCGAGTATACAACGCCAGGAGAGAGAGCACTGCAGGAGATGATCTCAGGCCTACTGGAGGGCAAGGCACGGTGGGAGGAAGGTGAGGTGGGCACATGCTGCCACTGAGGGCTGCACAGGCTGCCAAGAGCTCAGAGGGCAGGAGGCTGGCCTAAGAACAGCTGAGAGGTCCATGTCATAAAACTGCTATGGGAGGATTAACTGAAGTATTTAATATGGCTTTTGAATGATATATTAATAAAAACACAAATACATTAAATTTTACATATGCATGACTAACAAAAACTAGGGGCCTTAATATATAATTAAAAATGGAAGTTTGCTATGACTAAGAAAACAATTCCAAAAATTCAATTTATTTATGAACTGATTTCAATCTTCACATTTTTTCTTTAAAGAAAAAGAATTTTTAACAACAGGACATTTGGGGACTTCTCTGGTGCTCCAGTGGTTAAAATCTGCCTTTCAGGGCTTCCCTGGTGGTACAGTGGGTAAAGAGGCCGCCTTGCACTGCAAGGGAGGCCGGTTTGATCCCTGGCCCAGGAAGATCCCAGGTAGTGAGGACTGGCTGGACCAGTGTGTCCAACTGTGAGCCAGTGCTCTGGAGCAAATGCACCCAGAGCCAGTGCTCTGCAATGAGAGAGGCCACTGCAATGGGAGGTCCACATAGACCAAGGAATAAAGATGGATGAAAATAAATAAATAAAAAACCAATAAAGAAGCCAAAAAAAAGAAAAATCTGCCATTCAGTTCAGGGGATGCGGGTTCAATTCCTGGTCAGGGAACTAAGATCCCATATGCCACAGAGCAACTGATGCCCCAGGCACCGAGCCCAAGTGCCACAGCTAGAGCCCATATACCGCAATCAAAGATCCCATTTGCCGCAACCACTGTAAGACCCAACACAACCAAACAAATACGCATTTCTTAAAAAATAAAAAAACCCGGAAATCTGTGCATCCTACAAGTGAAACTGTAATATATGCTGAGCTATTCCTCAAATACAAAGAAAACAGGATATACCCTTTGGAATCAATATCCAGTTATTATTCATTATAGAATTAGAAAATAATTTTCTATTTCCAACTACTACTGAATGATGCCTTCTTGGCTAAGGGGAATCCAAGTTTGTAAAACCAAAGATCAAATGTTTCCGCCTGGATCAGAGTTGAGCAGTCTTTCTCGAGGTATTCCACAGATAGTACAATGGCATGAGTACAGTGGCTTACAGAGACAGACGTGAAGTAGAAATCAGATAAGAGGCTTTGAGACCAGAAATAAATTGCAACAAATACAAATTTTATGCAATTGTAAAAGCTTTTCTTACTTTCATTTGAAAAGAAAGTCTAAAACCAACTGATACATATGTCCATCAAAATGCAAAATGGTCTCTTAATGCAGACTTTCTCAGATCAATCAAGTATATTCTGACATTTTATACCTTCTATGTACATACACATTTATGCTATAGGTATTACTAAAAGATTTGTTTTTAAAATCCCCTATTTCCTGGATTCAACCCTATTTTAGAATTGACTAAAAAACATACCTTTTTAGTAAGGCCAAGATCCCCTTTCTTAGGCATAAATCCAGGGTCTAAATCATTGGATTCAAGAAGTTTCTTAGTTGGTTTTCTCTGACGCTTACTTTCATAATTTCCTGAAATGCATGTATCTTTTCATTAGACGGTTTAGAAACCGGGCACAAGTTAATTTTTTAAAAAGAAACCTATATATCATACAAAAACTCGTCATCATATTTTTTTATGTTTTTCTCATATTCTGGGGAGAGACAGGGTAGAAATTTATTTATTCTAAAATATTAGTTAATGTGAAACAAAATAAAATAGTTCTCAATAAAGACACAAACTAATGTGAGGATGTTCATACGTCAGTATCTGTGTGTGCATATAGTTATTTAGAAAAAAAAAATACATATATATAAAATCACAAATGAAATAAGGGAGAAATCAAAAGGACAGAACTGCCTTTAGAGCAACTAACCAGTAATAAGAACAAAAGAAGAAGTGAATTCAGCAAAGCCTGAATTCTGGGCACAAATGGACCAAGAGCAGAATTTTTGGTCTGTTCCTAAATAAGTAAAAGACACTTACTTTGTAGGAATTGCTCTTAAGAATTATACAAAAGAGTCAAACAACAGAGCCTGGCATGTAATGAGGAATGAAATAACAACCATCTTTATTATTCTTTTTGAGTCGGCCTCACCTGATAAGAACAAGGTAATATTCTTTTGTAAAGAATAACACCACAAGCTATTGTTGGGAATGTTAAGAAAGTAATCCAGAGCTTTCCTTGGCTGATTACAATATTCAGTATCAGCCCAAGTAACACAAAGATTGGTAAAGTCAGTATCTCAAGTATAATTTTTATGTGTTCACTCAACTAGTATACAATGCTCTTCCCCTGTTATTCTGAGTGCTGATTCACAGTATAGTAGATCCACTATTATGAAGTGCAATAACAGTGTAAGGGAAATGTCCCAGTCCCTCAGTATTTCTTTCTGACAGTATACCACCAATTCATGGTCAGTAACTCTATCCAATTAGCCAGTACGGTAAGGATTTTCCAGGATCAAAGTGAATAGCTTGCTATACAGAGATATACTACTGGCTTTCCATCAAGACATACTAAAATCTCCTGTGTGCTCTAATTATACCCGCTTACATACTGAGACCCATCCCCATCTTACCTGGTGTTTTAACTAGCAATTCCTCAGACTCAAGGGCAGGCCGTGGAGAGACTTCCGGAGCCACAGGAACAGATAAGGTCAGCTGTGGCAACTCAGCATGTCCACCTCCAAGTTCTGACTGAGCCAAGGGCCCTTCCAAAAATGGAGCCTCCCTTTCAAGAACTGGAGGCTCTTCTTTGGTTGAAATCAAAGAATTCTCATCCACCTGTTTGTTCTGAGCACTAGATCGACATCGGGCTAAAAGGCTTTCCTCTTCACAGCGGGAACTTACCTAAGAGCAAAAGATAAACGTGGAATCCATAGGCCAAAATTGTTGCAATTCAGGTGTCAAAAAGAATAATGAACTTATAAAGAAACGAAATTCTGACACATGCTATAAACTGGAGAAACTTGAAAATGACATTACACAAACAAATAAGCAGACACAAAAGGATAAATATTATATGATTCCACTTATGTGAGGTACCTAGAACAGTAAAATTCAAAGAGACCAAAAAAAAAAAAAAGAATGGCACTTGCCAGGGGCTAAAGGAAGAAAGAGGTGGAAAGTTATATATTAACAGGTACTGAATTTCAGTTGGGAAACATGAAAAATTTCTGAAGGTAATGGGTGGTGGTGAGGTTGCACAACAATGTGGTTGGTATACTTAATGCCATAGAATTGTCACTAAAAAAATGTACAGGGACTTCCCTGGGGGTACAGCTGGATAAGAATCTGCCTGCCAATGCAGGAGAGACAGGTTCAATCCCTGGTCCAGGAAGATGCTACCTGACACAGAGCAAAGAGGCCTGTGCAGCACCACTACTGAGCCCATGTTCTAGAGCCCACACGCCACAGCTCCTGAGGCCGTGATCCAACTACTGCAGCCAGCACACCTCGAGCCTGTGCCCCACCACAAGAGAAGACACCAAAGCGAGAGGCCTGTGCACCTCATAAAAAGCACCCTCTACTCGTCGAAACCAAAGAAAGCCACATGCAGCAATGAACACAGACAAAAATAAAAACAAAAACTGGGAGAAAACAACGTTACAATGGCTATAAAAAGGACAGAGATTATATAAGTATAAAAATAATAAACATTTTATAACCCAAATAAAGTTATTGATATAGACAAGGAATTACAATTAATTAGAAACAAAATTAGGGAAATGGCTAATGGAAAATAGGACATTCTCCTGGAGTAAAAGTTACTTTACATATGCTGTTGCTTGATCAAAAGAGGTGAAGCGAAACTCAAAGGAGAGATCAGTTCATCCCATTTTGAGCTACTGGAGGTTAAATACTTGTCATGAAACATATGACAGCTATGATGTAAGTTAGCAAAACTGTTTAATTGAATCTATCAGAATGTTAGCTAAATCTGCCACTTAACAGTGAGCACAGAAGCAATCACAAATGAAGAAGGCAAAGAGTCTAATGTATCACTCTCACCGCTTACACAGGTTTGCGAAAAAGGGGAACTATCCTGGATTTAAAGTGATTTAGGAAATGTGACAAGATATAACGTGTAGTCCTGGATGGACTGGATCTTGGTTTGGATAAACTAAATGCAAAGGTAACGAAATAACTGGGGAAAACTGAACATTTGTTACCAAATACACTGATCTTACCAGATGTGACAATGACAAATTGGTTATGAAGAAAAACGTTCTAATTTTTAAAGGAAGAAAGAGGTGGAAAGTTATATATTAACAGGTACTGAATTTCAGTTGGGAAACATGAAAATTTCTGAAGGTAATGGGTGGTGGTGAGGTTGCACAACAATGTGGTTGGTATACTTAATGCCATAGAATTGTCACTAAAAAATGTACAGGGACTTCCTGGGGGTACAGCTGGATAAGAATCTGCCTGCCAATGCAGGAGAGACAGGTTCAATCCCTGGTCCAGGAAGATGCTACCTGACACAGAGCAAAGAGGCCTGTGCAGCACCACTACTGAGCCCATGTTCTAGAGCCCACACGCCACAGCTCCTGAGGCCGTGATCCAACTACTGCAGCCAGCACACCTCGAGCCTGTGCCCCACCACAAGAGAAGACACCAAAGCGAGAGGCCTGTGCACCTCATAAAAAGCACCCTCTACTCGTCGAAACCAAAGAAAGCCACATGCAGCAATGAACACAGACAAAAATAAAAACAAAAACTGGGAGAAAACAACGTTACAATGGCTATAAAAATGACAGAGATTATATAAGTATAAAAATAATAAACATTTTATAACCCAAATAAAGTTATTGATATAGACAAGGAATTACAATTAATTAGAAACAAAATTAGGGAAATGGCTAATGGAAAATAGGACATTCTCCTGGAGTAAAAGTTACTTTACATATGCTGTTGCTTGATCAAAAGAGGTGAAGCGAAACTCAAAGGAGAGATCAGTTCATCCCATTTTGAGCTACTGGAGGTTAAATACTTGTCATGAAACATATGACAGCTATGATGTAAGTTAGCAAAACTGTTTAATTGAATCTATCAGAATGTTAGCTAAATCTGCCACTTAACAGTGAGCACAGAAGCAATCACAAATGAAGAAGGCAAAGAGTCTAATGTATCACTCTCACCGCTTACACAGGTTTGCGAAAAAGGGGAACTATCCTGGATTTAAAGTGATTTAGGAAATGTGACAAGATATAACGTGTAGTCCTGGATGGACTGGATCTTGGTTTGGATAAACTAAATGCAAAGGTAACGAAATAACTGGGGAAAACTGAACATTTGTTACCAAATACACTGATCTTACCAGATGTGACAATGACAAATTGGTTATGAAGAAAAACGTTCTAATTTTTAGAGGTGCATGCTATTTAGGGACATGGAGCCAAAATATCTCTACTTTACTTTAAAATACTTCACGTTTAAAGAAATTCAATCAAAAAATAAAGCAAACAGGTATTGTAACATTTGTTTACAGAATCAGGATCAAAATGTAATTTTTAATACTTTGTACTTTTCATTGAATATTTTACCAGTAATAATCCTAAATCATTAAATACATTTCAAAAGCAAAGGGGAAAATATACAGACTATATACACATAGTACATAGATTCATTTTTACATTTTCTGTATAACTTAGTATGTGCTATGTACTGTACCAGAAGCTGGAAATAACAAACTAAAAAACAAGATTCCAATTAAGGAAAACTATTGTCCCATGACGATAAAACATGATATTGAAGGCAAAATTGCAGTGTCCTAAAAGGAATGAAGAAAGGCTGCTGAAATGTTGAGAGTATACCTTGTGTACCTGTTCCTGTGCCTTCTTTTGCTTTTTCTTAGGAGCAAATATCTGATCATACTCTTCTGTATATTCCAGAAGCCACTTGCTTGGCTTCCTCAGGCGTTTCTTCTCTGACCGAACAGCTAAAAGAGGAGGAACAAGTTCAGAATTAACCAAAAAGTTAGAGGAAAACACAGTACAGAAATAAGAAATCCACAAAAACACCTTGGCTTAAGCTCCAAAAGGATAAAAATGATTTGCTATGGTTTCTCCTATGCAAGAGATGGGAGGAAGGAGATTTTTGTTGGTCTCTCCACAAAAACAAACAGCTCATCTAATATTAAGGGAATTAAAATGAAACTACCGTCCCATAGTGACAAAGCTAACTTTACAATATAGATTCTAAATCAGGAAAATTCATAAAAAACACCATGTAACATCTCTCTTAGAGGGCTTCCCAGGTAGCTCAGTGATAAAGAATCCATCTGCAATTGCAGGAGACACAGGTTTGATCCCTGGGTTGGGAAGATCTCCTGCAGAAGGGAACGGGTACCCATTCTAGTATTCTTGACTAGAGAGTCCCATGGACAGAGGTGCCTGGTGGGCTATGGTCCATGGGGTTGCAAGAGTCAGACAGGGCTTCCCTGGTGGTCTAGTGGGTAAGGACACCGCCTTGCAGTGCAAGGGGCGCCGGTTTGATCCCTGGCCTGGGAAGATCCCACGTGCCGCGGAGTGGCGGGACCAATGTGTCCAATCGCTGAGCCAGAGCTCTAGAGCGCATGCGCCCAGAGCCGGTGCTCTGTGATAACAGAGGCCACTGAGATGGGAGGCCCACAAGGGCCAGAGAACAAAGATGGATGAAGATAATAAATAAAATAAGTGGCCCGCCCGCCCCACTCCCTCCCCAACCCGCCCCTCCCCCCAAAAAAGTCAGACATAACTTAGTGACTAAATAACATCTCTCTGAACTACACAGAATATTAGATGAATATCCAGACAAAATATTTACCCAATCAGTACATGAATTTCAAAAGCATTTTACACATACTTTACATCATGGTTGTAACGAGCTTCACTTTAGAAACACCAAAAAACCTGCGTACCATTAAATATATGCCAATATAACATTAAAAAAATGTATACCACACATGCCAAAGACAAAAAAGATAAAACACAAAATTTTGGTACTTGCTTTAAAAACAAAACAACAAAAACAAAAATACTTGTCATGTTTTATAACCAAAGTATCAAGTATCACACCATTTTTCTTTGAATTAACAAGTATCTATCATAATTTCCCTATAAAACATTGTCCCGTTCTTAATACACTTAACATGCTATCATCATTTCACTTTTTATACTGCAGAGGATGAGAAAGTTATATAGCATCACTGACTCAACAGATGTGAGTTTGTACAAAGAGATAGTGAAGGAGAGGGAAGCCTTGCATGCTGCAGTCCATGGGGTTACAATGGGGTGGACACATCTGAACGACTGAACAACAAGCACTTTTACTATACTGTGAACTCGCTGGAAGCACACGTTAATGCCTACAGAACACAGGATACCATCTACCATGAGGCCAGGAGTACTTCATGATATGCTGACCACAGAGAGCGCTTTTCCTCCCTCTCATCTGAATGTGGCAATATGGGAGTTCTCTTAATAAAAGGTACACAAAAGTAGAGACCACAAAGAAACACAGGCTCAGCATCACTGGGGACAACTGCAGGTGGAGGAGTAAAGCACCCAGGGCAGTCAACATGGGGCCAAGTCACTGGGCACAACGGAAAGAGGGCAAGAGCCAGAGAGCAGGTAAGCAGAGCCAGCCATATCTGAGGCCAGGGCGCCCCAGTGCACAGAACGTAGGGTCTTCCAGAGCCAGTGTCATGAAGTGGGGCTGTTACAGGCACAGAGCATCCTGAATATGGGATTTTTCTGGTAAGGTGCAGAGAAAGGTGAGGTGCCGAGGCCCAGGATGCACCGGACATGGAGTCTCCAAAGCACGTTTGATGTGGGAGATCCCAAGTGCAAGGTAGATGTGCAAAGTGAGGAACACACTGGCAATAAGAAATAGGACATCTGGGACCTGGAACTGACTCACGTGGTGCTGGGCACACTGCCAAAATGAGCAAGAAATTGCTACATGCCACAATATTAATAAATCACAGACACATTACACTAAATGAGAAGACCAAGACAAACATATTGTATGATTCCATTAATATACAATGTCCAGAAATGGCAAACCTATGGAGAACAGACTAGTTGCCTGAGACTAGGAACAGGGGCTAACTCTGATGGGAAAGAGTTGATCTTACAGGAATGGTATAAACATTCAAACACTGATTATATGGATGGCTGCACAACTCAGTAAATTTGCTAAAGAACATATTCTACCCTGGAGAAGGAAATGGCAATCCATTCCAATAATCTTGCCTGGAGAATCCCATGGACAGAGAAACCTGGTCCATGGAGTCACAAAGAGTCAGACATGAGCGGGAGACTGAACACATGTTGTTAGAAGCAGATGTGAGAACTCATTGTCCTCTGTTAAAACAAACATTGTGATTTGAAAAAGTGGAAAACAATGCCATTTCTCACTTTTTTCGTTTTGAAAACTATAAAAAGTTTACGTAAAAAAAAAAAAAAAAACCCATAGTATGTGCCTTCACACTTAAAAAGTATGTGAATTTTGTGGTATATAAATTACACCTTGAGTTTTCTTTTCATCAAAATGCTGCTGTTTCCCAGAGAACTAGAATACACAGCGGTATCACTCCACCAGTACAAGTTATTAGACCCTGGAATATCTCTACTTCTCTAGTTCTGGGATCTCAGAGGCAAAAGAATTTAAAAGGAGGAAAAAAAAGCAAAAGCCGAAATAACTCTTCATAATAATGGCAAGTTACTCAGCCCAAATCACCTGTTGAAAGCAAATATAAACACTGTATAAAGTGTTCTAAAAATAAAAACTACCTTAAAAGAAGCAAAAAACTGACCAAAATTATAAAGAATTACAAACCAAAACCTAATGGAAAGTAATAACCCAGGGAAATAAGGGGAGTATTGAAATTGATTTGTCCTTTTGGGAGGCAGAAGTTTAAAGGAGACTAAACCTGGGCCCCAAAGAACTCTATCCTGAGTTACAGTGAGACAGAGAAGTACACCACGACCCAACCCCAGGAGACCACAGGGAGAGGTGCCCTGGCACAAACCAGAAGGAGAGCAGCAGAGAAAACAAATCCCTGAGAAACTGACTGGTCCTCCTGTGGCAGGCAGACTGATAGAGAGGAAGATTCAAGCCCCATAAGAAAGTTGTAATTAATACCTCAAATTAAGAGAACAGATGAAATAAACAGGAATAATCATCTCAACAGCCAGAAAAAACATCTGAAAAACTAAATGAACTAGGTATAGAAGGGAATTTTCTCAACCTGAAAGGCCATGTGTCAAAATTCCAGTGAATATCATAGCTAAATGGTGAAAATCAAGACACTTTCTTTCCTAGCATCAGGAGCAACACAAGGATGTCTGTTCACTCTACCTGCCCTCAACATGCACTGAAGGATTTATCCAAGGCAACTAGAAAAGAAAATGAAATAAAAGGCATCCAGATTAGAAAGCATGAAGTAATACTATCTCTTTTGGCTGATGGCATAATCATGTACATAGGAAATCCTAAGGAATTCATAATAAAATGAACTTTAAAACATTCAGCAAGGTTGCAACACAAAAGATCAATATACAAAAGTCAACTGTACTTCTACATACTAGCCATGGGAAATTTCAGAATGAAAGTAATAATTTTATTTATAATAGCATCAAAATAAGGATAAAATGAACAAAGAAAGTGCAAGAAAACTGAAAACTACAAAATATTATTGAATGAAATTAAAGATGACCTAAATTAATGAAAAGTCATCTCTTGTTAATAGCTAAGAAGATCCAACATTGTTACAATGCCAACACTGCTCAAACTGACCTATGGTTCATCTCAACCTCTATCAAAATCCCAGATGGCTTTTTGGTAGAAATGATAAGAACTTCCTAAAATGAATGGTAGAAATGATAAGAAGCTCCTAAAGTAAATACAGGAATGCAAAATTCCAGAAGTCAAAACCGTCCTGAAAAGAATAAAGCTGGAGGACTTGCACTTTCTGATTTCAAAGCTATAATAATTAATTGCTACAAAGATTAAGGCTTTGCAGTACTGGCATATAGACAGACATGTATAGCAATAAAAAAGAACTGAGAGCAGAGAAATCAACCATCACATTTATGGTCAAATGATTTTCAAAGGGTAGCCCTGGCACAAACCAGAAGGAGAGCAGCAGAGAAAACAAATCCCTGAGAAACTGACTGGTCCTCCTGTGGCAGGCAGACTGATAGAGAGGAAGATTCAAGCCCCATAAGAAAGTTGTAATTAATACCTCAAATTAAGAGAACAGATGAAATAAACAGGAATAATCATCTCAACAGCCAGAAAAAACATCTGAAAAACTAAATGAACTAGGTATAGAAGGGAATTTTCTCAACCTGAAAGGCCATGTGTCAAAATTCCAGTGAATATCATAGCTAAATGGTGAAAATCAAGACACTTTCTTTCCTAGCATCAGGAGCAACACAAGGATGTCTGTTCACTCTACCTGCCCTCAACATGCACTGAAGGATTTATCCAAGGCAACTAGAAAAGAAAATGAAATAAAAGGCATCCAGATTAGAAAGCATGAAGTAATACTATCTCTTTTGGCTGATGGCATAATCATGTACATAGGAAATCCTAAGGAATTCATAATAAAATGAACTTTAAAACATTCAGCAAGGTTGCAACACAAAAGATCAATATACAAAAGTCAACTGTACTTCTACATACTAGCCATGGGAAATTTCAGAATGAAAGTAATAATTTTATTTATAATAGCATCAAAATAAGGATAAAATGAACAAAGAAAGTGCAAGAAAACTGAAAACTACAAAATATTATTGAATGAAATTAAAGATGACCTAAATTAATGAAAAGTCATCTCTTGTTAATAGCTAAGAAGATCCAACATTGTTACAATGCCAACACTGCTCAAACTGACCTATGGTTCATCTCAACCTCTATCAAAATCCCAGATGGCTTTTTGGTAGAAATGATAAGAACTTCCTAAAATGAATGGTAGAAATGATAAGAAGCTCCTAAAGTAAATACAGGAATGCAAAATTCCAGAAGTCAAAACCGTCCTGAAAAGAATAAAGCTGGAGGACTTGCACTTTCTGATTTCAAAGCTATAATAATTAATTGCTACAAAGATTAAGGCTTTGCAGTACTGGCATATAGACAGACATGTATAGCAATAAAAAAGAACTGAGAGCAGAGAAATCAACCATCACATTTATGGTCAAATGATTTTCAAAGTGGGTGGGTGCTAAGAACATTCCACAGAGAAAGAATAGTCTTCCTTACAACGGAGCGGAGGCAACCGGATTAGCCAATGCCTACTTAGATACATCACCCAAAGCACAAATAACCAAGGAAAAAATAGACAAACAAGACTTTATCAAAATTAAAAGTGCTTGTGCTTCTACATATATAACCAAGAATATAAATAGCAACCCACAAAAATGAGAAAGTATGTGCAAACCATATGTAATAGTAGACTCACTTTCTAGAACATGAAAAGAATTCTTACAATCCAATAATAAGACAAATAGCCCAATTAAAAATTTTAACTGATCAATAAATACAGAAGAAGATGTTCAACATCATCAGCCATCGGGGAAAGGCAAATCAAAATCACAATATTGAGATACTACTTGGTATCAACTATGGCAACTATATCAAACAGATGTATTTCTGGAGGTAGACACCTTTGTCAAACATTCTGGCAGTTCCTCAAAACTTATAGACAGAATTAACAACTGCCCCACGAATTCTATTCTTAGGTATATACCCAATAAAAATAAAAACTTATCCACACAAAATACTGCACACTAACATTCACAGTACCGTTATTCATAAAGGCCAAAAAATAAAAACAATCCAAATGCTGATCAATTGATTAAATAAAAAATGGCTTATTTGTGCACTGGAATATTTTTGGGATTAAGACGACACGAGGGGCTTCCCTGGTGGTCCAGTGGGTAAGGACACCGCCTTGCAGTGCAAGGGGCGCCAGTTCGATCCCTGGCCTGGGAAGATCCCACGTGCCGCGGAGCGACTGGACCGATGTGTCCAATTACCGAGCCACAGCTCTGGAGTGCATGCGCCCAGAGCCAGTGCTCTGCGACAATAGAGGCCACCGCGATGGGAGGCCCACACGGGCCAAAGAACAAAGATGGATGAAAATGGACAAATGAAAGACCAATAGAAGTGGCCCTCCTGCTCCCCTCCCTCCCCACCCCACCCCACCCCCACCAAAAAAAAAAAAGAAGACATGAAACAAAACATCAACATGTTTGGCAGAAGCCAACACGATACTGTAAAGCAATTACTCTTCAATGAAAAAATAAGACATGAAGCAAGACTACAACAGCAATAATGCAGAATAGGAAGTCCTAAGATTACTTCACTCACAGAAATCCTAAACTAACAATATACAGATCAAAATACCTTTATGAGTAGTCTGGAAATCAGTTAAGAAGTTACAGTATCCGGGGCAAGTGCCAAGAACAACAGCATTGAAATGGATCAGAAGAGCCAATTCACATTATCTGAGACTGCCCCTCCAAAAGGAAGCACAGCTGAGCTCCTCTTCAGAGCTGAGGAACAGGACTGCGGGTGTCGGATGTTTCAGTTCTTCTGTCTAATCTGACTGTGAGCACCGACAGAAGTCACACAGTCTGGACTCCTGAGGAACTAAAAATAAGGGAGAGAGCAGACAGCACGTTGTCGAACCAGAGGGCCAACAGTGACACAAACAGGGGCCACCACAGATTGGTAAGACTGGGAGAGGGCCTCGATTCCTGGTTTCTCTCCACAAAGTGAGATAAGAGAGGGAGCATCTGCTTTCAGAAAATGGCCAAAGGGGCTAGTATCTGTTTAGCCTGCTTAAGGGAGCTAACAGAGAGCTGACATGCTTCAGGTACCTGGGAACACCAGAGACTAAAGACAGTGAGATTAGCTTGTTGCAATAGCAACAACTAAACTGCAGTACTGCAGAAAAACACAAGAGGAAGCAAGGGATTACAAACTCCTGAAAAAGAAATGACAAACTTCTCTGATTAGGAAAGTACATATACAAGCCCACAGGTGCCCAATCTCCAAGACAGACTCAAGAGGTCCGTCCCTTCAGCTATATGAAGCCAGTCAGTCTTTAAAGACTCAGAAAAGTGGCTGTTTAATCAAATTCAATGAAACCCGGGTGGAGACAGGAAATATATGAAGAAACAAGGAAACACGTCCAAAGGATCAAAATAAACCTCCAGAAACTATTCATAAAGTAACAGAAATCTATGAATTATCAAAGAATTCAAAACAGTTGTATTAAAGAAACAAGAGAACACAGATCTAAAGGAAATCATGACAGTTGACAGAAAATAACAGAATTCCTTATCACTAAAACCATGATTTTGTAGAAAAACTTGCAATAATTTTTTACAATCCAGATGCACTATCAGAATTATCTTGAAATTTATTGAAGAATACAAATACTCAGGAATTGCTTTTTCCTACAAAGCTCCAGATACATTTCTAATAAGCAACCATGTTCAAAAACAACTAGACTATACGACGATCTTTTACTTTTATCCAGTTTGTTTTACTTCTTCTATTTCATATTCAGTGCTCCTATTTCATTTAGTTAATATTTTCAAATTTCTCTGTTCTTTCTCTTTTTTGATATTCCTTCTGAATTTTTCATAAGTAAAAAAAACTCGTATGTGTGTGTATATACAGTATGTATAATATATATTTTCGAAAACTTAATGAGCTTTTGTCTAGCAAAAAATTTGACATTGATTCTTCTTGTTTGACTTAGTATGAAGAGAATTCGAAATTTCTAATTCATATCCACTCAAAATTTTGATATAATTCCATGTATTTTGACATCTAGCATTATTGCTAAAAATTTAGAAAGTTTGTAATCTTACTGATTTAAAAACATTTTGGGGGCTTCCCTGGTAGTCCAGTGGATAGGGACACCGCCTTGCAATGCAAGGGGCACCAGTTTGATCCCTGGCCTGGGAGGATCCCACGTGCCGTGGAGCGGCTGGACCGATGTGTCCAACGACCGAGCCGGAGCCCTGGAGCGCATGCGCCCAGAGCTGGTGCTCTGCAGTGACAAGAGTCCACTGCCATGGGAGGCCCACACAGGCCAAAAACAAAGATGGATGAAAACAGACAAATGAAAGACCCTTAGAAGTGGTTAAAAAAAAAAAAATTTTTTTTTGAATGAGGCTTGAAACTTCTAACCCAATTAGAATATAAAGAACTGCTATGTTGTGCAAAAAAAAAAAAAAAAAAGGAAATTAACATGTGATACAGTAAAACTAACTAAAGTACCCACTTTGTTCGAAACTTCACAGAATTTTATGCTCGTGTCCTGTCTATTATTTGTTTTCATACCTTTTCAGCTGCACTGAGCAGTTTAGAAAATACATGGGTTATTTTCAACCATCTTCTGGTAAGATAACAGACTGATAAGAGAACAGACTGTATGATTTCAATACCTTTAGACCATCAAATTTTTCTACCTGGTCTTATGTCCCTGGATATATTCCAGTGTCTCCTAGTTTGTAATCTATGGGAACCTAAATAGAATTTGTATCCTACTGTTGTGTGGAAATTGTATACATCTTAATTATACTGAACTGGTTCACAGTGCTTTTCAGGTCTGCTATAGCCTTCTACTTCTCTGAATATTCATTCTATTGACAGTATGATATTGAAACTACAACTAACAATCTTAATTTACCTAAAAAAAATTAATATATATTCGAACTATATGCAACCATGTTTTGTATTTTCCAAGTCTACTATAAATGAGTTATATATTTTTAATATAAAAAGAAAAAGAAAAATCAAGAAAACACAAACAAGTGAGAATATCAACAAGACAGAAACTATAAAAATGGAAATGAAGAGAAATTCTGGAATGAAAGAATATGATAAATGAATTGAAAAATTCCCTACAGAGATTCCCAAATCTGAACACAGAAATGTGGCAGCATCCCAAATAAGCTGATCTCCAACCAGGATGAACTCAAAAGAAGCCCACGGTGAAATGCATTATAATTGAATTGTCAAAATACAAAGAAAGAAACTTGAAAGAATCTAAACACTCAACTGTAAGAACAAGGAAACTCACAATAGGTTAATAGTGGAAACTTCATAGGCCAGAAAAGAGTGGCATGATACATTCAAAGTGCTAGAGTTTAAAAAGTTCCGACCAGTGAGAATCTGCCTTGTGATGCTGGGGATGGAGGTTCAGTCTCTGGTCTGGGAAGAAACTGCATGCCATGGAGCAGCTAAGCCTGTGCACAACTGAAACCAGCATGTCTAGAGCACATGTTCCCCAATGAGGAGCCATCACCAAGGAGAAGCCCGCGTTTGCAACCAGAGTAGCCCCTGCTCGCCACAACTAGAGAAAGCTGGCATGCAGCAATGAAGACCCAACACAGGCAAAAATAAACAAATATTTTTAAAATAACAGGGCTTTCTGTCCTTTTCTGGTGTGCAACATGTTGAAGCGAGGACATTGTGGGTCCTCTGGGGCGAAATTCCAGATTTCCTTGGGTCTTCCGGTTGGAGCCATGAGCCATGGAGTCATGTCAACTGTGCTGACAATATAGGAGCCAAAAAAGAAAGAAGGTACATCCAGCAGTGGTAATTTGACAACGAAAGTCATACTGGAGAAAAGATGGTGTGTTTCTTTATTTTGAAGATAATGTGGGGGTCATAGCAAACAATAAAGGCTAGATGAAAGGTTCTGCCATCACATGACCAGTTGCAAAGGAATGTGCAGACCTGTGGCCCAGGATTGCATCCAATGCTGGCAGCACTGCGTGATTCTTTGGTGTATTTGTAAAAAAAAAAAAAAAAAAGTAAAACTTATTTGCTCCTAGTGCTTGCACTCCTGTTTGTTTCTACATGTTACTCTCCTTGACATCGCCTCATTCTTACCCCTTTTTAAATAAAACTACCCGGTGCAAAAAAAAAAAATTTAAAAAAAAAGCCAAAACTTCAAACCAAGAATCTGGTTATACTCTGGAAAACTGTCCTTCAACAGTGAAGGACAATAGGAAGACGAAATGGATTTTCAGTTCATGACCACTGCACATGCTTTAGAAGAAATACTAAAAAAGAGTCCTAGGACTTCCCCAGTGATCCAGTGGTTAAAAATCTGCCTTGCAATGCAGGGGGCATGGGCTCTATCTCTGGTCAGGGAAACTAAGACCCCACATGCAGCAGAGCAACTAGGCCCGTGTGCAACTATGAGAGTCTGTTCACCAGAATGAAAGATGGCACATGGTACAACGATCCGGCATGCCACAACTAAGACCAGCACAGTCAAAAAAAAAGTCATGAAAGTTGCAACAAAAGGACATAGGGAGCAACATCAAGGCATATGAAAATAGCTCATCAAGGTAAATATATAGATATACAGATCACTACAATACTGTGATACAATAACCGTGGTATATAAAGACTGGTATTGAATTTAAAAGACAAAAGCACAAGAAATAACTACAACTGTAAAACTATGTTGACAAATACACAACAAATAAAGATGTAATTTGTGACATTAATAAAGTGGGAATGGGGAGATGCAAAAGACTAGTTTTTGCATACAATTACAGTTATATTGTTATCAGCTCAAAATAGATTGCTCTAACTATAAAATGTCGCCCAATGGTAATGGCAAAGTAAATGCTTATGTAAGATAAAATGAGAAACAAATCAAAGTATATCAATACAAAAAAATTAAAGAATTACAAAGGAAGGCTGCAAGAGAGATACAGAGGGACAATTTAACTGCAGACAGAAAACAGTTAACTAAATGGCAGTTAAGTCCTTCCCCGTCAATAATTACTTTAAATGTAAATGGGTTAACCTCCATCAAAAGACACAGGACGGTTAAAGGAATTATAAAACAAGGCACAACTATATTTAATTTATAAGATAAGATCATCTTAGCTGCAAAGACAGTGAAATCAAAAGGCTGAAAAGAGTATTACATACAAACAGGAGCAGAGGTGCCCATAATTAGACAAAATAGACTTGAGCCGAAACTATCATTTAGAGGCAAATAAGGAAATGTTATATCAGATTCCCAAATACATGAAAGCAAATACTAACAATTGACAGGAGAAGCTGACAGCAAAACAAATAATAGTAGAGTTTAATATTCAGCTTTCAATATTAAGGACTTCCCTGGTGGCTCAGATGATAAAGAATCTGCCTGCAATGCGGATTTGACCCTCTGGGTTGAGATGATTCCCTGGAGGAAATGACAACCCACTCCAGTATTCTTACCTGGAGAGTCCTAGACAGAGGAGCCTGGCGGGCTATGGTCCATGGGGCTACAAAGAATCAGACATGACTAAGCAACCAACACACTTTTCAATAATGAAGAAAATGACCAGACAAAAGATCAATATGAACAAAACCCAGAAAACCTGAGCATTACTATTGACCAACCTGAACTAACAAATATAGAATACACATTCTTCTCAGGCACACAGGGAACATTTCCAGGATAGATAACATATTTGGTCAAAACGTTCCTTCATTTTAGGTTAATAGACACTTTTCATTTTCACCTTTTAGAGCAATACTTCTGTTCAGTCATTTTGACAAAAGCACAAGAAATAACTACAACTGTAAAACTATGTTGACAAATACACAACAAATAAAGATGTAATTTGTGACATTAATAAAGTGGGAATGGGGAGATGCAAAAGACTAGTTTTTGCATACAATTACAGTTATATTGTTATCAGCTCAAAATAGATTGCTCTAACTATAAAATGTCGCCCAATGGTAATGGCAAAGTAAATGCTTATGTAAGATAAAATGAGAAACAAATCAAAGTATATCAATACAAAAAAATTAAAGAATTACAAAGGAAGGCTGCAAGAGAGATACAGAGGGACAATTTAACTGCAGACAGAAAACAGTTAACTAAATGGCAGTTAAGTCCTTCCCCGTCAATAATTACTTTAAATGTAAATGGGTTAACCTCCATCAAAAGACACAGGACGGTTAAAGGAATTATAAAACAAGGCACAACTATATTTAATTTATAAGATAAGATCATCTTAGCTGCAAAGACAGTGAAATCAAAAGGCTGAAAAGAGTATTACATACAAACAGGAGCAGAGGTGCCCATAATTAGACAAAATAGACTTGACCCGAAACTATCATTTAGAGGCAAATAAGGAAATGTTATATCAGATTCCCAAATACATGAAAGCAAATACTAACAATTGACAGGAGAAGCTGACAGCAAAACAAATAATAGTAGAGTTTAATATTCAGCTTTCAATATTAAGGATTTCCCCTGGTGGCTCAGATGATAAAGAATCTGCCTGCAATGCGGATTTGACCCTCTGGGTTGAGATGATTCCCTGGAGGAAATGACAACCCACTCCAGTATTCTTACCTGGAGAGTCCTAGACAGAGGAGCCTGGCGGGCTATGGTCCATGGGGCTACAAAGAATCAGACATGACTAAGCAACCAACACACTTTTCAATAATGAAGAAAATGACCAGACAAAAGATCAATATGAACAAAACCCAGAAAACCTGAGCATTACTATTGACCAACCTGAACTAACAAATATAGAATACACATTCTTCTCAGGCACACAGGGAACATTTCCAGGATAGATAACATATTTGGTCAAAACGTTCCTTCATTTTTTTAGGTTAATAGACACTTTTCATTTTCACTAAGAACTTTGTTATACAGTATTAACCATTTTGTTCCAATACCTTCTGCCACTTTTCAGGCAACTTCTTAATTTCATTTTCCCCAAAACATTTTGAGCAAAGAACTGTTCCAGAAGTCTTTTATAGTCTTCTAAAGAAATTTTTCCATAAGCAGAATTTCGTAAAAGCCAAAATAAATGGAAATCCCACCGTGTCATTTCTGGTGAAAAAGGCAGATCAGAACTTCCCAGCCATGCTGGAACAGTGTCTGCCTGGTTATCAAAGAAACATGTGGTCTTGCTTTATCCTGATGGAAAATTAAGTACCGTCTCTTGACTAAGTACAGGTGTTTTTCATCAAATGCGGCTTTCAGTTGGTCTAACTGGAAGCAGTACTTTTTGAATTAACTGTTTGGTTTTTTGGGGGGAGTCTGCATTCTCTTCCAATTCCACAACATACACATCAACTTCTAAGAATAAAGACTGGCCTTTTGGTGTGGTTGGTGGTGGTTCATCTCACTTGCTCCACAATCTCTTCCGATTAACATAACCAAGTTGGAGCAAATGATTTTCGTCAGTGGACCTGGATATTTTGAGTGTGCTAGCTGTCTCTCGAGTGGTCTAACAGGCTGTTCTCAATGTCTTGATTTGACTGCTGTCAAATGCAACTGGTCCACCTGTCCATGGAGCATTGTTCAGAGAGAAATTATCTAGCACAGAACTTGGCAAACCACTTTTGATACTTTTGATCAGTTACGGCACCATCTCCAAACACTGCATTGTTTTGCATTTCAATTATCTTTTTGCATTTCTTGACAGCAAAACATGCCAAAAAAAATTTCTTTTCTTTCATCTTAAATCTTAAAGTGGCTACACAAAACGTCTGAATTTTTTTTTCATAAAAAGTACACCAATATGATAGGTGTCACTGTACAATCTAACAAAATTGTTTTAAAAGAAGTTAAACACAGGGTTTCCCTGGTAGCTCAGTGGTGAAGAGTCTGCCTGCCAGTGCAGGAGACATGGATTTGATGCCTGATCTGGGAAGATCCCACATGCTGAGGAGCAACTAAGCCCGTGAACCACAATTATTGAGCCTGTGCTCTAGAGCCTTGGAGCCACAACTATGGAGCCCATGTGCCGCAACTATTGAAGTCCATGTGCCCGAGAGCCCGAATTCCACAACAAGAGAAGTCACCGCAACAAGAAGCCTGCTCACCTCAACAAGAGAAGAGCCCCTACTCCCTGCAACTAGAGAAGAGTCTGCAGCAGCGGTGAAAACCCAGAATAGCCAAAAAGAAAGAAAGAAACTGAACACAACTGAGCATTACTACAGCCATCTTACAGAAAAAACTGAACAATCTGGACAACCTAGATCACAAAACAAGTCTTAACAAATTTAAAAATACTGAACGCATACCAAGTATCTTTTCCAATCACAATGGCATGAAATTAGAAATGAACAGCAGTTAAAAAATTCACAAATATGTGGAAACTAACACACTCTTGAACAACCAATGGGTAAGAGAAGAAATCTCCCCCCCTCAAATTAGAACATATTCTGTGACAAATGTAAACAATAACACAATATACTAACACTAGGGAGGGACCAAAAAGAGCTACAAAGAGGTAAGTGAATTATAAAGAAAAAAGAAAAATCTCAGAATAACAACCTAACCTTTAGACTTAAGGAATAAGAAAAAAGAACAAACTAAATCCAGAGTTAGCAAAAGGAAAGAAATAATAAATATGAGAACAGAAATAAACAAAAGAATTCTTTAAAAAGATAGAACTAAGAGCCGGTTTTTGTGAAAACACTAACAAGGTACTTCCCTGGTGGTCCAATGGCTAAATCACCTTCCACTGCAAGGGGTATGGGTTTGACCTCTGGTCACAGAACTAGATCCCATATCCCACAATTAAGAGTTCACATGCAGCAACTAAAAAGATTCCTCATACCACAGAAAGGCTGAAAATCTCGTGTTATCACAACTAAGACCTGGCACGCACGCACGCACACGCACGCACACACACACACACACGAGAACTGTCTTCTAATACTCAGACAATTTTATTTGTAAAAGATTTCAATCCATGTGTAATACAGTTACAGTCAAATAATAAATATTTTTTTAGAAATCAACAAACTTAAACTAGAGAAAGGGAAGAAACAGAGCAAGGGAAGGAGAAGATAAAAATAACTAAAACCAGAAATCAGAGAAGACAGTTCAAAGGAAGCCACAGAAACAAGAGTATTTTAAGAGACTACTATGAACAATTGCATGGCAACAAACGGGATGACCTAGAACTAGAAAAATTTCAAGAAACATACAACCCACTCAGACTCAATCATAAAGAAATAGAAAACCTGTAGTAAGAGGTTTGAATCAGTCATCAAAAACTTTCCAAGAAAGAAAGCCCCAGTATCCTACAAAAAGGGCCAGTCCTTGACAGAAAAACTTCAAAACAAATCTGGACAACCTAGATCACAAAACAAGTCTTAACAAATTTAAAAATACTGAACGATACCAAGTATCTTTTCCAATCACAATGGCATGAAATTAGAAATGAACAGCAGTTAAAAAATTCACAAATATGTGGAAACTAACACACTCTTGAACAACCAATGGGTAAGAGAAGAAATCTCCCCCCCTCAAATTAGAACATATTCTGTGACAAATGTAAACAATAACACAATATACTAACACTAGGGAGGGACCAAAAAGAGCTACAAAGAGGTAAGTGAATTATAAAGAAAAAAGAAAAATCTCAGAATAACAACCTAACCTTTAGACTTAAGGAATAAGAAAAAAGAACAAACTAAATCCAGAGTTAGCAAAAGGAAAGAAATAATAAATATGAGAACAGAAATAAACAAAAGAATTCTTTAAAAAGATAGAACTAAGAGCCGGTTTTTGTGAAAACACTAACAAGGTACTTCCCTGGTGGTCCAATGGCTAAATCACCTTCCACTGCAAGGGGTATGGGTTTGACCTCTGGTCACAGAACTAGATCCCATATCCCACAATTAAGAGTTCACATGCAGCAACTAAAAAGATTCCTCATACCACAGAAAGGCTGAAAATCTCGTGTTATCACAACTAAGACCTGGCACGCACGCACGCACACGCACGCACACACACACACACGAGAACTGTCTTCTAATACTCAGACAATTTTATTTGTAAAAGATTTCAATCCATGTGTAATACAGTTACAGTCAAATAATAAATATTTTTTTAGAAATCAACAAACTTAAACTAGAGAAAGGGAAGAAACAGAGCAAGGGAAGGAGAAGATAAAAATAACTAAAACCAGAAATCAGAGAAGACAGTTCAAAGGAAGCCACAGAAACAAGAGTATTTTAAGAGACTACTATGAACAATTGCATGGCAACAAACGGGATGACCTAGAACTAGAAAAATTTCAAGAAACATACAACCCACTCAGACTCAATCATAAAGAAATAGAAAACCTGTAGTAAGAGGTTTGAATCAGTCATCAAAAACTTTCCAAGAAAGAAAAGCCCCAGTATCAGATGTCTTCACTAAAGAATTGCATCAAGCATTTAGATATGAATTAATGTCAAATCTTCTCAAACTCTTTACAAAAAATGGAATAGGAGGAGTATTTTCAAACTCATTTCATGAGGTGAACATTACAAAGCCAGACAAATAGATGTTTTTAAATAAAGATCAAGGGACTTCCCTGGTGGTCCAATGGCTAAGACTCCAGGCTCCCAATGCCAGAGGCCTGGGTTCAACCCCTGATGAGGGAACAAGACCCCACATGCCACAACTAAGAGCTCACTTAACATAACTAAGACTCAATGCCAATAAATAAATAATTAAAAAAAAAAAAAGACCAATAGGGCTTCCCTGGTGGTCCAGTGGGTAAGGACACCGCCTTGCAGCGCAAGGGGCGCTGGTTTGGATCCCTGGCCTGGGATGATCCCACATGCCGCGGAGCATCTGGAGCGATGTGTCCAATTACCAAGCCAGAGCTCTGGAGTGCGAGAGCCCAGAGCCGATGCTCTGTGATAACAGAGGCCACTGTGATGGGAGACCCATATGGGCCAAAGAACAAAGATGGATGAAAATAGATAAATGTAAGACCAATAGAAGTGGCCTGCCACCCCCAAAATAAATAAATAAATAAATAAAAAGACCAATATTCCTTATAAACAATAATGCAAAAATTCTCACCAAATATAGCAAACTGAATTCAACAGCTATACATAAAAAGAATTACATACCATGTGGGACTCTTTCCTAGGATTGAAGGACAGTTAAACATACAAAAATCAGTAAGAGCACATGATTATCTCACATGCACATGCTCAGTAGCTCAACCATGTCTGACCCTTTGCACTGCAGCCCGCCAGGTTCCTCTGTCCATGGATTCTGCAGGCTAGAATACTGGAGAGGGTTGCCATGCTCTCCTCCATGCAACTTTCCAAACCTAGGGATCAATCCCACAGCTCTTGAATCTCCTGATTTAGCAGGAGGATTCTTTACCTGTGAGCCACCAGGAAAGCTCCATGATAATCTCATTTCATGCAGAAAAGACTAAATTCAACACTTTTTCTTGATTAAAAAAAAAAAACCTCTACACTCTAGGAATAGAAGGAAATAATCTAAAATAAAGGTCATTTATGAAAATCTCACAGCTAACATGATAGCCTATGGTGAAAAACTAAAAGATCAAGAACAGGGCTCAAATGTCCATTCTTGCCACTTCTATTTAACACAATGCCAGAAATCCACCCCAGGGCAATTAGGCAAGAACTATAAACAGGAGACATTCAAACTGTAAAGGAAAAAGTAGAATGATCTCTGTTCATAGATGACATGACCTTATACAAAGCAAGCCCTAAAGACTCCACAAAAAAATTTGTGAGAACAATAAATTCAGTAAAGCTGCAAGACAGAAAAATCAACATTAAAAAATCAGTTGTGTTTCTGGGCTTCCCTGGTGGCTCAGTGGTAAATAATCTGCCTGCCAATGCAAGAGACATGGACTCTATCCCTGATCCAGGAAAACCACATGCCAAGGGGCAGCTACCCCTGTGTCACAGCTTCTGCGCCTGAGTTCTAGAACCCTTGAGCCAGACCACTGAAGCCCATGCCCCCCAGAGTCTGTGCTCGGTGGAGAGCAGCCACCACACACGGCGACTAGAGAGTGCAGCCCCACCTGCCACGACGAGGAAAAAGCCCGCACAGCAACAGAAGACCCAACACAACCAAAGATAAATGTGAAAAAAACAAAAATCAGTTTGCATTTCTAAACACAAACAATGCAAAAAGGAAATTAAGAAAATAACTTAACTTACAATAGCATAAGAAAGAATAAAACACTCAGGAATAAACAACCAAGGATGTGAAAGATTTGGGCACTAAACACAAATAAATGAGAAGATATCCTGTGTTCATGGATTCAAAGATTTAACATCAACCAAAGTCCATATTACACAAGTGATCTTCAGAGTCACTGCTCTCTCAAATTCCCAATGGCATTTTTTTGCAGAAATACAAAAAAGTCACTCAAAGATTCACATGGAATGTCAAAGGACCCCAAACAGTCAAAATGGGGTGGCAGAAGATAAGACAGTTAGACAGCACCACAGACTCAATGGAACATGAATTTGAGAAAGCTCTAGGAGACAGCAGAGGACAGAAGAGCCTGGTGCGCTAAGGTCCATGATGTTGCAGAGTCAGACACAGCTTCACGACTGCATGAGACTATACAACAGCGAAAAGTACAGTCTCTTCAATAAATGGTGCTATACAATAATGTGTATATAGTTAAGATTGTACTGAATCCTTTCAACTTGTTCAGAAGGTGAATTAGTTTATGTTTTACTGTAATCAAGTGCTGATATACATGCAAAGCAAAAAAAAAAAAAAAAAAACCCACTCCTAAGTGCCACATATTATTGATTCCATTTATATGAAATGTATAGAACAAGCAAATCTATAGACTGGGGAGAAATGAAGAGAGATTGATAAAGGCTGTAAAGTTTCTTTGGGTGATAGAAATGTTCCAAAATTTATCATGTTTATGGATGCCCAAGTCTCTGAGTAAGCTAAAAAAACCACTGAAGCATAAACTTTCAAAAGGTGAACTTTATGATATGTGAATTATATTTCAATAAAGCTGTCAGAAGACAGAATCTAATATGGTAAACAATATTGAGAAATCTTTTTTATCCTCATGATCAGTATAATACTTATATTTTGAAAAAACTTACGCTGTTTTCCTTCAGTTGGGAAGGTAGGATACTCTGGAACTTCAGATTTCTAAAAAGTTATTCTCAAACCTCATTTCAGAAGGAATGCAAGACATCTAAGGTGTTTGAACAAGTACAACAGAACGGTCACATAATTCCAAAACCTCACCTCCACTTTGTCTATATAACAGGAGGACCTTCCTTAAGCCATAGTCAATAAAATCTAATTGCTTTCTATAAACTCTCAACTATTTTAATCTTATGCTCAGAACTTCTCCGATATTTAAAATACCAAGTCAAGTCCCCCAAAAAGGTCATAGATTTTAAAAGGTACGAAATGGGGAGCAGAAACAAAATGTTATTCATACTTACTAGAAGAAAAAGAAAAACGAGCTTCTTGGTAAAACGTAACTTCTGAAAATATGTGGAAACCTGATCACCAAAATTCATTCTTACACACAGAGCCCTTTCTTCAAGCAATGATCCTTCCCTCCCAACTTACACTTAGATCTTCCAGGAAAACGGGCCAACTTCAGAAAGATATCATCATCGTCACTTCCTCGAGTCCCTTTCTTTCAGTCAGGGGTTCTTACCTGGTTCAGGGAGCACAGGCTGAGGAGTCAAACTGGGAATTCCTGGCTCCTTTTCAGTCTCCTCGTTGCTGGTGCTCAGTTTGTCACAAACATTCAACCGTGGCCTAGCTGAATCGAGGTGGTCGGCATGGTTTGGATCTGTCAGTGCATCCTGTGGTTTGTTTGTTGAAGCAGGTGTTCTCTGCTCTGGGAACTCGTCTTCCTTCTTTACAGGGTCAACAGTAAGCAAGACCCCAAAGGCACCCTCAGAGTTTTCTTTCTCCTTAAATCGGTTAGTGCGTTTACGAGGTTTAGTGCGCCTTTGGTTTAAATGCTGCCACCGCTTCTTAGGCACCGCTTGATTTATACCACTGGGTTCATCATTTTCACTGTTCATTTCGGAGTCCAGCTCTAGGCCTTTTCTGATTTCAAAAGAGGAGCCCTTTTCAGGAATTTTTTCAGGGTCAGACTGGTTGACTTTATTATCAAAACTAACACTGGAAAAACGGGCATCATCTTTACCTGTTAAGTGGCCCGTTAACTGAAGGGGCTCTTCTTGACCAGGGTCTTCCACCTCACCTCTAGAGGAGCTTGTCTCTGAACCCCGACTCTCTCTGTCTCCCTGCAGCTCAGCATCAAGCGTCACAGCTGGAAGCCGGTTCGGTTTCCTTTTGCGCTCTGGCTTTAAGGCTTTCCGGTTCACTGTGTTCTTTCCCACCTGTGCTGAGAAGCCATCTCGAAACTTGGATGGTTTTGATCGACCACAGTTGCGCCTAGTAACACAGTTTGAACGATTTTTGCCAGAAGCAGGGAAGTCTCTTTTATCAGACACCAAGCCAGGCAGGGAGGTAGACACCTCCCCAGACAGTGCAGAGTCTCCCCCACGCGGGCTAGGATGGACTGGATCCAGAGTGCCAGCTCCATTTTTTTCTGCATTGTGAGTGGAGCCTCCTGAAACCAAGACCTTAGAGGTCACCACAGGACTACTGGTAGAACAGTCCCCAAGACCAGGACTCCGATAAGAAACCAGGTTCTGAGCTGTCATTAGCCTTTGCTCCTTGGTCTTGCTATCATGCATATCTTTTAGCATCATTAGCAATGTACTGAATTTGTAGTCTGACTCAATAGGTATATGATTCTGACCAGAGGCAGAAGAAAAAAGCAATGGTTTCGATGGCTTATCGTCCAGTTTGTCACAAACATTCAACCGTGGCCTAGCTGAATCGAGGTGGTCGGCATGGTTTGGATCTGTCAGTGCATCCTGTGGTTTGTTTGTTGAAGCAGGTGTTCTCTGCTCTGGGAACTCGTCTTCCTTCTTTACAGGGTCAACAGTAAGCAAGACCCCAAAGGCACCCTCAGAGTTTTCTTTCTCCTTAAATCGGTTAGTGCGTTTACGAGGTTTAGTGCGCCTTTGGTTTAAATGCTGCCACCGCTTCTTAGGCACCGCTTGATTTATACCACTGGGTTCATCATTTTCACTGTTCATTTCGGAGTCCAGCTCTAGGCCTTTTCTGATTTCAAAAGAGGAGCCCTTTTCAGGAATTTTTTCAGGGTCAGACTGGTTGACTTTATTATCAAAACTAACACTGGAAAAACGGGCATCATCTTTACCTGTTAAGTGGCCCGTTAACTGAAGGGGCTCTTCTTGACCAGGGTCTTCCACCTCACCTCTAGAGGAGCTTGTCTCTGAACCCCGACTCTCTCTGTCTCCCTGCAGCTCAGCATCAAGCGTCACAGCTGGAAGCCGGTTCGGTTTCCTTTTGCGCTCTGGCTTTAAGGCTTTCCGGTTCACTGTGTTCTTTCCCACCTGTGCTGAGAAGCCATCTCGAAACTTGGATGGTTTTGATCGACCACAGTTGCGCCTAGTAACACAGTTTGAACGATTTTTGCCAGAAGCAGGGAAGTCTCTTTTATCAGACACCAAGCCAGGCAGGGAGGTAGACACCTCCCCAGACAGTGCAGAGTCTCCCCCACGCGGGCTAGGATGGACTGGATCCAGAGTGCCAGCTCCATTTTTTTCTGCATTGTGAGTGGAGCCTCCTGAAACCAAGACCTTAGAGGTCACCACAGGACTACTGGTAGAACAGTCCCCAAGACCAGGACTCCGATAAGAAACCAGGTTCTGAGCTGTCATTAGCCTTTGCTCCTTGGTCTTGCTATCATGCATATCTTTTAGCATCATTAGCAATGTACTGAATTTGTAGTCTGACTCAATAGGTATATGATTCTGACCAGAGGCAGAAGAAAAAAGCAATGGTTTCGATGGCTTTGATGTTCCAGAGTCACCGATATCTTCACCTAAGGATCTGTAGGAGAGTTCCTTCAGCTCGGACAGAACATGCTTCACCACCGCTGTCTCTATGTCACTTGAATCCCTGGTTTTCTCATGCATGTTGCTCAGGAGCTTCAGTCCATCCACTTTCCCACTTTTGGAAATACTGGCCAAAGGAGAGCCTTTGTTATCAGAAGAGCAGCATTTCAAACTGCAATCCTCATTTGCAATTGGAGGTTCTACTACAACTGGGTTTTCTTTATGTTTGCACTTGATACTTCGGATCTTGGGCTGTTTGCTTTTTGAATGCAAAAGAGGCTGAGTTTTAGCCCCACCTTTCATTACTGAGTTCTCACTGGAAATGCCTGATGATGTGCTGAATTTTGGAGAAAGACCATCACTTCTAAAATCTGACTGGGGTTTCCGGATAAGAGATGACACTTTAAGATCAGGGAGAATAACGTGAGACGTCTCAGTTCCAGGTTCTGCTGTCTTGGTACAATCCATTAGGTGGTCTGTATGTGAGTTAGTAATCAGAGACTTAGGCTTTGCTTTTAACTTAGTGTTTGTGGCAGGATACCTAGAATACCTTACCTTTTCATTTTTCTGCACAGGTAACATGTTCTCTGTTCTATCAAAAGTATCTGTAATATCGAGGACACTGTTATCAGACTCTGAACTATGGTCTATGGGGTCCAGATCACTGCTTCCATCATCAGAAGTGGTACCAATACTAATGGAATCACTTCGCTTTTCTCCGTCACCTGCTCCAATATAGCAGAGTTGTACTTTTGACATTAGACCTCGCTGGAGTTTCTTCTTCTCCCCAGAACCTTTAGAGAGCAAGGCACCCTCAGATAAGCCCAGCAGAGAGTCACAATTTGAAGTCTCAAACTCTTTCTTTGTTGTGTTCTTTGCACAAGAAGAAAACAGGAAACTTCCAGGGGCAGTGCTGGACCCAGTGAGGCTGTTCGCTATGCGGGAAAGTTCATTAGAGGCCTGCTTATCAGACACATCCCCAGAAACAAAGTTTAGGCCAAGGTTTTCTGGAATCATGCCCCTCCGTTCTTCCTTATGTGTTTCAAATGGCATATGGCCCTTTTTCACACTAGTCCTTTTTGGATTATCAGAGCTCTTTCTGGCTCGAGACTTAGCACAAAGTTTTTCCTTCTCATCTGCAGAATGTTCAGAGTCAAAAGCTAGAGATTTCAAGCAGCCATTAAGCAACAGGTCATGTTCGGATTCAGGATCATTTGTACAGTCCTCAAATGGCATGTCCTCCTCACTGTCCAACTTGATTGAACTGGTGACACATTTTCGGTTCTTCGACCCTTTGGGAACATCATACTGCTCAGCAAGACCAACACTGGCTTCCCATTTGCTCAAAATTTTCTGAGGAACCTTAAACGTAAAGAAAAAAAGATTATCACTGAACATCTCTTTAAATCAGAAGCTGTTCAAGCCTTGTTCTAATTCCTCAAGGATCTTTCATGGAACTGCCAGATGGTTAACTCTCACAGCTCATCCAGAGCTGAGCTAACAGGGATCTCACAACACTTCTACCTCTAAGACCAATCACTGGAGAAAGACTGATCCTGTACACCCTCCACACCATTAAAAGCACAAAAGACTGGACCATACATTAAAGTACAACACTACATTACTAATCAACATTACATTACTACAGCAAGGAATAAACCGGTAACTCCTACTTACTCTTTCAATCTTAAAATAAAGATTTCCTTTCTGACTTATGAAGGTCAAGCATTTGCTCAGTTGCTTAAAAGAGAAAGCTAAAGACTAAAGAAATTAAGATCAATGTGGAAATATTCTTTTCTTGAATCCTCATAGCTTAAGGACACAGAGGCTCTGTGACATATACCTAATTGTCAAGACTCGTATATCCCTCCCTGGCTTCATATAACAGATGTTAGTCAAGGTTCTAACTATCAGTCACTATTCACAAATACTTTAATACTTGTGAAAGAGATGTTCTGCTGACCATGTAACAATTCAGGCCACTAGACAGGTATGTGTGCTTAGTTGCTCATCATGTCCAACTCTTTGAGACCCCATGGATTGTAGCCCATCAGGCTCCTCTGTTCATGGGATTTTCCAGGCCAAAATACCGGAATGGGCTGCCATTTACTAATCCAAGGAACTAGACAGGTAGCCTCTTTTTATAAAGCAATAAACTGATCATCTGATTTACTTTACACACAAACACACAGCCATTAATTTTCTCTCTGTGGCCTCAGTAAATCAGTTTTCCAGAATCTGAAAGCCATAGTGAACTCCTTTGAAAGGGGGCTAGTTTATTATACATAGTTAAAGGCTTGACACAAAATCTTTGACATCTCCCCACTGCCAACTACTCAAAGTATTAGAAGGATACAGTTAGCTTCCTCTATTTTAAAAGTACCACACACTAGCTGTTTCAAAATCTTTCTCATTTTTAAGATAATTATTCTAGAGAGTGAGAGGACTATTTGATTTTGATGATCATTTCTTGCTGACATTAGGTATAACTAAAGATGACTGATCATACCATTTTCTACTATCACATGTTAAGTGACATGGCAAAAGAAAGATGAAACTACTTCTCAAAAAATATAACAGAGGGCTTCCCCTGGTGGTCCAGTGGGTAAGGACACCGCCTTGAAGTGCAAGGGGCGCCAGTTCGATC
The DNA here is from genome assembly GCA_022376925.1 of Tragulus kanchil. NCBI lineage: Eukaryota > Metazoa > Chordata > Mammalia > Artiodactyla > Tragulidae > Tragulus > Tragulus kanchil. The sequence goes on along the minus strand of JAIOJX010000029.1, from coordinate 70,811,562 downwards.
CCTGGCCTGGGAAGATCCCACATGCTGCGGAGCGGCTGGACCGATGTGTCCAATTACCGAGCCAGAGCTCTGGAGCGCATGTGCCCAGAGCCGGCGCTCTGCAACAACAGACACCACCGCTGATGGGAGGCCCACAGGAGCCAAAGAACAAAGACGGATGAAAATGGAGAAATGAAAGACCAATAGAAGTGGCCCGCCCACTCCCCTCCCTCCCCAACCCGACCCCCGCCCAAAATAAATAAATAAAATAAATCTTTAAAAAATATATATATAACAGAAACATTTGGAAGGCTAGCCCCATCTTATCCCTGACCCCAAAAAACATGCTTTCTGACATTTTTCTCACCAACACCCTACTACCAACTTATATTCCAAAATATCTTTCTTCCTTTGGCTGCTTCTATAAACCAGGGGTCCCCAGCCCCTAGAACGATGCTGGTCCATATCCTGTTAGGAACCAGAAGAAGTGGCAGGTGATGGAGTTAAGCTTCATCTATGTTTAGAGTCCATCTCCACTGCGTGCATTACCACCTGAGCTCGGCCTCCTGTCAGATCAGTGGTGGCATTCCTCTCCTAAGTGCGAGAACCCTACTGTGAAAGGCACGCTCCTGTGAGAGTTGTCCCAAAACCACACCTCCTCCTCGGTTTACGGAAAAACTGAGTTTTCTCTGTGGCCTCAGTTTTCCAATCTGAAAGCCATAGTGAACTCCTTTGAAAGGGGGCTAGTTTATTATACATAGTTAAAGGCTTGACACAAAATCTTTGACATCTCCCCACTGCCAACTACTCAAAGTATTAGAAGGATACAGTTAGCTTCCTCTATTTTAAAAGTACCACACACTAGCTGTTTCAAAATCTTTCTCATTTTTAAGATAATTATTCTAGAGAGTGAGAGGACTATTTGATTTTGATGATCATTTCTTGCTGACATTAGGTATAACTAAAGATGACTGATCATACCATTTTCTACTATCACATGTTAAGTGACATGGCAAAAGAAAGATGAAACTACTTCTCAAAAAATATAACAGAGGGCTTCCCCTGGTGGTCCAGTGGGTAAGGACACCGCCTTGAAGTGCAAGGGGCGCCAGTTCGATCCCTGGCCTGGGAAGATCCCACATGCTGCGGAGCGGCTGGACCGATGTGTCCAATTACCGAGCCAGAGCTCTGGAGCGCATGTGCCCAGAGCCGGCGCTCTGCAACAACAGACACCACCGCTGATGGGAGGCCCACAGGAGCCAAAGAACAAAGACGGATGAAAATGGAGAAATGAAAGACCAATAGAAGTGGCCCGCCCACTCCCCTCCCTCCCCAACCCGACCCCCGCCCAAAATAAATAAATAAAATAAATCTTTAAAAAATATATATATAACAGAAACATTTGGAAGGCTAGCCCCATCTTATCCCTGACCCCAAAAAACATGCTTTCTGACATTTTCTCACCAACACCCTACTACCAACTTATATTCCAAAATATCTTTCTTCCTTTGGCTGCTTCTATAAACCAGGGGTCCCCAGCCCCTAGAACGATGCTGGTCCATATCCTGTTAGGAACCAGAAGAAGTGGCAGGTGATGGAGTTAAGCTTCATCTATGTTTAGAGTCCATCTCCACTGCGTGCATTACCACCTGAGCTCGGCCTCCTGTCAGATCAGTGGTGGCATTCCTCTCCTAAGTGCGAGAACCCTACTGTGAAAGGCACGCTCCTGTGAGAGTTGTCCCAAAACCACACCTCCTCCTCGGTTTACGGAAAAACTGAGTTTCATGAAACCAGTTCCCAAAATGTTGGGGGCTGCTGCCGTAAATCCTCCCTACCTAATCCTAAGAAGATAATCTTAGAGGCTTTTAAAAAATATATATATACCTTATGCCTATATCCTTTCTCCTTCTGCTTCCCTCTCCTCCTAAGGACAGGTAGCTCTTCAAACTGATGCCTCCCTTCGAACATAACGATTGCTTTTCCAGCCACCCAGGCTCTCTCAGAAGGATCTCCAAAAGCCTCCACGTAGTACTGTCGATAGGGCCTCCGGTTAGAAACTAGATAAAAACAAAAACCACAATGTCATTACTTAAAAAAAACTATTCATCATCAAGAAAACAGTGATATGGCAGTTTCCAAAGAAGCCTTTTGTCACTTAAAACAAGAAACAAGATAAAAAACCTACAGAACAAGAAACTTTTAAGGTAGGTCAGATAGAAAGTAAAATTTCAACTTATATGACTAGAAAACAATTAAAATTTTAATGAAAAAATACAATGGTTTGCTCTGGTGACATACTATATATTCCAAACCAGAAGATTAATATCCTCATTATCAGAAATCACAAAGTGCATATAATAAGACGCAGTATTATAAAAACAACAATTAACAAAAACTAACTGCCAAACCAAAACTTTTAAATTATTATGCTAAAATATGAGGAAGAATGGTTTCAAAACAGCTCCACGCGTGACAGGTGATCACTCACAACACAGCTGCTCCGGCCCAGTCACTAAGTAGCTGCTTTTCAGGCATTCTTCACAATGAAGTTTAAAAACTAAGTAGTATAGTCTCCATATTTATAGAAAGAATAATAAATCCAACTACTTCAGAATGAGCAAATTCAGAGTAAAGCACAGGATCTACAGAGAAAGAGCTATCTGATGATCTGAGTCTGATCATTATCCTGTTAGCACGTGGCTGTGGAACAACAGCCTCAGTCCTGTATCTTTGACAGATAAACCTCCTTGACCACTGAAACAAAAAGGAGCTTCAGGAGACCAGAGGTTCCATTCGGGTACACTCAAGACAACTAAGGCATAAGCTTACATGGCTGCGACAGAAAACAAACTCTGAAAGGTTTTCTTAGAAGACAAAGGAGAAGGACTCGGTAGCAGTAACAAGGCAGACAGGGAAGACAGCTGACCACCAGTATTCACAAACACATTATTCACAATAGCCAAAATGTGACAACAGCCCAAATGTCCACTGAAGGATGAAAAGGGGGAACAAACTGTGTTGTATATATAACTACTACTGAGCCTTACAAACGAATTATACACATAATAATATGGATAAACTATAATACGGAGACAGCATGCTAAATAAAATAAGTCAGATACAAATAGACAAACACTGCATGATTCCACTTATATGAAGTACCTAGAACAGTCAATTTCATAAGGGAAAGTAATACGTTCATTACCAAGGGCTAAATGATTTTGTTAAATTAGTACAACATTTTAGTTTAGAAATATGAAAAAGTTCTAGAAATGGATGATGGTAATAATTTCACAAAAATGTGAATGTACTCAATGCCACTAAACTATAAACTTAAAAGTGCATAAAATGACAAAATTCCGTATATGCTTATATATATCTCTATCTATACCAAAAAATGAGTCAGAAAAAAATTGGTGATAAGCATTTAGAGAGATGAGAACTCACAACCACTGCTGATGGGAAAGTAAAACGGTAGAGCAGTTTTTCAAAACTGCCTAGCAGGCCCAGTCAGTTACACCACTCACAGGTATTTATTCGAAGAACACAAGAATCCTAATTCAAAAAGACATATACACCCCTGTGTTCACAGAAGATTTACAGTAGCCATGATATGGAAACAACCCATGTCACCAGTGATGGATGAGAAGACAGGGCACAAACTCACAGTGGAGGATTACTCAGTCACAGAAGCATGAAATCGTGACACCTGTGACAATCCCAATGGACTTTAAGGATACTGTGCCATAAATAACATATGATTTCACACCATGTGGTATCTAAACAGAGCTGACTCATTGGAAAAGACACTGATACTGGGAAAGACTAAAGGCAAACGGAGAAGAGGGTGACAGAGGATGAGATGGTTAAATATTATCACTGACTCAATGGACATGAGTGTGAGAAACCAGGAGAGAGTGAAGGACCGGAGAGCCTGGCATGCAGTAGCTCATGGGGTTGCAAAGAGTTGTACATGATTGGGTGACTGAGAAACAATTACTTATATATGGATATTCACAGCACCAATCTTCACGATAGCTAAAAGGTGGAACAGTCCAAACGTCCACTGAACAATAAGTTTATAAATGAAACGTGGTCTATTCATATAACGAAATATTATTCACCATAAAAAGGAATGTAGCACTGATATATGGATAACCTTGAAAACATTATACTGAGTGAAAGAAATAGGGCAAAGTCATAATATATGATTCAATTTATACTACATACCCAGAAAAGGCAAACCTATAGAGAAAGAAAATTGACTAAAGATCACTTAAAGCAAAGGGGTAGGGAGTCTAAGATTAGGGAGAGGGTAGGTAAAGGATATGAGGTTTGTTTCTGGACTGGTAAAAACGTTCTAAAATTAACGGTAGTTATACAACTCTCTGAATATACCGAAAGCCACTAAATTGTATACTTTAATGGGGTGAATAATATGCTATTATGAGTTATATCTCAATAAAGCTGTCTTAGAAAAAGACTTAATGGTATTAGGACACAAGAAAAGAAAATGGGTGACTATTAGGTATTTGGTTTAAGCGACTAAGTGGCCATAATCTATTCACTATGGTAGGAAATAAAACAGAAATCACCAGTTTGAAGAAGAAAACCATTTGGTCAGTTTGAAACAAGCTAACCTTAATGGCCTAAAACACCTCCTGGTGAAAGCTTTAGGTATAGACTTTTGCGTGTAGATTTGAAGCATGAGAAAACACGAACAATGTGGATATAAATTCAATTTATTTTGTAACAGTTAAAACTCAAGAGTTAATAAGGATCCTTTTAAGAGGCAGAAAGAGAAGAGGAAGAAGGAAAAAAGGAAGGAGGAAAAAGGATAAGGGGGAGAGGAAGGAGAGGGAGTTGAAGGCAGACGAAGAAGGGAGGGAGGGGGAGAAGAATTACCATCTTAAAAGCAAGTTAAAGAGGATCCAACAAAGGAGAATAAAAAGGATTAGGTAAAAATAGCAGCTATAGTACCAAGAGAACATGAGAGTCAGACACAAGACAGTTACTACAAGAAGAGCTTTCTTGCACCAGATACCCATAAAATACTAGTATTACCAAGTTGCCAGTGGCTCTGCTTAGAACATGGTCAGTGGAATAAAAGGAGAGAATGAGAAATTTCAGTGCCCTCAGAAATAAGCAGCCAATCTAGAACTTGAGAAAGTTGATGATTCCTCCAAGAGTGCTTATGAAGCAAAGGGGACAGCTGCCTACGGAAGACAGAGTCCTGGGCAGAAATTTTAGGACAAAAGATTTATTCAAATCTCAATTTTGCTCAGTACTATACACAGCCACACTAATTCTATGCTCTAGTAAACCAAGTTTAAAAGAATCTTTTGGCGGCGGGTTGGGGGTGCGGTGGGGGGGTGCTACACACTGTGGCCACACTCTATGGGATTTTAGTACATACCTTTGTGAGCTGTCCTGTCCAACTCTTTGCCATCCCATGGACTGCCCATGGAAATTTCCAGGCAATACTGGAGCAGGTTGCAATTTCCTACTCCAGGGGATCTCCCCAACCCAGAAATCAAACCCAATCAAGGATCAAGCCTGCACCCCCTGCATTACAAGGCAGACTCTTAACCAATCTTATTGCCAGAGGAAGTCCAAAAGAAATCTTTTTAAAAACTATTATTAAGTAATGGTAAAGCAGACATGTTTAAAGATAAAGAATGGGGCTTCCCTGGTGGTCCAGTGGGTAAAGAGTCTGTCTTGCAGCGCAAGGGGCACCAGTTCTATCCCAGGCCTGGGAAGACCCCACATGCCGCAGAGCGGCTGGACACACCAGTGTCCAATTACAAGAGGCCACTGCAGTGGGGACCCACACAGGCCAAAGAATAGAGATGGAAGAAAATAGATAATAGATAAATAAAAAACCAATAAAAGAGGCTAAAACTAAAATACATATATAGAATGAAGACAAGAGTGTGAAATTTAGTTTTGCTCCCTTCCAAAACACCAAGGTCATGACATGCGATCCCGTCACTTTAACGCAAACAAATAGGGGAAAAAAATGGAATCAGTGACAAGAGTTTCTTTTCTTGGGATCCAAAAAAAAAATACCACTGAGGATGGTGACCACAGTCACGAAATTCAAAAACGTTTACTCCTGGGAAGAAAAGCCTATGACAAATATAGACAACGTATTAAAAGCAGAGATCTCACTTTGCCAACAAAGGTCTGCACAGTCAAAGTTACAGCTTTTCCGGTAGTCATGTATCGATGTGAGACTATAAAGAAGGCTGACTGCTGAAGAACTGATGCTATCAAACTATGGTGTTGGAAAAGGCCCTTGAGAGTCCCATGGACAGCAAAGAGATCCAAAAAGTGAATCCTAGAGGAAATAAACCCTAAATATCCATTAGAAAGACTGATGCTACTAATCTTAGACTATACATATCTTTATTATTATTATTTTTAATTTTGGCCTCTTCTTATTGATTATTTATTTACTTCCCATCCTATACATATCTTTAAACAACAAAACTCTATGATAGCAAAAAAGCAAAATAATAATGGCAAAAAAATCAAGACTGATGCTGAAGCTCCAATACTCTGGCCACCTGATGTGAAGAGCCAACTCATTAGAAAAGCTCCAATCCTGGGAACAGTTGAAGACAACAGGAGAAATGGCAGAGAATGAGCAGATTTTTTTTTTTAAGCAAAATAATAAATAAATGAATAAATAAGCAAATGGGGTGTGGTGTGGGAGGGAGGCTCAAGAGAGAGAGGATGTATGTATACTTATAGCTGATTCACGTACAACAGAAACTAACGTGACATTGTGAAGCAACTGTCCATGAAATAAATTTTTTAAAAAATTAAAAGGACAAAATACAGGAAAAGAAACAACAGTAAAAATTTGGGAATGCTGAAAGTCAGATGGTGATAAAAGTTAAACCAAATGAATGCGAGGCCAACCTTAAGAAAGGCTAAGAAGCAATCTGATTGCCTAGATTGCTTTGCAAAGGGAAGAAGAGTAGTATAGAAAAAGCATAAAAACAAGACTGGCTGAAAGTCTCTTCAATACAAAGTGAGTGAGAGTATTTTCAGGTCAAGACAAAGAACGGAACAAACACTTCTAAATCTACTCCCTCTTCGACTCTCCACCAACAATGCAAAAAAGAGTTGTTCGGGCTTCCCTGGTGGTCCAGTGGGTAAGGACACCACCTTGCAGTGCAAGGGGCGCCATTCGGTCTCTAGCCTGGGAAGATCCCACGTGCCGCGGAGCGGCTGGACCAATGTGTCCAATTGCCGAGCCAGAGCTCTGCGACAGCAGAGGCCACCGCGATGGGAGGCCCACAGGGGCCAAAGTACAAAGATGGATGAAAATAGACAAATGAAAGACCAACAGAAGTGGCCCGCCCACCCCCCCAACCCTCTCCCCCACTCCACCAAAAAAGAAAAAAAGAGTTGTTCAAGGATATGCTCATCAGGACAGTGAATACATTATTATATGTACAGGTAATTACAATTTTGGAAGCTGAGAAACACATGGACAGCAGGGATTATGTCCACTTACATAACAGTTACTATAATCTATTAATCGACAGTGAACATGGACTTTCACGAGAGTCGAGTGGCTAAGAATCTGCCTGCCAATGCAGAGGACACAGGCTCAGTCTCTGGTTTGGAAGATTCCACGTGCCACAGAGCAACTAACCCTGTCCTCTAAAGCCCGTGTGCCCTAGAAACCATGCTTTGCAAAAAGAGAAGTCACAGAAATGAGAAGCCCATTCACCAAAATGAAGAGAGCCCCTGCTCACAACTAAATAAAGGCCATGCACACAAATTAATTAATGTAGAAAAAGGAAACTTCTTTTAAAAAAAAGAAAAAAGTGAGCAAACCCAAGAACCAACTGCACCAACACACTCATGTTCAAAAGCTTTAGGGACTTCTCTGGTAGCCCAGTGGCTGAGTCTCCTGGCTTCCAATGCAGGAGGCCTGGCAGCACCCTGGTACCTTTAGAGTTTAGAGGATGAAATGCAGAAAATTAGCAGCTGTCAAGTAGTCTTGGATACTTAAATTTCTTCCTTCACTCAAACTACCACATCATTGCTTCTTTCCTCTCCCCAGTAGAAGACAAGAGATTTTTCCCCTAGATGGAGTAAAACAGATTGCTTTGTGAAGGCAAGTATAGTAGTATAGAAAAAGCATAAAAACAAGTGGTTGAAAGTTTCTTCAATATGAAGTGAGTATTTCCAATATGAAATGAGAGTATTCTAGACTGAATAGCACCAGGCACATTCCAGGAGGATAACTATACCAAAAACAGAAAAATTAAGTGAACTCAATGTTAAAATTGAACCACTTAGTCATTTGCCCCCACTGAGCTCCCATAACACAGAAGCCAGCTTTTTATTATGTAAGCAGACTAATCTTAAGGAGTCTCACAAAACCAAGAAAATCATGGAGATAAGAGAATGGTTTGCAACCTCCACAAATCCAGACGTGCCCATGTATTTTTTTTTTTTTTTGTCTATTTTGCTTTTACAGAGTTTTGCTGTTTACAGCTTCATATAATCCTGAATCCATCATAGGTATATTCCTGACCCCTCCCCCCAAGCTCCCCTCCCAATCCCCTCCATCCCTCCCCTCCAGGTTGTTGAGAACTGCACATGTACTCTTTAATCCTTACTCTTGAACACTGATTTGATGAAAGTCTCAAAAGTAAAGTACAAAGGTACAAACAGTAAAGATGAAAAGTAACTTGAAACAAATACACTATGAACAAAGGAGAAAAATCTCACAAAAGGTATCATTAATATGTTTAGAAATAAAAAGCACATTGAGAGCTTCCTTGGTAGCCCAGTGGTTAAGAGTACACCTACCAGTGCGGGAGATGGGGGTTCAATCCCTGATCCGGGAAGATCCCACGTACTGCAGAGCAACTAAGCCCGTGAGCCACAACTATTGAGCCTGTGCTCTAGAGCTTCGGAGCCACAACTATGGAGCCCATGTGCCCTACTGCCCAATTTCCACAATAAGAGAAGTCACAACAACAAGAAGCCCGCTCAACTCAACTAGAGAGTAGCCCCCACTCCCTGCAACTAGAGAAGAGCCTGTGGGCAGCAGTGAAAACCTAGGATAGCCAAAAATAAAATAAACAAAATTTTTGAAAAATGTTTTTCTTAAAAAGAACACTGCACTATTGAACTAAGATACAGGGAACAAAAAGGAATTCTTGAAAATTAAAAGTGTAACAGCAGAAATGTAAAAATGCAGAAAAGACAAAGCTGTGAGAAACTCCCCATGAAGTAGACAGAAATAACAAAAATTCAACCAAAACAAAATTATTAGATCAATGCATAAAAGTAAACATCTAAGTAAGAGCTAAAACAAAATAAAAAAAACAGAAAAATTAAGTGAACTCAATGTTAAAATTGAACCACTTAGTCATTTGCCCCCACTGAGCTCCCATAACACAGAAGCCAGCTTTTTATTATGTAAGCAGACTAATCTTAAGGAGTCTCACAAAACCAAGAAAATCATGGAGATAAGAGAATGGTTTGCAACCTCCACAAATCCAGACGTGCCCATGTATTTTTTTTTTTTGTCTATTTTGCTTTTACAGAGTTTTGCTGTTTACAGCTTCATATAATCCTGAATCCATCATAGGTATATTCCTGACCCCTCCCCCCAAGCTCCCCTCCCAATCCCCTCCATCCCTCCCCTCCAGGTTGTTGAGAACTGCACATGTACTCTTTAATCCTTACTCTTGAACACTGATTTGATGAAAGTCTCAAAAGTAAAGTACAAAGGTACAAACAGTAAAGATGAAAAGTAACTTGAAACAAATACACTATGAACAAAGGAGAAAAATCTCACAAAAGGTATCATTAATATGTTTAGAAATAAAAAGCACATTGAGAGCTTCCTTGGTAGCCCAGTGGTTAAGAGTACACCTACCAGTGCGGGAGATGGGGGTTCAATCCCTGATCCGGGAAGATCCCACGTACTGCAGAGCAACTAAGCCCGTGAGCCACAACTATTGAGCCTGTGCTCTAGAGCTTCGGAGCCACAACTATGGAGCCCATGTGCCCTACTGCCCAATTTCCACAATAAGAGAAGTCACAACAACAAGAAGCCCGCTCAACTCAACTAGAGAGTAGCCCCCACTCCCTGCAACTAGAGAAGAGCCTGTGGGCAGCAGTGAAAACCTAGGATAGCCAAAAATAAAATAAACAAAATTTTTGAAAAATGTTTTTCTTAAAAAGAACACTGCACTATTGAACTAAGATACAGGGAACAAAAAGGAATTCTTGAAAATTAAAAGTGTAACAGCAGAAATGTAAAAATGCAGAAAAGACAAAGCTGTGAGAAACTCCCCATGAAGTAGACAGAAATAACAAAAATTCAACCAAAAAAAAAAAATTATTAGATCAATGCATAAAAGTAAACATCTAAGTAAGAGCTAAAACAAAAATAGAAAGAAGGAAATCATCAATGGAAATGTCAAAAAAATGTTCCAAAACTAAAGAAACTATTAAAAAGGCCTACTAAGCACTCGTTATAAAGAATGAAAACAGGGCTTCCCTGGTGGTCCCGTGGGTAAGGACACCACCGCCTTGCAGTGCAGAGGGTGCCGGTTTGATCCCTGGTCTGGGAAGATCCCACGTGCCCGCATAGCGGCTGGACTGATGTGTTCAACTAACGAGCTGGAGCTCTGGAGCGCATGCGCCTAGAGCCGGTGCTCTGCAATGAGAGAGGCCACTGCAATGGGGGGCCCACTCAGGCCAAAAAATAAAGATGGATGAAAATGAATAAATGAAAGACCAATAGAAGTGGCAAAAAAAAAAAACCACAAGAATGAAAACAGACTCCCAGCAAGGCATAATAGTATGTTAGCTATAGAACAGTAGAAGAGTGTACAAATTTTCAGAGAAAGGGGTAAAAGTCATATGCAAAAGATCTTCAGTCAAAACAATCAGATTTAATAGAAAACTCTGGAAGCTAAAAGACAATGGAACAATGCACTGAAAGAATTGTGAGGAAAAATTATTTCCAGTCTAGTATTTTATACAGCTAAACTTTCACCAAACGAGTACAGAAAAAGAACAAAAATAAGTCCAATCTCAAAGGTCTCAAAAAATTTACCTCCACACTTCCTTTACAGGAAACTACTGAAGGACTTGCTATATAGTTTAAATAGGGAGTAAATAAAAAGGAAACTAAAAAGAAATCAATCCTAGTACCCCACTCCCTGCAACTAGAGAAGAGCCTGTGGGCAGCAGTGAAAACCTAGGATAGCCAAAAATAAAATAAACAAAATTTTTGAAAAATGTTTTTCTTAAAAAGAACACTGCACTATTGAACTAAGATACAGGGAACAAAAAGGAATTCTTGAAAATTAAAAGTGTAACAGCAGAAATGTAAAAATGCAGAAAAGACAAAGCTGTGAGAAACTCCCCATGAAGTAGACAGAAATAACAAAAATTCAACCAAAAAAAAAAAATTATTAGATCAATGCATAAAAGTAAACATCTAAGTAAGAGCTAAAACAAAAATAGAAAGAAGGAAATCATCAATGGAAATGTCAAAAAAATGTTCCAAAACTAAAGAAACTATTAAAAAGGCCTACTAAGCACTCGTTATAAAGAATGAAAACAGGGCTTCCCTGGTGGTCCCGTGGGTAAGGACACCACCGCCTTGCAGTGCAGAGGGTGCCGGTTTGATCCCTGGTCTGGGAAGATCCCACGTGCCCGCATAGCGGCTGGACTGATGTGTTCAACTAACGAGCTGGAGCTCTGGAGCGCATGCGCCTAGAGCCGGTGCTCTGCAATGAGAGAGGCCACTGCAATGGGGGGCCCACTCAGGCCAAAAAATAAAGATGGATGAAAATGAATAAATGAAAGACCAATAGAAGTGGCAAAAAAAAAAAACCACAAGAATGAAAACAGACTCCCAGCAAGGCATAATAGTATGTTAGCTATAGAACAGTAGAAGAGTGTACAAATTTTCAGAGAAAGGGGTAAAAGTCATATGCAAAAGATCTTCAGTCAAAACAATCAGATTTAATAGAAAACTCTGGAAGCTAAAAGACAATGGAACAATGCACTGAAAGAATTGTGAGGAAAAATTATTTCCAGTCTAGTATTTTATACAGCTAAACTTTCACCAAACGAGTACAGAAAAAGAACAAAAATAAGTCCAATCTCAAAGGTCTCAAAAAATTTACCTCCACACTTCCTTTACAGGAAACTACTGAAGGACTTGCTATATAGTTTAAATAGGGAGTAAATCAAAAACAAGGAAGACATGACATTCAACACAAGAGAAAGCTGGGAAAAAAAAAAAAGAGTGAGAGAGTTGAAGGCAATCCCCAACATGACAGCTTGTTCACCAGGCACAGACAGTAACTTGTGTAAACTGAAGGAACAGAAAAATCTCCAGGTGGTATTTCCTCAAGATGATGAAAAATAACAAGTTACTGATGTATCAGATCGTATGGAGACAGAACAGAAATCAGGACAGTCTGACTATCAATAATAAATATATAGAATACTAAGAAACCTTTCCCTCACCAAAACACACATGCCAACACCCACACATGCTTTAGCCACAATTATACCATCAAAAAAAATTACCAATGATCTCCAGCTGCTTTCATCTAGCGAACTTCTTCTCTCATCTCTTAGGCACCTTTCAACCAAACAGACCACACTTCCTTTGTAAAACAAACCTAGTCACCAACACCATATGCTCCTTCCTGATATTTCCTTTTCATCTCGGGTTTTTCTTCCCAACTCTTCCGCACACTCAGGCTCCCCACACAGACCTCCAGTGCTGGCTTCCTCAGCGCCGCCTTGTTTCACCTCACCATGGATTTTCTCCCAAAGTGGTCTCATCCATGGTCTACCACTCATGGCTTCGACCAGCATCAAGCAGACGTCACCTCCAAGTTATAGACGTTTCAGTGCTCTCAGTAAATGGCAAAATTATTTATGCGCTGGTGTAGCTAAGACTTGGGAACCATTCTGAGCTATAGAAACCTGAGTCTTCATTCTCCCTCACCTCCCATTATCCATCCATTAACAAATCATAGAGATTTTACCTCTTAAGTAGTTCTTCATTCCCTATTCACCACTATAATCTCATCATAATCACTGTAATAACCCTTTTAGTCACCTCCTCTGATTTGTCTGTGCCTCCTCCAAATCATTTTCAACACTATATTCAGTGAACATTAAGAAACACAGAGGAGATCGCATCTCCCTCTGCTCATACCACGATCAAAAGAAAAATCCAATCTCAAAGGTCTCACCCAAAGGAAACTACTGAAGGACTTGCTATATAGTTTAAATAGGGAGTAAATCAAAAACAAGGAAGACATGACATTCAACACAAGAGAAAGCTGGGAAAAAAAAAAAAGAGTGAGAGAGTTGAAGGCAATCCCCAACATGACAGCTTGTTCACCAGGCACAGACAGTAACTTGTGTAAACTGAAGGAACAGAAAAATCTCCAGGTGGTATTTCCTCAAGATGATGAAAAATAACAAGTTACTGATGTATCAGATCGTATGGAGACAGAACAGAAATCAGGACAGTCTGACTATCAATAATAAATATATAGAATACTAAGAAACCTTTCCCTCACCAAAACACACATGCCAACACCCACACATGCTTTAGCCACAATTATACCATCAAAAAAAATTACCAATGATCTCCAGCTGCTTTCATCTAGCGAACTTCTTCTCTCATCTCTTAGGCACCTTTCAACCAAACAGACCACACTTCCTTTGTAAAACAAACCTAGTCACCAACACCATATGCTCCTTCCTGATATTTCCTTTTCATCTCGGGTTTTTCTTCCCAACTCTTCCGCACACTCAGGCCCCCCACACAGACCTCCAGTGCTGGCTTCCTCAGCGCCGCCTTGTTTCACCTCACCATGGATTTTCTCCCAAAGTGGTCTCATCCATGGTCTACCACTCATGGCTTCGACCAGCATCAAGCAGACGTCACCTCCAAGTTATAGACGTTTCAGTGCTCTCAGTAAATGGCAAAATTATTTATGCGCTGGTGTAGCTAAGACTTGGGAACCATTCTGAGCTATAGAAACCTGAGTCTTCATTCTCCCTCACCTCCCATTATCCATCCATTAACAAATCATAGAGATTTTACCTCTTAAGTAGTTCTTCATTCCCTATTCACCACTATAATCTCATCATAATCACTGTAATAACCCTTTTAGTCACCTCCTCTGATTTGTCTGTGCCTCCTCCAAATCATTTTCAACACTATATTCAGTGAACATTAAGAAACACAGAGGAGATCGCATCTCCCTCTGCTCATACCACTGTTCGTAGGGGGGGGGGTGGGGGTAGGGGAACCAGAAAATTGTAAATGAAGTCTATAAAATGCCTCATGATTTGAATCATAGGTATTTCTACAGTCTCATACTTTACCATGTTCCATAACTCTATGGGCTGCATCTCTCGCCAGAGCAAAATATATACTACTCTGTACTTGGAACCATCTTCATTTTTCCCTCATTTCTACTGGTCATATTAGGTCTTAGATCAGAGATAATTTGATTAGCAAAACTGGTGCTGACAATGCCTGCGCCAAAAGTTCAGGTTAGGTACCCCCAATATATCACTAACTATATACCAATATTTTTCCTTGAACACACCTTTCCTGTTAATTATTTACTTGTGTGATTATTTGCTGGTGCCTTCTCTTTTTAATTGGACTCTAATTATACCTAAAGGCAAACAAACAGTTTTGCCAATTACTAGATCCCAATACCTAGCACAGTACCTACAGAATGTACTTACTACTTATTGAACAAACAGCACGGATCCCACTAGTATACATAAAGGACACCACATTTAGAAAGAAATCAGCAATATCACAGGCACAGAAAGGGTAGACGGAAGGACTAAAAAATTTTTCTACTAGTAGAACTTAAAACATCCAAACAGGTCACAAAGTTTGATGTCATTTTCTTTAACAGTGAGCAATAAAGGCCTTTGGGCATTTCAATAGTAGTATTCAAAATATAAAATAAAATCCAACATACCACTTTTGGTAAATCATCCAACAGAGAAACAGAAAAATCACCTCCAAGTTATAGACGTTTCAGTGCTCTCAGTAAATGGCAAAATTATTTATGCGCTGGTGTAGCTAAGACTTGGGAACCATTCTGAGCTATAGAAACCTGAGTCTTCATTCTCCCTCACCTCCCATTATCCATCCATTAACAAATCATAGAGATTTTACCTCTTAAGTAGTTCTTCATTCCCTATTCACCACTATAATCTCATCATAATCACTGTAATAACCCTTTTAGTCACCTCCTCTGATTTGTCTGTGCCTCCTCCAAATCATTTTCAACACTATATTCAGTGAACATTAAGAAACACAGAGGAGATCGCATCTCCCTCTGCTCATACCACTGTTCGTAGGGGGGTGGGGGGTGGGGGTAGGGGAACCAGAAAATTGTAAATGAAGTCTATAAAATGCCTCATGATTTGAATCATAGGTATTTCTACAGTCTCATACTTTACCATGTTCCATAACTCTATGGGCTGCATCTCTCGCCAGAGCAAAATATATACTACTCTGTACTTGGAACCATCTTCATTTTTCCCTCATTTCTACTGGTCATATTAGGTCTTAGATCAGAGATAATTTGATTAGCAAAACTGGTGCTGACAATGCCTGCGCCAAAAGTTCAGGTTAGGTACCCCCAATATATCACTAACTATATACCAATATTTTTCCTTGAACACACCTTTCCTGTTAATTATTTACTTGTGTGATTATTTGCTGGTGCCTTCTCTTTTTAATTGGACTCTAATTATACCTAAAGGCAAACAAACAGTTTTGCCAATTACTAGATCCCAATACCTAGCACAGTACCTACAGAATGTACTTACTACTTATTGAACAAACAGCACGGATCCCACTAGTATACATAAAGGACACCACATTTAGAAAGAAATCAGCAATATCACAGGCACAGAAAGGGTAGACGGGAAGGACTAAAAAATTTTTCTACTAGTAGAACTTAAAACATCCAAACAGGTCACAAAGTTTGATGTCATTTTCTTTAACAGTGAGCAATAAAGGCCTTTGGGCATTTCAATAGTAGTATTCAAAATATAAAATAAAATCCAACATACCACTTTTGGTAAATCATCCAACAGAGAAACAGACATGAAATACAGTTATTCTTTACAACAGTTTTGTTTGCATACAAACACAGGTGTACATTAAATGTATAATCTTTTCAACCCAAGAATAGAAACAACTTAAACATCCATCACCAGGGAAAGGATTATATAAAGTTCACCATATTCAAAAAATGGAAAAGTTTGCAGCTATTTAAAAAAAGAAGAAATTTTCACTGTACTACATGTACTTCCATGTACTACATGGAAAAATCTCAAAGAAGTGAAACAAGTGAAAAAACTATGTACCTACAATATGCTACATTTATGGTAAATCACATGGAGGGAGGGGAAGATGAGAATATATAGCTGCATTTACATAAAGTCAGTCTAGAAAAACATTAATAACAACTAGTTACTCTTTGAAAAGAGAGGCAAAAAGTCAGGCAGATCAGAGATATTTTTTTAAACCTTGTGCATATACATGTTAGCAACTTACTCAAAAACTAAAATTAAAACAACAATAAAATCACAAAATATAGGCAGCTCAAAATGAAGTTATTCATATATCCATATCAAAATGAAGATAACCATGTTACCACATTTTAACGTACATAAAATTCAAGTAGAACAATCAAATAAGTAGCAAACAATAGTAACTAAAGAAAATATTTTAAATCAAGATTTTAAAATTCAAGATAACTTATAAATATTCTTTTTAACTATTTCAGCTTTAAAACTAGTAAATAATACAACGAAGACTTAAATAGAGGGGTGGAGCTAAGATGGCAGCGCAGAAGAACGTGCACTCATCTCTCCTGCAAAATCCCCTGAATTGCAACAAGTTCCTGAAAAACCATCGACAGGAGGAGATTGGATCTGATCAGAAAAAAGATACCCCACATCGAAGAACAAAGAAGACGCCGCATCAAGACGGTAGGAAGGGCACAATCGCGCTTTTAAAAGTCAAACCTCATACCTGCCAGAAAGGCCAGGTGAGCCAAAGGCGCAAAGCCTGTTGCAGATCAAGACCCGAGAAAGGAGCGGTGACGCCCACAAGGGACTGAGCCAGACCTGCTTTGGAGGGTCCAAGTGCCCCTTGAACTAGAAGTGCCCTTGATAACACTAGATACTAAATACTAACATAACACTAGGAGTGTTCTGTTACAGCTGTATATGTTTGTGTGTATAATTCAATACGCTAGATAGTCTTTGCATAATATTTTAATTGTCATTTGTCAAAGGTATACCTTCTGTTTCTCATTCGTGTATATATGTTTTAATATCATTTAATGCTATAACAAACCAGCCGTGAAATATTCATTCCCTGGTCAGGCAACAAGCCTGGGGCTTTAAGGAGGGAGCACTGACTCCAAAACTCTACAATACTAGAGAACGCCAAACACCAGAGAGCAGTATACAAGTGAGAACGCCAACAAGGGTAATCACTTGTATGCAAGTCCTGACATCACCCAACCACCAGCATCACCCAGAATAAGAAGCCCCATCCAAACAACAAACACCAACAGATGTAACTCAAAGTCTGGGAAAAGGAAATTCCAAACAGAGTTAGTTAAAAAATTAGTAATAACAATGAAACGTCAGGGAAATAGCACACAAGTGAAGGAACAATCTACAAACACACAAGATCAAATCAATGAAGAGAATTTGGACAAACTTTCTGAAAGGGATTTCAGAAGAATGATAGTAAAGATAATCAAAAACACCGAAAACAGAATTTTCAAGAAATTGCTAGACACAACTAACCCACTGAATAAAGAAATACAAGAACTGACAAAAAAGTAACAGAGACAAACAACTCAATTGTTGAACTTAAAAACACTATAGAAGGAATCAAGAGCACAGTATCTGAGACAGAAGACCGGATAAGTGAGCTGGAAGATAGAATGGTGGAAGTAACTGCTGAAAAACAGAATCAAGCTCAAAGAATGACAAGAGCCGAGGATAGACTCAGAGACCTCTGGGATAATATCAAATGCACCAATATTCGAATTATAGGGGCTCCAGAAGAAGAAAAAAAGAAAGGCTATAAGAAAATTTTTGAAGAGATTCCAGTTGAAAATTTCCCCAACATGGGAAAAGAAATAGTCAATCAAGTCCAAGAGGCGCAAAGAGTACCATACAGAATCAATCCGAGAAGAAACACACCAAGATACATATTGATGAAGCTAACACACCTTAAACACAAAGACAGACTTCTCAAAGCAGCAAGGGGAAAACAACTAGTGACATACAAGGGAAAGCCCAAACGTTTAACAGTTGATCTTTCAACAGAAACTCTGCAAGCCAGAAGGGAATGGCAGGACACATTTAAACGGCTAAAAGAGAATAATCTGCAACCAAGAATCCTCTACCCTGCAAGGATCTCCTTCAAAATTGATGGGGAAATCAAAAGCTTTACAGATAAGCAACAATTAAAAGAATTCAGTCACATCAAACCAGCCTTACAACAAGTGTTAAAGGGACTTCTATAGACAACAAGTATAAGAGAAGAAGATCCACAAAACAAAGCCATCATAACATCTAAGAAGATGACAATAGGATCATTTGTATCAATAATTACTTTGAATAGAAATGGACTAAATGGATGGCTGAACGGATTCAAAAACACGACCCATACATATGCTGCCTCCAGGAAACTCACTTCAAACCTAGAGACACTCATAGACTGAAAGTGAGAGGATAGAAAAAGATATTCCACGCAAATGGAAATCAAAAGAAAGTTGGAGTAGCAATCCTCATATCAGACAAAATAGACCTCAAAATAAAGAAGATTAGAAGAGACCAGGCAGGACACTACATAATGATCAAGGGATCGATCCAAGAAGAAGACATAACAATCATAAATACCTATGCACCGAACACAGGAGCACCCCAATACATAAGACAAACACTTTCAGACATAAAAGAAGACATTGACACTAACACAATAATAGTAGGAGACTTTAACACTCCTCTCACACCAATGGACAGATCATCCAAACAGAAATTTACTAAAGAAACACAAGCCTTAAATGCCACACTAGAAGAAATGGACCTCATTGATATCTTTAGGACTTTCCACCCAAAAGCAGAAGAATACACTTTCTTCTCAAGTGCTCACGGAACATTCTCCAGGATAGACCACATCTTGGGCCACAAATCAAACCTCAGTCAATTCAAGAAAACTGAAATGATATCAACCATCTTCTCGGACCACAGTGCAATGAGACTAGAGATCAACTGCAGGAAAAAAAACCGCTAAAAACACAAACACATGGATATTAAACAACGCGTACCTAAAAAAACCAACTGATTACTGAGCAAATCAAAGGAGAAATGAAAAAATTCCTAGAAGAAAACGACAATGAACACACGACAGTGCAAAACCTATGGGATACTGCAAAAGCACTTCTAAGAGGGAAGTTTATAGCAATTCAATCCTACCTCAAGAAACTAGGAAAATCTCAACGAAACCTCAAGAAACTAGGAAAATCTCAACGAAACCTCAAGAAACTAGGAAAAGACCAATGAAACAAGATAAGAGAACCCAGAGATAAACCTACGCACCTATGGGTACCTTATTGTTGACAAAGGAGGCGAAACTATAAAATGGGACAAAGAGCCTCTTCAACAAATGGTGCTGGGACAATTGGACAGCTACATGCAAGAAAATGAAGTTGGAACATTCCCTGACACCATACACAAAGATCAACTCAAAATGGATTCAAGACCTAAATGTAAGACCAGAAACCATCAAACTCTTAGAGGAGAATATAGGCAGAACACTCAAGGACATAAATCAAAGCAAGATCTTCCATGACCCGCCTACTAGAATAGCGGAACTAAAAACAAAAATGAACATGTCGGACCTAATGAAACTTAAAAGCTTTTGTACAGCAAAAGAAACTACAGAAAAGCTGAACAGACAACCCACAGAATGGGAGAAAATCATAGCAAATGAAACAACAGACAAGGAATTAATCTCCAAAATCTACAAGCAACTCGGACAACTCAGCACCGGAAAAATGAACAACTCAATCAAACAATGGGAAAAGGACCGAAACAGACACCTCTCCAAAGAGGACATACAGATGGCCCCAAAACACATGAAACGGTGCTCAACCTTGCTTATTATTAGAGAAATGCAAATCAAAACTTCAATGAGGTATCACCTCACACCTGTCAGAATGGCCATCATCCAAAAACCTGCAGACAATAAATGCTGGAGAGGGTGCGGAGAAAAGGAAACACTGTTGCATTGCCGGTGGGAATGTAAATTGATACAGTCTCTATGGAAGACAGTATGGAGATTCTTTAAGAAACTAAAAACAGAAGCACCATACGAACCAGCAATCCCACTCTTAAGATTATACTCTGATGAAATCAAATCTGAAAGAAGCAGCTGTACCCCAATGTTCATTGCAGCTCTCTATACAATAGCTAGAACATGGAAGCAACCTACATGCCCATCGACAAATGAATGGATAAAGAAGCCCTGGTACATATACACAGTGGAATACTACACAGCTGTAAAGAGAAATGCAGAAGAATCAGCCCTAATGAGGCGGCTGGATCTAGAACGTATCATAAAAAGTGAGGTCAGAAAAAAAAAAAAAAAAAAAAAGTGAAGTCAGTCAGAAAGAGAAGACAAATACAATATATTAACACATATATATGAAATCTAGCAGGATGGTAATGATGGCACACATAGTTAAGCGACGGAAAGACAGACATGGACAGTGGACCTATGGACGTTGTGGGGAAGGAACGGAGGGTGGGAGGCGTAAAGGAAGTAGCATGAAGGCCTGTACTATCATATGTGAAGAAAATAGCTATAGTCATTGCTCTGTGAGAAAAGGAGATCCCTTCAGGGGCACTGTGTGATGGTTGGGAGGGGTGGAAAAGGGGGGATACACATATGACTAATCTGGGAACATACATATCTGTAAACAAAAAAACTACAGAAAAGCTGAACAGACAACCCACAGAATGGGAGAAAATCATAGCAAATGAAACAACAGACAAGGAATTAATCTCCAAAATCTACAAGCAACTCGGACAACTCAGCACCGGAAAAATGAACAACTCAATCAAACAATGGGAAAAGGACCGAAACAGACACCTCTCCAAAGAGGACATACAGATGGCCCCAAAACACATGAAACGGTGCTCAACCTTGCTTATTATTAGAGAAATGCAAATCAAAACTTCAATGAGGTATCACCTCACACCTGTCAGAATGGCCATCATCCAAAAACCTGCAGACAATAAATGCTGGAGAGGGTGCGGAGAAAAGGAAACACTGTTGCATTGCCGGTGGGAATGTAAATTGATACAGTCTCTATGGAAGACAGTATGGAGATTCTTTAAGAAACTAAAAACAGAAGCACCATACGAACCAGCAATCCCACTCTTAAGATTATACTCTGATGAAATCAAATCTGAAAGAAGCAGCTGTACCCCAATGTTCATTGCAGCTCTCTATACAATAGCTAGAACATGGAAGCAACCTACATGCCCATCGACAAATGAATGGATAAAGAAGCCCTGGTACATATACACAGTGGAATACTACACAGCTGTAAAGAGAAATGCAGAAGAATCAGCCCTAATGAGGCGGCTGGATCTAGAACGTATCATAAAAAGTGAGGTCAGAAAAAAAAAAAAAAAAAAAAGTGAAGTCAGTCAGAAAGAGAAGACAAATACAATATATTAACACATATATATGAAATCTAGCAGGATGGTAATGATGGCACACATAGTTAAGCGACGGAAAGACAGACATGGACAGTGGACCTATGGACGTTGTGGGGAAGGAACGGAGGGTGGGAGGCGTAAAGGAAGTAGCATGAAGGCCTGTACTATCATATGTGAAGAAAATAGCTATAGTCATTGCTCTGTGAGAAAAGGAGATCCCTTCAGGGGCACTGTGTGATGGTTGGGAGGGGTGGAAAAGGGGGGATACACATATGACTAATCTGGGAACATACATATCTGTAAACAATAAAACTCTGTAAGTTAAAAGTAAAATAAAAGTTAAAAAAAAAGACTTAAATAGATAAGCATAAATATACTGAAAAATGATTCTGAATAATGTAAACTTTAGATGACAAACCTAACATTTTTCTGGAATCTACAGAGAGAATGAGAATTTTTAAATCATGAGTAAAATAAAACAAACATATTGTTAAATCCAAAAAAAGACAGAATACATAATAATAATTCACTAATGAAATGCTCAGAAGTAAAAATGAATTATGACTAAAGGCAACTGCAAGATTATAATTCCATAATACAGTTTATCATATATAATAAACTTAAAATTTTACCTTTCATTTTTGAGTGTGTGTTAATCAATGGATCAGAACAAATCCTGCAGGGCCACCATGGGCGTCTCTTGAATTTAGCCCAGATGAGATCTCCAACTTCATACTTCAGTGGCGTAGCCTTTTTCTTGGGTTGACACTTTAGACAGACATAAAAGAGCATCAATCAAAATCAAAACCTTTTAAAACAAAACATCATCTTTGCACCAGCCTTCTGAGAAAACATGACTTAACAAATGAAAATGCTCCAGTTTAACAACAAACTAAGAACTAAATTATTTTGTCTTAACAGTTTAAATATCCCAGTTGGTAGTAGCTCTCAATTTATATTTGCTTTTACATTAGTAATATACCTACATTATAGGAAAGTAAGTATTTCAAATTTTAAAGAACCAAAAACTGAGTAAGAAAGAAACAGAATCACCCTAAGGAAAAGATATCTTTAATCCTTAATACAACATGGGGTGCGAGAGCCCTACAAAATTAATCCTACTGAATCCACAATGAAGAGCACACATAGTTAGCGGAAAGACAGACATGGACAGTGGACATATGGACATTGTGGGGAAGGAACAGAGGGTGGGAGGCGTAAAGGAAGTAGCATGAAGGCCTGTACTATCATATGTGAAGAAAATAGCTATAGTCATTGCTCTGTGAGAAAAGGAGATCCTTCAGGGGCACTGTGTGATGGTTGGGAGGGGTGGAAAAGGGGGGATACACATATGACTAATCTGGGAACATACATATCTGTAAACAATAAAACTCTGTAAGTTAAAAGTAAAATAAAAGTTAAAAAAAAAGACTTAAATAGATAAGCATAAATATACTGAAAAATGATTCTGAATAATGTAAACTTTAGATGACAAACCTAACATTTTTCTGGAATCTACAGAGAGAATGAGAATTTTTAAATCATGAGTAAAATAAAACAAACATATTGTTAAATCCAAAAAAAGACAGAATACATAATAATAATTCACTAATGAAATGCTCAGAAGTAAAAATGAATTATGACTAAAGGCAACTGCAAGATTATAATTCCATAATACAGTTTATCATATATAATAAACTTAAAATTTTACCTTTCATTTTTGAGTGTGTGTTAATCAATGGATCAGAACAAATCCTGCAGGGCCACCATGGGCGTCTCTTGAATTTAGCCCAGATGAGATCTCCAACTTCATACTTCAGTGGCGTAGCCTTTTTCTTGGGTTGACACTTTAGACAGACATAAAAGAGCATCAATCAAAATCAAAACCTTTTAAAACAAAACATCATCTTTGCACCAGCCTTCTGAGAAAACATGACTTAACAAATGAAAATGCTCCAGTTTAACAACAAACTAAGAACTAAATTATTTTGTCTTAACAGTTTAAATATCCCAGTTGGTAGTAGCTCTCAATTTATATTTGCTTTTACATTAGTAATATACCTACATTATAGGAAAGTAAGTATTTCAAATTTTAAAGAACCAAAAACTGAGTAAGAAAGAAACAGAATCACCCTAAGGAAAAGATATCAATCTTTACCTTAGTCCTTGAATCACAATACAACATGGGGTGCGAGGAGGGAGCCCTACAAAAAATTAATCCTACTACGATGTTATATGTCAACCATATCTCAATAAAACTGGGGGGTGCGGGGGAGGCTGTGGCCCCTTCTGCAGATGATACTCTACAGCCTTCTCAATGTAGACATTTAAGTTAATTAGTAATAAAAAGTCAGTGGTTAAGAATTCACCTGCCAGGGCTTCCCCTGGTGGTCCAGTGGGTAAGGACACCGCCTTGCAGTGCAAGGGGCGCCGGTTCGTGCCCTGGCCTGGGAAGATCCCACGTGCCGCGGAGCGGCTGGACAGATGTGTCCAATCACCGAGCCGGAGCTCTGGAGCGCATGCGCCCAGAGCTGGTGCTCTGCAACAACAGACGCCACCGTGATGGGAGGCCCACAGGAGCCAAAGAATGAAGACGAAAGAAAATAGATAAATGAAAGACCAATAGAAATGGCCCGCCCCCCCCCATCCCCCTCAAACCCGACCCTCGCCCAAAGAAAAAAAATAAATAAATCTTTAAAAAAAAAAAAAAAAAAAAGAATTCACCTGCCAAAGCAGTGCATACAGGTTTGATCCCTGGTTCAGGAAAATCCCACAAGCTGAGGAGCAACTAAGCCCAGACAACAGAACTACTAAGCTCAAGCACCACAACTACTGAAACTCACATGCCTAGAATCTTTCCTCCACAGTAAGAGAAGCCACTGCAGTGAGAAACCTGTGCACTACAGAGTCGCCCCTGCTCACTGCAATTGGAGAAACCCAGCACGCAGCAACAAAGACCCAGCACAGTCCAAACAATAAGTACATAAATAGATCTTTCCCCTTTTCAAAGCCCCAGGCTACATTCCTGCAACATCAGACAGGCCACTTTGGTAGATAGCAACAAACTAAGAACTAAATTATTTTGTCTTAACAGTTTAAATATCCCAGTTGGTAGTAGCTCTCAATTTATATTTGCTTTTACATTAGTAATATACCTACATTATAGGAAAGTAAGTATTTCAAATTTTAAAGAACCAAAAACTGAGTAAGAAAGAAACAGAATCACCCTAAGGAAAAGATATCAATCTTTACCTTAGTCCTTGAATCACAATACAACATGGGGTGCGAGGAGGGAGCCCTACAAAAAATTAATCCTACTACGATGTTATATGTCAACCATATCTCAATAAAACTGGGGGGTGCGGGGGAGGCTGTGGCCCCTTCTGCAGATGATACTCTACAGCCTTCTCAATGTAGACATTTAAGTTAATTAGTAATAAAAAGTCAGTGGTTAAGAATTCACCTGCCAGGGCTTCCCCTGGTGGTCCAGTGGGTAAGGACACCGCCTTGCAGTGCAAGGGGCGCCGGTTCGTGCCCTGGCCTGGGAAGATCCCACGTGCCGCGGAGCGGCTGGACAGATGTGTCCAATCACCGAGCCGGAGCTCTGGAGCGCATGCGCCCAGAGCTGGTGCTCTGCAACAACAGACGCCACCGTGATGGGAGGCCCACAGGAGCCAAAGAATGAAGACGAAAGAAAATAGATAAATGAAAGACCAATAGAAGTGGCCCGCCCGCTCCCCTCCCTCCCCAACCTGACCCCCGCCCAAAGTAAATAAATAAATAAATCTTTAAAAAAAAAAAAAAAAAAAAAGAATTCACCTGCCAAAGCAGTGCATACAGGTTTGATCCCTGGTTCAGGAAAATCCCACAAGCTGAGGAGCAACTAAGCCCAGACAACAGAACTACTAAGCTCAAGCACCACAACTACTGAAACTCACATGCCTAGAATCTTTCCTCCACAGTAAGAGAAGCCACTGCAGTGAGAAACCTGTGCACTACAGAGTCGCCCCTGCTCACTGCAATTGGAGAAACCCAGCACGCAGCAACAAAGACCCAGCACAGTCCAAACAATAAGTACATAAATAGATCTTTTAAAAGACACAGAGAGGCCCTGCTGATATAATCCTGAAAGCCCCAGGCTACATTCCTGCAACATCAATACAACTGACATGGATTTTTCCCAGGTCATGCATGAGAGGCTGCATCTAGAACAGTCCACTGCACAATTCCAAGGGACACCACTGAAGCACAGTACAATATGAAACAAGCTCCTTGGACATGACCAATGAAGAGACACTGGCTACTTTTTTTCTACAAAAATAATATACCTAATTGATCTGCAATCCAAATTCTTCCACCTGAGTTCTAACCTAGGCCCAGGACCCTGGGTAACACAGTGACAGACACCCGGCGCCAGGTGAAGGTTTACAGGCTCCAAAAGGACCAGCAGTGGGACAATGGGGCGCCAGGCATATTTTCCAGCTATGCAGGGCGGCTGAAGGGCATGTCCCTGCTCGTTAAGGCCTGACAAAACGTGGTCCACCGGAGAATGGAATGACAAACCACTTCAGTATTTTTGCCTTGAGGACCTGGTGAAGACAAGAAAACGCAGAAAGATAAGAGGCTGGAAGACAAGTCTCCCAGATCAGTAGGTGCCCAATAAGCTACTGGGGAAGAGCAGACAAACAGCTCCAGAAAGAAGTAAGTGGGTGGGATAAAGTGGAAATGTGACTCAGCTTTAGATTTATCTGGTGGTGACAGTAAAGTCCAATGCAGTAAAGAACAGTACTGCACGGGAACCCCGGAATGTTAGGGTCAAGAAGCAGGTTAAACTGGGTGTGGTCAAACAGGAGATGACAAGAATGAACATCAGCAGTTTACAAATCAGTGAACTAAACTGGATAGGAATGGGCGAATTTAATTCAGATGACCATTCTATCTACTACTGCGGGCAAGAATCCCTTAGAAGGGATGGAGTAGTCCTCATAGTCAACAAGAGTCCGAAAAGCAGTGCTTGGGTGCAATCTCAAAAATGACTGAATGATACTGGTTGGCTTCCAAGGCAAAGGAAGCAGGGCAAAACCTAGCAGTTTTGCCAAGAGAACACACTGGTCATAGCAAACACCCTTTTTGGACAACACAAGGGATGGCTTTCCACATGGCCGTAACCAGATGGTCAATACTGAAATCAGATTTATTATATTCTTTGCAGCCAAGGATGGAGAAGACCTACCTATAACAGTCAGCAAAAACAAGACCAGAAGCTCACTGTGGCTCTTCATTGCAAAATTCACACTTTAACTGAAAAAAGCAGGTAAAAACACTAAGCCGTTCAGGTTATTACCTAAATAAAATCCCTTATGATTCTATGGTGGAGGTGACAAATAGATTCAAGGTGTAAGATCTGATGGAGAGCCTGAAGAACGACGGATGGAGGCTCATAACACTGTACAGAAGGCAGTGACCAAAACCATCTGCAAGAAAAAGAAATGCAAAAAGGCAAAGTGGTTGTCTGAAGAAGCCTTAGAAATATCTGAGAAAAGAAGAAAAGTGAAAGGCAAAGGGGAAAAGGAAACATATACCTGTCTGAATGCAGATCTGACCTAACTGAAGCAGAAGATATTAAGAAGAGGTGGAAAGAATACACAGAAGAATATAAAGAAAAATGTCTTAATGAGTCAGATGACCACGACACTGTGATCTCCCATCTAGAGCCACATATCCAGGAGTGCAAAGTCAAGAGGGTCTTAGGAAGCAACATTATGAACAAAGCTAGTAGAGGTGATGGGATTCCAGCTGTGATATTTCAAATCCTAGAAGATGATGTAAAGTGCTACCCTCAAGATGCCATCAAGTTTGCAAAATTGAGCAGTCGCCACAGAACTAGAAAAGGTCAGTTTTTTTCCCTTTTACCGCACAACTCAAACAGGAAGGGTGTGGTCAAACAGGAGATGACAAGAATGAACATCAGCAGTTTACAAATCAGTGAACTAAACTGGATAGGAATGGGCGAATTTAATTCAGATGACCATTCTATCTACTACTGCGGGCAAGAATCCCTTAGAAGGGATGGAGTAGTCCTCATAGTCAACAAGAGTCCGAAAAGCAGTGCTTGGGTGCAATCTCAAAAATGACTGAATGATACTGGTTGGCTTCCAAGGCAAAGGAAGCAGGGCAAAACCTAGCAGTTTTGCCAAGAGAACACACTGGTCATAGCAAACACCCTTTTTGGACAACACAAGGGATGGCTTTCCACATGGCCGTAACCAGATGGTCAATACTGAAATCAGATTTATTATATTCTTTGCAGCCAAGGATGGAGAAGACCTACCTATAACAGTCAGCAAAAACAAGACCAGAAGCTCACTGTGGCTCTTCATTGCAAAATTCACACTTTAACTGAAAAAAGCAGGTAAAAACACTAAGCCGTTCAGGTTATTACCTAAATAAAATCCCTTATGATTCTATGGTGGAGGTGACAAATAGATTCAAGGTGTAAGATCTGATGGAGAGCCTGAAGAACGACGGATGGAGGCTCATAACACTGTACAGAAGGCAGTGACCAAAACCATCTGCAAGAAAAAGAAATGCAAAAGGCAAAGTGGTTGTCTGAAGAAGCCTTAGAAATATCTGAGAAAAGAAGAAAAGTGAAAGGCAAAGGGGAAAAGGAAACATATACCTGTCTGAATGCAGATCTGACCTAACTGAAGCAGAAGATATTAAGAAGAGGTGGAAAGAATACACAGAAGAATATAAAGAAAAATGTCTTAATGAGTCAGATGACCACGACACTGTGATCTCCCATCTAGAGCCACATATCCAGGAGTGCAAAGTCAAGAGGGTCTTAGGAAGCAACATTATGAACAAAGCTAGTAGAGGTGATGGGATTCCAGCTGTGATATTTCAAATCCTAGAAGATGATGTAAAGTGCTACCCTCAAGATGCCATCAAGTTTGCAAAATTGAGCAGTCGCCACAGAACTAGAAAAGGTCAGTTTTCATTCCAAACTCAAAAATGGCAATGCCAAAGCATTTTCAAACTACCGCACAACTGCACTCATTACACATGCTCGCAAGATAATGCTTAAAACCCTTCAATATAGGCTTCAGCAGTACACAAACCAAGAATTTTCAGATGTACAAGCAGGATTTACAAAAGGCAGAGGAATGAGAGATCAAATTACCAGCATCTGTTAGATCATAAAAAGAACAAGGATATTCCAGAAAAACATCACTTCTATTTCACTGACTGCTAAAGCCTCTGAATGTGTGGATCACAACAAACTGTGGAAAATTCTGAAAGATATGGGGATACGAGACCGCCTTACCTGCCTCCTGAGAAACTGGCATGCAGGTTAAGAAGCAACAGTTAGAACCAGACATGGAACAACGGACTGGTTCAAGACTGGGAAAGGTGTATGTCAAGGCTGTATATTGTCACCCTTCTTATTTAGTTTACATGCTGAGATCATCACCTGAAATGCCAGTCCAGGTAAAGCATAAGGTAGAGTCAAGACTGCTGGGAAAAGTATCAATAACCTCATATATGCAGATGACACCACCCTTGAGGCAGAAAGCACAGAGGAAACTAAAGAGTTTCCTGATTAAAGTGGAAAAAGGACAGTGAAAAAGCTGGCTTAAAACTCAACATTCAAAAAACGAAATGATGGCATCCAGTCCCATCATTTCATGACAATCAAAACACTGACAGACTTTATTTTCTTGGGCTCCAAAATCACTGCGGAAGGTGACTGCAGCCATGAAATCAGAAGATGCTTGCTCCTTGGAAGAAAAGCTATGACAAACCCAGACAGCACATTCAAAAGCAGAAACATCACTTTGCTTACAGAAGTCCGTATAGTCAAAGCTATGGTTAGAGCTGGACCATAAGAAGGCTGAGCACCGAAGAACTGATGCCTTTGAACTCTGGTGTTGGAGAAAACTCTTTGAGAGTCCCTTGGACTGCAAGGAGGTCAAATCAGCCAACCTTTTGAATATGCACTGAAACGACAGATGCTGAAGCTGAAGCTTTAATACTCTGGCCACCTGATGCACAAAGGGCAAAGCATTTGCCACAGAACTAGAAAAGGTCAGTTTTCATTCCAAACTCAAAAATGGCAATGCCAAAGCACAACTGCACTCATTACACATGCTCGCAAGATAATGCTTAAAACCCTTCAATATAGGCTTCAGCAGTACACAAACCAAGAATTTTCAGATGTACAAGCAGGATTTACAAAAGGCAGAGGAATGAGAGATCAAATTACCAGCATCTGTTAGATCATAAAAAGAACAAGGATATTCCAGAAAAACATCACTTCTATTTCACTGACTGCTAAAGCCTCTGAATGTGTGGATCACAACAAACTGTGGAAAATTCTGAAAGATATGGGGATACGAGACCGCCTTACCTGCCTCCTGAGAAACTGGCATGCAGGTTAAGAAGCAACAGTTAGAACCAGACATGGAACAACGGACTGGTTCAAGACTGGGAAAGGTGTATGTCAAGGCTGTATATTGTCACCCTTCTTATTTAGTTTACATGCTGAGATCATCACCTGAAATGCCAGTCCAGGTAAAGCATAAGGTAGAGTCAAGACTGCTGGGAAAAGTATCAATAACCTCATATATGCAGATGACACCACCCTTGAGGCAGAAAGCACAGAGGAAACTAAAGAGTTTCCTGATTAAAGTGGAAAAAGGACAGTGAAAAAGCTGGCTTAAAACTCAACATTCAAAAAACGAAATGATGGCATCCAGTCCCATCATTTCATGACAATCAAAACACTGACAGACTTTATTTTCTTGGGCTCCAAAATCACTGCGGAAGGTGACTGCAGCCATGAAATCAGAAGATGCTTGCTCCTTGGAAGAAAAGCTATGACAAACCCAGACAGCACATTCAAAAGCAGAAACATCACTTTGCTTACAGAAGTCCGTATAGTCAAAGCTATGGTTAGAGCTGGACCATAAGAAGGCTGAGCACCGAAGAACTGATGCCTTTGAACTCTGGTGTTGGAGAAAACTCTTTGAGAGTCCCTTGGACTGCAAGGAGGTCAAATCAGCCAACCTTAAAGGAAATCGGCCCTGAATATGCACTGAAACGACAGATGCTGAAGCTGAAGCTTTAATACTCTGGCCACCTGATGCACAGAGATGAGTCATTGGAAAATATCCTGATGCTGAGAAAAATAGTACAGTGGGATGACGGAGAATGAGGTGGTTGGATGGCATCACTGAGTCAATGGACGTGAGTTTGAGCAACCTCCAGGAGATGGTGAAGGACAGGGAAGTCTGGAATGCCAAAATCCATGGAGTTGCAAAGAGTCAGATACAAATGAGCAACTGAACTGAACTGATCTGAACTGATGTACTAATTTAAGGAGAAAAAAAAAAATGCTGAATGGGGACTTCCCTGCTTTCCAGTAACTATTAAGACTCCACACTGTCAATGCAAGGGGCCTGGGTTTGACTCCTGGTCAGGGAAGTAGATCATACATGCAGCAACTAACAGTTTAGATGTTACAACTAATACCCAGCACAACCAAATAAATAGATAAATAAAATACTAACAAAAAACAAATAATTTGTGAATAAAATGAGTTAAATCATTCAAATAAAATAATGATGCATAATACCTGGGGCTTAGGGATATCAAAGTATTGGGCTCAATTCAATGACTTGTAAGTTAATTTTCAAATTTAAGACTCTGCATTGAGACATAGATAAATCTCACAGAATGTCCTTATTAAAAATAGTCTCAGGTGTCCCTGGTGGCTAAGTGGTAAAGA
Source organism: Tragulus kanchil (assembly GCA_022376925.1). Classification (NCBI taxonomy): domain Eukaryota; kingdom Metazoa; phylum Chordata; class Mammalia; order Artiodactyla; family Tragulidae; genus Tragulus; species Tragulus kanchil. Next base: position 70,779,965 of record JAIOJX010000029.1, on the reverse strand, counting down.
ATCCACCTATCAATGCAGGAGACATGGTTCAATTCCGGTCCAGGGAGATCCCACATGGCAAAGAGCAACTAAGCTCATGTGCCACCTCTACTGAGTCCACGTGTTGTCCTCAAGCCTGTGTTTTGCAACAAGGGAAGCTATAAGCCCATGCACTTCCACTACAGAGTAGCTCCTGCTCGCCACAACTAGAGAAAAGCCCACGCAACAACCAAGACATAGCACAGCAAAATATTAAAATAAATAGTTTAAGGGAAAAAACCCTAATGCCTAGTGTGTCTAGCAGATAGTAGGTGCTTAATAAATGTTTAAAAAATAGTACCATTAGTTCTTCAAGTATATATAGTTACTAGTAGTAGACAGAGGCTACAATGTCTTTAAAAAACTTTTTGATAAGTAAGCCCCAAAGGGGCCATTTTTGCCTATTATCATTCCATAAGTTATCAGGAAAAAAAAAATTATTTCAAAGCTAGTAGTGGCTTGGAAACTTTCAAACCATGATACCAAGATGGGATAGAAAAACACATCTTATCTTCCTTCTGGTCCCATTAATTTTCTCCTTTCTATTTAATTCATTTACTAGGATGTTCAAAAAATAAAATAGAAACCTACTGGGGGAGGGAGATTGAAGAGGGAGGGACATATGTACACCTATGGCTTATTCATGGTGAGAGAAAGCAAACCAATATCGTAAAGCAGTCATCAAATAAAAACTTACTGGGAAAAAATGCCTATACAAATACATACTAGTAATGAACAACGCCACCCAAATATTAGTGGTTTAAAAAAAAAAAAAACAGAAAAAACCTTTATTGGTGGCTGCTTCTGGTTCTCTGCACTATTGCTGCCGCAGCTCACGAGCAGAAGCTCAGTTCCCCCGAGGCATACGGGATGTCAATGCCCAGACGAGGGGTGAACATCATCCCCCTGAATTGTAAGGCAGGTGGACCACCAAGGAAGTCCCTGTAACTGACCTTAATAGGTAAAAAAAAATCAGAAACAGGCATGAATTTCAGACTAAAAGCAGACTTCCAAGCATGAAAATAGGGAAAATAATAATCAAGGAAAACTAAAGGGGGAAAAAAAGAAATACAGCTTTTCTCTTCAAAAGAGCTTAAAAATACACATTGGAAAGAAAGACTTCCTACCAAACAACTCCTTATACAGCACATAATTCAACTAAAATCCTACATCCAGGGGCTTCCCTGGTGGCCCAGTGGGTAAAGAGTCCGCCTTGCAGTGCACAGGGCACCAGTTCGAACCCTGGCCTGGGAAGATCCCATGTTCCGAGGAGCGGTGGGCTGGTGTGTCCTGTTATGGGCCAGCCCGGAGCCGGTGCTCTGTGGAGAGAGGGGCCACTGTGATGGGAGGCCCACAAATGCCAAGGAGTAAAGATCGATGAAAAATAAATGATAGTGCTGGAGAGGGTGTGGAGATAAGGGAACACTCCTGCACTGTTGATGGGAATGTAAATTGATACAATCACTGTAGAAGGCAGTATGGAGATACCTTAAAAAACTAAAAACAGAAGCACCATACGACCCAGCAATCACATTCTTAGGCATATATTCTGATGAAACCAAAAATGAAAGAGACACTTGTACCCCAATGTTCACTGCAGCACTCTATTGCTAGAACACAGAAGCAACCTAGATGTCCATCGACAAATGAACGGATACAGAAACTATGGTACATATACACAATGGAATACTTTTCAGTCAAAAAAAGAAATGTAGAACAATCAATTCTAATGAGGTGGATGAATCTAGAACCTATTATACAAAGTGAAGTAAGTCAAAAAGAAAAGGACAGGGCTTCCCTGGTGGCCCAGTGGGTAAAGAGTCCGCCTTGCAGTGCACAGGGCACCAGTTCGAACCCTGGCCTGGGAAGATCCCATGTTCCGAGGAGCGGTGGGCTGGTGTGTCCTGTTATGGGCCAGCCCGGAGCCGGTGCTCTGTGGAGAGAGGGGCCACTGTGATGGGAGGCCCACAAATGCCAAGGAGTAAAGATCGATGAAAAATAAATGATAGTGCTGGAGAGGGTGTGGAGATAAGGGAACACTCCTGCACTGTTGATGGGAATGTAAATTGATACAATCACTGTAGAAGGCAGTATGGAGATACCTTAAAAAACTAAAAACAGAAGCACCATACGACCCAGCAATCACATTCTTAGGCATATATTCTGATGAAACCAAAAATGAAAGAGACACTTGTACCCCAATGTTCACTGCAGCACTCTATTGCTAGAACACAGAAGCAACCTAGATGTCCATCGACAAATGAACGGATACAGAAACTATGGTACATATACACAATGGAATACTTTTCAGTCAAAAAAAGAAATGTAGAACAATCAATTCTAATGAGGTGGATGAATCTAGAACCTATTATACAAAGTGAAGTAAGTCAAAAAGAAAAGGACAGGGCTTCCCTGGTGGTCCAGTGGGTAAAGACTCCTCCTTGTAGTGCAAGGGGCACCATTTTGATCCCTGGCCCAGGAAAATCCCACATGCCACGGAGCGGCTGGACCAGTGTGTCCAATGAGAAGCCAGTGTTCTGGAGCGCATGCGCCCAGAGCTTGTGCTCTGCAAGGAAAGATGCCTTTGCAATGGGAGGCCCACAGAGGCCAAAGAATAAAGACAGACAATAAATAAATAAATAAATAAATAAATGCCAATAAAAAGAAGCCAAAATTTTTAAAAAAGGCAAAGGATAAATACAGTATACTAACGCAAATGTTATCAAGTAAGATGGTGCTGATAAATGCACACACAGAGCAGCGATGGAGAAACAGACTTAGACAACAGACCTATGGTCACTGTGGGGAGGGAAGATCAGACGAGAGGTATGGAAAGAGCCACAAGGAAACTTACACTATCATATGTAATAGAGATTACCACTGTGATTAAGCTGTAAGACTAAGGGAACCTACATAAGGACTAAGCATCAACCTGGACAGGGTGGGAAGAGGAAAAAGGGAGGGAGGGCTCAGAGGAGAGGGGTCAGGGATATACCTATGGGGTATATGTATACCTGTAAACAAAAAAACTCTATAAAAGTATGTAACAATAACTTTGCTGTACACCTGAAGCTAATGCAACATTGTAAAACAAATATATCCCAATAAAGAAAAAATAAATAAATAAATGATGACTTACAGGCAAGAAAATATATATAGTTTACAAAAAAAAAAAAACACCTACATCCAAAGCTCAACAAGGAACACAAAGATGAATTCCTGATCCCAAACTACCTGGAGAATATCGGCCAAGACTACTGTGAAGAAACATCATCTAAGCTTAGACTGGCAGGACAGGCACATTTCAGTACAGCTGTCCCTAATATATCTGCATGTCCAATTAGATGAATATGTTAGTGTTTTCCCTGAGAGCTCAATGGTAAAGAATCTGCCTGCCAAGCAGGAGACATGGGTTTGATCCCTGGGTCGGGAAGATTCCCTGGAGAAGAAAATGGCAAACCATTCCAGTATTCTTGCCTGGGAAATCCTATGGACAGAGCAGCCTGGCGGGCTACAGTTCATGGGGTCACAAAGAGTCGGACATGACTATAGCAATGAAACAACAACCTAAAATACAACTATTTCCTTATATAAGAGGAAAATTTGGGCTTCCCCTGGTGGTCCAGTGGGTAAGGACACTGCCTTGCAGTGCAAGGGGCGCCGGTTCGATCCCTGGCCTGAGAAGATCCCACGTGCCGTGGAGCGGCTGGACTGATGTGTCCAATCACCGAGCCGGAGCTCTGGAGTGCATGCGCCCGGAGCCGGTGCTCTGCGACAACAGAGGCCACCGCGATGGGAGGCCCACAGGAGCCAAAGAACAAAGACAGATGAAAATAGAGAAATGAAAGACCAATAGAAGTGGCCCGCCCGCTCCCGTCCCTCCCCAACCCGACCCCCGCCCAAAATAAATAAATAAACAAATCTTTAAGAGGAAAATTTGTACAGAGAAACAGACACATAAAAGGAAGATAATGTAAAGGCACAGGGAGAATGCTATCTATAAACCAAGATACCAGCAGAGGCTTCCAGACACTAAAGAAGGCATGGGACAGATTCTCATGGCCCACAGGAGGAAACACACCTTCCCACCAACTTACTACTGGACTTCTGAACTCCAAAGCTTTCACTTTTACTAATTAGTTTCCATCAAGAGATCTAAGCCAAAGTCTGAAAATCAATACACAGAAATCACTGGCATTCCTATACACAAACAATGAAATATCAGAAAACGAAATCAAAGAGGCAAGCCCCTTCACCACTGCAACCAAGAGAATCAAATATCTAGGAATAAACCTACCCAAAGAAACAAAAGGACTGTACACAGAAAATTACAAGACACTAATCAAAGAACTCAAAGAAGACTTAAACAGATACAGAAATATTCCATGTCCCTGGGTCAGAAGAATCAATATTGTGAAAATGACCATACTACCAAATATTATCTACAGATTCAATGTGATCCCTACCAAACTACCAATGACATTCTTCACTGAACTAGACCAAAGAATAACACAGTGCATATGGAAACACAAAAGACCTCGAATAGCCAAAGCAATCCTGAGGAAGAAGAATGGAGCTGGAGAGATCAGTCTCCCCAACTTCAGACTCTACTACAAAGCAACAGTCATCAAGACAGTACGGTACTAGCACAAAAACAGAACTACAGACCAACGGAACAAGATAAGAGAACCCAGAGATAAACCTACGCACCTATGGGTACCTTATTGTTGACAAAGGAGGCGAAACTGTAAAATGGGACAAAGAGCCTCTTCAACAAATGGTGCTGGGACAATTGGACAGCTACATGCAAGAAAATGAAGTTGGAACATTCCCTGACACCATACACAAAGATCAACTCAAAATGGATTCAAGACCTAAATGTAAGACCAGAAACCATCAAACTCTTAGAGGAGAATATAGGCAGAACACTCAAGGACATAAATCAAAGCAAGATCTTCCATGACCCGCCTACTAGAATAGCGGAACTAAAAACAAAAATGAACATGTCGGACCTAATGAAACTTAAAAGCTTTTGTACAGCAAAAGAAACTACAGAAAAGCTGAACAGACAACCCACAGAATGGGAGAAAATCATAGCAAATGAAACAACAGACAAGGAATTAATCTCCAAAATCTACAAGCAACTCGGACAACTCAGCACTGGAAAAATGAACAACTCAATCAAACAATGGGAAAAGGACCGAAACAGACATCTCTCCAAAGAGGACATACAGAATGTCCTCTTTGTATGTCCTCTCCAAAGAGGACATACAAAACACATGAAACGGTGCTCAACCTTGCTTATTATTACAGAAATGCAAATCAAAACTTCAATGAGATATCACCTCACACCCGTCAGAATGGCCATCATCCAAAAACCTGCAGACAATAAATGCTGGAGAGGGTGCGGAGAAAAGGAAACACTGTTGCATTGCCGGTGGGAATGTAAATTGATACAGTCTCTATGGAAGACAGTATGGAGATTCCTTAAGAAACTAAAAACAGAAGCACCATACGAACCAGCAATCCCACCGTTAGGCTTATTCCCTGATGGAATCAAAACTGAAAAAAGCGCCTATAACCCAATGTTCATTACAGCTCTCTATACAATAGCTAGAACATGGAAGCAATCTAGATGCCCATTGACAAATGAATGGATAAAGAAGCCCTGGTACATATACACAGTGGAATACTACACAGCTGTAACAAGAAATGCAGAAGAATCAGTCCTAATGAGGTGGCTGGAGCTAGAACCTATCATAAAATGTGAAGTAAGTCAAAAAGAGAAAGACAAGTACAATATACTAACACATACATATGGAATCTAATAGGATGGTAATGGTAACACACGCAGTGAAGCGATGAAACAACAGACATGGAGAATAGACATATAGACATTGTGGGGAATGAACAGTGGGTGGGAGGTGTAAAGGAAATAAACGTACAGTATCATATGTGAGAAAAACAGCTATTGTCATTGTTCTGTGAGAAAAGGGGATCCTGCAGGGACGCTGTGTAACGGTCTGGAGGGGTGGGATGGGGGGGATGTGCGTATGACTAATCTGGGAGCATACATATCTGTAAACAACAAAACTCTGTAAAAGTAAAAAGTCAAATAAAAACTAAAAAAAAAGAAAAAAATGAAACAAATAAAAACCTTAAAAAAAAAAAAAAAAACGAAAACCAAACCGAAACAAAACCATTTTCTAGGATAAAATAAGCTCAGGTGGTGCAGGGAGGTTCCTGGACATAAGGGAAAAGTAAAACCCAAGTTGTGTTCTACCTGAATGTTCCCACAGTGTGGATAATCTTCAGATACCAGTGTTCCCAGGCATACTTAATTATTAAAATTATAGTTAACTGGGAGACGAGATTGAGATGGAGGAGTAGAAGGACATGCACTCATCTTTCCTGCCAGAGCACCAAGATCACAACTAGCAGATGAACAAACACCAGCAGGAAGACACTGAAACCCACAAAAAAAGATATCCCACATCCAAAGACAAAGGCGTAGCCACAACAAAACGGTAGGAGGGGAGCAATTGCAATCAAAATCAAATTCTATGCCTGGTGGGTGGGTGACTCAGGAGCTAAGAACAGTATCACTAAAGATGTTCCCGCACTGTTCTAGGCCCCAACACCAGGCTCCCCAACCTGGAGTTTTGGCCAAAGGATGTTGAATTCCCAGGGAATCAGAATTTGATTACAGAGCTTCCATAAGACTGAAGGAAACAGTCTCCTGGAGGACACAAACAGGAGCTTTCGTGCCCCAGGACCCAGGGGAAAGGAGCAGTGACCCCACAAGAGACTGAGTCAAACCTACTGTGAGGGTCTGAGGGTCTCCGGGGGAGGCGTGAGTCAGCAGTGGCCTGTCACAGGGACAGTGAAACTGACAGCAATACTACTGGGAGCTGGGTCACGGCCTGCGCCTCATGGAGGTCACCCCACTACAGAAGCCTATAGACACCAGGCCTGAGCTGCCTCAGGCCAACGCCTGCTGGCAGGTGACATGTGGAGAATCATGAAACATATAGACATTGTGGGAATGAACAGTGGGTGGGAGGTGTAAAGGAAATAAACGTACAGTATCATATGTGAGAAAAACAGCTATTGTCATTGTTCTGTGAGAAAAGGGGATCCTGCAGGGACGCTGTGTAACGGTCTGGAGGGGTGGGATGGGGGGGATGTGCGTATGACTAATCTGGGAGCATACATATCTGTAAACAACAAAACTCTGTAAAAGTAAAAAGTCAAATAAAAACTAAAAAAAAAGAAAAAAATGAAACAAATAAAAACCTTAAAAAAAAAAAAAAAAACGAAAACCAAACCGAAACAAAACCATTTTCTAGGATAAAATAAGCTCAGGTGGTGCAGGGAGGTTCCTGGACATAAGGGAAAAGTAAAACCCAAGTTGTGTTCTACCTGAATGTTCCCACAGTGTGGATAATCTTCAGATACCAGTGTTCCCAGGCATACTTAATTATTAAAATTATAGTTAACTGGGAGACGAGATTGAGATGGAGGAGTAGAAGGACATGCACTCATCTTTCCTGCCAGAGCACCAAGATCACAACTAGCAGATGAACAAACACCAGCAGGAAGACACTGAAACCCACAAAAAAAGATATCCCACATCCAAAGACAAAGGCGTAGCCACAACAAAACGGTAGGAGGGGAGCAATTGCAATCAAAATCAAATTCTATGCCTGGTGGGTGGGTGACTCAGGAGCTAAGAACAGTATCACTAAAGATGTTCCCGCACTGTTCTAGGCCCCAACACCAGGCTCCCCAACCTGGAGTTTTGGCCAAAGGATGTTGAATTCCCAGGGAATCAGAATTTGATTACAGAGCTTCCATAAGACTGAAGGAAACAGTCTCCTGGAGGACACAAACAGGAGCTTTCGTGCCCCAGGACCCAGGGGAAAGGAGCAGTGACCCCACAAGAGACTGAGTCAAACCTACTGTGAGGGTCTGAGGGTCTCCGGGGGAGGCGTGAGTCAGCAGTGGCCTGTCACAGGGACAGTGAAACTGACAGCAATACTACTGGGAGCTGGGTCACGGCCTGCGCTCTCATGGAGGTCACCCCACTACAGAAGCCTATAGACACCAGGCCTGAGCTGCCTCAGGCCAACGCCTGCTGGCAGATGGTAGCACAGTAAACAATAGACAACTGGATTGGACTGTTACTGAGCACAGCCCTGCCCACCACAGGAAGATCCAGTTTCCCCCCAAGCCAGCTGCTCCCAGTAAACATCCACAAACCTCATTTCCTCACCAGAAAGCAGACGGAAGAAGTAAGAACTACAATCCCATCAGCCTTCAGAATACTATAGTCATAGAAAGTTACCCATAATGAAAAGAAATAGAATTATGTCCCAGACAAAGGAACAAGTTCTCAGAAAAAAAAAAAAACAACTAAATGAAGGGGAAATAGGCAACCTCCCAGAAAAAAAATCCAGAATAAAGATACTGAGGCTGATGCAGGATATAGAAACAGAATGGAGAAGATGCAAGAATCGTTTTCCAAGGACCTAAAAAAACTAAAAAATAAGCAAACAGAGATGAACAATAAACTAGATGAAACCAATAGCAACCGGTAAGAGACCTGGAAGACAGAATGGTGGAAATCAATGCTGCGAAACAGAATGCAGAAAAAAAGAAATGAAGAAAGCCTAAGATACCTCTGAGACAACATTAAAGGCACCAACACTAACATTATAGGAATCTCAGAAGGAGAAGAAAGAGAAAGGACCTGAGAAAATACTTTAAGAGATAACAGCTGAAAGCTTCCCTAGGAAAGGAAATAGTCAACCACGTCCAGGAAGCAAAGAGAGTCCCAGGCAGGATAAATCCAATGAGGAACACACCAATACACATGGTATCAAACTGACAAAAATTAAAGACAAAGTTAATTTCTTAAAAGCAACAAGAGAAAAAAGACAAATAACACACAAGGAAAAACTCGTAAGGTTATCAGCCGATTTCTCAACAGAAACTCTACAAGCCAGAAGGGAATGGCATGGAAGAAACTACAACCAAAAAGCTCTACCTGGCAAGACTCTCATTCCGATTTGATGAAGAAATCAAAAGCTTTACCGACAAGCAAAAGTTAAGAGAATTCAGCAACACAAAACCAATTTTACAACGAATGTTGAAGGAACTTCTCTAGGCAGGAAACACAAGGCAAAGATCTACTAAAAATAAACCGAAAACAATTAATAAAACGGTGTCAGGATCATACATATCAACAATTACCTTAAATGTAAATGGACTGAATGCACCAAATAAAAGACATACATTGGCTGAGTGTATATAAAAACAAGACGCATATATATGTTGTCTGGAAGAGACCCACTTCATACCAAGTGACACAGACTGAAAGTGAGGTGATGGAAGAAGGTATTTCACGCAAAAGGAAATCCTATGAAAGCTGGAGTAGCAATACGCCTGTCAGACAAAATAGACTTTAAAACAAAAACTGAATACAAAAGAAAACAAAAAAAATAAATAAATAAAACAAAAACTGTGGAATAGAAAGTGACAATCCACTCCAGTATTCTCGCCTGGAGAATCCCATGGATGGAGGATCCTTGCAGGCTATAGTCCAGGTCAAAAAAAGGGCTGAATACAATTGAGCCCGCATACACACAACGTATAAGATATAATTTTTACTGCTGTGTAAATATTGATCTTTCTCAAAAAAAAAAAAACAAAAAAAACCCAAAGACCTAAAAGAAGGATACTACATAATACCCAAGAAGATATAACAATTGTAAATATATATGTACCTAACACAGGAGCACCTCATTATGCAACCCAAATACTAACAAATATAAAGGGAGAAACTTCACAATAATAGCCCACTCTCATCATTTAATAACCCACTTTCATCAATAAACAGATCATCTAGACAGAAAATCAGGAAGGAAACCCAGGCTTTAAATGACTTCAGATGAGTTGAACTTAACTGGTATTTATAGAGCCGTCCATCCAAAACCCTGAGGCTACACGTTTTTCTCCAGTGCACACAGAACATTCTCCAGGACTGACCACATTCTGGGCCACAAGGTGTGCCTTGGTAAATTTAAGAAAATCGAAATAATATAATGTCGAGCATCTTCTCTGACCACAATGCTATGAAATCAGAAATAAACTATAAGAGAAAAACTCTAAGAAACACAAGCATGTGGTAGCTAAACAATACGTTACTAAACGATCGTTGGATCACTGAAGAAATCAAAAAAGAAAAAAAAAATACCTATAGACAAATGAAAATGAAAACATAACAGTGCAAAATTTAGGGGATACAGCAAAAGCAGTTTTAAGAAGAAAGTATCAATACAATCTTATCTCAAGAAACAAGAAAAATCTCACCAACCAATTCCCTTTCCTATCAGATCTGAACCCTGGTTGGGGTGGATGTAAAAGGAGGAGTACCAGTACCAAAGCTGTGTTCATAGTGTGTGCTGTATCACATGTGGGCAAGTTGCAGACAAGGTTGGGGAAAAAAAAAAAGAAGAAAAATCTCAAATAAACAACTTTACCTTACATCTAACATGCCTAGAGAAAGAAAAACGAACATAACCAAAGGTTAGTAGAAGGAAGGAAATCATAAAGATCAGAGCAGAAATTAATGAAATAGAGACAAAGAAAACAATCACAAGGATCAGTGAAACTAAAAGCTGGTTCTTTGAAAAGGTAAGACTGACAAACCTTTAGCCAGACTCATCAAGAGAAAAAAGGAGAAGACTGAAATCAGTAAAATAAGAAATGAAAAAGGAGAAGTGACAACTGACTCCATAAAAATACCAAGAATCATAAGAGATTACTATGAACCACTGTATGCCAATAAAATGGAAACCTGGAAGAAATGGAAAGTTTCTTAAAAAGGTACAGTCTCCTTCAACTGAACCATGAAGAAGCAAAAGTTATGAGCAGACCAGTCACAAGCACTGACACTGAAACCATGAAAACTTCCAAATAAACAAAGTCCAGGTCCAGATGGCTTCACAGGTGAATTTTATCAAACATTTAGAGAAGAGTTAACAACTATCCTGAAACTGTTCCAAAAAGTCACAGAGGAAGAAAACTTCCCAACTCTTTTTATGAAACCACCACCACCTTGATAGCAAAACCAGACAAAGATCCCCCCCCACCCACACAAAGAAAATTACAGGCCAATATCACTGACGAACACAAGTGCAAAAATCCACAGCAAATACTATCAATCCTTATCCAAACACTATATTAAGATAATATACCACAATCAAATGGGATTCATCCCAGGGATGCAAGGATTTTTCAAACTCCACAAATCAATGTGATGCACCGTATCAACAAACTGAACAATAAAAACCATATGATCATCTCAATAGATACAGAAAAAGGCTTTTGACAAAATTCAGCATTTATGCTGAATTTATGATAAAAACTATGATAAAAACTCTCCTGGGCTTCCCTGGTGGTCCAGTGGGTAAGGACACCGCCTTGCAGTGCAAGGGGCGCCGGTTTGATCCCTGGCCTGGGAAGATCTCACGTGCCACGGAGCGGCTGGACCGATGTGTCCAATTACCGAGCCGGAGCTCTGGAGCGCATGCACCCAGAGCCGGTGCTCTGTGACAACAGAGGCCACTGCGATGGGAGGCCCACATGGACCGAAGAACAAAGATGGATGAAAATAGAGAAATGAAAGACCAATAGAAGTGGCCCACCCCTCTCCCTTCCTAACTCCCCCTCAAAAAAAAAACATCTCCTGAACGGGGGCATAAAGGGTACATGATAAAAACCATATATGACAAACCTACAGCTAGCACCATACTCAACGGCGAAAAGCTGAAAGCACTCCCTTGTAAGATTAGGAACAAGACAGGGATGTCCATGTTCACCACATTTATTGCACACAGTTCTGAAAGTCCTAGCTACAGCAATCAGATAGGAAAAAGAAGTAAAGGGAAAACTGGAAAAAAGTAAATTGGAAAAGAAGCTAAACTGTCAGTGTTTGCAGATGACATGACACTATATATAGAAGATCCTAAAGATGCTACCAGAAAACTACTAAAACTCATCAATGAATTTAGTAAAGTTGCAGGTTATAAAATTAATACAGTGAAGTCTGTTGGATTTCTATACACTAATAATGAAGGATCTGAAATTCAATAAACGAGGCCACTGTAATGGGAGGCCCACACAGGCCAAAGAACAAAAATGGATGAAAATAGATAAATGAAAGACCAACAGAAGTGGCCAAAAGAAAATAAATAAATAAATAAATAAAATACCTAGGAATAAACCTACCTAAGGAGACATAAGACATGTACTCCAGGGCTTCCTTGGTGGTCCAGTGGGTAAGGACACTGCCTTGCAGTGCAAGGGGCACCGGTTCGATCCCTGGCCTGGGAAGATCCCACGTGCCACGGAGCGGCTGGACTGATGTGTCCAATTACCGAGCTGGAGCTCTGGGGCGCATGCGCCCAGAGCCAGTGTTCTGCGACAACAGAGGCCACCGCGATGGGAGGCCCACAAGGGCCCAAGGACAAAGATGGATGAAAATAGACAAATGAAAGACCAACAGAAGTAGCCTGCCTGCTCCCCTCCCTCCCCACCCCACCCTCCCAAAAATAAATAAATAAATCTTAAAAAAAAAAAAAAAAGACATGTACTCCAAAAACTCTAAGGTGATGATGAAAGAAATCAAAGAAGACATAAACAGATGGAAATACACCATGCTGACGGATTTGAACAGTCACTATTGTCAAAATGATTATACTATCCAACACAATCTATAGATTCAATGCAATCTCTATCAAATTACAAAAGGCATTTTGCACAGATCTAGAACAAAAAAATCTCAAAATTTGTACAGAGACAGAAAAGTTCCCAAGAGCCAAAGCAATCTTGAAAACGAAAAACAGAGCTGGAGGAATCAGGCTCCCTGACTTCAGACTATACTACAAAGCTACAGTCAAGACATTGTGATACTGGCAAAGAAATAGAAATATGGTCAATGTAACAAGATAGAAAACCGAGAAATAAGCCCATGCACCTACAGTCAATTAATCTATGACAAAGGAGGCAAGACTACACAATGGTTGTAGTTGTAGTTGTAATGTTGACAGTCTTTTCAACAAATGGTGCTGGGAAAACTGGACAGCCACATGTAAAAGAATGGAATTACATTATTCCGTAACTCCATACACAAAAATAAGCTCAAAATGGATTACAGACCTCAATGTTAGACCAGACACTATAAAACTCTTAGAGGAAAACATAGAGAGAACACTCTCAACATAATCATAGTAAAATCTTTTCTAATTCATTTCCCTAAGTAATGGGAAAAAAGCAAACATAAACAAATGGGACCTACTTAATTAAACTCAAAAGCTTTTGCACAGCAAAGGAAATGATAAAACAAAAAGGCAACCCACAGACTGGGAGAAAATATCTGCAAATGATATGACTGACAGGGGATTAGTTTCCAAAATTTACAAGCAGCTTATGACACTCAATAGCATCAAAACAAACAACCCACTCAAAAAGTGGGCAGGGGGGCTTCCCTGGTAGCTCAGTGGTAAAGAGCTCACCACCAATTCAAGAAACACAGGTTCGATCCCTGATCCACGAAGATCCCACATGCTGCGGAGCAACTAAACCTGTAAGACACAATTATTGAGCCTGTGCTCGAGAGAGCCTTGGAGCCGCAGCTACTGAGCCTGTGTGCCGCAACTACTGAAGCCCGTAAGTCCAAGTTCCACAAGAGAAATCACCACAACAAGAAGTCTGCTCGAAAAAAAAAAAGTCTGCTCACCTCAACTAGAGAGTAGCCCCTTCCCCGCCGACACACACACACACTCGAATATTACTCAGCCATAAAAAGAATGAAATAAAGCCATTTGCAGCAATATAGATGGACCTAGAGAGTGTCATACTGAGTGATGTCAGACAGAGAAGGAGAAATATCATGACATCCCTTTTATGTGGATTCTAAAAAGAAATTATACAAATGAACTTATTTACAAAACGGAAAGAAGCACAGACTTAGAAAACAAATTCATGGTTGCGGGGGGCAGGGTATGCTTAGGGACGCTGGCAAAGTCACATACACACTGCAATATTTAAAATGGATAACCAACAAAAATCTATTGTATTGCACGTGGAACTCTGCTCAATGCCATGTACTAGCCTGGATGGGAGAGGGGTTTGGGGGAGAATGGATACATGTTTATGTACGGCTGAGCTCCTTCACTGTTTACCTGGAACTATCACAAAATTGTTAATTGGCTATGCCCCAACACAAAATGTTTTTGGTATTAAAAAACTTTTTTTTTTAATTATAGTTAAGCAAACTATACTAAATCAGCCAAATCATACTACAACAGAATCTTTTTACCCCCTAATTAAAAAAAATAAAATTGTGGTAAGAATAACTGGGCTTCTCTGGTGACTCAGTGGTTAACAGTCCACCTGCCAATGCAGGGAACAAGGGTTCGACCTCTGATCCAGGAATATCCCACATGCTGAGGAGCAACTAAGCCCGTGTGCTCTACAGCCTGTGCTCTGCCATCAGGAGGGGCTACTTCAGTGAGAAGTCAGTGTACAGCAACTAAAGAGCAGGCCCCACTTGCCACAGCTAGAGAAAAGTCCACGCAGCAATGAAGACTCAGCACAGCCAAAAGCCAATTAATAAAAAAAGAAAACCTTAACTGAGATTATCCTCTTAACAAAGTATAAAACCCACTATTATTTTATATTGGTATATCAAACAATATCTTCTAAAATAACTTTTTAAGAATATACAATGAGGGCTCCCCCGGTGGTCCGCCTTGCAGTGTGGGGGCATCAGTTCAATCCCTGGCCCAGGAGGATCCCACATGTCACGAAGCAGCTGGACCAGTGTGTCCAGCGGCAAGTCAGCGCTCTGGGGCGCATGTGCCCAGAGCCAGTGCTCTGCAATGAGAGGTCACTGCCGTGGGAGGCCCACACAGGCCAAAGAATAAAGATGGATGAAAATAAATACAGAAAGGACCAATTAAAAGAAAGAGACCAAAATTTAAAAAAATAAAAAAGAATATACAATGAGGACCTCCTTGGTGGTCCAATATTCTTAAGAGTCTACCTGCCAAAGCCGGGGACAACAGTTCTGATCCCTGGTCCAGCAACTAAGATTCCACATGCCTTCGGGCAACTAAGCCTGTGCACAACAACTACTGAGTCTGCACACTCGACAGTCCAAGCTCCACAACAAGAGAAGCCACTTCAGTAAGAAGTCCATGCAACCGCAACTGGAGAGTAGCTCCTGCTTGCCACAATTAGAGAAACAAATAAGAATGTACAATGATACAGGTCTCAATGTGGTGGAAAACTAATACTTCCATGACACTCATCAGAGGATTTATTGTAATTCTAGGACTCAGCTCTCATTTAGTCAGTAATGACTGCCATAAAATTAAACTCACACAAAAAGACAACATACAAAACAAAATGTATCTCTTTAGATGACTGATTTATATATTGAAAAGCTAATTTCCACAGTTCAAACCATCCATTTTGAGAACAAGTTCAACTCAGAGTATAATACATAATCCTCTGGTTTATACACAAGTAAAATTGGTTAAGAATCTACCTTGTAACACAGGGGATACAGGTTCAATCCCTGGTTGGGGAACTAAGACCCCACATGCTGCGAGGCATCTAAGTCTAGGCACTCCAACTACTGAGCCCACATGCCACAACTAAGACCTGATGTAGCCAAAAATAAATTAATTAAAAAGAAAAAAAGTAAAAATCACATTCCAAAGATTTGTTAACAGCCGCCTACTCCTTCTATCAGGCTTCCCAGGTGGCTATGAATCCGCCTGCCAATGCAAGAGACACAGGTTCAATCCCTTTCAGGAAGGTTCTCTGGAGAAAGAAATGGTAACCCACTCCAGTATTCTTGATTGGGAAATCCCATAGACAGAAGAGCCTGGCTATGAGGGTATGAGGTTGCAAAGAGTCAGACAAGATTTAACAAGTAAACAACACCTGCTTCTATCAATTCCAAAAGGAGAAAAGACATGTTTAATGTCTTATTTAATATTCCAAGTTTTGTGACTTTCCTGGAGGTCCAGTGGTTAAGATTTCACACTTCCACTGTAGGGGACAAGGGTTCAATTCCTGGAAACTAAAATACCACATGATTTGGGACACAGCCAAAAAAATGTTTAAAACACACACACACACACATATATAATAAAATACCAAGTTTTAAGCATTATTCTAAAGAATTATATTTTATACGGTTACCTGAATTTTACTCTGGAATTTCAACTTTTTCTAACATACTCACTTATTCTTATGCTAAAAATAGATAGTTCCAGTATTTTACAAACAGGACACCTAAGGTGAGAGTTACATAAACCAACCTTGTTCCTTGAGTAAATAAAACACAAATATTCTTAATTTGTAAAAGCTGGGTGGTTTATAAAGTACTTTCCAATATGATTTCATTACAACACAATAATGGCAAAGCTTATGTTTATGTCTACAGGTAGTAGACCTTAACAGAAAGGAGACATCTCACATTAACTATGTCCAATACTTGGTCCTCGGAGTACTTGGCAAATAGTAGGTGCTCAATAATCACTGTCTGGCTAACACTCTATAAAGGAACACTTATCAAGAAAACATAATCCTCTGGTTTATACACAAGTAAAATTGGTTAAGAATCTACCTTGTAACACAGGGGATACAGGTTCAATCCCTGGTTGGGGAACTAAGACCCCACATGCTGCGAGGCATCTAAGTCTAGGCACTCCAACTACTGAGCCCACATGCCACAACTAAGACCTGATGTAGCCAAAAATAAATTAATTAAAAAGAAAAAAAGTAAAAATCACATTCCAAAGATTTGTTAACAGCCGCCTACTCCTTCTATCAGGCTTCCCAGGTGGCTATGAATCCGCCTGCCAATGCAAGAGACACAGGTTCAATCCCTTTCAGGAAGGTTCTCTGGAGAAAGAAATGGTAACCCACTCCAGTATTCTTGATTGGGAAATCCCATAGACAGAAGAGCCTGGCTATGAGGGTATGAGGTTGCAAAGAGTCAGACAAGATTTAACAAGTAAACAACACCTGCTTCTATCAATTCCAAAAGGAGAAAAGACATGTTTAATGTCTTATTTAATATTCCAAGTTTTGTGACTTTCCTGGAGGTCCAGTGGTTAAGATTTCACACTTCCACTGTAGGGGACAAGGGTTCAATTCCTGGAAACTAAAATACCACATGATTTGGGACACAGCCAAAAAAATGTTTAAAACACACACACACACACACATATATAATAAAATACCAAGTTTTAAGCATTATTCTAAAGAATTATATTTTATACGGTTACCTGAATTTTACTCTGGAATTTCAACTTTTTCTAACATACTCACTTATTCTTATGCTAAAAATAGATAGTTCCAGTATTTTACAAACAGGACACCTAAGGTGAGAGTTACATAAACCAACCTTGTTCCTTGAGTAAATAAAACACAAATATTCTTAATTTGTAAAAGCTGGGTGGTTTATAAAGTACTTTCCAATATGATTTCATTACAACACAATAATGGCAAAGCTTATGTTTATGTCTACAGGTAGTAGACCTTAACAGAAAGGAGACATCTCACATTAACTATGTCCAATACTTGGTCCTCGGAGTACTTGGCAAATAGTAGGTGCTCAATAATCACTGTCTGGCTAACACTCTATAAAGGAACACTTATGCATATTGTTGTTATTGTTGTTCATGTCAGACTCTTTGTGACCCCACGGACTGTAGCCCAAGAGGCTCCTCTGTTCATGGGATTTTCTTGGCGAGAATACTGGAAAAGGTTGCCATTTTCTTCTCCAGGGCATCTTCCCGACACAGGGACAGAAACCGTGTCTCCAGCGTCTGCTCCATTGCAGACCGATTCTTTACCGCTGAGCCACCAGTGGAGTTCCAAATTTCAAGGGATGTCCCAAGTATAAGAAACACTATCGGGGACTTCACTGGTGATCCAGTGGGTAAGAATCCGCCTTCCAATTTAGAGGACATGGATTTGACCCCTGCGCCTGGCAAGATCCCACAAGCCAAGTGGCAACTAAGCCAGTGCACAACTTCTGAGCCCACTGTCTCTAGAGCCCATGCTCCACATCAAAAGAAGGTGTAACACAGCAGGAGGAGCACAGCCCGTAGCAGGCAGCTAGGCAATAGGTCTTGCTCAGCCATTGGTCGGTGCCTCGGCGAGCCCCTCCCACAACCAACTGTCAGTGAGCCACCATTAGCTGTCCTGCTCAGCTATTGGCCAGCTCCGCAGTGGGTCCCGACCACAAGTAACTGTCAATGAGGGACCATCAGGGGCGTGATTCAGCCAAGAGTCAGTGGTGTGGCGATCATCAGATGCAGAGTGAGGTAAGAGCCAGTTTCAAGCCTTTTACTGGAGGGCCCGGGAACAGACTACGGAGACATCCCAAGGGCTACACTAGCCTTGACCCAGGTCCTGAGTAGCAGTGAACCTCTCCCCCATCCCTGTCTCTGCTACCTACTAGCAGTGGCTGTCTGCTTGGGTTGCAGTCTGTGAGACCAGGTATCCGCCATCTGGGCAGCCTGAGGAGACCCGAGAGCCAGTGGATTAGGCGCCTGGCTCCCTCAGGGATGACAGCTGGGCAGGATGTAGGAACCTGGCCCTGAGATCTGCCTGCTTGTAGCCAGGACTGAGATCTTGGAGAGTTAAAATTGTGAGGTGGCCCCGAGAGTGACTTGGCAAATAGTAGGTGCTCAATAATCACTGTCTGGCTAACACTCTATAAAGGAACACTTATGCATATTGTTGTTATTGTTGTTCATGTCAGACTCTTTGTGACCCCACGGACTGTAGCCCAAGAGGCTCCTCTGTTCATGGGATTTTCTTGGCGAGAATACTGGAAAAGGTTGCCATTTTCTTCTCCAGGGCATCTTCCCGACACAGGGACAGAAACCGTGTCTCCAGCGTCTGCTCCATTGCAGACCGATTCTTTACCGCTGAGCCACCAGTGGAGTTCCAAATTTCAAGGGATGTCCCAAGTATAAGAAACACTATCGGGGACTTCACTGGTGATCCAGTGGGTAAGAATCCCCCTTTCCCAATTTAGAGGACATGGATTTGACCCCTGCGCCTGGCAAGATCCCACAAGCCAAGTGGCAACTAAGCCAGTGCACAACTTCTGAGCCCACTGTCTCTAGAGCCCATGCTCCACATCAAAAGAAGGTGTAACACAGCAGGAGGAGCACAGCCCGTAGCAGGCAGCTAGGCAATAGGTCTTGCTCAGCCATTGGTCGGTGCCTCGGCGAGCCCCTCCCACAACCAACTGTCAGTGAGCCACCATTAGCTGTCCTGCTCAGCTATTGGCCAGCTCCGCAGTGGGTCCCGACCACAAGTAACTGTCAATGAGGGACCATCAGGGGCGTGATTCAGCCAAGAGTCAGTGGTGTGGCGATCATCAGATGCAGAGTGAGGTAAGAGCCAGTTTCAAGCCTTTTACTGGAGGGCCCGGGAACAGACTACGGAGACATCCCAAGGGCTACACTAGCCTTGACCCAGGTCCTGAGTAGCAGTGAACCTCTCCCCCATCCCTGTCTCTGCTACCTACTAGCAGTGGCTGTCTGCTTGGGTTGCAGTCTGTGAGACCAGGTATCCGCCATCTGGGCAGCCTGAGGAGACCCGAGAGCCAGTGGATTAGGCGCCTGGCTCCCTCAGGGATGACAGCTGGGCAGGATGTAGGAACCTGGCCCTGAGATCTGCCTGCTTGTAGCCAGGACTGAGATCTTGGAGAGTTAAAATTGTGAGGTGGAGCCCTATTCTTTCCTGTCAAAACAGAGAGTGATATTCATCTGGTAGAGATTTATAGGAATATCATTACCTGACCATAACCTGATTTTAAGAGCAAAGGATATGACACCAAGAAGTTACAAACAACTAATCACACTCCTTCCACACCTTCTGCTTTGAAAGGGGCTTGCTGAAAGCTTTCACTAACTCTGGGGTTCTTAGAGCATGAGCCACCCATCTCCTTGTATGAAACAGTAAGGAATCTTTTTCTGTTCCAAGCTTTTTTTTTTAGTTTTTTAATGTTCTAGCACTGATTGGCCTCACTGTCCATTAGGCTCAGAGTTACAACTCCATAACAAAGCCATGAACAACAGACAGTAGCCCCCACTCACTGCAACTAGAGAAAGCCTGCAAGCAGCAATGAATATATTAAAAAAAAAAAAAAGAAAGAAAGAAATACTATTGGGAGTCCTTCAGATGAAATAAAGGACACTCAACAAAAACTCAAAAAAAACCCCTCAAATCTTCATAAAGAAATAAAGGACATAACAAATGGTTATAAAATTATTTAACTATGTAAAATGTATTTTTGTTTATAATATTTTCTTATATCTGATTTAAATCTGTGTTCACAGTCACACAATACATAAAAATGCAATTTGTATGTCAAAAAATGACAAAAGAGGGAAGGATAGAGGTAAAGAGAAGCAAAGTTTTTATTACTGAAATTAACTTGGTGCAAATCCAAACTATATATTAATCAATTAAGACATTAGTTGCAATCTTAACTGCTTGATTAGTAACCATTAAGAAAATGATTGTGTGTGGGTGTGACAGAGAGCTATCAAGTGAGAGGGAAATTAAAATGCAGGGGGGACTATATGGTAATGGATGATAAACGAGACGTGTGGTGCTGTATACCAGAAGTTTATATAATATTTAATTTAAAAAATGGGTCAGAGACTTCCCTAGTGGTGGTTAAGACTGCACTTCCACTGCAAGGGTTATAGGGGTTTGATTCTGGCTGGGGAACTAAGATCCGATGTGTTCAGCCGTTCAGCAATAAACAAATAATTAAAACGCCTGCCATGAGGGTTCCCATCTGGTTAGAGATTTATTAAAAGTGAGGTGGAGCCCTATTCTTTCCTGTCAAAACAGAGAGTGATATTCATCTGGTAGAGATTTATAGGAATATCATTACCTGACCATAACCTGATTTTAAGAGCAAAGGATATGACACCAAGAAGTTACAAACAACTAATCACACTCCTTCCACACCTTCTGCTTTGAAAGGGGCTTGCTGAAAGCTTTCACTAACTCTGGGGTTCTTAGAGCATGAGCCACCCATCTCCTTGTATGAAACAGTAAGGAATCTTTTTCTGTTCCAAGCTTTTTTTTTTAGTTTTTTAATGTTCTAGCACTGATTGGCCTCACTGTCCATTAGGCTCAGAGTTACAACTCCATAACAAAGCCATGAACAACAGACAGTAGCCCCCACTCACTGCAACTAGAGAAAGCCTGCAAGCAGCAATGAATATATTAAAAAAAAAAAAAAGAAAGAAAGAAATACTATTGGGAGTCCTTCAGATGAAATAAAGGACACTCAACAAAAACTCAAAAAAAACCCCTCAAATCTTCATAAAGAAATAAAGGACATAACAAATGGTTATAAAATTATTTAACTATGTAAAATGTATTTTTGTTTATAATATTTTCTTATATCTGATTTAAATCTGTGTTCACAGTCACACAATACATAAAAATGCAATTTGTATGTCAAAAAATGACAAAAGAGGGAAGGATAGAGGTAAAGAGAAGCAAAGTTTTTATTACTGAAATTAACTTGGTGCAAATCCAAACTATATATTAATCAATTAAGACATTAGTTGCAATCTTAACTGCTTGATTAGTAACCATTAAGAAAATGATTGTGTGTGGGTGTGACAGAGAGCTATCAAGTGAGAGGGAAATTAAAATGCAGGGGGGACTATATGGTAATGGATGATAAACGAGACGTGTGGTGCTGTATACCAGAAGTTTATATAATATTTAATTTAAAAAATGGGTCAGAGACTTCCCTAGTGGTGGTTAAGACTGCACTTCCACTGCAAGGGTTATAGGGGTTTGATTCCTGGCTGGGGGAACTAAGATCCTGTATGCTGTAATTCAGACCCAGTTCAGCCAAATAAACAAATAATTAAAAACAAATAAAAAAATAAATAAGCTAGAATATTTCTATGTTTGGAAATCAACAAATATACTTTTAAATAATCCTTAGGTCAAAGAATAAATCATAATGACAATATGAAAATATTCTGAACTGACTGATGAAATACCGCATCAAAGATCATAAGGAACAAACTCAACATTTTTCAAGAAACAGAAAGTCAATGTGGACTAGAAAATAGAAAGAAATTAATTCAAAGAAATGATTCACTGAGAGAAAGACATGCCTTATGCTCTTTATTCTGAGTGAGACAAGTCTCCGTAGGACTGCTGTTTTAAAGGATCACTCTGAGTACCACAGTGAAAAGAGCCTCAGTGGTTAAGACTCCACATTTCCACTGCAGAGGGCACAGGTTGATCCCTGGTTGGGGAACTAAAGTTCCACATGTCTCACCACAACTAAACATGCATGCCACCACTGATGAGTCCCCAAGCTCTAGAGCCAGCCTATGCTCTGCAACAAGAGAAGCCTGCAGGTGGCAACAAGAAACCCACACACTGCAACTAAAGATGCACTTTAAGAGGGTGCCTCAACCACATCACACCTTGAGTAACTGCTAAGGAAAATAACTGTACTAAGTATATGGCTTCCCTTGTAGCTCAGTCTACCAAGAATCCAACTGCAATGCATGAGACCTGGGTTCATTTCTGAGTTGGGAAGATCCCCTAGAAAAGAAAATGGCTACCCGCTACAGTATTCTTGACTGGAGAATACCATGGACAGAGGAGACTGGCAGGCTACAGTCCATGGATGGGGTCACAAGAGTTGGACACAACTTAGCGACTAAATCACCACTAAGTATACTGATCTAGCCAGCTACACTTGCGCATAATAAAAACTCAGGCACGGGCTTCCCTGGTGGTCCAGTGGGTAGTGAGTCTGCCTTGCAGTGCAAGGGGCACGGGTTCGATCCCTGGCCCAGGAAGATCCCACATGCCGCAGAGCAGCTGGACTGGTGTGTCCAGTTGCAAGACAGCACTCTGGAGCACGTGGGTTTAGAGCCGATGCTCTGCAATGAGAGAGGCCACTCCAATGGGAGGCCCACACATGCCAAAGAATAAAAGATGGATGAAAATAAATATAAAAATGAAAGAGGCATTTAAAAAAAAGAAGAAGAAGAAGAAAACTTACCAACAACAACAAAAAAAGCAGGCACTTTACAAACACTTAATTATTTCTGATGGGGCTTCCCTGGTGGTTTAGTGATAAAGAATCTTCCTGTCAATGCAGGAGACACAGGTTTGATCCCAGATCCAGAAATATCTCACATGCTGTGGAGCAACTAAGCCCGTGTGCCACAACTAATGAATCTGTGCTCTAGAACCTGGGAGCCACAAGTACTGAGCCCATGTGCCACAGGTACTGAAGTCCATTTGCCCTAGAGAAGTAACCCCAACCAGAAAAAGCCAATGCAGCAGTGAAGACCCAGCAGAGCCAAGAATAAATAAATAAAATTATTAAAAAAAACTTATTTCTGGTATCATAGTAGCTTCCAGTAGGGGTATTTTTCTCCATACCATACATGCAAAATCTGAGGCAAAAATTAATTCATTTGCCGAGGTTAACAAAACTAGTACTAGGGGCTTCCCTGGTGATCCAGTGGGTAGGGACACCGCCTTGCGGTGCAAGGGGCGCGGGTTGGATCCCTGGCCTGGGAAGATTCCACGTGCCGTGGAGCAGCTGGACCAATGTGTCCAATTACCGAGCCGGAGCTCTGGAGCGCATGCGCCCAGAGCCAGTGCTCTGCAGCAGCAAAGGCCACTGTGATGGGAGGCCCACATGGGCCAAAGTAAAAAAAAGATGGATGAAAATAAATAAATGAAAAGACCAATAGAAGTGGCCCACCCGCTCCCCTCCCTCCCCACCTACCCCACAAAAAGCCTAGTGCTAAAGTATCAACGCTGGGTTTCAAACTGACTCCAATAAAAATGCTTTTAACATTGCACCAATCTATTTGCAGAAGATAAACCAGAGTTTTTGTTACATAAGATTTTATACTTTACAAGTAAATTTTCCACAATATTTAAATATAACTCATATTCCCACAAATATTTCAGAAATCCAAATATTCCCCAATCAAGAACAGCTGTTGGGTTGACTAAAAATCAGTTCAGTTTTTTCCATTAAAAGGGCTCTAGGGCTTCCCTGGTGGTCCAGTGAGTAAGGACACCACCTGGCAGTACAAGGGGCGCCGGTTCCATCCCTGGCCTGGGAACATTCCACGTGCCATGGAGCGGCTGGACCGATGTGTCCAACTACTGAACCAGAGCTCTGGGCGCATGCGCCTGGAGGTGGTGCTCTGTGACGCAAGAGGCCACTGCAAATGGGAGGCCCACAAAGGCCAAAGAACAAAGATAAATAAATTAAACATCAATAGAAGTGCCCCCCCACTCCGCCAAAAAATGGCTCTACTAGTGCTTAGTTGTCTTTCGTTCATTCAAACAACTTTATTAAGATGTATGACAGCTGTCATATCAGCATGCATCAAAAAAAACTTATCACCACTGGTGAATTTTTGTGTAGTCATTTTAACACTGAAGATGGAAAGAAAAAAAGCAGCATTTTGGGCATATTACGTTTCACTATTTTAAGAAGCGTAAAAATGAAACTGAGTTCCAAAAAAAAAAAAATACTGTGCAGTATGTGGAGAAGGTGATGTGACTAACTGGATATGTCAAATGTGTCAAAAGTGGCCTGTGAAATTTCATACCAGAGACTTCTCACTGGGCACCACTCCATAGTTGGGTAGACCAGTTGAAGGTGATTGCAATCAAACTGAGATATTGAGAACAATCAATGACAGACCATGAAGGAGACTGATGACACACTCAAAATACCCAAATCAACTGATGAAAGTTATCTGCACCAGCTTGGTTAACTGCTTTGACGTTCAGATTCCATATAAGTTAAGTGAAAAACAACCTTCTTGACCATATTTCCACATGCAATTCTCTCTATACTGAAACATAATATTACATTTTTAAAACAAATTGTGACGGGTGATGAAAGCTGGATAGTGTCCAACACTGTGATAGAAAAGATCATGGAACAAGCGAATCCCCTGAACCACCAAACCAGATTTTATACTTTAAAACCAATTTTTAAAAATTTTCCAAAACAATATTTAAATATAACTCATATTCCCACAAATATTTCAGAAATCCAAATATTCCCCAATCAAGAACAGCTGTTGGGTTGACTAAAAATCAGTTCAGTTTTTTCCATTAAAAGGGCTCTAGGGCTTCCCTGGTGGTCCAGTGAGTAAGGACACCACCTGGCAGTACAAGGGGCGCCGGTTCCATCCCTGGCCTGGGAACATTCCACGTGCCATGGAGCGGCTGGACCGATGTGTCCAACTACTGAACCAGAGCTCTGGAGCGCATGCGCCTGGAGGTGGTGCTCTGTGACGCAAGAGGCCACTGCAAATGGGAGGCCCACAAAGGCCAAAGAACAAAGATAAATAAATTAAACATCAATAGAAGTGCCCCCCCACTCCGCCAAAAAATGGCTCTACTAGTGCTTAGTTGTCTTTACGTTCATTCAAACAACTTTATTAAGATGTATGACAGCTGTCATATCAGCATGCATCAAAAAAAACTTATCACCACTGGTGAATTTTTGTGTAGTCATTTTAACACTGAAGATGGAAAGAAAAAAAGCAGCATTTTGGGCATATTACGTTTCACTATTTTAAGAAGCGTAAAAATGAAACTGAGTTCCAAAAAAAAAAAAATACTGTGCAGTATGTGGAGAAGGTGATGTGACTAACTGGATATGTCAAATGTGTCAAAAGTGGCCTGTGAAATTTCATACCAGAGACTTCTCACTGGGCACCACTCCATAGTTGGGTAGACCAGTTGAAGGTGATTGCAATCAAACTGAGATATTGAGAACAATCAATGACAGACCATGAAGGAGACTGATGACACACTCAAAATACCCAAATCAACTGATGAAAGTTATCTGCACCAGCTTGGTTAACTGCTTTGACGTTCAGATTCCATATAAGTTAAGTGAAAAACAACCTTCTTGACCATATTTCCACATGCAATTCTCTCTATACTGAAACATAATATTACATTTTTAAAACAAATTGTGACGGGTGATGAAAGCTGGATAGTGTCCAACACTGTGATAGAAAAGATCATGGAACAAGCGAAATGAACCACCATGAACCACACCAAAGGCCAGTCTTCATCCAAAGATGCCGTTGTGTCACACACAGCTATTGAAGGGAATCCTCCATTATGAGCTCCTTCCAGAAAAACTAATTAATTCCAACTACTCCTCCCAACTAAGCCAACAGGAAAGCAGTACTTGACAAAAAATGTCTGGGACTAGTCAAGAGAAAACACATTACCTTCCATCAAGATAAAAGATGGCGTCGCATGTTTGTTTGATAAACCAGGCAAAACTCTCACAGCTGGGCTGGGAAGTTCTGATTCATCTACTGTATTCACCAGACACGGCACCTTTGGATTTCCATTTATTTCAGTCTTTACAAAATTCTCTTAATGGAAACAAAATTTCAATTCCCTGGAAGATTGTAATAGGCACTTGAACAGTTCTTTGCTCAAAAAGATTAAAAATAAGTTTTGGGAAGGTGAAATTAAGAAGCTGCCTGAAAAATGGCAGAATAAAGTAGAATAAAACAGTAAATATGCTGTTCAATCCTTGGTGAAAATGTGTCTTTCTTTTTTACTTTAAAACCAAAGAAACTTTTTGGCTAACTCAGTAACTTCAGGGAGCTCCCCGATGGTCCAATGGTTAGGACTGCCAGGGTCCAGGCTCAGTCACTGGCTGGGGAACTAATAAGACCTCACTAGTTGTGCAGCATGGCCAAAAAAATCCCCCTAACTTTAAAAAAGGTCTATTCATGCAACCAAAGCCACTGAAAATGTCCTGCAGCTGTCAGCACATTTTCTGATTTGTGAAGAGCATTTTCTTCAGCAGTGGCTAAAATCTCAGAAATAAGCAAATGCACTAAAAAAACACCTCACAATTTGAAAGAACATGGTATTAGTCTAGAAAAGCAGTGCCTTAAATGGTAACTTAGTCTCATCACTTTTTTTTTTTTGGCCACTTCTATTGATCTTTTCATTTGTTTATCTTTGTTTTTTGGCCTGTGTGGGCCTCCCATTGCAGTGGCCTCTCTCATCGCAGAGCACCAGCTCTGGGCGCATGTGCTCCAGAGCTCCAGCTGGGTAGTTGCATGCATCTGTACAGCTGCTCCGCAGCACGTGGGATGTTCCCAGGCCAGGGATCGAACCGGCAACCCTTGCACTGCCAGGTAGTGTCCTTACCTGCTGGACCACCAGGGAAGCCCCTCATCACTTTTAATGATGGAAGAAATGGAAATAATACAGATACTGGCAGGAACCTGGCTAATTATACAATATCTATACAACGGATCCAAAGGAAATCAACCCTGAATATTCACTGGAAGGACTTATGCTGAAGCGTCAATATATTGACCACCTGAAGCGAAGAGGCAATTCACTGCACAAGATCCTCATGCTGGGAAATACTGAAGGTAGAAGAAGAAATGGGTGACAGAGGATGAGATGGTTGGATGGCATCATCTACTCAATGGCCTTGAGTCTGAGCAAATTTCAGGAGATAGTGAAGGATAGGGAAGACTGGAATACTGCAGTCCATGGAGGCAAACAGTCGGAGACTACTGAGTGAATGAGGAACAGGCACATTTGAATGTTATACAGAAATTTTCTGGGACTTCCCTGATGGCTCAGGGGTGAAGAGTTCACCTACCAATGCAGGAGGACTGGTTCAATCCCTGATTCAAGACAACCCCACATGCCAACTAAGCCAGTGTGCATCTGCTTATTCAGGGGACACGAGTTTGATCCCTGGTCTAGGATGATCCCACCTGTTGTGGAACAACTAAGTCCATGTGCCACACTACTGAGTCCACGTGCAGCAGCTACTGAAGCCCATGTGCCCTAGAGCCCAGGCTCTGCAATAAGAGAAGCTACTGCAATGAGGAGCCTATACACTCCAACTAGAGAGTAGCTCCTGCTCTCCGCAACTAGACAAAGCTCACAAGAGCAAAGACCCGGTACAGACAAAAATAAATAAATAAAATAGAAAGATACGTTTTGTTGTTGTTGTTGTTGTTGTTGTTGTTTTTTAAAAGAGTTGCCTGCACTCATGACAACTACAGAAAGCCTGGGCAGCAATGAAGGCAGATTGCAGCCCCAAAATAAATAAATATAATTTAAAAAATGGATTTTCCATGTATATACTAAGGGAAAACGTTTATATACAATGACCTCAAATCTTATAAAGATATATATTCATATGAAAAGATACACACAGAAGTCTGGAAGGATAAAACTTGGAATGGTAACTGGAACTCTGGATACTCCCAAGTGATTTTTGGCTTATCTACATTTTCTAATTTTGGCACATGGAACATGTATTATGTGTACAGGTTTATTTTCATGGGATCTGGCTAATTATACAATATCTATACAACGGATCCAAAGGAAATCAACCCTGAATATTCACTGGAAGGACTTATGCTGAAGCGTCAATATATTGACCACCTGAAGCGAAGAGGCAATTCACTGCACAAGATCCTCATGCTGGGAAATACTGAAGGTAGAAGAAGAAATGGGTGACAGAGGATGAGATGGTTGGATGGCATCATCTACTCAATGGCCTTGAGTCTGAGCAAATTTCAGGAGATAGTGAAGGATAGGGAAGACTGGAATACTGCAGTCCATGGAGGCAAACAGTCGGAGACTACTGAGTGAATGAGGAACAGGCACATTTGAATGTTATACAGAAATTTTCTGGGACTTCCCTGATGGCTCGGGGGTGAAGAGTTCACCTACCAATGCAGGAGGACTGGTTCAATCCCTGATTCAAGACAACCCCACATGCCAACTAAGCCAGTGTGCATCTGCTTATTCAGGGGACACGAGTTTGATCCCTGGTCTAGGATGATCCCACCTGTTGTGGAACAACTAAGTCCATGTGCCACACTACTGAGTCCACGTGCAGCAGCTACTGAAGCCCATGTGCCCTAGAGCCCAGGCTCTGCAATAAGAGAAGCTACTGCAATGAGGAGCCTATACACTCCAACTAGAGAGTAGCTCCTGCTCTCCGCAACTAGACAAAGCTCACAAGAGCAAAGACCCGGTACAGACAAAAATAAATAAATAAAATAGAAAGATACGTTTGTTGTTGTTGTTGTTGTTGTTGTTGTTTTTTAAAAGAGTTGCCTGCACTCATGACAACTACAGAAAGCCTGGGCAGCAATGAAGGCAGATTGCAGCCCCAAAATAAATAAATATAATTTAAAAAATGGATTTTCCATGTATATACTAAGGGAAAACGTTTATATACAATGACCTCAAATCTTATAAAGATATATATTCATATGAAAAGATACACACAGAAGTCTGGAAGGATAAAACTTGGAATGGTAACTGGAACTCTGGATACTCCCAAGTGATTTTTGGCTTATCTACATTTTCTAATTTTGGCACATGGAACATGTATTATGTGTACAGGTTTATTTTCATGGGATAAAATTCACGAATCAAAGAAAACGCACCTTTTAACCACTTTCAAGTACCCAATTCCATATTCTTTTAATATATCTTACATGATATTTTCAATGTTAACACAATTTCCTTTGTAGGAAAAAATAAAATGTTGTTAGCACTATAGGTGCTAGTTTACATTATATCAAAACCTTGGTATTATTAGCTTGTTCTGCCTCCTCTATTCAAGTCTGATTCTACCCTAAGCTGCAACATTCCAGGGTTCTATTTATTTTTTATCTTATTAGCATGAATGTACCTTATTTTGCAAGCATAGTCAAACGGTTAAAAACACAGGCTATCTTGGGCTTCTCTAGTGACCCAGTGGTAAAGAATCAGCCCACCAATGCAAGAGACAGATTTGATCTCTAATCTAAGAAAATTCCACATGCCATGAGGCAACTAAGCCTATGCACCACTATTAAGAGCCTCTAGAGCCCACGTCCTGCAACTACTGAAGCCCTTGGGCCCTAGGGCTGTGCTTCACTACAAGAGAACCTATCACAATGAGAAGCCCGTGCGCCAAAACTAAAGAGTAACCCCAACTCTCCAAATCCAGACAAAAGCCCGTGCAGCAAGGAAGACCCAAAACATCCAAAATTAATAAATTTTAAAATCACAGGCTCTCTAAAGTCAAACTTATCAGGCTCTAAACTACCTAAAACATATTTAAACTCAAAAAGCAGCTTTGTGTTTTTTGGAAAGGTAGTATTTCAATTATTTAAGAATCAATATGGCACTTAACCTCCATTTAACACTATGTTAAGAGAAATAGTTCAAATTCAATATACCTGACGTAGAATACTTGAGTAGAACCCACTCCAGTATTCTTGCCTGGGAAATCTCATGGATGGAGGATCCTGGTGGGCTACAGTCCATGGGGTCGCAAAGAGTTGGAAATAAAGGAATCTGGATAGTCCCTTCCCAGTGCTCTGAAAAGTTAGGTCGTATTCAGAACCAGAAAGCATAAAGTCAAGGTCCTGAAGCAGCTGAAATAAAAACCTTTAATGAAATTCAAAAAAAAAAGACTTGAGTAGTATTAGAGCATAATTCCAGTGCTGTTACATAATTTATATAGTACTATAACTTAATGTCCTCTCTGAGGGATAAATTATTCTGAGAGACTGTGAAAGACAGAGAGACCAAATGACTTACCCAGGACTATAAGCAGGGTAAGAACATAAACAGCTATACTATTCTGTGCATTTGTAATTCTCTTTACAGTGACTACATCTAAAATCTTAATCCCCTATATACATTACATTTGCTTATGATTAAATGAGCAATTATACACACTGCCAGTCAGTACAACACAGAAAGGTATGGCTTAATCCCTGCTATGCTCTTAAACCACGTGTGAGACTTGAGAGTTACTTTACCTCTCTCTGCCTGGGAAAGTAGGATAATGATGCCTCCAACTGTGTAGGAGGCCATTTTGACTGAACAACTCTATTTTTAACCCAGTACAACCAGTATAAGAAATCAAAAATAAATGATAGCTATTTTTAGTCAGTGATTACAATTCTCTTACCTTAAAAGAATTGTGATTTCCTTTCTCAGTATCAACCCAAAACTGCAAAGTAAACAAATTCAACTCTTTGAATAGCACAAACAGTAAAATACCACTCTAGGCATTTGCATTGCTCCCACCTTGCTCAAAGCGACACAGTCAAACAAGCATAGCTGTGTCTTCTAGTAACTTTTTCAGAAGCGTGGAGAGGGCTTTAACAAAGGCAGGGATCAGAGGCCAGCATCTTCTGCTCCCTCGTCAACACACCAACCTCAGAACAAAGTGGTGAACTACAGACCTTGAAGTCTCCTCCCACCAGTCCTCTCCCCATTGCAGATGGGAGTCAGAGGTAGGTCTATTAACTTTCACTGATTAAAAAAAAGGCGGGGCTCTGCAACTCAGGTAAGAAAATCTAACAAAGAGTAGCTATTTAAATAAATGATTTCTGGAAGCACTGTAATTTTAGCCTGCAGCAAGCTGAGGCAAAATACTAAACATTACTGTGTAAAACTTAATTGTTACTGAGTAAGAAATGACCCTTGCTTAATAATTGAAAATTTAGTATCCCCTAAATAACCTTAAAATTTTAGAAATTCAAAAAAAGACTTGAGTAGTATTAGAGCATAATTCCAGTGCTGTTACATAATTTATATAGTACTATAACTTAATGTCCTCTCTGAGGGATAAATTATTCTGAGAGACTGTGAAAGACAGAGAGACCAAATGACTTACCCAGGACTATAAGCAGGGTAAGAACATAAACAGCTATACTATTCTGTGCATTTGTAATTCTCTTTACAGTGACTACATCTAAAATCTTAATCCCCTATATACATTACATTTGCTTATGATTAAATGAGCAATTATACACACTGCCAGTCAGTACAACACAGAAAGGTATGGCTTAATCCCTGCTATGCTCTTAAACCACGTGTGAGACTTGAGAGTTACTTTACCTCTCTCTGCCTGGGAAAGTAGGATAATGATGCCTCCAACTGTGTAGGAGGCCATTTTGACTGAACAACTCTATTTTTAACCCAGTACAACCAGTATAAGAAATCAAAAATAAATGATAGCTATTTTTAGTCAGTGATTACAATTCTCTTACCTTAAAAGAATTGTGATTTCCTTTCTCAGTATCAACCCAAAACTGCAAAGTAAACAAATTCAACTCTTTGAATAGCACAAACAGTAAAATACCACTCTAGGCATTTGCATTGCTCCCACCTTGCTCAAAGCGACACAGTCAAACAAGCATAGCTGTGTCTTCTAGTAACTTTTTCAGAAGCGTGGAGAGGGCTTTAACAAAGGCAGGGATCAGAGGCCAGCATCTTCTGCTCCCTACGTCACCACACCAACCTCAGAACAAAGTGGTGAACTACAGACCTTGAAGTCTCCTCCCACCAGTCCTCTCCCCATTGCAGATGGGAGTCAGAGGTAGGTCTATTAACTTTCACTGATTAAAAAAAAGGCGGGGCTCTGCAACTCAGGTAAGAAAATCTAACAAAGAGTAGCTATTTAAATAAATGATTTCTGGAAGCACTGTAATTTTAGCCTGCAGCAAGCTGAGGCAAAATACTAAACATTACTGTGTAAAACTTAATTGTTACTGAGTAAGAAATGACCCTTGCTTATAAGCTCGATCTCAGGAAAAACAGATCAAAGAAAAAGTATGGACAACAGATCAAAGAGAATCACTGAAGTCTTAGAACAGGACAGCAGAAAAGCAGGGAATTAGTCCACTGAGAGCTGGAAAACAGAGCAGCTGCTAAGTTGATCATGGAAACTGATGTACTGAGGCCCACACGGTAATTAAGGCTGAGGCTAGGAGGCTATCAGTGAAGGACCATCCTGGATAGAGCATGCAGGCCAAGCAGAAGTCTGCTTAACCCAGACTTCTGGCCATGAAAGTTAGCGGACCCACAGTAAAAAAAGGTTTGATAGTGCAGAAGACAGGCCTGAAAGGGTGCAGCCCTCTACAACCCCAAAAGGCTTAGAGGAGAGCTACACTTTCTGGCCTGAGACAACAAAAGAAATTGTTGTATTCCATTATGCCTGCATGAAGTGAATGACTGAAACATTAGTTTGGGGATATACTTGGACTCTTTTTAAAAAAAAAAAAAAACTTTTATTTATTTATTTTTGGATGTGCTGGGTCTTTGCTGATGTGTTGGTTTAGCTGCTCTGCAGCATATGGAATCTTCCTGGTTCAGGGATCGAACCTGTGTCTCCTGCATTGGCAGACAGGTTCTTATCCACTGAGCCACAAGGGAAGCCCCTACTTGGACTCTTAATATGGAAAATTTTATAACACTGACCAGAGGCATTTTCCCTACAATAGAAAAATCTAGTGCCAAATCATTACAACATAAATAAATTTTATTTGGCATAGTCTTTCTGTTCATAAAGTCTTTTTTCAATGTTTGAGAGCCTATTATATATCCAGTAATTCTCATTTATCACTACATCATGTAACTACTGGGTATGACCTGGGACTTACTTTCCCT
Organism: Tragulus kanchil; assembly: GCA_022376925.1. Lineage (NCBI taxonomy): Eukaryota > Metazoa > Chordata > Mammalia > Artiodactyla > Tragulidae > Tragulus > Tragulus kanchil. The sequence goes on along the minus strand of JAIOJX010000029.1, from coordinate 70,746,320 downwards.
CCAACTTATATTTTAAGTCTGTGCCTTTTAGGGATTTGTTTCTGTGTGCCAGAGGAAGCAGATTAACGGTTCTCAACCCTATCCAGAACTTCACACCTATCCACAGGCCTGGAGACTGATTCAGTACATATGAGGTAAGGCTTTGGGCATCTCATTTTTTTTTTTAAAGAACAGCCAAGGTTGGGGGCCTCCCTGGTGGTTCAGTGACTAGAAATCTGTCTTCCAATGCAGGGGACAAGGGTTCAATCCCTGGTTGGGGAACTAAGATCCCACATGCCACAGAGCATCTAAGCCTGTGAGATACAACTACTAAACTTAGACCTGAGGTAGCTAAGTAAATAAATAAATTAAAAAAAAAAAAAGTCAAGGTTGAAAACATATGTATCATAGAGCTAGTTAGGATTGTACTGTAATTACAGGCCTGAGTGAGTTTGTTTTTGGTGACAGAATAGGTAAGAAAAGGTCAGTTTTCATTCCAATCCCAAAGAAAGGCAATGCCAAAAAATGTTCAAATTATTGTACAATTGCACTCATTTCACGTAACAGCAAGACTATGATCAAAATCCTCCAAGCTAGGCTTCAACAGTACCTGAACTGAAAAATTCCAGATGTATAAGATGGATTTAGAAAAGACAAAGTAACCAGACATCAAATTGCCAACATATGCCGGATCAAAGAAAAAGCTAGGAAATTCCCGCCCCCCCCCCAAAAAAAAAAACTAGTTCTGCTTCACTGACTATGCTAAAGCCTTTTTTTCCCTATTAATTTTGGCCTCTTTCATTTTTTTCTTTATTTATTTTCATCCATCTTTATTTATTCTCTCGCCTGTGTGGGCCTCCCACACCAGTGGCCTCTCTAATGGCAGAGCACCAGCTCTGGGCGCATGCGCACCAGAGCACTAGCTCATAATCTGACACACTGGTCCTGCTGCTCCACAGCACATGGGATCCGCCAGGGATCAAACCAATGTCCCTTGCACTGCAAAGTGGATTCTTTATCCACCGGACCACCAGGGAAGCCCTTGATTACACTGAAGCTTTTGACAGTGTGTAACAACAAACTGTGGACTACTCTTAATGAGATGGGAATACCAGACCACATTACTTGCCACCTGAGAAACCTGTATGCAGGACAAGAAGCAACAACTAGAACCGGACATGGAACAACAGACTGGTTCAAAATTGGGAAAGGAGTACGTCAAGGCTGTATATTGTTCTCCTGCTTATTTAACTTATGTGCAAAGTACATCATGTGAAATGCCAGTCTAGATGAATCACAAGTTGGAACAGACTGCTGGCACAAATATCAACAACCCCAGATATGCAAATGATAGCACTTTAATGGCAAAAGATAAACAGGAACTAAAGAGCTCCTTGATGAGAGTGAAAGAGGAGAGTGAAAAAACTGGTTTAAAACTCAACATTCTAAAAAACTAAGACCATGGCATCCAGTCCCATCACTTCATGGCAAACAGAAGGAGAAAAAGTGGCAAGTGACAGATTTCATTCTCTTGGGCTCCAAAAATCAATGCCGATGGTGCCCACAGCCATGAAATTAAAACATTCTTGCTCCACGGAAGAAAAGCTACGACAAACCTAGACAGTGTATTCAAAAGCAGAGACATCATTTTGTCCATACAGTTAAAGCTATGGTTTTCCCAGTAGTCATGTATAGATGTGAAAGTTGGACCATAAAGAAGGCAGACTGCCAAAGATTTGATGCTTTCAAACTGTGGTGTTGGAGGAGACTCTTGAGAGTCCCTTAAGACAGCAAGGAGATCAAACCAGTCAATCCTAAAGGAAATCAACCCTGAATGCTCATTGGAAGGACAGATGCTGAAGCTCCAATACTTTGGCCACCTGATGGGACAGAGCTGACTCACTGGAAAAAATCCTGATGCTGGGAAAGGTTGCAAGAGGAGAAGTGGGCAACAGGATGAGATGGCTGGATGGCATCACTGAGTCAAATGGATATCAGTCTGAGCAAACTCAGGGAGACAGTGAAGGACAGTGAAGCCTAGCGTGCTGCAGTTCCTGGGGTCAAGAGTCGGACAGCACTTAGCAACTGAACAACAAGAGGTAAGAAAGGATAATTTTCTAAAAGAGGCATCCTGTCATAACCTCTTAAAAGGTAACTTGTCACCTCTTAAAAGGTGACTATACATTGGAACTGTATGCCCAAGTACCAGAAACTGCTATGAAAAGTTGTATACTGTGTTTATATTTTAAACCTCAGTGACAATGAGCTAGTATTAATTACTACCTCTTTGTTATAGGTAAAGACTCTGAGGTTCGAAAATGGGAAATGAGCTGGCCAAATGCCAACAGAGCCATGTTTCTACTCTGTTCAATTGCCTGTGCTCTTTTCACTAGATCACAATACAGAAAAACAAAAACATCATCCTTCAGTATCCGTAGCTGTACTCAGCTCAATACAGTGATCTCACTCCCTCATTCAGTAAGGGGATTCTTCTCATAAACTCTCAGCAGGCAATGTTACTCAAAACACTTTTATATTAATCATAATTAAGACCATGGCATCCAGTCCCATCACTTCATGGCAAACAGAAGGAGAAAAAGTGGCAAGTGACAGATTTCATTCTCTTGGGCTCCAAAAATCAATGCCGATGGTGCCCACAGCCATGAAATTAAAACATTCTTGCTCCACGGAAGAAAAGCTACGACAAACCTAGACAGTGTATTCAAAAGCAGAGACATCATTTTGTCCATACAGTTAAAGCTATGGTTTTCCCAGTAGTCATGTATAGATGTGAAAGTTGGACCATAAAGAAGGCAGACTGCCAAAGATTTGATGCTTTCAAACTGTGGTGTTGGAGGAGACTCTTGAGAGTCCCTTAAGACAGCAAGGAGATCAAACCAGTCAATCCTAAAGGAAATCAACCCTGAATGCTCATTGGAAGGACAGATGCTGAAGCTCCAATACTTTGGCCACCTGATGGGACAGAGCTGACTCACTGGAAAAAATCCTGATGCTGGGAAAGGTTGCAAGAGGAGAAGTGGGCAACAGGATGAGATGGCTGGATGGCATCACTGAGTCAAATGGATATCAGTCTGAGCAAACTCAGGGAGACAGTGAAGGACAGTGAAGCCTAGCGTGCTGCAGTTCCTGGGGTCAAGAGTCGGACAGCACTTAGCAACTGAACAACAAGAGGTAAGAAAGGATAATTTTCTAAAAGAGGCATCCTGTCATAACCTCTTAAAAGGTAACTTGTCACCTCTTAAAAGGTGACTATACATTGGAACTGTATGCCCAAGTACCAGAAACTGCTATGAAAAGTTGTATACTGTGTTTATATTTTAAACCTCAGTGACAATGAGCTAGTATTAATTACTACCTCTTTGTTATAGGTAAAGACTCTGAGGTTCGAAAATGGGAAATGAGCTGGCCAAATGCCAACAGAGCCATGTTTCTACTCTGTTCAATTGCCTGTGCTCTTTTCACTAGATCACAATACAGAAAAACAAAAACATCATCCTTCAGTATCCGTAGCTGTACTCAGCTCAATACAGTGATCTCACTCCCTCATTCAGTAAGGGGATTCTTCTCATAAACTCTCAGCAGGCAATGTTACTCAAAACACTTTTATATTATAATTCAACTAACAGAAGATGCCTCCACCTCTACAAAAAAAACACCTCTGCTCCTCACTGTACTTCTTTATCTGAGTCAAGACTAATCAGTGCTATAAGGTTCGTCACTAATGGATGGTACTAAACTTGAGTCAGGTAAAGTTTAAAACAAGGATGTCATCAGAAAACACAGTAAAACAATTTATATAGTCTTTTACAATTAAAAAAAAATCAATTTTTACATCTAACTTTATATGTACCCATATACCTTAAAAAATGAAAATGCTCTTTGCCACTTAAGTGATTTCCTCAAGACAACAAAAAGACTAGAATATGTGGCTTTCTATTCTGGTGTCTTTTCACTAAAACTATGCTGTGTTTCTAGTCACAGGATGCAAGAATTTTAGTACAAGCTACGGTGATCTATAAACCTCATACTTAGATTTTTATTTTTGGGCCACTTCTATTGGTCTTTCATTTATTTCCATCCATCTCCGTTCTTTGGCCTGTGGGGGCCTCCCATCGCAGTGGCCTCTCCTGCTGCAGAGCACCGGCTCTGGGCGCATGCGCTCCAGAGCTCCAACTCAGTACTTGGACACATCAGTCCAGCTGCTCCGCAGTACATGGGATCGTCCCAGGCCAGGGATCCAACCGGCGCCCCTTTCACTGCAAGGCGGTGTCCTTACCCACTGGACCATCAGGGAAGCCACTAGATTATTTTTAAAGCAAATCCCCAGATACATATTTTCATTCATGATATTTCAGCTATGTATACTCTAAAGGAACTTCTAATTAATATGTATTATCTATTAATAGACTATTCTAAAGAAAAGAAATAATTTCAGGACACCCAAACACAGGTGGACTGGCTTCCTTCCCTCTTGCCCTCCTCCACATGTGACACCAATTTTACCGCCTCTAACAATGTATTTTACAATGACTGGTTTATGTGATCTCTCCCTCTGGATTTCTCAAAGTCCTTCTCTCGAAACTCCATCCAAAAGGCAGTTTCAATTGCGTTCCTCACAGAGTGTGTTCTGAAGAGTCCTTCAGGGGCCATCCAAGAGAGCGAGAAGAGAATATGCCTTTCTCTATCTCAAATTAAAGCAGTGCCATCTTTTTTCTGTTCTATACTAATGTTCTGCATCAGAGTCCGTTTGAAACACATGATATTGTTTATATGGGGAACTTTTTAAAAAATGACATTAACTTATTTACAAAACAAAAACCAACTCAGAAACTCAGACAATGAATTTATGGTTGGGGGATGGGGACAGATTGAAAGTTTGGGATTCACAAGTAAACACTGCTATATTTAAAATAAATAGGGAACTCTTTGGCAATCCAGTGGTCAGGACTCTGTGCTCTCATCCCAAAGAGCCCAGGGTTCAATCCCTGGTATGGGAACTCAGATCCCATTGGCTATATGATGCATGTAAAACAGAGGAAAGAAAACAGATAAACAACATGGAGCTACTGTATAGCACAAGGAACTCTACTCAATAATCTGTAATAACCTAAATGGGAAAAGAATTTGAAAAACAACAGATGCACGTATAACTGAATCACAACATTGTTAATCTACTCCAATATAAAATAAAGATTTTCTTTAAAGAGTTATTAAAATCTTTATGCACTGAAGTAATATAGTGTGAAACAAAAGAACTGTACACAGAAAATTACAAGACACTCATGAGAGACATTAAAGAAGAGTTAAACAGATGGAGAAATATTCCATGTTCCTGGGTCGGAAGAATCAATATTGTGAAAATGACCATACTACCAAATGTCATCTATAGATTCAATGCGATCCCTATCAAACTTCCAATAACATTCTTCACAGAACTAGACCAACGAATAACACAGTTCATATGGAAACACAAAAGACCTCGAACAGCCAAAGCAATCCTCAGGAAGAAGAATGGAGCTGGGGGGATCAGCCTCCCCAACTTCAGACTCTACTACAAAGCAACAGTCATCAAGACAGTATGGTACTGGCACAAAAACAGAAATATCGACCAATGGAACAAGATCGAGAACCCAGAGATAAAGCCACGCACCTATGGGTACCTTATTTTTGACAAAGGAGGCGAACATATAAAATGGGACAAAGACAGCCTCTTCAACAAATGGTGCTGGGAAAATTGGACAGCTACACGCAAGAAAATGAAGTTGGAACATACCCTGACACCATACACAAAGATCAACTCAAAATGGATTAAAGACCTAAATGTAAGGCCAGAAACCATCAAACTCTTAGAGGAGAATATAGGCAAAACCCTCAAGGACATCAATCAAAGCAAGATCTTCTCTGACCCACCTACTAGAATAGTGGAACTCAAAAGACAAATGAACATGTGGGACCTAATGAAACTTAAAAGCCTTTGTACAGCTAAAGAAATTACAAAAAAGCTGAACAGACAGCCCACAGAGTGGGAGCAAATCATAGCAAATGAAACAACAGACAAAGAATTAATCTCCAAAATCTACAAGCAACTCAGACAACTCAGCACTGGAAAAACGAACAACCCAATCAAAAAATGGGAAAAGGACCGAAACAGACACCTCTCCAAAGATGACATACAGATGGCCCAAAAACACATGAAACGATGCTCAACTTCACTAATAATTAGAGAAATGCAAATCAAAACTACAATGAGATATCACCTCACACCCGTCAGAATGGCCATCATCCACAAATCGACAGACAATAAATGCTGGAGAGGCTGCGGAGAAAAGGGAACACTCCTGCATTGCTGGTGGGAGTGTAAACTGATACAGCCTCTATGGAAGACAGTCTGGAGATTTCTTAAAAAACTAAAAATAGATGGAGAAATATTCCATGTTCCTGGGTCGGAAGAATCAATATTGTGAAAATGACCATACTACCAAATGTCATCTATAGATTCAATGCGATCCCTATCAAACTTCCAATAACATTCTTCACAGAACTAGACCAACGAATAACACAGTTCATATGGAAACACAAAAGACCTCGAACAGCCAAAGCAATCCTCAGGAAGAAGAATGGAGCTGGGGGGATCAGCCTCCCCAACTTCAGACTCTACTACAAAGCAACAGTCATCAAGACAGTATGGTACTGGCACAAAAACAGAAATATCGACCAATGGAACAAGATCGAGAACCCAGAGATAAAGCCACGCACCTATGGGTACCTTATTTTTGACAAAGGAGGCGAACATATAAAATGGGACAAAGACAGCCTCTTCAACAAATGGTGCTGGGAAAATTGGACAGCTACACGCAAGAAAATGAAGTTGGAACATACCCTGACACCATACACAAAGATCAACTCAAAATGGATTAAAGACCTAAATGTAAGGCCAGAAACCATCAAACTCTTAGAGGAGAATATAGGCAAAACCCTCAAGGACATCAATCAAAGCAAGATCTTCTCTGACCCACCTACTAGAATAGTGGAACTCAAAAGACAAATGAACATGTGGGACCTAATGAAACTTAAAAGCCTTTGTACAGCTAAAGAAATTACAAAAAAGCTGAACAGACAGCCCACAGAGTGGGAGCAAATCATAGCAAATGAAACAACAGACAAAGAATTAATCTCCAAAATCTACAAGCAACTCAGACAACTCAGCACTGGAAAAACGAACAACCCAATCAAAAAATGGGAAAAGGACCGAAACAGACACCTCTCCAAAGATGACATACAGATGGCCCAAAAACACATGAAACGATGCTCAACTTCACTAATAATTAGAGAAATGCAAATCAAAACTACAATGAGATATCACCTCACACCCGTCAGAATGGCCATCATCCACAAATCGACAGACAATAAATGCTGGAGAGGCTGCGGAGAAAAGGGAACACTCCTGCATTGCTGGTGGGAGTGTAAACTGATACAGCCTCTATGGAAGACAGTCTGGAGATTTCTTAAAAAACTAAAATTAGAAGCACCATATGACCCAGCAATCCCACTCTTAGGCTTATACCCTGACGAAATCAAAACTGAAAGAAGCACCTGTATCCCAATGTTCATTGCAGTTCTCTATACAATAGCTAGAACATGGAAGGAACCTAGATGCCCATCGACGAACAAATGGATACAAAAGCTCTGGTACATATATACAATGGAATATTACACAGCTGTAAAGAGAAATGCAGAAGAGTCAACTCTAATGAGGTGGCTGGATCTAGAACGTATCATAAAAAGTGAAGTCAGTCAGAAAGAGAAGGACAAATACAGTATATTAACACATATATATGGAATCTAGTAGGATGGTGATGATGGCACACGCAGTGAAGCGACAGAAAGACAGACATGGACAGGGGACATATGGACATTGTGGGGAAGGAACAGTGGGTGAGAGGCGTAAAGGAAGTAGCATGAAGGCCTGTACTATCATAAGTGATGAAAATAGCTCTAGTCATTGCTCTGTGAGAAAAGGGGATCCTTCAGGGGTGCTGTGTGATGGTCGGGAGGGGAGGGAAGGGGGGATATACATATGACTAATCTGAGAACATACAGATCTGTCAACAACAAAACTCTGTAAAAGTTAAAAGTAAAATAAAGGTTTAAAAAAAAAAAATTCAAACTTTAAAAAAAAAAAAAAGGGTGGAGTATAGAGATTCCTCAGAAAACTAAGAAAAGAATAGAAGCACTATACAACTGAGCAATCCCACTGTTAGGCTTATACTCTGATCAAACCAAAACTGAAAGAGACATCTATACCCCAATGTTCATTGCAGCATTCTACATAATAGCTAGATCATCAAAGCAACATAGATGTCTATCGACAAATGAATGGATAAATCAGTCGCAAAAAGAAATGCAGACATTTCAGTCCTAATGAGATGGATTAATCTAGACCCTATCATACAAAGTCAACTAAGTCAAAAAGAGAAGGACAAATACAGTATACTAACACATATGCATGGAATCTAGTAAGTTCGTACTGGTAAATACACACGCAGAGCAATGGTGGAAAAACAGTCATAGAGAACAGACTTAAGAACATTGTAGAGAGGAAAAAATTGGTGAGAGATATGGAGAGAGCAAAATGGAACCCTATACTATCTTATGCAAAAGAGAGAACTATTGTCAATGTGCTGTGGGTCTAAAGGATCATACACGGGGGGCTATGCGACGGCCTGGAGGGGTGGGATGGGGGGGATGGGATATATACATGACTAATCTGGAATTATATGTATCTGTAAACAACAAAACTCTAAACTTAGAAAAGCAAAATAAAAGAAAAAACGGCTATATATTATATATATTTGCTTACGTATGTATAAAATATCTCAAAAGGTAACACATAAGAAATGATACACTGTTTTACCAGGGAGAGGAACTGTTTGATTTAAATACTTTTTCACTATAAATCTTTTACAATTTTAAGCATATGTGTTTCAGTGCCATTTTCAAGCAGGAAACAAAAGGAGTGGCTCTAAAATCTTAACTGAAACGTTTAAAATAGAAGTCTTTCTCAGAGGCGTAAAGGAAGTAGCATGAAGGCCTGTACTATCATAAGTGAAGAAAATAGCTCTAGTCATTGCTCTGTGAGAAAAGGGGATCCTTCAGGGGTGCTGTGTGATGGTCGGGAGGGGAGGGAAGGGGGGATATACATATGACTAATCTGAGAACATACAGATCTGTCAACAACAAAACTCTGTAAAAGTTAAAAGTAAAATAAAGGTTTAAAAAAAAAAATTCAAACTTTAAAAAAAAAAAAAAGGGTGGAGTATAGAGATTCCTCAGAAAACTAAGAAAAGAATAGAAGCACTATACAACTGAGCAATCCCACTGTTAGGCTTATACTCTGATCAAACCAAAACTGAAAGAGACATCTATACCCCAATGTTCATTGCAGCATTCTACATAATAGCTAGATCATCAAAGCAACATAGATGTCTATCGACAAATGAATGGATAAATCAGTCGCAAAAAGAAATGCAGACATTTCAGTCCTAATGAGATGGATTAATCTAGACCCTATCATACAAAGTCAACTAAGTCAAAAAGAGAAGGACAAATACAGTATACTAACACATATGCATGGAATCTAGTAAGTTCGTACTGGTAAATACACACAGAGCAATGGTGGAAAAACAGTCATAGAGAACAGACTTAAGAACATTGTAGAGAGGAAAAAATTGGTGAGAGATATGGAGAGAGCAAAATGGAACCCTATACTATCTTATGCAAAAGAGAGAACTATTGTCAATGTGCTGTGGGTCTAAAGGATCATACACGGGGGGCTATGCGACGGCCTGGAGGGGTGGGATGGGGGGGATGGGATATATACATGACTAATCTGGAATTATATGTATCTGTAAACAACAAAACTCTAAACTTAGAAAAGCAAAATAAAAGAAAAAACGGCTATATATTATATATATTTGCTTACGTATGTATAAAATATCTCAAAAGGTAACACATAAGAAATGATACACTGTTTTACCAGGGAGAGGAACTGTTTGATTTAAATACTTTTTCACTATAAATCTTTTACAATTTTAAGCATATGTGTTTCAGTGCCATTTTCAAGCAGGAAACAAAAAGGAGTGGCTCTAAAATCTTAACTGAAACAAGTATCCCTTTAGAAGGCACCATGAGAGCGTCTAATTTTAATTAGAACCGAAAGGAAAATCTGGGCATTGTTACTGCTTCCTGTTACCCTAGTCAGTGGCAATAAGAAAGAAATGCAAGGAAACCTGAAAGGCAGATCCTTAGGATGTCCAGGATTCAATCATAAACTCATGCCTGTGTACAACTGCTATACTACTGTAGCTCCTTTTAAACTTTAATCAAGCTAGTTCCTCTACCTAAAATGGTCTTAAAATTCCTTTCTCCCCTACAAAAAAGAATGAAATAAGGCTGTTTGCAGTAAGATGAAAGTGAAGTCAGAGAAACAACCAAAGTACCATGCACATGTGGGATCTAAACAGTGATACAAATAAACTTATTTACCAAGAAGAAACTGCCTCACAGACACAGAAACAAACACTATACTAAAGGGGAAAGAGAACAAATTAGGAGTTTGGAATTAAAATATACATACTTACTCTATCTAAAACAGATAACCAACCAGGACGTGTTGTACAGCAACAGGGAACCATGTTATAATAACCTATAATCAAAAAGTATCTAAAAAAAGAATACATGCATAACTGAAATCGCTTTGCTGTACACATTAAACACAAGTGTATGTAAATAAAAATTTAAGGAAGAAAAAAGATATTAACACTTGCAAAGAAGATAAAATTCATTTCTCCACTCCAACCACCACCCTTCTAGCCCTTTAATATTCCAGTTAACTCTTACTTAAGGATCATACACGGGGGCTATGACGGCCTGGAGGTGGGATGGGGGGGATGGGATATATACATGACTAATCTGGAATTATATGTATCTGTAAACAACAAAACTCTAAACTTAGAAAAGCAAAATAAAAGAAAAAACGGCTATATATTATATATATTTGCTTACGTATGTATAAAATATCTCAAAAGGTAACACATAAGAAATGATACACTGTTTTACCAGGGAGAGGAACTGTTTGATTTAAATACTTTTTCACTATAAATCTTTTACAATTTTAAGCATATGTGTTTCAGTGCCATTTTCAAGCAGGAAACAAAAAGGAGTGGCTCTAAAATCTTAACTGAAACAAGTATCCCTTTAGAAGGCACCATGAGAGCGTCTAATTTTAATTAGAACCGAAAGGAAAATCTGGGCATTGTTACTGCTTCCTGTTACCCTAGTCAGTGGCAATAAGAAAGAAATGCAAGGAAACCTGAAAGGCAGATCCTTAGGATGTCCAGGATTCAATCATAAACTCATGCCTGTGTACAACTGCTATACTACTGTAGCTCCTTTTAAACTTTAATCAAGCTAGTTCCTCTACCTAAAATGGTCTTAAAATTCCTTTCTCCCCTACAAAAAAGAATGAAATAAGGCTGTTTGCAGTAAGATGAAAGTGAAGTCAGAGAAACAACCAAAGTACCATGCACATGTGGGATCTAAACAGTGATACAAATAAACTTATTTACCAAGAAGAAACTGCCTCACAGACACAGAAACAAACACTATACTAAAGGGGAAAGAGAACAAATTAGGAGTTTGGAATTAAAATATACATACTTACTCTATCTAAAACAGATAACCAACCAGGACGTGTTGTACAGCAACAGGGAACCATGTTATAATAACCTATAATGAAAAAGTATCTAAAAAAAGAATACATGCATAACTGAAATCGCTTTGCTGTACACATTAAACACAAGTGTATGTAAATAAAAATTTAAGGAAGAAAAAAGATATTAACACTTGCAAAGAAGATAAAATTCATTTCTCCACTCCAACCACCACCCTTCTAGCCCCTTTAATATTCCAGTTAACTCTTACTTAATCCTTGGATTCCTAGTCTCCACATTCTTAGGGAAGACTTCCTAAGCACAAAACTACATCAACTTTCCCCGGGATGCATCTCCAATATTCCTCTTCCTTTTTTGGTGGGGGGAGCGGGGAGGTGCACAGTGTGGCTTGCAGGATCTTAGATCCCAGACTAAGCAGCAAATCCAGGCCCCTGGGAGTAAAGCACAGAGTCCTAACCACTTACCTACAAGGGAATTCCCTACTTCTCTTTCTCATCCTCAATATTAACTGCAGTTACATAAGTACTGTGGAGAATCCTGCTTAAGGTTTACCGTCCCCATCAAAGATACACAAGGGGCAGTATATTCCCAGCACTTAAAACAGTGTCTGGCACATCATTAATGCTATTTGTTGAATAATGAATGAATAAATGAAAGATCAAAAAATAATTTAATGAGATATTGTCAAAGTTTGTATCTTTCACTTTAGTCCCTGCAATAGCAGTTCTAAATACATGTAAGTGGGAAAACACAGCACGCCATGCAAAGCAAAGTTTGACTGTACAAAGGTGTAAAGCACCTGTTAAAAGTGTCACACTCACTTAAAAACCATAGCCAATGGGCACCTTCTCCTTCAGTTGCCAGTCTACTTGCAATATTCCAGAAATTTAACTAATCTCCTTTCCTGGTGTATGGTTTGATTCCCATGCAGGAGAAATAACAAAATACACAGAGTTGTTGAGAAAAGAAAGCTATAGCATGTGCTGAGGCTCCTGATACAAATAAACTTATTTACCAAGAAGAAACTGCCTCACAGACACAGAAACAAACACTATACTAAAGGGGAAAGAGAACAAATTAGGAGTTTGGAATTAAAATATACATACTTACTCTATCTAAAACAGATAACCAACCAGGACGTGTTGTACAGCAACAGGGAACCATGTTATAATAACCTATAATNNAAAAGTATCTAAAAAAAGAATACATGCATAACTGAAATCGCTTTGCTGTACACATTAAACACAAGTGTATGTAAATAAAAATTTAAGGAAGAAAAAAGATATTAACACTTGCAAAGAAGATAAAATTCATTTCTCCACTCCAACCACCACCCTTCTAGCCCCTTTAATATTCCAGTTAACTCTTACTTAATCCTTGGATTCCTAGTCTCCACATTCTTAGGGAAGACTTCCTAAGCACAAAACTACATCAACTTTCCCCGGGATGCATCTCCAATATTCCTCTTCCTTTTTTGGTGGGGGGAGCGGGGAGGTGCACAGTGTGGCTTGCAGGATCTTAGATCCCAGACTAAGCAACAAATCCAGGCCCCTGGGAGTAAAGCACAGAGTCCTAACCACTTACCTACAAGGGAATTCCCTACTTCTCTTTCTCATCCTCAATATTAACTGCAGTTACATAAGTACTGTGGAGAATCCTGCTTAAGGTTTACCGTCCCCATCAAAGATACACAAGGGGCAGTATATTCCCAGCACTTAAAACAGTGTCTGGCACATCATTAATGCTATTTGTTGAATAATGAATGAATAAATGAAAGATCAAAAAATAATTTAATGAGATATTGTCAAAGTTTGTATCTTTCACTTTAGTCCCTGCAATAGCAGTTCTAAATACATGTAAGTGGGAAAACACAGCACGCCATGCAAAGCAAAGTTTGACTGTACAAAGGTGTAAAGCACCTGTTAAAAGTGTCACACTCACTTAAAAACCATAGCCAATGGGCACCTTCTCCTTCAGTTGCCAGTCTACTTGCAATATTCCAGAAATTTAACTAATCTCCTTTCCTGGTGTATGGTTTGATTCCCATGCAGGAGAAATAACAAAATACACAGAGTTGTTGAGAAAAGAAAGCTATAGCATGTGCTGAGGCTCCTGATACAAACATGAAGGAACTAGAAAACAAGTTTCAGTTTTTCCATGTAGATAATCAATGCTAAACAGGTTGGACTTATGAAACTTATGTACCCAAAGTTTCTGGTGAACAAACAGGCTCAAACACCAACTCCAACGATTTACATTTTGGGTAAACGTAGACATATTCAGAATTCATGATCCTAAATACTAAAAGAACAATTTAGTTTCTAACACTTCAATTTTAAAACACTAAAGAGGGCTTCCCTGGTGGTCCAGTGGGTAAGGACACCACCTTGCAGTGCAAGGAGCGCCGGTTCGATCTCTGGCCTGGGAAAATCCCACGTGCTGCGGAGCGGCTGGACCGATGTGTCCAATTACCGAGCCAGAGCTCTGGAGCACATGCGCCCAGAGCTGGCGCTCTGCAACGACAGAGGCCACCGTGATGGGAGGCCCACACAGGCCAAAGAACAAAGATGGATGAAAATACACAAATGAAAGACCAATAGAAGTAGCCCGCCTGCTCCCCTCCCTCCCTGCCCCACCCTACCCCCACCAAAATAAATAAATAAATAAATCTTTAAAAAAAAAAAAAACCACTAAAGACACTACAATGAAGAAAAGGTAGACTTTTCTAATTTGAATGTTCACACTGCAAATAAGCTTTACTGTAAAATGCAGACAGGATATATCACTTGCCATTCTAGGGATTTTTTTTACAACTTTACTCTGTTATTATTTTAAATGACATAAAAAAAATATCCTTTTCCATGTGGTCTAAATGATATACTACATATCAAAGTCAAAGTCTTAACATTATTTGCCCTTCCAAGAATAACCTCTGAACAAGACTTTTAAAATGCCATGTTCAAAGTTTGTATCTTTCACTTTAGTCCCTGCAATAGCAGTTCTAAATACATGTAAGTGGGAAAACACAGCACGCCATCAAAGCAAAGTTTAAAAACCAAAAAAAAAGCCAATGGGCACCTTCTCCTTCAGTTGCCAGTCTACTTGCAATATTCCAGAAATTTAACTAATCTCCTTTCCTGGTGTATGGTTTGATTCCCATGCAGGAGAAATAACAAAATACACAGAGTTGTTGAGAAAAGAAAGCTATAGCATGTGCTGAGGCTCCTGATACAAACATGAAGGAACTAGAAAACAAGTTTCAGTTTTTCCATGTAGATAATCAATGCTAAACAGGTTGGACTTATGAAACTTATGTACCCAAAGTTTCTGGTGAACAAACAGGCTCAAACACCAACTCCAACGATTTACATTTTGGGTAAGCGTAGACATATTCAGAATTCATGATCCTAAATACTAAAAGAACAATTTAGTTTCTAACACTTCAATTTTAAAACACTAAAGAGGGCTTCCCTGGTGGTCCAGTGGGTAAGGACACCACCTTGCAGTGCAAGGAGCGCCGGTTCGATCTCTGGCCTGGGAAAATCCCACGTGCTGCGGAGCGGCTGGACCGATGTGTCCAATTACCGAGCCAGAGCTCTGGAGCACATGCGCCCAGAGCTGGCGCTCTGCAACGACAGAGGCCACCGTGATGGGAGGCCCACACAGGCCAAAGAACAAAGATGGATGAAAATACACAAATGAAAGACCAATAGAAGTAGCCCGCCTGCTCCCCTCCCTCCCTGCCCCACCCTACCCCCACCAAAATAAATAAATAAATAAATCTTTAAAAAAAAAAAAAACCACTAAAGACACTACAATGAAGAAAAGGTAGACTTTTCTAATTTGAATGTTCACACTGCAAATAAGCTTTACTGTAAAATGCAGACAGGATATATCACTTGCCATTCTAGGGATTTTTTTTACAACTTTACTCTGTTATTATTTTAAATGACATAAAAAAAATATCCTTTTCCATGTGGTCTAAATGATATACTACATATCAAAGTCAAAGTCTTAACATTATTTGCCCTTCCAAGAATAACCTCTGAACAAGACTTTTAAAATGCCATTTATTACCCTCTATAACATACACGCAACTCAAATTATCTTTCTACTCACCAGAGAAAACCCTCATCTTCTGTTACCACATAGCTGATGACACAGCCCCCAAACAAAGTTAAGCAAGTAATAAATATGCACAATCTATACTTTGGTGAGTTAAAAAGCCGATAACCATTTTGGTCAGTAGTATAATAATTTCCTACAACTGACACAGTCTCTGGCATGTCCCTACTTATTTTAACTTACATCTCTAAAATATGAATCTAGCTTTCCTCTCTTTCCTGAGGATCAAGAATGAGAAATGACTTAGATATTCCTCTAACAAAATATTCCTTCTTTCCTCATAAAAATATATGTTCCTTAAGAGAAACTGTAATAGGACTCAAAGATACAAAATAAAGACATCACAATCCCAAGCTTGAAGTTGTAAAGTTCACTGGGGGGGACACGGGACAGAACAATAATCAAAACATTATGAGAACACAGCACTTTTTATCCACCTTTCTGAAAACCAAAGGAGAGTATTAAGAAGAAATGCTAACCAAATAACAATGAGTATCAGGCTACCTATAAACATCTTTCCCATTATCTAGAAAAGTTACATTTGTAGTTAATTTAACTAATGAATTACTGTTTGAATTCATTAAAACTTAAAATATGACACAACACACCAGAACCTGTAAATAAGTATTGTCCTTACAAGACCATTTAACTTACACGAGAGTGATAAACTCTTTCTGTTAGGGGTCAAATAGTAAATATTTCATACAATCTTTCTCCCAACTATTCAGCTCTTCCATTAGAGCACAAAGGTAGCCAGAGACAACACAGAAAAGAGCCACGTTTCAAGAGAACTTCATATATGGTCACTGAAAATTGAATTATATATCATTTTAACATGTTATGAAATATTTTCCTTTTAATTTTATCTCATCCATTGAAAAATGAGAAACTATTCTTGGCTCCTGGGCTGTTACAAACACAGGTGGTAGCCAGACTTCTCTGTAATCTGTCAAAAGCTACCACTAACAAGTCGGCTCCACATACCACATTATAAAAATATTTCATGTTAATTACCAATTACATGCAGAAACTAAACTGCCATCTGTTAGTTTAACTTCTTCACCAGATTCCATCCTTACTTGATTTTCCCTAATAAAAGCAAGATCTGGGAAATTTCCCCAGTGATCCAATTTGGTTAAACCTCCCCCCCCTTTCATTGTAGGGTGCACAGGTTCAATACCTGGTGGGGAACTAAGATCCCACGTGCTATGAGGTGCGTCCCCTCAAAAAATCAAGGTCTGGGGCTTCCCTGGTGGTCCAGTGGGTAAGGACACCACCATGCAGTGCAAGGGGCACCGGATCGATCCCTGGCCTGGGAAGATCCCACGTGCCGCGAAGAGGCTGGACCAATGTGTCCAATTACCGAGCCAGAGCTCTGGGGCGCATGTGCCCAGAGCCGGTGCTCTACAACAACAGAGGCCACTGTGATGGGAGGCCCACATGGGAAAAAGAACAAAGATGGATGAAAACAGATAAATGAACGACCAACAGAAGTGGCCCGCGCACCACATCCCCACAAAAAAAAAATCAAGCTCTGAAGGTGATTACAAATAATAAACTCCAAAAATAGTTTGAGCAAAAGCTGTAACAATCTAGTGTGGCTCAAGTAACGTCAGAAAAAATTGAAGGAATAGGCCACTTTAAGGGCCAGTCCCTCCACAAAAGTAACAAATCAACAGGGGAAAGAAAATCTACCACAAACAGCTGAAAGGTTCTGCAACCTAGCAAATGCTTAATCAAGACAAGGGGCGAGGCTGCCGGACTTGTCCACTCAGCACCTGTGGGCAACCCAGACCCCAGGCAGCCCCGAGGCTGGGGTGTGGCTGCGGAGGAGCACCGGGGGCAGCAAGGGTCTGAGCCCCTTTCAGAGCTGCCGCAGGGCTTTCCTCTGGCGCTGGACTTTGCAATTCCGAGCTGGAGGCTCTGCACCAAACGCAGCTCTGTGAACAGCACCTGAGGGACACGGGGGCCTACTGAAAGCATGCCCAGGGTCCAGCCAGTGAGGAGCACAGTGCCAGCCACGGTGTACTATATATACGTACTTTATACAGTGGGTGTCCGGTGACACCACGGGGCGCACTCACTGGGGGAATGCTCTAGCAGAGGCTCCGAGACCAATTGGCACGCGCCGACCCCTCCTACCTCACACCGCAGCTCAGAGACTTATCTCCGGGTTCCCGCTCTAAGTCTGTTTCAAACTAAGAAGCAGACTCTACCCCTAGGAGGGCCGTGACAGCCCCAGAGCAGAGGAGGCCCTGCTCCACTCCTCGTGCAGGCCCTGGCCACCACGTGAGGGACCCCCTCATCAAGGGGTCACAACCAGCACACACAGAGGAAAGGCACGTCAGTCATCCACACTAAAACAGCCCCCACACCGGAAAGTGAACCCCTGAGGCTACAAGGGGTGCTCACGTAAAAAGTCCCCTTTAAGACCACGGTCCTAAACTCATAGAGAAACAAGTACATTAAGTTAAATGAAAACGCAGAGGAACCACGACCAGTTAAAAGATCAAGAGAATTCCCCTCAAAGAACAAACCACAAAAACATTTCTCTTCAGTTTAATAGATACCAACTTCAAAAAGGAGATAATGAAAATAATTAAGGTGTTATTGAGGCTTCCCTTGTGGCTCAGTGGATAAGAACCCGTCTGCCAATGCAGGAGACACAGGTTCGAGCCCTGATCCGGGAAGATCCCACATACCACAGAGCAGCTAAACCCACACATCAACAAAGACCCAGCACAGACAAAAATAAATTAATTAAAAAAAAAAAGTTTTTTAAAAAAAAATTAAGGTGTTATTAAGAAAAGCTAATGACAGAAATGTGGATTACTGTAAAAAGAAACTAAAACTATAAAAGGAAGTCAAGAAAAATTAGGAGGCTCATTTGCTTAGACAAACCCTGAGCACAATGAATAATACAGAACTAGTGTGTGATCTGGAAGACAGAATACTGGCAATCACCCAATCACAAGAGCAGACAGAAAGCCAAACGGAAAAAAAAAACCAAACTGAAAGTGATCGAAGAAACCTATGGGATAATACAAGGTGTGCCAATTTATGCATAACAGAGATTCCAAAACAAGAAGAAACAGATCAAAAATTTGAAGAAACTATGGTTAAACGTTCCTAAACCTCAAGAAGGAAAGAGATATCCAGGTACAGGAAGCACAGAGTCCCAAACAAGATGTAACCAAAAAAGAAACACGGCGCACTCCCCCCTGGGGAATGCTCTAGCAGAGGCTCCGAGACCAATTGGCACGCGCCGACCCCTCCTACCTCACACCGCAGCTCAGAGACTTATCTCCGGGTTCCCGCTCTAAGTCTGTTTCAAACTAAGAAGCAGACTCTACCCCTAGGAGGGCCGTGACAGCCCCACAGCAGGGGAGGCCCTGCTCCACTCCTCGTGCAGGCCCTGGCCACCACGTGAGGGACCCCCTCATCAAGGGGTCACAACCAGCACACACAGAGGAAAGGCACGTCAGTCATCCACACTAAAACAGCCCCCACACCGGAAAGTGAACCCCTGAGGCTACAAGGGGTGCTCACGTAAAAAGTCCCCTTTAAGACCACGGTCCTAAACTCATAGAGAAACAAGTACATTAAGTTAAATGAAAACGCAGAGGAACCACGACCAGTTAAAAGATCAAGAGAATTCCCCTCAAAGAACAAACCACAAAAACATTTCTCTTCAGTTTAATAGATACCAACTTCAAAAAGGAGATAATGAAAATAATTAAGGTGTTATTGAGGCTTCCCTTGTGGCTCAGTGGATAAGAACCCGTCTGCCAATGCAGGAGACACAGGTTCGAGCCCTGATCCGGGAAGATCCCACATACCACAGAGCAGCTAAACCCACACATCAACAAAGACCCAGCACAGACAAAAATAAATTAATTAAAAAAAAAAAGTTTTTTAAAAAAAAATTAAGGTGTTATTAAGAAAAGCTAATGACAGAAATGTGGATTACTGTAAAAAGAAACTAAAACTATAAAAGGAAGTCAAGAAAAATTAGGAGGCTCATTTGCTTAGACAAACCCTGAGCACAATGAATAATACAGAACTAGTGTGTGATCTGGAAGACAGAATACTGGCAATCACCCAATCACAAGAGCAGACAGAAAGCCAAACGGAAAAAAAAAACCAAACTGAAAGTGATCGAAGAAACCTATGGGATAATACAAGGTGTGCCAATTTATGCATAACAGAGATTCCAAAACAAGAAGAAACAGATCAAAAATTTGAAGAAACTATGGTTAAACGTTCCTAAACCTCAAGAAGGAAAGAGATATCCAGGTACAGGAAGCACAGAGCGTCCCAAACAAGATGAACCAAAAACAGACCTACACCAAGACATAGTATAATTAAAACGACAAAAGTGAAAGAAAGGACTGTTCCTGCAGCACCAAGAGAAAAGCAGAGTTAACTACAAAAACCCTTAAAAGGTTCTCAGCTGACTGGTCTACAGAAATGGTGCAGGCCAGAAGGAACCGGCCAGATACCGCTCAAGAACTGACAGGCAAAAAACTGCAACCCAGAATACTCTACCCAGCAAGAATGTCACTCAGAATAGAAGACAGAAAAGATTTCTCAGACAAGCAAAAACAAAGACAGCAACATTAAACCTATTCTAAAAGAGATATTGAAACCTCTTCTCTAAATAGAAAAAAAGCAAGCATCTTTAAGAAAGAGAAAATAACAAATGAAAAGTAAATCACTTTAAAGCCATTATGCAAATTAAAGACAAAATAAATTTTTGTTAAAGTTATGACCAATATGAACAACAACAAAAAAGAACAGCAAAGGAATGAACACAAAGATGTCAAAGAGGACACCAAAATCATAAAATGTGGGCAGAGAGTAAAAAAATACAGAATTTTATTTTATGAATGTGTTTCAGCCTATATGACTATTAGTCTAAAGCAAAGAGACATACTTGTAATGGGTTGACATACTTGAAACCAAAAATCAAAAACCTACAATACATTCACAAAAACCAAAAAGAAGAGAACACAAACATAACACAAAAGAAAATCATCAAACCAAAAAGGAAAGAACAAAAATAAATAAAGACTCGGGGCTTCTCTGGTGGTCCAGTGGGTAAGGACATCACCTTGCAGTGCAAGAGGCGCCCGTTTGATCCTGGCCTCGGAAGATCCCAGATGCCGCAGAGCGGCTGGACTGATGTGTCCGATTACCGAGCGGAGCTCTGGGCGCATGCACCCGAATAATACAGAACTGACGAAGAAACCTAATACGAGCAGACAGAAAGCCGGAAAAAACCAAACTGAAAGTGATCGAAGAAACCTATGGGATAATACAAGGTGTGCCAATTTATGCATAACAGAGATTCCAAAACAAGAAGAAACAGATCAAAAATTTGAAGAAACTATGGTTAAACGTTCCTAAACCTCAAGAAGGAAAGAGATATCCAGGTACAGGAAGCACAGAGCGTCCCAAACAAGATGAACCAAAAACAGACCTACACCAAGACATAGTATAATTAAAACGACAAAAGTGAAAGAAAGGACTGTTCCTGCAGCACCAAGAGAAAAGCAGAGTTAACTACAAAAACCCTTAAAAGGTTCTCAGCTGACTGGTCTACAGAAATGGTGCAGGCCAGAAGGAACCGGCCAGATACCGCTCAAGAACTGACAGGCAAAAAACTGCAACCCAGAATACTCTACCCAGCAAGAATGTCACTCAGAATAGAAGACAGAAAAGATTTCTCAGACAAGCAAAAACAAAGACAGCAACATTAAACCTATTCTAAAAGAGATATTGAAACCTCTTCTCTAAATAGAAAAAAAGCAAGCATCTTTAAGAAAGAGAAAATAACAAATGAAAAGTAAATCACTTTAAAGCCATTATGCAAATTAAAGACAAAATAAATTTTTGTTAAAGTTATGACCAATATGAACAACAACAAAAAAGAACAGCAAAGGAATGAACACAAAGATGTCAAAGAGGACACCAAAATCATAAAATGTGGGCAGAGAGTAAAAAAATACAGAATTTTATTTTATGAATGTGTTTCAGCCTATATGACTATTAGTCTAAAGCAAAGAGACATACTTGTAATGGGTTGACATACTTGAAACCAAAAATCAAAAACCTACAATACATTCACAAAAACCAAAAAGAAGAGAACACAAACATAACACAAAAGAAAATCATCAAACCAAAAAGGAAAGAACAAAAATAAATAAAGACTCGGGGCTTCTCTGGTGGTCCAGTGGGTAAGGACATCACCTTGCAGTGCAAGAGGCGCCCGTTTGATCCCTGGCCTCGGAAGATCCCAGATGCCGCAGAGCGGCTGGACTGATGTGTCCGATTACCGAGCCGGAGCTCTGGAGCGCATGCACCCAGAGCTGGTGTTCTGCGACAACAGAGGCCACTGCGATGGGAGGCCCACACAGGCCAAAGAACAAAGATGGATGAAAATAGACAAATGAAAGACCAATAGAAGTAGCTGGCCTGCTCCCCTCCCTCCCCACCCCCCCCAAAATAAATAAATAAATAAATAAATCTTTTTTAAAAAATAAATAAATAAAGACTCAAAAGTAAAACAAGGATTAAAATAGCAATAAATAGGTACCAGTAATTACCTTAAATGACAATGAACTAAATGCTCCAATCAAAAGACATGGAGGGGGCTTCCCTGGTGGTCCAGTGGCTAAGGACACCGCCTTGCAGTGCAAGGGGTGCTGGTTCCATCCCTGGCCTCGGAAGATCCCACGTGCCGCAGAGTGACTGGACGGATGTGTCCAACTACCGAGCCAGAGCTCTGGAGCACATGCGCCCAGGGCCAGTGCACTGCAGCGAGAGAGGCCACTGCAATGGGAGGCCCACACGGGCCAAAGAACAAAGATGGGAAATAAATGAAAGACCAACAGAAGTGGCCAAAAGAAGTTTCTGAAAAAAAAAAAGGAAAAGACATGGAGTAGGGAATTCCCTGGAAGTCCAGTGGCTGGAACTCTGCCAAGGGCACAAGTTTGATGTCTGGTCAGGGAACTAAGGTTCCACAAGCCACGTAGTGCACACCCCCAAAAAAAGAGAAAGACCCACTCCAGGACAAAAGAAACACACAGATTGAAAGTGAGAGAATAGAAAAAAATATTTTATGCATATGGAACACATCACGAGAAAGCGGGGATTGCCATATTTGTAACAGATAAAGAAAGGCCATAAAGAATGGTAAAAGGACCAATGCAAGAAGAGGGTATTACCCTTGTCAGCATGCACCCAATACAGAAGCACCCAAACACATTCAACAAAGAGTAACAGGCCCAAAGAGAGAAACTGACGGGGATGGAATACTAGGAGTTTCAACACCCCACTCCTATCAATGGACAGAAAATCAAAAGACCAACAGAGACCCTAAATGACACACTAGAACAGTTAGACTTACTTGATGTTTTCAGGTATTACATCCAAAGAAACCAGAATACACACTCTTTTCAAGTGCACATGGAACATTTTATTGCTATTCTCTAAAGGTCAACAAATTTAAAAGTACAGATATTATATCAAGCATTTTTTCTGACCACAGGGCATAAAAGTAGAAATCAATCACAGAAAAAAAATAGACGGAGACTAAACATATTCCTAAACATTAAATCTTTTTTAAAAAATAAATAAATAAAGACTCAAAAGTAAAACAAGGATTAAAATAGCAATAAATAGGTACCAGTAATTACCTTAAATGACAATGAACTAAATGCTCCAATCAAAAGACATGGAGGGGGCTCCCCTGGTGGTCCAGTGGCTAAGGACACCGCCTTGCAGTGCAAGGGGTGCTGGTTCCATCCCTGGCCTCGGAAGATCCCACGTGCCGCAGAGTGACTGGACGGATGTGTCCAACTACCGAGCCAGAGCTCTGGAGCACATGCGCCCAGGGCCAGTGCACTGCAGCGAGAGAGGCCACTGCAATGGGAGGCCCACAGGGCAAAAAAACAAAGATGGGAAATAAATGAAAGACCAACAGAAGTGGCCAAAAGAAGTTTCTGAAAAAAAAAAAGGAAAAGACATGGAGTAGGGAATTCCCTGGAAGTCCAGTGGCTGGAACTCTGCCAAGGGCACAAGTTTGATGTCTGGTCAGGGAACTAAGGTTCCACAAGCCACGTAGTGCACACCCCCAAAAAAAGAGAAAGACCCACTCCAGGACAAAAGAAACACACAGATTGAAAGTGAGAGAATAGAAAAAAATATTTTATGCATATGGAACACATCACGAGAAAGCGGGGATTGCCATATTTGTAACAGATAAAGAAAGGCCATAAAGAATGGTAAAAGGACCAATGCAAGAAGAGGGTATTACCCTTGTCAGCATGCACCCAATACAGAAGCACCCAAACACATTCAACAAAGAGTAACAGGCCCAAAGAGAGAAACTGACGGGGATGGAATACTAGGAGTTTCAACACCCCACTCCTATCAATGGACAGAAAATCAAAAGACCAACAGAGACCCTAAATGACACACTAGAACAGTTAGACTTACTTGATGTTTTCAGGTATTACATCCAAAGAAACCAGAATACACACTCTTTTCAAGTGCACATGGAACATTTTATTGCTATTCTCTAAAGGTCAACAAATTTAAAAGTACAGATATTATATCAAGCATTTTTTCTGACCACAGGGCATAAAAGTAGAAATCAATCACAGAAAAAAAAGAGACGGAGACTAAACATATTCCTACAAAACCAATGGGTTAACAATGAAATCAAAGACGAAATTTAAAAAAACCCTTGACACAAATGAAAATGAAAACACAACCGAATAAAATTATGCAGCAAAAGCAGTTTTTAGAGAGAAGTTCATAGCAATACAGGCCTTCCTCAAAAAAAACAAGAAAAATATCAAATAAACAACATAATCGACCACCTAAAAGAATCAGAAAACAAACAAAACCTCAAAGTCAAAAGAAGGAAGGAAATAATAAAGATCAGAGGGGAAATCAAAGAAATTTTTAAAAATAACAGAAAAAAATCAAAAAAGCCAATAGCTAGTTATTTGAAAGAATAAACAAAATTGGCAAACCTCTGGCCAGGTTCAACGAGAGGACCCAAGTAAACAAAGTAAGAAATGAGAAAAAATAACAATTGATACTGCAGAAATACAAAAAGTCATAAGAAAACACTGAACAATTACATGTGAGCAAACTCAACAAGCTGGAAGTTTCTAGAAACATACAACCCACCAAAACTGAATCAAGAAGAGACGTAATTTAAACAGACCAATCAATAGAAGTGAAACAGAATCAGTAACTTAAAAAAAAATTGAAAACCTCACTACAAACAAAAGCACAGGGACTTCCCTGGTGGCCCAGTGGTTAAGAATCTGCCTTCCAATGCAGGGGATGCAGGTTCGATTCCTGGTCAGGGAACTAAGATCCCACATACCACAAACTGACTAAGCTCACATGCCTCAAGTGCCAACATTCAGTAGAGGAAACTGCCCCAAAGAAGCACCCAAACACATTCAACAAAGAGTAACAGGCCCAAAGAGAGAAACTGACGGGGATGGAATACTAGGAGTTTCAACACCCCACTCCTATCAATGGACAGAAAATCAAAAGACCAACAGAGACCCTAAATGACACACTAGAACAGTTAGACTTACTTGATGTTTTCAGGTATTACATCCAAAGAAACCAGAATACACACTCTTTTCAAGTGCACATGGAACATTTTATTGCTATTCTCTAAAGGTCAACAAATTTAAAAGTACAGATATTATATCAAGCATTTTTTCTGACCACAGGGCATAAAAGTAGAAATCAATCACAGAAAAAAAAGAGACGGAGACTAAACATATTCCTACAAAACCAATGGGTTAACAATGAAATCAAAGACGAAATTTAAAAAAACCCTTGACACAAATGAAAATGAAAACACAACCGAATAAAATTATGCAGCAAAAGCAGTTTTTAGAGAGAAGTTCATAGCAATACAGGCCTTCCTCAAAAAAAACAAGAAAAATATCAAATAAACAACATAATCGACCACCTAAAAGAATCAGAAAACAAACAAAACCTCAAAGTCAAAAGAAGGAAGGAAATAATAAAGATCAGAGGGGAAATCAAAGAAATTTTTAAAAATAACAGAAAAAAATCAAAAAAGCCAATAGCTAGTTATTTGAAAGAATAAACAAAATTGGCAAACCTCTGGCCAGGTTCAACGAGAGGACCCAAGTAAACAAAGTAAGAAATGAGAAAAAATAACAATTGATACTGCAGAAATACAAAAAGTCATAAGAAAACACTGAACAATTACATGTGAGCAAACTCAACAAGCTGGAAGTTTCTAGAAACATACAACCCACCAAAACTGAATCAAGAAGAGACGTAATTTAAACAGACCAATCAATAGAAGTGAAACAGAATCAGTAACTTAAAAAAAAATTGAAAACCTCACTACAAACAAAAGCACAGGGACTTCCCTGGTGGCCCAGTGGTTAAGAATCTGCCTTCCAATGCAGGGGATGCAGGTTCGATTCCTGGTCAGGGAACTAAGATCCCACATACCACAAACTGACTAAGCTCACATGCCTCAAGTAAGACCCAATGTAGTCAAAAAAAAAAAAAAAAGTACAGGATCAGATGCCTTTTACAGTCTAATTCTACCAAACATACAAGGAAGAATTTATACCAATCCTTCTCAAATTCTTCCAATAGACTGAAGAGGGAAAACTCCCAAAGACATTCTATGAGGCCACCATCACCTTGATACCAATGCTAGACAAACACACTGCCAAAAAAGAAATGCACAGGCCAATATCTTTGATGAATATTAATACAAAACGCTCAATAAAATCCTAGCAAATTGAATCCAACAACACTTAAAAGAATATACACCATGGACTTCCAATTCAAGATGGCAGAGTAGAAGGGCATGTGCTCATCTCCTCCTATGAGAACACCAAAACTGCTACTAGCTGTTGAACAACCAATGACAGGAGGACGTTGGAATCCTCCAAAAACAGATACCTCAAGTTCAAAGACAAAGATGAAGCCACAACAAGATAGTAGGAGAGGCACAATTATGATAAAATCAAATCCCATACCCGCCAGACGGGGGACACACAAACTGGACAACAATAATATCAAAGAAGTTTTCCAACTGCTGTGAAGGTTCTGAACCCCGTGAGGCTCCCCAGCCAGGGACCCAACAAAGGGACATCCCCAGGGAATCTGGAATTAAGTCTTTAGCAGGATTTCATTATAGAACTTCCACAGGACTGGGGAAAGAGACTCCAGTCTTATAGGGCGCAAGCAAAATCCTGTGTGTACCAAGACCCAGATGAAAGAAGCAATGACCCCACAGGAGACTGAACCAAAAGTACCTGCTAGTGTTGGAGGGTCTCCTGTGGAGGCATGGATCGGCATGGGCGATGAGGTCACTGGGAGCATCGGGCTGGGAAGGTCCCTCTTGGCATAAATGCTATTAACTCTACCATACAATTCTGGGCTGGATGACTGCCACCTGGGGGAGGGAGTACAACCCCACCCATCAGCTGATAATTCAATTAAAGCTTTACTGAGCAAAGGCCCTGCCCACCAGAGCAAGACTCTGTTTTTCCTATCACCAGTTCCTCCCATCAAGCAGCTTACACAAGTCTCTTAGCCTCCTGCATCAGAGGGGAGACAAAAGAAGTAAGAAGCAGCATAGTCCCACAGCAGCAACTAAAACAAAAACCATACTACAGAAAGTTAATCATGAGGAAAAATTAGAAAGTTATGTCCCAGAAGGCACAAGTAAAGCTCCAGAAAAACAACTAAATGAAGTGGAGACAGGCAACCTCTCAGAAAAAGAATCCAGAATAATGATAGTGAAGACCTAGGAAAACAATGGAGAAAATGCAACAAATGTTTACCAAAGACCTACAAGAACTAAAGAACAGAGATGAGTAACACACTAAAAAGAATCAATAGCAGAATAACTGAGACAAAAGCATAGATAAATGACCTGGAGGACAGAATGGTGGAAATCACTGCCACAGAATAGAATATAGAAAACAGAATTTAAAAAACGAGGAAAAAGTAAAATAAAAATTTCAAAAAAAAAACAACGAGGGCTTCCCTGGTGGTCCAGTGGGTAAAGAGCACCAGTTGGATCCCTGGCTGGGGAAGATCCCACGTGCCACGGAGCAGCTGGACTAGTGTGTCCAATTATGAGCTAGCACTCTGGAGCACATGCACCCAAAGCCAGAGCTCTGCTACAGGAGAGGCCATTGCAATGGGAGGCCCACGCAGGCCAAAGAATAAAGAGAGGGATCAAAATAAATAAATAGAAAACCAATAAAAGAGGTCAAAATTAAAAAAGCAAAAACAATGAAGACAGGCTAGGAGACCTCTGGGACAACATTAAAGGCACCAACACTAGCATCATAGGGATCTCAGAAAATACTTGAGATAATAGCTGCAAACTTCCCTAACATGGGAAAGGAAATAAGTCAACCATGACCAGAAAGCACAGAGAATCCCTGGCAGGATAAATCCAGTAAGAAACACACCGAGGCACATGGTAATCAAACTAACAAAAATTAAATACAAAGATAATTCATTAAAAGCAACAAGGGAAGGACTTCCCTGGTGGTCCAGTGGTTGAGACTCTATGCTCCTAGTGCAGAGGTCCTGGGTTCGATCCCTGGTCAGGGACCTAGATCCCACATACCGCAACTAAGACTTGGCACAGTCTAATAAATAATTGTAAAAAAATGAAATAAAACAAAAGCAAAAAGGGAAAGAGGACAAGTGACATATAAGGGAACTATTCATAAGGTTATCAGCTGATTTCTCAACAGAAACTCTACAAGGTAGCAGGCTATGATATTAACACACACAGCGATCAGTTGCATTTCTTTACACTAATAGTGAAATATCAGATAGGGGAATATTTTTAAAATTCGCCTTTTAAATTGTCGAAAAAATACTTAGGAATAAATCCGACCAAGAAGGTAAACACTTACGTGCTCAAAGAAAGAATCAGAATGAGTAACACACTAAAAAGAATCAATAGCAGAATAACTGAGACAAAAGCATAGATAAATGACCTGGAGGACAGAATGGTGGAAATCACTGCCACAGAATAGAATATAGAAAACAGAATTTAAAAAACGAGGAAAAAGTAAAATAAAAATTTCAAAAAAAAAACAACGAGGGCTTCCCTGGTGGTCCAGTGGGTAAAGAGCACCAGTTGGATCCCTGGCTGGGGAAGATCCCACGTGCCACGGAGCAGCTGGACTAGTGTGTCCAATTATGAGCTAGCACTCTGGAGCACATGCACCCAAAGCCAGAGCTCTGCTACAGGAGAGGCCATTGCAATGGGAGGCCCACGCAGGCCAAAGAATAAAGAGAGGGATCAAAATAAATAAATAGAAAACCAATAAAAGAGGTCAAAATTAAAAAAGCAAAAACAATGAAGACAGGCTAGGAGACCTCTGGGACAACATTAAAGGCACCAACACTAGCATCATAGGGATCTCAGAAAATACTTGAGATAATAGCTGCAAACTTCCCTAACATGGGAAAGGAAATAAGTCAACCATGACCAGAAAGCACAGAGAATCCCTGGCAGGATAAATCCAGTAAGAAACACACCGAGGCACATGGTAATCAAACTAACAAAAATTAAATACAAAGATAATTCATTAAAAGCAACAAGGGAAGGACTTCCCTGGTGGTCCAGTGGTTGAGACTCTATGCTCCTAGTGCAGAGGTCCTGGGTTCGATCCCTGGTCAGGGACCTAGATCCCACATACCGCAACTAAGACTTGGCACAGTCTAATAAATAATTGTAAAAAAATGAAATAAAACAAAAGCAAAAAGGGAAAGAGGACAAGTGACATATAAGGGAACTATTCATAAGGTTATCAGCTGATTTCTCAACAGAAACTCTACAAGGTAGCAGGCTATGATATTAACACACACAACGATCAGTTGCATTTCTTTACACTAATAGTGAAATATCAGATAGGGGAATATTTTTTAAAATTCGCCTTTTTAAATTGTATCGAAAAAAATACTTAGGAATAAATCCGACCAAGAAGGTAAACACTTACGTGCTTAAAACTATAAAACATTAATACAAAAAACTGAAGATGATTCAAAGAAATGGAAAGATATCCCATGCTTCTAGATTGGAAGAGTATTGTTAAAATGCCCATACCACCAAAGGTATCTGCAGATTCAATGTGATTTAATGCAGTCCCTATCAAATTACCCATGGCATTTTTCAGATAACTATAATAATCCTAAAATTTGTATGGAACCAGCAAAGATCCAGAATTGCCAAAGCGATCTCACAGAAAAAGAGCAAAGCAAAAGACATTACCCTCTCAGACTTTACACAATACTACAAAGCTACAGTAATCAACAGCTTGGTATTAGAACAAAAGCAGACATGCTGATCAACAGAACAGAATAGAGAACCCAGAAATAATACCCACACACCTAAATTCATCTTTAACAAAAGAGGCAAAAAAGGACAATGGAAAAAGACCGGAGTCTCTTCCAGCAAGTGGTGTTGAGAAAGTTGGACAGCCCCAACGCAAATCAAAGAAGTCAGAACACACCTTCACACCATACACAGAAATAAACTCAAAATGACTTAAAGACTTAAATGTAAGACATGACGCCATAAAACTTAGAAGAGAACACAGGCAAAACATTCTCTGATCTAAATCATACCAATGTTTTCTTCAGTCTCCCAAAGCAATAGAAATAAAAGCCAAAAATAAAAAAGGGCCCGGATCAAACCTACAAGCTTTCGTGGAGCAAAGAAAACCATAAACAAAACAAGAAAATAACCTACTGGCTGGGAGAAAATATTTGCAAATGATGTGACCAACAAGGACTTATTTTCCAAAATATACAAACAACTCATACAACAAAGAAACAAACAACCCAATCAAAAAATGGACAGGAAAAAAAAAAAATGGGCAGAAGACCTAAATAGTCATTTCTTCAAAGACATACAGATGGGTTAACACACACGATCAGTTGCATTTCTTTACACTAATAGTGAAATATCAGATAGGGGAATATTTTTTAAAATTCGCCTTTTTAAATTGTATCGAAAAAAATACTTAGGAATAAATCCGACCAAGAAGGTAAACACTTACGTGCTTAAAACTATAAAACATTAATACAAAAAACTGAAGATGATTCAAAGAAATGGAAAGATATCCCATGCTTCTAGATTGGAAGAGTATTGTTAAAATGCCCATACCACCAAAGGTATCTGCAGATTCAATGTGATTTAATGCAGTCCCTATCAAATTACCCATGGCATTTTTCAGATAACTATAATAATCCTAAAATTTGTATGGAACCAGCAAAGATCCAGAATTGCCAAAGCGATCTCACAGAAAAAGAGCAAAGCAAAAGACATTACCCTCTCAGACTTTACACAATACTACAAAGCTACAGTAATCAACAGCTTGGTATTAGAACAAAAGCAGACATGCTGATCAACAGAACAGAATAGAGAACCCAGAAATAATACCCACACACCTAAATTCATCTTTAACAAAAGAGGCAAAAAAGGACAATGGAAAAAGACCGGAGTCTCTTCCAGCAAGTGGTGTTGAGAAAGTTGGACAGCCCCAACGCAAATCAAAGAAGTCAGAACACACCTTCACACCATACACAGAAATAAACTCAAAATGACTTAAAGACTTAAATGTAAGACATGACGCCATAAAACTTAGAAGAGAACACAGGCAAAACATTCTCTGATCTAAATCATACCAATGTTTTCTTCAGTCTCCCAAAGCAATAGAAATAAAAGCCAAAAATAAAAAAGGGCCCGGATCAAACCTACAAGCTTTCGTGGAGCAAAGAAAACCATAAACAAAACAAGAAAATAACCTACTGGCTGGGAGAAAATATTTGCAAATGATGTGACCAACAAGGACTTATTTTCCAAAATATACAAACAACTCATACAACAAAGAAACAAACAACCCAATCAAAAAATGGACAGGAAAAAAAAAAAATGGGCAGAAGACCTAAATAGTCATTTCTTCAAAGACATACAGATGGGTTAACAGACACATGAAAAGGTGCTCAACATCACGAATTATCAGAGAAATCCAAATCAAAACTACAAATACTATACCACCTCACACCAGTCAGAATGGCCAACATTATTAAGTCTACAAATAACAAATGCTGGAGAGGATGTGGAGAAATGGGAATCCTCTGTACACTGTTAGTGCAAATATAAACTAGTGCAATCACTAGGTTAAGCAGTTATGGCAATTTCTCAAGAAACTAAAAACAGAGTTGCCATATGGTCCAGCAATCCCATGCCTGGGCATATATCCAGAGAAAATTCCAATTCAAAAAACATGTACGCGCCTTTATATTCATAGCAACACTGTTTACAACAACAAAGACATGGAAATGACCTAAATGTCCACAGACAAAAGAATGGATAAAGGTGTAGTATACCTAAACAACGAATTCTACTTAGTCATTAAAAACAAGTGCCAGGGCTTCCCTGGTGGTCCAGTGGGTAAGGACACCGCCTTGCAGTGCAAGGGGTGCCAGTTCGATCCCTGGCCTGGGAAGATCCCACGTGCCGCAGAGTGGCTGGACCTATGTGTCC
The DNA here is from genome assembly GCA_022376925.1 of Tragulus kanchil. Taxonomy (NCBI): domain Eukaryota; kingdom Metazoa; phylum Chordata; class Mammalia; order Artiodactyla; family Tragulidae; genus Tragulus; species Tragulus kanchil. Next base: position 70,713,845 of record JAIOJX010000029.1, on the reverse strand, counting down.
AATTACTGAGCCGGAGCTCTGGAGCGCATGCGCCCATGCGACAACAGAGGCCACTGTGATGGGAGGCCCACACGGGCCAAAGAACAAATGAAACCAGACAAATGAAAGACCAGTGGAAGTGGCCCGCCCACTCACCTCCCTTCCCACCCCTGCCAAAATAAATAAATAAATAAATGTAAAAAAAAAAAAAGTGCCATTTACAGCAACATGGCTAGACCTAGAGATTATCATACTAAGTAAAGTAAATCAGAAAGACAATGACAAGTACTATATGCTATCACTTACATGTGAAATATAAAATATGACACAAATGAACTTATCTACGCAAGTGAAACAGACTCATAGAAAGACCTGTGGTTGTAGAGAAGAGATGGCACACAGACTGGGAATTTGGGATGAGCAGACACAAACTATTATATAAGGAATGGATAAACAACAAGGTCCTATTGTAGAGCACAAGAAACCATATTCAATATCCTATAATAGGGCTTCCCTGGTGGTCCAGTGGGTAAGGACACCACCTTGCAGTGCAAGGGGTGCCAGTTCTATCCCTGGCCTGGAAAGATCCCACATGCCACGGAGCAGCTGGACCGATGTGTCCAACTACACAGCCGGAGTTCTGCAGTGCATGTGCCCAGAGGTGGTGCTCTGCAATAAGAGAGGCCACTGCAATCGGAGGCCCACACAGGCCAAAGAACAAAGATAAACAAATGAAAGACCAATAGAACTGGCCAAAAAAAAAAAAGAAAGAAAAAATCTGAACAAATTTAGAAAGGAATTTGAACTTAATACAAGGACATTTATGAGAAACCCATAGTTAACATCATATTCCATGACAAATGAAAACTGAAAGCTTTTCCCTTGAGATCAGGAACAAGATCAAAATACTTTCACAACAGCTATTCAAGACTGTATACTACATACTCTGGCCAGAGCAAAAAGGCAAGGAAAAAAAGGGGGGGGTTCATCCAAATTTGAAAGGCAGAAGTAAATCTATTTGCAGATGACATAATCCTATACACAGAAAATCCCTTATAATTCACACACACAATACAAACACATACGTGCACACAGATTACAGAGAGGTAATAAATTCAGCAAAGTTGCAGGGTATAAGATCAACCCTCAACTATTACCTTTGCCTCTATACAGGAGCAACGAACATCCAAGAGAAGAAATTGAAAAAAAATCTCACTTTACAATAGCATCCAAAGAATAACAGTGAGAGACTAGTACATTGAAACCTACAAAAGACTTAAGATACCCATGCTCATTGATTAGAATTGTCAATATGGCAATATGCTTCAAAGTATTCTATGCACTCCCTATGAAAATTCCAAAGGCTATTTTTAGAAAAATAGAAAGCCAATTCTCAAATTCAGAGTCCAGAAACAAACTCTCACAAATATGTTCAATAGATCTGACAGTGGCCCCAACGCCACTCAATGCAGAAGAAATAGTCTCTTCAAATTGTACTGCAACAACTGGATCGCCACAATGAAAAGAATAAAGCTGGACTCCTTCCTCAACCATATACAAATTTAGCTCTAAGTGGATCACAGCCTATCTGTTGTTGTTTAGATTATAACTCATATCTGACTCTTTGCAACCCCATGGATTGTAGCCTGCAAGACTCCTGTCCGTGGGATTTTCCAAGCAAGAACACTGGAGTGGACTGTCATTTCCTTCTCCAGGAGATCTTCTCAACTCAGGGATCAAACCTATGCCACCTTCATTAGCAGGTAGTTTCTTTACCACTGAGCCACCAGGGAAGCCTATTTAAGAAGAAAACAAAGGGGTGTCTTCATGACCTCCAAGTGAGCAAAGGATTCTTAGATTTGACATCAAAAGGATAATAAGCAACAACAAAAAAATATATAAATGATATTTCATCAAAATTAAAATTTTGGGACTTCCCTGGTGGTCCAGTGGCTAAGCTCCCAATACAGGGAGCCAGGGTTCAATCCCTGTTCAGGGAACTAGATGCTGCAACTAAGACTCCTTTTCAGCCAAATAAAAATAAATATTAAAAAAACATTTAGGGCTTCCCTAGTGGTCTAGTGGGTAAGGACACCACCTTGCAGTGCAAGGGGTGTCAATTCGATCCCTGGCCTGGGAAGATCCCACGTGCCGCAGAGCGGCTGGACGGATGTGCCCAATTACCAAGCCGGAGCTCTGGAGCGCATACGCCTGGAGCCGGTGCTCTGCGACAACAGAGGCCCCCGCGATGGGAGGCCCACACGGGCCGAAGAACAAAGATGAATGAAAATAGACATATGAAAGACCAACAGAAGTGGCCCGCCTGCTCCCCTCCCTCCCTACCCCACTCCCAAATAAAATAATCTTTAAAAAAAAAAAATTTAAACGTCTGTCAATCAAATAACATAATCAAGAATATGACTGGAAAAAAAAAAGAATATGACTGAAAAAGACACATGTACCCCAATGTTCACTGCAGCAGCATTTACAATAAGCAAGGACATGGTAGCAACCTAATGTCCACTCACCGATGAATGGATAAGCAAGTTATGGTACATTTATACAATGGAATATTACTCGGCCATAAAAAGGAATGCCTTGGAGTCAGTTCTTACGAGGTAGATGAATATAGACCCTATTACATAGTGTGAACTAAGTCAGAAAAGAATAAAGCTGGACTCCTTCCTCAACCATATACAAATTTAGCTCTAAGTGGATCACAGCCTATCTGTTGTTGTTTAGATTATAACTCATATCTGACTCTTTGCAACCCCATGGATTGTAGCCTGCAAGACTCCTGTCCGTGGGATTTTCCAAGCAAGAACACTGGAGTGGACTGTCATTTCCTTCTCCAGGAGATCTTCTCAACTCAGGGATCAAACCTATGCCACCTTCATTAGCAGGTAGTTTCTTTACCACTGAGCCACCAGGGAAGCCTATTTAAGAAGAAAACAAAGGGGTGTCTTCATGACCTCCAAGTGAGCAAAGGATTCTTAGATTTGACATCAAAAGGATAATAAGCAACAACAAAAAAATATATAAATGATATTTCATCAAAATTAAAATTTTGGGACTTCCCTGGTGGTCCAGTGGCTAAGCTCCCAATACAGGGAGCCAGGGTTCAATCCCTGTTCAGGGAACTAGATGCTGCAACTAAGACTCCTTTTCAGCCAAATAAAAATAAATATTAAAAAAACATTTAGGGCTTCCCTAGTGGTCTAGTGGGTAAGGACACCACCTTGCAGTGCAAGGGGTGTCAATTCGATCCCTGGCCTGGGAAGATCCCACGTGCCGCAGAGCGGCTGGACGGATGTGCCCAATTACCAAGCCGGAGCTCTGGAGCGCATACGCCTGGAGCCGGTGCTCTGCGACAACAGAGGCCCCCGCGATGGGAGGCCCACACGGGCCGAAGAACAAAGATGAATGAAAATAGACATATGAAAGACCAACAGAAGTGGCCCGCCTGCCCCCCTCCCACCCTACCCCCCTCCCAAATAAAATAATCTTTAAAAAAAAAAAATTTAAACGTCTGTCAATCAAATAACATAATCAAGAATATGACTGGAAAAAAAAAAGAATATGACTGAAAAAGACACATGTACCCCAATGTTCACTGCAGCAGCATTTACAATAAGCAAGGACATGGTAGCAACCTAATGTCCACTCACCGATGAATGGATAAGCAAGTTATGGTACATTTATACAATGGAATATTACTCGGCCATAAAAAGGAATGCCTTGGAGTCAGTTCTTACGAGGTAGATGAATATAGACCCTATTACATAGTGTGAACTAAGTCAGAAAGAGAAAACCAAGTATCATATATTAAGGCATATACATGGAATCTATAATGATAGCACTGAGGAGCCTATCTGCAGAGCAGAAATGGAGACACAGACATAGAGAACAGACTTGAGGACATGGGGGTAGGGGGAGGAGAGAATGGGACAAACGGAGAGAGTATCATGGAAACATACACTATCATCTGTAAAATAAGATAGACCATGAGAACTGGGTGTAGGACTCAGGGAACTCAAACTGGGGCTCTGTAACAACCTAGAAGCGTGGGATGGGGTGAGAGGTAGGAGGGAGGTTCAAGCACACAGGTACACTCGGTTGAATCATGTTGATGTATGGCAGAAACCAATACAATACTGTTAAGAAATTATCCTTCAATTAAAAATAAATTTTGAGGGGATTCCCTGGGAGCTCAGTGGTAAAGATTTCACCTACCAATGTGGGAGACACGAATTCGAGCCCTGATCCCAGATCTCACATGCTGCGGAGCAACTAAACCGTGAGTCACAACTATTGAGCCTGTGTGCTCTAGAGCCTCAGAGCCGCAACTACTGAAGCCTGTGTAAGAAAAGTTACAGTAACAAGAAGCCTATTCGCCTTAACTAGAGAGTACCCCCCTCTCCCTGCAACTATATAAGAGCCTGTGGCAGTAGCAAAAACCCAGAATAGCAATAAATAAAATTTAAAAGCAAATAAATAGATTTTTAAAAAGAAAAAAAAAGAATATGAAAAGACATCCTAACAACTGGGATAAAATATTTGCAGCTCATAACTGGTTAGAGTTTACTATCCTGTATATATAAAGAACGCTTAAAACTCAACAACAGGGGCTTCCCTCATGGTACAGTGAGTAAGGACACCGCCTTGCAGTGCAAGGGGTGCCGTTCCATCCCTGGCCTGGGAAGATCCCATGTGCCACGGAGCAGCTGGACCAATGTGTCCAACTACTGAGCCTGAGCTCTGGAGCGCATGCACCCAGAGCCGGTGCGATGCGACAACAGAGGCCACTATGATGGGAGGCTCACATGGGCCAAAGAACAAAATAAGATGGATGAAAATAGATAAATGAAAAGACCAATAGAAGTGGCCCGCGTGCCCCCCTCCCTCCCCAATCCACTCCCCCCTACAAAAAATTAAAACTCAACAGCAAAAGGGCAAACCTAATATTAAAATAGGCAAAGAATGTGAACAAGCATTTCTACAATGAAGGTATACAAATGGCCAACATATACATGAAAAGATGTTTAACATTACTGGTGAGTGAGGAAATGCAAATCAATACTATGTAAGATACTACTTCACACCCATTAGAATGGCCTTAATTAGGAAAAACAAAAAAAAAGGAAAATAAAGCACTGCATAGACGAGAATGTGAACCAGTGATAACTCTAGTACTTGGCTAGTAGAGATGTAAAATGGTACAACCACTGAAAAAAAGTGAAAACATGAAAATACCACATGACCCGGAAACTCTATTCCTAGGTATATAGCCAACATAAATGGAAAAGTTATGTCCACAGGGACTGGTACACCTATGTTTATAGCAGTATTAATCATAATAGCCAAAAAGTGGGAAGAAACCAATGGCCAGCAATGGATGAATGAAGAAAACGTGGTATATAAATGCAGCAGAAGATTCTTCAACCATGAGCAGGAATGAAGTCCTACTGTACAAACAATATGGATAAACTGTGAAAACATTATGTTAAGGAAAAGAAGCCAAAAACAAAAATCACACTTACGTAACTTCATTTATATGAAATATCCAAAATAAGCAAAATACACAGAAACAGACTGCTAGGAGCTAAAATGAGAGGTGTATAGGAAGTGACTGTTAATGGTCATGGGATTGTCATTTCATTTGAGTTAATGAAAATGCTATGGACCTAATTAAGGGATAGTAGTTCCACAATGTTATAAATATATTTAATGTCAATGACAGATAGACTTTAAAATCTTTATGTTATGTGAATTTATCCCGTTCGCATCTTTTGGCCTGGGAAGATCCCATGTGCCACGGAGCAGCTGGACCAATGTGTCCAACTACTGAGCCTGAGCTCTGGGCGCATGCACCCAGAGCCGGTGCGATGCGACAACAGAGGCCACTATGATGGGAGGCTCACATGGGCCAAAGAACAAAATAAGATGGATGAAAATAGATAAATGAAAAGACCAATAGAAGTGGCCCGCGTGCCCCCCTCCCTCCCCAATCCACTCCCCCCTACAAAAAATTAAAACTCAACAGCAAAAGGGCAAACCTAATATTAAAATAGGCAAAGAATGTGAACAAGCATTTCTACAATGAAGGTATACAAATGGCCAACATATACATGAAAAGATGTTTAACATTACTGGTGAGTGAGGAAATGCAAATCAATACTATGTAAGATACTACTTCACACCCATTAGAATGGCCTTAATTAGGAAAAACAAAAAAAAAGGAAAATAAAGCACTGCATAGACGAGAATGTGAACCAGTGATAACTCTAGTACTTGGCTAGTAGAGATGTAAAATGGTACAACCACTGAAAAAAAGTGAAAACATGAAAATACCACATGACCCGGAAACTCTATTCCTAGGTATATAGCCAACATAAATGGAAAAGTTATGTCCACAGGGACTGGTACACCTATGTTTATAGCAGTATTAATCATAATAGCCAAAAAGTGGGAAGAAACCAATGGCCAGCAATGGATGAATGAAGAAAACGTGGTATATAAATGCAGCAGAAGATTCTTCAACCATGAGCAGGAATGAAGTCCTACTGTACAAACAATATGGATAAACTGTGAAAACATTATGTTAAGGAAAAGAAGCCAAAAACAAAAATCACACTTACGTAACTTCATTTATATGAAATATCCAAAATAAGCAAAATACACAGAAACAGACTGCTAGGAGCTAAAATGAGAGGTGTATAGGAAGTGACTGTTAATGGTCATGGGATTGTCATTTCATTTGAGTTAATGAAAATGCTATGGACCTAATTAAGGGATAGTAGTTCCACAATGTTATAAATATATTTAATGTCAATGACAGATAGACTTTAAAATCTTTATGTTATGTGAATTTATACCAATTTTTATAAAATGTAGGGAGAGATTAATGGGAATATGCAAGGAAATAGCTGTAATTTCATAAATAATAATTTTCAAAAATTATGATCAGTTGTGGCATGAAATTATTTAGTTGTGGCATTTAATTTTAACACTTTAAAAAGTATTAAATGTGGATTCAAGCTCGGTACATATCCAAGAGAAAAAGAAAACATACATCCACACAAAAACTTTAACATAAACCTTCTCATTAGCATTCCTAACAGCCAAAATGTAAAAATACTCCAAATACTAGTCAACTGACGAATGGATAGCAAAATGTGGTGTGTGTATAAATATATATATATATATATATATATATAAAACATATGCAATAGAGTATTATTCAACTACAAAAAAAGACTGATACATGCTACAATGTGGATAAAGTTTAAAATTATTACACTGTTAATTCATTGTAAAAGACTGTATGTTATATGATTTATATCAAATGTTTAGAATAGGGAAATCCATAAAGAAAGAACATAAAATGCTGGTTGCCTCGGGCTGAGAAGAATGACTGCTAATGGAATAATAAATTTTTACAAGGACTTCTCTGTTGGCCCAGTGGTTAAGAATCCACTTTACAATGCAGGGTACACTGGTGCACACTCATGTTCACTGTAGCATTTTCCTGACAATAGCAAGGACATAGAAGCAACCTAAAGGTCCAGTAGATGAATATAATAAGAAAATGTGGAAAAAAATATAGTCCTCTTAAAAAAAAAAAATGGACATGAGTAAGCGTGGTATATAAATGCAGAAGATTCTTCAACCATGAGCAGGAATGAAGTCCTACTGTACAAACAATATGGATAAACTGTGAAAACATTATGTTAAGGAAAAGAAGCCAAAAACAAAAATCACACTTACGTAACTTCATTTATATGAAATATCCAAAATAAGCAAAATACACAGAAACAGACTGCTAGGAGCTAAAATGAGAGGTGTATAGGAAGTGACTGTTAATGGTCATGGGATTGTCATTTCATTTGAGTTAATGAAAATGCTATGGACCTAATTAAGGGATAGTAGTTCCACAATGTTATAAATATATTTAATGTCAATGACAGATAGACTTTAAAATCTTTATGTTATGTGAATTTATACCAATTTTTATAAAATGTAGGGAGAGATTAATGGGAATATGCAAGGAAATAGCTGTAATTTCATAAATAATAATTTTCAAAAATTATGATCAGTTGTGGCATGAAATTATTTAGTTGTGGCATTTAATTTTAACACTTTAAAAAGTATTAAATGTGGATTCAAGCTCGGTACATATCCAAGAGAAAAAGAAAACATACATCCACACAAAACTTTAACATAAACCTTCTCATTAGCATTCCTAACAGCCAAAATGTAAAAATACTCCAAATACTAGTCAACTGACGAATGGATAGCAAAATGTGGTGTGTGTATAAATATATATATATATATATATATATATAAAACATATGCAATAGAGTATTATTCAACTACAAAAAAAGACTGATACATGCTACAATGTGGATAAAGTTTAAAATTATTACACTGTTAATTCATTGTAAAAGACTGTATGTTATATGATTTATATCAAATGTTTAGAATAGGGAAATCCATAAAGAAAGAACATAAAATGCTGGTTGCCTCGGGCTGAGAAGAATGACTGCTAATGGAATAATAAATTTTTACAAGGACTTCTCTGTTGGCCCAGTGGTTAAGAATCCACTTTACAATGCAGGGTACACTGGTGCACACTCATGTTCACTGTAGCATTTTCCTGACAATAGCAAGGACATAGAAGCAACCTAAAGGTCCAGTAGATGAATATAATAAGAAAATGTGGCATATACATACAATGGAGTATTATGAGTCCTCTTAAAAAGGAAATTTTGAAAAAAATAAAAAGGAAACTGCCACTTGCTGTAACATGAACATGGAGGACATTATGCTGAGGGAAATAAGCCAGGCACAGAAGAACAAATTCTACATGATCCCACTTATATTAGGAATCTGACACAGTCACGGGAGTGGGTAGCTACCAGGACTGAGAGGAGGGGAATCGGGGATATGCTAGTCAAGGCTACCTAGTTCCACTGATGCAAGACAAGCCTGAGAGATCCACTGTAGAGTGCACATAGTTAAAAATACTGTATCACATACTGACAACATGTGGAGCTATGATATAGTTCTTAAGTATTACACACTTACAATTTATGGTGTTATATATGGCATTTTATAGGGTGACAGTTTCACAGATGCGTACTCTTCAAATTCATCAAGATGTATATATTAAATACATATAGCATATATATAGCTTTCTTGTATGTCAATCATGCCTCAAGAAAAAAATGATAAAAAAATAATAATGATAAAAGGGGACAAAAGAAAAAAAAAAGGCAAAAGGGGGAAACAAATGATTAAACAAAATTAGCTTATGGCCGAACAATCCCACCTAGAGGGTATACACCTGAGATTTTTTTTTTTTTTTAAAGATTTATTTATTTATTTATTTTGGGTGGGGGTCGGGTTGGGGAGGGAGGGGAGCGGGTGAGCCACTTCTATTGGTCTTTCAGTTCTCTATTTTCATCCGTCTTTGTTCTCTGGCTCCTGTGGGCCTCCCATTGCGGTGCCGTCTGTTGTCGCAGAGCGCCAGCTCTGGGCGCATGCGCTCCAGAGCTCCCGCTCAGAGATTGGACACATCAGTCCAGCCGGATCCTCCCAGGCCAGGGATCGAACTGGCGCCCCTTGCACTGCAAGGCGGTGTCCGTATCCACTGGACCACCAGGGGAAGCCCCACACCTGAGATTTAAATACAGGTGATCAAGCAAAAACCTGTACACAACTATTGATAACAGCATAATTCATCATAACCAAAAAGTGGAAATAATCCAAACGCCTAACACCTGATGAATGATAAACAAAATGTGCTATATTCAAAACATGGAATATTGTTCAGTCATAAAAAGGAACAAGGTATAAATCTTGAAAGCATGATGGTTAAGTAAAAGAAACCAGACATAAAAGGTCATATACTTCGATTCGATTTATACAAAATGTCTACAATAGGCATATTCATAAAGAAAAAAGATTAGTGGTCGCCAAGGACTGGAGGAAAGGGAAAATGAGGAGTGACTGTTCTAATGATTAAGCGCTTTCCTTTTGGAGTGACAGAATGGTCTGGAATTAGCAATCACAGTTACACAACACTGTAAATATAAAAAATGCCACTGAATTGTACACTTTAAAAAATGGTTTAAATGGTAAATCTTAAGTCATTTAAATCTTATCTCAGTTCTTAAAAAAGTTAAGTTCCTAGCTTCCTGGAGTAACTATTTTTCAAATGGAACATTCACATCTGGTATGATAAACTGAAAGAACGTTTCATCGCTGCAGTTACACTTACACTGTGGTATTTATTCATAAGCAGAGATAACTCAGAATTCAGACAGAAATGAATCCTCATACTGGACAGAAGTTACACTTGGCTTTGAAGCACAGGACAAGCAAGACAGATTTGCTGATGATATATATCTTTCTACTCCTGTTCTCAGGCCAAACTGACATATAGACTTGAGAAAAACTAATTATCAGATCTCTACCTCTCATTTTAATCTTCCACTCCCAACAAGCTAAGAGCCCACTAAAAGCACCTTACATAATGAACAGGTCCCTTGGTCCTTTGCGAGAGGCAGTATAGCAGAGAAAATGTTCTGAAGCCAGATGGCTTTGGCTAAAATATCAGCACCATCACTTGGGAAACCACTTAAATCTCTCTAAGGTTCCATTTTCTAATATATAAACATGAAATAACATTTGTGCCCAGCAATTTATGTGGGCTTGTTCTGAGGATTAAATGAGATACACAGCCTACCTACCTACCATATGGTACTCAATATATTTTATGGCAATTACTATGATATTACTATGATATTATGATAATTAACAATAGTAGCAGTCGGGGTTTCGTAAGTAGCAGAGCAGCTCCCTCGCAGCGATCTATTGAAAAGTCAGCCCTCGACACAAGAGTTTGTATAAAAAAAAAAAAAAAATAGTAGCAAATACCCACCACGTGGGCTTCCCCTGGTGGTCCAGTGGGTAAGGACACCGCCTTGCAGTGTAAGGGGCGCTGGTTCGATCCCTGGCCTGGGAAGATCCCACGTGCCGCGGAACGGCTGGACCGATGTGTCCAATTGCCGAGCCGGAGCTCTGGGGCGCATGCGCCCAGAGTCGGCGCTCTGCAACAAGACGCCACCTCGATGGGAGGCCCCCAGGAGCCAAAGAACAAAGACGGATGAAAACAGAGAAATGAAAGACCAATGGAAGTGGCCCACCCGCTCCCCTCTCTCCCCAACCCGACCCCCGGCCAAAATAAATAAATAAAATCTTTAAAAAAAAAAAAAAATACCCACCACGTGCTATGAGTTAACTTTCAAACAGCTTATAAATGAAGAAACTAAAGGTGAAAACTCACCTGTCCAAGGAAAATAAAGGAATCAAGTCTGGTTTCAAGTAGAGACCTGTTCAACTCCAAAGACCACAATTCTTTTTTTTTTTTAAGTTGAGAGCTATGTTCTATTTGGTTGACATAACTGAGACCTTAAACCCAAGACAGCCCCTCAAGGTTTACTCTAAGGGACTGCTCCAGCCACACTTTTTCTATAATCCCAAACTGCCTTTCTAATGTAAGGGAAGATTCTTATGACTGCTTTCAATGGGATCTAATTATGCTTTTTTCTACTGAGCAAGCTAAGAGCCCACTAACCCTTTGGCCCGGCCCTTTGCGAGAGGCAGTATAGCAGAGAAAATGTTCTGAAGCCAGATGGCTTTGGCTAAAATATCAGCACCATCACTTGGGAAACCACTTAAATCTCTCTAAGGTTCCATTTTCTAATATATAAACATGAAATAACATTTGTGCCCAGCAATTTATGTGGGCTTGTTCTGAGGATTAAATGAGATACACAGCCTACCTACCTACCATATGGTACTCAATATATTTTATGGCAATTACTATGATATTACTATGATATTATGATAATTAACAATAGTAGCAGTCGGGGTTTCGTAAGTAGCAGAGCAGCTCCCTCGCAGCGATCTATTGAAAAGTCAGCCCTCGACACAAGAGTTTGTATAAAAAAAAAAAAAAAATAGTAGCAAATACCCACCACGTGGGCTTCCCCTGGTGGTCCAGTGGGTAAGGACACCGCCTTGCAGTGTAAGGGGCGCTGGTTCGATCCCTGGCCTGGGAAGATCCCACGTGCCGCGGAACGGCTGGACCGATGTGTCCAATTGCCGAGCCGGAGCTCTGGGGCGCATGCGCCCAGAGTCGGCGCTCTGCAACAAGACGCCACCTCGATGGGAGGCCCCCAGGAGCCAAAGAACAAAGACGGATGAAAACAGAGAAATGAAAGACCAATGGAAGTGGCCCACCCGCTCCCCTCTCTCCCCAACCCGACCCCCGGCCAAAATAAATAAATAAAATCTTTAAAAAAAAAAAAAAATACCCACCACGTGCTATGAGTTAACTTTCAAACAGCTTATAAATGAAGAAACTAAAGGTGAAAACTCACCTGTCCAAGGAAAATAAAGGAATCAAGTCTGGTTTCAAGTAGAGACCTGTTCAACTCCAAAGACCACAATTCTTTTTTTTTTTTAAGTTGAGAGCTATGTTCTATTTGGTTGACATAACTGAGACCTTAAACCCAAGACAGCCCCTCAAGGTTTACTCTAAGGGACTGCTCCAGCCACACTTTTTCTATAATCCCAAACTGCCTTTCTAATGTAAGGGAAGATTCTTATGACTGCTTTCAATGGGATCTAATTATGCTTTTTTCTACTGAGCAGCAACCAAAATTAACCAAAAACAGGTTAACAATAGTTATGAATGTCAAATACAAATCGGAAAAAAAAAAAATCACTTCCATCATTTAAACAAAACAAAAGGAGAGTTTAGAGAAAGACCTAGACCCTAACTTCTCCCTTCAATATCATCCCCTCCTACCCCATCTTCCCAGCCTAATGATGCCATATTCAACTCCTTATCCTCCCAAAGCTGCAGTTATTTCAATTCTTAGCATCCTAAATCACATTCCTCTCAGCTGTCCTGACCCAACTTCCAACCATATTCCCATCTGATGAATGCCTGGCACAGAAAAAGTTACTGTCTCACTGTTAGCAACTTTCAGAATGCAAAGTTACAGTAAAATGTACCTCACATTGAATTGAAAACTTAAAATGTAACTCTTACTATAAAAATAATCACATTAAAAATAAAATAAAAGTAATTCTGGGGCTTCCCCTGGTGGTCCAGTGGGTGGGGACGCCGCCTTGCAGCGCAGGGGGCGCCGGTTCGATCCCTGGCCTGGGAGGATCCCACGTGCCGCGGAGCGGCTGGACTGATGTGTCCAATTACCGAGCCAGACGCGCCCAGAGCCGGCGCTCTGCAATGACAGATGCCACCGCGATGGGAGGCCCACAGGAGCCAAAAAACAAAGACGGATGAACACAGAGAAACGAAGGACCGATGGAAGTGGCCCGCCTGCTCCCCTCCCTCCCCAACCCGACCCCCACCCAAAATAAATAAATAAATAAATCTTTAGAAAAAAAAAAAAAAAAGTAATTCTATTATAATAGTATTACCCTAATACCAAAATCAGAAAAACACTGTAAGAAAACTACAGACTACCATCCTTTACGCATAAAGATGCAAAAATTCTCAAAAAAATACTAGCAACTCAAATGTGGCCACAAAAAAAATATTATATATCATGAGCAAGTGAAATTTATCCTAGGAATTCAAGCATGCTTCAACATATGGGAAAAAATCAATTAATATACCACATTAAATAATGAAGGAAAGACATCCCTGGTGGTCCAAACTGGCCCCCTATCTAATGCAAGCGAAGAATCTTATGACTGCTTTCAATGGGATCTAATTATGCTTTTTTCTACTGAGCAGCAACCAAAATTAACCAAAAACAGGTTAACAATAGTTATGAATGTCAAATACAAATCGGAAAAAAAAAAAATCACTTCCATCATTTAAACAAAACAAAAGGAGAGTTTAGAGAAAGACCTAGACCCTAACTTCTCCCTTCAATATCATCCCCTCCTACCCCATCTTCCCAGCCTAATGATGCCATATTCAACTCCTTATCCTCCCAAAGCTGCAGTTATTTCAATTCTTAGCATCCTAAATCACATTCCTCTCAGCTGTCCTGACCCAACTTCCAACCATATTCCCATCTGATGAATGCCTGGCACAGAAAAAGTTACTGTCTCACTGTTAGCAACTTTCAGAATGCAAAGTTACAGTAAAATGTACCTCACATTGAATTGAAAACTTAAAATGTAACTCTTACTATAAAAATAATCACATTAAAAATAAAATAAAAGTAATTCTGGGGCTTCCCCTGGTGGTCCAGTGGGTGGGGACGCCGCCTTGCAGCGCAGGGGGCGCCGGTTCGATCCCTGGCCTGGGAGGATCCCACGTGCCGCGGAGCGGCTGGACTGATGTGTCCAATTACCGAGCCAGACGCGCCCAGAGCCGGCGCTCTGCAATGACAGATGCCACCGCGATGGGAGGCCCACAGGAGCCAAAAAACAAAGACGGATGAACACAGAGAAACGAAGGACCGATGGAAGTGGCCCGCCTGCTCCCCTCCCTCCCCAACCCGACCCCCACCCAAAATAAATAAATAAATAAATCTTTAGAAAAAAAAAAAAAAAAGTAATTCTATTATAATAGTATTACCCTAATACCAAAATCAGAAAAACACTGTAAGAAAACTACAGACTACCATCCTTTACGCATAAAGATGCAAAAATTCTCAAAAAAATACTAGCAACTCAAATGTGGCCACAAAAAAAATATTATATATCATGAGCAAGTGAAATTTATCCTAGGAATTCAAGCATGCTTCAACATATGGGAAAAAATCAATTAATATACCACATTAAATAATGAAGGAAAGACATCCCTGGTGGTCCAGTGGTTAAAAAATCCAACTGCCGGGCTTCCCTAGTGCTCCAGAGGATCAAGAGTCCACCTTGCACTGCAAGGGGCGCCAATTCAATCCCTGGCCTGGGAAGATCCCACAATCCACGGAGCGGCTGGACAGGTGTGTCCAATTACCAGCCAGCGCCCTGGAGCGCATGTGCCCAGAGCCGGTGCTCTGCAGAGACAGGTGCCACTGCAACAGGAGGCCCACACAGGCCAAAAAACAAAGATGGATGAGAGCAAAGATAAATAAGTGAAAGACCAATAAAAGTAGCCAAAAAAAAAAAAAAAATAGCAGTAGCTTCTGATAAGCAGTGGTACTTTATAAAAAATAAAAAAATCCAACTGCCAAATGCCAATTCAGGGGACGTGGGTACGATCCCTGGTCAGGGAACTAAGCTATCACATCACAAATACTGAGCCCAAGTGCTCTGCAGTCCACACTACGATGAAAGATCCCACATGACAGAACAAAGATTCATCAGCAACTATGATCCATGCAGGAACCAGGACTGGACACAGACAAATAAATAAGTTAACTAATTAAATATTAATAGGGGGGTGTGTGTGTGCATGTGTGGTGTAGACTTCCCTGGTGGTCCACTGGCTGAGACTCCACACGCCCACTGCAAGGGGTCCTGAATTTGATCCCTAATCAAGGAACTAGATCCCACATTAAACAACTAAGAGTTCACATGCCACAACTAAAGATCCCACATGTCACAGCAAAGATTAACGATCCCAAGGGCCACAAATAAGGTCTAGCACAAACAAATAAATAAAAATAAATACTTTTTAAAGATTAACAACTCCAGGGTTTTCCCTGCAGTCCAGTGGTTAGGACTCCATGCTTTCACTGCCAAGGGCCCTGATTCAATCTCTGGTTGGGGGACTAGCCACATGGCATGGCCAAATTAAGGAAACAAAAACCTTTGTACTTCAAGGGTATCATCAAGAAAATAAAAAACCCACAGGACAAAATATTTGCAAATCATATCTGATAAGAAACTAATCACAATATATGAGAGACCAGACAACTCAACAACAAAAAAATCCCAGTTTTTAAAAAAACACACAAAGAATTTACAACACAGACTCTGCAAAACAGCTACAGAAAACGGCCAAAAAACACATGAAAAGATGTTCCACATCAGTAGTCATCAGGAAAATGCAAATCAAAACCATGATGAGGTCTTCTCTGGTGGTCTAGTGAGTCAAGAGTCTGCCTTGCAGTGCAAGGGGCACCGGTTCGATCCCTGGCCCGGGAAGATCCCACAATCTGCGGAGCGGCTGGACCTGTGTGTCTGATTACGAGCCAGTGCTCTGGAGCACATGCACCCAGAGCCGGTGCTCTGCAACGGGAGGCCCACACAGGCCAGGAAGTAAAGATGGATGAAAATAAAATAAATAAAACAATAAAGGAGGCCAAAATTGAAAAAAACAAACAAACAAACAACCGATGACATAACATGTAACACTCACCAGCATGACTAAACTTTTAAAAAAAGAAAGCTAGTATTAGCAAGAATGTGAAAAAATTAGAACTCTCATACACCGTCAATGTGAATGTGTAACTGTCCAGCCTGACAGTTCCTCAAAATATTCAAGTCGCCAAGCGACCCAGAAACACCACTCACAGGAATATACCCAAATGAACTGAAAACATATCCCTAAGAAAAAAACCTATACACAAGTGTTCCTAACAGCATTACACCTGAGCGTGCTAAGCCATTCCAATTGTGTCCAATTCTATGGGACCCTCTGGACTGCACCCTGCCAAACTCCTCTGTTCATGGGGTTCTCCAGACAAGAATACAAGAGCGGGCTGCCGTGCCCTCCTGCAGGGGACGTCCCAACGCAGGGAACAAAACTGTGTCTCAAACAACAAAATTCTGCAAAGGAAAAAAAGAAACTGTCTCGCTTTGGCAGGTGGATTTTTTTTTTTACCACTAATGCCACCTAGGAAGTCCAGCATTCGCCCAACAGCCAAAAAGAATGAAAACAAAGAAATGCCCATCAACTAACGAATGGTAAACAAAATATGGTTATCAATACAACACAATATTACTTGGAAATCAAATATAAAATAAAGTTTTAAAAATTTATATCATCAAGAAAATAAAAACCCACAGGACAAAATATTTGAAAATCATCTGATAAGAAACTAATCACAATATATGAGAGACCAGACAACTCAACAACAAAAATCCCAGTTTTTAAAAAAACACACAAAGAATTTACAACACAGACTCTGCAAAACAGCTACAGAAAACGGCCAAAAAACACATGAAAAGATGTTCCACATCAGTAGTCATCAGGAAAATGCAAATCAAAACCATGATGAGGTCTTCTCTGGTGGTCTAGTGAGTCAAGAGTCTGCCTTGCAGTGCAAGGGGCACCGGTTCGATCCCTGGCCCGGGAAGATCCCACAATCTGCGGAGCGGCTGGACCTGTGTGTCTGATTACGAGCCAGTGCTCTGGAGCACATGCACCCAGAGCCGGTGCTCTGCAACGGGAGGCCCACACAGGCCAGGAAGTAAAGATGGATGAAAATAAAATAAATAAAACAATAAAGGAGGCCAAAATTGAAAAAAACAAACAAACAAACAACCGATGACATAACATGTAACACTCACCAGCATGACTAAACTTTTAAAAAAAGAAAGCTAGTATTAGCAAGAATGTGAAAAAATTAGAACTCTCATACACCGTCAATGTGAATGTGTAACTGTCCAGCCTGACAGTTCCTCAAAATATTCAAGTCGCCAAGCGACCCAGAAACACCACTCACAGGAATATACCCAAATGAACTGAAAACATATCCCTAAGAAAAAAACCTATACACAAGTGTTCCTAACAGCATTACACCTGAGCGTGCTAAGCCATTCCAATTGTGTCCAATTCTATGGGACCCTCTGGACTGCACCCTGCCAAACTCCTCTGTTCATGGGGTTCTCCAGACAAGAATACAAGAGCGGGCTGCCGTGCCCTCCTGCAGGGGACGTCCCAACGCAGGGAACAAAACTGTGTCTCAAACAACAAAATTCTGCAAAGGAAAAAAAGAAACTGTCTCGCTTTGGCAGGTGGATTTTTTTTTTTACCACTAATGCCACCTAGGAAGTCCAGCATTACGCCCAACAGCCAAAAAGAATGAAAACAAAGAAATGCCCATCAACTAACGAATGGTAAACAAAATATGGTTATCAATACAACACAATATTACTTGGAAATCAAATATAAAATAAAGTATTTATACTAACAAAATGGGTAAACCTGAAAACAGTATGCTAAATTAAAGCAGACACACACAAAAGGCCACAGATAACATAATTCCACTTATGAAATACATATCCAGAACAGATAAATTACTTTGTCATAGAGACAAGTAAATCAGTGGTTGCCAGGGATGGGGAGGGGGTAAATGAAGAGTGACTGCTGGCTACGGGTTTCATTTTGGGTGATAAAATGCTCTGGAAGTAGTAGATAATGGTTTTGGTTACTCATCTCTGGAAATACACTAAAGCCATGCTGAGTTGTACCCTTTAAGAAGGTGAATTTTACAATACGTGGATTATATCTTGATTTTTTAACTGTATTTACTATGCTTTTTTAATTTAGTATAATACATATACTCAAAATTGAAATGCTGAAAAAAATTATACATAATATAAAAGATATTTTGATTTTTAAAGGTCCATGCTTTCAACAACCAAAAATAACCTGAGATCCTTTAAGCTATAAAGTATGGCAAAAAAAATGAAAGGATGAGAGGGAGGAAGAGGGAAATAAAAAAGACTATCCCAATTCTAGGTTATTTAAGTAACAAATAAATGTTTATTATTCCTTTTCTCCCTTGGGTATACGAAGTATCTCAATTAAGAATCCCCACAGGGGCTTCCCTGGTAGCTCAGTGGTGAAGAGTTCGCCTGCCAATGCAGGAGACAAGAGTTCGATCCCTGATCTGGGAAGATCCCATATGCTGAGGAAAAACTAAGTCCTTGAAGCACAACTACGGAGCCTGTGCTCTAGAACCTCAGAGCCGCAACTATGGAGCCCATGTGACACGACCACTGAAGCCCGTGTGCCCTAGAGCTCGAGTTCCACAACAAGAGAAGTGACCGCAACAAGAAGCCTGCTCACCTCAACTAGAGAGTAGTGCCCACTCCCTGCAACTAGACAAGAGCCTGCAGCAGCAGTGAAAACCCAGAATAGCCAAAAATAAATAAGTAAATAAAATTTAAGGGAAAAAAAAAAAGAATCCCTACAGGAAGTCTTCCCTGGTGGGCTACGACTATGTGCTCCCAATGCAGGGGGCCAGGGTTCAATCCCTGGGCAGGGAACTTACTCAGTGCAGCCAAATCAAAAAAAAAAAAGCTTGAACAAATCCCCATAAAGAATTCCCTGGCACTCCAGCGGTTAAGACTATTTGCTTGCACTGCTAAGCAGGTGAGTTCAATTCCTGGTCAGGGAACTAAGATCCCATAAGCTGCATGGTGTGACAAAAATTAGAAAAAAGAATCCCCACTGAAGACATATTTGTACACCTGTGTTCATATCCACATTATTCACAGCAGCCAAAAGATGGCTGTGAACTGATAAACTGGGAAAGACATACGGTGTACAGCTGAGTATCTTTAAAAAGGAAAAAAATCCTAACAGGCTACAACATGGGTAAATTCTTGAGGACATTACTGTAAGTAAAACAGGGAAGTCACAAAAAGATAAAACAGTCTGTAATTCCATTTATAGGAGGTTTCTAGAGTAGTCAAATTCAGAAACAGAAAATAGAATGGTGGTTAACAGGAGCTGGGAAAACAAAGTTTGCAATTGTTTAATGGGTGTTTTCTAAAACGGAAAAAGTTCTGAAGAACAGCTGCACAAAATGTGAATACAATACTATTGAGTTGTACACTTCAAAATGGTTAGCATGGGGAGTTCCCTGGTAGTCTAATGGTTAGGATTCCAGGCTTTCGCTGCGGCAGCCCCAGGTTCAACTCTTGGGTCAGGGAACTGGGATCCTACAAGCTGCACAGTATGGCAAAAAAAGAAAAAAAGCTAGGATGCTAAATTTTATGCTATGACAAATGAAATTAAGAGTCCCCACTGAAACAGGCAAATTCATATATTGCTGGTTGAGCGTGTAAATACACGTTCTCTTTTAGTGGACAATACGGTAGTATTTTTCAAAATTATAAACATTTAACTTTGATCCAGATTCAGTCCTGGATATTTATCCTAAAGATCTTCATACATTCACAGTGACTTTTATAGATGGTTGTTCACATTCAATAAAACACAGTAAAATATTATCCAAATGCAAAAAAGAATGTGAATACTATGTTCAAAAAACATAAAGACTGGGCTTCCCTGGTGGTCCAGTGGGTAAGGAAACCACCTTGCAGTGCAAGGGTCTCCGGTTCGATCCCCGGCCTGGGAAGATCCCACGTGCTGCAGAGCGGCTGGACTGATGTGTCTAACTACTGAGCCGGGGCTCTGGAGGGCATGCGCCCAGAGCCAGTGCTCTGCAGCGACTGAGGCCACTGCAATGGGAGGCACACACAGGCCAAAGAACAAAGATAAATAAATGAAAGACCAACAGAAGTGGCAAAAAAAACCCAAAACATAAAGATTTCAATAGCTAGAACATGCAATCAACCTAGATATCCATAGACAGATAAATGGATAAAGAAGCTGTAGGAAAAAAAAGCAGCAGCAGCTGTGGCATATATACAATGGAGTATTACTCAGTCATAAAAAGGAATGCATTTGAATCAGTTTTAATGAAGATGATGAACCCAGAGCCTATTAATTACAGAGTAAGTCAGAAAAAGAAAGATACATATTGTGTACTAACACATACATATGGAATCTAGAAAAATGGTATTGATAAATATACATGCAGAGCAGCAATGGAGAACAGACTTACGGACACTGGGGGGCAAGACGAATGGGCGAGATGTATGGAAACAGTAACAAGGAAACGTATATGACCATATGTAAAATAGATAACCAGTGGGAATCTGCTGTAAGATTAAAGGGACTCTGTTAACAACCTAGAAGGGTGGAACCAGGGAGAAGGGAGGCAAGCTCAAGAGGGAGGGGACATATGCCTACCTATGGCTGTTTCATGCTGTTTTTTGGCAGTTAACAACAAAACTCTGTAAAGCTATTACCCTCCTTCAAAAAAAAAAAAAAAGGCTATTATCCTTAAAAAAAAAAGTCAGGAAAAAATAGTAAAGATTTTAACAGCATATTAAGTGAAAAAGCAAGATTAAATACGCACAATCTGCTACCTTTGTCATAAAATGTAGGAAGACCCACAGAAATTGAAAAAGTTAACTAAGCAGACAGGTACAAAAGTACTTCAGGGTACTTTATAAACATTTAACTTTGATCCAGATTCAGTCCTGGATATTTATCCTAAAGATCTTCATACATTCACAGTGACTTTTATAGATGGTTGTTCACATTCAATAAAACACAGTAAAATATTATCCAAATGCAAAAAAGAATGTGAATACTATGTTCAAAAAACATAAAGACTGGGCTTCCCTGGTGGTCCAGTGGGTAAGGAAACCACCTTGCAGTGCAAGGGTCTCCGGTTCGATCCCCGGCCTGGGAAGATCCCACGTGCTGCAGAGCGGCTGGACTGATGTGTCTAACTACTGAGCCGGGGCTCTGGAGGGCATGCGCCCAGAGCCAGTGCTCTGCAGCGACTGAGGCCACTGCAATGGGAGGCACACACAGGCCAAAGAACAAAGATAAATAAATGAAAGACCAACAGAAGTGGCAAAAAAAACCCAAAACATAAAGATTTCAATAGCTAGAACATGCAATCAACCTAGATATCCATAGACAGATAAATGGATAAAGAAGCTGTAGGAAAAAAAAGCAGCAGCAGCTGTGGCATATATACAATGGAGTATTACTCAGTCATAAAAAGGAATGCATTTGAATCAGTTTTAATGAAGATGATGAACCCAGAGCCTATTAATTACAGAGTAAGTCAGAAAAAGAAAGATACATATTGTGTACTAACACATACATATGGAATCTAGAAAAATGGTATTGATAAATATACATGCAGAGCAGCAATGGAGAACAGACTTACGGACACTGGGGGGCAAGACGAATGGGCGAGATGTATGGAAACAGTAACAAGGAAACGTATATGACCATATGTAAAATAGATAACCAGTGGGAATCTGCTGTAAGATTAAAGGGACTCTGTTAACAACCTAGAAGGGTGGAACCAGGGAGAAGGGAGGCAAGCTCAAGAGGGAGGGGACATATGCCTACCTATGGCTGTTTCATGCTGTTTTTTGGCAGTTAACAACAAAACTCTGTAAAGCTATTACCCTCCTTCAAAAAAAAAAAAAAAGGCTATTATCCTTAAAAAAAAAAGTCAGGAAAAAATAGTAAAGATTTTAACAGCATATTAAGTGAAAAAGCAAGATTAAATACGCACAATCTGCTACCTTTGTCATAAAATGTAGGAAGACCCACAGAAATTGAAAAAGTTAACTAAGCAGACAGGTACAAAAGTACTTCAGGGTACTTTATTAGTTATTTTTCTACATTATATTTTTCAATCATATACCTAATTCAAAAACCCAAGGTCCATTAGCTCACCTTAAAAATTAAAGTGTCACTACCATATATATTTCAGCTTTCTCCTTTACTAAAACTACTTATTTTTTACTGGATGGGTTGGTAACCAGTTGCCCTGGATGGCACCCAATGATCCACATTTCAAGATAAAGCTCCCCCCTCCCATATCCTATGCATCTCTCTGGATCCCTGCACTAGTTTCTCCTCACCTGGACTACTCACTCTGGGAAAGCCGGCCACTCACCATGAGCAGTCCTATGGAGAAGCCCACCCAGCCAGGAATTGAGGGTTCCTTCAGTCAACAGCCATAGCTATCGTGCTTTGTCTTATTTCCCCCAAGAGACATGTGAGTGTGTCATCTTGGAAAAAGATTCTACAACAAACTTCAAATGACTGCAGCAGTGATGGACATCGAGCTTGTAATCTCATGAGATTAAGCCAGAACTATCCAGCTAAGCCACACCCTGATTCCTAACCTAGAATCAGAGAAATGTTTATTGTTTCAGACTACTCAGTTTGCAGGTAATGTATCTCCCCTAAGACAAAGGGAAGCATTCCTTCCATAGCTAAAAGAATTTGTTTTCAAAAAGAAAATTACAGACACAATAAAAATTATCTGCATGAAAATAAAATCCCTATTAGATCATCAATAAGACTGTAGCAGACAGGATTTCTTCAAATTTTTACAAGTGTGTGAAGTTAGCTTATCAAATATATAGAGGCACAATAATTTTCAAATCAGTAAAACAAACTACTCCAAAACACAGATCTGGCTATATGAAAAGTGAAACATCAGTTAAAGGTAAAGGGTTTATGCCTACCTATGGCTGTTTCATGCTGTTTTTTGGCAGTTAACAACAAAACTCTGTAAAGCTATTACCCTCCTTCAAAAAAAAAAAAAAAGGCTATTATCCTTAAAAAAAAAAGTCAGGAAAAAATAGTAAAGATTTTAACAGCATATTAAGTGAAAAAGCAAGATTAAATACGCACAATCTGCTACCTTTGTCATAAAATGTAGGAAGACCCACAGAAATTGAAAAAGTTAACTAAGCAGACAGGTACAAAAGTACTTCAGGGTACTTTATTAGTTATTTTTCTACATTATATTTTTCAATCATATACCTAATTCAAAAACCCAAGGTCCATTAGCTCACCTTAAAAATTAAAGTGTCACTACCATATATATTTCAGCTTTCTCCTTTACTAAAACTACTTATTTTTTACTGGATGGGTTGGTAACCAGTTGCCCTGGATGGCACCCAATGATCCACATTTCAAGATAAAGCTCCCCCCTCCCATATCCTATGCATCTCTCTGGATCCCTGCACTAGTTTCTCCTCACCTGGACTACTCACTCTGGGAAAGCCGGCCACTCACCATGAGCAGTCCTATGGAGAAGCCCACCCAGCCAGGAATTGAGGGTTCCTTCAGTCAACAGCCATAGCTATCGTGCTTTGTCTTATTTCCCCCAAGAGACATGTGAGTGTGTCATCTTGGAAAAAGATTCTACAACAAACTTCAAATGACTGCAGCAGTGATGGACATCGAGCTTGTAATCTCATGAGATTAAGCCAGAACTATCCAGCTAAGCCACACCCTGATTCCTAACCTAGAATCAGAGAAATGTTTATTGTTTCAGACTACTCAGTTTGCAGGTAATGTATCTCCCCTAAGACAAAGGGAAGCATTCCTTCCATAGCTAAAAGAATTTGTTTTCAAAAAGAAAATTACAGACACAATAAAAATTATCTGCATGAAAATAAAATCCCTATTAGATCATCAATAAGACTGTAGCAGACAGGATTTCTTCAAATTTTTACAAGTGTGTGAAGTTAGCTTATCAAATATATAGAGGCACAATAATTTTCAAATCAGTAAAACAAACTACTCCAAAACACAGATCTGGCTATATGAAAAGTGAAACATCAGTTCTACAACTACAGAAAGTTATTAACTAAAATGAAAAACAGATGGAGAAGAAATATTTATGTCCGTAAGATAAAAGGATAATAATTTACAAAACACTACAATTCAGACAGCTAAGTTGCGGAGGGATACAGGCAACACAGAACACGGGAAAAACATAAACTATAAACAAAGAAATCGTTTTCAACAATAAAATTGTATGAAATTAATTTTTCAGCAGCAGTATGCACTTATTTAATGATGCAAAAAAACTTTAAAAAAAAATGCTATCAAAATTAGCTTGCTATCAAAGGGAGGAAAATGTCGGACTCATAACTATTTAGAACTGTGTAAAATGATACAATCCTTTGGAAATGCCATACAGAAGTAGGCACCTCTAAGACACACAAAAAATTAGCCCACTCCCTTCCCTAGTAATTCCACTATTAGCAGTCTATCCTTAAGAAATAATTCCACAGACATTACTATAAAATTATTAAGGTTCCTATGAAGACTTTAAACTCCAATATCTACTCCACCAAATATTACCTGCACCATAACACTTCTGCCTCAAAGCTCTACTACATTAAAAAGGCATTTCAAATGCAAACTGTATTCCCTCTCAACAACTACTCTGCAACCACAGAAGGGCGGAAGTGTTTTCTCTTCAAATGCTGATTAGAAAAATACATTCAATACACTCAACTGAACCATCAGCAACATTAAAGAAATGCCTTTGGATATAAATTTCCAGTAACAATTAACACGGCATTAATGTCTACTATTTTTACTGGGTGTAGACAGAACCTGCACAATGCACACTGGGGCCCCAAAATCAAACCAGGGAAATTTTATTGTTTCAGAACAAAGCTAACAAGGGAAGCATTCCTTCCATAGCTAAAAGAATTTGTTTTCAAAAGAAAATTACAGACACAATAAAAATTATCTGCATGAAAATAAAATCCCTATTAGATCATCAATAAGACTGTAGCAGACAGGATTTCTTCAAATTTTTACAAGTGTGTGAAGTTAGCTTATCAAATATATAGAGGCACAATAATTTTCAAATCAGTAAAACAAACTACTCCAAAACACAGATCTGGCTATATGAAAAGTGAAACATCAGTTCTACAACTACAGAAAGTTATTAACTAAAATGAAAAACAGATGGAGAAGAAATATTTATGTCCGTAAGATAAAAGGATAATAATTTACAAAACACTACAATTCAGACAGCTAAGTTGCGGAGGGATACAGGCAACACAGAACACGGGAAAAACATAAACTATAAACAAAGAAATCGTTTTCAACAATAAAATTGTATGAAATTAATTTTTCAGCAGCAGTATGCACTTATTTAATGATGCAAAAAAACTTTAAAAAAAAATGCTATCAAAATTAGCTTGCTATCAAAGGGAGGAAAATGTCGGACTCATAACTATTTAGAACTGTGTAAAATGATACAATCCTTTGGAAATGCCATACAGAAGTAGGCACCTCTAAGACACACAAAAAATTAGCCCACTCCCTTCCCTAGTAATTCCACTATTAGCAGTCTATCCTTAAGAAATAATTCCACAGACATTACTATAAAATTATTAAGGTTCCTATGAAGACTTTAAACTCCAATATCTACTCCACCAAATATTACCTGCACCATAACACTTCTGCCTCAAAGCTCTACTACATTAAAAAGGCATTTCAAATGCAAACTGTATTCCCTCTCAACAACTACTCTGCAACCACAGAAGGGCGGAAGTGTTTTCTCTTCAAATGCTGATTAGAAAAATACATTCAATACACTCAACTGAACCATCAGCAACATTAAAGAAATGCCTTTGGATATAAATTTCCAGTAACAATTAACACGGCATTAATGTCTACTATTTTTACTGGGTGTAGACAGAACCTGCACAATGCACACTGTCAACATCACCAGGGATCCCCAACAGCTCCAATTACTGTGTCAAGAGAAATTAGAGATGACAAGGGGAATACACCCTCATAAATGACAGAGAAAGACTCCTTTCAGATTCTTCTTGGTATATGAGGGATATCATATAACCAGTAATTATTTTAATTTAATGTGTAAATATAATTGTTCATCCTCCAAAATGAATTTTATCCTCCTAGTAATCTTTAACACAGTATTATGGTATTTTTTGTAAAATCACTAGACACGTAAAAAGAACTTTAGAGGCCTTAATAAAGTAATTTTACCTAGTAACAGTTAACAAACACTAAAATCTGACCCAATTTATCAAGGGGAAACCACAAGTTTGTATATGATTTTATAGTTTCTTTAGTAAGTTATCTAAAAGAATAGTCAAAAAAATTAGGATTTGTATAAAGGTAAAATAAAGAATGTAGATCATCTGGACTACAGAACTCTCAAAACTCAACAATTACAATCAACTTAATTAGAAAATGAACAAAAGACATAAATATATTTCACCAAAGAGGACATACAAATGGCACATAAGCAAATGAAAAGATGTTCAACATCATTAGCTACCAGGGAAATGCCAATTAAAGCCATGATGAAATACCATTACATAACTTATCAAAATGGCTAAAACAAAGACAGTGACAACACTATATGACGGTGAGGCTGAAGAGAAAGCAGGTCACTCCCATGCCACTGGTGAGAATGGAAAGGAGAAGAGCCACTCAGGGAATCAAAAGCAAACATGGCCAAGATTAGAAGCCATGAAAAGAAACTTATTTACAAAAAGCCTATAGACGAATGTTCATAGCACTTCTGCCTCAAAGCTCTACTACATTAAAAGGCATTTCAAATGCAAACTGTATTCCCTCTCAACAACTACTCTGCAACCACAGAAGGGCGGAAGTGTTTTCTCTTCAAATGCTGATTAGAAAAATACATTCAATACACTCAACTGAACCATCAGCAACATTAAAGAAATGCCTTTGGATATAAATTTCCAGTAACAATTAACACGGCATTAATGTCTACTATTTTTACTGGGTGTAGACAGAACCTGCACAATGCACACTGTCAACATCACCAGGGATCCCCAACAGCTCCAATTACTGTGTCAAGAGAAATTAGAGATGACAAGGGGAATACACCCTCATAAATGACAGAGAAAGACTCCTTTCAGATTCTTCTTGGTATATGAGGGGATATCATATAACCAGTAATTATTTTTAATTTAATGTGTAAATATAATTGTTCATCCTCCAAAATGAATTTTATCCTCCTAGTAATCTTTAACACAGTATTATGGTATTTTTTGTAAAATCACTAGACACGTAAAAAGAACTTTAGAGGCCTTAATAAAGTAATTTTACCTAGTAACAGTTAACAAACACTAAAATCTGACCCAATTTATCAAGGGGAAACCACAAGTTTGTATATGATTTTATAGTTTCTTTAGTAAGTTATCTAAAAGAATAGTCAAAAAAATTAGGATTTGTATAAAGGTAAAATAAAGAATGTAGATCATCTGGACTACAGAACTCTCAAAACTCAACAATTACAATCAACTTAATTAGAAAATGAACAAAAGACATAAATATATTTCACCAAAGAGGACATACAAATGGCACATAAGCAAATGAAAAGATGTTCAACATCATTAGCTACCAGGGAAATGCCAATTAAAGCCATGATGAAATACCATTACATAACTTATCAAAATGGCTAAAACAAAGACAGTGACAACACTATATGACGGTGAGGCTGAAGAGAAAGCAGGTCACTCCCATGCCACTGGTGAGAATGGAAAGGAGAAGAGCCACTCAGGGAATCAAAAGCAAACATGCCAGTACCATATGATTCAGCAATTGTACTCTCGGGCATTTATCCCAGAAAATGAAAACTTACTTTCACAAAAAAGCCTATAGACGAATGTTCATAGCACTTTTACGTCTAACAGCCAAAAGCTAGAATGAACCCAGAAGTCTTTCAACAGGTGATTGATTCGTTAAACAAACTGGGGGGTGGGGGTGGGGTGTGTGGGTGTGAGTAATGGAATATTATTAATAAAAAGGAATAAAATATGGATATCCCCAGTAACTTGGATGATTCTCCAGGTAACTGTAAGTGAAAACATCCAATACAAAGCTATATACATACTATATGATTCCATTTACGGACACTTTTTAAATGACAAAATTTTAGAGACAAAGGACAGATTAGTAGTTGGCCAAAGCTGGAGGAGAAATTTCCAGCAAGAAGATGGATGCAGTCCAAAAAAAAAAAAAAAAAAGGGCCACAGGAGAGACTCTTGTGGCACTGAAACTGTTCAACACCTTAAATGTGGTACTGAAAATACAAATCCAGACAGGTGACAAAAATGCCAAGAGCTTAATATAGTACATACAAACAAGTACAAGCAAAACCAGGGACATCTGGAAATGGCCTTATAGAAATACAGAACATGAAAAACAAAAACTGGGACATCTGAGTAAGACTCGTAGATTATACCAATGGCAATATCCTGGTTGTGATATTAGATGCTTTCCCAAAACATACCATTGGAAAATCAAGCAAAACATACCAGATCTCTGTACTATTTCTTACAACTAATTGCATGTGAACTTACACTAATCTCAGTAAAAATTTCAACAATAAAAAAACCTACATGTTCATATTCAACCAAAGCAGTCAATAATACGTATATGAGACCACTTGTGCCTCATATACATCAAAAAAAAAAAAAAAAACCGGCATACAGACATAAACAAAATTTTAATAAAATACTAATAGTGGGGTGCTGAGGTCCACAGGGTTGCAGAGTCAGACACAACTGAGCAACGGACGTAAACCGAAGAGTCACAATGTGGAAGCACTGGGAATTTCCTGGCAGTTGAGTGGTTAAACCTCGGTGCTTTTGGGGAGGACAGCCCAGGTCCAATCCCTGGCTGGGGAAATAAGATCCCACCAGTCAAAGTTCAGCCAAAAAAAAGAAAAAAAGAGGGAGCAAACAAGGGGTGACAGAAATAAAGTTCCCTTCTTCTTAATGTTCCATTTTACACTTTTACATGAATTTATGTTACTTTTCTAACTAAAAAGATGGACAGCAATTTCTTCATTTGAGATCATTTTTAAAAGTTTCAAAAATGATCATTCAATGAAAATCAAACCCTCCACCAGAAAAGAAGTGGGCTCCCTTAAAAACCAAGGGGTCGAAATGAAACATTTATACTCATGACAAAGGACAACCAGCAAAAAGCAACAATGTAATACATTATACTACTTAACAACTAGAATATAGAAAGATACTGATCTGTGTCCAAAATTAAATTCTCCTGGTTACCAAACAATGGGTCAAATTCTTCTCATTATTAAACAAAAATTGAAACCATCAAAAAGTAGTCAATGTCCTTATCTTACCAATTAAGCAAGTAGTTTGGAAAAACAGAGAAAAAAGCAAAAATGGTAAGACATGTTTCTCAAAATTCATAGCTGACTCTTTCAAATGTACATTTGGCTCTTGGTATATAATAATAATACACAGCATTTACTGAGCACCTACTTCAAGATCAGCACGGTGCTAGCAGCTTCAGATAAATTACCTCACTGCATTCTCTCCAATGTGCAAGGCCACACAGTATTTGCCCCATTTAGAGATGAATTAAGTGGCTCAGAGAGATTAGGGATTTCTACTAAACAGGTAGCACAATATGTTCTCAAGGGATCTATCCAACAAAACTATTATGGCTTAATATCCTTAAGTAAGAGGCTGAACACGAGAACAGAGAGAAAACTGAAAGCTGAGATACAGGGAACACAAATTCAAAGTCCTTAGCAATTGAATGCATGAAGAGATGAAGTCAAAAAATTATCTCTGAAGTTTTGAAATTTGGTACATTGAGGATGAGAGCTCACCATCCATTCCTCACCTTCCTAAACTTTACTCCCCTTCCCAACTTGAATCTCTGTAATAGCACCTCGATAAATATGAGTGCCTGCTCCAAGGACACCACGGTCCTCACTGCTAAGACATAAAAAGCTGAAATCAGATCAAGGAGACAAAGACATAAGCCAGGGGAGTGTGACGCAGGCACCACGAATACTCTAGTTTGGCTGAACTCAGGCCAACCAGGGTATCTTGGGTTTAACACATTTGATCTGCAAAAGCCAGGATGAGGTCTTATCAAAGACACTGAATTTAGGCCTTATTTGTTAGGTAAATGGGGAGAAGAGTTAGGCACTGAAGGTAAAGCTTTAATCAGAGACCTAGTATCTCTCATTTTCAAAGTCAAAGGCCAATTTTCTCTATCTCAAGACAGACTTGAAAGAAAAACTATATGAAGACTAGTAATAAAAGTAAAAGAATGGAAACAGCATAAAAATCCCATCCTAGACCATGGACTACAAGGCCTATATTTACACTTATCTCCTGACAAGCTGCTCCTCTCAGATTCCTATCAAAGAATTTCTTACCACCTCCATATGCTATTCCTCCTTATTTACTAGCATGTCCCTGTTGAAATTATATATAACTTCATGTAAGTTCCTCCACATTACTCCAGACATGCCTCTTTCAAATGTACATTTGGCTCTTGGTATATAATAATAATACACAGCATTTACTGAGCACCTACTTCAAGATCAGCACGGTGCTAGCAGCTTCAGATAAATTACCTCACTGCATTCTCTCCAATGTGCAAGGCCACACAGTATTTGCCCCATTTAGAGATGAATTAAGTGGCTCAGAGAGATTAGGGATTTCTACTAAACAGGTAGCACAATATGTTCTCAAGGGATCTATCCAACAAAACTATTATGGCTTAATATCCTTAAGTAAGAGGCTGAACACGAGAACAGAGAGAAAACTGAAAGCTGAGATACAGGGAACACAAATTCAAAGTCCTTAGCAATTGAATGCATGAAGAGATGAAGTCAAAAAATTATCTCTGAAGTTTTGAAATTTGGTACATTGAGGATGAGAGCTCACCATCCATTCCTCACCTTCCTAAACTTTACTCCCCTTCCCAACTTGAATCTCTGTAATAGCACCTCGATAAATATGAGTGCCTGCTCCAAGGACACCACGGTCCTCACTGCTAAGACATAAAAAGCTGAAATCAGATCAAGGAGACAAAGACATAAGCCAGGGGAGTGTGACGCAGGCACCACGAATACTCTAGTTTGGCTGAACTCAGGCCAACCAGGGTATCTTGGGTTTAACACATTTGATCTGCAAAAGCCAGGATGAGGTCTTATCAAAGACACTGAATTTAGGCCTTATTTGTTAGGTAAATGGGGAGAAGAGTTAGGCACTGAAGGTAAAGCTTTAATCAGAGACCTAGTATCTCTCATTTTCAAAGTCAAAGGCCAATTTTCTCTATCTCAAGACAGACTTGAAAGAAAAACTATATGAAGACTAGTAATAAAAGTAAAAGAATGGAAACAGCATAAAAATCCCATCCTAGACCATGGACTACAAGGCCTATATTTACACTTATCTCCTGACAAGCTGCTCCTCTCAGATTCCTATCAAAGAATTTCTTACCACCTCCATATGCTATTCCTCCTTATTTACTAGCATGTCCCTGTTGAAATTATATATAACTTCATGTAAGTTCCTCCACATTACTCCAGACATGCCTTTTTCCAAACTCCCACAGTACTGCTCTATACACCCACCAGGTCATGTGGCGTTCTGTACTGTCACTGCACTAGTATGGTAACGTTCCTTAAAAGCAGATTATGTCTCTCCCATCCCTTTTTTTTTTAATACTAACAGTGCCTGGGAAAGACAAAGCACTCAAATGAATTTTGATTATATGAACAAGTGACTCCAAGGTTTCCAACCTTGAAAAGAACTAGAGGATGATGCCATCATTAAGACAGAAGATGGGGACTTCCCTAGCAGTCCAGTGGCTGAGACTCCCCACTCCCAATGCAGGGAGCCCAGGTTTGACCGCATGTCAGGGAACTAGATTCCACAGGCAGCAATAGCTTCCATGCTGTAACTAAAAGACCCCACATGCTGCATTTAAAAGATCATCAATGCTGCAACAAAGCTCAAAGATTTCATATGTTGCTACTAAGATCTGGCACAGCCAAAGAAAGAAAAATAAGTATTAAAAAAATGAGGAGAGGGCTTCCCTGGTAGCTCAGTGGCGAAGAGCTCACCTGCCAATGCAGGAGACACGGGTTCAATCCCTGATCCCAGAAGATCCCACATGCTGAGGAGCAACTCTGCCTGGGAGCCACAACTATGGAGCCTGTGCGCTAGAGCCTCAGAGCCGCAACTACTGAGCCCGTGTGTCACAACTACTGAAGCCTGTGTGCCCTAGAGCCCAAGTTCCACAACAAGAGAAGTCACAGCAACAAGAAGTCTGCTCACTTCAACTAGAGAATAGTCCCCACTCCTTGAAACTAGAGAAGAGCCTGCAGCAGCAGTAAAAACCCAGAAGAGCCAAAAATAAATAAGTAAATAATTGTTTTTTTAAAAAAAGTAAGCTCCTCTGGAAAACTTAAACGTTTATTAGGAAAAAAAAAAAAAAGGAAAAGCATGTTTGGTAAAAAGAGGGTCAAAAGTAGCTAAGTACACTATAGGTATAAAAGAAACTCAGCTGGTGATTTGTTCCTTGGCCTGTAGCTCAGAAATCAGATCGAGACTTTTCACACAGCAAAGTAATGAAAGCGGATGACACTGCAGAGAACGACAGAAAGGAAAGAGAACAAGAATCCAAAAAGGACTACTTAAAGGAGCGGTGATGAAAACATTCCTATCTAGTATGTAAGTATGGAGCTGTCATTTGTGATTTTGAAAAGAACAGTTTCAGAGTAGAGAAGCTAATCCTCAGTTGGCCCTTTAAAGATAGGTAAGCAGAAAGTAAACAACTCCATGAATTCACCAGGAAACAGGAGAGATAATCAGAGGGGTAGAAGATTTCTTTAGAACAGGAAGATGTCATCCTGTTCTTAGGTTGAAAAAGTGATGTAGGGCTTCCCTGATGGTTCAGTGGGTAAAGAGTCCACTTTGCAATGCAAGGGGCACCGGTTCAATCACTGGCCCAGGAACATCCCATGAGCCCCACAGCGGCTGGACCTGTGTGTCCAATTGCGAGACAACGCTCTGGAGAGAATGTGCCCAGAGCCAGTGCTCTGCAGTGAGAGAGGCCACTGCAATGGGAAGCCCACACAGGCCAAAGAATAAAAAGATGGATGAAAGTAAATACAAATATAAATAAAGGGGCTTCCCTGGTGGTCCAGTGGGTAGGGACACTGCCTTGCAGCGCAAGAGGCACCTGTTCGATCCCTGGCCTGGGAAGATCCCACATGCCGCGCAGTGGCTAGACCGATGTGTCCAATTACCGAGTCGGAGCTCTGGAGCACATGCACCCACAGCTGATGCTCTGAGACAGGAGAGGCCACTGCAATGGGAGGCCCACGCAGCCTGGGGAACGAAGATGGATGGAGATAGATACATAAAGGAACAATATAACTGGCCAAAAAATAAACAAATAAATAAAAATAAGAAGAGGCATGACGAGGAAAAGAAAAAAAAAAAATTGAAAAAAGAAACAAAAAGAGTCCACCTTGCAGTGCAAAGGGGCATCAGTTGGATCCCTGGCTCAGGAAGATCCCATGTGCTGCAGAGCAGCTGGACGGGTGTATCCAATTACAAGCAAGCACTCTGGAGCGCATGTGCCCAGAGCCAGTGCTTGGTAAGGAGAGAGGCCACTGCAATGGGAGGCCCATACAGGCCAAAGAATAAAGATGGATGAAAATAAACAAATAAAAAACCCATTCAAAAAGAAAGAAAAGGGCTTCCCTTGTGGCTCAGTGGATAAGAACCCGTCTGCCAACGTGGGAGACCCAGGTTTGATCCCTGATCCAGGAAGATCCCACATACCACAGAGCAGCTAAACCCACACAACAACAAAGACCCAGCACAACCAAAAATAAATAAATAAAAGTTTAAAAAAAAAAAGAAAGAAAGAAAGAAAAAGTGATGCAGTGAAGGTTGAGATCGTAGCAGGACAGAGGAAAGAGTAACGAAGAGAACCAGGGCCTCCAGCAAGCGCAGACACAGATAAAGAGTAGAAGCTGAGAAGCGCAGAGACAAGAAAGGAGAAGTAGACAAGTGCTAAGATGGTAAGGCAAAAGAGAACCCCACTTTTGTCTCAGGCACCTACACAATAAGCCTTGGACAGAGTCTGCACTTAGCTCTTTCATTCCTCAAATCCAGGCTCCAACCGTGCCTCCAATCAACCAGACAACCCTAAAAGGGCTACCAATTTTCTCTCCTCTAGAACAACCTTTGGATAGAGCCCCTTTCTATACTGACTCTGCTCAATCCTAATTTTTAAGTACTACTGCAAGACCCCACAACCTAACAGTGACTCTACTCTTCTCCAGCCAAAGTTTTCCAAACACGGACTTCATCCTATCACTTCTCAGATGAAATTCCTCACTACATCCCAGTTTCCATCACATCAATGTCAAATGTCAGTGTGGATTTCTAGGCCCCTATTACCCAAAGATAGGCTTCCCTGGTGGCTGAGCGGCTAAGAATCTGCCTGCAATGCAGGAGAAAAGAGTTCGATCCCTGAGTCAGGAAGATTCCCTGAAGAAGAAAATGGCAACTCACATCAGTATTTTTTTTTAAATTTTGGCCTCTTTTATTGGTCTTTATTTTCATCCATCTTTATTCTTTGGCCTGTGTGGACTTCCCATTGCAGTGACCTCTCTCACTGCAACTGCAGACCACTCGCTCTGGACTCATGTGCTCCAGAGCGCTGGCTCATAATTGGACACACCAGTCCAGCCGCTCTGCGGCACGTGGGATCTTCCCAGGCCAGGGATTGAACCAGTGCCCCATGCACTGCAAGGCAGACTCTTTCCCATGGGACCACCAGGGAAGCCCTCACTCCAGTATTCTTGCCTTTGAAATCCCATGGACAGAGGAGCCTAGCAAGCTACAATTCATGGGGTCTCAAAGAGTGAGACTCAACTGAGAAACTTAAACCACCACCACATTACCTGAGGACACTCATCCTATCCAATCTTGTGAAAATACTATGCTTTATTTCTTTTTATCCAAAATACCCTTCTAGGGCTTCCCTGGTGGTCCAGGGAAGAGTAAAGAGTCCGCTTTGCAGTGCAAGGGGCACTGGTTCGATCCCTGGACCGGGAAGATCCCACATGTGTGGAGCAGAGGGACCGGTGTGTCCAATTACACACCAGCATTCTGGAGTGCATGCGCCCAGAGCGAGTGCTCTGCAGTGAGAAAGGCCACTGCAATGGGAGGCCCACACATGCCAAAAAATAAAAAGATGAATGAAATAAACATAAATAAAAGAGGCATGATGGGGAAAAAAAGAAAAAAAAAAAAAAGATGATACCAAATACCCTTCAAAACCTGGCCAAACTCAACCCAGTCCATGAACTGAAGCCCCATTTCTTCCTTGAAGCCTTCATCACTCTAGGTTTCACTCATGTCTCCACTGATCTCCTTAACCACTTGAACATCCACAGCAAAGAACTTAGTATAGAGAATGGTTTGGAAGTATTTTCTGGATCTCCAGGATGGTACAGAGGGATAGTGTCACAACATTGAGATACCTATTTCAAATGGCCCCCAAAACTCTCTATTTAAACATCCATCTCATGTAGTGTCTGTCTCTACCGAAGCACTAGCTAGTATTACAATGCAAATCAATTACAAGGTAAAACTGCAAACAAATCTGGCAAAAAGATGCCATGTTTCTTAAAGTTGACGTGAATAATAAAGAACTACTCCAATTACAGGCAAAGAAAAGGTGATCTAGGTCAACCAATAAACAAGTGACAACTGACAAAATAGGACAAAGCTTCAAAGAGAAATATGATGAACATCAAAGGATTAAGAAATGTTAATGAATGACATAGTGGAGGAAGGATAAAACAAGACTGGCAAAATATCAGTAATTTTCAAAGCTTGGTGAGGAGTCATGGAAATTCAACTATTTTCTCTTCTTTGGTATATATCTGAAACTCTCCATAGTGTTTATTTTTTACAAGAGTACCTTAGTTAAGACTAAGTCCTTAAATGTTTTATAAAAATTATTGATCGTGGTAAGAAAATTAAACAAAGCAAAGTATGCCATCTACCTACAGTACAATTTTGCTGGATAACATTTTTAAAAATCTATTTGAGGGCTTCCCTGGTCTAGTGGTTAAGAATCTGCCTTGTAATTTAGAGGACACCAGTTCAATCCCTGGTCCAGAATTCCACGTCACTGAGCAACTAAGTCCCTGAGCCACCACTACTAAGCCAGCACTCTAAAGCCCATAAGCTGCAACTACTATAGCCCAGGTGCCTAAAGTCCATGCTCCACAAGAGAAGCCACTGCAATGAGAAGCATGCACATCGCAATGAAGATTAGCTTACGCTCACCACAGAGAAAGCCCACGTGCAGCAATGGAGACCCATTATAGCCAAAACCAAAAAAAATTAGTAAAAATCTGGGGGCTTCACTGGTGGTCCAGTGGGTAGGGACACCGCCTTGCAGTGCAAGGGGCGCCGGTTCGATCCCTGGCCTCGGAAGATTCCACATGCCACGGAATGGCTGGACCGATGTGTTCAACTACTGAGTCAGAGCTCTGGAGCACATGCACCCAGAGCTGGTGCCCTGCAGTGAAAGAGGCGACTGCGATGGGAGGCCCACACAGGCCAAAGAACAAAGATAAACACATGAAAGATCAATAGAACTAGCCAAAAAAAAAGAAAAATTAGTAAAATATTTGATATTTGCCTTATTATAAAAAACAGTGCCATCAAAATCAAAATTTTGATAAAGGTTTAAAACTTAAAGGAAAAAAGCATTTATTCTTAGTGGTCTTCTTCAGACAAAGAGAATCACGAATATAACATATACATCAGACCACTCTGGAGGCTGGCTACATTCTAAGAACTTTGAGGATTCCCAAATTCATGAACACCGCCATAGCGTAAGTTAACTCAACCTTTATCTCCATAAACTATGTAAATGAGGCAGAATAGGAAACAATTGCTGCAATTAGCCTATTGAGAAAACCAGGAGTTACTTCAGGCCCAAGCAAGAGTGTCAGGAGACCTTCAAAAGTCACCTAAGAAAACCAAGAGTACTCAGATAATTCTACAGTTTCAAGGGTTTCGGTTTTACCTTACATTTGTTTTCTGCTGAGGTTACAATACAGACCAAAGCACTTAATAAACTAAATTACTGCCTGTTTTAACTTGGAGCTCTGGAGACCAACCTTCGGAGAATTTTTTTCAAGCATCTACAGTGTACAAAGCACTATACACTGTATATACACGACAGAAGTTAGATAGTATAAACCCAATTAAATACAAAAAAAGCACCAAAATATATACACACATATATATAAAAGCACCAGGTCAGGATTATTAACTATAATGACAACCATTTCACATCACTGTATGCAGAAAAATACCTGAAGAGGCTGCTGCTTTACAAAAGGAGGCTACCAGTCTACTGATAGCTAGTTATGCAAAACAACTGGCAACATGGTGTTGAATTATGTTGTCCTTCTCTAGTTTCAGACAGCAGGTTTAAAACCCTAATAAGTATTCTTACTCGCACCAAGAGAATCTTACTCTATCACAATATAACATACAAAAAAAGCAGTAACATCTGCAAAAGATTTTCTAAAATTTCAGGCCCTAGTCATAG
Source organism: Tragulus kanchil (assembly GCA_022376925.1). Classification (NCBI taxonomy): domain Eukaryota; kingdom Metazoa; phylum Chordata; class Mammalia; order Artiodactyla; family Tragulidae; genus Tragulus; species Tragulus kanchil. The sequence continues at coordinate 70,675,825 of JAIOJX010000029.1, read as the reverse complement.
GATCTAATACAGAGTCAGGGCTTTATATCTGCTGCATCAACCAATCACTGTGAAGAGTCTGAATACATCATGTGTGGCTATATGGAATTACCTTTGATTACACTTTCCAAGCTTACTGTTCAACTAAATTTGCATCTTGAGACTGACTTCACTTTAAATCCTCAGAAAAAAATATCAAAAGGGGCTTCCCTGGTGGTCCAGTAGATAAAATCAAAATTTTGATAAAGGTTTAAAACTTAAAGGAAAAAGCATTTATTCTTAGTGGTCTTCTTCAGACAAAGAGAATCACGAATATAACATATACATCAGACCACTCTGGAGGCTGGCTACATTCTAAGAACTTTGAGGATTCCCAAATTCATGAACACCGCCATAGCGTAAGTTAACTCAACCTTTATCTCCATAAACTATGTAAATGAGGCAGAATAGGAAACAATTGCTGCAATTAGCCTATTGAGAAAACCAGGAGTTACTTCAGGCCCAAGCAAGAGTGTCAGGAGACCTTCAAAAGTCACCTAAGAAAACCAAGAGTACTCAGATAATTCTACAGTTTCAAGGGTTTCGGTTTTACCTTACATTTGTTTTCTGCTGAGGTTACAATACAGACCAAAGCACTTAATAAACTAAATTACTGCCTGTTTTTAACTTGGAGCTCTGGAGACCAACCTTCGGAGAATTTTTTTCAAGCATCTACAGTGTACAAAGCACTATACACTGTATATACACGACAGAAGTTAGATAGTATAAACCCAATTAAATACAAAAAAAGCACCAAAATATATACACACATATATATAAAAGCACCAGGTCAGGATTATTAACTATAATGACAACCATTTCACATCACTGTATGCAGAAAAATACCTGAAGAGGCTGCTGCTTTACAAAAGGAGGCTACCAGTCTACTGATAGCTAGTTATGCAAAACAACTGGCAACATGGTGTTGAATTATGTTGTCCTTCTCTAGTTTCAGACAGCAGGTTTAAAACCCTAATAAGTATTCTTACTCGCACCAAGAGAATCTTACTCTATCACAATATAACATACAAAAAAAGCAGTAACATCTGCAAAAGATTTTCTAAAATTTCAGGCCCTAGTCATAGGATCTAATACAGAGTCAGGGCTTTATATCTGCTGCATCAACCAATCACTGTGAAGAGTCTGAATACATCATGTGTGGCTATATGGAATTACCTTTGATTACACTTTCCAAGCTTACTGTTCAACTAAATTTGCATCTTGAGACTGACTTCACTTTAAATCCTCAGAAAAAAATATCAAAAGGGGCTTCCCTGGTGGTCCAGTAGATAAAGAGTTCACCTTGCCATGCAGGGGGCACCAGTTAGATTCCTGGACCAGGAAGATCCCAATTATGAGCCAGCGCTCTGGAGTACATGGACCCAAAGCCAGTGCCCTGCAGAGGCCGACACATGCCAAAGAATAGAGATGGATGAAAAGAGATAAGTAAAAAATCAATAAAAGCTAAAACTTTAAAAAAAAAAAAAGCAAAATGAAAGTAATAGGTTTCATCCGCAATATCAGTAAAAGACTTGAATAAATATTTGAATCCCCTGGTGGTCCAGTGGTTAGGACTTACACTGCTGTGGCCCAGAACTAAGACTGAACTATTGTTCAGTTCCTAGTCAGGGGAACTAAGATCCCATACGCCTCATGCGACACAGTCGAAGAAAACAAAATAATAAAAATATTGGCTTCTTCAAGTCCATGGTCTTTGAGTAATTTAACTAACTGAAAAAAAATATTTCTACACTTATACAACTCTGCTAACTCATTTTAGATGCGTAACAAACTTTCTAAAGGCTCTAGTATTTTAGAACCAATACTCCACTGACATCTCTTTGATCAGAACCACATAAATTTACTTACACTTCTAGAGAAACATGTATCTCCACCTTCAGATCTAAGTTTTAATGTAAAGACAAAACTATATACATGTAAAATAAATTTCTATGTGATAAGAATGATTTGTGTGTGCTGCCTGATAGGCTCCCAGCACAGCCTATCTACCCTAAAAAATATCAAGGACAAAACAGATTCAAGATAACTACCAAAGCAAATTTTTACACTCTGTAACTGCCAAGCTAAGAAATCAAGGCCTAGTACTAAAGCATATTTAAGACATGAATCAACAGAAACAAAAGCGACACACCCACATTCTCACTGTAAAGAACAGGAGGGCTATACGGTAAGATACATGTTTAACACACTCGAAACTCTATCACCATACAGCACCAAGGTTTTTTCTATTTAAATCTTTATAGAGTATTTCAAAGGCATCTTGGGGAGGGAATAGGATCCTCTTCAGTAACATTACAGATGACCAATACAATGTGTCTGGGCAGAAACAAAACCCAAATCCTGTATTTAAACCTGAAAGGAATCTTTTAACAATCAAGTTGGTTCGGATTTTAAAGGTGATGAAACTGAGGCTAAGAGATGTCAAGTGGTCATTCAGCTAACTAGGGACAGTCAAAGAAATTCTGTGTAAGACTAGATTTTTAAAAAACAGTATTGCTTACCACAGTCTAATCACAGTACGTGGCACTATTAACTCAAAGTACATTTCTCCATTTCTACACACACCACACATATACACACTTGAGAATTTAAAGCTGAAAAAAGCACAAGCGCCTACTCTGGTGGTGACAGATACCACAGACGCTGTACAAAACGTAGTTCAGAAAAAATAGCCTAATGTAAACTTCGACTGGCGCGCAAGGCCCTTTTATCTGAGCTACTCTGAATGTGTACCCAAAATGGATTTCAACCTGCAAGTCACCCCATCAACTAAAAATACAAACCATGCCTTATGCAGAAACAGGACTCCAGGTAAGTAACTGGTTCACCTGTACTCAGGATACCAACCAGCCAAAGCCAAGCCCACTTTCAAAAAAAGGTAAACAAATGTATACCTCCATCTTGAAAATTTAAATCTGAACTCAAATGCCCTTAACAGTTTAACTGTTAGCCAGTCCTCAATGGAGAGTTAACTTGGGAAATCAGAAAGGAATCCAACTCTTAAAACAGAGAAAAAACTTGAAATCAAAGCAAATTTTACACTCTGGAACTGCCAAGGTAATTAATCAGGGCCTAGGCCTAAAGCATATTTAAGACATGAATCAACAGAAACGAAAGCGACACATCCACATTCTCACTGTAAAGAACAGGAGGGCTATACGGTAAGATACATGTTTAACACACTCGAAACTCTATCACCATACAGCACCAAGGTTTTTTCTATTTAAATCTTTATAGAGTATTTCAAAGGCATCTTGGGGAGGGAATAGGATCCTCTTCAGTAACATTACAGATGACCAATACAATGTGTCTGGGCAGAAACAAAACCCAAATCCTGTATTTAAACCTGAAAGGAATCTTTTAACAATCAAGTTGGTTCGGATTTTAAAGGTGATGAAACTGAGGCTAAGAGATGTCAAGTGGTCATTCAGCTAACTAGGGACAGTCAAAGAAATTCTGTGTAAGACTAGATTTTTAAAAAACAGTATTGCTTACCACAGTCTAATCACAGTACGTGGCACTATTAACTCAAAGTACATTTCTCCATTTCTACACACACCACACATATACACACTTGAGAATTTAAAGCTGAAAAAAGCACAAGCGCCTACTCTGGTGGTGACAGATACCACAGACGCTGTACAAAACGTAGTTCAGAAAAAATAGCCTAATGTAAACTTCGACTGGCGCGCAAGGCCCTTTTATCTGAGCTACTCTGAATGTGTACCCAAAATGGATTTCAACCTGCAAGTCACCCCATCAACTAAAAATACAAACCATGCCTTATGCAGAAACAGGACTCCAGGTAAGTAACTGGTTCACCTGTACTCAGGATACCAACCAGCCAAAGCCAAGCCCACTTTCAAAAAAAGGTAAACAAATGTATACCTCCATCTTGAAAATTTAAATCTGAACTCAAATGCCCTTAACAGTTTAACTGTTAGCCAGTCCTCAATGGAGAGTTAACTTGGGAAATCAGAAAGGAATCCAACTCTTAAAACAGAGAAAAAACTTGAAATCAAAGTAAAATTTACCCAAAGAGCTTATCATGAGGAATAAGCTTTCATCTGTGAACTGATAGGCAACCAAAAAACCAATTAGTTACAGCTGGTTTTTATAGCTGCCCTTTAGGTTGCCTGTATATATACATGAATGTCTATATTTAAGTTGTACCAAAAACTGCTTACAAATGGCAATTCCTGTGAAGTAGATGATGATGAAGTTCCAGGTAATTCTAGCATGTTTCCTAATGTACTGGTACTGGAGTCTGGATCATCCTGAAAAGATAAATTTATTGAGTTTAATTGCTCTTCTATAGTACTGTCTGTATCTCCTAGTGAAAGGGGGGCTGGGAGAAAGGCTGCTTTTTCACTGCTGCCGTCCACTTCTTTTCTTTGCTTATTTTTCTGCGTTTCAGGCTGAGGAGCTAATGGCAAGAATGGCGGTTTGCCTGCACCAGGTCTACTGTCTGGTGTGCTGTCGTGTTCACTTCCCATGGCCATCTCTACACCATTCTCTGATTTAGGCTCATAATTGCAGGTGGCATTGGTCTGAGTTTCCTCAAAGATCTCCTCTATACTCTCATCCTTTGTGACTGGCTGTTCTGGGTCCATTTCAGTATCTACATCTGCATCGTCCACACAAGTAAAATTGTCACAGTGCAGAAGGCCATTCTTGACAGTCTTTGTGACTTCTACCTGGAGTTCAGGGGAGTTATTACAAGAGGGCTCCTGTTTCATACCAAGCGCTGTTGGACCACCAGGACTCAAGGAAGTGCAAACAACTGGCGACTGAGCTCTTGAATCACTGTTTTCAGGGTCTTGAAAGGATTCTGATCCATCAGCAGACCCATTTATATACTCTACATTGATCATGGAGGCCAAATCCTGTAGTTTCCGGTGGAATGTAACAAGATGGAGAATCTTGTCCATAAGCATTTTGGGATGTTCCACTGGCAGCCGATAACTGCATAGTACACCCATTAAGTGGCTCAGAAAAATTGGATTGACCATTACCGAAAGGGCTGTCCTTGTCTTCTGGGGCATCTAAATTCACTGGATTGGAAAAGGGCAGCAGACAATTTCTTCTAGGTAGTTCACAGGTCTGATCCATCCTGGGCCAGCATCAACCTGGAATCCAAAAACACGGCAATTAATTTGAGTTAATGGGCCATCTGACTCTTATCTTCAAAATGGCAGCCACGTCTCAAGGCCTAGTGGCCCTGATGGTTTTCTGCGGCACTTCCATGGGCGGAAAAAGTTCCCCAGCTGACGACGGAAAAATGGCCTCAGTGAGCCTCCGCAAACTCCATCTTCCCGGACACGGGCAGATCTTGCCACATGGAAACAGCCCGTCCCTTTTTCCTGCAGACGGGTGGACAGTTGGGCAACTGGAGTCTGGATCATCCTGAAAAGATAAATTTATTGAGTTTAATTGCTCTTCTATAGTACTGTCTGTATCTCCTAGTGAAAGGGGGGCTGGGAGAAAGGCCGCTTTTTCACTGCTGCCGTCCACTTCTTTTCTTTGCTTATTTTTCTGCGTTTCAGGCTGAGGAGCTAATGGCAAGAATGGCGGTTTGCCTGCACCAGGTCTACTGTCTGGTGTGCTGTCGTGTTCACTTCCCATGGCCATCTCTACACCATTCTCTGATTTAGGCTCATAATTGCAGGTGGCATTGGTCTGAGTTTCCTCAAAGATCTCCTCTATACTCTCATCCTTTGTGACTGGCTGTTCTGGGTCCATTTCAGTATCTACATCTGCATCGTCCACACAAGTAAAATTGTCACAGTGCAGAAGGCCATTCTTGACAGTCTTTGTGACTTCTACCTGGAGTTCAGGGGAGTTATTACAAGAGGGCTCCTGTTTCATACCAAGCGCTGTTGGACCACCAGGACTCAAGGAAGTGCAAACAACTGGCGACTGAGCTCTTGAATCACTGTTTTCAGGGTCTTGAAAGGATTCTGATCCATCAGCAGACCCATTTATATACTCTACATTGATCATGGAGGCCAAATCCTGTAGTTTCCGCAGTGGAATGTAACAAGATGGAGAATCTTGTCCATAAGCATTTTGGGATGTTCCACTGGCAGCCGATAACTGCATAGTACACCCATTAAGTGGCTCAGAAAAATTGGATTGACCATTACCGAAAGGGCTGTCCTTGTCTTCTGGGGCATCTAAATTCACTGGATTGGAAAAGGGCAGCAGACAATTTCTTCTAGGTAGTTCACAGGTCTGATCCATCCTGGGCCAGCATCAACCTGGAATCCAAAAACACGGCAATTAATTTGAGTTAATGGGCCATCTGACTCTTATCTTCAAAATGGCAGCCACGTCTCAAGGCCTAGTGGCCCTGATGGTTTTCTGCGGCACTTCCATGGGCGGAAAAAGTTCCCCAGCTGACGACGGAAAAATGGCCTCAGTGAGCCTCCGCAAACTCCATCTTCCCGGACACGGGCAGATCTTGCCACATGGAAACAGCCCGTCCCTTTTTCCTGCAGACGGGTGGACAGTTGGGCTGCTCTAAAATTAAAACCCTTTGGGCCGTAGAAATTTCCGAAATCTCCCACCGGAATCGTCCTTTCCCTCCCCCGCTAGGGGTCCAGCGGCCGGCAGGGCTCGAGGAGAAGGCTCCGGGACGCTGCACAAAAAGGCAGCCCCCCGATCGTTCCCGGGTCGCTCGGGCGCAGCGGTCACAATAGCGCTGCACCCTGCGCCCCAACTGGCGCCGGAGCCTTTGCGGCCGCGAGCGAGTCGGCGAAGCGGGTGCACCCCGGAGCTCTCCTTGCTGACTGCAGGCCTGCTGGCTCCACGGCTGCGGGGCCCGGAGGCCGAAGCGCGGCACGGGGAGAAACGGAGGCAGCCGGTGAGGCCGAGGCCGGGCAGCAGCAGCTGCTACGGCTTGACAAACATGGCTGCTGCCGACGCCGCCGCCGCCTGCTCGGGCCGCGTTCCTCCCCGCAGCGCCGACAGCACCTCCTGGCCGAGCCGATCGCGCTCATCAGGCGTCAGCACCCAGCCAAGTCTGCTGCGGGGGAGCAGCCGGCCCCGCGCCCCCGGCCGGCTACCTGAAGGGAGGCGGAGGCCGAGGCGCGCGCGGGAGGCCGGCGGGCACGGGCCGCGCGGGGAGGAAGTTCGCGGAGGCCCGGCCGGCTAGGCCTGAGCCCGGCTGGTAGTGGCGCAGGGGGAGGGGGCCTGCGGCTGCAGCGCCGCGGGCCGCCAGCCCTGCGCCGCGCCCGGCCTCCCTCGCGCCCCTCACCTCACGGCCACCACCATCTTCCCCGCCCGGCCGCCTCCCCCATCCGCTCGCGCCAGCCCGCCGCCCGCCCCGGCGCACTAGTTACCGTGCCCCGCGCCCCCTCCCGGGCCGGCTGGGGGGAGGGGGTGACCCTCATGACCCTGGGGCGCGAGCGGAGCGGTGGGGAGCGCGCGGAGCAGCTCGCCGCACCCCCCTCCCCCCGCGTCGCTCTTCGGGGAGAAGGCAGCGAGCGCGACCCGCCCCGGCCTACTCCGCCGCCGCCGCCGCCGCCGCCCCACACCCCCGCCGCGCGCGCCCCCGCGGCGGCGCCGGCCACCGAGCGCCTCGCGCGGCCCGCGTGCGGCTGGGCCCGAGCGCGCGCACCCCGACCCCGAGGCGCGCGCTCCCTCGCCGCACTCTTCGGGGTCCAGGGCGGCGAAGTCGGGCTCGCGAGCGCGCCGCCCAATCAGCGGCATCGCCGCGGCGCCCCCCCGCGCCCGCCCGCGGCCCGGGCCTACGGGGCGGCCGGGCGGGGCCGGGGCGGGCTCCCCGGGGCCTCGCGCGCCTCCCCGGGGCGCCGGGCCTGCGGCGTCGTGGGTGGCACGCCGGGCCCCGGGCCGGGCTCGGGCCGCACACGCTCCCGCACCCTGCCGGCCTCGAGCCCCAGCACGGCGGCACCTGGCTGGGCCGAGGCCTGTCCGACCGCCCCGCCGGCCCCGCTCGGGACCGCGTCTGTCCCGGCCTCCATCTTAGGTTACAGCCCGGGCTCCCCATCCACTGGGCACCTGCCTTCGGCCCGCTCGGCCCGGGCTGGAGGCCGAGGCCACCCCCCTCCTCCCGCGGGGCTCACCTGGGGGCTTAGACTGGGGTCTTCGAGGCCTCACACCCCGAGCAGGCGCGGCCGCAGGTGAACCCCCCGCCGGGCCGCACCCCAAGCCCACATCACCACCACCACAGACCAAGCTGAGCAGGAAACAAAATGGAGGCAGCGGCTCGGGTCTGCCTCCCCGAGCCAAGCCTCTGCCGCCCCGGGGCTCCCTCCGGCCGCAGGCCCGACGCCCGCGAGGCAGGGGCTGGCGCGTCCCGGGGACCACGGGCAGCCGCCCCGAGCAGCGCACACAGGCCGGGGACGCAGCCCAGCGGCCCCGCAGCCCCTCACCCACCGCCCCTCTCCTCCCCTCCCCCCGAGTCCTCTTCCTCCCCCTGCCCGGCCGTGCGGGCGAGCGGCGCCCGGGAGCCGGGTCGGGTCGGGTTACCCGCCCGGGCACTGCCCGCGCAGCCCTGGCCTCGGTGGGGGATGAGGCCAGGCGACCCCCGCTCGGCGCCCACCCCGCCCCGAGCCGGGCAGCAGCCTGACGGTCGCCCGCGCCTCGGCCCCCGCCCCGGGAGGCCGCGTCCCCAGCCCGGGCGCCGCGGAGACGGGGCTGCCTCTCCACCCCCGGCCCAGGGGTCCTCGCAGCCCCGGGCGGGCCGAGCGGAGTGCCGGGGGAGGGGTCCGCGAACCCCTGCACCGCCTCCGCGCCCAGGCCGGGCTAGGCCTGGCTCTGGGACCCGGGCCGGGGGCGCGGGCGGGCGTCCGGACGTGGCTGCGCGCGGGGCAGGGGGCGCGGGCCGGGGGCCTGGAGGGGCCGGCCCTCGCACCGCGGCTGCTGCAGTTCTCTGCACCCAGGCAGATGGCCCTCTCGTGCCACCTCCGCCCCGCGCAGGCCGCCGGCTCCGAAGCCCTGCTCTCTGGGGAGCAGTCGGCTGGTCCCTGCGGGCCAGGCGTCGGGACCCCGGCGGAAGAGCGCTGGGAGGGCCGACCGCCGGAACGGCCCCGCCGGGACTGCAAGCCTAATCCCTGGCCTGGGGCGCTCTGCTCTCGGGCGCCGGCACCTCGAGGCCTGCACCAGTGCCCCGAACCCCGCGGCACCGGCCTAGCGCGCAGCAGCGCGTCCAATCACCAAAGACAACGCGAGGGCAGGTGGGGGACACAAACAGCTCGAACCCGCGACGCCGACTTCCCCACGCCCTTCCCCTAATCCAGTTCCCCGATCCAACTCTGACCCCCTCCGCACCGCCCCCCCCCCCGTCTGCTCCCCGACCAAAAACTCACCTGGGGACCTATTGGGTCCCTAGAGTGCTAACTCATCCTCGCTGTTCAGAGAAAAATCACAAACGACGGCCATAAAAATTCCGCCTCCTCCAGAAAGCCTTCAGTGATTAGAGTTAACTCCATCTCAAAGCTGAGGGCGCCGCCCTCGAGAGCCACGTGACTACCATTCCTCCAAGGGCTTAGTAAATGTGCATAATTATTGCCTCAGTGGAGTGTTTACCCGCCATCCTTCTAGCCGTTAACAGAGAGCCCACCTGGGAGAAAGGCCACTTTTGGCGTTGCCTTGCGCTGTGTTGGCTTTGCAGTGGAACTCCCTAAATTCCATCCTTCACCGTTCCCCAGTCGTCACCCCGAAACGGGCCCCGGTAGACTTGGAGCTCAGGATGCCCCTAGCTTCCCTCCAAGGCCCACAGACCAGCCCAGGAGATACTGGTCCTTACCATACCTAAGTGCTGAGAAGCAGTCTGCCAAGAAAGCAAGCAGACCGTCTTGGAAGGAAGGTGTCGCCTGGAACCAGAGTGAGGAGGGGAGTACTGTGGCCCCAGATGGCCGCCTTCTGTTGAAGAGAATGAGGTGCCCTGACTGTTCTCAGGTGCAAAGTCAGTTTGGCCGTGTTCTGTGGTCTAGGACCAGCCAAGAAGAGCTGGGTCTGCATCGCAGGGTCCCGCCCTACAGGGACCCGCCCTTTGTTCTGCTAAGGAGTGACTCCTGCTAATCCCTTCTAGTCAATTCAGTGGGGGAGCTCTGACTAGCTTGTTCTTCCAGCGTGCATGCTAAATTGCTTTAGTCGTATCTGACTCTTTGCCACCCTTATGGTCCGTAACCTGCCAGGCTCCTGTATTCATGGAATTCTGCAGGCAAGAATACTGGAGTGGGTGGTCATGCCCTCCTCCAGGGGATCTTCCCAACCCAGGGATTGAACCTGGGTCTCTTACATCTCCTGCCTTGGCAGACTGGTTCGTTGCCATTAGCGCCACCTGGGAAGCCCAGCTCCTTCATACCTAATAATTTAAAGCAGTCATTTCTGATTGACAGTTACCTCCTACCAACTGCCCCAGTTCATCAAGATTACTCTCAACCCTTTACTTTTCCATGGCCATCCTGAGGTACCACTGAATGGCCTTGAACCACTCAGTTAAAAGCCACAAGCCTCAGTTTCCTCACCTGTACTGAGGGTTCTGCAAGACAAAGGTGTCTGGATCCTATACAGACTACACGCTTGACACATGCTGAGATGTGTTTCATCACTTCTTTCAGCGATCACTTCCTGCATTCCAGGCAGTTTTGCTAGGTGCTGGGGAAACAAAGAATGAGACCCCTGCCTTAAGAAGCCCCAGCCTTAGGGAAAAACAGTTACATAAAGGTGTGAAGAGGGCCAGAGACAATGGTTCCTCCCCAACTGACCTCTAGACATCACTGACCAATAGGAACTCTCTCCAGCCTCCCAAGCCTAGTGCCTGTGCTCAGTCACGCCTGACTCTGCAACCCCGTGGACTGTAGCCTGCCAGGCTCCTCTGTCCATGGGATTTTCTAGACAAGAATACTGAAATGGGTTGCCCGTTCCTCCTCCAGGGCATCTTCCTGACCCAGGGTTCAAACTTAAGTTTCCTGTGTGCCTCTTGCATTGTAAGTAGCTTCTTTACCACTGCGCCACAGAGAATAGACACAGGATCTCAAGGGAGACAGGCAGCTGGGGGCAAATAGCTTACTGATGGTCTTAGGGAAGACTGGAATCCCAGAAAATCTCTTGGATTTTCCTGGAATGACTCAAGGATCCCTTCCTGTCTCTTAGAGCAGAATTTGGGTACAGAAGTCTCCTCCACAGCAGCTTCCTCTGGAGCCTCTCATCCACTAGGCTAAGCACCTTATGTGTGCCAGCACTGGGTTGAAGGGACTCACAGGACCCTATTTTCACACAAGGGCACTGGCTCCTAAAGTAGGGGAAGAAAGGATAGGGTTGTGGCCTGCCCTCCTTGTCTCATCACAAGGAACTTTTCTGGGCCTGTGCTTCCCATCCTTTAGACAGAGATTAGAATCGATGAACACTTGCCCAGTCTATGCAGTGTACTGGACACCATGCTGGGCACTTGACGTGCATGAGTTCCTCTAAGCCTTTAGAGCCTTGAAAAGATTAAGCCCTTCGGCAAGGTCTCAGAATCCTGTCACTTCGCATTTTTGGCTCTTGGCCAGCACACCTTCCAGATACAACATGTGAGAAGGCCCAGCACAGTGTCTTACCCACAAGTGTTCAGGAATTGAAGGGAAGCCAAGTGAGATTACCTTAGCCTCAGTTTCCTCATCTGTAAATTACCATCACTCCTAACCTGCTGAAAGAGATACTTACAGAAACATTATGCCAATGCAACCCTTTTTTCTCAGATTCCCCTTTTAGTCATCAGTTCAGCAGATATAACTTCTCAGGTGGTACATGGTAAAGAATCCACCTGCCAATGCAGGAGACATGGGTTTGATCCCTGGAGTATAATATGACAACCCATTTCAGTACTCATGCCTAGAAAATTCCCCTCAGAGGAGGCCTGACAGGCCACAGTCCATGGGGTCACAAACTATGTAATTAGAAAAAAAGGGGGGTATGCATTGATTTAGCAGATATTTACTGAGCTCTCCCTCAGAGCCTTGTGGGAAAGGCAGAGAAGTAAGAACAAGATAGAGAACTGAACACAGAGAAAGAAGCCAGAGGTGCTAGAGGAGCTGGGGAAGCCTCAGGGACAATCAGGGAAGGTCTTCCATGGAAGTGACATCCAGACGGAGCCCAGAAGGATACATAGAAATAGCCTGGAAAGGAGGGGATGAGGTAGAGATTCTAGCAGGGCCCGGGCTGTGGAGGAATGGACCACAGTTGAGCCTGACCAGAGGCATGAGTGTCAGGAGCAGCCGAGGTGAGGAGTGCAGTTAAGAGGCCTCAGACAAAGTGGGGAAAGCCCCGGAGGCCTGACAATTCAGTGCTTTCTTAACCAAGTTAAAGAATTCAGCTTTTAACTAGAAGGCAGTAGGGAGCCAAGGAAGATTAAGAAACAGGTTAAGAATTTCATCTTGCAGTTGAAAGCTCACTCTGCCAGCAGTGCCCAGAGGAGATGCATAGCTCCTCTTGAAACCGGAGGGCTTTACCTTGGAATATGCTAGGACTGTTTCATTACAAGAACAATTGTAGCTTCTCTTCTGTTCCAGCAACTCTGCAAGACACCCTCTCATTTAACCCTGACATGAGCACCTTGTGACCCAATCTATCTTCCAGATAGGAAGTGTGACCTATTCAGAGCTAGACTCCCAACTCCAGCTTCAAGCTCTTCATTGTCACTGGACAAGAGCAGCATCAACTTTCTGATGAAATAGCCAGGTTTTGTTTTTGGGGGAGGCTTGGAGGCCTCTGGTGATAAGTCCCAAACACTGCTGGTGAACTACAGCCACTCCTTGTGATGGGGCTGAGAACTGTTTCCTTTCTTCCCACCAAGTGGTTTCTCCAGAACTGGATCAGGCTTCCACTTAAGATTCAGGAAGGGGGTGGCATTTAGAGCCAAACCGAGCAATCTCCTTCCTACCCAAAACACCAGGTTTCTGCCAGCTAACCTGACCCTACTGTAGCCCCGGCCCCAAGGACTCAATTTTTCACTTTCAATGTTCTGTCTTTCAAACGTTCTCTTTGGAAAGCCCTGAATGTAGTGGCCTCTAATTCCGGCCCTCCTGCCCTTGTCACTTTCCCAAACTGCCCAGTTTACTCACTCTGCCAGGACAAGCCCTCTCCCATCCATCTGGTGCTCAGGCCCGCCCCTCTGCCTTTTCCCTTAACTGTCTTGCAAATTCTACTCATGATTCAGAACTCAGTTTAGAAGATTATTCTCCCTGATCCCACTCTTGCTGGCATTTATTTTTCTCCTGAATGAGCCAATGAGCCCCTGCAGGAAGTATGGGCTTTACAGATCTGGTCCCAGTCAACTGGTGAGCCCCTTACCACAGGCCCGGTGCATATGCTCCTTTGACGCCCAGTGAACAAGCCCAGGACTATGAGGATCCGAGTAAGTCCTGGGGAAACATTTCCTATGGCTCCCTTCTATGTTTGTGAATGACAGAAGAATTATGGCTCAAATTATAGACCAAATAGTTGTGCAAAACCACCCCTAAAAGGATTCAGCGATATTTGGGGAACGTTCAGGCCTCTGTGCCATACAAGACTTTTAAAATGTTTAAGAGAGCCTATAGAATCTGGGGTCAGAGAGATGTGGGTTCCAATGGTGGGTGTGGGGGGCAGGGGGGGAGGGTCAGTTATCAGCAAATCCTTTCACCTTCCTGAGCCTCACAAATTGGGTGGTTTGGCAGATCTAATATGTGAATGTAGGCAGGGCATGGTTCTAGGGCTCACACAGGGCAGCTACCCACGAGACTCCTTCAGGTGCCACAGGCTCCCCAACCCTCCTTTTCTGAGCACTTGATTTTTCAGATGCACCCCTTTACCTCCAGAAAAGGACTTCTGAATGTACCGATTCCCAGGAGAGGGAGAGGGACGTGGAAGAATGCCGGGTTCTGGGGGAATAAAGTCAGAGGAAGGGGGAGGTCTGCAGCTGGTGGCCAGGAAAGTGGCTATGCGTTCTGCCTGCCTAAGGGTCACTGTTTCATCCCCACCCGCCCATCATCTCCCTGCAAAAAGAGGATATTGTCCTATTTTACATATGAAAGCAGAGGCAGAAAAGAAGCAGTCTCCTGTCGGTGGTCGATGGCTCAATTTTTCACTTTCAATGTTCTGTCTTTCAAACGTTCTCTTTGGAAAGCCCTGAATGTAGTGGCCTCTAATTCCGGCCCTCCTGCCCTTGTCACTTTCCCAAACTGCCCAGTTTACTCACTCTGCCAGGACAAGCCCTCTCCCATCCATCTGGTGCTCAGGCCCGCCCCTCTGCCTTTTCCCTTAACTGTCTTGCAAATTCTACTCATGATTCAGAACTCAGTTTAGAAGATTATTCTCCCTGATCCCACTCTTGCTGGCATTTATTTTTCTCCTGAATGAGCCAATGAGCCCCTGCAGGAAGTATGGGCTTTACAGATCTGGTCCCAGTCAACTGGTGAGCCCCTTACCACAGGCCCGGTGCATATGCTCCTTTGCGCCAGTGAACAAGCCCAGGACTATGAGGATCCGAGTAAGTCCTGGGGAAACATTTCCTATGGCTCCCTTCTATGTTTGTGAATGACAGAAGAATTATGGCTCAAATTATAGACCAAATAGTTGTGCAAAACCACCCCTAAAAGGATTCAGCGATATTTGGGGAACGTTCAGGCCTCTGTGCCATACAAGACTTTTAAAATGTTTAAGAGAGCCTATAGAATCTGGGGTCAGAGAGATGTGGGTTCCAATGGTGGGTGTGGGGGGCAGGGGGGGAGGGTCAGTTATCAGCAAATCCTTTCACCTTCCTGAGCCTCACAAATTGGGTGGTTTGGCAGATCTAATATGTGAATGTAGGCAGGGCATGGTTCTAGGGCTCACACAGGGCAGCTACCCACGAGACTCCTTCAGGTGCCACAGGCTCCCCAACCCTCCTTTTCTGAGCACTTGATTTTTCAGATGCACCCTTCACCTCCAGAAAAGCACTTCTGAATGTACCGATTCCCAGGAGAGGGAGAGGGACGTGGAAGAATGCCGGGTTCTGGGGGAATAAAGTCAGAGGAAGGGGGAGGTCTGCAGCTGGTGGCCAGGAAAGTGGCTATGCGTTCTGCCTGCCTAAGGGTCACTGTTTCATCCCCACCCGCCCATCATCTCCCTGCAAAAAGAGGATATTGTCCTATTTTACATATGAAAGCAGAGGCAGAAAAGAAGCAGTCTCCTGTCGGTGGTCGATGGCTCAGAGTTTAGACCCAGTATTCACTCAATGACTCAGCGGTAAAGAGAAAATGTATTTAACCCACGAACATTTAAAACTTGGCATCTAATTTTAACTCATATATTACAAATAGCATAATTTTTGGTACACAGTACATGTACATGTCTGTATGTATATGTACACTGGTATGTACTGTACATGTACATTTCTTCCCTGGTGGCTCAGATGGTAAAGAATCAGCCTGCAAGGCAGGAGACCCGGGCTTGATTGCTGGGTGGGGAAGATGCCCCGGAGAAGGGAATGGTAACCCACTCCTGTATTCTTGCCTGGAGAAGTCCATGGACAGAGGAACCTGGTGGGCTAAGATAGTCCATGGAGTCTCAAAGAGTCCAACATACCTAAGCGACTAACACTCATATTATATATGTACTTAATATACATCATAAAATCCTGGGGCTGTAGATTCAGCTCTGTCAGTTTATAGGAAATGCCCCTCATGTGCCTAAAATGGCAAAACCAGGCCCCCTTGTCAAATTCCTCAGCCAACTGAGACTGACTTTTTTAATAGAATATGGGACAGTCTATGAATTTTCGTGTCATCCTTTTACCAAGGCCATGCTAATCTTCTCTGTAGTGTTCCAATTTTAGTGTATGTGCTACTAAAGCAAGCGCACACACTGATTTTCAATCAGAAGAGATTTGACTCCATTTTCAATTAAAACCAGCATGTTTTAGTATACGTCCCCATGACAACCACGCATTTGCTGGCTTCTAATTCTAGGACTAACAGACAACGTTAAAGCCTTGCCCTGAGTTTACTAAGCAAAGTAAGTCCTTGGGAAGCTCTGAGACTCTGCAGCACACTCTCTTCAGTGATGCCTGGCCCATGGCGATTCACCTGGGTGGGATGTGGCTTTTCTCTCATGAAAGGAAAGCAAACTGAAAGAATTGAAGAAGAGAGGGAGGTGGGAGGGGGTCAGGACTGGGGGGGACACATGTACAGCTGTGGCCAATTCATGATGATGTATGGCAAAAACCATCATAATGTTGTAAAGTAATTATCCTCCAATCAAAATAAATTTTTAAAAGAACTGAAGACAGGTGTTTTCTTAGGCAGATCAAGGAGTTCAGATGGCAGTTAAAGGTCTGAGAATTTGTACCCTTAGCTCCAACCATGCTTGGAAATATCTGGAAAGTCTTCTCATGCCCCGGGTGAAGACCTTAGGCAAAAAACCATGATTGGAAAAACAACCATGTTCAGAATAATCTAGAAAATCTTCACAGCCCCCAGGTGAAAACCTTAGGCAAAAACCATGGAAACCATGGACAGGAAAACACGTGGCCATGTAGAACAGGGGGCAGCAACTGTCTGAGAGAGGCCAGGAGGGAGGGCTTTTTCTAAAGGTAGAAGGGACTTGGTCTTGTGTAAACTATTCCACCTCAGGGCCTGTATTCCTGGAAGATTCCATTCCCAGCTCTGCCAAGACTCTTTCCATCAGCTCAAGAGTCTCTATTCAGACAGGCTTTACCTGGCTTCTCCCTCAATTTGGAGACATCTGATTGACATCAGGTCACTCTATTGCATCTTCCTGTTGAAGTAACTTACAGCAATTACCATTCCCTGAAATTATCTGATTTTTCCCTACTTATTTCTTTGTTTTCTTTTTATTGAGATGTAATTCACATACCATGAAATTTGCCTTACAATCCAGGAATTCTCTGCTTGTCCAATGGTTAGGACTCTAGGCTTCCATGGCAGGGGGCCCAGGTTCAATCCTTGGTCAGGGAACGAAGAGATTTGACTCCATTTTCAATTAAAACCAGCATGTTTTAGTATACGTCCCCATGACAACCACGCATTTGCTGGCTTCTAATTCTAGGACTAACAGACAACGTTAAAGCCTTGCCCTGAGTTTACTAAGCAAAGTAAGTCCTTGGGAAGCTCTGAGACTCTGCAGCACACTCTCTTCAGTGATGCCTGGCCCATGGCGATTCACCTGGGTGGGATGTGGCTTTTCTCTCATGAAAGGAAAGCAAACTGAAAGAATTGAAGAAGAGAGGGAGGTGGGAGGGGGTCAGGACTGGGGGGGACACATGTACAGCTGTGGCCAATTCATGATGATGTATGGCAAAAACCATCATAATGTTGTAAAGTAATTATCCTCCAATCAAAATAAATTTTTAAAAGAACTGAAGACAGGTGTTTTCTTAGGCAGATCAAGGAGTTCAGATGGCAGTTAAAGGTCTGAGAATTTGTACCCTTAGCTCCAACCATGCTTGGAAATATCTGGAAAGTCTTCTCATGCCCCGGGTGAAGACCTTAGGCAAAAAACCATGATTGGAAAAACAACCATGTTCAGAATAATCTAGAAAATCTTCACAGCCCCCAGGTGAAAACCTTAGGCAAAAACCATGGAAACCATGGACAGGAAAACACGTGGCCATGTAGAACAGGGGGCAGCAACTGTCTGAGAGAGGCCAGGAGGGAGGGCTTTTTCTAAAGGTAGAAGGGACTTGGTCTTGTGTAAACTATTCCACCTCAGGGCCTGTATTCCTGGAAGATTCCATTCCCAGCTCTGCCAAGACTCTTTCCATCAGCTCAAGAGTCTCTATTCAGACAGGCTTTACCTGGCTTCTCCCTCAATTTGGAGACATCTGATTGACATCAGGTCACTCTATTGCATCTTCCTGTTGAAGTAACTTACAGCAATTACCATTCCCTGAAATTATCTGATTTTTCCCTACTTATTTCTTTGTTTTCTTTTTATTGAGATGTAATTCACATACCATGAAATTTGCCTTACAATCCAGGAATTCTCTGCTTGTCCAATGGTTAGGACTCTAGGCTTCCATGGCAGGGGGCCCAGGTTCAATCCTTGGTCAGGGAACTAAGATCCTGCAATCCATGTAGTGCAGCCAAAAAATAGAAAAATTTTAAAAATATATAAAATAATAAATGAATAAAAATGTGAAATCCAGTAATCTCTTTCTTTAATAAATTAAAAAATATATATTTTTTGGCTGCACCTTGCAGCTTGTGGGATCCTAGTTCCCTGATCAGGAATCAAACCTGCATCCCTTGCAGTGAAAGCACAGAGTCCTAATCAACAGAGTGCCAGGGAATCACAAGTTGGTGCAGCCATCATTACTATCTAATTCCAGAGTATTTTCATCACTTAAATCCATTAGCAAGCAGTCACTCCCCATCCCCTCCCGCCCTCTAGGCCCTAACATCCACTCATCTACTTTCTGTCTCTATGGATCAGCCTGTTTTGGATCTATCATATGAATGGAATAATATAGTATGTGTTCTTTTATATCTGGTTTCTTCCACTGAGCATGATATTTTCCAGACTCATCCATGCTGTGGTATGTGGCGGTACTGCGTTCCTTATTATGGCTGAATAATACTCTATTCTATAGATATACCATAACTCATTTATCACTTGCTGTTTTGTTTGTCTTTTTTTTTTTTTTTTTTTTGCTGTTTTGTTTTTCACTTTGGGGCTACTATGAACAATATTGCTATGAACATTCATGTACAAAATTTTACATGGATGTGAATTCATTTATTTGGCATATATACTGGGGAGTAGAATTGTAGAATTTTGGAACTGTTGGTTATATAGCAACTCCATCTTAAACTTTTTAGTCCTGACCTCTTGGTATATCCATTCTGGACAATGAGAAAGATGGAGGTGTGGACAAAGACAACAAAATCAGACAATTAAGACTTTGGAGGGAAGAATAGATTGAGAGTTTGGTATTGACATGGACAGGCTCATATGTTTAAAATAAAATGATTTGCCATAAAAAAAAAAAAAAAAGACTGACACAGGTTCAGTAATTGTGGCTTACAGATTCTAGAGCACAGGTTCAGTCGTTGTGGTGCACAGAATCAGTTGCTTAGTAATGTGGAATCTTCTTGTACCAGAGATTGGACTGATGTCCCTGCATTGGCAGGAGATTAGGACTTATTCACTGTGTGTTCCCAGTGCCTGGTGTGGAGCAGATGCTTGATAAATATGTGTGGATTGAATGAATAAATCCTTGAATAAGTACACTGTTTTTTGGGAAGAAGCCAATTGAGAGAGGAAAGTTGAAGGTACAATAATAGTGAGAGGGCATTGAAAGGAGGTACAGGGTGTGTGAATGGGGTCATAGGTGGATGGGAGGGCCAAAGCACAGATGAGAAACCCCTTAACTTTTGAGATATGCCATGAAAGGCCAGGGGCCTCAGCTATGTTTTAAGTGGGAAGGGAAGGAAATTGAGAGGTTCCACCCAGTACCTCTGTTTTCTCCAGAGATAGGAAATGAGAGAGAAGGGAGGGGCTGCGGGCTCAAGGAAGCAGAGGACAGCTAAACGACCTTGGGGCCAGTACCCAGGCTTGAGCCTAACAAATGGGCACTCTCCACTCATGACTGTATCCCCTCCAGGATTCTGGGGGGAAATGGTTACCAGATGAAAAGGTCAAGGGGTGAAGCGCTAGAGAGGGTGCCTGTAAAGTCATGGCCTTCGGGCCCAGGATGGCTGAGGCTGAGGTAGGGGAGAAGCCATAGCTGCACAGAGCCCCGACCACAGGCAGCATTGCCTAAACCCTGCATACTGGCCACCACTGGACACACACTGAATAGTGTGGAGTGCTGACGGGAGGTCAGACAATGCTACCTACCAGGGTAGGTATTATTGAGGCTGAAGTGACCCGAGGCAGATCACAGGCCCACATGGTTGGGGCAGGGCCAAAGGTAAGCCATGAAGCCAGAGTGGGGTGGAAGTGGGTTAAATGAACCCTGACTCCCTTAGGAGTTTGGCTGATCTCTGGACTTGCTGTCAGACAATTAAGACTTTGGAGGGAAGAATAGATTGAGAGTTTGGTATTGACATGGACAGGCTCATATGTTTAAAATAAAATGATTTGCCATAAAAAAAAAAAGACTGACACAGGTTCAGTAATTGTGGCTTACAGATTCTAGAGCACAGGTTCAGTCGTTGTGGTGCACAGAATCAGTTGCTTAGTAATGTGGAATCTTCTTGTACCAGAGATTGGACTGATGTCCCTGCATTGGCAGGAGATTAGGACTTATTCACTGTGTGTTCCCAGTGCCTGGTGTGGAGCAGATGCTTGATAAATATGTGTGGATTGAATGAATAAATCCTTGAATAAGTACACTGTTTTTTGGGAAGAAGCCAATTGAGAGAGGAAAGTTGAAGGTACAATAATAGTGAGAGGGCATTGAAAGGAGGTACAGGGTGTGTGAATGGGGTCATAGGTGGATGGGAGGGCCAAAGCACAGATGAGAAACCCCTTAACTTTTGAGATATGCCATGAAAGGCCAGGGGCCTCAGCTATGTTTTAAGTGGGAAGGGAAGGAAATTGAGAGGTTCCACCCAGTACCTCTGTTTTCTCCAGAGATAGGAAATGAGAGAGAAGGGAGGGGCTGCGGGCTCAAGGAAGCAGAGGACAGCTAAACGACCTTGGGGCCAGTACCCAGGCTTGAGCCTAACAAATGGGCACTCTCCACTCATGACTGTATCCCCTCCAGGATTCTGGGGGGAAATGGTTACCAGATGAAAAGGTCAAGGGGTGAAGCGCTAGAGAGGGTGCCTGTAAAGTCATGGCCTTCGGGCCCAGGATGGCTGAGGCTGAGGTAGGGGAGAAGCCATAGCTGCACAGAGCCCCGACCACAGGCAGCATTGCCTAAACCCTGCATACTGGCCACCACTGGACACACACTGAATAGTGTGGAGTGCTGACGGGAGGTCAGACAATGCTACCTACCAGGGTAGGTATTATTGAGGCTGAAGTGACCCGAGGCAGATCACAGGCCCACATGGTTGGGGCAGGGCCAAAGGTAAGCCATGAAGCCAGTTTGGGGGTGGAAGTGGGTTAAATGAACCCTGACTCCCTTAGGGAGTTTGGCTGATCTCTGGACTTGCTGACTACACATTTTTGTCTACAGATTTGTAATATTCTTGAGTCTTCGGGAGATCTTGGAAGATGTTTTTCTTATTTCTTTATATTCTTAAATTTAAACTTACATAAGGAGCTGCTTAAGATTTACTCATAGTTTTAAAAACATCATGTATCATTTTTGTACATGCATAAACAGAAAAATAGAAGCACAATAAATTAAGGCATTCTTGAAACTTTTCTACATTTGAATGTAGACTGCTGATTCCCCTTTGGATTCAGAATTGTTGACGTCTATGTTAATTTGCTCAGCATCATCCTTTGTGCGATCAAGATCACTTGTGACATGGCCTTTCTGAAGCATGCTCCATGAAACTTCTTGGTGGCCTAGTGGTTAATAATCTGTCTGCCAATGTGGGGGGCACGAGTTTGATCCTTGGCCCAAGAGGATCCCACAATACCTGGGGGCAACTAAGCCCCCATGTGCCACACCTCTGAGCCCACATGCTCCACAACAAGAGAAGCCACCGCAATGAGAAGCCTGCGCACAGCAACTAGAGAGTTCTCGCTGCAACTAGAGAAAGCCTGCATGCCGCAGTGAAGACTCAGTGCAGTGAAAAATAAATGAGTAAACATAAATATTTTTAAAAAGTAAGAAAGTGCTCCATTATTGTCCCTGGGATGATACTTCAAACCACTGACACCCATTCTCTTATGTGGACACTACCCCATTTGATGAAGCTCATAAATTAAGTTTTTCCAGTTGAATAGGATGGATTTTGTTTTTTAACACCAAGACCTTCAAACATGCTTTTTAGAATTTGACTTTTCTGTGTTTTGTTTTGGTTTTTTTTTTTTTTTTTTACATTTTATTTATATTTATTTGGCTGCCTTGGGTCTCAGTTGTAGCATGTGGGCTCTAGTTCCCTGACTAGGGATCAAACCCAGGCCCCTTGCATTGGGAGCACAGAGTCTTAGTTACTGGGCCATGACTTTTCTGTTCTTTAACAGTATCTCATATTGAGCTTTCCAGTTTCTTTTTTTTCTTTTTTTCAAGGCTCAGTTCTTGGAAGATATTTTTGTTCGTTTTTGTTGTTGTTCATTTGCTTATCTTTTTGGAAGATATTTTTGAAGGGTATAAAGGAAATGTAAAGGACTCTGGTTGATGTGACTGAAAGGAAGATAGAAAATCAAGAAGTCATCAGGAGCAGACTGTGAAGAGTTCTGAGGGCTAGAATTGAATTCTACTGGCATGGGGAGTACCACAATCAGATACAACGTTGAAAAAGATCATGTGGAAGTCCTTCCTGGACTATGTGGAAGGTGAATGTGGAGGCAGAGATACCCGGGAAGACTCTGGGACCATGAGGCAAGTGGCAGCTGTGATCTGCACCACAGCAGTGACAGGGAAATGGGGATAAAGGATAGATGAAGTCTGCGGGATGGAATATACAGCATGGTGCCTATAGTTAATGATACTGTCTGGCATATTTGAAAGTTGCTGAGAGAGTACATTTTAAAATCATCATCAGAAAAACAATTTTGTAACTGTATATGGTGACAGATATTAACTGAGATGGCAGAGATAAGGAATATAGCTGGGACAGGGTGGAAAATATGACAGTTTTTTTTTAATGAAAATTTTTGTTTAATTATAGAATACATTATCATTGTACAAATGCCAACATAAAAGAATTAAAGTTACTCTATTCCCACCTGTTATAAGCCTTTTGAGAGTTTCTCATATACACAAACTTTGTCAGTTTTTCAAAACTATAAGTATAGGTTAACACTATTTTGTAACTTGCTTGTTTCACTACTCAATAGTATATCACAAACTCCTTGTGGTTCCGTGTATGCAGACTTGACTCATGTTTAATGGCTGGATATGGTACTCCTGTTCAGTAACATGAATATACTGTAATTTCTTTGACCAATATCTTTGCTGATGGACACTTAAAATTAACCTCATTGTTTTGCTATTACAAGTAATGCTGAAATGAACATCCTCTTCACATGTAATTAAGTATAACGTTTTCATTATATATTTTCTACATTTAATAACATGTAAAATTCAAATTATACATAATATTCTATATTTACTTGCATTTGTAAAAATATTTCTATAGGCCCAATTTCTGGGTAAAAGGAAATACCCTTACCTGTCTTTGTCTAGATGAGACATTTTTGAGAATTTTACTTGCTAACAAAGAAATGACATCAGTTTCAAAATATGCCAAATGCATTTGGTTTTAAGTAGCACTCAGTGTAGATTAGGATTTGGTAAACTTGAGGATCAAAAGGATTTCCTGGGGCTTCCCTGGTGGTCCAGTGGGTAAGGACACCGCCTTGCAGTGCAAGGGGCGCCAGTTTGAGCCCTGGCCTGGGAAGATCCCACGTGCCGTGGAGCGGCTGGACCGATGTGTCCAATTACCGAGCTGGAGCTCTGGAGCGCATGCGCCCAGAGCCGGCGTTCTTCAACGACAGAGGCCCCTGCGATGGGAGGCCCACATGAGCCAAAGAACAAAGATGGATGAAAATGGACAAATGAAAGACCAATAGAAGTGGCCCGCCTGCTCCCCTCCCTCCCCACCCCAGCCCCACCAAAATAAATAGATTAATTAAAAAGGATTTCCTGGCCCGCTTACCAGGAAAGTACAGTGGTCCCTTGTAAACCTTCTGTTTTCATTCTTTTCAACATCTCTGTGGATTGTTGTATTTAATTGTGACTAACTAGAACAGGCCTTTTGATGAGAAGAGATCTGGAATCAGTGGTCTATTACTTCATAACCATTTCTGCCACCAGCCCAAGCTGCTTCTATCCCGAGACTCCCTACCTCTTCAGATGGAGTCACTACATGGGGAGGATTACACACCAGAAGATCGACTTTTTCCTTCAATCTCAAGCCTTCAAGCAAGGCCTTGACCAGATCTGGTAACCCTTGGTTGACTATGGACTTTGTGACAGCCGGTTGTATCCAGGGTTCCCTCTGCTGTCTCGGGGTTGACGTCAGTGCCCATGTACAAAGCCTGAGAAGCTATTGCAGAGGCTAGGCATGCAGATACCGCTCTGTAGGTACCAGATCCTGAGCCTGCTTCGAGGCATAGTTCCACTCCTGAGTTCAGTCACTGCTTCGAGCGCATCCAGCAGCAGAAACATGTCCTGCAGGGGCTCCTAGGTGTCACTGAAGGTGCCACGACCCCTGGGCCATGCAGTGGCATGGGGAAGCCGGATGCCTCCATCTTTTTCTCTCTATGTTAGTTTTTTAAATATATATTTTATTGTGACATTTTTCAAATATACAAAAGAAAAAGGTCTATAATCAATACACATGGAGTCAGTATCTGTTAACCTTTTGTCATATTTGCTTCGGAGATAAAGGGGGTTTTTTTTGCTACCATGCAATGTGCAGGATTGAACTCGTGCTCCTGGCAGTGCCCCCTGGCACTGGAGGGCCAGGGAAATCCCAAAGGTAAAGATTTTTTTTTTCTGGACAATTTAAAGTGAGTTACAGTACAGACATTCCGATACTTCTCACCTAAACACTTAGCACACTTCTCCAACATATGAAGATGTTCTATATAAGCACGCAGCTATACAGGAGTAGTACAAACTATAATTCCCTAGTATCTACTTGTGCCTTCCATATAAAAATTCCTTTCAAACGTTTTTGACAGTTGATTTTTCTGGATTAATCCAATCAATTTCATTTGTTCTTTTAGCTCTGAAGTTTCTTACAGTCTACCATGCCCCATCTTGTGTTTTCTGAATATTGACTTTTGAAGTGACTGGCCCATTTATCTGGCCCTGTGTTCTGTATTTGGCTGATGCTTGTTCGTCACCTGTTCATCTGCCCCCCCCCCCCCCCCCCCCCAGTATTTCCTGTAAACTGGACATAAGGGCGAGGGCGAGAGGCTTGATTACATTTGGGTTAAAGTGCTTTCTTCTGGCATATTAGGTTTGGAGAGCCTGATGGACAGCCGGAGCAGATGTCATGCTAGTGGTTGGATATACATTTGGTTTGAAGACCTAGAGGAAGAGCCAGATGAGAGAGAATTGAGAGTCATCACAGAGGAGGGGGGACCTGAAGCCTTTAGTAGGGTTAGGGCAGACAGTGAGAAAACCCAGGGAGTTTCCAGAGGAGTCAGTGATAAGACAGGACCAATAAAATGAAACACTGAGGCCTGAAAGTCAACAGGAGCCCCACCCTGCTCTCCCAGATTCTGGCCCCCTTGCCTGGAGAGTCAGTTGCTGTGTTTAGAGTTCATAATAAGCCCCAGGGAGACTTGAAGAGGCTCTAAATAGTAAGACATCTCAGGGAGGTTGGGAGAATGCAATTGATTTTAGGCCCATCTAATGGGTCATATTAATAAACCGAAGACAATTCTGAGACCAGAAAGGAGGTGTTTAGGGTAGGTGGCAAGGTGGTGATATCTCCAGTCCTGCCCAGAGAGGGGACCCTGGGGGACAGCCAGTTGATTCAGGCTGTGGTAGGCCCTGGATCTCCAGTCTGGGCAGGGACTGATGCTAAACCAGAGTAAGAGAGAGACTGCTGCTACCTTCTGCTCCCAGGTTGGTGGCAACAAAGGGTCAGAAATGCCTGTGGAGGGACTTCCCTGGTGGTTAAGACTCCACACGTCCCATGCAAGGGGCGATGGTTTGATCCCTGGTCAGGGAACTTAGATCCCACAAGCCTTGCAGTGTGGTCAAGAAAAAAAAAAAGCTCTTAGAACACCGAGTCACATGCTGCTACTGTGCTAACACCAGCTCCTCCCTGTGGCCTGGACATCTTGAAGATCCAGGCTCATTATCTACCCCATTCCCCCCTCCTCCACCCTTCAGCTACACTGGCCTCCTTTGGTTCCCAGATGCAGAAGACTTGGGCCTGTTAGTCCAGCCTTCTCCATAGCTTTGTATTGTGAACCTTCAGGGTGCCAACTGCCCGTGCTGGTGCCTGAGAAGCAGCACACAGTGCAGTTATGAGGATGGACTCAGACCCAAAAGACCTCATTTAAACCCCAAGCTCTATCTCTGAATAGCTGTGTGACCTTAGGCAAGTTACAAAACCTCTCTGTGCCTATGTGTCTTCTCTGTCAAGTGGGATTGTGGACAGCTCATAAGAGCTTGTCACAGTCATGACTATTGTTCTCATGAGGCTCAGAGAGGTCAAGATCTGCCTGAGCTCACAGAGCAGGTGCCTCACAGTCTCTAAGACAGGCCCCCCCGCCCCCCACCACCTGCAGTATGTCACTATTGCATTATAAATATCCTCACCAAACTGGAGAGATTTTCTGTGCTATATATTCCATGACTTTCCTGCTACTGTTTCTGTAGGTTAGCTTTACCCTTGTCAGACCAAGTGACTGGGTCATGGAGCTGGAAGACTAAAAAGGCATACAGGCACATTCCTATAGACAAGGAGCTTACATTCTAATAAGAGAACAGGAATCAAAAATATGCTTAACACAATGCCCAAAGGGTAAAGGTAGGTCACAGTAGTAATATAATATGTAAGGTGGTGATATCTCCAGTCCTGCCCAGAGAGGGGACCCTGGGGGACAGCCAGTTGATTCAGGCTGTGGTAGGCCCTGGATCTCCAGTCTGGGCAGGGACTGATGCTAAACCAGAGTAAGAGAGAGACTGCTGCTACCTTCTGCTCCCAGGTTGGTGGCAACAAAGGGTCAGAAATGCCTGTGGAGGGACTTCCCTGGTGGTTAAGACTCCACACGTCCCATGCAAGGGGCGATGGTTTGATCCCTGGTCAGGGAACTTAGATCCCACAAGCCTTGCAGTGTGGTCAAGAAAAAAAAAAAGCTCTTAGAACACCGAGTCACATGCTGCTACTGTGCTAACACCAGCTCCTCCCTGTGGCCTGGACATCTTGAAGATCCAGGCTCATTATCTACCCCATTCCCCCCTCCTCCACCCTTCAGCTACACTGGCCTCCTTTGGTTCCCAGATGCAGAAGACTTGGGCCTGTTAGTCCAGCCTTCTCCATAGCTTTGTATTGTGAACCTTCAGGGTGCCAACTGCCCGTGCTGGTGCCTGAGAAGCAGCACACAGTGCAGTTATGAGGATGGACTCAGACCCAAAAGACCTCATTTAAACCCCAAGCTCTATCTCTGAATAGCTGTGTGACCTTAGGCAAGTTACAAAACCTCTCTGTGCCTATGTGTCTTCTCTGTCAAGTGGGATTGTGGACAGCTCATAAGAGCTTGTCACAGTCATGACTATTGTTCTCATGAGGCTCAGAGAGGTCAAGATCTGCCTGAGCTCACAGAGCAGGTGCCTCACAGTCTCTAAGACAGGCCCCCCCGCCCCCCACCACCTGCAGTATGTCACTATTGCATTATAAATATCCTCACCAAACTGGAGAGATTTTCTGTGCTATATATTCCATGACTTTCCTGCTACTGTTTCTGTAGGTTAGCTTTACCCTTGTCAGACCAAGTGACTGGGTCATGGAGCTGGAAGACTAAAAAGGCATACAGGCACATTCCTATAGACAAGGAGCTTACATTCTAATAAGAGAACAGGAATCAAAAAAAAATATGCTTAACACAATGCCCTGTATAATGAGGGTTGTGAATTCCTGAAAGGTAGGAATATCAACAGTAGTAATATATATATGTAAGCAATGTCTTTGGGAGCTCACTGTGTACCAGGCACTGGGCTTTACAATCCTCACTGAAATACCACAAGATATATTAGGAGCCCTATTTTACAGATGAGGCTCAACAATGTTAAACACTTGCCATGGGTCACACAATGACTGGAACTTGGGGGCACCAGTCAAAGCAGAGGACAGGGATGAACACACCTCACCTAAGGCACAGAAGCTGCCAAGAGAAGCAATTTGGCAAAAGGACTTTGGCGGGGTGGGGTGTAGTAGCCAGATTGGCAGGCATTGGGCAGGGTTGGGGACGCCGCCGGGCCTCAGTCCCTGAGTTCCACAGGGGCTGAGAACTACTGGACCCACGTTGCCCTTATGGCCGGCGGGCCTCACCGCAGCTCAGCCTGCCACCCGGGGCCACCCGTGGGGCCCCACTTCTGGGAGAGCGCCTCCGCCTGGCCGGCTCGGTCAGGTGGTCCCGCGGGCCAATCAGCGGCGGCTAGGCCGTGGGCCGCGCCATCTGCCGTGCGCAGGTGGAGCCTCGGGAAAGGTGGTCTTGGGTTCCGGGCGCGCGCAGGAAGGGTCGCCAATATCGAGCAGTGTCCGGCATGCCGCCGATCTAGGAAGGGATCGCGCTCTGCGCCGTCGTTCTGTGATAGAAAAGAGGGCTGCGCCGGCCTTCCTCTCGGTTCTGGATCTCGCCCTAAAGCTTCCGCCCGCTTTTGTGCATCTTTATCCCTTTGCTCCCTGGGAGTTCCAAGCCTTCCTGTCTTTTTACTCTTTCTTGGCAGCGCACAAAGCATGGAGGCTATACTCCTGTTAAAAGAAGGATCTCCATGCCTCTACAGATAGGCTCTGCCTCTTCTTCCTTCCATTGGCCCTGGCCTCGCTTTCTCCTTTCCGTCGTCTTCCCACTTTAGTCTGGCTTCCGGTCACCAGCAGCCGCACTCTGGCCAGATCTGGTGGTATTTGGCATACAGGCACATTCCGATAGACAAGGAGCTTACATTCTAATAAGAGAACAGGAATCAAAAAAAAATATGCTTAACACAATGCCCTGTATAATGAGGGTTGTGAATTCCTGAAAGGTAGGAATATCAACAGTAGTAATATATATATGTAAGCAATGTCTTTGGGAGCTCACTGTGTACCAGGCACTGGGCTTTACAATCCTCACTGAAATACCACAAGATATATTAGGAGCCCTATTTTACAGATGAGGCTCAACAATGTTAAACACTTGCCATGGGTCACACAATGACTGGAACTTGGGGGCACCAGTCAAAGCAGAGGACAGGGATGAACACACCTCACCTAAGGCACAGAAGCTGCCAAGAGAAGCAATTTGGCAAAAGGACTTTGGCGGGGTGGGGTGTAGTAGCCAGATTGGCAGGCATTGGGCAGGGTTGGGGACGCCGCCGGGCCTCAGTCCCTGAGTTCCACAGGGGCTGAGAACTACTGGACCCACGTTGCCCTTATGGCCGGCGGGCCTCACCGCAGCTCAGCCTGCCACCCGGGGCCACCCGTGGGGCCCCACTTCTGGGAGAGCGCCTCCGCCTGGCCGGCTCGGTCAGGTGGTCCCGCGGGCCAATCAGCGGCGGCTAGGCCGTGGGCCGCGCCATCTGCCGTGCGCAGGTGGAGCCTCGGGAAAGGTGGTCTTGGGTTCCGGGCGCGCGCAGGAAGGGTCGCCAATATCGAGCAGTGTCCGGCATGCCGCCGATCTAGGAAGGGATCGCGCTCTGCGCCGTCGTTCTGTGATAGAAAAGAGGGCTGCGCCGGCCTTCCTCTCGGTTCTGGATCTCGCCCTAAAGCTTCCGCCCGCTTTTGTGCATCTTTATCCCTTTGCTCCCTGGGAGTTCCAAGCCTTCCTGTCTTTTTACTCTTTCTTGGCAGCGCACAAAGCATGGAGGCTATACTCCTGTTAAAAGAAGGATCTCCATGCCTCTACAGATAGGCTCTGCCTCTTCTTCCTTCCATTGGCCCTGGCCTCGCTTTCTCCTTTCCGTCGTCTTCCCACTTTAGTCTGGCTTCCGGTCACCAGCAGCCGCACTCTGGCCAGATCTGGTGGTATTTCATAATCTTTGCTGTTCCACTTTGCAGCGTTTGAGTGTGTTGACCCTGTGGAACCAGATAGGTTTCCAGAAGCTTCCACTCTCACCTGGTCCTTTCTTACCTCCTTATCAAGCCTTTCTCTGGGCGCCTTGTCGTGGGCATGCCTCCCCTTTTTCCTGCCTGGCAAGCAGAGGCCCACCTTGCTGACTATTTACCCAGAGTCCCTGAGGGGTCCTGTCTGGTCACTGGCAACTCCTACATGCCAGTAAGTTCTGAGCCTCAGTCTCTGGTTTTGATTTGTCCCAGAGCTCTACACTTGCTGCCTGCATGTCTCACGGTTGGAGGTAGGTGTTTTATTCAATAAATATTTATTACACTGAGGGCTCGTTTACAAGTAGAAGTGTGTTTAAACATATCTTTACATATAAAATAAATATGAAGTGTTTATTGCCGTGTGCCTAAAGCTTGGAAGTTCGGTGTCACCTGTGACCCGCACTCACTGGGTGCTTCATTGCTGCGTGCTGAATTCAGGTAGGCATGACTGTCAGTTGGCATAGTGCCTGGCACAAAGACAGTGCTCAGAGATAGTTGTCTTGCCCCTCAGCCCAGGTCCTCTCCCACCCAGGGATGGGAACTGTCCCATCACCTCACCTTCAACGGAAAAACTACGTAAGGGAGGGAAACGAGAGGAAAAGCCGAAGGGGAAGTCCCCCTTGTCCTGTCTCAGGTTCTGTTCCCCAGGCAGTCTAATCTGTCTGCTCCACGAAGGCAGCGCTGCCCAGTGCTGGGGCAGAAGAGACCTCCAGGAGCTGCTGTCCCACTCCCATGATGGGCTGCTGAAGGCCGACCGGAGACGTGCAGAACAGGGGCCACATCCTGGTGGGTTATCTTATGGGTCCTCCTGGACTTCTATGAGCCCACATTTCCGCCAGGAAGTTGGCGATATGACTATCTCCTGGAGATTCGTAAGGATCCTCCCTGGGGCCCTTAGAGGAACCTGACAGGCGCTGGTACTTGGCTATTGAGGCAGAAGGACAGCAGGTCAAGGGTTTTTTCCTGGTGGTGCAGTGTCGCCACCGTGTGACTAGATGGGAAACGACACAAGGGAGGTTCTTTGTTCTTTGGCCTGAACAGACTTGGCTTTTCTTTTATTTTAACATATGTAGTTATTTAGCCGTACTGGATCTTCATTGCTGCACGCTGGCTTTCTCCAGTTGCGGCAGGTGGGGCCACTCTCTAACTGCTTGTGCGGTGACTTCCTTTGTTGTGGAGCATGGACTCTGGGGTGCATGGGCTTGGTAGTTGCTGCACCGGGGCTTAATTGCCTTGCAGCATGTGAGATCTTCCCCGTCCAGGGATCAATCCGGTGTCCCCTGCATTGTAAGGTGGATTTCCACCAGGAAAGCCCTAGACTTGGGTTTTCTGAAACCTGAGACTTTGCTCCCTGCTTCCAGTGCTCTGTTGTCTGGGCTCCCTCCAGCCTCCAGCGTCAGTGCCATCACCTGTGGAGGAGAAATCGTCCCACCCATAGGTGCCAGGGCGCTGGCTTCTCTAACTATGGAACTTTGGGTGGTTACTCACTGTGTCATTCAAACCTTTTCCTGCTGGTATCCTTGACATCTGCTGTGTGCTTGGCACCTAGGGCCGCCGAGCTGTAGACCTGCCTCGAGATGCTCTCTGTTTTCTCCTTCCTTCCCATCCCTCCTGAGCTCGTTTTGTCCTCCTCCTCATTCAGGACCCTGAAGCTCCTTTCCCCAGTGAGCATGGTAGGTTCCTGGAACTGTATTCCTGCGAACAGCTAACATTTATTGACCATCTACTGTGTGCTTGGTGCTGGGCCCCTTGTGGGCAGTTTTTCCATATACTCTTCGTGAATCCTGCAGGACAGGTTGCTACCATCGCCCCTATTTTGTAGAAGAGACCACTGAAGCAGAGAAGGGTAAAGTGGCCCACCTGAAGTCACTTAACCTTCAGGGGACAGAAGCCTGCCTGTAACTTCTAGAATACCTGGTATGGTGGAGGAGTCAGATAGACTTCAGTTCAAATTCCATCTCTGTAGCTCACTACTGACTTCTTAACTCTAAAATGAGATAGCAGTTCCCCCAAGGCACAGGTGGCTGACACATGGGGTGGGCGGCGTTTGAGCACATGACACTGGAGCTGAGAAATGGGAAGGGTACCACAGCCGGCAGTCAGAGCTGG
Source organism: Tragulus kanchil (assembly GCA_022376925.1). Taxonomy (NCBI): domain Eukaryota; kingdom Metazoa; phylum Chordata; class Mammalia; order Artiodactyla; family Tragulidae; genus Tragulus; species Tragulus kanchil. Next base: position 70,643,849 of record JAIOJX010000029.1, on the reverse strand, counting down.
CATGAAGCACCCTGAGGTAAGTCGAGGTCCTGTTAAGGGACTAGAGTCGATGACTGGGAGCCCCAGCTCAGGACCCAGCCAACAAAAAGCAGGGGCTCAGGGGTCCTAGCTCCCATCAGCTCTCCCCTATGCAATCCCTGGGATCTGTTCTCCCCACACCCTCTGTAACCTCTCCAGTGCCTTTCCCGCTTGGTAACCTTGTTGTGTTGGCGTGACCTTTCCAAACACACATCTTATCGGGTCCTTTACAACTGCAAACTTAGCCCTTTCACTGCGTGCAGGGAACTCAGCCCCTTACCAGAGCCTGTGAGCCTATGGTCTGTTGCTGTAGCCCTGCCAGCTCTGACACCCTCTCTGGTCTCTGGCTCGTCCCCTCTCCTTGACTCCGCCTTAGACCTTTGCCCTTGATGTTCTGGTGAACTGAAACACTCTTCCCTCCTCGTTGCCTAGTTAATGTGCAAGTGGTGGAAGGACTGGGGAGTGGGGAAGGAGATGGAGAATTTTTGATTGTTTTAAAAACTATGAAACTTATTGAGAATTTTTAAAAATGCGTTTATTTAAAAAATGCGTTTATTTAATTTGGGCTGTTCTGGGTGTTCATTTCTGTGCGAGCTTTTCTCCAGTGGTTGCAAACGGGGCTAGTCTCTGTGTGTAGTGCACGGGCTTCCAATTGCAGTGGCTTCTCTGGTTGTGGAGCGCAGGTTCTAGGGCAGGTGGGCTTCAGTAATTGCAGTTCCTGGGCAGTTTTCCATATACTCTTCGTGAATCCTGCAGGACAGGTTGCTACCATCGCCCCTATTTTGTAGAAGAGACCACTGAAGCAGAGAAGGGTAAAGTGGCCCACCTGAAGTCACTTAACCTTCAGGGGACAGAAGCCTGCCTGTAACTTCTAGAATACCTGGTATGGTGGAGGAGTCAGATAGACTTCAGTTCAAATTCCATCTCTGTAGCTCACTACTGACTTCTTAACTCTAAAATGAGATAGCAGTTCCCCCAAGGCACAGGTGGCTGACACATGGGGTGGGCGGCGTTTGAGCACATGACACTGGAGCTGAGAAATGGGAAGGGTACCACAGCCGGCAGTCAGAGCTGGCATGAAGCACCCTGAGGTAAGTCGAGGTCCTGTTAAGGGACTAGAGTCGATGACTGGGAGCCCCAGCTCAGGACCCAGCCAACAAAAAGCAGGGGCTCAGGGGTCCTAGCTCCCATCAGCTCTCCCCTATGCAATCCCTGGGATCTGTTCTCCCCACACCCTCTGTAACCTCTCCAGTGCCTTTCCCGCTTGGTAACCTTGTTGTGTTGGCGTGACCTTTCCAAACACACATCTTATCGGGTCCTTTACAACTGCAAACTTAGCCCTTTCACTGCGTGCAGGGAACTCAGCCCCTTACCAGAGCCTGTGAGCCTATGGTCTGTTGCTGTAGCCCTGCCAGCTCTGACACCCTCTCTGGTCTCTGGCTCGTCCCCTCTCCTTGACTCCGCCTTAGACCTTTGCCCTTGATGTTCTGGTGAACTGAAACACTCTTCCCTCCTCGTTGCCTAGTTAATGTGCAAGTGGTGGAAGGACTGGGGAGTGGGGAAGGAGATGGAGAATTTTTGATTGTTTTAAAAACTATGAAACTTATTGAGAATTTTTAAAAATGCGTTTATTTAAAAAATGCGTTTATTTAATTTGGGCTGTTCTGGGTGTTCATTTCTGTGCGAGCTTTTCTCCAGTGGTTGCAAACGGGGCTAGTCTCTGTGTGTAGTGCACGGGCTTCCAATTGCAGTGGCTTCTCTGGTTGTGGAGCGCAGGTTCTAGGGCAGGTGGGCTTCAGTAATTGCAGTTCCTGGGCTCTAGAGCATAGGCTTAGTAGTTGTGTATGGCTTGTGGGATCTTCCTGGATCAGGGATCAAAGTCGACTTTCCTGCACTGGCAAGGGGATTCTTTACCATTGAGCCACCAAGGAAGCCCCGGCGTGGAAAATTTGGAACCTGAAAGAGTAGAGTTTGGAAAACTGGTAGGAGGGGGGAAAAAACTGGTTCTGGGAGGAGAGAACAACCTTTGTGAAGGGAAGCAGGTGAACGTGTTGGGAGATTGGGTCAAACAGGGATGGAGGCTAATAGGAAGAGGCGTGCCTAAGGCCAGGGCCACATCCATAGGTGCTGTGCTAAAGAGCTTGGCAGTGGGATGGTTTGGATCAGGGGCAGCTACAGTGGATCCCTGGGTAGGGTGGAGAGGGCCTATCAGCACTGCATTGACAGAAGGAGTACCCAGAGCTGAATGGTCCTCCAGGGACAAGGCGATCATCACCAGCAACGAGACATCAGGATCTCCACCTGAAACCTCTGTGGGTATAGCCCAGGGCCCCATCCCCACTGACCAGAGGCTGAAGCGGGATGCTACACTTCTCGTGGCTTCCAGAAGGTGGCACCATCATCCCAGCGTGTCCCTTCCACTCTGCTCCTTGTGCTGGAGACCTCTCCCAGACCAGAGAGGCAAGAAGTGAGTGGGGAAAGGAGAGGAGGCCATGGGCCCAAGGGGTGGCTGGGATGCAAGGCATAGGACACGGGCATTGGGCTGTACTGCCTCCTTGTTGATTTTTTTTTTTTTCAGGATCAGGCAGAGCATGTCAGTCTGACTCAGATTTTTTTTTTTTTTTAATATATTTATTTCTTTATTTGGCTGTGCTGGTTCTCAGTTGGGCTTCCCCAGTGGCTCAGACGGTAAAGAATCTGTCTGCAATGTGGGAACCTTGGGTTCGATCCCTGGGTTGGGAAGTTCCCCTGGAGAAGGGAACAGCTACCCACTCCAATATTCTTGCCTGGAGAATTCCATAGCTAGCTGCAGCACATAGGATCTTTGATCTTTGTTGTGGCATGTGGGATCTAGTTCCCTGACCAGGGATTGAACCTGGGCTCCCTGCATTGGGAGCGTGAAGCCTTAGCCACTGGACCACCAGGGAAGTCCCTAGATTTTCACCATTGTGTGCCTCAGCCTCCTCCCTGCTGCCCCTCCTCAGACCCCTGAAACACTCACAAGGACCCCACTTATTCATTCAGCTCGTAATCATTGCCAAGAACCGTCTTCATCTCCTTCCAGCTCCCATTAACAAGCCCTCTTATTCTAGAGACATCTTTTGATTTCCATCTCTCTCTGTCACCTGGCCAACCTGGGGACCTGCAGTGCGGCTGTGAAGGATGGTGTTGGTCCTAGGTCAGAGGGTGGGAGGCAACGTGGATGGTCCCTCCGTGCATGCGTTGGGGCTCATTACTTCCGTCACCTTGGGAGACCACATGTGTCATTTGATGGTGCTGCCCCGGTTTCCAGCTCTACTCGGACACTGCCATGGCCCCTCGCCCATGTCTCCACATCTGTACTAACAGGCCTTCACGCTCTGGTCTCTTCATTCCTCTGGGAATGAGATCCAAAGCCTGCAAGGCCCTCTATGGTGTGGCCTCATGGAATAGCTCAGATTCTCCCCTCTCCCACCTGCTTCCAGACTATTGTACCCCCTGCCTGGAAGGCTTTTCCTCCCACTCCTCACAAAGCCAAGTGCTCCGCTCCTTCTAACAAATCTCACTTCCTCATGGAGCCCTTTCCAGGTCTGCCTAGGATCAGTCCCTATGGTAGACACAGCTGCAGTCAGTTGACCTTCAGGGTCTGTGTTAATTATAGTCCGTGTTTTCCTGGGTGTTTACTTAATGACTGTCCTCTCCTCTAGATTTCTAGCTCTTTAGGACAGGGTATAACTACCAACTAGAATAGCACCTGGTGTATAGTAGGTGCTCGTATTTGTTGATTTACTGTGCCTTCCAGCCCTCATCTGTCTGGTTTCTTCCTCAGCTTGGGCACCCATGTCGCCTCCTCAGGAAAGCACTGGCCCCTGCCCTGGGTGCCCACTGCTCCTGGGCTTCGTTCCTTTGTTTGCTTTTCAATTCCCTTTGAGCCTCACTCCCCTCTTATCACGCTGTGCCTCAGGCATCTGTGCTAATTGGTTTTGTGTGTGTTCTTATAACATGTGTGCGCTCTGTGTCATTATCATTTCTTTTGTGCAAATAGCTTTATGCTTTAGAGCCCATTTCAGTTCTTACCCTTTCCACTCAGCACTCGGCTTCTGAGGGCCTTGCACATGGCTCTGCATCCACTGGGTCCTCTGCACATGTAATTATCCACCTCCCAATGATGGACTCCCGATTGCCTCCAGCACCTCCTCCAGACTTCTGCACATGGGTCCTGTATGAGGACTTGGGACGAGGGGGTGGTATCTATTCAGGGGAGAATTGCTCGATCATAGGGTGTGCATTTATACAATTAGCTGAACCCCGCGGGTGGCTCTGGGATAGCTGCTCCAACAGTCCAGGTGGACACTTGGCATGCTCCAGCTCACTAGCCAGTCCAGTACGTGCAAAATGAGAGCACCTCTTGCATTGTTCTTGAGTTTCCGGTCGCTTCATAGGCCTGATGACCCCTGGTTTCTTTATTGAATCACCTCATCCTACTCTCCCTGTAGTGGTCTTGTTTTTGTTTTAATTTTGGGCTGTGCTGCGTGGCATGTGGACTCTTAGGTCTCCAGCCAGGGGTTGCACCCCTGCAGTCAAAGCATGGAGTGTTAACCACTGGACCTCCAGGGAAGTCCCTGCAGTGTTCTGAAGTGTCTGTTTCTTGTGGATTTGCAGGCCCTCCTTAGGTGCCCCAGGCTGCCTGACACAGTGTGGGAGCTGCTGGCTTACAGGCAAACTCCACAAGCCTGGGTGTGATGAGGCAGTCAGTTGACCTTCAGGGTCTGTGTTAATTATAGTCCGTGTTTTCCTGGGTGTTTACTTAATGACTGTCCTCTCCTCTAGATTTCTAGCTCTTTAGGACAGGGTATAACTACCAACTAGAATAGCACCTGGTGTATAGTAGGTGCTCGTATTTGTTGATTTACTGTGCCTTCCAGCCCTCATCTGTCTGGTTTCTTCCTCAGCTTGGGCACCCATGTCGCCTCCTCAGGAAAGCACTGGCCCCTGCCCTGGGTGCCCACTGCTCCTGGGCTTCGTTCCTTTGTTTGCTTTTCAATTCCCTTTGAGCCTCACTCCCCTCTTATCACGCTGTGCCTCAGGCATCTGTGCTAATTGGTTTTGTGTGTGTTCTTATAACATGTGTGCGCTCTGTGTCATTATCATTTCTTTTGTGCAAATAGCTTTATGCTTTAGAGCCCATTTCAGTTCTTACCCTTTCCACTCAGCACTCGGCTTCTGAGGGCCTTGCACATGGCTCTGCATCCACTGGGTCCTCTGCACATGTAATTATCCACCTCCCAATGATGGACTCCCGATTGCCTCCAGCACCTCCTCCAGACTTCTGCACATGGGTCCTGTATGAGGACTTGGGACGAGGGGGTGGTATCTATTCAGGGGAGAATTGCTCGATCATAGGGTGTGCATTTATACAATTAGCTGAACCCCGCGGGTGGCTCTGGGATAGCTGCTCCAACAGTCCAGGTGGACACTTGGCATGCTCCAGCTCACTAGCCAGTCCAGTACGTGCAAAATGAGAGCACCTCTTGCATTGTTCTTGAGTTTCCGGTCGCTTCATAGGCCTGATGACCCCTGGTTTCTTTATTGAATCACCTCATCCTACTCTCCCTGTAGTGGTCTTGTTTTTGTTTTAATTTTGGGCTGTGCTGCGTGGCATGTGGACTCTTAGGTCTCCAGCCAGGGGTTGCACCCCTGCAGTCAAAGCATGGAGTGTTAACCACTGGACCTCCAGGGAAGTCCCTGCAGTGTTCTGAAGTGTCTGTTTCTTGTGGATTTGCAGGCCCTCCTTAGGTGCCCCAGGCTGCCTGACACAGTGTGGGAGCTGCTGGCTTACAGGCAAACTCCACAAGCCTGGGTGTGATGAGGGTGGTGATGGGCTTGTGTCCTCACGGGGTTCCCAGCCACATTCAGAGGGGCCAGTGGACACTGTGGGGCTCATCACCGTGATTCCCTCAGGAGACTGTGTGTGCATTCTGGGGGGACTGTCTTCGCTCCCAGCTCGACAGTCTGGAATTTGCATTTTGAATCTGGGAAATTCATTCAATACGTGTTTGTTCTGTGAATGTCTCGGGAGCACTTACCGATGAGGCCTTGGATCTCGTTGTTGACATGTAAGTGCCACCGTGAACACCGTGGTCCCTTGCCTTCCCAGGGACTTTGGCCAGAGTGGTCAGGAGAGGCCTCTCTCAGGAGATGACCTTTGTCCGGGCAGCGAACCAGAAGACCGGGGGACTAGAATTCCCCGCAGAGACCCACATGCCAAAGGCCCTCAAAGTCTCATGAACTTCGGGTGGTGGAGACACAGAAAGATCACTGGGCCTAGAGACTCGATGAGGGAGGGGTCTGTGAGGAGTTTGGGAGTGGGTAGGGGTGGGTTCAGTCTGGGCTGGCCTGTGAAACGACAGGAGGACAGTGTGGCCGTGTAGGAGAGGACGGCTCTGGGCCCTGGAATCGGCAGCGTGAGCTGCCTGGCAGCGGCGGGGTCAGAGAGAATGCTTTTCCTCTCTGCTATTTTTTTTTTAATGGCTTAAAGCTCCCCAACCCCAAGTCCAGGTGGACACTTGGCATGCTCCAGCTCACTAGCCAGTCCAGTACGTGCAAAATGAGAGCACCTCTTGCATTGTTCTTGAGTTTCCGGTCGCTTCATAGGCCTGATGACCCCTGGTTTCTTTATTGAATCACCTCATCCTACTCTCCCTGTAGTGGTCTTGTTTTTGTTTTAATTTTGGGCTGTGCTGCGTGGCATGTGGACTCTTAGGTCTCCAGCCAGGGGTTGCACCCCTGCAGTCAAAGCATGGAGTGTTAACCACTGGACCTCCAGGGAAGTCCCTGCAGTGTTCTGAAGTGTCTGTTTCTTGTGGATTTGCAGGCCCTCCTTAGGTGCCCCAGGCTGCCTGACACAGTGTGGGAGCTGCTGGCTTACAGGCAAACTCCACAAGCCTGGGTGTGATGAGGGTGGTGATGGGCTTGTGTCCTCACGGGGTTCCCAGCCACATTCAGAGGGGCCAGTGGACACTGTGGGGCTCATCACCGTGATTCCCTCAGGAGACTGTGTGTGCATTCTGGGGACTGTCTTCGCTCCCAGCTCGACAGTCTGGAATTTGCATTTTGAATCTGGGAAATTCATTCAATACGTGTTTGTTCTGTGAATGTCTCGGGAGCACTTACCGATGAGGCCTTGGATCTCGTTGTTGACATGTAAGTGCCACCGTGAACACCGTGGTCCCTTGCCTTCCCAGGGACTTTGGCCAGAGTGGTCAGGAGAGGCCTCTCTCAGGAGATGACCTTTGTCCGGGCAGCGAACCAGAAGACCGGGGGACTAGAATTCCCCGCAGAGACCCACATGCCAAAGGCCCTCAAAGTCTCATGAACTTCGGGTGGTGGAGACACAGAAAGATCACTGGGCCTAGAGACTCGATGAGGGAGGGGTCTGTGAGGAGTTTGGGAGTGGGTAGGGGTGGGTTCAGTCTGGGCTGGCCTGTGAAACGACAGGAGGACAGTGTGGCCGTGTAGGAGAGGACGGCTCTGGGCCCTGGAATCCGGGCAGCGTGAGCTTTCGGCCTGGCAGCCTTGGAAGCTGGTGTGAGCTCAGAGAGAATGCTTTTCCTCTCTGCTATTTTTTTTCTTTTAATGAATTTATTTATTTATTTATTTTGGCCATGTTGCATGACTTAAGGGGCGTTAGTTTCTCAACCAGGGACTGAATCGAGGCCCACAGCAGTGAAAGTGTCAAGTCCTGACCAATGGACAGCTAGGGGATTTTTGTAAATAATAATGCACATATCAAGTTTAAACATCAAAAGAAACAAATGCCCTCTCCTTCCTTGGCCCCAGTCACGTAATTCCCCTTCCCAGATGCAGCCATAGTGACCGCCTGCCCACCCTTCATAAGTGATTACATCCCCACAACTGGAGGTACATGCTTCCTGGAGACAGGAAGGCACTACTACTTTGTCCAGATTTTCCTCTCAGCGGCGTAAGGCAGGGTGAGTTCCCCATCAGGACACTTGGAGCCCCTTGTGAAGGCTCTAGAGCTGTCCTGTCCTGAACTTACATTTAAATTAATTAAGATAATCAGTCCCTCAGGCGCAGGAGCCACAGTTCACGTGCTCGGTAGCCACGTACGGCCGGTGGCTACCATGTTAGACAACACAGAGAGAGAGTATTTCCATCATTGCAAGCGGTTTTCCTGGACAGTGCTGCTCTAGAGAATTCCGTGCCATCCATCACTTATCTGTAGTCTGTCTGTTTTCAGGAGTGATTTGGAAGGGGTCAGAGCCATAGGAGAGGCGGAAGCCCGGTTGTGTGGGCGAAGCCTTCCTCAGCATATGCAGTGCCTCCCGCAATGATTATAATAATCTCATTTTCTCAGGATCCAAGGCTGTAGAGCTGTGCTGTCCAGTGTGGGTCTGGCCATCTCAACCTTTCGAGCCGACCTTCCTTTCCTGGAACCTGATTTCCTAGGGGTCTCAGCTGTGAAAGGAAAGGGCTTCCCTGACCAGGAACCTCATCATCACCCTTACCAGGTCATTCAGTCGTTTTACGCACCTTTGTGGGCCTACCCTGCATGGGTGCTGACTCAGAGGGGGCGCCCTTGAGGCCCCTGTCCTGAGTGAGATAGAGAGGGCCATACAAGGATCATTCCAGTTGTGCATAGAGGTGGAATGCGGAGGCTGTGCTGTGAGATCAGTGTGGGCTTCCTGGAGGAGGTGGTAGCTGAACGGTGCCCTGAAAGGAACAAGGGTGGCCTGGAGGTTAAGAGTTGTGAGGAGCCCACAGCCACATGCTGCAGGGCCAGTGGGTGTGATCAGTAGGGCCGGGTCAGCCTGGGCCCCGGTCACCAGCGCAGGCACAGGAGGCTGGCACTGGGGCCCGGAAGGGGCTGGCGCGGTGGAATGCGAGTGGCGACTGAGTAGGAGAGGACACTGGGAAAGGCCGGGTGAGTTCAGCTGTTGGTAATTTCACGCCATCTCCTCAGTCACTTCTTGGGGACAGGCCCCAGCCTAGGGGCCCAGGTGCTGATGAAGGTCAGATTTCGGTAGCAAGAGAATAAAAGGAGATTTGCTCTGGGGGGGGGTGCTGCAGCTGCCCCACACACATTTTCTGGGATTAGGCTAAATCCAGCAGCAGGTGGAGGGGCTCCCAGTTAGGGTCCCAGAGTGTGGGAAGGGGCGGACGACGGTGGTGCACACCTGAGTGTCTGTGCCCGGGAGCGGGCCTCCTCCGTCTGTCCCTCCATTCACCTCTTTACTTTGCCTCAGTTCTGCCTGGTGCTGTCCTGGGTGGGAGTTGGGGACAAGGACAGTAACTGCTAAGCTGGATCAGAGGCTTCATGAAGATGGGAGAGCGATGCAAGAAGATAGAAAATTTGGGCAGTTTTCTTTGGGAGCAGAGAGGGTGGAAACAAGGGGGTAGTTTACCACTGAAAATCTTCTGTGCCATTCAAGTTTTTGTTTTCGGTTATTTAAACCATGAACACAGAAAGCCTCTCAAAATGTAATTCTCCAAGTTTGGCCTCAGGCCAGCAGCATCTGCATCCCCCGGGAATGTGTTAGACATGCGGGTTTCCAGACTTTACCTCAAACCTACCAGACACAAAATTCTGTGGTAGGACCCAGCAATCGAAGCTTTCCACATCATTTTCCTATATGCTAAAACTTTAGAACTACTGGTTAGAAAACTACCAAGGTGGTGCTTGCTTCCTGGGAATCACCCTTAGGGGGAAGGAGATTCTTATGAGAACATGAATCAATGAAAGCATCAGAGGGGCGGGCCTCAGAGGGCGCCCTTGAGGCCCCTGTCCTGAGTGAGATAGAGAGGGCCATACAAGGATCATTCCAGTTGTGCATAGAGGTGGAATGCGGAGGCTGTGCTGTGAGATCAGTGTGGGCTTCCTGGAGGAGGTGGTAGCTGAACGGTGCCCTGAAAGGAACAAGGGTGGCCTGGAGGTTAAGAGTTGTGAGGAGCCCACAGCCACATGCTGCAGGGCCAGTGGGTGTGATCAGTAGGGCCGGGTCAGCCTGGGCCCCGGTCACCAGCGCAGGCACAGGAGGCTGGCACTGGGGCCCGGAAGGGGCTGGCGCGGTGGAATGCGAGTGGCGACTGAGTAGGAGAGGACACTGGGAAAGGCCGGGTGAGTTCAGCTGTTGGTAATTTCACGCCATCTCCTCAGTCACTTCTTGGGGACAGGCCCCAGCCTAGGGGCCCAGGTGCTGATGAAGGTCAGATTTCGGTAGCAAGAGAATAAAAGGAGATTTGCTCTGGGGGGGGGTGCTGCAGCTGCCCCACACACATTTTCTGGGATTAGGCTAAATCCAGCAGCAGGTGGAGGGGCTCCCAGTTAGGGTCCCAGAGTGTGGGAAGGGGCGGACGACGGTGGTGCACACCTGAGTGTCTGTGCCCGGGAGCGGGCCTCCTCCGTCTGTCCCTCCATTCACCTCTTTACTTTGCCTCAGTTCTGCCTGGTGCTGTCCTGGGTGGGAGTTGGGGACAAGGACAGTAACTGCTAAGCTGGATCAGAGGCTTCATGAAGATGGGAGAGCGATGCAAGAAGATAGAAAATTTGGGCAGTTTTCTTTGGGAGCAGAGAGGGTGGAAACAAGGGGGTAGTTTACCACTGAAAATCTTCTGTGCCATTCAAGTTTTTGTTTTCGGTTATTTAAACCATGAACACAGAAAGCCTCTCAAAATGTAATTCTCCAAGTTTGGCCTCAGGCCAGCAGCATCTGCATCCCCCGGGAATGTGTTAGACATGCGGGTTTCCAGACTTTACCTCAAACCTACCAGACACAAAATTCTGTGGTAGGACCCAGCAATCGAAGCTTTCCACATCATTTTCCTATATGCTAAAACTTTAGAACTACTGGTTAGAAAACTACCAAGGTGGTGCTTGCTTCCTGGGAATCACCCTTAGGGGGAAGGAGATTCTTATGAGAACATGAATCAATGAAAGCATGAAGGGAGACTTGGGAAACCTGCCTCAAGAAATGAGGTTTAAGTGAGATCTAAGGGCAGGTGGAGTTAGGAGCAGCCCATGTGAGAGCCCTGAGGTGGCAGGGATGAAGGTCCCAGGGATGGTGCTGGGCCCAGCACCTCTGTGCTTCGGGGTCCTGAATGACCACCCACTTCTGTGTGTGGCCATTCCATTGACAGGTATCCTCTGCTTTATGAAAATCTAGAGCCTCTCCTGGTCCTCAGAATGACTGGGCCACCAGGGTTCTGGGAATGGTCCCTGCAGAGGGAGAGGCACCTGGTCCCGAGCACCAACCCTCTCATTTGCCCCCATGTAACCTGGGGCCAGTCACTTCCTCTTTCAGAGCCTCAGCGTCCTCATCGGGGCAACGGGGAGAAGAATGCCTTCCTGGAAAAAAAAAAAAAAAGCCTTCCTGGGAAGGGATGCCGTGAAGAAGGCATGAGATGACAGCCGCCCAGGCCTGGGGACCCTCCTCTCCTAATCCTTGTGCAATAGCAGCCATTTCTGACTGAGCATTTACTGGCATTCTTCAAGGCATGTTGTCACTCCTGAGTTTCAGGCTCAGAGAGGGTAACTTCGGTCACAGCACAACACCCGCTGCCTCTTACCAGGGCCAGCTTGCCTCTCCCTCCCAAGCACTGATTCCCTCCCAGCAGCCTCCTGCCTCCTGGCTCTGGCTTCTCAGATGTGAGTGGCTGTCTGTCCATGACTCCCACCAGAGCCATGACTGACACAAGCAGCCTGCAAGTGGCAGCGTCCGGAGGGGACCCACTGCTTTTCAGACAGGCTTCCGGGGCGGGTGTCCCTAGCTAGGAAGCTGCTCAGAACCCAGGCAGACCAAGGGTGTCTGACTCCAGATGCCACCATGCTGCCCAGAGCAGCGGAGGGGAGGGGAGGGGAGGGGAGGTGGAGCTGCAAAGCTTGCACAGGGGAATTAGTAGCATCTGTCTCATTCTGACATGGGACATGAGGAATGTGGAAAGGCCGCAGTGAGCACGTGCCTGCCAGAGCTGCTAGCAGGGAGGGGTACAGGGTGGGCAGCTGGGTCCCTCTTGAACCCCAGGACTGACCAGGCAGCAGCTGCCCCCATCACTCTGATGGGTCTCCCACGGACCCAGGACCTGCTGGGAAGCTGGTCAGGGGATCCACTCAGCTCCTCCCTTAGACCCTAATCTTTGTGACCCCTGGATCTGTCACATCCTTAGTTTCTCTACCATTAAACTAGGAAAATAAATCTTTTATCTGGCAAGGCTATGGTGAGGGAGAATGGTGGGAGGCTGAGCCTGGCACAGCAGTGGGCTCATGGTGGGAAAGTGGAAAATGGGGGTTCTCATTTGCCACTGCCTTGTCTTTCAGACTGCTCTAGTCTCCTAGCACTTTTCTTCCCTGGGCTCTGAGGGATCTGCCTCTCCTGTGATTGGCAAGGCTGGTGAAGGACAGTCACTAGCCAGTGACTCGAGTGGGAGATTGAGGCTCAGTCAGAAAGTTGGAGGACTCCAGGGAGCCAGAGAGGGGCTCTTGAGTGCAGGAAGAACATAAGCCAAAAGCTGCTTTTGGAAGCTGCCTGTGGAGCCACCGGCAAGGGAACAGGAGGCAAGAGGATCAGCCATTTCTGACTGAGCATTTACTGGCATTCTTCAAGGCATGTTGTCACTCCTGAGTTTCAGGCTCAGAGAGGGTAACTTCGGTCACAGCACAACACCCGCTGCCTCTTACCAGGGCCAGCTTGCCTCTCCCTCCCAAGCACTGATTCCCTCCCAGCAGCCTCCTGCCTCCTGGCTCTGGCTTCTCAGATGTGAGTGGCTGTCTGTCCATGACTCCCACCAGAGCCATGACTGACACAAGCAGCCTGCAAGTGGCAGCGTCCGGAGGGGACCCACTGCTTTTCAGACAGGCTTCCGGGGCGGGTGTCCCTAGCTAGGAAGCTGCTCAGAACCCAGGCAGACCAAGGGTGTCTGACTCCAGATGCCACCATGCTGCCCAGAGCAGCGGAGGGGAGGGGAGGGGAGGGGAGGTGGAGCTGCAAAGCTTGCACAGGGGAATTAGTAGCATCTGTCTCATTCTGACATGGGACATGAGGAATGTGGAAAGGCCGCAGTGAGCACGTGCCTGCCAGAGCTGCTAGCAGGGAGGGGTACAGGGTGGGCAGCTGGGTCCCTCTTGAACCCCAGGACTGACCAGGCAGCAGCTGCCCCCATCACTCTGATGGGTCTCCCACGGACCCAGGACCTGCTGGGAAGCTGGTCAGGGGATCCACTCAGCTCCTCCCTTAGACCCTAATCTTTGTGACCCCTGGATCTGTCACATCCTTAGTTTCTCTACCATTAAACTAGGAAAATAAATCTTTTATCTGGCAAGGCTATGGTGAGGGAGAATGGTGGGAGGCTGAGCCTGGCACAGCAGTGGGCTCATGGTGGGAAAGTGGAAAATGGGGGTTCTCATTTGCCACTGCCTTGTCTTTCAGACTGCTCTAGTCTCCTAGCACTTTTCTTCCCTGGGCTCTGAGGGATCTGCCTCTCCTGTGATTGGCAAGGCTGGTGAAGGACAGTCACTAGCCAGTGACTCGAGTGGGAGATTGAGGCTCAGTCAGAAAGTTGGAGGACTCCAGGGAGCCAGAGAGGGGCTCTTGAGTGCAGGAAGAACATAAGCCAAAAGCTGCTTTTGGAAGCTGCCTGTGGAGCCACCGGCAAGGGAACAGGAGGCAAGAGGATGGAGGAGACCCTGGGCAGGGAGGGGACCCTTTGCACAGCCCCAAGTCTCAGGGCCTCGACAAAGGCCAATTTCACCAATTATTCGTGAAACACTCTGCATAACCCATGTGAACACAGCAGGGCATGCTTCCCCAAGCATGTGCTCATCTGAGACTCATTTCATCTAAACCCTGACCCCTGGAGGTAAGCAAGCAGGAGCACCCTACTCGTAAGGGTGAAGAGTGATGATCAGAGAAGTGCGAGCAGTGGCCATGGGACCATGGAACTCTGGAAGCAACAACCGTGAACCTGCTGGCTTCAAGTCTAGTGTTCTCCCCATGCATAGGGGACCAGGGCTCCTGAGGGCAAGGAAGTGGTCAAGGAAGACCCCCTGGCTTTTGGCCTGGTGCCTTCTCTGAGCTGGGGGCTCCTGGAGGAGGTACAGTTTTGGGGGGAAGATGGGACATGGCAAGGCAGAGAGCACCGTGGGCGTGTCAGGAGACAGAGAGGAGGAAGAGAAACACGAGAGTGCTGCTCGGTCATCCAGGAGGCCCCCGTCCCAAATCCTTATTTCCAGCCCTTCTGGCCCTGTGTGTACTTTCAGCCACTGGGCCATCCAGGCAGCTTCCACAAAGGCTCTGTCCTGGATGGGAACTCCTGTTCCAGGAGGGCCGGCCAGGGCAGGAGAGTGCCAGCCACTGGGGCAGGTACCTCCTCCTTATGCTTCAGGGGCTGAAGAGGGGCCCTAACTGCTGGGAGAGCTGGAGAAGGTTCCAAGCTCAGAGGCCTGAGAAGCTGATCCATCCATCTCTCAGAGGGTGTTTGAGAACAGGGCCACGATGGCCTCCCCAGGGGAGGACCAGGCAGGCAGAGACAGCTGCAGCCCAGCCAGGCGGCAACCAGCTGCTGCCTGGGAGACTGGCCAGGACGGGCGGGCGGGCACAACCCCCGCAGCCCCCCCGGCCTGAGAGGCCGAGCGTGGGAGCAGGCAGCAGCCTCGAAGCTCGGTTTCAGGCTTTCACGCTGTGTTAACGGTCATCTTGGTTAATGCTGAGCAGATGGGGGTGGGGCGCTGCCAGCTCCCGTGGGGACAACCACAGGGCACGCACACACATACGCATGGGCAGAGGGTACAGGAGTCCTGCCCAGTGGCTGGTGCCATGTGGATTCATCTGCCCATCAGCACTCACTCACACTCTCCTCTATCCAAGAGGATGCTGGTAGGACAGACAGACCAGGGCAGAGGCGCGCACAGGCTCCTGGGTCCACCCCGAGGCAACTGGAGGTGGATGTACACCCAGGGCCTGGCGGGGGCCCTCCGTCTGCGTCACCCCGACAGGACTCCCAGCTCAGGGATCTCTCCACCCTGTTCCCCCTCCATCCGCTGCAGGGAAGACATCAGGCAAGCACACAGAAGTTTATTTCAAAAAATAATTTATAAAAGGTCATTTGCTTCTGTGTTTTGGCAGGCTCCCAGCCTCTCAGTTAGGACCAGGGGCGGTGCTCCTTCCACCGAAGTGCTGGGCTCCTGGAGGAGGTACAGTTTTGGGGGGAAGATGGGACATGGCAAGGCAGAGAGCACCGTGGGCGTGTCAGGAGACAGAGAGGAGGAAGAGAAACACGAGAGTGCTGCTCGGTCATCCAGGAGGCCCCCGTCCCAAATCCTTATTTCCAGCCCTTCTGGCCCTGTGTGTACTTTCAGCCACTGGGCCATCCAGGCAGCTTCCACAAAGGCTCTGTCCTGGATGGGAACTCCTGTTCCAGGAGGGCCGGCCAGGGCAGGAGAGTGCCAGCCACTGGGGCAGGTACCTCCTCCTTATGCTTCAGGGGCTGAAGAGGGGCCCTAACTGCTGGGAGAGCTGGAGAAGGTTCCAAGCTCAGAGGCCTGAGAAGCTGATCCATCCATCTCTCAGAGGGTGTTTGAGAACAGGGCCACGATGGCCTCCCCAGGGGAGGACCAGGCAGGCAGAGACAGCTGCAGCCCAGCCAGGCGGCAACCAGCTGCTGCCTGGGAGACTGGCCAGGACGGGCGGGGCGGGCACAACCCCCGCAGCCCCCCCGGCCTGAGAGGCCGAGCGTGGGAGCAGGCAGCAGCCTCGAAGCTCGGTTTCAGGCTTTCACGCTGTGTTAACGGTCATCTTGGTTAATGCTGAGCAGATGGGGGTGGGGCGCTGCCAGCTCCCGTGGGGACAACCACAGGGCACGCACACACATACGCATGGGCAGAGGGTACAGGAGTCCTGCCCAGTGGCTGGTGCCATGTGGATTCATCTGCCCATCAGCACTCACTCACACTCTCCTCTATCCAAGAGGATGCTGGTAGGACAGACAGACCAGGGCAGAGGCGCGCACAGGCTCCTGGGTCCACCCCGAGGCAACTGGAGGTGGATGTACACCCAGGGCCTGGCGGGGGCCCTCCGTCTGCGTCACCCCGACAGGACTCCCAGCTCAGGGATCTCTCCACCCTGTTCCCCCTCCATCCGCTGCAGGGAAGACATCAGGCAAGCACACAGAAGTTTATTTCAAAAAATAATTTATAAAAGGTCATTTGCTTCTGTGTTTTGGCAGGCTCCCAGCCTCTCAGTTAGGACCAGGGGCGGTGCTCCTTCCACCGAAGTGCTGGGACAAGCAGCCGGGGAAGGCAGGGGAGGCCTGGGGAAATGGGGCTCAGAGGCCCGAGACCTCACTTGGTGTGGGGAAGAGGAGAGATTCAGGGCAGCTCCGCAGCCAGGTCCGACCACACTCTGGGACAAGCGCCAGGGCCCAGGAGGCCAAGCGGAACCTCAACAAGCCATTAGAACACTGGGGCCATGACTCCAATGCAAGAGCAGGGCCTCGAGACTGGGGTTGAGCTCTGCTATGAGACCCGGGCCAGAGCAGGAAGTCTCAACTAGGGACCCCAGGACCAAGGACAGACCTCCCCAGAGCAGAACCAGAGATCTGGGACAGTACCCTGAGGTCAGGGCCCTGAGCAGTCAAGGTCAAGCGCCATCCGACGGCAGCTGAGCCGGGAGGGCCCAAGGCCTGCAGCTGGACTGCCCATTCAGCCTTAGGCCCCTGCTCACGTCTGCACCCCAGGGAAGGAGAAGGAGCTGGGCCTCAGTGGTAGGGGGTCGTGGCTGAAGACAGAGTCGCTGGAGGAGCAGGTGCTGCTGGCGTCCCCGCCGGCGGGGGAGTAGGGTCCAAAGGTTAGGCGGAGGTCGAGGTACTATGAGGAACAGTGCTGATCAGCCCTGGTGTCAGGTGGCGTGAGGCCCGGGGGGCAGTGGGCAGAGGGTGGGCCAAGAGGGGCACCATACCTCCTCAGAGACGGCCAGCAGGACCTTGTCCAGTGCCTCCACCAGTTGCTTGAAAGTGGGCCTCTGGGAGGGGGCCGCATGCCAGCACTCACGCATCAGCCCGTACCTGGAGAGGTGTGGGGAGGGTCAGGAGGAGCCTGGTGCTGGGTCGTTGAGGACCTCACGGCCCTGAGGGGGTGTGACGAAGGGGTACGGCTCGATGTGAGGTTAAGGCCGTTCAGTGGAAGGGTATCCCGCCAGGCCCTCCCTGCTGGACGAAGGAGGAGGTCCCAGGGTCTGTGGCCAGGCCATTCCATCCGCTGCAGGAAGACATCAGGCAAGCACACAGAAGTTTATTTCAAAAATAATTTATAAAAGGTCATTTGCTTCTGTGTTTTGGCAGGCTCCCAGCCTCTCAGTTAGGACCAGGGCGGTGCTACTTCCACCGAAGTGCTGGGACAAGCAGCCGGGGAAGGCAGGGGAGGCCTGGGGAAATGGGGCTCAGAGGCCCGAGACCTCACTTGGTGTGGGGAAGAGGAGAGATTCAGGGCAGCTCCGCAGCCAGGTCCGACCACACTCTGGGACAAGCGCCAGGGCCCAGGAGGCCAAGCGGAACCTCAACAAGCCATTAGAACACTGGGGCCATGACTCCAATGCAAGAGCAGGGCCTCGAGACTGGGGTTGAGCTCTGCTATGAGACCCGGGCCAGAGCAGGAAGTCTCAACTAGGGACCCCAGGACCAAGGACAGACCTCCCCAGAGCAGAACCAGAGATCTGGGACAGTACCCTGAGGTCAGGGCCCTGAGCAGTCAAGGTCAAGCGCCATCCGACGGCAGCTGAGCCGGGAGGGCCCAAGGCCTGCAGCTGGACTGCCCATTCAGCCTTAGGCCCCTGCTCACGTCTGCACCCCAGGGAAGGAGAAGGAGCTGGGCCTCAGTGGTAGGGGGTCGTGGCTGAAGACAGAGTCGCTGGAGGAGCAGGTGCTGCTGGCGTCCCCGCCGGCGGGGGAGTAGGGTCCAAAGGTTAGGCGGAGGTCGAGGTACTATGAGGAACAGTGCTGATCAGCCCTGGTGTCAGGTGGCGTGAGGCCCGGGGGGCAGTGGGCAGAGGGTGGGCCAAGAGGGGCACCATACCTCCTCAGAGACGGCCAGCAGGACCTTGTCCAGTGCCTCCACCAGTTGCTTGAAAGTGGGCCTCTGGGAGGGGGCCGCATGCCAGCACTCACGCATCAGCCCGTACCTGGAGAGGTGTGGGGAGGGTCAGGAGGAGCCTGGTGCTGGGTCGTTGAGGACCTCACGGCCCTGAGGGGGTGTGACGAAGGGGTACGGCTCGATGTGAGGTTAAGGCCGTTCAGTGGAAGGGTATCCCGCCAGGCCCTCCCTGCTGGACGAAGGAGGAGGTCCCAGGGTCTGTGGCCAGGCCATGAGGTCAAGGTCAGGGCAGAGGATGAGGACTGGAAAGTTGGGGAGAGTGGGGTGAGGCCTCACAGCTCTGGGGGGCAGTGTGGGGGCCGGTCCATCCGATGTCCTTCTCGTAGCAGTGAGAACAGCTCCTCCACGGGGATGCCAGGGTAGGGGGAGCCCCCGAGGGTAAAGATCTCCCACAGCAGGATCCCAAACGACCACCTGGAGGCAGAACCGGGCTCAGCGGGGCACAGCTTCACTCCCTACCCCTGGGGCGAGGGTGGGGGACCCACAACTATGATCCACCGTGGGGGTGGGGATTAGGGCTGCTTTGAGAGTCTGGCCCCATTCAGACCCAGGGCAGGGGCTTTGGAAGACAAGGATCATCACCAGTAGATAGCCCAGGCCCCAGCTTCTAGGACTCACACATCACTCTGGTGTGTGTAGACTCTGTCGAACAAGGCCTCAGGTGCCATCCACTTGACAGGCAGGCGGCCCTGGAGGGAAGAGGGCCCATTGCTGCCAAGTGCCACAGGTCCCGGTGCCCCGTCCCAGCCAGCTCTGTCCTGCCTCCCTTACGTTGCTAGTTTTCTTGTAGTAGTCAATGTGGTGGATGCCGCGGGCCAGCCCAAAGTCAGCAATCTTCATCACATTGTCCTCGGTCACCAGCACATTGCGGGCAGCCAGGTCCCGGTGGATACACTGAGGCAGGGCAGTGGTTTTAGGTTTATGAGGACACACGGCTGGGAGCTGGGCACAGGGGACCGCACAGCAACCCGAGGGGTAGGGGTCAGCCACCCACTTTACAGATGGACACGTAGAGAGAGGGGAAACCTAAGCCAGCTAACTTCGGGGCCCACACCTTCTCTCTTGCACTGCCTCTTCCTTCCTGCCTCTGGGGTAGGCAGGCATGGGAACATGCAGAGTTAACTGCACATGGATGAGTACAGAAGGACTCAGTGACTCGTGGAGTGAGGGAAAAGGAAAGAGAGGGAGAAGCTGTGGGGATGGGGCCGTACCTTCCGGGACTCCAGGTACTGCATGCCCCGGGCCACCTGGTAGGCACAGGAGACCAGGGCAGGGAAGGACAGGGGCCCCTCGCTGCTCCGAGGCCCGTCGGGGCTGAGGTCAGGGCCTGGGGGGCGGCGGGCCCGCAGGAACTCCCGCAGGTTTCCCTTGGCGGCACACTCCACAATCACGTACAGAGGCCCTACAGAGGCGAGGGGCGACAGGGATGCTGGTGAGGCTGTGGCTCCAGCCCCAGCCGTCCCCACCCCAACCCAGCCCACCCCACCTTCCTGGGTGCAGACGCCCAGCAGGTTGATAATGTTCTTATGTCGACCGATCAGCTTCATCACCTCCATCTCGGAGACCAGGTCTGCCAAATCCTTGTCAGAGGCGTTGTCTGCAAGGAAGACAGCCGGGGTGGCTACACAAGGAAGGCTTTGGGTTGGGGACAACACATGCATCCCTGGACTCCTCATCAGGAAGGTCTGGACCTGAATCCCTGCTAGGCTGTGTGCCCTTGAAAGATTGTATTAACCCCTCTGAACCCCAGGATCATCTTGTATGAAATGGGATGATGGATCACGCCCTACTCTCATAGCAGATTTAAGGAGGAAACAAGATCAGGATCTAAAAATGGTGAGCCTGCCAGTGCGTGGAAGCAGGAAACAGCAGAGAAGGGGAAGAGCTCTGAACCGGAAGGAAGCTCCGTCTGGAGGACTTGGCGTTAGTCCCTGAATGGGGTGAGAGCTCCTGGGGGCAGGAAGCAGGCTGGCGCCCTGAGGTCTGTCTGACCAGGGCCTGGAGTCCATCTGGTCTGGGATTTTGGGGAACGATAGTGGGGCTCAGCTAGGGGAGGCCAGGAAGAAGCTGCTCCAGTTTATCTTGAGAAGGCTAAGGACCAGGGGCTGACCTGTGGCCCTAGGCCAACGAAATACCCTCCCCACCAGACCTCACAATGCGCGTTTCTCAATCCCTGCCTCCCAGAAAGTGCCAGGTGGACCCAGCTGTGCAGAGAGGAGGGGTTGAGGGGAGCGGAACAGCGGTTCGGGCCGCTCTTATAGGGGCTGGGAACAGCAGGGAGGGGCCTTGATGGTGGGTCAGGCGTCCTGAGGCTCCTCGGGCTGCTGCCGGGGCTGTTCTCCGAGACAGTGGTGAGCACAGGGGGATAGACCTGGGAAAGGCCCCGGGGAGACCGAGGGTACGATCCAGGGGGCAGGATCCTGGGAGGATGAGGTGAAGGCCTTCAAAGGTAAAAAGGTTAGTTGAGGCCAAGGCTGACATGGGGTATCAGACCCATCATCCTAAACGCTTGTAGTCATCATCATACCAGTGGTTAAGACTTTGGGCGCCGGTCATTCTCCACAAACCTTGGGCTGGGAGGCCAGGGCACTATTTATCCCACGTGACCTGTGAGGAAGCTGAAGCTCAGAAGTGACTTGCCAGGGTTAGAAGACCATTTGGGCCCCAGGTGGGAGGGTGGAATCAGCAGCCTCTCCTGGTCCCCAGGGCTCACCCACGAGCACTGTGAGCCCCAGCTCTTACTCCCAAGGCCACAGGGTCTCCCCCAAGCCGCTGCACTTACCCTTCAGCATCTTGACGGCCACAGTGCTGGCTTGGTCGGGCCGGGTGGGGTCCATGCCAAAGGCCTCTGCACACACCACCTGCCCGAAGCAGCCCTCACCCAGGGGTTTTCCCAGCACCAGCCTGGAGACGGGAGAGACGAGGCCTCAGCCACGAGGCCTCATTCCCTCCCAGAACTTGATCCCCACGCTCACTCGGCGTGGCATACCTGTCCCGGGGGAACTCCCACAGTGGGTCGAGAGGCAGGTCGAGATTCACGAGGCCAGCGAGCAGCGGGGGGCCGCTGGAGGAGAGGCGGACACCCCGCACCAGGGACAAACTCGACTTGGCCGAGGAGCCCGACTCCAGCGAGAACTGCCAAGTGAGAGACGTGGTCGGTCTGCTGGAGCCGAGCAGGGGCGGCCACTCAGGCCCCGCGGCTCGCTATGGGGACAGGGAGGTCAGGGACCGCACGGGTGATACCTGTCGGGCCAGGGAAATGGGGACCAGCGGTTCGGGCCGCTCTTATAGGGGCTGGGAACAGCAGGAGGGGCCTTGATGGTGGGTCAGGCGTCCTGAGGCTCCTCGGGCTGCTGCCGGGCTGTTCTCCGAGACAGTGGTGAGCACAGGGGGATAGACCTGGGAAAGGCCCCGGGGAGACCGAGGGTACGATCCAGGGGGCAGGATCCTGGGAGGATGAGGTGAAGGCCTTCAAAGGTAAAAAGGTTAGTTGAGGCCAAGGCTGACATGGGGTATCAGACCCATCATCCTAAACGCTTGTAGTCATCATCATACCAGTGGTTAAGACTTTGGGCGCCGGTCATTCTCCACAAACCTTGGGCTGGGAGGCCAGGGCACTATTTATCCCACGTGACCTGTGAGGAAGCTGAAGCTCAGAAGTGACTTGCCAGGGTTAGAAGACCATTTGGGCCCCAGGTGGGAGGGTGGAATCAGCAGCCTCTCCTGGTCCCCAGGGCTCACCCACGAGCACTGTGAGCCCCAGCTCTTACTCCCAAGGCCACAGGGTCTCCCCCAAGCCGCTGCACTTACCCTTCAGCATCTTGACGGCCACAGTGCTGGCTTGGTCGGGCCGGGTGGGGTCCATGCCAAAGGCCTCTGCACACACCACCTGCCCGAAGCAGCCCTCACCCAGGGGTTTTCCCAGCACCAGCCTGGAGACGGGAGAGACGAGGCCTCAGCCACGAGGCCTCATTCCCTCCCAGAACTTGATCCCCACGCTCACTCGGCGTGGCATACCTGTCCCGGGGGAACTCCCACAGTGGGTCGAGAGGCAGGTCGAGATTCACGAGGCCAGCGAGCAGCGGGGGGCCGCTGGAGGAGAGGCGGACACCCCGCACCAGGGACAAACTCGACTTGGCCGAGGAGCCCGACTCCAGCGAGAACTGCCAAGTGAGAGACGTGGTCGGTCTGCTGGAGCCGAGCAGGGGCGGCCACTCAGGCCCCGCGGCTCGCTATGGGGACAGGGAGGTCAGGGACCGCACGGGTGATACCTGTCGGGCCAGGGGGAAGCGGGACAGCTTCTGCACGGTGGCGGGCTGCCGGGGGTGCCGGAGGAGCAGCATCTGCCTGCGGTACAGGCCAGCCAGCAGCAGGAACACAACCAAAGCCAGAGAGCCGGATGAGTACAGGATGACGTCCGTGTACCTGCCCTCGGGTGCTGCTGCCGTCCACGTGAGATCCTCCTCTGCCCACAGATGTGCACACGGCCAGACACCCGTCAGTCAGCGGTCGGAGGGCTGGCCCACCCCACCCCACCTCACAGCTCCTCTCATGCAGAGGGACACACACCAGCAAAACTGCATTTATACCCTGTCCTGCGTACCCCACCCCAGACGGAGACACAGACAGGCACGTGTGGACACGTATAGAGGGATCCCTGCATGCAGAATCAGACACCCAAATCCACAGGCCGCATCCCAAGTCCACACCTCCCAGATCAAGGAAGACTCTCCGCCCATTGGGTCACAGACCCCGACTGGACCACAGCAGAATCCCGCAGCCTCTCCTGGCCCCCTCCGGCGCTCACCTGGCAGCACTGTGAGCCAGGCCGACTGGTAGGAAAGGCCAATGGAGTTGCCCGCCAGGCAGGTGTACTCGCCTGCGTCCTCAGCAGACACATTCCGAAGGTATAGGACCTCCACCTCTGAGCTGTTGATGTCTGCTGTCTGGGGACGGGGGACATACTCAGGGGTCACAGCAGGGCCTGGGGCCACACTGTGGCCAGGAAAGGCGTTGGGAAATCCCTGCCCCAGGAGCCTCATCCTCCCAGAACTTGATCCCCACGCCACTCGGCGTGGCATACCTGTCCCGGGGGAACTCCCACAGTGGGTCGAGAGGCAGGTCGAGATTCACGAGGCCAGCGAGCAGCGGGGGGCCGCTGGAGGAGAGGCGGACACCCCGCACCAGGGACAAACTCGACTTGGCCGAGGAGCCCGACTCCAGCGAGAACTGCCAAGTGAGAGACGTGGTCGGTCTGCTGGAGCCGAGCAGGGGCGGCCACTCAGGCCCCGCGGCTCGCTATGGGGACAGGGAGGTCAGGGACCGCACGGGTGATACCTGTCGGGCCAGGGGGAAGCGGGACAGCTTCTGCACGGTGGCGGGCTGCCGGGGGTGCCGGAGGAGCAGCATCTGCCTGCGGTACAGGCCAGCCAGCAGCAGGAACACAACCAAAGCCAGAGAGCCGGATGAGTACAGGATGACGTCCGTGTACCTGCCCTCGGGTGCTGCTGCCGTCCACGTGAGATCCTCCTCTGCCCACAGATGTGCACACGGCCAGACACCCGTCAGTCAGCGGTCGGAGGGCTGGCCCACCCCACCCCACCTCACAGCTCCTCTCATGCAGAGGGACACACACCAGCAAAACTGCATTTATACCCTGTCCTGCGTACCCCACCCCAGACGGAGACACAGACAGGCACGTGTGGACACGTATAGAGGGATCCCTGCATGCAGAATCAGACACCCAAATCCACAGGCCGCATCCCAAGTCCACACCTCCCAGATCAAGGAAGACTCTCCGCCCATTGGGTCACAGACCCCGACTGGACCACAGCAGAATCCCGCAGCCTCTCCTGGCCCCCTCCGGCGCTCACCTGGCAGCACTGTGAGCCAGGCCGACTGGTAGGAAAGGCCAATGGAGTTGCCCGCCAGGCAGGTGTACTCGCCTGCGTCCTCAGCAGACACATTCCGAAGGTATAGGACCTCCACCTCTGAGCTGTTGATGTCTGCTGTCTGGGGACGGGGGACATACTCAGGGGTCACAGCAGGGCCTGGGGCCACACTGTGGCCAGGAAAGGCGTTGGGAAATCCCTGCCCCAGGAGGATGGTCGTCAGGTGCCAGCAGGGACCAGACCTTTAAGACCTGCACGTAGGGGAAGCCGTCGGCACCGAAGCTGCTGCCATTGATGACGATGTGCTTTAGCCACTGGATGTGGGGCTGGGCATCACTGTACACCTTGCAGAGCAGTTCCACGTCACTGCCCACCACCGCCGTGGTGTTGGCCGGGAGCCCCGCCTGCAGGATGGGCCGGTGCGGGGACCGCTCTGGGGGGTGGGGCCGGGCCGGGCCGTCAGCCCTGGTGGGTAGCACCCACGGACGTGCCCTCGTCCCTCTGCCTCCAGCCTACCCCCCGTTCAAGGGAGGGGTATTCCTGATACTCAGCTCAGACCCCGTTCATCCCCTCCTACACTGTCCGAACCTTCCATGGCTCCCCATTGCCTCTGAGGACAAGGACAACTTCTCAACCTAGCATTCAAAAACCTTCCAGAAGACAGACATGGACAGTAGACATATGGACATTGTGGAGAATGAACAGTGGGTGGGAGGCGTAAGTAGCACGAGAAGCTGTACTATCATATGTGAAGAAAAGAGCTATAGTCATTGTTCTGTGAGAAAAGGGAATCCTGCAGGGGGGCTGTGTGACGGTCTAGAGGGGTGGGATGGGGGGGATATACATTTGACTAATCTGGGAACATACATATCTGTAAACAACAAAACTCTGTAAAAGTTAAAAATAAAATAAAAGTTTAAAAGAAAAAGAAAACCCCTTCCAGGCCAGCTCTCCGCTTAAATGCATCCCAAGTCCACACCTCCCAGATCAAGGAAGACTCTCCGCCCATTGGGTCACAGACCCCGACTGGACCACAGCAGAATCCCGCAGCCTCTCCTGGCCCCCTCCGGCGCTCACCTGGCAGCACTGTGAGCCAGGCCGACTGGTAGGAAAGGCCAATGGAGTTGCCCGCCAGGCAGGTGTACTCGCCTGCGTCCTCAGCAGACACATTCCGAAGGTATAGGACCTCCACCTCTGAGCTGTTGATGTCTGCTGTCTGGGGACGGGGGACATACTCAGGGGTCACAGCAGGGCCTGGGGCCACACTGTGGCCAGGAAAGGCGTTGGGAAATCCCTGCCCCAGGAGGATGGTCGTCAGGTGCCAGCAGGGACCAGACCTTTAAGACCTGCACGTAGGGGAAGCCGTCGGCACCGAAGCTGCTGCCATTGATGACGATGTGCTTTAGCCACTGGATGTGGGGCTGGGCATCACTGTACACCTTGCAGAGCAGTTCCACGTCACTGCCCACCACCGCCGTGGTGTTGGCCGGGAGCCCCGCCTGCAGGATGGGCCGGTGCGGGGACCGCTCTGGGGGGTGGGGCCGGGCCGGGCCGTCAGCCCTGGTGGGTAGCACCCACGGACGTGCCCTCGTCATCTGCCTCCAGCCTACCCCCCGTTCAAGGGAGGGGTATTCCTGATACTCAGCTCAGACCCCGTTCATCCCCTCCTACACTGTCCGAACCTTCCATGGCTCCCCATTGCCTCTGAGGACAAGGACAACTTCTCAACCTAGCATTCAAAAACCTTCCAGAAGACAGACATGGACAGTAGACATATGGACATTGTGGAGAATGAACAGTGGGTGGGAGGCGTAAGTAGCACGAGAAGCTGTACTATCATATGTGAAGAAAAGAGCTATAGTCATTGTTCTGTGAGAAAAGGGAATCCTGCAGGGGGGCTGTGTGACGGTCTAGAGGGGTGGGATGGGGGGGATATACATTTGACTAATCTGGGAACATACATATCTGTAAACAACAAAACTCTGTAAAAGTTAAAAATAAAATAAAAGTTTAAAAGAAAAAGAAAAACCCTTCCAGGCCAGCTCTCCGCTTAAATGCCCACAAATGCATTGTATTCTTCATGCCTAGGACACTTTACTCAGCATGTGCCCTCTGCCTGGATGTCTTGGCCATTTCCCCCTCAGCTGAACCCTGCTTCTCCAAGCCTACATTACTCCCTGTGCTTCCCTTGGACCCTCCTGGACACTGAGTAGCTTGAGTGAGTCCCCCAAGACTAAGTCCACCTTGCCTGCCACCTGGATCCCACCTGAGGGCAGGAGCGGGGCTCCCACCCCATCCCTGCCTCGCCGGCTGCCTGCACACTCACCCAGCACGTCCAGCAGATAGCTGTAGCGGATGCTGCCCAGAGAATTCTCCACAAGGCAGGTGTACGTGCCGCGGTCCGAGGGCACCACACTTTCCATCACCAGGCTCCAGTGCTGGTGGCGCAGCTGCGGAGCAGGGGACGTGTCCACGAGAGGCCACCAGACCAGGCCCACAGGGCTCTTCTCCTCTCAGACCCTGGGGAGGCCAATGCAGAGGCCGGGGACCTCGGAACAAAGGAGCAGGCTCCCCAAAGTATCAACCATGGGTTTGAGTCTTTGAGTTTTAGCCCTACTTCTTCCAAGCTGTGCCACTTTAAACCAGTTTTTGCCTTTTCTGAGTCTCAGCTTCCTCTGAGACTACAGCTTGGAATGGACCCAGTAGGATCTCCTCATGAACAAGAGCTGCAAAAACGCTGATATCTGCCGG
The DNA here is from genome assembly GCA_022376925.1 of Tragulus kanchil. Classification (NCBI taxonomy): domain Eukaryota; kingdom Metazoa; phylum Chordata; class Mammalia; order Artiodactyla; family Tragulidae; genus Tragulus; species Tragulus kanchil. The sequence continues at coordinate 70,617,053 of JAIOJX010000029.1, read as the reverse complement.
TTAGTGAGCCTCTCCGTGTTGTACACGGAGTTGCTAAGGTTGGTAGGTTAAGTCCCTTGCCAGAGAGTGGCAGAGTGGGAATGGATCCAGAGGTGTCCATGTCCACGGTCTAGTGCCTTATGGGGCTCTCAGGTGCCTTCCTCGTTAGAGAAAGAACTGTGAATCGACAGGAGAAACTGGACACTCACCCGAATGCCTCCAATGCGATGTTCCCCATGGAAGTCCAGTCCATCCTTGAGCCAGCGGATGGTGGGTATGGGGTTGCCTGCCGCCGGACAGCGGAACTTGACGGTGTTCCCGGCAGGCACTGCATGCAGTTTTTTCTCCATGCGCTGAGGGTGTGTCCAGTAGGGTGCTGGAGAGGAGGGGACGGGACAATTCAGTGCTGCAGGAGGACCACCTGTTTCTACCCACATCTCTGTGACCCGCTGGGAGGCAGGGTCTTCGAGGACTCGCACTGACCTTGCTGGGGGTAAATGTGCCCATTCGAGGGGCTCCTCTGGGCCTTGGGATCCTCATCACCATTGCTGGAGGTCATGGAGCCTATGTTGGGGACAGAAGGAGGTGTCTGAGGCTCAGGACAGAGCATCTCCCTAGGCATCCCTTAGCCCCTGCCAGACTGCTTACCGTCCACAGCCAAGGTGACGTTGTGCAGGACAAGCATGGAGCCTCGTGCCAGGCAGAGATACTGGCCAGAGTCCTCAGGTAGGAAGCTGGCAATCTCCAAGCGGCCTCTCCAGCCTCGTACGCGGCCGGCAGGTGCCAGGCGACTGCCCTCCTTGTACCAGTGGCCACTGCGCTCAGCCCGCCCACAGCATACCCGCACAGGCTGCCCAAGGGCCACAGTCAGCTCCTGGTCTTGCTGCCCTGGGCTGGGGGCCAGGCAGGGCTCTGTGGGCCAAGGGCAGAGGTCAGTGAGCCCCGCAGCCCCTGCCTCCAGGGAACATGCTGCACCCACAAGATGCAAGCCCACTGGACACATGCAGAACACCTGCTGCTCCTCCACAGCCACACCGCCACATGCCACTGACGCCCTGCGCAGGGCAAAGGCCACGCCCCTGGTGCACAGCACCCATGCTGGACAGGAAGCGCCCCTGTCTAAGGAACACACACACACACGGCACATGCTAAAGGGACCACGCCACACCTCTGGGACACATCACACTCACAGTGGATACACCACCCATGCTGGCAGGGTCCCCCAGGTCCCACACACCCAGTGCAGAGAACACGCACACGCACACGCACGCACACAGCCAAGGGGCTCACCACCAGCTCTGTGGCCCAGCTTGGGGCCCTGCACCCTGCAAGGCCAGTCCTCTCTTGACACACAGATAGGCGGACGCTTGCTGGGAGCCAGGCACTGAGGCTCCGTGGCTGGTCCTGCCCTACCGCCACCTCTTCAGGGCCTGGGCCAGGATCCTCTCCAGTCTCGCTCAGCCAGCAGCCCCCTCCTGATGCCCACTCTCCCCACCCCGGCCACCTCTCCCTTCTTAGAGGCCATACCCAGCTCCGTTTCCTCAGAAGCCTCAAGGGACAAAGCTGGAGCCCTGAATGCCCCCAGCAGGACCGCCAGCAAGACCAACAGCAGCTGCATCTCCATCCTGTGGCTCACGGGGACCCAGGCTGGGCCTCCTACGACTGCCTTCCTGAAACAGAGAGAACTCCTGCTAGACCCGCGCCCTGGCTGTCGCTCTGCCCCTGTTTTGCAGATGAGGAAACTGAGACAGGAAATGGTCGGCTGACTCGTCCAAGCCCCCGCCGGGCAGAGACCAGAGCCAGCTCTGCTGTTACCAGAGCCCAAGGCCTCCTCACTGGCGGCGGGGGGCGGGTGCTTCCTGCCCTCCTCAGTCCTGCTGAGACCCTGGCACAAGTTCACAGAAAGGGCAGTTTGGGGATTCTTTGCTTGGAGGGAAACAGAATGGAGACACATCTTCTCCCTCTCAGCACACATAATTTATGCTTTGCTGAATAAATGTATTACTGTAGAGCCAAAACACAAAAAAATCTGAAATATAACACAAAGCCAAACTTCAGCATCTGGATGTTATCTGATCTGACCCCCATTCCTTAGAGCATTGCTGACATTTCCATGATCAGCTTTGGATACCTGCAGTCACAGGGTGCTCACTGCTAACAAGGCCAGCAAAAGTTCTTCCTCATTCTGAACCGCATTCTGGGGATGTCCCTATCCTCTTGTGCCCCCTCACCTTCATCAGAGGAGACACAAGCGCTTGCAAAGCAAGTAGCCTCTAGTTTCTGACAGAGCCAACTTCAAATCTTGACTCCTGCCAACTCGCCAGTCCCTGTCCCTCTCTGGGCTGCCGTCTTCACAGGACTGCTTTGAGGGGAAAGAGAACGTATGCCAGGCGGGACGCCCAGAACGCTGCGATGCCTTCTTCCCCTTCCCCTCCCGATGCCTGTCACACTGCATCGGCCCTCGGCCAGTCTCCCCGTTTCCGGCACGGTTCCTGTCAGGTGTGATGCACGCTCCCACTCCACCTAGTCTCTCTCCTCCAGGTGCCACCAGCAGTGTCTCCAGCCTCCAGAAGGAGCATTCAACACCATCCCAGCTGGCAGGGGAAGAGGGTGACTCGTGTTGTTCCTGGGGCCGGCTAAAGGTCACCTGGAGCTGGGTAACAGTCAGGGGTCACCGGGGTCTCTGCATCCACCTTGCCCAGGAGTCCCATGGTACCCCGCTCTTCTCAACCACCCCTCCCCCTGTCCAGCTCTGCTTCTGAGGCAGGGGGCAATCAGCTCATTCTGGCCAAAGCCATCATCTCCCTCTTCGAACAGCATCTTCCCCGGGTGGCCTCCACAGCCAGCATCACCTGTCCAACCCGTCTACAGGCCATCTCACCTTCCCTGCCTGAACCCAGAGCACGCGATGGTCCTCTCTAGCCTGGGCCTTTGCAAATGTCTCCCTGGGTTCTTCAGCAGAGTTTTAGAAATTACGAGTCTGCCATGCTCCTCTGCTCAACACCCAGCAGCTTACAAGGCCCCTAGTGGCTGCCCGTGTGCAGCAGGATCCAGTCCACGCTGTTTATCCAGCATCCAAGGCGTCCCTCCCTGCCTTGTCAATCTCTTTGGCCACGCAGTCTGCTTCTTCAGCTCTGGGAAGCAATAGGCTTTCAAAACGGGGCATGTGTGTCTTCTCTCTTGCCCATACCTCTGTGACCCCACTTCTCCATCTGGCTCAGATGCCACTGTCTGTGCCCACCTCTCGTCTTGCTCTCTGGGTCGGGAATGGAGTGGGAGGCCCAGGGATTTTTGTTCCCACCCCTGGGTTACCCTGACCTCGGAACCTTAGTCGGGTCACCAGCGCTGCTGACCGACAGTCTGCCCCGCACGTGGGCTGGAAGAGCCTTGACTCTGGCGCATTCAAGCGCTGGGAGAGCCTGGACAAGTGACTACATCTCTTGGAGTCTCAACTTCCTCATCTCTATTCGGGGCGCCCAGACGGTCCAGCAGCCGAGGGCCCAGCGCGCTCTTCCTCCTCCACGCCTACTGGGCCACCCTGGGGAGAAGTGCTGCAGGGACAACCCACCCGCCCCCGCCCCGGTGGGCAATGAGTAACCAGCTCCGCGGCCAGGGTGCTCTTTGGACGGAGCGGGACAAAAGGCCCTGTGTGCGCTGCGGGTTACTGATTTACTTTCCCCTTCACCCCCACGCCTAGCGGACGCCCAGGTCCCTGGTGCAGGGAGGGGTCGGCTCCCGGAGCCCCGCCGCCGCTCGCCCCCTGGCGGCTGGGACCGCAGCATGGGCCTGCACAGGGTCCGGGCTCACCTCGAACTTCGGTGGCCCGGCTACCGGCACAAGGTCCCGACTTACCTGGGTCCTCCGCGTCCCTGCTCTCAGCTCCCGCCAGCCCCGACCCCCGCGTCCAGCGGAGACCGAAGACTCCGCTTAGAAGCTGCTGGGTCCGGGGCCGCAGAGCCAGGAATGCACCCGAGACAGCGGCGTGGCCGCGGGCAGCCCGGTGCCCCGCCCACCTCGGGTTTCACCTACCTCGGGCCCCGCCCCTTCTGGACCCGCTGTGCGGACAGCGGCTGGACCGGGAGCCGCCCAGCGCCCCGCCCATTTCGGGTCCCGCCTCGCCTGGACCGGCTCCTGACAGTGGGTGGCACAGCGTCGCGTCCACGGAGATCACTCCTCGAATCCAGCTGCGCCTGGTAGCCAAAGGGGCCAGCCCAGCGCGGGCTAGTACACCCCTTCAGACTCCGCCTCTTTTACCCCACCGGGGCCGGGCGACCAAATTCTAGTCCATGGCTCCAGCCGTTGGCTTTCTTGGAGAGCGCCTGCAATGCAGGAGATCCAGGTTCAAATCCCTGGGTCAGGACGATGCTCTGGAGGAAATGGCAACCCACTTCAGTATTCTTGCCTGAGCCTGGCTGGCTACTCTTCGGGCTTGCCAAGAGTCAGACGCGACCGAGCGACTGAACGCACTCTACGCCTTGCTCCTCACACCTCAGGAGTCCAGACCTGCCACCTCCGCAGACCTTGGCTTAGCCTGGCTCCTCTGTCTTCCGCGCCGCCATACAGTCATCTATAGTCGACCCTCTCTGCCCTCACTCTCACCCTTCTCTTCACAACCTTCAGAGTGATATTTTTAAAATACAAATCTGACTGTGTCAACCACATCTCTTTAAAGCTTTCCAGGACTTTCCCCCTAGCTCAGAGGGTAAAGTGTCTGCCTGCCATGTGGGAGACCTGGGTTCAATCCCCAGGTAAGGAAGGTCCCCTGGAGAAGAAATGGCTCCACACCATAATACAGAGCCTGCAAATTAAACTTTCCAGTAGCTTCCTATAGAGATTATTGGCCTGACCTGGCCCTACTCATGTCTCCGGATGAAACTTTTCTGACTTCTTCCTTGCTCTCAGCCTACCTCTGGGCCTTGCACAAATGGCACTGCTTCCTGGAACAATTTTTCTGTTCTAGGTCTGCTCTGCTGTTGTTTAGTCGCTGTTGTGTCCGACTCTTTGTGACCCTATGGGCTATAGCCCACCTGGCTCCTCTGTCCGTGGGACTTCCCAGGCAAGAATACTGAAGTGGGTTGCTATTTCCTTCTCCAGACCCAGGGATTGAACCCGTGACTCCTGAATTGGCAGGCAGATTCTTTAAATCTCAGCTCATGTCTCCAGAGAAGCCCTCTGAACTCACCAGGTTCCTCTTCCACGTCTTCTCTCCTGTGAACGCAGGGAAAGAAGCAGGGAGTGAAGCCAAGCAGAGCACAGATTGCAGGACTCAGATTCAGTTCCATCATGCACAGCATTGTCAAGTTACTCCATCCCTGGTTCTTCATCTTCTCAGGCATAAACCAGGTATGACAGTTCCATTGTCAAGAAGTGGTTGCCAAAAGTAGACACGTTCTTCTCACACACTGCTGGTAGGAATGTAAACCAGTGCAGCCATTGTGGAAAACAGTATGGTGGTCTCTCAAAAAATGAAAAGGAGAACCACCATATGACCCAGCAATTTCATGCCTGGGTATATATGGAAAAAAATGAAAGCACTAATTTGAAAAGATACATGCACCCCAATGTTCACAGCAGCATTATTTACAGTTGCCAAGATATGGAAGCAACCTAAGTGTCCATTAACAATGAGTGGATAAAGAAGTGATGACACATATATGTATATGCATATATATACATATATGATGGAATAATACTCAGCCATGAAAAGGCTAAAACTTTGTCATTGCAACAACATGAATGGACTTGGAGGATATTATGCGAAGTGAAATAAGTCAGAGGGAAAAAGACAAATAATGAATGATATCACTTATATGTGGAATCTAAAACATAAAATAATGAAATCAAACAGAATCACAGATAAAGATAACAAACCAGTGGTTACCAGTGGGAGAGGGAAGTGGGGAGGGGCAAGACTGAGGGGACTAAGAAGTACAAACTAATATGTGAAACATAAATACATTGCAAGTATATATTATACAACACAGGGAATATAGCCAGTATTTTATGATAGCTATAAATGGAGTATAGCCTTTAAAATTGAATCATTTTGTTGTACATCTGTAACTTATGTAATATTGTATGCCAACTATACCTCAATAAAAAGAAAAAACGTAGACATATTGTATGCAAGCCTTCAGAATGCTGCTGCTGAGTTGCTTCAGTAGTTTCTGACTCTTTGCGACCCCATGGACCGTAGCCCTCCAGGTTCCTCCGTCCATGGGATTTTCACAGAGAGAATACTCAAGTGAGTTGCCATGCCCTCCTCCAGGAGGATCTTCCTGACTCAGGGCTTGAAACTGTATCTCCTGCATCTCCTGCTCTGTAGACAAATTCTGTACCACTGAGCCACCGGGGAAGCCCAAGTCTTCAGAATACTACCGGACATAAAGCACTTTGTCATGTTGTTGTTTTTCAGTTGCTCAGTCATCTCCGACTCTCATTGTAAAATGTAAAAGGACACGTCTTCTCACACACTGCTGGTAGGAATGAAAATGCAGCCATTGTGGAAAACAGTATGGTGGTCTCTCAAAAAATGAAAAGGAGAACCACCATATGACCCAGCAATTTCATGCCTGGGTATATATGGAAAAAAATGAAAGCACTAATTTGAAAAGATACATGCACCCCAATGTTCACAGCAGCATTATTTACAGTTGCCAAGATATGGAAGCAACCTAAGTGTCCATTAACAATGAGTGGATAAAGAAGTGATGACACATATATGTATATGCATATATATACATATATGATGGAATAATACTCAGCCATGAAAAGGCTAAAACTTTGTCATTGCAACAACATGAATGGACTTGGAGGATATTATGCGAAGTGAAATAAGTCAGAGGGAAAAAGACAAATAATGAATGATATCACTTATATGTGGAATCTAAAACATAAAATAATGAAATCAAACAGAATCACAGATAAAGATAACAAACCAGTGGTTACCAGTGGGAGAGGGAAGTGGGGAGGGGCAAGACTGAGGGGACTAAGAAGTACAAACTAATATGTGAAACATAAATACATTGCAAGTATATATTATACAACACAGGGAATATAGCCAGTATTTTATGATAGCTATAAATGGAGTATAGCCTTTAAAATTGAATCATTTTGTTGTACATCTGTAACTTATGTAATATTGTATGCCAACTATACCTCAATAAAAAGAAAAAACGTAGACATATTGTATGCAAGCCTTCAGAATGCTGCTGCTGAGTTGCTTCAGTAGTTTCTGACTCTTTGCGACCCCATGGACCGTAGCCCTCCAGGTTCCTCCGTCCATGGGATTTTCACAGAGAGAATACTCAAGTGAGTTGCCATGCCCTCCTCCAGGAGGATCTTCCTGACTCAGGGCTTGAAACTGTATCTCCTGCATCTCCTGCTCTGTAGACAAATTCTGTACCACTGAGCCACCGGGGAAGCCCAAGTCTTCAGAATACTACCGGACATAAAGCACTTTGTCATGTTGTTGTTTTTCAGTTGCTCAGTCATCTCCGACTCTTTGCTACCCCATGGACTGCAGCAAGACAGGCCTCCCTGTCCTTCACCATCTCCTGGAGCTTGCTCAAATTTATGTCCTTGGAGTCAATGATGTTATCCAACCATCTCGCTCTCTGTCATCCCCTTCTCCTCCCTTCAATATTTCCCAGCATCAGGGTCTTTTCCAATGAGTCAGTTCATGTTAGCTATGATTTATTTAGGTTTCCTCAACGCAGGTTCCAAAATTGTAACAGTTAATTCTGTCAAGAGAAGGCACGAACAGTCTGCAGGCCACAGTATTATATCCCAGTTACCTGGTGCACAATAGGTCCACCTCAAATAGCTCCCCTACACCCCACCTGGCTCAGGACTGTCTCACCTGTGAACACTTCTCTCCTGAATACATTGAACCCTTCACCCTGCTTATTTAACTTATATGCAGAGCACATCATGTGAAATGCCAATCTGGATGAAGCAGAGGCTGGAATCAAGATTGCCAGGGAAGTATCAATAACCTCAGGTATGCAGTAGACACCACCCTTGCGGCAGAAAGCTAAGAGGAACTATAAAGCCTCTTGATGAAGGTAAAAGAGGAGAAAGAAAAAACTGGCCTAAACTCAACATTCAAAAAACTAAGATGCCTTTGAACTGTGGTGTTGGAGAACACTCTTGAGTCTCTTGGACTGCAAGGAGATCAACCCTCGGAATACTCATTGAAAGGACTGACGCTGTAACTGAAGTGTCAACACTTTGACCACCTGATGTGTAGAGACGACTCATTGGAAAAGACCCTAATGCTGGAAAAAACAGAAGGCAGAAGGAGAAGAGGACAAGAGAGGATGAGACGGTGGGATGGCATCACTGAGTCAATGGACATGAGTTTGAGCAAGCTCCGGGTGATGGTGAAGGACAGGAAAGCCTGGCGTGCTGCGGTCCATGGGGTGGCAAAGAGTTGGACACAACTGAGTGACTGAACTAAACTTGACCTCTATCAGCTCTCACCATAAGTCCAGGCCCTGTGCTCATCTGAAGGCTTCTTCAAGGAAAGGAAACCCAGCAGTGGGGTCTCAGTCTCGCCTCCCAGCCAGCCACTGGCTGGGGAGAGTCATGTTGTTTTCTCATCTCCGACTCTTTGCTACCCCATGGACTGCAGCAAGACAGGCCTCCCTGTCCTTCACCATCTCCTGGAGCTTGCTCAAATTTATGTCCTTGGAGTCAATGATGTTATCCAACCATCTCGCTCTCTGTCATCCCCTTCTCCTCCCTTCAATATTTCCCAGCATCAGGGTCTTTTCCAATGAGTCAGTTCATGTTAGCTATGATTTATTTAGGTTTCCTCAACGCAGGTTCCAAAATTGTAACAGTTAATTCTGTCAAGAGAAGGCACGAACAGTCTGCAGGCCACAGTATTATATCCCAGTTACCTGGTGCACAATAGGTCCACCTCAAATAGCTCCCCTACACCCCACCTGGCTCAGGACTGTCTCACCTGTGAACACTTCTCTCCTGAATACATTGAACCCTTCACCCTGCTTATTTAACTTATATGCAGAGCACATCATGTGAAATGCCAATCTGGATGAAGCAGAGGCTGGAATCAAGATTGCCAGGGAAGTATCAATAACCTCAGGTATGCAGTAGACACCACCCTTGCGGCAGAAAGCTAAGAGGAACTATAAAGCCTCTTGATGAAGGTAAAAGAGGAGAAAGAAAAAGCTGGCCTAAACTCAACATTCAAAAAACTAAGATGCCTTTGAACTGTGGTGTTGGAGAACACTCTTGAGTCTCTTGGACTGCAAGGAGATCAACCCTCGGAATACTCATTGAAAGGACTGACGCTGTAACTGAAGTGTCAACACTTTGACCACCTGATGTGTAGAGACGACTCATTGGAAAAGACCCTAATGCTGGAAAAAACAGAAGGCAGAAGGAGAAGAGGACAAGAGAGGATGAGACGGTGGGATGGCATCACTGAGTCAATGGACATGAGTTTGAGCAAGCTCCGGGTGATGGTGAAGGACAGGAAAGCCTGGCGTGCTGCGGTCCATGGGGTGGCAAAGAGTTGGACACAACTGAGTGACTGAACTAAACTTGACCTCTATCAGCTCTCACCATAAGTCCAGGCCCTGTGCTCATCTGAAGGCTTCTTCAAGGAAAGGAAACCCAGCAGTGGGGTCTCAGTCTCGCCTCCCAGCCAGCCACTGGCTGGGGGAGACCGTGCCTTGGGGGGTGGGGGAGCAGTTTCCTTTTCCTTTGTTATGCGAAGGAGTCCAGATCTCTCCATCCAGACTCCCAAGGAGCTAAAGGTTTTTGCTTTGCATAACTAAAAGACCATCAAAGTGGTTTTTCCCTTTTCCTCCTCAAACAAAAGAAGGGTCTCCTCCCAAAGATAAATCAGAAAACAGTTGGTTGTCTTTTTAAAAAACTTTATTTTTTATTGGGACATAGTTGATTAACAATATTGTGTTAGTTTCTGGTGTACAACAAAGTGATTCGGTTATACCCATACATTTTTTTTTTGCAATTCTTTACCCATTCAGGTTATTACAGAATATTGGAATATCAAGCAGAGTTCCCAGAAAATGGTTGATTATCTTTTAAAAACTGTCTCAGTTCTGCTCAAGGTCTTTCCTCTTGGAGCATCCTGGAAAGATGAGGTTCCTGGCCCTGGGAAAACCAGCAAATGGGAGCCTCCTGCCCAGAGAGGGCCTCAGACCTCCCGGACTCCAGTGAATGTGGTTGTTGGGGGTGGGCTAAGCTGCCTGCGGGAGCTGGACCCCACATAGCTTTCATTCAACTTCCAGGCACTTCCCAGGTATACCTGAACCAAAGGCAAAATAAGGCTTTCATAGTCCAGGTTGGGCAATCTCCATGTCCCCTGAGATGCCCAAGTCCTTTGGACTGACGACCCTGCCCCCACTCCCCGAGTCGGCACATGTTTGTCCAGCCCCCCTCCTACACTCACACTTCTCCCACTGACCCTGGGCAGAGTCTGACGCTCTCTCACAAGGTCATTCATTCATTTGCTCATTTACCAAGCATGCACTGAAGGTTCATTATGTGATATACACTGTTTCAAGTCCTGGGGATAAAGGTGCTGACATTGTCATGGGGAGAGATAGATAAGTAAACAGTGCAGGAGGAGACATGCGGGGGAGTCTGGGAGAGGCATCTGAGCCTGTCTTCCCTTCACAGTTTCGCTCTGTTGCTAGCAGTCTTTCACCAGTCACGTTTGCAATCTCTTCTCAAAGATTTTCTAATCGGCACAGACACACCCCCAGAGCCTGCCATCCTGTGATTTTGTTCTTAGCTGTCTCTGCCTCAGTTTCTTTACCCTCCCCAAATGGGCTCACCCTACTTCCTTTTCCTCAAGGATGTTGGAGGAAATGAATGAGTTAAGAGAACAGTTTCACAAGAACAGGAAGTAGAGAAGAAGTCCTCACCTGGGCTGAGTTTGCACTGTCACACACAGTGCTAGGCTAAGGCATTTATCCATTCATTATATCCTTTGATCCTTCCCTCAAGCCAAAAAGAGGGTAGGTGTCCCTTTTCCTGGTGACAAAGCAGACGCTCAGGCAGACAGAATGACTTGTTTGAAGTCACATAGCAAGTCAACAGTGGAAGTGAGACTTGAACCTTACTCTCTTAGGCCCACAAGGGGAGGGAGAACTCAGGGTGACTGTCTACAGAGCTGAGACAGTCTACTGTGGACAGTCCCAGCTCTGTGGACACAGCTCTGTGGATGCCTGCTTTGTGTCTGCATCCCTCTCTCTCTGTGGCCCAGAGAAGTGGAGATTCACCTGAGGAGAGTGGGGGAGGGCTGGGGCTGGACATTGCTCTCTCTGCCCGTCTGGCCAGTACTGATGGGGCACCTATGAAGCGCCAGGCCCAAGACAGGGGCTGGCAGGCTCTGCTCTCCTGGATTGCGAGGCTGGGCCAAGAGGGACTCCTGAGGCCGGGCCCTACCCCCCACCTGCCTGGGAGCAGAGTTGAGGGGGAGGGGGTAGACATTGCCTGGTGCCGACCATGTTGTTCTTGGATGGCAGCCGGGCCCCGGGAACACTGGGGCTCTTGTGCAGAAGGGCTGCCGTGAGCCCCTGCCCAGGCCTCCCTCCAGCACTGGCCTGGCCCCGCGCTCTGAACCAGTCTTGTGCTTTCTGCTCTTCTTTCTTTCATTTCTTTCTTTTAAAACAATTTTTATTTTGAGGAAGTTCTAACATACGGAAAAAGTACCCAAGGTAATTGTGTACAGTTGCTATTCAGAATTGCCAGTTAGTATTGCTTTACCACTTTTCCCCCAAACCTTTTGTCTTCTGGTTTCTCCCATAGGCTCTCGGGAGGTCTGGCTTGGCCTGCCAAATGGAGGAGGCACTGACAGCCACTGAGTGGTGAAAGGCTGGGTGTTAGAGCCAGACCAACGAGGATTTGAGTGCTGAAAGCTTTGTGACCTTAAGGATAAGCCACTTAACATGAAGCCTCAGCTCCATTTTACGTAAAATGGGAACAGCAATTCTTCTGTGAGGACCCAATGTGATAATGATGTGTCTAAAACGTGCATATAGCCCATGATCAGGAAAGGAGAGCCAATACTAGCCATATGGGCCTAGGTAGGACCTGGTCCAAGGTATGGGAAATACACTCCTGAGACCAAAAGGGGGATGACAAGGGGTCATCTCTCCTCCAGTCCTCATATCTCCCCATAGTCCACTCACTGAGTCCATTCTCATCCAATTTCTACTCTGGGGGCAACAAAGCCAGGAATTACAGGCTGTGCAGGTCCTTGGTGGTGGAGGCAGGGAACTTGGAGCTGATGTTGGCAGTCTGGGAGAGTTTGGGGGGAGGCCCCTTCCAAGTATGATAGGTGAGAATGGGCTACAAGGGATCTGAGACTTTCTCTGGGTCAATTCTGCTACTTCCCAGAGTCTCAGCAGCATCCTTGGTCCCCTCATCCCTGGTCTCAGATACTGTGAGCCTGTGTCCTGGCGGGGGCATCTGGAGGCTTTCATGGTGTGTCAGACTCAGGTCTCTGTAGACTTGGGCGTGCACCCTCTGGATTTTGGCATGAATGTTTGTCTGGAGAAGAGAGGGGACAGGACAGCTGGAAAGTGACTAAGGCTGGGCAGGAAGAGTTAGAGTTGATGGTCTGAAGGGAATCAGGAAACAAGCCCCAGAGGGACCCTCAGTCTTTCCTGTGTTGCCTGAGGACCACCTAGACCATGTAGGATTTTGTCTGGGCACAAGTAATAGAAAACCTATACGACAAGAGCTTAAACAAAATGAAGGTTTGTTCATCGCCGCCTTGGCCCCAAGTCTGGAGGAGGGTGAAGCTGGTCCTGCAGTCATCAGGGCTGTGGTCTCTTCAGTTCTCTAGATTTTCCCCTCATGGTTGCAGAATAGTAGCTTCAGCTCCTGTAATCACATCTGTGAAGACACAAAAAGTTGAATCTGTACCCAGCAGCTTCTGATTTTATCTCTGGAGCAGACCAGTTGTAAAGGAGGCTGGAAGTACATACATTCCTTCCAGTGGACAATATGGGGGCCCTTAGGTAATTGTGACCTGGTCCATAAGGCCCTCCATTTTACGTAAAATGGGAACAGCAATTCTTCTGTGAGGACCCAATGTGATAATGATGTGTCTAAAGCGTGCATATAGCCCATTATCAGGAAAGGAGAGCCAATACTAGCCATATGGGCCTAGGTAGGACCTGGTCCAAGGTATGGGAAATACACTCCTGAGACCAAAAGGGGGATGACAAGGGGTCATCTCTCCTCCAGTCCTCATATCTCCCCATAGTCCACTCACTGAGTCCATTCTCATCCAATTTCTACTCTGGGGGCAACAAAGCCAGGAATTACAGGCTGTGCAGGTCCTTGGTGGTGGAGGCAGGGAACTTGGAGCTGATGTTGGCAGTCTGGGAGAGTTTGGGGGGAGGCCCCTTCCAAGTATGATAGGTGAGAATGGGCTACAAGGGATCTGAGACTTTCTCTGGGTCAATTCTGCTACTTCCCAGAGTCTCAGCAGCATCCTTGGTCCCCTCATCCCTGGTCTCAGATACTGTGAGCCTGTGTCCTGGCGGGGGCATCTGGAGGCTTTCATGGTGTGTCAGACTCAGGTCTCTGTAGACTTGGGCGTGCACCCTCTGGATTTTGGCATGAATGTTTGTCTGGAGAAGAGAGGGGACAGGACAGCTGGAAAGTGACTAAGGCTGGGCAGGAAGAGTTAGAGTTGATGGTCTGAAGGGAATCAGGAAACAAGCCCCAGAGGGACCCTCAGTCTTTCCTGTGTTGCCTGAGGACCACCTAGACCATGTAGGATTTTGTCTGGGCACAAGTAATAGAAAACCTATACGACAAGAGCTTAAACAAAATGAAGGTTTGTTCATCGCCGCCTTGGCCCCAAGTCTGGAGGAGGGTGAAGCTGGTCCTGCAGTCATCAGGGCTGTGGTCTCTTCAGTTCTCTAGATTTTCCCCTCATGGTTGCAGAATAGTAGCTTCAGCTCCTGTAATCACATCTGTGAAGACACAAAAAGTTGAATCTGTACCCAGCAGCTTCTGATTTTATCTCTGAGCAGACTGTGACTAATGGTCATGCCTAGTTGTAAAGGAGGCTGGGAAGTACATACATTCCTTCCAGTGGACATACTGTCTTCCCTAACAAAAGCGGGATCCATCACAAAGAAGGGGTGCCTGAACCCTGGGCAAGTGCCCAGGATGGTGTTCCCTCTCTCCCTCTGGCTGTCCCACCTGATGCCTGTCATTTGAGTTTCTGAATTCCTCTCAAGCATTCCTTCTTTGCTGAGATCCTTCCTGAACACCCTGATCTGGACATGTAAACCCTTTCCCTCTCCTTGGAAATGACTTCTTCATTTTCTTTGAGGTCCTGGGCCTCGCTTACTCTGAATTCATGAGAGGTTTGGGTAGAGCCAGCACTTTTCCCTGGGTCTGTGGTGGGCACGGGTCCCTGCACCTGGACGAGGAGGCTATTCCATCTCCAGCTTATTGTGATCGGGTTAGGGGATGGGCACGCGGCTCTAGCAGGGTCAAGGAGAGCCAATCTGGGCTTTTTATTGGAGCTAATGGGAAACTAACACTCTCAGAGGCTACTGAGGTATGAATATGGAAGCCTAGAGCTGCTTGAGTAAGCCTGCCTGTGAGTGAGGCCAACACAGGAAACAAGAGGGCCAAGAGATGGAGTGTGCTAGGATCCAGCCATGCCTGAAGCCATTACCTCTTTGAATCTTCCATTTATGTAAGCCAAATACTTTTTTCTTCAGTTAATTTGACTACCCCTCCAACCAAGGAAGCTCTTTATACATAAAAGGCTCTTAATAAATATCCTCCCCTGTAGAAATTGCTCCTCCCCCCTTTGTGTCTCCCCTATCCTCTGTTGGCTCTTAGGCTGTGTTGTTCCCCTGTTTACATGTCAGCAAATTCATCATGTCTCTGCTCCCATTTGTTTAAAACCATTCAATGGCTTCCCATTGCTTTTAGAATAAAGACTCGTATTATATTTGTTATCTATGACTGCGTAACAAATTACCCCAAAACTTAATGGCTTAAAATAACAAACATTTGGCTGGCTGTTGGCAGGAGCCCTTCACTTCTCTCCACATGAGCTTTTCCACAGGGCTGCTTGAGTGTCCTCAGGACATGTCAGCTGGTTTCCTTCAGAGTCTGTGATCCAAGAAAGACTGCCTGCATGCCTTTCGTGATTTACTTAGAGTCATACTCGGTCATTTCTACATTATTCTAACTGTCACAGGTGAATCACTAATTATAACCCACTTGAGGTGGGCTGGGGGAGAGGAAATTAAACTTGACTTTCTGAAGAGAGGGATGTTTTAAAAACCGCATGGCACATGTTAGAACCACCATAAGGTCAGATCTTAGGCTGGTGTTGGTTGTCTGAACCCTTGTCTAAGGTTTGAGAAAGCGTTGCCTATTCTCCTGGTTTCCCGCCAGCTGAGGCCCAGGCTCTTCCAGTTCACACCATCCACTCCAGACAGACCAGGATGCCCACAAATTGGGTTTGGGAAGCCTGGAAGAAATGTTCTCTGGTGCAGGCTGTGGTGACAAGACTGGTGACCTCTTGTCCAGTGTCAGGGCTGGCTGGGTGAGTGGCACAGGCAGCAGTGTTCAGAGCTTAGCACTGGTGGGAACAATGGTGCCCTTTCTGCACCTGTTCTTTGATATGGGTTATATAGCTCAAGCCTGGTTCTTTAATGCTCTTGGTAGTTCCTTGAATTTAAACTAGCTGGAATTTATTTCTGCAGCTTTCTGTTGGAAATCCTGGTGCACCCTGAGGGGACTTGGCCCTGCTAATCTTTCCCCTTACATGGTGACATACTTTCCCTTCTTAAAGGTGACAAGCATCTTCTCGCCTCAAGGCCTTGGCACAGACTGTTCCCTCTGCCTAGAACATCACCTCCCCGTCCCCTGCACCTCTCATCCATTGCCCACAGCCTAATTCCTGTTCAACCTTCCGGGTTTAGTTTGAAGGTCACTTCCTCAGGGAGATCTTCCCTGCCCCACCCCCAGCCTAGGCTCAGTCCCACTATTACATGCTCCAGCTGCACGGGCATTTTCCTTCCCAGCATTTTATCACAACTTTAATGAGTCACTTGTATCCATTAGGTTCTCTGGGACAGAGACTGTCTCATTCCAGGATCCTGGCTTACAGTAGGTACTGAGGAAAAATAAGTTCCCTTGCCCACACGCTCCAGGGACCTCTCTCCTTCTCTAAGAGCCCTCTGCCAGGAGCTGCTCACCTCCTATCAAACTTCCTGGCCCTCAGGTGCAAGTAACAGCTTTCTCAACTCTAATTGGCTTAAACAAAATAGTGAATTGATGTGGCCTTTGCATTAATTAATTTATTTTTAAATGGAAGGATAATTGCTTTACAGAATGTTGTTGGCCTTTGCATTTTAAAGTCCAGAGGTGGACTGTCTTCAGGAACAGCTGGATCACAACTCATTCTCTTTTCTGTTTTCTTCTCAAGGGCTCCTTTCTCCAGCAGATGTTCCCTAAGAGGGGACAAAGAAGATTACCAACAGCTCTGGGCTCAGGATGCTCCCATTTGGCAACTCCTTCCCAAAGCTTCTAACAGAAGCCAGAAGGAAAGTGGCTGTCCCCACCTAGAGCACAGGAGTGGAGGGGTGAGGGTCTTCCAGGCAAATCCTATTATAGGAAAAAGAGGAGTCAAAACAAGGTTTAGATACTGCACTTGGTGATTCTGTGATCCTCACCGAAAAAACCATCAATTTATAAGTTCTTAGCAGGGGACTGGTTCTGCACCTGTTCTTTGATATGGGTTATATAGCTCAAGCCTGGTTCTTTAATGCTCTTGGTAGTTCCTTGAATTTAAACTAGCTGGAATTTATTTCTGCAGCTTTCTGTTGGAAATCCTGGTGCACCCTGAGGGGACTTGGCCCTGCTAATCTTTCCCCTTACATGGTGACATACTTTCCCTTCTTAAAGGTGACAAGCATCTTCTCGCCTCAAGGCCTTGGCACAGACTGTTCCCTCTGCCTAGAACATCACCTCCCCGTCCCCTGCACCTCTCATCCATTGCCCACAGCCTAATTCCTGTTCAACCTTCCGGGTTTAGTTTGAAGGTCACTTCCTCAGGGAGATCTTCCCTGCCCCACCCCCAGCCTAGGCTCAGTCCCACTATTACATGCTCCAGCTGCACGGGCATTTTCCTTCCCAGCATTTTATCACAACTTTAATGAGTCACTTGTATCCATTAGGTTCTCTGGGACAGAGACTGTCTCATTCCAGGATCCTGGCTTACAGTAGGTACTGAGGAAAAATAAGTTCCCTTGCCCACACGCTCCAGGGACCTCTCTCCTTCTCTAAGAGCCCTCTGCCAGGAGCTGCTCACCTCCTATCAAACTTCCTGGCCCTCAGGTGCAAGTAACAGCTTTCTCAACTCTAATTGGCTTAAACAAAATAGTGAATTGATGTGGCCTTTGCATTAATTAATTTATTTTTAAATGGAAGGATAATTGCTTTACAGAATGTTGTTGGCCTTTGCATTTTAAAGTCCAGAGGTGGACTGTCTTCAGGAACAGCTGGATCACAACTCATTCTCTTTTCTGTTTTCTTCTCAAGGGCTCCTTTCTCCAGCAGATGTTCCCTAAGAGGGGACAAAGAAGATTACCAACAGCTCTGGGCTCAGGATGCTCCCATTTGGCAACTCCTTCCCAAAGCTTCTAACAGAAGCCAGAAGGAAAGTGGCTGTCCCCACCTAGAGCACAGGAGTGGAGGGGTGAGGGTCTTCCAGGCAAATCCTATTATAGGAAAAAGAGGAGTCAAAACAAGGTTTAGATACTGCACTTGGTGATTCTGTGATCCTCACCGTACAATAAACCATCTCCAAATGTGGTGATTTAAAACATTATTATGCCTCATGAGTCTGTGGATTAGCTGGGTTCAGCCTGGCACTTCCGCCTGTCCCTCCTGAGGTCACCTTGGCTGAGGGCTCCACTTAGACTGGACAGTCTAAGGTGGTCTCCTTCATCTATGTGGAACTGGCTACTGGCTTCTGTCTCCACGTGGTCTCTTGTCTCCATGCAATCTAGTCCAGATCTTTCACCTTGGTAGGAGTGGAAGCTACAAGGTCCAAGTATTAGCCTTGCAAGTTGCACAATGTCACATTCCTACATTCTCTGAGCAAAGCAAGTCTTGAAGTCAATCTAGATTCAAGGGATTGGGAAACAGACTCCCCATCTTGATGCCTGGACTTCCCAGTTAGAGCAAACTCTTGGTTGTAAGTGATAAAAAAATCAACTTAAACTGACTTAAGGAAAAATGAATTTATTGATTCATAACTAAAAAGTCCTGAGAGTATTAGCTTCAGGCATGGTTGGATCCAGGGGCTCATTAGAAATCAGTCTCTTCTCATCTCTCAGTTCTGTTTTCCTCTATGTTGGCTTAATTTTCAGGCAGACTATGCTTATATGTTGGAAAGATGGCTACTAACAGCTCCAGACTTATGATTCTAATTGCCCGTGTTTAGTTCACAGGTTCACCTCTGGAACCAGGGAGTGGACAGGGTCAGTTTCTCAGAACCACAGGGTCTAAAGAATGGAGCAGAGATATTACCCAAGTGAAGGGAGTTTTTAAAAGGCTGATGAGTAGGCTAGATATCAAGGATATTTCCAGGCAGGCGACTAAATTACAACCCTCAGAGGTATCACCCAGAGGGATACCTAGGAAGGTGTGCTAAAACTTGGGATCATGCTACATCTCTTAGTTGTGTATGCTTTGCAAAAATTTGCCTCTGAGTTTCTCCTGTTAAAATGAACTTTTTCAAATTGTCTTAAGGGCTGAATGAATACAGGGGCACAGAAAAAGTCATTTTCCAAAATCCCCTCACAATGCCGTATTATAGGAAAGAGGAGTCAAAACAAGGTTTAGATACTGCACTTGGTGATTCTGTGATCCTCACCGAAAAAACCATCTCCAAATGTGGTGATTTAAAACATTATTATGCCTCATGAGTCTGTGGATTAGCTGGGTTCAGCCTGGCACTTCCGCCTGTCCCTCCTGAGGTCACCTTGGCTGAGGGCTCCACTTAGACTGGACAGTCTAAGGTGGTCTCCTTCATCTATGTGGAACTGGCTACTGGCTTCTGTCTCCACGTGGTCTCTTGTCTCCATGCAATCTAGTCCAGATCTTTCACCTTGGTAGGAGTGGAAGCTACAAGGTCCAAGTATTAGCCTTGCAAGTTGCACAATGTCACATTCCTACATTCTCTGAGCAAAGCAAGTCTTGAAGTCAATCTAGATTCAAGGGATTGGGAAACAGACTCCCCATCTTGATGCCTGGACTTCCCAGTTAGAGCAAACTCATGGTTGTAAGTGATAAAAAATCAACTTAAACTGATTTAAAGGGAAAAAATGAATTTATTGATTCATAACTAAAAAGTCCTGAGAGTATTAGCTTCAGGCATGGTTGGATCCAGGGGCTCATTAGAAATCAGTCTCTTCTCATCTCTCAGTTCTGTTTTCCTCTATGTTGGCTTAATTTTCAGGCAGACTATGCTTATATGTTGGAAAGATGGCTACTAACAGCTCCAGACTTATGATTCTAATTGCCCGTGTTTAGTTCACAGGTTCACCTCTGGAACCAGGGAGTGGACAGGGTCAGTTTCTCAGAACCACAGGGTCTAAAGAATGGAGCAGAGATATTACCCAAGTGAAGGGAGTTTTTAAAAGGCTGATGAGTAGGCTAGATATCAAGGATATTTCCAGGCAGGCGACTAAATTACAACCCTCAGAGGTATCACCCAGAGGGATACCTAGGAAGGTGTGCTAAAACTTGGGATCATGCTACATCTCTTAGTTGTGTATGCTTTGCAAAAATTTGCCTCTGAGTTTCTCCTGTTAAAATGAACTTTTTCAAATTGTCTTAAGGGCTGAATGAATACAGGGGCACAGAAAAAGTCATCCTGTTCTCTTTCGCATTATATCAAGGTCCAGCACAAAAAGGAGCTTTCTCCACCTAGTGGCCAGTAGGGTCATTGCACTACAGAATTGACCCATTTATAGAACCCTGAGGTTTTTTCAGGGTTTTGAAATTCCTGGATGGATGGATGGCAGCATGGAAGCAGCATTTGTGGAGACCAACAAGCACCAGATTGCCAGAGCAGCGCTGTGTCTGCCCTTTCTGTGATGCAGGCTTGATATACAGGGCAGAGTATGTGAGGTTATTAGGTGACAGATGGTGAGAGGGAGAAATTGTTTTTCCTATTGTATCTGACACTACCTGACTGCCCGTCAGAAGACCTGTTTGGGGTTGGAACAGCTCATATGACAGGGACTGTTGTGAGGGAAGGGCTTTCTTTACTATCTATGGGAAGATCCCTGCCCATCACCACCTCTTTAGGAGTCTGGCTGAGAACTGTGATTTCTTCCAATTTCTACTTCACAAGAAAATATCAAGTCCTCAGGTCCCATAACACTGGTGCAGGCCTCAGACCAATGCCCAGGGATCCAGAATCCTAGGCCAGTGTCCTCCATGAGGTGCCTCCTGTGTCAGCACTGAGTGGCTGCTGCATCCCACCGTGCCTGATTCCATTTCCTCTTCAAGTATCATTGCCTGCAGAGCCCAGGGTGCAGCGGTAAGTCGCGCTTCCCTATCAGTGGACAATGTCTTCTTTCTAGAGCTCAGGGGAGAACCATCTTTGGCCAGCATGTTGCCTTTTTTTCTTCCCTCAATCAGATTGAAATAGGCTTCTGGTATTTACTGGGGTGAGTCAGATGCCATTTGCCTAGAGACTTCCCTCCCCAGGGAGACTCATGTCACTGATAGAAACAGGGGTCATCATTCACATAGCATCTCTCACGTGTCAGTCACTGCAATTTTTTCATATTCTTTTGGGCTTCCTAGGTGGCACTACTAGTGAAGAACCTGCCTGCCAATGCAGGAGACTCAAGACACTTGAGTTCAATCCCTGGGTTGGGATTCTTGCCTGGAGAATCCCATGGACAGAGGAGCTTGGCAGGTATAGTCCATGGGGTTGCAAAGAATCTGACAGGATTGAAGCAATTTACAGTACACATTTCTTCTTTTAAATCTGACACTAACGCTGTAAGGTAGGTGAGTACTAACATTTTGCACATTCCAGAGCCTGAGCTCTTTATTTATTTATTTATTTTTCAAGCTCTTTTTTTAGTAGGTACTTTTGTTTTGTCTGTTTCCCCTTGGGCACACTGTGTGGCATGCAGAATCTTACCTCAACAGGGCTCAAACCTGTGCCCCCGGCAGTGGAAGCAGTTTTAAGCAGCAGATCTCCAGGGAAGCCCCAGAGCCTGAGTTTTGTGTGTAGTGCGAGGCTGCCTCGCCAGGGCACATGCCTCTCCCTCCAGGAGAACCTCCTGGGCCACCAG
Source organism: Tragulus kanchil (assembly GCA_022376925.1). NCBI lineage: Eukaryota > Metazoa > Chordata > Mammalia > Artiodactyla > Tragulidae > Tragulus > Tragulus kanchil. The sequence goes on along the minus strand of JAIOJX010000029.1, from coordinate 70,595,697 downwards.
AGTGATGGGCAGGTGCTCCCTCTGATGTTGACCTGCTGGCGTATGTACTGTGGGTCCTGGGCCACAGTGGAGAACATTCCTGGCTACAGAAATTCAAACCTGGTCTCAGGGGTGCTCAGAACAAGAGGAACCTTGATGTGAAATAAGGTTCTTGGGCTTAAATTCCTGGGTGCCACCAGAATGGTAAAAATTAGAAAGATGCACACCTACCCTACGATGAAGCAATTCCACCCAAGTGTATGTGTGCACACCAAAGGACACACATAAAATTGTTTTATAGGGCTTCCCTGGTGGTCCAGTGGGTATGGACACCACTTTGCAGTGCAAGGGGCACTGGTTCGATCCCTGGCCTGGGAAGATCCCATGTGCCGCGGAGCGACTGGACCGATGTGTCCAATTACTGAGCTGGAGCTCTGCGACAACAGAGGCCACTGTGATGGGAGGCCCATACGGGTCAAAGAACAAAGATGGATGAAACTGAATAAATGAAAGACCAATAGAAGCGGCCCACCTGCCCCTCTCCTTCCCCAATCTGTCCCTTCCACCAAAAAAAAAAAAAAGTTTTATAATGGGCTTTATTTATAACAGTTTAAAACTAGAAACAACCCAATTTCATTGGCAAGAGAATAGATAAACTATGGTATATTCATATAATGAAATATTATACACCATGAAATAAATCTTTTTTTTTAAAAAGGAACTTTTGATACACACAATAACATGTATGACTCTCACAGACATAATAGTGAGCAAAAGTGGATGGATGTATGAGTCCCTTTTGATAAAATTCAAGAGCAAGCAAAACTACCTTATGGTGCTAAGAGGTGAAGACAGTGCTTATTTTAGTGGGATACTGACGAGGAAGGGCCCCAAGGCAAGTTTCTGAGGGCTGCTGATCTTCATCTGGAGAGCAATTGACCAGATGCACACACTATGCTCATCAAATTGTACTCTAAAACCTGGCCCACATTATTGAATGTATACTGTATCTTAAAAAGTTAGAAAGGAAATGGTCAAGTAAAGATAATCTCTGAATATGGCTGACAACGGTTATTTTCACCCACTACATCCATTCTTCTTAGCATGGAGGGAGCTCTGCACGTTTTTCTTTTAGGGAAGCACAACTCTTCCTCTTTCTGTCCGTGGATTTTAGGCAGAGCTCACCCCTTCCCAGACCCCTAGTCAGAGCACCATTTCCCCCAGCTGCTGCAACTGATTTAGGGATGGGAATAGATCCAAATGGGCTGAGTCAATTTCAGAATTTTTTACTAGGAGCAAGAAAAAGATATTCTTTCCATTGCAGTTACCAACCTATTAGGATATAAACCTGAAGCTGCCACAGGCCATCTCCACCTTCTGGAGAAAGTCTGTCTGGGAAAGAGGCCACATGGAGCAAACCAGGGTGAGATTCCTGTGTCAAACCTGAACCCAGTCATCCTGTACAAGGATTTTTCATTCGGTGAATCAATAAATTTCCTTTTTTAGATAATCATTTTAAGTTTCTTACAGTTACAACTAGAGTCTAAGAATCTTGGGTAAAATTATGAGAGGTGAAGGGGGCTCTGAATATACAATAACCACAGAGCCTTGTCCAATCTGTTCTGTGGCTGCTGCTGCCCCTGCTGAGACTCTGGCCCTGCCAGATCAGTGAGGCAGGCCCAGGGGTCATGCGGGAAGTACTCTGGCCCTTGTTTTTGTAAAGAGGTCTTGACTAGGAATCTAGAGAACCAGATTATACACCCCTTAGGCAAATCAGTGAACTTTTTTGACCCCTGTTCCTTTTCTATAAAATGGAGTATCATCACCTAGCTCAAAAGGCTGTTACAGAGATCAAATGCTAGTTTCCCACTTTCTTCAGTGTTCTCATACCCCTGGCTGAGTTTGTGGCTGCATTTTATAGGTTCCCAGAGCTCTGTGTCTCAACCAATGATCTGGGATGAAGACATTTTTAGTGGGATACTGACGAGGAAGGGCCCCAAGGCAAGTTTCTGAGGGCTGCTGATCTTCATCTGGAGAGCAATTGACCAGATGCACACACTATGCTCATCAAATTGTACTCTAAAACCTGGCCCACATTATTGAATGTATACTGTATCTTAAAAAGTTAGAAAGGAAATGGTCAAGTAAAGATAATCTCTGAATATGGCTGACAACGGTTATTTTCACCCACTACATCCATTCTTCTTAGCATGGAGGGTGGTCTTCACGTTTTTCTCTTGGGGAAGCACAACTCTTCCTCTTTCTGTCCGTGGATTTTAGGCAGAGCTCACCCCTTCCCAGACCCCTAGTCAGAGCACCATTTCCCCCAGCTGCTGCAACTGATTTAGGGATGGGAATAGATCCAAATGGGCTGAGTCAATTTCAGAATTTTTTACTAGGAGCAAGAAAAAGATATTCTTTCCATTGCAGTTACCAACCTATTAGGATATAAACCTGAAGCTGCCACAGGCCATCTCCACCTTCTGGAGAAAGTCTGTCTGGGAAAGAGGCCACATGGAGCAAACCAGGGTGAGATTCCTGTGTCAAACCTGAACCCAGTCATCCTGTACAAGGATTTTTCATTCGGTGAATCAATAAATTTCCTTTTTTAGATAATCATTTTAAGTTTCTTACAGTTACAACTAGAGTCTAAGAATCTTGGGTAAAATTATGAGAGGTGAAGGGGGCTCTGAATATACAATAACCACAGAGCCTTGTCCAATCTGTTCTGTGGCTGCTGCTGCTGCCCCTGCTGAGACTCTGGCCCTGCCAGATCAGTGAGGCAGGCCCAGGGGTCATGCGGGAAGTACTCTGGCCCTTGTTTTTGTAAAGAGGTCTTGACTAGGAATCTAGAGAACCAGATTATACACCCCTTAGGCAAATCAGTGAACTTTTTTGACCCCTGTTCCTTTTCTATAAAATGGAGTATCATCACCTAGCTCAAAAGGCTGTTACAGAGATCAAATGCTAGTTTCCCACTTTCTTCAGTGTTCTCATACCCCTGGCTGAGTTTGTGGCTGCATTTTATAGGTTCCCAGAGCTCCCTGTGTAACCCTCGAACTGTCACCACAATGATCTGTGACTGTATGAGCTCCCCAAGGGCAAGGGAATGGTCCTTTCAGCATCCCCAGGAGTTGGGACAGACTCCTGAATCCTGATGAGTAGGTCGAGGGCTCGCGGTATGCCAGTTCCATCACCTCTCTGCCCTTTGCTTCCTTGCCTGGTAGGTGGAGCTGATCGTGACATCTTGGGTGGGAAAGGCAGATTCTGGGGAAACTGCTAAGTCTAGGCTTTGGGAGCTGAAAGCTGGGTAAGGCCTTTCCCAGCTGGTGAAGAGCAGGTTCCCAAAAACAGTTTGCTGAATGAAAAATGGGAGCTCAGGCTGCCTGGGCCTCTTCCTCAAAGCTGACTGTCTGAAGCGAAAAATGCTGCTAAGGCCATCACATGCACTCCTTTCCCAGCTCATTTCTGGGTCATGGAAAAAGTTTTCCCGAGAATCACCAGGGCTACGGTAAGTACCATGGGACAAGCCTACTGCTGTGTATGAGTCGAGTGGGAAAAGCCCACCTATTCTCATGCACCCTCACTCATTCATTCAACACACACTGCACGACATATCAGTCTGTTGGTGAGAGGAATGGAGATGAATGACACTGGGTCTCTGCCCTGAAGGCATTAGCCTGAGCGAGCCATATTGGATACAGCTTCTGTTCTGGCCCCCTTTTATGTCTCCTTTCCTAACAAAGTAGATTCCCAGCTTAAACCTTCTAAAGACCTCTATGAGACCCTCCAGGACAGGAGAAGGTGAATGAACAGACAAGCCTGTACAGGATTTAGCTCACCTGGGAAGACTTCTAAAGAACTGCCAAACAATTCGCATGTCTATCTCTGTCCCAACTCCTGAAATCACTATTTAGGATGCTGGAAGTCTGAGCAGGGCAGGGGTGAAGGGTAAAGACACACATACTAGAGCCAAATCCAAGACCTGTTAAGCTGCAGTCTGGCTCATGGGAGAAACTCTTTATTTAGATGCTTCAGTGACCAGAAAATAGAGCAGGAGCACACCCACACACATATACCCACACACGACACATAAAGGCATTTACAGGCAAAGGGACAGGGAGCATGGGGAGGAGCCTACAAGAGCAGCTGCAGACTTCTCTGACCCAGTGAGGAGGGACCTCAGAGGGTGATCCTCCGTGGAATTCCTGTTTGAAAGCTATGAGGTAAAGTCCACTCCCAGTGAAGTCCCAGGCCATAAAACATAGCAGTGTTACAGAAATCTAGGTGTGGGGTCAGGGAAACATCTGTCTCCTCACTGCAGAAACTTACACGGGTTCTTTTCTTTTCCCTCAAGGGGCCACCTTGCTCCTTGGTCTCCAGAATCTCCCGGTGGATGATGGGGTGAGGGGACTAGCACCACAGCAGCCTGGGCAGGTGGTCTGCCGCGCGAGGGGACCGAGAGGACTGGTAGGGTCGAAGGGCAGCAGTAAACCTTGGAGCTGGCTGGCACAAGGCAGTTTCCCTTTAAAGGGGCAGAGCCATCAAGGACATCCTTATGTGAGGACCTTCTCACGTGACCCTGCGCCACAGCACCTCGATGGAGGATGGGAAAGGCCTCTGCTGGAGATTTCTGTGATCCCACTGGCTACCGAGGCCTCTTTCGGCTCTAGCTAGTTGCTGCAGATCCTTAGCACCATTCAGGAACTGTGGAGACGGGGTAAGAGGGACAGCAGTGCTCTGCCAGGGCTGTATCACTGCTCTGGGAGGAGACTTCACAGGGGCAGAAACCTGTACAACTGGCCAGCATCTGATCCCAGGCTGGGGAAAGCTTGTACTCTTTGCGGGTGGGGAGTGTCACATGAATTCCAAGCCTCTGTAGATTCCCAGCTTAAACCTTCTAAAGACCTCTATGAGACCCTCCAGGACAGGAGAAGGTGAATGAACAGACAAGCCTGTACAGGATTTAGCTCACCTGGGAAGACTTCTAAAGAACTGCCAAACAATTGCATGTCTATCTCTGTCCCAACTCCTGAAATCACTATTTAGGATGCTGGAAGTCTGAGCAGGGCAGGGGTGAAGGGTAAAGACACACATACTAGAGCCAAATCCAAGACCTGTTAAGCTGCAGTCTGGCTCATGGGAGAAACTCTTTATTTAGATGCTTCAGTGACCAGAAAATAGAGCAGGAGCACACCCACACACATATACCCACACACGACACATAAAGGCATTTACAGGCAAAGGGACAGGGAGCATGGGGAGGAGCCTACAAGAGCAGCTGCAGACTTCTCTGACCCAGTGAGGAGGGACCTCAGAGGGTGATCCTCCGTGGAATTCCTGTTTGAAAGCTATGAGGTAAAGTCCACTCCCAGTGAAGTCCCAGGCCATAAAACATAGCAGTGTTACAGAAATCTAGGTGTGGGGTCAGGAAACATCTGTCTCCTCACTGCAGAAACTTACACGGGTTCTTTTCTTTCCTCAAGGGGCCACCTTGCTCCTTGGTCTCCAGAATCTCCCGGTGGATGATGGGGTGAGGGGACTAGCACCACAGCAGCCTGGGCAGGTGGTCTGCCGCGCGAGGGGACCGAGAGGACTGGTAGGGTCGAAGGGCAGCAGTAAACCTTGGAGCTGGCTGGCACAAGGCAGTTTCCCTTTAAAGGGGCAGAGCCATCAAGGACATCCTTATGTGAGGACCTTCTCACGTGACCCTGCGCCACAGCACCTCGATGGAGGATGGGAAAGGCCTCTGCTGGAGATTTCTGTGATCCCACTGGCTACCGAGGCCTCTTTCGGCTCTAGCTAGTTGCTGCAGATCCTTAGCACCATTCAGGAACTGTGGAGACGGGGTAAGAGGGACAGCAGTGCTCTGCCAGGGCTGTATCACTGCTCTGGGAGGAGACTTCACAGGGGGCAGAAACCTGTACAACTGGCCAGCATCTGATCCCAGGCTGGGGAAAGCTTGTACTCTTTGCGGGGTGGGGAGTGTCACATGAATTCCAAGCCTCTGTGTGGCAGCCACTTCCATCTGCCCTTTCCTCCCTAGATCAAGGTCTGGTGGGAAAGTTCTAGGTTTCACTGGAGATGCCTAGAGCATAGAGAAAGCTCAGGTCTTTAGGTGCAGGGAGTGGTCAAAAAGTCACCTATACAGGAAAAACAGGCCTGGCGCCTCATGACATATGGCCCGGAGGGGCTGGAGAAGGGGAAGGGCCATCCTTCAAACTACCACCCTGGGAAATTCCAAGTCCTGTCAACATCTCTGATTTTTTTTACCCTGACCTACCAGGCCGATTCCAAAGAGAAGGAGCAGATTTGCCTGGGCCAATCAGAGGCAGTCTGTGGTCCACTTCTGCCTCAGGCCGGTGTATTCTCCAGGTATAAGAAAGGAGAAAGAGGGAGCCAAGGGCTGACCACAGTCACAGGAAGCTGGCTCCATGGCTGGTTCAACCTGGGGTGCTGGACAGAAACACCTCTAGTTTTCCAAGGTGGCTGAGTCTTTCTGAATGGGCTGCCTTTGCACGGGAATCTGGCCCAGCGATGATGCCAGTGCTTTTGGTGACCTATAATTTGGGAAGGAACAAAGGCACAGGGTTAGTCTGTGGTGGTAGCGATAGTATTCCAGGTAGCTTATTCTAGTGACAGAGTAGCTCCTTCAGGGCGTGGCAGTAAGCAGGGCAGCTCTCCTTTACTGAGGGTCACTGCATGCTGGCACAAGGCCTGGTGTCTTGCTTCCACTATCCTATTCTGTTCTTATGTTAATTCTGCAAGGCAGGGGGACCAGCAGCCCTATTTTATATAAAGGGAACTAAAATGCAGAAAGTATAAGTGACCTGCCTACAGTAGACTGTTTTTTAAAATTTATTTTAATTGGAGGATAATTACAATATTTTGATGTTTTTTGCCACAGATGAATCAGCCATGGGTATACATGTGTCCCCCCATCTTGAACTCCCTTCCCACCTCCCTCCCCACCCTATCCCTCTGGTTGTCCTTTGGGCGTCCTGCCTCTGAGCTTGCCCTGGTCGCCTGTTTTACCTATGGTAATAGACATGTTCCAATGCTATTCTCTCCAGTCATGCCACCCTCTCCTCCCAGATTCCAGAAGTCTGTTCTTTACATCTGTGTCTCCTTTACTGCCCTGCATGTAGGATCCTCATTACTATCTTTCTAAAATCCATATATACGCATTAGTATATAGGATTTATCTTTCTCTTTCTGACTTACTTCACTCTGTATAATAGGCTCTAGTTTCATCCACCTGATTAGGATTGACTCAAATGCATTCGTTTTTGTAGCTGGGCAGTATTCCATTGCGTATATGTACCACAACTTCCTTATCCATTCATCTGCTGATGGATACCTAGGTTGCTTCCCTGTCCTAGCTACTATAAATAGTGCTGCAGTGAACACTGGCGTACATGTGTCTCTTTCAATTCTGGTTTCCAAGCTGTTTTACCATGTGGTAGATTCAGGACTGCAGCTCATGGGTTTCCTCTGTACCGAACCACTTATTCTGCCTATGACCTGGCTGGTAGAGAAAGATCATTCTCCCTGGTACATGGAATCAGGTGGCTCTCCACTCACTGTCTCACTAGCACCACTGATGTTGTCTGATTTGTTCAGGATCTGTTTCTACCATCAAAGGATGATGGAAAGGATCAGAGAAAAGTGCTGGTCTTAGGTCCTGCTGTAGGCCTGGTGCTCTGAGCAGGGCTTGGCGCACAACAAGTACACAGTAATCTCTGCTGAATGGATGGACGCTTGGCTCTAACATCTCGCCTGCTCAGGACTAGGACTTCACACGTACTATCCCTAACACTTAGTTCATCCCATAAGCTGAGGAAAAACTGCTCCATTTGAAAATGGCAGAGGAAAATGAATGGGCTTTGGAGTCAAGAGGTTTGAATCCTGGGTCTAACTCCAAGTAACCACAAGATTTAGGGCAAGTTACTTAATCTATCTGATACTAGGTTTCCTTGGGTTGTAAAGGGTAGGGTTCTAATTCAGAGACACTGTTGCAAACTAAATAAGATTGATTAAAGGGTTCAACAAATTGTACTATAATTTTTTTTTTTTTTTTACTGTAATCTTACAGAAAAGGAACTGGAGGCTCAAAGAGGGTTATTGACTCACCTAAGGTCACATGGCTGCAAAGTGTAAGAAAAATCAGTAAACAGCTCTAGCATTTTCAAGCTGGGTAGCCCCACGGGAGGGATCTGACTGTTTTCAGGTTTTCTGTCCAAACTGCCACCAGCCACGCTGCAGTGCTGAAGAGGAGATGCACGCCCATGCCAGGGTGCAAGGGCTTGTCTCAAGTCCCCACTGATGTGGAGCCTCACGAGTTTCCCCAGTTAAAGACAGATCACCTATCAGTAAAGCCACAGTGTAGGAGAGGAGACTTCAGGTAGAGCAGAGGACTAAGAATGTTTCAACCCTAACACTGCACTTCTACCAGCTTTAATTCAGCTCTGTAAGCAATGCAGAACTAATCACCAAAGTCAAAGCAATCACTGCAGCAGGTCTGCCTGCCTGAAACTGTTTTCCTTGCCTGTAAGAGGATAATTCCTATCCCGGGAGGTTATGCTGTCGTATGATGTTCACACCACCCAGTTCCCTTCTGAGAAGCAGGGACAGAACACATGAACCTTCCCAGGTCGGACCTCGCCTATGCACATCGCACGGCACCACAGCCCCCTGGGCAGCGCTGGCCTGGAGGGGCACGCTGTGAACCAGACAAACCTCAGTGTGAATTATAGTTCTGCCTCCTAATACCACTCTGAATGGCGGTGGTCTGTATCTGTAAAATCAGAATAATAACCCTTGCTTCCCAGGGCTGCTGTGAGGATTACCTGACAGAATTTGGTTGGCATATAGCCTGCAACAGAACAGGAGCTCAACCAAAGAATGTTAGTCATTTTCAAGATTATCATGACCAGACAATTCTTAATCTCTTCCTTTTAGTGCACTTACCACCATTTGTAATTACTGGTGGCTTACACGGTCATTGTTTGTCTCCTCCCATCAGAATATTAGGTTATCAGAGCAGAGACTGGGTCTGTTGCGGCTACCACTCAGAGTGCTCAATATTTGATCAGTGAAGAACCTGGCCATTTTGGTAACAACCCTTGGGGGTCTTGCCACAGAACGATGGCAGTGAAGACGAGGGTCCTCAAGCCTGGGGAGGAGGGAGGGTTATTGACTCACCTAAGGTCACATGGCTGCAAAGTGTAAGAAAAATCAGTAAACAGCTCTAGCATTTTCAAGCTGGGTAGCCCCACGGAGGGATCTGACTGTTTTCAGGTTTTCTGTCCAAACTGCCACCAGCCACGCTGCAGTGCTGAAGAGGAGATGCACGCCCATGCCAGGGTGCAAGGGCTTGTCTCAAGTCCCCACTGATGTGGAGCCTCACGAGTTTCCCCAGTTAAAGACAGATCACCTATCAGTAAAGCCACAGTGTAGGAGAGGAGACTTCAGGTAGAGCAGAGGACTAAGAATGTTTCAACCCTAACACTGCACTTCTACCAGCTTTAATTCAGCTCTGTAAGCAATGCAGAACTAATCACCAAAGTCAAAGCAATCACTGCAGCAGGTCTGCCTGCCTGAAACTGTTTTCCTTGCCTGTAAGAGGATAATTCCTATCCCGGGAGGTTATGCTGTCGTATGATGTTCACACCACCCAGTTCCCTTCTGAGAAGCAGGGACAGAACACATGAACCTTCCCAGGTCGGACCTCGCCTATGCACATCGCACGGCACCACAGCCCCCTGGGCAGCGCTGGCCTGGAGGGGCACGCTGTGAACCAGACAAACCTCAGTGTGAATTATAGTTCTGCCTCCTAATACCACTCTGAATGGCGGTGGTCTGTATCTGTAAAATCAGAATAATAACCCTTGCTTCCCAGGGCTGCTGTGAGGATTACCTGACAGAATTTGGTTGGCATATAGCCTGCAACAGAACAGGAGCTCAACCAAAGAATGTTAGTCATTTTCAAGATTATCATGACCAGACAATTCTTAATCTCTTCCTTTTAGTGCACTTACCACCATTTGTAATTACTGGTGGCTTACACGGTCATTGTTTGTCTCCTCCCATCAGAATATTAGGTTATCAGAGCAGAGACTGGGTCTGTTGCGGCTACCACTCAGAGTGCTCACTATTTGATCAGTGAAGAACCTGGCCATTTTTGGTAACAACCCTGTAGAGGGAGCTCTTGCCACAGAACGATGGCAGTGAAGACGAGGGTCCTCAAGCCAGTGGAGGGTTAGGGTAGGAGAGTGTGCTGACAGCCAAAAAATTGAGGAGACCACCAAGGGAGTCACTTGTAATTTTCTACTAAAACCTTCAGCCAAACAGGCCTAAAGGCTGGGGAGAAGCTGATGGGAGAACTCACATAGGAGATACTTCTTTTAACTGACTGAGCTTCTGTTGACTAAAAAGAAAAGACTGCCAGGATTCCCTTTTAGCCAAGGAATACCTAGCTTTGTTCTGATTCCAAAGCCCTGAGCTCCTGCTGAAAACCCACGAATTTCAAAGTATGATTACTTACTGGTTCTTGTGTTTGAAGCCGCTGACATGAGCTTGGTACTGTTCTATGGAGTTCAGCACTATCTTACATGTCTTGCAGGGGTAGCCCTTCCCGGCTGAAACACACACAAAGGTCAAGATGCTTAGTAATCCAGTAAGAAGGGATCTGGCCCTGGGGACTCTGACAGCATGTGAAAACGCCCTTCTGAAGATGGACGGGTGGGGTAAGGATAGATCGCTGGCCCTGCTAAGAATCCCAGAGGCCTCTGTGCCCACAATCCCAGCATGAAGCCTAATCCAGAGTAGCTGTCTGGTGAGGAAATGACTGCCAGAACAAAGAGGGGACACTTAGGGTAACTGTCTTTTCTACCATGACTGTGCGCTTAGACCCAGATATCTCTGGGAAGGTGGCACTCTCCTCGGGCTTGCAATAACAGTAATTAGTGAGAAAGAAAACTATTAGGAAAACTAACCTGTCTCTCTACCATGGGGTTCAGACATACTCTTTCTCATCACCATGGCTGCCCCAATGACAAAGTGGCCTTTCTTCACATGGTCTTGGAGAGAGAGCATGGGTCACAGCCAAGAAATCGGGCTGAACTTCTGGTGCATTCAAGTGACACTGGCTACTACCCCTTTGCCTTTCTGATCTTCAGTTTTTCTCAACTATAAACCAATTATACCACAACCATCATACTTACAATAAAAAGCAATTATTATTTACCAAGTACCTGACATAGGTCACTCACTTCGTATTATTTTGACTGGTGCTCATAATGATCCTGTGAAAACCACTATCTTCATTCTCTTACAGAGGAGTAAACTAAGGCACGGCCACACGCCCCCACCACAGAGTTAGTGGATGGCAAGCAGGCCTGGCTGACTACCATGGCTGTATTTAGCCAGCATGCCAGGTGCCTTTTTTCTACTAAAACCTTCAGCAAACAGGCCTAAAGGCTGGGGAGAAGCTGATGGGAGAACTCACATAGGAGATACTTTAACTGACTGAGCTTCTGTTGACTAAAAAGAAAAGACTGCCAGGATTCCTTTAGCCAAGGAATACCTAGCTTTGTTCTGATTCCAAAGCCCTGAGCTCCTGCTGAAAACCCACGAATTTCAAAGTATGATTACTTACTGGTTCTTGTGTTTGAAGCCGCTGACATGAGCTTGGTACTGTTCTATGGAGTTCAGCACTATCTTACATGTCTTGCAGGGGTAGCCCTTCCCGGCTGAAACACACACAAAGGTCAAGATGCTTAGTAATCCAGTAAGAAGGGATCTGGCCCTGGGGACTCTGACAGCATGTGAAAACGCCCTTCTGAAGATGGACGGGTGGGGTAAGGATAGATCGCTGGCCCTGCTAAGAATCCCAGAGGCCTCTGTGCCCACAATCCCAGCATGAAGCCTAATCCAGAGTAGCTGTCTGGTGAGGAAATGACTGCCAGAACAAAGAGGGGACACTTAGGGTAACTGTCTTTTCTACCATGACTGCGCTTAGACCCAGATATCTCTGGGAAGGTGGCACTCTCCTCGGGCTTGCAATAACAGTAATTAGTGAGAAAGAAAACTATTAGGAAAACTAACCTGTCTCTCTACCATGGGGTTCAGACATACTCTTTCTCATCACCATGGCTGCCCCAATGACAAAGTGGCCTTTCTTCACATGGTCTTGGAGAGAGAGCATGGGTCACAGCCAAGAAATCGGGCTGAACTTCTGGTGCATTCAAGTGACACTGGCTACTACCCCTTTGCCTTTCTGATCTTCAGTTTTTCTCAACTATAAACCAATTATACCACAACCATCATACTTACAATAAAAAGCAATTATTATTTACCAAGTACCTGACATAGGTCACTCACTTCGTATTATTTTGACTGGTGCTCATAATGATCCTGTGAAAACCACTATCTTCATTCTCTTACAGAGGAGTAAACTAAGGCACGGCCACACGTCCCCCACCACAGAGTTAGTGGATGGCAAGCAGGCCTGGCTGACTACCATGGCTGTATTTAGCCAGCATGCCAGGTGCCAGGTGTATAAGGCAAGTCACTGCACACGTGACTTCAAGAGCTCTCGGATGGGCTTCCCCTGGTGGTCCAGTGGGTAAGGACGCCGCCCTGCAGTGCAAGGGGCGCCGGTTCGAGCCCTGGCCTGGGAAGATCCCACGTGCCGCGGAGCGGCTGGACGGATGTGTCCAATTGCCGAGCCGGAGCTCTGGAGCGCATGGGCCCAGAGACAGCGCTCTGCAACGACAGACGCCACCTCGATGGGAGGCCCACAGGAGCCAAAGAACAAAGACGGATGAACATAGAGTAACGAAAGACCAATAGAAGTGGCCCGCCTGCTCCCCTCACTCCCCAACCCGACCCCACCGCCCCAAATAAATAAATAAATAAATCTTTAAAAAAAAAAAAAAAAAGAGCTCTCTGATACTTTCTGGTCATGTGCCATCCTAAAACTTCGCAGCTCTGGAGTGAGATCGCCTAGGTTCACATTTCTTACCTGCAGAACCATAAGCCAGGTTACTTATTATAAAAGTGGGGCTTCCCTGAGACTTGGGTTCCTTACTTTAAAATGCAGTTCATCTAAAAAAAAAATGTGGTTCATCTTAGTATCAACCTTCTAAGGTTATTGTAATATTCATATAAAAGCTACTAGCACATAGTTAAGTGTCCAATAAGTATGAGGTTCTGGCTTATTAGTATTTCACTCCTATGGGCTTCATGAGTAATGCTGGGAAAGAAGTGGAGAGTAGCTTTTAACCCGTCTTCCATGGCAGTGGGAACACCAACAGCCTTCTCTCATTCAATAAGCTAGCCCATGTTCCTGGTTATTTTGCTTCTCCTGTATCTTCAAGTATTTCCTGGAAGACACATATTTTTAAAGCATTTAAGGGGAAAATTATTGCAAACAGAATTTAGGGTTTTTTTAGATACTCAAAGCCAGAATTCATGGTGCAACACTAACAGGGAAAAGATGCACAATGGGCCAGCAGAGTCACCCTCCCCACAAAGTCCGGGGAGGAGCTGGGGCTGGGGTGGGGGTAACAGCCAGCCATGGTTAAGAGTCACTGATACTCAACTTACAAGAACTCACTTGTATCATCTATTAAACTTCAAGCACCATGACGAAATTTTTGGATACTTATGTCCCGGAGTTCTTATAACAGTGCCAGAAGATAGTGGTCATCTCATTTTCCAGAGCAGGAAGCAGGCGGGGGAGGTTAAGTGGCTGACGGGGTCAGAGCTGGGATTTGCCCTCTGGTCTGTGAAGCCCCTGTTCTTTCCTCTGCACCCCAGCTCTCTGGACTCTTCTACGCAAGGTACGTCTCAGCACACAGCATATTGATCGACAAGCTAGACTCAAATCGTCTTCTGAGGCAAGTGAAGAACTCACTGGTGCTTCTAAAAACAGCACTGTCCAGTACCCACACTCATCCATTTTTATCTGGTTTTCATTTTACATGTTTGATATTCTGATTTCCCTCTGTGATTTTATGAAGAATAAGTCACTCTAGCATCTCTATCTCCTTCCTTTTACTGTCAACACTTTGAAAGCTCTGTGACGACTCCATTTTCTTGCCTCTCAATTACTTTGCAACCTATCCCCCTACACACACACACACACACACACACACACACTCGGTCTTTCTGTGGCCAAAGGAGGTTTCCCTGGATCGAAATTTAACAGACAAAATGGAGGTTTATGCGACCACTCCGTATCTGATCTCTCACCAGCACCTGACGGCATCGGTGCTGCCTTCCTCCTTTGGCTTCCTGCCCCTGGCTTTCAGCACACCCTACTCTCGACTATTCTCTGCTGGCTCTTTCTCAGTTCCTTTTGCTGTTTTTGTTGGACCTCCACCATGTAGTACTGCCAATTCCAGAGGTTTCAATCTTGGTTTTCTTTCTTTCTTTCTTTAAAAATTTATTTTTTGCTATTTTAAATTGTGGTAAAATACAAATAACAGAAAATATGCCATCTAATCTATTTTAAGTGTCCAATTCAGTTAAAGGACAGTTCTGGGTTAGACAAATTTGTTTTCCTCATGTTAAGTATCTTCACATTATTGTGCAGAAACTGCCAATCTATATGTGGTTAAAACTCCATTTCTCCTTCCTCCTAGTCCTTGGCAGCCACATTGTACTTTGCTTCTGTGAGTCTGATTACTCTAGATACCTCAACAAGTGAAATCATACAGGATTTGTCTTTTCGTGACTGGCTTATTTCACTGAGCATAAAGTCTTCAAGGTTCATCCATGTTTGTAGCACATCAGAATTTTCAGAGGGCTCAATCTTAGAGCCTTCGCTCTTTCTCTCTAAACTCTCTACGGGATCTCATGCATCTCTAACCCAGACCTTTTTTTTTTTAACACTTTTAATTATTTATTTTTTAATTATGTATTTATTTGGCTGCGCTGGGTCTTAGTTGTGGCATGTGGGATCTAGTTCCCTGACTGTGGAAGGAACCTGGGCCACCTGCATTGGGAACACAGAGTCTTAACCACCAGACCACCAGGGAAATCCCTAACCCAGACCTTTCTTTTAGGTCTAGACCTATATATCAACTGCCTCTTGAACATCTTTGTCTCATGGGCATCTTAAACTCAGGCTGACAAAACCTGGCTATTCATCTAGTGGCTTAAGACTAAACCTTGACTGCTCCCTTTCCCTTGTCTCCGCACTGAATGGCCAATTCTACTTCCTACCTACCTCTTGAATCCATCTACTTTTGTCTATCTCCACCACTGTTGCCTTGGTCCAGGTTGGTATATTCTCTATTATTAATTACTGTGACAGCCTCACTGTTGGTCTCTCTCCACTACCCTTCCTCCTTACTCTGAACCATTCTCTACTTTGTAACTCGAATGCTCCAATTAATAATGCTGAAGCTGTGACTGGCTTCCAAATGCTCCTAGGACAAAGGCTCAAATCTCAAACATGACCGACAATGCCATGACTGGACAGCTGCTCATCTCCCCAGCATCATGGTGCCCCATACCATCTCTTTTGTTCTTGGGAAGCCTTCTTTGATCCCTGCTCCCCCATTTTAAGATATCTTTGTAGCATCTCACTTGTTTTTTTGTTTTTTTTTTAATTTTTTTATTTATTTATTTTGGGCGGGGGTCGGGTTGGGGAGGGAGGGGAGCAGGCGGGCCACTTCTATTGGTCTTTCATTTCTCTATTTTCATCCGTCTTTGTTCTTTGGCTCCTGTGGGCCTCCCTTTGCGGTGGCCTCTGTCATCGCAGAGCTCCAGCTCGGTCATTGGACACATCGGTCTAGCCGCTCCACGGCACATGGGATCTTCCCAGGCCAGGGATGGAACCGGCGCCCCTTGCACTGCAGGGCGGTGTCCTTACCCACTGGACCACCAGGGGAAGCCCCCCCACTTATTTCTTTTTCAAAGCTTGCCACATTTGTAGTTAATTGCTCAATGCCTGTCTTCTCTGCTAGACTCTAAGCTCCACAAGAATATGGACATGTAATTAATATGTCATATACACAATGCCTGGCATATATTAGGAAAGAACTCAACAAATATTTCTTGACTATATATGAAATGAACAAGACCTGAATGCCTGTTCTATGTATAGAGGTTGAAGAAACTAGGGGATCAGAATAGGGCAGAGAAAGCAGACCTATTCTGTGTAGGAGGCAAGGCCCAAACTAAGGGAGAGAAGGTAACCCAGAGGGGATGCTGGGAGTTCCAGTGGCTGGAAGGATCTGGCTACCTGAATGAGATACAGGTTTCAGTTTTGGCATTCTTGAGTAAATGAGAGAAATGTGAGCCTGGAGTTGAAAGCAAATTCCACATCTTGTTTAATCTGCTTCGTAGATGCTGCATCTATCTCTGGTGGGAGAGTCTGGATACTGACCCATACCTGTCATGAGTTACGTGCTCGGGGCCCCGTGGAAACTATTCTCTGAACCCAACACAGAACCTGACTTGTGTTTCAGTGTTGGCTGCCACAGACTAGCTTGGGATCCAGAGCAAACCATTTCATCTTTCTGTATGAATTCAATTTGTAAAATGAGACTCCTAGGACAAAGGCTCAAATCTCAAACATGACCGACAATGCCATGACTGGACAGCTGCTCATCTCCCCAGCATCATGGTGCCCCATACCATCTCTTTTGTTCTTGGGAAGCCTTCTTTGATCCCTGCTCCCCCATTTTAAGATATCTTTGTAGCATCTCACTTGTTTTTTTGTTTTTTTTTTAATTTATTTATTTATCTTTTTGGGGGTGGGGTGGGGAGGGAGGGGGATGGGCGGGCCACTTCTATTGGTCTTTCATTTCTCTATTTTCATCCGTCTTTGTTCTTTGGCTCCTGTGGGCCTCCCTTTGCGGTGGCCTCTGTCATCGCAGAGCTCCAGCTCGGTCATTGGACACATCGGTCTAGCCGCTCCACGGCACATGGGATCTTCCCAGGCCAGGGATGGAACCGGCGCCCCTTGCACTGCAGGGCGGTGTCCTTACCCACTGGACCACCAGGGGAAGCCCCCCCACTTATTTCTTTTTCGAAAGCTTGCCACATTTGTAGTTAATTGCTCAATGCCTGTCTTCTCTGCTAGACTCTAAGCTCCACAAGAATATGGACATGTAATTAATATGTCATATACACAATGCCTGGCATATATTAGGAAAGAACTCAACAAATATTTCTTGACTATATATGAAATGAACAAGACCTGAATGCCTGTTCTATGTATAGAGGTTGAAGAAACTAGGGGATCAGAATAGGGCAGAGAAAGCAGACCTATTCTGTGTAGGAGGCAAGGCCCAAACAAAGGGGAGAGAAGGTAACCCAGAGGGGATGCTGGGAGTTCCAGTGGCTGGAAGGATCTGGCTACCTGAATGAGATACAGGTTTCAGTTTTGGCATTCTTGAGTAAATGAGAGAAATGTGAGCCTGGAGTTGAAAGCAAATTCCACATCTTGTTTAATCTGCTTCGTAGATGCTGCATCTATCTCTGGTGGGAGAGTCTGGATACTGACCCATACCTGTCATGAGTTACGTGCTCGGGGCCCCGTGGAAACTATTCTCTGAACCCAACACAGAACCTGACTTGTGTTTCAGTGTTGGCTGCCACAGACTAGCTTGGGATCCAGAGCAAACCATTTCATCTTTCTGATATTAATGTCCTCATTTGTAAAATGAGAATAATCAAATGTGCACAACAGAGTTGTTGTGAGGACTAATTCAGGTAATTACATGTGAGAGCATCTAGCTTAACACCTGGACTATGGCAGTCATTGGTAAGTGCAGGAGGACTGCCTGCCTGGAAGAATGAATGAACAACTGGACTGAGCCAGTGGGAAAAAGCCGTGCTGCTAACAACCTAAGACATCTGCTAAGGCAGAACTCCTGTCAGTGGCAGTCCCTGCCTGCACATCCTAGGTCAGCACCCCACCTCCATGAGTAAGAAGGGCATCAGGGTGAGCTCAGTATCTCTGGTGACACCATGTAATTGGTCCATGGTGCCTCTAGCCAAGGACACTCAAAGCTGGAGGCAGGGGGAAGGAGTCTAAGGTTTAGATTCAGATAGAGTTAGAGACTTCTACTGAGGCTGTCATTTATTAACGTCAGGTCATATCAGCTATGTGACCTGGGCCAGTTCCCCTGAGCCTCATTTTACTTATAAATTGGGAAAATCACAATAGGAATGCTGTGGGGAACAAATTACACTGTGTATATTAATATCAGACTGGGATGTGATAACCTTTTCCCTCTGCCTAGGTTTTCATAAAAGAATTTAGTTGATCTGTAAAGAGGTCGGATGATTTAAGCAAGGAAAAAGGATCTAGGATACAGTTCTAGGGTTACATATGGTAATTGAGCCTTAGACAATGGAGGAGGGTGAGTCCAGGAAGGAGACTTTGGCCTGAGATAAAAGAATGGATACAAGTTAAGATAAGCAGCCTGAAACAGGCTGTGCCTGAGTTCTGCCAGTGGAAAAGGGAGGATGAGGGAAGGACCAGGCAGGGCCAAGGAACGCAAGGGCAGGAGCTGGAGCAAAAGAGGGTCGGCTGTAAATCTGGCTTCTAGAGTCTTCAGAAAAACACGGTGACAACTGTTTAGCACTGTCTAGGAGAGGCATGCACTCTTTAGCTTACAGTATCCCTTCCTGACCCTTTCACTTATCAACATTTCCTGTCTGGCTTCTGCAAGCATTTGAATTTGCAAATGACTGCTTCAGGAGACCCGAGGAGGAAAGGCATAGGCTTGCTGGTCCAGCAGTCAAGCCTTGATCCAGCTCTGGGTGTGAGCTGGGCTCCTTACCTGAGGAGTCAGTGACAGCAGGGTCGGCCAGCCGCCCGTAGTGTGCCATAAGTTTGAGCTTGGTCTCCTGTTTCCTGTGTTTCTTGCCCACATAATGTTGCTGAGCCATGACAGGATCATTGAAAGTCGCGTGGCAGAGGCTGCAGAACTTGTCTGGGTCTATCACCTCTCTATTCTGGTGCAAGGCTAAGGTGGAGGCCACAAGGAAAGGGTTTGTAAGGCGTTTCGACAGAGCTGTGACGAGAAAGTTCAAACAGAAACAATGAAAAAACCCAGAAGGTGCCAGGCTATCGCGTATGCTGAATGCAAAGAAAGGCTGGGTCACTAGTTCATCACATTTGCAGGTGTGGCACCGCCTGTGTTACTCACACAGTGAGAGTCTTCTCTAGCTGAGAAGACATGGGGGAACCCAGAGACCAGTTCCTTTGTTTGGCAGCTTAAATTTCTTTAGGCACATGAATCCCTACTTTCTCATATTCTAAGGAGGCTCTGCACTTCTGCCACCAATTTACCAAATTACAACAGATTAGAGATGTACATGCTTGCAGTCTTCTCATTCCCTCAGAACTCCCCAGAACAACTCAGGAAATAGCACAAGAAGTTTGGGCGTTTTATTCCATCCTCAAAGTACCTCAGTTACAGATCTGGAAACCAGTGCACAGCTGGGGAGCCTGAGGGCCTGAAGGGCCATTTAGAAAAGGCACCACACTATGGGGGCTTTCTGAGCTACAGAGCCTTCTGGGCTGAGCTGGGAAGAGAATGACACTGCCATTTAGTTATGAGCTGTGTATATGTATTATCTTTTGGTCCTCAGAAATGTGCTGGAAAAGTAGGTAAAATCTTGCCACGATATAGAGAAAAACCGAGGCTCAGATGCGTGAGATGACTTACCCAAGATTACCAAGTTAATGAGTGACTCTATGCCTGTGTGACCCTAAAGATCATGCCCTCTTTGCTATGCCACGCTGCCAACACGGCAGGGAGACAAGAAGGCTACAACCCATGTGTTCGCCTACACAAAACACCCCTGGCTCTGGTCCATGAATTAAGTTTATCAGAGCCCAGTATGGGCTTATGTGGAAGCCCCTTGTGGGCCAACAAATGTCCTGACGGCAGGCTGCACTGCTTCATAAAGAGGATGCCATGACTCACTAATGTGTCCACGTGTCTGGAAGGGTGTCAATCCAGTAAGCACTGCTTTAAGACTGTAGATTAGAACCCCCACCAACAGTGGAGGAGGGGAGGGGCCAGCAGCACTCACACAGATGCTGTTTCATCTCTGTACCACTTTGACGGGGGAAGTTTTGAGGATTTTCAACAAGCCAGAAGAAACTTGCTGGCTTTTCCTACAATGGTTTTCACAGTACAAGGAGTCTCAGTTTCCTTGACTACTGATTTTCCTTGGTCATTATTTCAACAAATCACTGGAAAAGTAATGCATGTGTTGTAGAATATTCAATAGTATGAGAAAATATTCAGTATGTGGTGTTGAGTGAAACAAGAAAAGCAGCTTATAGAGCACACTGTTTCTTATATCCTCAGTTTTGTAAAACAATAAAAATCCTACTGGTGATGCACAGAAAAAAAGACCAAAGGCATTGAGTAAAATGGTACTTTTCAGTACATTCCAATTTTTCTACAATGAATGTAGATTTTTTTGGGGGGGGGGCACTTCTATTGGTCTTTCATTTATCTATTTTCATCCTTTTTTTGTTCTTTGGCCTGTGTGGGCCTCCCATCGCAGTGGCCTCTGTGACTGCAGAGCACTGGCTCTGGGCGCATGCGCTCCAGAGCTCCGGCTCGGTAATTGGACACATCAGTCCAGCCGCTCCGCGGCACGTGGGATCTTCCCAGGCCAGGGATCGAACCAGTGCCCCTTGCACTGCAAGGCGGTGTCCTTACCCACTGGACCACCAGGGAAGCCCTGAATGTAGATTTTTGATATCAGAAGATATAATCATAGTCTTTAAAACATAAAGGTCATTCTATCAAAGATACAAAAGAAAAGTATCAGAGGTAAATGGTTAATTAAAGTCAGAGGAACCATTTAATGGACATCCAATAAAAATGAGAGCTATGGTAGTCTTCTTTCTGGAAACAACTTGATATATAGAAATAGAATTTTACAGGACTGTTCACTGTAATATTATTTATAAATACCAACAAAGGAGAGGGAGAAAATGGAAATGTTTTCCATCAGAGGATAGTTAAATAAATGTAGTGCAATGGGATATTGTCATTAAAAATGTTTATGATAGAGTTTTATTAACATGGGGAAATACAAATGTTATATTAAGTGAAAAGAGTATAAGAGAAAATTATATACACATAATGATCATACCATTATTAAATGACTTTTGTACAATCTATGTGTGCTGGTATTTTGAAATGCTACCTGTACCACTTTGACGGGGGAAGTTTTGAGGATTTTCAACAAGCCAGAAGAAACTTGCTGGCTTTTCCTACAATGGTTTTCACAGTACAAGGAGTCTCAGTTTCCTTGACTACTGATTTTCCTTGGTCATTATTTCAACAAATCACTGGAAAAGTAATGCATGTGTTGTAGAATATTCAATAGTATGAGAAAATATTCAGTATGTGGTGTTGAGTGAAACAAGAAAAGCAGCTTATAGAGCACACTGTTTCTTATATCCTCAGTTTTGTAAAACAATAAAAATCCTACTGGTGATGCACAGAAAAAAAGACCAAAGGCATTGAGTAAAATGGTACTTTTCAGTACATTCCAATTTTTCTACAATGAATGTAGATTTTTTTGGGGGGGGGGCACTTCTATTGGTCTTTCATTTATCTATTTTCATCCTTTTTTTGTTCTTTGGCCTGTGTGGGCCTCCCATCGCAGTGGCCTCTGTGACTGCAGAGCACTGGCTCTGGGCGCATGCGCTCCAGAGCTCCGGCTCGGTAATTGGACACATCAGTCCAGCCGCTCCGCGGCACGTGGGATCTTCCCAGGCCAGGGATCGAACCAGTGCCCCTTGCACTGCAAGGCGGTGTCCTTACCCACTGGACCACCAGGGAAGCCCTGAATGTAGATTTTTGATATCAGAAGATATAATCATAGTCTTTAAAACATAAAGGTCATTCTATCAAAGATACAAAAGAAAAGTATCAGAGGTAAATGGTTAATTAAAGTCAGAGGAACCATTTAATGGACATCCAATAAAAATGAGAGCTATGGTAGTCTTCTTTCTGGAAACAACTTGATATATAGAAATAGAATTTTACAGGACTGTTCACTGTAATATTATTTATAAATACCAACAAAGGAGAGGGAGAAAATGGAAATGTTTTCCATCAGAGGATAGTTAAATAAATGTAGTGCAATGGGATATTGTCATTAAAAATGTTTATGATAGAGTTTTATTAACATGGGGAAATACAAATGTTATATTAAGTGAAAAGAGTATAAGAGAAAATTATATACACATAATGATCATACCATTATTAAATGACTTTTGTACAATCTATGTGTGTGCTGGTATTTTGAAATGCTACCTGTGTAGTAACAGTGTTTCTCTCTTGGTGGTAGAATTTGGGTGGTATTTACTTTCCTCTTTGTACCTTTTGCATTGTTTGCACTAGAAGTAACAATAATGAATATGCATTTTTTAATAAAAACAATAAGGCTAAAGTCTTTTACATTTTATATATAATCTAGACAAACATAAAACAAATATAGACACAGATATACACATATACACATAACAAAAGATTACAGGAGAAGCAGTACTCCAAAATGTGAACAGTGCTTGTCTTTGAATGGTAAAATTATGGGTATTTTCCTCTCCATTTATCTATATTCTCCACACTTTCTACAACATGCTTGTATTACTTCTACATTAGAAAAATGTTTAATTTCAGAAATATAGTTATAAACTCACGTAATAGCATGGAAATGTGCTTCAACTACAGAATTAAAAGTTAAAGCAGGATACAACTGGTACATGCACCATGATTATAACTATATAAAAACATCTGTCACATGGCAAGGGACAAAAGTAAATATGGAAAATAAATTCTTCAATATGGCAGCTTTGGCCCAGGAGTACTGCAGAGAATTTTCCCATTTATGGAAAAAGTTCTTATAAATCTAAAGATAAGTGATCATACAAAGTTCAGTTCTTAAGCTAGTTTCCCTTGACCTAATGTTTAATTTTTTTGGTACCATAAATGGTACCAATACGGACTTAAAGTAAAGCAACTAGTACTAGTATAACTTAACGATGAATAAATTATAAGCTAGGCCAGTGACAGGCTCTGGGTGGCAGATACCTGATCAATGACTGCATTTGTTTTTTCCTTTGCCTCTAAGTACTCATTTATTTTTCATGGATCTTTATTCTTTGGCCTGTGTGGGCCTCCCATCACAGGGGCCTCTGTCGCTGCAGAACACTGGCTCTGGGTGCATGGGCGCCAGAACGCCGGCTCGCAATGGGACGCACCGGGTGCGCTGCGACACGTGGGATCTTCCCGGGCGAGGGATCAAACCGGTGCCCCACAAGGCAGACTCTCTACCCACTGGACCACCAGGGGAAACCCCAACAACTGCATTTTATGTGGGGATTCCACTAACTATCTTAATACTGCTGATAATACTGATGATAGAACTGCTGGGCATTCCCTGGCAGCCCAGCAGTTACGGCTTGGCACTTTCACTGCTGGGGCCCAGGTTTAATCCCTAGTTGGGAAACTTAAGATCTTGCAAGCTGTGTAGCATGACCAAAAGAACCCACAAAACAAAAACACCCACAAACTCAAAATGTCATTTACTGAGCATCTATTATGTCTTGGATCCATTATATACACTATTTCATCCTCATAACCTATAAAGAAGATAATATTCAACATTTTATAGGTGAGAAAACTCAGACATGAAGAAGGTCAGTCATATAGATGGTAAATAGCAGTGCCAGGACTTAAACTTGGGCATCTGTGACTTCATCTGTTGTTTCATAGCAGGAATACTAGATTTGGATGTGATAAGAGAGTATAATTATGAGTGATTTCTTTTTATCCTACTCTTCAAAGTCTTCCAAAATATGTCATCTTACTATTATAATACAGCAATTCAAAAAAAGGACAAGTATTATAAATAGTATAGTCTACCTTTTAGTCCACAATAGAGAAGAGAAATTACCAAGAAAAAAATGAAAAACAAAAAAAAAGATCAAAGAACCTTCAGCCTTGACTAACTGCAGTTAGCAGAGGTCTGAAAGCTCAGAAAACCAGCAGTTAATGAGACGAAAGTGAAGGCTGAGCCCCAAAGGTACATAGACTTAAAGCAACTAGTACTAGTATAACTTAACGATGAATAAATTATAAGCTAGGCCAGTGACAGGCTCTGGGTGGCAGATACCTGATCAATGACTGCATTTGTTTTTTCCTTTGCCTCTAAGTACTCATTTATTTTTCATGGATCTTTATTCTTTGGCCTGTGTGGGCCTCCCATCACAGGGGCCTCTGTCGCTGCAGAACACTGGCTCTGGGTGCATGTGCTCCAGAACGCCGGCTCGCAATTGGACTCACCGGGTGCTCTGCGACACGTGGGATCTTCCCGGGCCAGGGATCAAACCGGTGCCCCACAAGGCAGACTCTCTACCCACTGGACCACCAGGGAAGCCCCAACAACTGCATTTTATGTGGGGATTCCACTAACTATCTTAATACTGCTGATAATACTGATGATAGAACTGCTGGGCATTCCCTGGCAGCCCAGCAGTTACGGCTTGGCACTTTCACTGCTGGGGCCCAGGTTTAATCCCTAGTTGGGAAACTTAAGATCTTGCAAGCTGTGTAGCATGACCAAAAGAACCCACAAAACAAAAACACCCACAAACTCAAAATGTCATTTACTGAGCATCTATTATGTCTTGGATCCATTATATACACTATTTCATCCTCATAACCTATAAAGAAGATAATATTCAACATTTTATAGGTGAGAAAACTCAGACATGAAGAAGGTCAGTCATATAGATGGTAAATAGCAGTGCCAGGACTTAAACTTGGGCATCTGTGACTTCATCTGTTGTTTCATAGCAGGAATACTAGATTTGGATGTGATAAGAGAGTATAATTATGAGTGATTTCTTTTTATCCTACTCTTCAAAGTCTTCCAAAATATGTCATCTTACTATTATAATACAGCAATTCAAAAAAAGGACAAGTATTATAAATAGTATAGTCTACCTTTTAGTCCACAATAGAGAAGAGAAATTACCAAGAAAAAAATGAAAAACAAAAAAAAAGATCAAAGAACCTTCAGCCTTGACTAACTGCAGTTAGCAGAGGTCTGAAAGCTCAGAAAACCAGCAGTTAATGAGACGAAAGTGAAGGCTGAGCCCCAGTGGTGACAAGATAAAGAGGCTATTTTAGAAGTCACTGTACTGGGAATGAATTCATGGCAAACCCTGTCTGCTGGGCAGTCGTGGCAGCTCTGAAGCATTCGGCTTTGAAAGGCAAGTCTTTGTCTTGAGGTGAACGGGCAGCTTTGAGGATTAAAGTGAGCAGCGCGTAACCCGAGCACACAAAAAAGACAAGGATCTAACTTTTAACTTGGAATACATGGTAATAAGGGCAGAGGGATGACAGGAGGGAAACGTCTGAGTGAGTGAGGCAGGAGACAGAATGCTCTCCTGGTGTGTGTAGCCTGGAGGACTTGGGCACTCCTGAGTTATAATTATGTGTCAGGACAAAAGCTCAGGGCTAAGAAGCTTCTATGGGGATAGACTGATATAACCAGAGAGGAAGGTTAGGTGAGTATGACTCTGAGGCTGCATTTCAATGAAGCTGGGTTTACTTTGATATATATATATATAATTTTTTACTTTGATATTTTTAAGGGCTCTCAAAAGCAGGTCAACCTCTTCAAGTCTGTGGCTCCAGTGAGCATTTCTGGGAGCACCTGGCACTGGTGCCTTGAGGACAGGAGGGGTCCCAATATAGCACCACTCAGGAAAACCAGTACCTTCCACCTTAGTGGATTGCTGCTTCAGCTTTAAGTTCTTTGCGTGGGTCTTCCCCAGGTAGTGCGACTGGGCCACGACAGGGGAGGAAAAGGTCATGTTACAGATGGGGCAGCACTGGTTCTTGTCTTTGCTTCTGCTGCTCTTCTGGTTAGGAGAAAGAACACAGGTCTGATCATGCCACTGCCCAGCCAGAAAACCTTCACTGGTCCCCCCGTGCCCACTGGAGAGTAGGCCCTCAAGGCCCCCTTCACAAACTAACCCCGACCTACCTTTTTGGATTCTTTTCGAGCTACTCCATCCCATGCTCTACTCACCATTCCCCATTTTGTTCTTTGCTACGTCTGTGTTTCACTTGGGCCATTCTTGCTGCCTATAAGGATCTTTCTTGCTTTCTTGCCTGGTATATATCTGCTCAGCCTTCAAGGCCCAGATTAAATATCACCTCTTCTGAGAGACTTTTACTCAAGAAAATCACTCAGTAAATAATAATCAAGCTGCTTTGTGTGATTATTTCAGGAAGAGTTTTGTTCTTCCTCTATACTCTTGAAGGACATTAAGCAGACTTCTATCACACCATGTGTCACCCTAAATTGACAGGACCCAGTTTAGGAGACTTTTCTGTGAACTCAAGTTCAACGCTTGGGCAGACTGCTAGGCTCATCTTTGCTTCCTGTCCTTCTGCACCCGGCTGTCACACAGCAGATGTCCAGGGTTTGCTGAACTGGCAGACCACTGGATTTTATTTGATGATTACGACTAGGCTAGAAAACTTGGGCACTCCTGTTATAATTATGTGTCAGGACAAAAGCACAGGGCTAAGAAGCTTCTATGGGGATAGACTGATATAACCAGAGAGGAAGGTTAGGTGAGTATGACTCTGAGGCTGCATTTCAATGAAGCTGGGTTTACTTTGATATATATATATATAATTTTTTACTTTGATATTTTTAAGGGCTCTCAAAAGCAGGTCAACCTCTTCAAGTCTGTGGCTCCAGTGAGCATTTCTGGGAGCACCTGGCACTGGTGCCTTGAGGACAGGAGGGGTCCCAATATAGCACCACTCAGGAAAACCAGTACCTTCCACCTTAGTGGATTGCTGCTTCAGCTTTAAGTTCTTTGCGTGGGTCTTCCCCAGGTAGTGCGACTGGGCCACGACAGGGGAGGAAAAGGTCATGTTACAGATGGGGCAGCACTGGTTCTTGTCTTTGCTTCTGCTGCTCTTCTGGTTAGGAGAAAGAACACAGGTCTGATCATGCCACTGCCCAGCCAGAAAACCTTCACTGGTCCCCCAGTGCCCACTGGAGAGTAGGCCCTCAAGGCCCCCTTCACAAACTAACCCCGACCTACCTTTTTGGATTCTTTTCGAGCTACTCCATCCCATGCTCTACTCACCATTCCCCATTTTGTTCTTTGCTACGTCTGTGTTTCACTTGGGCCATTCTTGCTGCCTATAAGGATCTTTCTTGCTTTCTTGCCTGGTATATATCTGCTCAGCCTTCAAGGCCCAGATTAAATATCACCTCTTCTGAGAGACTTTTACTCAAGAAAATCACTCAGTAAATAATAATCAAGCTGCTTTGTGTGATTATTTCAGGAAGAGTTTTGTTCTTCCTCTATACTCTTGAAGGACATTAAGCAGACTTCTATCACACCATGTGTCACCCTAAATTGACAGGACCCAGTTTAGGAGACTTTTCTGTGAACTCAAGTTCAACGCTTGGGCAGACTGCTAGGCTCATCTTTGCTTCCTGTCCTTCAGCACCCTGCAGGAGTCTGTCACACAGCAGATGTCCAGGGTTTGCTGAACTGGCAGACCACTGGATTTTATTTGATGATTACGACTAGGCTAGAAAACAATGTATTTCAGGGCTTCCAAGCTCTCTTTCAGAGTTTCTCTCTGAGCAAAATATTTCATTCTAAGATAGCAGTTTTCAACCTTGACATTGACATTTGGGGCTGGATAATTCTTTGTTGGAAGGGGAGGCACCTGCAATCTCATGTGAACTACTGGACCACCCTAAGAGTTGAAGGATCAGAGATATCAAGAGATGAAGTGACCTGTCCAGGGTCAGAGTTGCTCTTGTCTTTCTGAATTCTAAATTATAAGAATGGCAACCAGGCGGTGAGTCCAGAGAATCTGGAGAAGGTAGGAGCAAGGCCCTTCCAAACCTGTGGTCCCTATGATAGGGAGGCGCGGTGTGTAGCCATGCTCTTACTCACAAGGAACAGCCGCTAGGAACTGCAAGTTCACTTCACAGAACCCTTAAGAGGTAGGGACTACTGACTCTATTTTATGGGTAAAGTACAGAGAGGTTAAGTGACTTGTCCAAGGTCACTCAACCAAGAAGTTGTAGGGTTACTATATTGTGCCCTAGTCCACTGACTTCTCATTCCCTAATGTTTGTACAGCCTGCTATGGAACAAAAATAATGGTACACTTGAGGGATTGTTTAAGTATAATTCTCATAGTATTTCTAAGGCAAAAAGAAAGCATGTTTATATCTTGATCAGAGCAGGTATCTGGAAAAGTGCTCCTTCCACTCATTTATTTCAAATATTCAAGTGCTCAACTCAGTTCATTCCCTTGGATCTCAGGGAAGCAAGCATCCTGATTTCCTTCCATTTTCTCTTCTTGAGTAGGGAATGGATAGTTGACCTACTCTAACAAACCAATGAGTGTAATGTGTAACAATGGCTCCATTTACTGAGCCCCTACTACTATGTGCCAGGCTCTGTGTTGGGTGCTTTAATAAACCTTCCCTCATTTTAATTTGGAAAAATTCTGAAAGGTTGTTGATATTAGCATCCTCATTCTTACAGAGGAAGAAATCAAGTCTCAGAGGAGATTAAGACTTGCCCAAGTCATACAACAGGGCCAAGGTTTGAAGCCAAGTTAGTCTGACTCAAAGCCCATGCTCTTTCCACCACACCGACCTGCCTGCTGGCTTCATCAGGAAGCGAGCGGTCTCAACTTGGCAGCTGGATTACCTGAGTTGAGTCTAGCTTCTTCACATCCCCCTTTAGTGTCTCCATTCCATGGATTGCTAGGTATCGCTTCACTTTGTTGGCATGTTTTTTGCTCTGCAAGAACCCAGGAAAAAGATCAAAGATACTACATGCCATTGCATACCTAAGGCACTCAAAATTATTTACTGGATTTTCACTCAATTCACCTTCACAGAAACTTTGAGGAGGAGAAGGTGGGGGTGGGGGGAAATCTAGTTTATTGAGATCCTCCTCTGTACAAGGTACTTGAACGCTGTCCAATGTAATCATAATAATTTATGAGAAAATTATCATCATCTCAGGAAACTGAGGCTGAAGATAATGATGTTTCTTGACTAAGATGAGTAGCAGGGTTGTGATTCGAACACAGCTCTATTTAAAGCCAAAGCATGTACTTAAGGGAATATATAATTAAAATAATCCTGATGTGGGTGGAAAAATGAGACTCAGAAAAATTAAGTCAATCAAGTCACAGCCAGCATGCATGGAGGCAGCATCTGAGGGGTTAAGAAGGAATTCACTGTGCATGCCAGGGAGAGAGGGGCCTTGGCACTGGACCAGAAAGCACTAAGGTACAAGGGCATACCTGGTAGTGAGCCAGTTTCTGGGACTCAGAAATGAGCAAGGCGCAGCAGACCTTACACTGGGTGTTGGTGAAGAGACACTGGTTCTTCTGGATCATGTGTTCCACTACAGAGAGGAAAATAAAAACTCTGTCAGTTAAAAACCTGCCTTGATAGCATGGTCTCTGAATACCGTCTCAAATGCAGGCACTGAATAATGGAATGCCATACTATTAAATTCATGAGCCTCAGTGGTCCCTTCCCTGATGCTTTCGTGCCTCAGGCTATATTCTTGTACCACCTAACCTATAACTTACCTTATAATTTTATCTACACCAATTTTCTTTCTTTCCAAAAGGATCTTCAAATTACAAACTTCAGTAAATACAAGTAAAAAATAAACATAATAAAAAGAAACAATTCTAGCCAGACACTGGTGTTACAAGCTTGTAGAGCTCTCCAAAAGGAACATGAAGAGAGTGGCAACTGTGTGGAGAGGTGTTAAGACACAGTAGCAACCAACTGAGATACCTTCCCAGACAGACATGGAGGGGCTGAAAGACTTGAAAAGTGAATGATTTTCTCACTGTTCTTTTTTTTTAAATTTTTATTTATTTATTTATTTTTGGCTATTCTGGGTTTTCACTGCTGCCGCAGGCTCTTCTCTAGTTGCAGGGAGTGGGGGCTACTCTCTAGTTGAGGTGAGCAGGCTTCTTGTTGTGGTGACTTCTCCTGTTGTGGAACTCGGGCTCTAGGGCACACGGGCTTCAGTAGTTGGCAGCTCATGGGCTCCATAGCTGTAGCTCACGGGCTTAGTTTCTCTGCAGCATGGGGGATCTTCCCTGGACCAGGGATCGAACCTGTGTCTTCTGCATTGGCAGGCGAGCTCTTCACTACTGAGCCACCAGGGAAGTCTTTTTCTCACTGTTCTTGATCTGATTTTGAAATATCTAAAATTACCCAATACGTCACGTAAGTGCCACACTGTAGGAAACCACAGTATTAATCTGCGCTTAATTGTTGGGCCTGGAAAACAAGGCCTTACTTTTTGAGAAGGGAATAAAATCTCACTCAAGACATTTCTATCACGATACTGATAATCTAAGGCAGAGATAAGTCTAGAAAACCATGAGGGGATGGCAAATCCATATTTTTTTATCTTCTACTCTGGATCAAAAACTAGGCAAGATTCCCTGGAGGGAGGTTCTTGGTAGGGAACTTTTAAGGTACTTCTCCCACAAGATCTAAAGTTTATTTATACCAGCCCTTTTGGGAAGAATGGATCTTGTCTGGCTGTATTACTAGCTCTTAAGATCCCTTGTTTATTTCCCCATTTTTCTCCTACAGTGTTTGGTACATTTTTCTGAAAGACTTTGGCTGCCTCAGTCATGCCCAGAGAAACAAAAGGAAGTAGGTCTGTGATAGATCTTGGTCAGAACTTTAAAATTTTTATTTATTTATCTTTGGCTGTGCTGGGTCTTCATTGCACATGTGGGCTTTCTCTAGTTGCAATAAGCAAGGGCTACTTATTCATGTGAGCGATTCTCACTATGGTGTCTTCTCCTGTTGTAGAGCACTGGTTCTAGGGTGTGTGGGCTTTAGTAGTTGTGACTCCCAAGCTCTAGAGAACAGGCTCAATAGTTGTGGCACATGGCCTCAGTTGCTCTGTGGCACATGGGATCTTGCTGGATCAGGGTTTGAACCCATGTCTCCTGCGCTGGCAGGCAGATTCTTTACCACTAAGCCACCAAGGACGCCCCGAGACCAGAGCTTTTTAAAGGGAGGGTGAGAGGCTCCTGGGAATGCACAAAGCCCACAAGAGGAAAACATTAGGAGTCAGGGTCCTATCTTCGCCTGGAGATTGGATTGTTTTCTTAAAGGAGATGGGGTTCCCGCTCAAGGATATTCAGAATCTGACTCAAAGAGACTAAACAGGGTAAGGACCATGTCATTTATGACTTTGCATCTCCTCTATCTAATAAAATATATGACCCAGAATGGTCATCATTAAAAAGTCTACAAATAACACATGCTGAAGAGGGTCTGGAGAAAAGGGTACCCTCCTACACTGTTGGTGGGAATATAAAATTGGAAAACACTATGGTACCAACGTGTAGGAAAGGCCACAGTATTAATCTGCGCTTAATTGTTGGGCCTGGAAAACAAGGCCTTACTTTTTGAGAAGGGAATAAAATCTCACTCAAGACATTTCTATCACGATACTGATAATCTAAGGCAGAGATAAGTCTAGAAAACCATGAGGGGATGGCAAATCCATATTTTTTTATCTTCTACTCTGGATCAAAAACTAGGCAAGATTCCCTGGAGGGAGGTTCTTGGTAGGGAACTTTTAAGGTACTTCTCCCACAAGATCTAAAGTTTATTTATACCAGCCCTTTTGGGAAGAATGGATCTTGTCTGGCTGTATTACTAGCTCTTAAGATCCCTTGTTTATTTCCCCATTTTTCTCCTACAGTGTTTGGTACATTTTTCTGAAAGACTTTGGCTGCCTCAGTCATGCCCAGAGAAACAAAAGGAAGTAGGTCTGTGATAGATCTTGGTCAGAACTTTAAAATTTTTATTTATTTATCTTTGGCTGTGCTGGGTCTTCATTGCACATGTGGGCTTTCTCTAGTTGCAATAAGCAAGGGCTACTTATTCATGTGAGCGATTCTCACTATGGTGTCTTCTCCTGTTGTAGAGCACTGGTTCTAGGGTGTGTGGGCTTTAGTAGTTGTGACTCCCAAGCTCTAGAGAACAGGCTCAATAGTTGTGGCACATGGCCTCAGTTGCTCTGTGGCACATGGGATCTTGCTGGATCAGGGTTTGAACCCATGTCTCCTGCGCTGGCAGGCAGATTCTTTACCACTAAGCCACCAAGGACGCCCCGAGACCAGAGCTTTTTAAAGGGAGGGTGAGAGGCTCCTGGGAATGCACAAAGCCCACAAGAGGAAAACATTAGGAGTCAGGGTCCTATCTTCGCCTGGAGATTGGATTGTTTTCTTAAAGGAGATGGGGTTCCCGCTCAAGGATATTCAGAATCTGACTCAAAGAGACTAAACAGGGTAAGGACCATGTCATTTATGACTTTGCATCTCCTCTATCTAATAAAATATATGACCCAGAATGGTCATCATTAAAAAGTCTACAAATAACACATGCTGAAGAGGGTCTGGAGAAAAGGGTACCCTCCTACACTGTTGGTGGGAATATAAATTGGTAGTCACTATGGAAAACACTATGGAGGTTCCTAAAAAAACTGAAAAACGAGTTGCCATATGATCCAGCAACCCTACTCCTGGGCAAATATTCAGACAAAACTATAATTCAAAAGATATATGTATGTTCATAGTAGCACTATTCACAATAGCCAACACAGTGAAATAACTTAAATGTCCATCAATAGATGAATGGATAAAGAAGATGTGATGCAATGGAATATTATCCAGCCATAAAAAGAATGAAATAATGTCATTTGCAGCAACATGGATATACTTAGAGATTATCAAAACTAAGTGAAGTCAGAAAGAGAAAGACAAATACTATATATCACTTATATGCAGAATCTCAAACATGACACAAATGAGCCTATATGAAACAGAAAGACTCACAGACACAGAGAACAGATTTGTGGTTGCCAAGAGGAGGGAGTGGGAGAAAGATGAATTGGAAGTTTGGGACTAGCAGAGGCAAACCACTATATGTGAAATGAATCAAACAAGGTCCTACTGTATAGCACAGGGAACTATATTTATATCCCATGATAAATCATAATGGGAAATAATGTGGAAAAATGTATTACTTTGCTATATAGCAGAAATTAACACGATATTATAAATCAACTATATACTTCACTAATCAAGTCTCTGAGGCAGGGATGAGTTTGGCATACACAAGAAATGAAGAGGATGGTGTGGACAGAGTATCACGAATGAGACAGTAGTGGTAGGAAATAAGAGACAGCCTGAAGCCTACCAGAGAATGCTGAGTATAAGGCCTCATAAACCATGGTATAAACGATGGATTTTACTCTTAGTGCAATGAGAGGTGACAAGACATGGAGCAGAAGAACAGGGAGGAGGCTGCTGCAGTCTTCTGTGCAACAGATGACAGAAATCTGGACCAGGGCTTCCCCTGGTGGTCCAGTGGATAAGGACACCGCCTTGCAGTGCAAGGGGCGCCGGTTCGATCCCTGGCCTGGGAAGATCCCACGTGCCGCGGAGCGGCTGGACTGATGTGTCCAATCACCGAGCCGGAGCTCTGGAGCGCATGCGCCCAGAGCCGGTGCTCTGCAACGACAGACGCCACCGCGATGGGAGGCCCACAGGCGCCAGAAGAACAAAGACGGATGAAAATAGAGAAATGAAAGACCAATAGAAGTGGCTGGCCTGCTCCCCTCCCTCCCCAACCCGACCCCTGCCCAAAATAAATAAATAAATAAATCTTTAAAAAAAAAAAAAAAAGAAATCTGGACCAGGTAGGTTGTCAATGGAAATGAGGAAAAGTGGATGGATTTGGAGTTATGTTCTGAAAGTAGATCTTACATCCAGTTTCTTTGACTGGATGTAGAGGGTGAAGTAGGACAGGAGTCAAGGATAATTCCTAGGTTTTGAATTTGAACAACTAATAGATAAGAACTGGAGGAAGAGAGCCTTGGACAAGAAATTCAAGACTTTTCCTTCAGCTACAATAAACACAAGTATCATACACATGGGAAGAGATATCAAGCAGTCAGCTAGAGATGCAGGCCTGGAGCTTAAGGGAAAGGTCAGAGCTGGAGATACAAACTGAAAATCATTAGTGTACTAATCATATTTAAAGCTGTGGACTAGAAGAGGACGCCCAATGTAGATGAAAAAGGAAAGAGCTCCAGGGACTGAATCGTTCATTTTTTTTGGTTGTGGTGGGTCTTTGTTGCTACAAAGGCTTGTTCTCAGGTTGCAAAGAGTAGGGGCTACTCTCTAGTTGCAGTGTGTGGGCTTCATATTGCAGTAGCTTCTCTTGTTGCAAAGCATGGGCTCTAGGGCGCGCAGGCTTCAGAAGCTGCATCTCATGGGCTCAGTAGTGGTGGTTCCTGGGCTCTAGAGCACAGTCTCAGTACTTGGGGCACACAGGCTTCGTTGTTCCGTGGCATGTGGAAGCTTCCTGGATCAGGGATCAAACTTGTCTCTCCTGAATTGGCAGGCAAGATTCTTTACCACTGGGCCACCAGGGAAGCCCCTTGAGCCCTAGACCCTCCATATTTAGAAAGCAGGCAGAGAAAGTAAAACTGAATATAAAATGAGCCTAAGGTAGAACTTGCAGCTATAGCAGAGTGAGGAGATCCTTTTCACCCAAAGCAACTATAAAACTGAACTAAACTGGGCTTCCCTGGTAGCTCAGTGGTAAAGAATGCGCCTGCCAATACAGGAGACATGGGTTTGATCCCTGATCCGGGAAAATGCCACATGATGAGGAGCAACTAAGCCCATGAGCCACAACTATGGAGCCTGTGCTCTAGAGCCTCACAGCCACAACTATTGAGCCCATGTGCCACAACTACTGAAGCCCGTGTGCCCTGGAGCCCAAGTTCCACAACAAGAGAAGTCACCACAACTAGAAGCCTGCTCACCTCAACTAGAGAGTAGTCCCCACTCCCTGCAACTAGAGGAGCGCCTACAGCAGCAGTGAAGACCCAGAATAGCCAAAAATAAATAAACAAATATTTAAAAAAAAAAGACCTGATAAAAACTATTTCTTCTGTACTCTGGAAAGGCACCAAAGGCACTTAGAAATCTAGGAGGCATCTATGCTTGTACATCTCCTGACCTTTGGATGAGAACAGTAGGAATCTGGGACTGGTTTCATCCCTCAGTCAGAGCAGAGGTTCTACCAGGAAGAGGCAGGATGTGAGAACCAATAGCTTCCCTACAGGGAAGAAATCACTTGAGTTGGAGTGGTGGGCAATGCCCCTATCTACTGACAATCTTGGTGGGAGTGATGGTCTTAGAGGCAGGTGAGCAGGAAAGGCCAAAGGCTCTATTATAACCTAAGGTTGTGCCATGCTTGTAGCTGAGATTGCGCGGCAGCAGGGAACTAAGTGGGCCCAAGATAGTCAATTACTGGCCAACTCTGGTTGTTCACATGCAATAAGTGATGCAAAAGAGCCTGACAGGAAGTAAAAGTCAGGGCTGACTTGAAAATGGCCTGAACTTTGAATGCACTTTCTTACATACCCACAGATCCAGCTGCAGAGGACTGAGGCCTTACTGGCTCCAAGTGGTTACTGAATCACTGACTGACCTAACTGAATCAGTACTTGGGGCACACAGGCTTCGTTGTTCCGTGGCATGTGGAAGCTTCCTGGATCAGGGATCAAACTTGTCTCTCCTGAATTGGCAGGCAAGATTCTTTACCACTGGGCCACCAGGGAAGCCCCTTGAGCCCTAGACCCTCCATATTTAGAAAGCAGGCAGAGAAAGTAAAACTGAATATAAAATGAGCCTAAGGTAGAACTTGCAGCTATAGCAGAGTGAGGAGATCCTTTTCACCCAAAGCAACTATAAAACTGAACTAAACTGGGCTTCCCTGGTAGCTCAGTGGTAAAGAATGCGCCTGCCAATACAGGAGACATGGGTTTGATCCCTGATCCGGGAAAATGCCACATGATGAGGAGCAACTAAGCCCATGAGCCACAACTATGGAGCCTGTGCTCTAGAGCCTCACAGCCACAACTATTGAGCCCATGTGCCACAACTACTGAAGCCCGTGTGCCCTGGAGCCCAAGTTCCACAACAAGAGAAGTCACCACAACTAGAAGCCTGCTCACCTCAACTAGAGAGTAGTCCCCACTCCCTGCAACTAGAGGAGCGCCTACAGCAGCAGTGAAGACCCAGAATAGCCAAAAATAAATAAACAAATATTTAAAAAAAAAAGACCTGATAAAAACTATTTCTTCTGTACTCTGGAAAGGCACCAAAGGCACTTAGAAATCTAGGAGGCATCTATGCTTGTACATCTCCTGACCTTTGGATGAGAACAGTAGGAATCTGGGACTGGTTTCATCCCTCAGTCAGAGCAGAGGTTCTACCAGGAAGAGGCAGGATGTGAGAACCAATAGCTTCCCTACAGGGAAGAAATCACTTGAGTTGGAGTGGTGGGCAATGCCCCTATCTACTGACAATCTTGGTGGGAGTGATGGTCTTAGAGGCAGGTGAGCAGGAAAGGCCAAAGGCTCTATTATAACCTAAGGTTGTGCCATGCTTGTAGCTGAGATTGCGCGGCAGCAGGGAACTAAGTGGGCCCAAGATAGTCAATTACTGGCCAACTCTGGTTGTTCACATGCAATAAGTGATGCAAAAGAGCCTGACAGGAAGTAAAAGTCAGGGCTGACTTGAAAATGGCCTGAACTTTGAATGCACTTTCTTACATACCCACAGATCCAGCTGCAGAGGACTGAGGCCTTACTGGCTCCAAGTGGTTACTGAATCACTGACTGACCACTAAGCAAGATATAGACACATGAAAGACAGATATTATGAAAAAGAACCACTGTGGGGCTCTGAATTGAAAGAGGACTGTTGCAAGCATAAGGAAGCTTAAGCACATTGTTTTAGCTTGGAGCTAAGATGGCGCCTACAGGAAGGGACGTGGGAGTGAAAGAAGCTTAAGCACATGTTTGGAGCTAAGATGGCACTTATAGGAA
The DNA here is from genome assembly GCA_022376925.1 of Tragulus kanchil. Taxonomy (NCBI): domain Eukaryota; kingdom Metazoa; phylum Chordata; class Mammalia; order Artiodactyla; family Tragulidae; genus Tragulus; species Tragulus kanchil. Next base: position 70,558,670 of record JAIOJX010000029.1, on the reverse strand, counting down.
GGGACGTGGGAGTGAAAGAAGCTTAAGCACATGTTTGCAGTTTGGAGCTAAGATGGCGCCTACAGGAATGGACGTGGGAGTGAAAAAAGCTTAAGCACATGTTTGCAGTTTGGATCTAAGATGGTGCCTACAGGAAGAGACAGGGCGTGATCTAAATTGTTAATTGATGGTCAAAATTTCTGATTGGTTCCCCTGGTTTCTGCGCTCGTGGATGATTGCTTGACCTTTAGCTTGATTGGTGTAATCTATAGGAAGTCCCATGCAAAACCCCCTTCACTTGCCTATAAAAGCTGTGGATCTACACTAATAAAGCGGAACTGCTCTGACAGAACCCCTGCTGTGTCTGATTGTCTCTAGCATGCACCAGTGGGCAGGAGGGGCACGGCAGCAAGGCTCGCCTTTCTCCGAGATCTCCCAGTTCAGCCGGGGGCAATCCCGCTGCCTTCCTTTCTGCGGAAGGCCCCCGCAGAAGCTGGCGCCCAACGTGGGGCCTGATGGAGAAAAAGCAGAAGGCAGCATCACCGTGCAGGTTTGAAAGAGAACCGACGAGTGGCCAACAGGGGCTTCAGCGTGGCGCCTCCCTCTAGAGAGGCATCTTCTCAGAGTAATCCGGATTTCAAGGTGAGTCTTCCCCTTTTTTCACTCCACTCCCGAGAGGGTGGAGATTTAGGGTAGTCACAAAGAACTGAATGCTGCTTTTCCTTGTTCATCCTTCTTTGCTTTAATTCCTACTTTCAACGTTCTGTCTGCTTTAAGACTTCCAGCGAACTGGCGGACAGTCTAAAAAGCAACTGATGGGTCCTGGTCAGGGCTACTCTCTGACAGTCCTGAAAGGCTTTAAGATAGTTCGCCCCAGTAACGGCGGCCCAACTGGGTGGAAGCCTCTCTTTTCTATATCTCAAATTGAGGACACGGCCTAAACCTCTCCCTCACGGGCACAAGTCAGGCATTTAAAAGCCACTAGGGCACCTGCTGCTTGAAGACTCCCGTGACAGGATAAGGGGGTCACGGAACAGGCCAGAGTCTCTTAGAGCGCCCGCCCCCAGCAAGACAATGTCCGTGCAAACACTAGGGACTCCTTCACCGTTTCACAAGCACGACACGAGCCCAACCTCCTGGCCGCCACCACTCCCGTTAGGATTTTTGGTGGTTGTCCTCAGTTGTCTTTCTTTTCTGCTCTCTTTCAACAATATGGGAAACTATATCCAAGCTTTTAGCGGAGCCTGGGACTCCTTTATAAATGAAGAAGAAACTAGCTATGATGAGTGTTTCCCCAGTCACTCGAGGTCAAGACCTCAAGACACAGGACTGTACTCCACACTCCCTCCCCCCTTTGAAGAGATCACAGAGGTGTCATGGGGAGAGAGGGCACTGGGTCACCTTGGAGAGAAAGGACCTATCCTGAAGACCCTTTGGAGCCCTCAGCGCCCTTCACAGGCCCAACCCAAGCTTTTCCTGTAAATGTTAACCTGGGGGAAAACAGACCAGCAGCCTGGTATCCATGGGAGGCTAATGACCTAAAGGAACTTAAGAAGGCGGTAGTAGAGGACAGCTCAAACTCCCCATGGGCAGAAACCATACTCCAAGGGCTGGCCCACCAACCTTGTACCACCCAAGACTGGAAGATGCTTTGTAAGGCAGTACTTCCTAGTAACATTTATATCAAATGGTGTGCCTTCTTCAAAGAAGAATGTCATGCTCAAGCAGAGAAAAACCAGGCTGCCAATCCCGTCATTCCAATAACTTTCGGAATGCTATCGGGAACGGTGGACCAGTGGAGCACTGGTATACAGCAGGCCGCCATTCCTGCCCCTTATCAAGACCAAGTACGGGCTATATGTCTGGCTGCCTGGAAAAAACTTGCTGAGGGCCCTACTGAACGCCCCATATCGGATATAGCACAAAAGAATAATGAAGACCTTGCCACTTTTGTAGATCGTGTAGAAAAGAGCCTACAGAGAAAGTTCCCTCCAGGGCCTTTAAGAGATCAGTTCCTCAGAATGTTAGTTTGGGAGGGAATGAATACACACCATAAGTTGGTCTGCACAGGACAAAAAGATCGTTCCATTGAGCGATGGATTGTGTGCTCTAAAGATATAGGCACACAAAGCCACCAAGCCTGCTCTATCACTAATGCCCTTGAGGCTCAAACTGAGGCTCTCTCTGAGGCAATGACTAAAGCCTTAACCACTGCAATGGCTATGGGTAGGGCCTCATCCAGGGGCCCCCCGCTTCACCAGAATCAGGTCACTGCTTTAACTGCGGCCAACCGGGGCACTTTAAGAGACAGTGCCCCCAAGGAGATAAGAAAACATCCAACCGAAAACCCCCTTGGGCTTTTACCCATATGCCTGGACATAACATACAGAAATATTTCGAGCCTTGTGAGGGGTCTGCACAATTCAAAGAACTGTATGCTATTGTCCTAGCACTTAAAAAAGTTTCTGAACCAATGAATCTATTCACTGACAGTCTCTATATAAAAAATCTGCTCCCAGGGCTACCCAATTCTCATATACGCCTAGATAACAACCCAATCACTCCCCTCATGATACAAGCCCACACCCTATTATCCGAAAGGGCTCAGCCCACTTACTTACACCACCTCAGGGGTCACCAAAATCTACCTGGACTACTCTCAACGGGAAATTCTTTAGCTGACAAAACAGCATCCCATGCTGTTCAGATCCATAGTCTTCAACAGGCCCAAGATCTTCATGATCTGACCCATATCAACTGGAGAGGGTTACATAAAAAATTCCCACAGATCCCCATCAAGGATTTAAAGAAAATTGTGCATACTTGCAAGTCCTGCCTCCCTCACTTACAAGTTCCTCCCCTACAGTCTCCGGGAGTGAACCCTCGAGGACTGAGGCCTAATATGTTGTGGCAGACAGATGTCACTCACTTTTTCCCCTTTGGAAAACTCAAGTACATCTTTGTATTCATTGATACTTATTCCCATGCCTGCTGGGCTACAGCCCACTCAGGAGAAAAAGCAAAACATGCCCAGAATCATTTCTTACAATGTTTTGCAACTCTGGGTCTACCTTATCAGATAAAAACAGACAATGGTCCCTGCTTTGTTAGCAAAAATTTACAAAACTTCTTTCAACGATGGCACATCCACCACACCACAGGGATCCCATACAACCCTCAAGGACAGGCCATAATTGAACGTCATCATCAAAACTTAAAGGCCCAATTACAAAAACAAAAAGGGGGAATAAGCCCTCACCAGCAACTTGGAATGGCACTCTTTACTCTAAATATTTTAAACCTTTCAAAAAATGAACTGATGGCACCCTTTCAGAAACACTGGTCCAACCAAGAAATAAAACCTGAAATACAAGTGAGATGGAAGGACCCTATCACTGGCCAATGGAAGGGGCCTGATCCACTTCTTACTATGGGGAGAGGATTTGGGTGCATATTCCCCATTGGGGAACCCAGCCCTATATGGGTACCGGCGAGAAACCTTAAATTTATACCACTAAACAAGGATCAAACCTTAGAATCTGCTGAAGATAACAAATGACCATATATCAGGCCCAAGAACAGAAAGTTCTTGAGGCATCTCTCTCTTTCTCTCCTTAATAGGTACAACAGTAACAACATCCGTGCTCGGAGTTCAACAAGTGCACACTATCACAGCAGTAAACAACATACCCACTACCTCTGCCTAGGGACTTCAGACCAGCCTACACCAACTTGAACACCTGAGGGCTGCCATAATGGGATTCCAGCATCAGCTTGATCTACACGCCAGAGCTATCAAGACATTAAGCGTTCTGGCATGCTTGGACTGTGATGTGAGATATCCCCGCTTTTGCCTGACAAAAGGGGGTTAATGATTTTTGGCTATGGATACAAAGCCCTTTCACCTGGTTTAAAATGCTTTCTATCTGCTCAGCCTAAAATTGCCCATGCCCCCCACTTACAATTTACAGTCCGGGAGTGAACCCTCGAGGACTGAGGCCTAATATGTTGTGGCAGACAGATGTCACTCACTTTTTCCCCTTTGGAAAACTCAAGTACATCTTTGTATTCATTGATACTTATTCCCATGCCTGCTGGGCTACAGCCCACTCAGGAGAAAAAGCAAAACATGCCCAGAATCATTTCTTACAATGTTTTGCAACTCTGGGTCTACCTTATCAGATAAAAACAGACAATGGTCCCTGCTTTGTTAGCAAAAATTTACAAAACTTCTTTCAACGATGGCACATCCACCACACCACAGGGATCCCATACAACCCTCAAGGACAGGCCATAATTGAACGTCATCATCAAAACTTAAAGGCCCAATTACAAAAACAAAAAGGGGGAATAAGCCCTCACCAGCAACTTGGAATGGCACTCTTTACTCTAAATATTTTAAACCTTTCAAAAAATGAACTGATGGCACCCTTTCAGAAACACTGGTCCAACCAAGAAATAAAACCTGAAATACAAGTGAGATGGAAGGACCCTATCACTGGCCAATGGAAGGGGCCTGATCCACTTCTTACTATGGGGAGAGGATTTGGGTGCATATTCCCCATTGGGGAACCCAGCCCTATATGGGTACCGGCGAGAAACCTTAAATTTATACCACTAAACAAGGATCAAACCTTAGAATCTGCTGAAGATAACAAATGACCATATATCAGGCCCAAGAACAGAAAGTTCTTGAGGCATCTCTCTCTTTCTCTCCTTAATAGGTACAACAGTAACAACATCCGTGCTCGGAGTTCAACAAGTGCACACTATCACAGCAGTAAACAACATACCCACTACCTCTGCCTAGGGACTTCAGACCAGCCTACACCAACTTGAACACCTGAGGGCTGCCATAATGGGATTCCAGCATCAGCTTGATCTACACGCCAGAGCTATCAAGACATTAAGCGTTCTGGCATGCTTGGACTGTGATGTGAGATATCCCCGCTTTTGCCTGACAAAAGGGGGTTAATGATTTTTGGCTATGGATACAAAGCCCTTTCACCTGGTTTAAAAATGCTTTCTATCTGCTTGTTTTTGTTGCCTTGCTAGCCATACTGTTTAAGGTCAAGGGCGTTATGGCCCATAATAGACAGTTGCAACAAAAAATAATTATGCTTGCTCAGGTCCTAGAAGAGTAGCCCCACGTTGGGCACCCACAAAACCCCTGGGTCGATATGGCCCTTAAAAAAATCACTCGAGACATATAATGAGGCCTTTGAATGAAAAACGCTCTAAAAACTCCATCCAGCCCCCGTAAGATGGCTGGTTAGCCAATGATGGGTAAGATCCTCAGAGGAGGGCAACCTAAGACAGGCACAGCCGCTGGGGGGAGCTGACGAGGCTAGAGGCTGGCTGCCTCTTAGCTCTAAGCCTTGCCTCATCAAGAGTCTCTTAATTTTAAAATAAAAGAGGGGCAAACCACATTGGGAATATTTGCTCATCAAGTCTTAAGCCACCATGTAAGCAGTTTTCTTCCAAGATGGGAGGAAGTAACCATCATGAAATTACATGGAGAGCCTGAGAATACATGAAAAAAGAGATGTCGAGTCAGCCTCCAGAAGTTCCACCCACTGCTGCTGCAGCTTTAGCCACCATCTCCCTGCAACTGCAAGAGACCTTTAGTCAGGTAGTGTGGTCTTTGTGAACTTCCACCATGGCAGGCTGGGACAAGGGCCAGAAGGTGCAGAAGGTGATGGTGCAGCCCATCAATCTCATCTTCAGATACTTGCAAAATAGATTTCGGATTCAGGTGTGGCTTTATGAGCAAGTGAATACAAGGACAGAGGGCTGTACCACTGGTTTTGATGAGTATATGAACCTTGTATTAGATGATGCAGAAGAGATTCATTCTAAAACAAAGTCAAGAAAACAACTGGAAAAAAAAGAAAAGAAAGAAAACAACTGGGTCGGATCATATGAAAAGGAGATAACTTTACTCTGCTCAAAAGTGTCTCCAGCTAGAAATGATCAATGAAGTGAAAAATCATTTAGCAATACAGTTGATTTTTCAGGTGTCCTTTGTTTTTACTAAAAAGGAGAAAGACCTTGAGTCAGAACTGCCCAGTGAAGCCTTTCCTGAATTCCTGACTTACAAAATCTGTGAGAAGTTCATGAAGTTGGAGGAGGCTGAGGTCCACAAAGTGAAAAAAAGAACTTATATGAGTTATTGGAATTCTGAGGTGGCCTGAATGTGCATCCCTGTTGCCCAGATATCCACATACAACTCTAATTCAACTACCAATTACCAGAGGGGACAGATTTGATACAGGGGATTAGGTGCTTAGAAAATCATTGGAAAGACTGAAGGTACTAGGCTGAGCCTTCCAGAAATGTCTCCAGGAACAAGGCATGCATAACTCTTCCAACACGCGAGCTACAGTCTCTGAGGCCTCCACTGAGGCCCTGGTAAAGTAAGACACACCATGTCACTGAACATGCCTCTTTTTTTTTTTTTTTTTTTTTTTTTTAAAGTTTTTTTTTTTTTTTTTGGGGGGGGGTGGGTTTGGGGAGGGAGGGGAGCGGGCGGGCCACTTCTATTGGTCTTTCATTTCTCTATTTTCATCCGTCTTTGTTCTTTGGCTCCTGTGGGCCTCCCATCGCGGTGGCGTCTGTCGTTGCTGAGCACTGGCTCTGGGCGCATGCGCTCCAGAGCTCCAGCTTGGTAATTGGACACATTGGTCCAGCCGCTCCGCGGCACATGGGATCTTCCCAGGCCAGGGATCGAACTGGTGCCCCTTGCACTGCAAGGCGGTGTCCTTACCCACTGGACCACCAGGGGAAGCCCTGAACATGCCTCTTAACCTATGAAGCTGGAGAATGGATGCTGGAACACTGATGTAGGAAGATCTTCTAGTTCTACACCATTTCTTGATAGTAACAATAGTCACCGGAATATGATGTCCACCACATTTCTGCTTTCCAAATCTTATGAGAAAGCATCTACTTGGGAGCATTTATTTTGCACCCATATCATAGATAATCAGAAGATATATGGGGCAGAGGTTTGAATGTGAAATAGAGGGCTGATTTTCACAAGGTCATGAAGGAGGGACCTTTACAGCAGTATCAGAAAAAAACCTTTAACAGCAAATATCAGTAACTGCCCAGGTGTCCTTTGTTTTTACTAAAAAGGAGAAAGACCTTGAGTCAGAACTGCCCAGTGAAGCCTTTCCTGAATTCCTGACTTACAAAATCTGTGAGAAGTTCATGAAGTTGGAGGAGGCTGAGGTCCACAAAGTGAAAAAAAGAACTTATATGAGTTATTGGAATTCTGAGGTGGCCTGAATGTGCATCCCTGTTGCCCAGATATCCACATACAACTCTAATTCAACTACCAATTACCAGAGGGGACAGATTTGATACAGGGGATTAGGTGCTTAGAAAATCATTGGAAAGACTGAAGGTACTAGGCTGAGCCTTCCAGAAATGTCTCCAGGAACAAGGCATGCATAACTCTTCCAACACGCGAGCTACAGTCTCTGAGGCCTCCACTGAGGCCCTGGTAAAGTAAGACACACCATGTCACTGAACATGCCTCTTTTTTTTTTTTTTTTTTTAAGATTTATTTATTTTATTATTTATTTTTGGGTGGGGGTCGGGTTGGGGAGGGAGGGGAGCGGGCAGGCCACTTCTATTGGTCTTTCATTTCTCTATTTTCATCCGTCTTTGTTCTTTGGCTCCTGTGGGCCTCCCATCGCGGTGGCGTCTGTCGTTGCTGAGCACTGGCTCTGGGCGCATGCGCTCCAGAGCTCCAGCTTGGTAATTGGACACATTGGTCCAGCCGCTCCGCGGCACATGGGATCTTCCCAGGCCAGGGATCGAACTGGTGCCCCTTGCACTGCAAGGCGGTGTCCTTACCCACTGGACCACCAGGGGAAGCCCTGAACATGCCTCTTAACCTATGAAGCTGGAGAATGGATGCTGGAACACTGATGTAGGAAGATCTTCTAGTTCTACACCATTTCTTGATAGTAACAATAGTCACCGGAATATGATGTCCACCACATTTCTGCTTTCCAAATCTTATGAGAAAGCATCTACTTGGGAGCATTTATTTTGCACCCATATCATAGATAATCAGAAGATATATGGGGCAGAGGTTTGAATGTGAAATAGAGGGCTGATTTTCACAAGGTCATGAAGGAGGGACCTTTACAGCAGTATCAGTAACTAAATTAAATGTCAACAGTTTAAACAGCCCATTGAAAGGCAGAGATTATTAGAGGATAAAAAAGCAAGAGTCATACAGTGAAACTCCACTCAGCAATAAAAAGGAATGAAATATTAACACTCACTACAAGTTGGCTGAACCCCCAAAACAGGTTGAGTGAAAGAAATCAAATGCAAAAGACTGTATTACATGATTCCACTTGTGTGAAAGGTCCAGAGAAGGCAGAAAACAGATAAGTAGTTGTGTGAGAGTGGGGACTTCATGTAAAAGAGCACAAAGGAATTAACTGGAGTAATGGAAATAGAAATACTCTTGAGTTGGACTAGGACTATCCAACTCTACTTTTACTATAAATCATTGAGTTGTACAGTTACAATGGGTGAATTTTATGGTATGTAAATTACAACTCAGTGAGAAAACAAAATTACAACTAAGAGAAAACAAAAACCCCAAGGTATGTAGGACTTGGTGTTACAGGGATCTACCTAGACTTCAAACAAATTATTGGACCAAGTGAGATCAGAGAATGAACTGGGTTCTAAGTGACTGTGCACTCACACACACACAAACAGTTCACTTTACAGAGCACAACTGCTGCATTCTCTGCTTCCACTTCCAGGGCATGCCTTCTCTGTGCCCTGAGGACAAAGGCCACGTTCTCTTTGTGTACCCTCAACTCTCAGACTTTCCTCTTTACCATAGCCACTACATTATCCTGCAACTGTCTTGGCATCTGCTTACTGGCCTAGTCCAGAAGCCCCTCCAGGAAAAGGACAGTATTTTCATCTCTGCAGCTCTAATACCCAGCCAGTTCTGGGAACAGAGCAGCAATCAGAGAATGTGTGTCAAATTAATGAAAGGAAAATTGTGGGAGGTGGGTGGGCGGAGGAGCGGTAACTTTGTGCCAAACAAGTCTGAAAGTAAGAGGATGAGGGAGATAGGAGTCTCATATTAATTTAAGAGTCAGACAAGACTAGTTTTTTAAAGGGAAAAGCATACACAGGGCATAGGTCTGTGTACCACTCCAAATTTAAACGTATCTTCTTGGATATGGTCAAAAAATCCATTTTATGCTAGGGCAATCAGTTCACAAGCAATATATTAACTTCCAAGATTATTCTGCTTAGCAAGCAAACAAATCTTCAGAGAAATTTGATTCTCTGAAGAGCATCTGACACGATGAGCGCAGAAGCCCAGTTTGTGTACTTCTGGGTTAGAATCAAGCAGCTAGCTCTGCTAAAAACGGTAAAGGGGGTCACAAAACGGGGTCAGAGCAGCTCTTTCCATTCTCTGTCTAGCTCCATCTTACCCTAGGCCAGGGCAAGCGCAGGGCAAGCTGGGTGGCCCAGAATGGGCCCCCTAGGTGGCCTTGTGTACCCTATTCTCCACAGTTTGGGGTCAAGCATGGGATACGAACAAGAAACTGGAGCCAACGTCTCCCCTGGCTCCTGGCCAAAAAGGACCCAGGTGATGGGCGACAAGAGGCACCAAAATCAGGGGTAAGTCAGGACTCAGTCCCCATGTCCAGAAGGAGCACTGAGGTGGAGAGAAGGCCTTCTAGAGCCCTCGAAAGCGTGGGGCAGGCAAGAAGGGAGGCGAGAGACTCGGGGTCGGGGAGCCTGGGATGGTGAAGGGGCCACAAGGCTGGCAGCGGAAAGGTCAGTGACTGTGCACTCACACACACACAAACAGTTCACTTTACAGAGCACAACTGCTGCATTCTCTGCTTCCACTTCCAGGGCATGCCTTCTCTGTGCCCTGAGGACAAAGGCCACGTTCTCTTTGTGTACCCTCAACTCTCAGACTTTCCTCTTTACCATAGCCACTACATTATCCTGCAACTGTCTTGGCATCTGCTTACTGGCCTAGTCCAGAAGCCCCTCCAGGAAAAGGACAGTATTTTCATCTCTGCAGCTCTAATACCCAGCCAGTTCTGGGAACAGAGCAGCAATCAGAGAATGTGTGTCAAATTAATGAAAGGAAAATTGTGGGAGGTGGGTGGGCGGAGGAGCGGTAACTTTGTGCCAAACAAGTCTGAAAGTAAGAGGATGAGGGAGATAGGAGTCTCATATTAATTTAAGAGTCAGACAAGACTAGTTTTTTAAAGGGAAAAGCATACACAGGGCATAGGTCTGTGTACCACTCCAAATTTAAACGTATCTTCTTGGATATGGTCAAAAAATCCATTTTATGCTAGGGCAATCAGTTCACAAGCAATATATTAACTTCCAAGATTATTCTGCTTAGCAAGCAAACAAATCTTCAGAGAAATTTGATTCTCTGAAGAGCATCTGACACGATGAGCGCAGAAGCCCAGTTTGTGTACTTCTGGGTTAGAATCAAGCAGCTAGCTCTGCTAAAAACGGTAAAGGGGGTCACAAAACGGGGTCAGAGCAGCTCTTTCCATTCTCTGTCTAGCTCCATCTTACCCTAGGCCAGGGCAAGCGCAGGGCAAGCTGGGTGGCCCAGAATGGGCCCCCTAGGTGGCCTTGTGTACCCTATTCTCCACAGTTTGGGGTCAAGCATGGGATACGAACAAGAAACTGGAGCCAACGTCTCCCCTGGCTCCTGGCCAAAAAGGACCCAGGTGATGGGCGACAAGAGGCACCAAAATCAGGGGTAAGTCAGGACTCAGTCCCCATGTCCAGAAGGAGCACTGAGGTGGAGAGAAGGCCTTCTAGAGCCCTCGAAAGCGTGGGGCAGGCAAGAAGGGAGGCGAGAGACTCGGGGTCGGGGAGCCTGGGATGGTGAAGGGGCCACAAGGCTGGCAGGGAAAGTTCTGGGGGGTCTCCGAAACGGCCTGGGCTGCAAGCCCTCGAGATTCCCGCCCTCGAGTTTAGGAAGAGGTGGGCTCCGGTGGGTGACGCAGGCGGGCAGAGAAGCCGGCGGCCAGAGCGTGAGAAGGCCAGTGACCCGCTGCGCGCGATGCTTGGAGATTTTCGGGGTGCTGGCCCACTTCGCCCGCGACCCAGCGCTGCGCGCGAGTCAGGGAGTCCCGGGGCGCAGCGTGCAAGGGGGCGGGCCGGCCGCCAGGGGGTGTGACCGCAGACTCGGGGGTTGGCCCACGTCCCCGCCCCGCGCTTCCGCCACTCCCCGCGAAACGAGCTGGCGGGCGAGGGGCTTCCAGCTTCCAAAGCCCCAGGACTCACCTTCCTCCCTCCCCACTGGCTGCGCCCCGGACACAGCTTCCCAGAGGCGGCGCGCCCTCTCGCGGTCGAAGCGCAGCCCATCCGGTTCCCGAACCTCCCGTTCCTCCGAACTGTTGTATGGCTGGGCCCCGCCGCTGTCCACGGTCTCCACGGGGCCCAATGCTGGGTACTCCATCTTCCCCGCAAGCCCCAACCGGCTGATAGCCGCTCAAGAACCTTGATCTCGCGAGATGTGGCTGGGAGGATGACTTTGCCCGGCCAACAAATCTCGCGAGGTTTGGGCACCGCAGGCTGCTTTGCAGCGCTGGCACAGGCGGTTCTTTCTTTTTGCTGCTTCTACGACCTCGACCTCGGAGTTTGTGCGGTGGGTTCTCAAGGTGGTCTCCGGTTCTGCGGGGGCTCTCTCCCTCTGGGGCAGGCTCGTGCTGTCTTTGACTCAGCGATCTCGCCTTGCTTACGGCGAGCTTTTGATACTTAATCGTTTCGTCTTCAGGAATATCTTCCCCATTTCACTAGTAGGGCAACAGGGACTCGGAACCTAGAAATGACTTCCTCAAAAGTTCGCTACTAGTACGTAGTGGAGCTGGGACTCCATTCGCTACTTTTGTACGTCAGGTGGAGAGAAGGCCACCCAAGGGGCAAGAAGGGAGGCGAGAGACTCGGGGTCGGGAGCCTGGGATGGTGAAGGGGCCACAAGGCTGGCAGGGAAAGTTCTGGGGGGTCTCCGAAACGGCCTGGGCTGCAAGCCCTCGAGATTCCCGCCCTCGAGTTTAGGAAGAGGTGGGCTCCGGTGGGTGACGCAGGCGGGCAGAGAAGCCGGCGGCCAGAGCGTGAGAAGGCCAGTGACCCGCTGCGCGCGATGCTTGGAGATTTTCGGGGTGCTGGCCCACTTCGCCCGCGACCCAGCGCTGCGCGCGAGTCAGGGAGTCCCGGGGCGCAGCGTGCAAGGGGGCGGGCCGGCCGCCAGGGGGTGTGACCGCAGACTCGGGGGTTGGCCCACGTCCCCGCCCCGCGCTTCCGCCACTCCCCGCGAAACGAGCTGGCGGGCGAGGGGCTTCCAGCTTCCAAAGCCCCAGGACTCACCTTCCTCCCTCCCCACTGGCTGCGCCCCGGACACAGCTTCCCAGAGGCGGCGCGCCCTCTCGCGGTCGAAGCGCAGCCCATCCGGTTCCCGAACCTCCCGTTCCTCCGAACTGTTGTATGGCTGGGCCCCGCCGCTGTCCACGGTCTCCACGGGGCCCAATGCTGGGTACTCCATCTTCCCCGCAAGCCCCAACCGGCTGATAGCCGCTCAAGAACCTTGATCTCGCGAGATGTGGCTGGGAGGATGACTTTGCCCGGCCAACAAATCTCGCGAGGTTTGGGCACCGCAGGCTGCTTTGCAGCGCTGGCACAGGCGGTTCTTTCTTTTTGCTGCTTCTACGACCTCGACCTCGGAGTTTGTGCGGTGGGTTCTCAAGGTGGTCTCCGGTTCTGCGGGGGCTCTCTCCCTCTGGGGCAGGCTCGTGCTGTCTTTGACTCAGCGATCTCGCCTTGCTTACGGCGAGCTTTTGATACTTAATCGTTTCGTCTTCAGGAATATCTTCCCCATTTCACTAGTAGGGCAACAGGGACTCGGAACCTAGAAATGACTTCCTCAAAAGTTCGCTACTAGTACGTAGTGGAGCTGGGACTCCATGTCCGTGATTCGATTACTGCTAATATTAGATAGCACTTGAGTTCCAGGTGCTGACTCCTAGACCAGACATCTCCCCAACTTCCACTCCAAAGTAATTGTCAGAAGCAAATGTAACCTTCCACCCCACATCTGCGTCTTCCCTCGTCTTCAGGAGCCGCTATCTCTTGCTGTGTTATTTGTAGCGTCCTTATTGGTCCTTTTGCTTACCTTTCAGATATGCCCAAAACACCAGCCACAGTGATCCTCTTATGCCAAGCCATATGATGATACTCTGGTGCTCAAATTCTCCGAAACCTTCTGATCTATTCTTCGTAAAAATTAATGTCCTTGGTTTAGCCAAACGTCCCTATACAATCTGACTTCACTTAATCTTCCTGACCTCATCACGTACCGAGTTAGCCTCAGACCCCTTCATTCCTGTCCCGATTACCCTGTTCTTCTGGAATGCATTTTCCCCATATATCCTCTCATTTCTGTGTGCCCGTCCACGTACACTTCATATCATTTACTGATTATTTTTTTTCTCCTTAACACTTATTATCAGATATAGTACGTACTTCACTTTTTTTTTTTTTTTGGCCACGTTTATTGGTCTTTCATTTATCTATTTTCTTTCTTTCTTTCTTTTTTTTTTTTTTAAGATTTATTTATTTATTTATTTTGGGCGGCGGGTCGGGTTGGGGAGGGAGGGGAGCGGGCGGGCCACTTCTATTGGTCTTTCATTTCTCTGTTTTCATCTGTCTTTGTTCTTCGGCTCCTGCGGGCCTCCCATTGTGGTGGCGTCTGTTGTTGCAGAGCGCCAGCTCTGGGCACATGTGCTCCAGAGCTCCGGCTCGGTAATTGGACACATCAGTACAGCCGCTCCGCGGCACGTGGGATCTTCCCAGGCCAGGGATCGAACCGGCGCCCCTTGCTCTGCAAGGCGGTGTCCTCAGCCACTGGACCACTAGGGAAGCCCGAAGCCCTCACTTAAAAACATATATATATATATATTTAAATTTTATTTATTTATTTTTGGCCATTCTGGGTTTTCCCTGCTTCCACAGGCTCTTCTCTAGTTGCAGGGAGTGGGAGCTACTCACTGGTTGTGGTGAGCAGGTTTCTTGTTGGGATGACTTCTCTTGTTGTGAAACTCGGGTTCTAGGGCACACGGGCTTCAGTAGTTGTGGCCCGTGGGCTCAATAGTTGAGGCTCTGAGGCTCTAGGGCACAGGTTCCATAGTTGGGACTCACTGGCTTAGTTGCTCCACAGCATGTGGGATCTTCCTGGATCAGAGATTGAACCTGTGTCTCCTGCAATGGCAGGCAAACTCTTTACAACTGAGCTACCAGGGAAGCCCCGTACTTCACTTTCTATCTTGTTTATTGTTTGTTTCCATACTAGAAGGCAAGCTCCAAGAAAGCAGGATTTTTTTGTCTGTTTTGTTCTCAGCTGAATCTCCACTGCCTTGAAATAAAGCCTGAATCGTCATAGGTACATACAAAATATTTGTTGAATAAATGAAACTTTTAATATCAAGTTGTTTCAGTCTCATTTATTCAAATGTTTGTTGAGAGTTTTCTATGAGCTAGATGTTGTTTGGGGTATTGGAATATAGTGATGAACAAGACAGACAAGGGAGGGACTTCCCTGGTTGTCCAGTGGTTAAGACTTCGCACTCCAAATGCAGGGGGCTCAGGTTCAATTCCTGGTCAGAAAACTAGATGCCACATGCCACAACTAAAGAAACAGCATGTAGCAATGTATATTGAATATCCCACGTGCCAAAACTAAGATCCAATATGGCCAAATAAATAAATTAATTTTAAAAAGACAGGGAATCTGTCATATAGTGTTTTTTATTCTAGTGAAAGAGTATAGTAAGTCAACAGGAGAAAATGAAACAGGAATATATATATATATATATATATATATATATATATATTGGATGAATGATAAGAGAGGGACATTAGTCAGATGGTTAAGAGAAAGTCTGAAGAAATTACATTTCGCCTAAGACCTGATTGATGAGAAAGGAATGACCATGCAAAGAGCTGGGGAAGAGTGTTCTAGGCAGAGGAAACAGCAGGTGCAAAGGCCCTGAGGCAGGAATAAGCTTGCTGAGTAGGAGGACAGGAAAAAGGACAATACGACTGTAGACCAGTGAACAAGGGGGACAGTGGTATTGGAGGAAGAGGAGGTAGAGGAGGAGGAGAGATTTTTTTCTTGCCTTAGATCACACAGCTCATCAGTTACTCATTTAGACTGCAAATATTGAACCCCAGCTCTGTCAGGTTTCATACCAGTCTTTGGAGTTTCCCATGGAAGAGATGACTTATGTTTGTGCAGTGCTTTATAGTTTATGAAGCGTCTTTAACATTTAACCCTCAGGGTGGTTCTCTTATGATAGATTCTTTTTTTTTTTATTTATTTAATAATTTTTTTTTTGGCTATTCTGGGTTTTCACTGCTTCTGCAGGCTCTTCTCTAGTTGCAGGAAGTGGGGGCTACTCTCTAGTTGAGGTGAGCAGGCTTCTTGCTGCAGTGACTTCTCTTGTTGTGGAACTTGGGCTCTAGGGCACACAGGCTTCAGTAGTTGTGGCACATGGGCTCCACAGTTGCAGCTCCAAGGCTCTAGAGCACAGGCTCAAATGTTGTGGCTCACGGGCTTAGTTCCTTCGCAGCATGTGGGATCTTCCTGAATCAAGGATTGAACCTGTGTCTCCTGCACTGGCAGGTGAACTCTTTACCACTGAGTTACCAGGGAAGCCCTTATGATAGATTCTTATTTGACGATAAAGGCAGAGAGGCGAAGGTTTTTTTATCAGGTCACACAACTAATTAATTACAGAGCCTAGTCACCGGTGTGTTTGAACTTATTAATCCTCAGACTGCAAATCCATGTCTTTTTGCCACTACCAGATGACCTAAAAACCAACTTACTATATGTTACTTATTTATCTTAAAGAGGATTTCTAGATAATGAGTTATTCAAATAGAAACACCAAGGGATAGCAGGCACCTTTGTTTAAGTCCCAGAACTCAGGCGTATGGATTTTTTAAAAACACAATTGAACATATCTTTAAAATGGGGTACTTAAGATGCTTTAGGTTTTTGAAAAACAATGCCCAGTTCTCCACTCCCCATTCAGTTAGATGCTCAAAGTAATTTCCACTTATTCTCCAATGAATGGTGTCACAGTCTGCCTCCTGTCCCTGAGGCAGGAATAAGCTTGCTGAGTAGGAGGACAGGAAAAAGGACAATACGACTGTAGACCAGTGAACAAGGGGGACAGTGGTATTGGAGGAAGAGGAGGTAGAGGAGGAGGAGAGATTTTTTTCTTGCCTTAGATCACACAGCTCATCAGTTACTCATTTAGACTGCAAATATTGAACCCCAGCTCTGTCAGGTTTCATACCAGTCTTTGGAGTTTCCCATGGAAGAGATGACTTATGTTTGTGCAGTGCTTTATAGTTTATGAAGCGTCTTTAACATTTAACCCTCAGGGTGGTTCTCTTATGATAGATTCTTTTTTTTTTAATTAATTAATTAATTTATTTTTGGCTATTCTGGGTTTTCACTGCTTCTGCAGGCTCTTCTCTAGTTGCAGGAAGTGGGGGCTACTCTCTAGTTGAGGTGAGCAGGCTTCTTGCTGCAGTGACTTCTCTTGTTGTGGAACTTGGGCTCTAGGGCACACAGGCTTCAGTAGTTGTGGCACATGGGCTCCACAGTTGCAGCTCCAAGGCTCTAGAGCACAGGCTCAAATGTTGTGGCTCACGGGCTTAGTTCCTTCGCAGCATGTGGGATCTTCCTGAATCAAGGATTGAACCTGTGTCTCCTGCACTGGCAGGTGAACTCTTTACCACTGAGTTACCAGGGAAGCCCTTATGATAGATTCTTATTTGACGATAAAGGCAGAGAGGCGAAGGTTTTTTTATCAGGTCACACAACTAATTAATTACAGAGCCTAGTCACCGGTGTGTTTGAACTTATTAATCCTCAGACTGCAAATCCATGTCTTTTTGCCACTACCAGATGACCTAAAAACCAACTTACTATATGTTACTTATTTATCTTAAAGAGGATTTCTAGATAATGAGTTATTCAAATAGAAACACCAAGGGATAGCAGGCACCTTTGTTTAAGTCCCAGAACTCAGGCGTATGGATTTTTTAAAAACACAATTGAACATATCTTTAAAATGGGGTACTTAAGATGCTTTAGGTTTTTGAAAAACAATGCCCAGTTCTCCACTCCCCATTCAGTTAGATGCTCAAAGTAATTTCCACTTATTCTCCAATGAATGGTGTCACAGTCTGCCTCCTGTGCTGTCGCTGAGGCAGAGTCCTGAGCGGGAGCGCTGAGTATCTGAACAGCCATGTCACCGGTTTTCTGCTTTGTCTTTGTATAAATACCTCTAATATTGGTCCAGGCCGAGACTCCTTGTTGGGACGCAGCAGTGTAGATAACGTCTTGTGTCTGTGGGGCTGGCCTTTTGACTTCCCTGTCGAAAATGAGAACCACATCTTAGTCTGTTCTACGCTGTTTTGTTGCTAGGGGAGAAGAACAATCACAAGGAAATGGCTTTGCCGAGGGACAGGAATTGGCCACAGTTCAGCAAATATTTCAATTTAAGAAACATTGATTGTGTGTGTTCTTGGGCATGAAAACCCACATACAGGGCTTTTTAGTAATATATGGTTCTTGCTCTCAGGGAGATTAAACTCTGGAATTGAAAGGATCTGCTATATACAGAATGTATCAGAGAGTATATGTTCGCTGCTATAATGGAAGTGACAAGTGTTTTGATTGTGCCCAGTACTTAATTTATAGAAGTGACAGAACTGTGACCCAGGAGTTCAATGCTAGTCAAAGTTTTATTATGCAGAGTTCCCAAGAGGCCTGTGCAGGGGCCTAAGCACTAAGGTTGGCCAGGAGGCAGAAGATATGAGGGGAGGACTTTGCCCTAAGTCCTTATTGTGGTTTCCATAAGAAGGAATGGGTGAAGCAAGGTAAGAGGTTGGGTTGGTTAGTTTAAATAATTCTTTTCTTTTTTTTTTTTAAAGAATTTTATTATTTTAAAATATTTGTTTATTTTTATTTTTGGCTGTGCTGAGTTTTCATTGTTGTGTGTAGGCTTTCTCTTGTGCTGAGTGGGGGCTACTCTTTACTTGTGGTACGTGGGCTTCTCATTGTGGTAGCTTCTCTTGTTGTGGAGCATGGGCTCTAGGGCGCTCAGGCTTCAGTGGTTGTGGTACATGAACTGAATAACTGTAGCACACTGGCTTAGTTGCCCTGAGGCATGTGTGATCTTCTCTGACCAGGGATCCAACCCACGTCTCCTGCGTTGGCAGGTAGATTCTTGGTCATTGGACCACCAGTGTGAGTAATTTCAACAGGGCTCTGGGCCATAGGGGTGGTCACTAGTTTTCTGGTGCCTGGCTTTGGGTGATTTAGGACAGTGAGAATATTGGTTTTGTGTGAGAGCCCATAAAGGAGGTGGTTAGGCATACTGGTTGGGATTGGTTGGTTTGCACATAAAAAGTGTGATTGAAGGCAAGTTGTTTTCTATCTCTGTGAATTAGTGAAACCCGAGGGAAGCAGTTCCATCCTGTTCTACAAGGCCCAAGAGGTCAAAGCGTCATAAAATAAAACAGAAAAAACAAACATGGCTAGTGTGGATAGAGTGGGACAACAACGCCAGAGCTGTGGGGATCGTGATGGTTTCTGGGTTACCCTGTAGGAGGTTTTCTGCTTCTCAGCTCTGCAGACACATTTCCAGTGGTTAGAAGTGGCCATAGGTTAGGTTTTTTTTTTTTTTTTTTTAATTAAAAACAAGATGAACAAGTGTTATCTCAAACCTGAAATTAATCTATAACAGCTTGGGTGCTCCTGAGGGACACTGTGGAAAAGTCACTCTCCGGGGAAAACCTTTGCTATAATCTTCGTCTGTGTCACAGGCTGGGTTGTGATTGTTCATGTCTTCAGGGCTGCACGCAGGGAAGCAGAGTCTTCAGCAGATGCCAAAGTTTAATTCAGTGGCTTTCTAAGGACAGATTGAGGGTATAGTGGAGTTTGCTGATCACAGATGGGGAATTCTGAAGGATGTTGAGAGGAGGAAGATGAGACTGGCTTCAAGTAGAGCTTTCCAACGTTGTCAGTGTCATGGCCCACTTAGGAAAAGAGAATGTCTGCGTGGCAAGTAGAGGACACAGATGAGACTGCTGCTTCTCGTCAGCCTGGCAGGCGTCTAGGGATTTTAACCATTTTAAGCTCTACCAAGTCAACCTTGGGGAAGAAGGGGTGGCTATTCAGAGCCATATAAAGGTAATGGATGGCCATGATGTTCTGGACCCAGATGATATCCAAAGCGGGCAGGTGGTTGTGGTACATAAACTGAATAACTGTAGCACACTGGCTTAGTTGCCCTGAGGCATGTGTGATCTTCTCTGACCAGGGATCCAACCCACGTCTCCTGCGTTGGCAGGTAGATTCTTGGTCATTGGACCACCAGTGTGAGTAATTTCAACAGGGCTCTGGGCCATAGGGGTGGTCACTAGTTTTCTGGTGCCTGGCTTTGGGTGATTTAGGACAGTGAGAATATTGGTTTTGTGTGAGAGCCCATAAAGGAGGTGGTTAGGCATACTGGTTGGGATTGGTTGGTTTGCACATAAAAAGTGTGATTGAAGGCAAGTTGTTTTCTATCTCTGTGAATTAGTGAAACCCGAGGGAAGCAGTTCCATCCTGTTCTACAAGGCCCAAGAGGTCAAAGCGTCATAAAATAAAACAGAAAAAACAAACATGGCTAGTGTGGATAGAGTGGGACAACAACGCCAGAGCTGTGGGGATCGTGATGGTTTCTGGGTTACCCTGTAGGAGGTTTTCTGCTTCTCAGCTCTGCAGACACATTTCCAGTGGTTAGAAGTGGCCATAGGTTAGGTTTTTTTTTTTTTTTTTTTAATTAAAAACAAGATGAACAAGTGTTATCTCAAACCTGAAATTAATCTATAACAGCTTGGGTGCTCCTGAGGGACACTGTGGAAAAGTCACTCTCCGGGGAAAACCTTTGCTATAATCTTCGTCTGTGTCACAGGCTGGGTTGTGATTGTTCATGTCTTCAGGGCTGCACGAGGGAAGCAGAGTCTTCAGCAGATGCCAAAGTTTAATTCAGTGGCTTTCTAAGGACAGATTGAGGGTATAGTGGAGTTTGCTGATCACAGATGGGGAATTCTGAAGGATGTTGAGAGGAGGAAGATGAGACTGGCTTCAAGTAGAGCTTTCCAACGTTGTCAGTGTCATGGCCCACTTAGGAAAAGAGAATGTCTGCGTGGCAAGTAGAGGACACAGATGAGACTGCTGCTTCTCGTCAGCCTGGCAGGCGTCTAGGGATTTTAACCATTTTAAGCTCTACCAAGTCAACCTTGGGGAAGAAGGGGTGGCTATTCAGAGCCATATAAAGGTAATGGATGGCCATGATGTTCTGGACCCAGATGATATCCAAAGCGGGCAGGATGGGGATTAACCCCAATAAAAACAGTCAGTCAGGTTCTCAGCTGGACATCAAGTGCTCCATTCTGCTCCCAGGCTTTATGTGACCTTAGGTGAATTGTTTCACATTTGTGAGTCTGCTGCTTCATTTTTAAGTGAGAACATGATACTCATCTTAAATGGTGGTTGCAAAGATTAACAAAAATAATCTCAAACTACTTGGCACATTGCCTGGCACATAATAAATGGTAGTTGTTACCAGTTTATTCTGAGACCCACATTTTCCTGGTAATTTAACAAATGGATACTGCATTCTAGGCTCCATCTTGCTGAACACTGTATCACTTAAATCCTGCTTTTCTAGAGTCAGTTTTAGATCCCATAATTCCTAGGACCAGTTTCAGTTAATAGTCTATACATTTGATTATGCATTAGAGTGATGTAGTATAGTTTAAGTATCTCAAGAAATCTAGAGTGACCTAAAATAATGAAGTTCTGTCATATCTACTGAAGGATTTCCAAGAAATTGGTATAGATCTTACACTGGCGTGGTAGTTTTAGTCACATCAAATCAGCAGGCTTTATTTAAGGCCTACAACGTTATCTGCCAGTGTCCTAGTCTATTTGGGCTGCTGTAACAAAGAATGATAGACTGAGCAGCTTAAATGACAGCATTACTTCTCATTGTTCTAGAGGTTGCAATGTCCAAGACTGAAGTGCTGGAAGATCTGGTGTCTGGTGAGGGCCTTCTTCCTGGTTTATAGACAGCCTGTCCTCACATGGCAGAGAAGGTGAGGAAGCTATCTAGAATCTTTTTTAAGGGCACTAATCCCATTACCCTCATCATCTATTCACCTCCTTCACAGGGCCCACCTCCAAGGACCATTGCAGGGAGGTTAGGATTTAGACATCTTAATTTTGGAAAGACATAAACAGTCTGTTTCAGCCAGACATTATACTATACTCCCTCATCTACAGGACTTTTGACTTCCCATTGCTTGCAGGACAACGTTAAAATGTCCCGCTGTGGTGTAAGAGTCCCATTAGAGTCTGACTCTTATCCTTTCTACTTCCTTCTTCTGATTTTTTTGTTTGTTTGTTAATTTCTCCCTTCCCACTTCCACAGGTGGACAGGGTTTTTTTGGCCACTTCTATTGATCATTCATTTATTTATATTTATTCTTTGGCCTGTGTGAGCCTCCCATCACAGTGGTCTCTCTTGTTGCAGAGCACCAGCTCTGGGCACATGTGCTCCAGAGTTCTGACTCGGTAGTTGAACACATCAGTCCACCCGCTCCATGGCATGTGGGATCTTCCCAGGCCAGGGATCGAACCGGCGCCCCTTGCACTGTCCTTACCCACCGGACCACCAGGGGAGCCCTCTTCTGATGTTTTCCCAAGCATCTTGTGTTCTACCCATGTTGAAAGGATTTCTGCACTGTTGTTTGTTCCCTGACTGGGGCATCTTTTTTTTTTTTTTTTTAAATTAATTTATTTATTTTTGTACATATATGTTCCCAGATCATTCATATGCATATCCCTTGACCCTCCCCCCACCCAGTTCCCCCCCTCCCATCCCTCCAGACCATCGCTCCAAGTGGTTGTAGGTACTCCTATTCCCCTAGCACAATGACAATAGCTATCTTTTCTACACATGACAGTATAGGTTTCCATGTTTTTTCACACCTATTTACCTTTGCACATCCTGTTCCTACTGTCTTTAACGCCCTTCCACTATATTACCTTGTCCATTTGACATCAGTTCATTTCAGTTCAGTTGCTCATTTGTGTCCGGCTCTTTGCAACGCCGTGGACTGCAGCACTCCAGGCTTCCCTGTCCCTTACCGTCTCCCAGAGCTTGCTCAAACTCATGTTCATTGATTCAGTGATGCCATCCAACCATCTCCTTCTATCTTCTATTTTTCCCAATATCAAGCTCTTTTCCAATGAGCTGTCTCTTCACATCAGGTGGCTGAAATATTGGAGCTTCTGCTTCAGCATCATTCCTTCCAATGAATATTCATGTTTCATTTCCATTTGACATAATTCTTGAAGTTTCACCTCAAATATCAGCCACAATATTACTAACTATGCAGAAAAATGTTGATGTAGCAGGCCTGAGACTGCTGTACTTTAAAAGGTCTGCTTTCAAGATTGGTCTTTGGGTAGCATCTGGGAATTTGGACTTCAGAAGGATTTCTAACTGCCCTGACATATAGAAGTGGATCACTGAGCCTAAACTGCTAGTAATATGGTTTATGCTACACACCTGCTTTCCTTTTGGGAGTCTGAAATTTTGGTGCATGTCAAGAGTGTTTACATGACTAACCTCTGGTAAAAACCGTGGATTCCTAGGTTCAGGCAGGTTTCCCTCGTTAGACCACACCTCACAAGTTGGGTTTTAGTTCCATGCTGACTGAATGAACTATGTCCTGTGTGAATCTACTGGGAAGGGACTCTTGGATGTTTTCCCAAGCATCTTGTGTTCTACCCATGTTGAAAGGATTTCTGCACTGTTGTTTGTTCCCTGACTGGGGCATCTTTTTTTTTTTTTTTTTAAATTAATTTATTTATTTTTGTACATATATGTTCCCAGATCATTCATATGCATATCCCTTGACCCTCCCCCCACCCAGTTCCCCCCCTCCCATCCCTCCAGACCATCGCTCCAAGTGGTTGTAGGTACTCCTATTCCCCTAGCACAATGACAATAGCTATCTTTTCTACACATGACAGTATAGGTTTCCATGTTTTTTCACACCTATTTACCTTTGCACATCCTGTTCCTACTGTCTTTAACGCCCTTCCACTATATTACCTTGTCCATTTGACATCAGTTCATTTCAGTTCAGTTGCTCATTTGTGTCCGGCTCTTTGCAACGCCGTGGACTGCAGCACTCCAGGCTTCCCTGTCCCTTACCGTCTCCCAGAGCTTGCTCAAACTCATGTTCATTGATTCAGTGATGCCATCCAACCATCTCCTTCTATCTTCTATTTTTCCCAATATCAAGCTCTTTTCCAATGAGCTGTCTCTTCACATCAGGTGGCTGAAATATTGGAGCTTCTGCTTCAGCATCATTCCTTCCAATGAATATTCATGTTTCATTTCCATTTGACATAATTCTTGAAGTTTCACCTCAAATATCAGCCACAATATTACTAACTATGCAGAAAAATGTTGATGTAGCAGGCCTGAGACTGCTGTACTTTAAAAGGTCTGCTTTCAAGATTGGTCTTTGGGTAGCATCTGGGAATTTGGACTTCAGAAGGATTTCTAACTGCCCTGACATATAGAAGTGGATCACTGAGCCTAAACTGCTAGTAATATGGTTTATGCTACACACCTGCTTTCCTTTTGGGAGTCTGAAATTTTGGTGCATGTCAAGAGTGTTTACATGACTAACCTCTGGTAAAAACCGTGGATTCCTAGGTTCAGGCAGGTTTCCCTCGTTAGACCACACCTCACAAGTTGGGTTTTAGTTCCATGCTGACTGAATGAACTATGTCCTGTGTGAATCTACTGGGAAGGGACTCTTGGATGCTTGTACCTGGTTTCCTTTGCACTTTACCCCATGCCCCTTTTCCCTTTACAGACTCTTTTTGTCTTTTGGCTATAATATATCATAGCTGTGGGTACACAGTTGTGAGTGAATCACTGAATCTGGGGACCTCTAACCACCTACTAGATGAAATTCTCCTTAACTTCTCCTCTCTTCTAGGCAGAAGTAAATAAGTCATTTTCTCCATGCTCCTGTAACACTTTCTACTGTCTTTTTCTTTATTTAAAAATTTTTGTTATAATATTTTAAACATATAAAATATCACATATATATCAGAAAGAATAAAACTATAATGAACACTCATGAAGTCACCATCCAGTTTGAACTGGGACATTATCTGTCTCTCCATCTCCTCCTAACCATTATTTTGAATTTTGTATTTATAACTTCATTGCTTTAAGCAAATTACATATATGCTTAAACAACATATTGTTTAATTTTGTTTGCATTTGAACTTCATAAGCATTGAATCATACTGTTTGCATTTTTTTGTGATTATCTTTTTATTCAACGTTGTTTTTAATAATCTGTGTTGTTGAAAGCAACCATGAGTCATTCATTTTCACTCTGGGATAATATGTTATTGTGTGGATATACCATACTTGCTTTATCTGTTCTGTTATTGATGGACATTTTAGATGTTTCTATTTTTTGCTATTGAGCAGAGCTACTATTAACATTCATGTAAGTAACTCTTGGGGTACTTGGGCAGGAGCATCTTAGAGTCCACACCTATGAATAAATTGTCATATTGATTATATTCTTTATAGCCAAAGATGGAGAAGCTCTATACAGTCAGCAAAAATAAGACTGGGAGCTGATTGTGGCTCAGATCATGAACTCCTGATTGCAAAATTCAAACTTAAATTAAGGAAAGTAGGGAAGGGCTTCCCCTGGTGGTCCAGTGGGTAAAGACACTGCCTTGCAGTGCAACAGGTGCCGGTTCGATCCCTGGCCTGGGAAGATCCCACGTGCCGCGGAGGAGCTGGACTGCTGTGCCCAATTACAGCCGGAGCTATGTTCAGGCAGGTTTCCCTCGTTAATCACTGGGGGAACTGAATGAACTATGTCCTGTGTGAATCTACTGGGAAGGGACTCTTGGATGCTTGTACCTGGTTTCCTTTGCACTTTACCCCATGCCCTTTTCCCTTTACAGACTCTTTTGTCTTTTGGCTATAATATATCATAGCTGTGGGTACACAGTTGTGAGTGAATCACTGAATCTGGGGACCTCTAACCACCTACTAGATGAAATTCTCCTTAACTTCTCCTCTCTTCTAGGCAGAAGTAAATAAGTCATTTTCTCCATGCTCCTGTAACACTTTCTACTGTCTTTTTCTTTATTTAAAAATTTTTGTTATAATATTTTAAACATATAAAATATCACATATATATCAGAAAGAATAAAACTATAATGAACACTCATGAAGTCACCATCCAGTTTGAACTGGGACATTATCTGTCTCTCCATCTCCTCCTAACCATTATTTTGAATTTTGTATTTATAACTTCATTGCTTTAAGCAAATTACATATATGCTTAAACAACATATTGTTTAATTTTGTTTGCATTTGAACTTCATAAGCATTGAATCATACTGTTTGCATTTTTTTGTGATTATCTTTTTATTCAACGTTGTTTTTAATAATCTGTGTTGTTGAAAGCAACCATGAGTCATTCATTTTCACTCTGGGATAATATGTTATTGTGTGGATATACCATACTTGCTTTATCTGTTCTGTTATTGATGGACATTTTAGATGTTTCTATTTTTTGCTATTGAGCAGAGCTACTATTAACATTCATGTAAGTAACTCTTGGGGTACTTGGGCAGGAGCATCTTAGAGTCCACACCTATGAATAAATTGTCATATTGATTATATTCTTTATAGCCAAAGATGGAGAAGCTCTATACAGTCAGCAAAAATAAGACTGGGAGCTGATTGTGGCTCAGATCATGAACTCCTGATTGCAAAATTCAAACTTAAATTAAGGAAAGTAGGGAAGGGCTTCCCCTGGTGGTCCAGTGGGTAAAGACACTGCCTTGCAGTGCAACAGGTGCCGGTTCGATCCCTGGCCTGGGAAGATCCCACGTGCCGCGGAGCAGCTGGACCGATGTGCCCAATTACCAAGCCGGAGCTCTGGCGCACGTGCGCCCAGAGCCGGTGCTTTGCGACGACAGTGGCCACCACGATGGGAGGCCCACAGGAGTCAAAGAACAAAGACGAATGAAAATAGAGAAATGAAAGACCAATAGAAGTGGCCCACCCATCCCCCTCCCTCCCCACCCCACCCTCCAAAAAAAGATAAATAAAAAAAAATTAAAAAAGAAAAGATGGAAAGTTCAATTAAAAAAAAAAAGAAAGTAGGGAAAACCACTAGGCCTTTCAGGTATGACCTAAATCAAATCCCTTATACAATGAAAATGACAGACAGATTCAAGGGATTAAAATCACAAATAGATTCAAGAGATCAGACTTGATAGAGTGCCTGAAGAACTACAGACAAAGGTTTGTAACACTGTACAGGAGTTAGTGATCAAAACCATCCCAAAGGGGAAAAAAAATGCAAAAAGGCATAATTATTGTCTGAGGTGACCTTAGAAATAGCTGAGAAAAGAAGTGGAAGGCAAGGAAGAAAAGGAAAGATATATCCATCTGAATGAAAAGTTCAAGAGAATAGCAAGGAGAGATAAGAAAGCCTTCCTAAGTGACCAGTGCAAAGAAATAGAAAAACAATAGAATGGGGAAGACCAGAGATCTTTCAAGAAAATTAGAGCTGCTGAGGGAATATTTCATGCAGAGATAGGCACAATAAATGACAGAAATGGTATGGATCCAACTGAAGCAGAAGATATTAAGAAGAGGTGGGAAGACTACACAGAAAAATATACAAAAAATATCTTAATGATTCAGATGACCACGATGGGGTGGTCACTCACCTACAGCCAGACATCCTGGAGTGCAAGGTCAAGTGGGCCTTAGGAAGCATCACTACGAACAACACTAGTGGAGGTGATGGAATTCCAACTGAGCTATTTCAAATCCTAAAAGATGATATTGTTAAAGTGCTACACTCAACATGCCAGCAAATTTGGAAAATTCAGCAGTAGCCACAGGACTGGAAAAGTCAGTTTTCATTCCAATCCCAAAGAAAGGCAATGCCATAGAATGTTCAAATTACCACACCACTGGACTCACATCACACTCTAGCAAGTAATGCTCAAAATCCTCCAAGCTAGGCTTCAACAGTACCGGAACCAAGAAGTTCCAGATGTTCAAGCTTTATTTAAAAAAGACAGAGGAGGGCTTCCCCTGGTGGTCCAGTGGGTAAGGACACCACCTTGCAGTGCAAGGGGCACCGGTTCGATCCCTGGCCTGGGAAGATCCCACGTGCCGCAGAGCGACTGGACCGATGTGTCCAATCACCGAGCCGGAGCTCTGGAGCGCATGCGCCCGGAGCCAGCGCTCTGCAGTGACAGACGCCACCACGATGGGAGGCCCACAGGAGCCAAAGA
The DNA here is from genome assembly GCA_022376925.1 of Tragulus kanchil. Lineage (NCBI taxonomy): Eukaryota > Metazoa > Chordata > Mammalia > Artiodactyla > Tragulidae > Tragulus > Tragulus kanchil. The sequence goes on along the minus strand of JAIOJX010000029.1, from coordinate 70,531,144 downwards.
ACAAAGATGGATGAAAAATGGAGAAATGAGAAAACAAAAGACAGAGGAATCAGAGATCAAATTGCCAACATTAGTTGGAACATAGAAAAAGCAATGGCACGCTAGAGAAACATCTACTTCTTCATTGACTACACTAAAGCCTTTGACTGTGTGGATCACAACAAACCAGAAAATTCTGAAAGAGATAGGATTACCAGACCACCTTACCTGCCTCCTGAGAAACCTGTATGTAGGAAAAGAAGCAACAGTTAGAACTGACATGAAACAATGAACTGGTTCTAAATTGGGAAAGGAGTATGTCAGGGCTGAATATTGTCATCCTGCTTTTTAAATTTATATGCAGAGTATATCGTGCAAAATCCTAGTGTGGATGAAGCACAAGCTGGAGTCAAGATTGCTGGGAGAAATATCAATTACCTCAGGTATATAGATGACCCCATCCTTATGGCAGAAAGAGAAGAGGGTCTAAAAAGCCTCTTGATGAGGGTGAAAGAGAAGGGTGGAAAAGCTGGCTTAAAACTCAGCATTCCAAAACTAAGATCATGGCATCTGGTCCCATCACTTCATGTCAAACAGATAAGCAAACAATGGAAACAGTGACAGACTTTATTTTCTTGGACTCTAAGATCACTGCAGACAGTGACTGCAGCCACGAAATTAATAGACCCTTGGCTTACAAACTCATTATTGATCAAGGCTGGAAAAGTCAGTTTTCATTCCAATCCCAAAGAAAGGCAATGCCATAGAATGTTCAAATTACCACACCACTGGACTCACATCACACTCTAGCAAGTAATGCTCAAAATCCTCCAAGCTAGGCTTCAACAGTACCGGAACCAAGAAGTTCCAGATGTTCAAGCTTTATTTAAAAAAGACAGAGGAGGGCTTCCCCTGGTGGTCCAGTGGGTAAGGACACCACCTTGCAGTGCAAGGGGCACCGGTTCGATCCCTGGCCTGGGAAGATCCCACGTGCCGCAGAGCGACTGGACCGATGTGTCCAATCACCGAGCCGGAGCTCTGGAGCGCATGCGCCCGGAGCCAGCGCTCTGCAGTGACAGACGCCACCACGATGGGAGGCCCACAGGAGCCAAAGAACAAAGATGGATGAAAAATGGAGAAATGAAAAAAAAAAAAAAAAGACAGAGGAATCAGAGATCAAATTGCCAACATTAGTTGGAACATAGAAAAAGCAATGGCACGCTAGAGAAACATCTACTTCTTCATTGACTACACTAAAGCCTTTGACTGTGTGGATCACAACAAACCAGAAAATTCTGAAAGAGATAGGATTACCAGACCACCTTACCTGCCTCCTGAGAAACCTGTATGTAGGAAAAGAAGCAACAGTTAGAACTGACATGAAACAATGAACTGGTTCTAAATTGGGAAAGGAGTATGTCAGGGCTGAATATTGTCATCCTGCTTTTTAAATTTATATGCAGAGTATATCGTGCAAAATCCTAGTGTGGATGAAGCACAAGCTGGAGTCAAGATTGCTGGGAGAAATATCAATTACCTCAGGTATATAGATGACCCCATCCTTATGGCAGAAAGAGAAGAGGGTCTAAAAAGCCTCTTGATGAAGGTGAAAGAGGAGGGTGAAAAAGCTGGCTTAAAACTCAGCATTCATAAAACTAAGATCATGGCATCTGGTCCCATCACTTCATGGCAAATAGATCGGCAAACAATGGAAACAGTGACAGACTTTATTTTCTTGGACTCCAAAATCACTACAGATGGTGACTGCAGCCATGAAATTAAAAGATGCTTGCTCCTTGGAAGAAAACCTATGACAACCTAGGTGGCATATTAAAAAACAGAGATATCACTTTGCTGACAAAGGTCTGTTTAATCAAAGCTATGGTTTTCCCAGTAGTCATGTGAGAGTTGGACCATAAAGAAGGCTGAGCAATGAAGAATTCAACTGTGGTGTTGAAGAAGATTCTAGAGAGCCCCTGGGACAGCAAGGAGATCAAACTAGTCAATCCTAGAGGAAATCAACCCTGAATATTCATTGGAAGGACTGATGCTGAAGCCGAAGCTCCAATACTTTGGCCACCTGATGTGAAAAGATGACTCATTGGAAATGACCCCGATTCTGAGATAAATAGAGGGCAGAAGGAGAAGGGGACAAGAGGACGAAATTGCTGTGTGGCATCACCGAGTCAATGGACATGAGTTTGAGCAAGCTCTGGGACACAGGGAAGCCTGTCATGCCGCAGTCCATTGGGTTGCAAAGAGTAGGACATGACGGAGAGACTGAAAGAAACTGAACTGAGGGTATGTGAATGATATACTTTGTAAACTAATGCCAAATTTCTCTCTAAAGTGATTGAATCAATTATATTCTCATCAGCAAAATATAAGGGTTTCCATTGATTTTCATTCTCTACAGCATTTCATATTATCCAACTTCTTTACCTTTTGCCACTCTACTTGGTGTAAATGATATTAAAAGTATGTTAAACCTTTTCATTCTATTCTTTATTTTTTCCTCTCTTTAAAAAAGTCATTAGGGGTCTGAAAAGCCCCGTGCATCTGAGGTGGCGAGCCTTCCCCAGGGGTAGGAACCGCAGCGGCGATGAGCACAGGCCATCCTCGACAGTGAATGCTGCTGGAGAAGTGAAAGCCCCAGAGAGGGCTCAGCAGCTCCCCCAGAAACTTTGCGAGCGCACCGAGCCCACCCCCACTTTGGACGATTTTCTACTCCCCACGAGGGAGGTGCCGCCCTTCCAGAACGCCAGTTGTGAGCTTCCGGGATCCACCAGCGAAGACTCGGGACACACCAGCGGCTGGAGCAATGGTGGCCAGGGTTGGGGACCTGAAACCTGGGATCACTACAGATGGTGACTGCAGCCATGAAATTAAAAGATGCTTGCTCCTTGGAAGAAAACCTATGACAACCTAGGTGGCATATTAAAAAACAGAGATATCACTTTGCTGACAAAGGTCTGTTTAATCAAAGCTATGGTTTTCCCAGTAGTCATGTGAGAGTTGGACCATAAAGAAGGCTGAGCAATGAAGAATTCAACTGTGGTGTTGAAGAAGATTCTAGAGAGCCCCTGGGACAGCAAGGAGATCAAACTAGTCAATCCTAGAGGAAATCAACCCTGAATATTCATTGGAAGGACTGATGCTGAAGCCGAAGCTCCAATACTTTGGCCACCTGATGTGAAAAGATGACTCATTGGAAATGACCCCGATTCTGAGATAAATAGAGGGCAGAAGGAGAAGGGGACAAGAGGACGAAATTGCTGTGTGGCATCACCGAGTCAATGGACATGAGTTTGAGCAAGCTCTGGGACACAGGGAAGCCTGTCATGCCGCAGTCCATTGGGTTGCAAAGAGTAGGACATGACGGAGAGACTGAAAGAAACTGAACTGAGGGTATGTGAATGATATACTTTGTAAACTAATGCCAAATTTCTCTCTAAAGTGATTGAATCAATTATATTCTCATCAGCAAAATATAAGGGTTTCCATTGATTTTCATTCTCTACAGCATTTCATATTATCCAACTTCTTTACCTTTTGCCACTCTACTTGGTGTAAATGATATTAAAAGTATGTTAAACCTTTTCATTCTATTCTTTATTTTTTCCTCTCTTTAAAAAAGTCATTAGGGGTCTGAAAAGCCCCGTGCATCTGAGGTGGCGAGCCTTCCCCAGGGGTAGGAACCGCAGCGGCGATGAGCACAGGCCATCCTCGACAGTGAATGCTGCTGGAGAAGTGAAAGCCCCAGAGAGGGCTCAGCAGCTCCCCCAGAAACTTTGCGAGCGCACCGAGCCCACCCCCACTTTGGACGATTTTCTACTCCCCACGAGGGAGGTGCCGCCCTTCCAGAACGCCAGTTGTGAGCTTCCGGGATCCACCAGCGAAGACTCGGGACACACCAGCGGCTGGAGCAATGGTGGCCAGGGTTGGGGACCTGAAACGTTCGGTCTGCCACTCCCTGGGGATGCTTCGCAGTTACCCAAGAGGTTGAATCCAACCCCATGGTTATCTGGGCCCCCCAGCGAGCGCTTGGAGGATGGCGCCAAACTCGTGGACCAAGAGGGGACGGCATCTCACCATTACCACTTCACCCAGGAAGACCTGCACTTGGTTCTGTATGGGGTCATCCCCAGCCCTCAGCCCTCAGCCTGCCTGCACCACTCCATCTTTGGCCTCCTGATACCCTCCAGCAGCTCTGGGGCTGATTCTCTTCCTCAGACTCTGGATAACGACTCCCTTCAGCCACAAGAAGGTCTCTGCCTCGGACAGACATAATTTGGTCAAGTCACATATTTTGGGGGATTCTGCAGTAGTCTTGTGACCAAAGGAGTTAGGTTTGGGCCCTTTCTGGGTAAAGTGGTCAACACCAGCGAAGTCAAGACGCATGGGGACAATTCCCTGATGTTGGAGGTCTTCGAGGATGGTCATTTGAGCCACTTTATTGATGGACAAGGAGGTGCGGGGAGTTGGATGTCCTACGTCAACTGTGCCCGTTTCCCATCAGAACAGAACCTGATGGTCATCCAGTGTCAAGGGCAGATCTTTTATGAGAGCTGCAAGGAGATCTACCAGAACCAAGCGCTCCTTGTGTGGTATGGAGATTGCTATGAGAAGTTTCTGGACATTCCCATGAGCCTGCGGGTCCTAAAGCAGGGGAAGCTGGCGTCTGGCTCCTCCGAGGAGTCTGCGGAGGGGTATGTTAAACCTTTTCATTCTATTCTTTATTTTTCCTCTCTTTAAAAGTCATTAGGGGTCTGAAAAGCCCCGTGCATCTGAGGTGGCGAGCCTTCCCCAGGGGTAGGAACCGCAGCGGCGATGAGCACAGGCCATCCTCGACAGTGAATGCTGCTGGAGAAGTGAAAGCCCCAGAGAGGGCTCAGCAGCTCCCCCAGAAACTTTGCGAGCGCACCGAGCCCACCCCCACTTTGGACGATTTTCTACTCCCCACGAGGGAGGTGCCGCCCTTCCAGAACGCCAGTTGTGAGCTTCCGGGATCCACCAGCGAAGACTCGGGACACACCAGCGGCTGGAGCAATGGTGGCCAGGGTTGGGGACCTGAAACGTTCGGTCTGCCACTCCCTGGGATGCTTCGCAGTTACCCAAGAGGTTGAATCCAACCCCATGGTTATCTGGGCCCCCCAGCGAGCGCTTGGAGGATGGCGCCAAACTCGTGGACCAAGAGGGGACGGCATCTCACCATTACCACTTCACCCAGGAAGACCTGCACTTGGTTCTGTATGGGGTCATCCCCAGCCCTCAGCCCTCAGCCTGCCTGCACCACTCCATCTTTGGCCTCCTGATACCCTCCAGCAGCTCTGGGGCTGATTCTCTTCCTCAGACTCTGGATAACGACTCCCTTCAGCCACAAGAAGGTCTCTGCCTCGGACAGACATAATTTGGTCAAGTCACATATTTTGGGGGATTCTGCAGTAGTCTTGTGACCAAAGGAGTTAGGTTTGGGCCCTTTCTGGGTAAAGTGGTCAACACCAGCGAAGTCAAGACGCATGGGGACAATTCCCTGATGTTGGAGGTCTTCGAGGATGGTCATTTGAGCCACTTTATTGATGGACAAGGAGGTGCGGGGAGTTGGATGTCCTACGTCAACTGTGCCCGTTTCCCATCAGAACAGAACCTGATGGTCATCCAGTGTCAAGGGCAGATCTTTTATGAGAGCTGCAAGGAGATCTACCAGAACCAAGCGCTCCTTGTGTGGTATGGAGATTGCTATGAGAAGTTTCTGGACATTCCCATGAGCCTGCGGGTCCTAAAGCAGGGGAAGCTGGCGTCTGGCTCCTCCGAAGAGTCTGCGGAGGGGTACAGGTGTGAAAGATGTGGCAAAGTGTTTACCTACAAATATTACAGAGACAAGCATCTCAAGTACGCACTTTGTGTGGACGAAGGCGACAGGAAGTTCCCCTGTTCCTTATGCAAACGATCCTTTGAGAAGAGAGACCGGCTCCGGATTCACATCCTTCACGTTCATGACAAGCATTGGCCTCACAAGTGTTCTACGTGCGGGAAATGTTTCTCTCAGTCTTCCAGTCTAAACAAACACATGCGAGTCCACTCTGGAGATAGACCCTACCACTGTGTGTATTGTAGAAGGAAATTCACTGCCTCGAGTTTACTCCGCTCACATATCCGGCAGCACTGTGGGGAGAAGCCCTTCAAGTGCAAGCACTGTGGTAAATCTTTTGAGTCCCATGCTGCCCACGACAGCCATGTCCCACACTCACACAGGGAGGATGAGTGCTGCTCCTGTAACCTATGTGGAAAAAGTTTCTCAGATCAGGAGGCCTTCCACTCTCACAGAAAGTTTCATGAAGATAGCCCTCAGAGAGGTGAAGGACAAGTCATCTAGAGTGGTCTTGATGTTTCTCCTGTTTGTGGATTTATCTCAGAAACAGCTGATAGTTATATTGAGAGGAGAAACAGAATAATGGAAAAGACCAAGGAGCCGAATTGACCAGATTTGTTAATTTGGTGGTTTTAACAGTGTTTTCAGAAATGTTTCTCATGGTTTCTAGCAAAAATGACGTTTTGGGGTATTCACCTAGAAAGAGTGAAAGCTGACTATTAACGGTGCTCTGGGAACCCAGTATCAGCCCTGAAAGAGATTATATTTCATTCCAGGAACTAGGTGTAGAGCCTTTGATTTCTTGACTGAAACAAAAAGGAGGCTTTTTCTCTACTGTTTTCCATAGGCCCTTGATTTGTAATATGTCTATGGCCATCCCCTATTATATTTCTTAACAGAATAAATACTTAAAAAAAATCCATTCAAGCCAAAGCTTCATTAGTATCGTAATTAAGTGTGTTCAGACATGAATTAAGCTCCTGTTTTTATTTGGACGCTGTTTTTTTGTATTCCTTTATTTGGCAGCACCAGGTCTTAGTTATGGCATGTGGGTTCTACTTCCCTGATCAAGGATCAAACCCAGACCCCCTGCATTGGGAGCTCAGAGCTTAGCCACTGGATCACTATGAAAGTCCCTGGACTCTGTTTTGATTGCGCTACATCTTCACTACAGCACTCGGGCTTCGTTGCCTCATTGCATGTGGGATCTTAGTTTCCTGACCAGGGGTGGAACCCATATTCCCTTCACTGGAAGCCAGAGTCTTAACCACTGGACCACCAGGGAAGTCCCTTGGATTCTTTTTTTTTTTTTTAATTTTTATTTTGCTTTTACTTTTGCATAGTTTTGTTGTTTACAGATACGTATGATTAATTCATTTTTTCAATCTTCAGTTTCTACCCGTCCCTTGTCACATCACAAATGTCTGTTAATAGTTTGTTGAGCACCAAACAGAATTGCTTAGAGGTTACCCATTCGCCTACCACCAGTGACCTTTAACAGTTGGAGAAAAATAAATGTATTTATATTGCCCTAAGTTTAAAAAAATCATTAAACATTTATTAGGTATCCTCCATGAACTAGATGACTTTCTATTCGCTCCCCACCCCTGCCAGTGCAGGAGGCCTTCCACTCTCACAGAAAGTTTCATGAAGATAGCCCTCAGAGAGGTGAAGGACAAGTCATCTAGAGTGGTCTTGATGTTTCTCCTGTTTGTGGATTTATCTCAGAAACAGCTGATAGTTATATTGAGAGGAGAAACAGAATAATGGAAAAGACCAAGGAGCCGAATTGACCAGATTTGTTAATTTGGTGGTTTTAACAGTGTTTTCAGAAATGTTTCTCATGGTTTCTAGCAAAAATGACGTTTTGGGGTATTCACCTAGAAAGAGTGAAAGCTGACTATTAACGGTGCTCTGGGAACCCAGTATCAGCCCTGAAAGAGATTATATTTCATTCCAGGAACTAGGTGTAGAGCCTTTGATTTCTTGACTGAAACAAAAAGGAGGCTTTTTCTCTACTGTTTTCCATAGGCCCTTGATTTGTAATATGTCTATGGCCATCCCCTATTATATTTCTTAACAGAATAAATACTTAAAAAAAATCCATTCAAGCCAAAGCTTCATTAGTATCGTAATTAAGTGTGTTCAGACATGAATTAAGCTCCTGTTTTTATTTGGACGCTGTTTTTTTGTATTCCTTTATTTGGCAGCACCAGGTCTTAGTTATGGCATGTGGGTTCTACTTCCCTGATCAAGGATCAAACCCAGACCCCCTGCATTGGGAGCTCAGAGCTTAGCCACTGGATCACTATGAAAGTCCCTGGACTCTGTTTTGATTGCGCTACATCTTCACTACAGCACTCGGGCTTCGTTGCCTCATTGCATGTGGGATCTTAGTTTCCTGACCAGGGGTGGAACCCATATTCCCTTCACTGGAAGCCAGAGTCTTAACCACTGGACCACCAGGGAAGTCCCTTGGATTCTTTTTTTTTTTTTTAATTTTTATTTTGCTTTTACTTTTGCATAGTTTTGTTGTTTACAGATACGTATGATTAATTCATTTTTTCAATCTTCAGTTTCTACCCGTCCCTTGTCACATCACAAATGTCTGTTAATAGTTTGTTGAGCACCAAACAGAATTGCTTAGAGGTTACCCATTCGCCCTACCACCAGTGACCTTTAACAGTTGGAGAAAAATAAATGTATTTATATTGCCCTAAGTTTAAAAAAAAAATCATTAAACATTTATTAGGTGTCCTCCATGAACTAGATGACTTTCTAGGTGATAAACAGCTCCCCCACCCCTGCCAGTGCAGGAGATGTAAAGGACAGAGGTTTGATCCCTGGGTTGGGAAGATTCCCTGGAGAAGGAAATAGCCACCTACTCCAGTATTCTTGCCTGGAGAATCCCTTGGACAGAGGAGCCTGGTGGGCTACAGTTCCATGGGATCACAAAGTGACTTAGCATGCACACATGAACTAGATAGTTTTTAAGTACTAGGGAATTTAGTACCTTTTTTCTTTCTTTCCTTCTTTCCTGTTTTTGGGGGAGGGGTCGGGCCACTTCTATTGGTCTTTCATTTGTCCATTTTCATCCATCTTTTTTTCTTTGGCCCGTGTGGGCCTCCCATCGCGGTGGCCTCTGTTGTCACAGAGCACCAGCTCTGGGCACATGCGCTCCAGGGCTCCGGCTCAGTAATTGGACACATCGGTTCAACCGCTCCGCAGCACGTGGGATCTTCCCAGGCCAGGGATCAAACCGGCGCCCCTTGCACTGCAAGGAGGTGTCCTTACCCACTGGACCACCAGGAAAGCCCCACCCCACCCTTTTTTTTTTTTTTTTATAAAGTATTTGCTTATTTGGCTGCAGTTGGTCTTAGTTGCCACATGTGGGATCCAGTTCCCTGACCAGGGGTCGAACCTGTGCAGTCTGCATCGGGAGCTCAAAATCTCAACCACTGGACCACCAGGGAAGTCCCTGTCTTTTTTTCTTTATATGCTTTCCCCACGCCTGCCCCGCACAGCTTGTGGGATCTTAGTTCCCTGAGCGTGGATAAAATGCAGGGCCCTGGCAATAATAATGCAATAACAATGCTGAGTCCTAACCACTGGATTACCAGGGAATTCCCAATGTCTTTTTTCTAATTTACATTAAAAAACTTTAGCAGTAATTGGTTTATTTTCTTTTAAATTAATTAATTGATTTTTGGCTGCACTGGGCCTTTGCTGCTGTGCATGGGCTTTTTCTAGTTGCCTCAAGTGGAGGTTGTTCTCTAGTTGAGGTTCATGGGCTTCTCATGGTGCAAGCTTCTCTTGCTGCGGAGCACAGGCTCTAGGGCATGCAAGCTTTAGTAGCCATGGCACACAGGCTCAGTAGTTGTGGCCCACATGCTTAGTTGACCTGCAGCAAGTGGAATATTCCTGGATCAGGAATCCAATCTGTGTCCCCTGCATTGGCAGACAGATTCTTAACCATTGAACCAGCGATGAAGTCCCTTTAATTTACATTTTTATTGAGTTATAAATTACATACAGTGTATAAATACAAATCTTGAATGAATTTTATATATAAATACACCTGTAGAAGCCTTGCCTATATTAAGATACAAAACATTTAGAGTCTCAGAATGCTCACTGTGTCTCTTTTAGCCCTAAAGAAATTATTATCGTGAACTTTATGGCTATAGATTAGTTTTGCCTGATCTTGAACTTCATATAAATGAGTTGCTTAATTTTTAAATATTTGGAGCTTCTTTTGATTTCTTGTTAATTTCTTATTTAACTTATTGTGATCAGATAGCATTCTCTGTAAAACTTTAGTCTTTTAAAATCTCTTGATATTTATTTTATGGCCTAGCATATGGTCTCTCTAGTGAACATTTCATTTGTCTTTTAAAAGAATGCATATTTTGCAGCTGATAGGTATAGTGCTGTATAAACATTCAATTATGTCAATATAGTGGGCAATGTATTCAGATCTTCTATGTTCATACTGATTTTTTACTATAGTTCTATCAATTGCTGAGGGATGTGTACGTGTCCTTGAGTCTCCAACAATGATTGTGGATTTGTCTACTATTTGGTTCTGTTATTTTTTTTTTTAATCTTTATTTTTATTGGGATATATTTGTTTTACAATGTCACATTAGCCTCAGATGTACAGCAAAGTTGTTATACGTTTTTACAGTTTTCTTGTTGTCAGGTATACGTAATCTCCAAACAGTCATAGGTATATCCCTGACCCCTCTCCCCTGAGCCCTCCCTCCCTTTTCCCCCTTCTCACCCACCCAGGTTAATGCTTAATCCCCATATAGGTTCCCTTAGTCTTACAGCTTAATCACCGTGGTAATCTCTATTGCATATAATAGTGTAGGTTTCCTTGTTGCTCTTTCCATACCTATCGTCTGATCTTCCCTCCCCCTAAAGACCATAGGTCTGTTGTCTAAGTCTGTTTCTCCATCGCTGCTCTGCGTGTGCATTTATCAGCACCATCTTACTAGAATTCATGTATATGTGTTAGTATACTGTATTTGTCCTTCTCTTTTTAAAAATTATTTATTTTTTTATATTTTTTTGGCCACTTCTATTGGTTCTTCGTTTATTTATTTTCATTCATCCTTGTTCCCTGGCCTGCGTGGGCCTTGCATCGCAGTGGCCTCTCTCGGCACATAGCACTGGCTCTGGGCGCATGCACTCCAGAGCTCCGGCCTGGTAGTTGGACACATCAGTCCAGCCGCTCCGCGGCACGCGGGATCCTCTCATGCCAGAGGTAGAACTGACACCCCTTGCACTGCAAGGCAGTGTCCCTACCCCTGGACCACCAGGGAAGCCCTGTCCTCTTTTTGACTTACTTCACTTTGTATAATAGGTTCTAGATTCATCCGCCTCATTAGGACTGATTCTTCTGCATTTCTTTTTACGGCTGAGAAGTATTCCATTGTATATATGTACCAGGGCTTTTTTTTTATATATATATAATAAGGTTTATTTTAATTTTAGGTATTTATTTATTTCTTGGGGGGGGTGGGGTTGGGGAGGGAGGGGGGTCGGGCGGGCCACTTCTATTGGTCTTTCATTTATCCATTTTCATCCATCTTTGTTCTTTGGCCCGTGTGGGCCTCCCATCGCAGTGGCCTCTATTGTCGCGCAGAGCACTGGCTCTGGGTGCATGCGCTCCAGAGCTCCGGCTCGGTAATTGGACACATCGGTCCAGCCGCTGTGCGGCACGTGGGATCTTCCCAGGCCAGGGATCAAACTGGCTCCTCTTGCACTGCAAGGTGATGTCGTTACCCACTGGACCACCAGGGAAGCCCGTACCAGAGCTTCTTATATATACATATATACATACATATATATATATATATTTTTTTTTTTTAAGTTTTATTTATTTATTTATTTTGGGTGGGGGTCAGGTTGGAGAGGGAAGGGAGCGGGTGGGCCACTTCTATTGGTCTTTCATTTCTCTATTTTCATCAGTCTTTGTTCTTTGGCTCCTGTGGGCCTCCCATCGTGGTGGCGTCTGTCGCAGCAGGGCGCCATCTCTGGGCTCATGCGGTCCAGAGCTCCAGCTCGGTAATTGGACACATCGGTCCAGCCGCTCCGCAGCACGTGGGATCTTCCCAGGCCAGGGATCGAACTGGCGCCCCTTGCACTGCAAGGCGGTGTCCCTACCCACTGGACCACCAGGGGAAGCCCCAGAGCTTCTTTATCCATTCATTTGTCAATGGACATCTAGGTTGCTTCTATGTTCTAGCTATTGTAGAGAGTGCTGCAATGAACATTGGGGTACAGGTGCCTTTTTCAATTTTGATTTCATCAGGATATATGCCTAATAATGTGATTGCTGGGCCATATGGTGCTTCTGTTTTCAGTTTTTTAAGGTATCTCCATACTGTTCTCTATAGTGGTTATATCAGTTTACATTTCCACCGACAATGCAGGAGTGTCCCCTTTTCTCCGCACCCTCTCCAGCAATTATTGTTCTGTTATTTTTTGTTTTATATATTTTATTTCTAAATATATAATTGGAAAGTCGTATTTTCAGCTATACATACAATTTTATCAGTGTGAACTTATTTTAAGTCTGTTTTCCCCAATTATAGTTTAGCTAAGCCAGCTTCTTTTGTTTATATTTGTGTGGCATGTATTTTCCATCTTGTTCTTTTATGTTCTTTTAACCTTGATGATCTTATAAAGTGTCACTTGTAAATACCATATAGTTGGATTTTTAAAATACAGTCTGATAGTCTTTATTTTTTATTTAGAGTGTTTTGGTTCATTTCCATTTAATTTCCTTATGATATAGTGTTTATTTCTACTATTTTGCTATTTGTTTTCTTTGTTCTATCTGTTCTTTTTCTTCATTTTCTTCTTTTTTTTTGGTCTTTGTATTAAGCAATGATTTAATAAAATACTTATTTATTTTTTCTGCTAGATCTTTGCTGATGCATGGGTTTTTCTCTAGTTGCAGTGAGTGGGGGCTACTCTTTAGCTGTGGTGCATGGGCTTCTCACTGTTGTAGCTTCTCTTGTTGAAGAGCACAAAGTTCAGGGCATGTGGGCTCAGTAGTTGTGGCACATGGTCCCAGTTACCAGAGGTGTGTGGCATCTTCCTGGACTAGGGATCGAACCTGTGTCTCCTGCATTGGCAGGCAGATTCTTTACCACTGAGCCACCAGCAAAGCCCTGAACAATGATTTTTTATCATTCCACTTTTTATTCTTTGTTTTTGTTAGTATTTAACTATTGATATTTGATTATTGTCTAATCACTCTTTTAGTGGTGTGATCTGTGGTGTTGTAGAAGACTTTTTTTTTTTTTTAAAGCTTCTGACTGATCTGGAGAATACTCTTGAAAGTCCCTTGGAGTGCAAGAAGATTAAGCCAGTCAGTCCTGAAGGAAATCAACCCTGAATATTCCTTGGAAGGACTGATGCTGAAGCTGAAGCTCTAATATTTTGGTCACCTGACACGAAGAGCTAACTTGTTGGAAAAGACCCTGATGCTGGGAAAGACTGAGGGCGAAAGGAAAAATGGGTGACAGATGATAAGATGGTTGGATAACATCACTACTCAATGGACATGAATTTGAGAAAAAGTCAGACATGACTTAGTGACTGAACTACAATTAAGGATTATAATATGCATTCTTTCTTTAAAAATTTTTATTTTATTTATTTATTTTTGGCTATTCTGGGTTTTCACTGCTGCTGCAGGCTCTTCTCTAGTTGCAGGGAGTGGGGACTACTCTCTGGCTGAGGTGAGCAGGCTTCTTTTATGTTCTTTTAACCTTGTATCTTATAAAGTGTCACTTGTAAATACCATATAGTTGGATTTTTAAAATACAGTCTGATAGTCTTTATTTTTTATTTAGAGTGTTTTGGTTCATTTCCATTTAATTTCCTTATGATATAGTGTTTATTTCTACTATTTTGCTATTTGTTTTCTTTGTTCTATCTGTTCTTTTTCTTCATTTTCTTCTTTTTTTTTGGTCTTTGTATTAAGCAATGATTTAATAAAATACTTATTTATTTTTTCTGCTAGATCTTTGCTGATGCATGGGTTTTTCTCTAGTTGCAGTGAGTGGGGGCTACTCTTTAGCTGTGGTGCATGGGCTTCTCACTGTTGTAGCTTCTCTTGTTGAAGAGCACAAAGTTCAGGGCATGTGGGCTCAGTAGTTGTGGCACATGGTCCCAGTTACCAGAGGTGTGTGGCATCTTCCTGGACTAGGGATCGAACCTGTGTCTCCTGCATTGGCAGGCAGATTCTTTACCACTGAGCCACCAGCAAAGCCCTGAACAATGATTTTTTATCATTCCACTTTTTATTCTTTGTTTTTGTTAGTATTTAACTATTGATATTTGATTATTGTCTAATCACTCTTTTAGTGGTGTGATCTGTGGTGTTGTAGAAGACTTTTTTTTTACAGCTTCTGACTGATCTGGAGAATACTCTTGAAAGTCCCTTGGAGTGCAAGAAGATTAAGCCAGTCAGTCCTGAAGGAAATCAACCCTGAATATTCCTTGGAAGGACTGATGCTGAAGCTGAAGCTCTAATATTTTGGTCACCTGACACGAAGAGCTAACTTGTTGGAAAAGACCCTGATGCTGGGAAAGACTGAGGGCGAAAGGAAAAATGGGTGACAGATGATAAGATGGTTGGATAACATCACTACTCAATGGACATGAATTTGAGAAAAAGTCAGACATGACTTAGTGACTGAACTACAATTAAGGATTATAATATGCATTCTTTCTTTAAAAATTTTTATTTTATTTATTTATTTTTGGCTATTCTGGGTTTTCACTGCTGCTGCAGGCTCTTCTCTAGTTGCAGGGAGTGGGGACTACTCTCTGGCTGAGGTGAGCAGGCTTCTTGTTGTGGTGACTTTTCTTGTTGTGGAACTCAGGCTCCAGGGCTCACAGGCTTCAGTAGTTGTGGCACATGGGCTCAATAGTTGCAGTTCTGAGGCTCTAGAGCACAGGCTTAATAGTTGTGGCTCATGGGCTTAGTTGCTCTGCAGCATGTGGGATCTTTGTGGATCAGGGATTGAACTTGTGTCTGCATTGGCAGATGAACTTTTTACCACTGAGCTACCTGGGAAGTCCTGTAATATGCATTCTTAACTCATCTTAATCTACCCTAAATTAATATTTTTCGTACATCTAGAATAATGCTAGAGACATAAAATAGTTTTTTAACTATTTAACATGCCACGGGGCAACTAAACTCGTGTATCACAACTACTGAGCCTGGGTTCTAGAGCCAGGGAGCCACAACTACTTGAGCCCACGAGCTGCAACTACTAAAGCTCATGCACTCTGGACCCCGTGCTCCTCAACAAGAGAAGCCATTGCAATGGGAAGCCCATGCTCCACAACTAGAGAGTCACCCCTGCTTTCCACAACTAGAGAAAGCCTGTGTGCAGCAATGAAGACCCAGCACAGCCAAAAAGAAATAAACAATGAAGTAAAAACATAGTTTAATTCTAACAGTTTTTGCTTTCCATGCTATTATTTGTTTAATTAACTAATTAATCATGTTTTTGGCTACACCCCACATCATGGAAAACTTTTCTGACTCGGGATCCAACCTGTGGCCCTGCACTGGAAGTGTGGAGTTTTTTTTTTTTTAATTTTATTTATTGTTTATCTTTTGGGGAGTGGGGTGGGGAAGGAGGGGAATGGGTGGGCCATTTCTATTGGTCTTTCATTTCTCTATTTTCATCCGTCTTTGTTCTTTGGCTCCTGTGGGCCTCCCATCGCGGTGGCTTCTGTTGTCGCAGAGCACTGGCTCTGGGCGCATGCGCGCCAGAGCTCCGGCTCGGTAATTGCGCACATCGGTCCAGCCGCTCCGCGGCACGTGGGATCTTCCCAGACCAGGGATCGAACTGGTGCCCCTTGCACTGCAAGGTGGTGTCCTTACCCACTGGGCCACCAGGGGAAGCCCAGAAGTGTAGAGTCTTAACCACTGGACCACCAGGGAAGTCCTATATGTTTTCAAAAAGTATATAATTATTGAGCTGCCAGCAATCAGCTGTTCTTCTTTTTTGAAGTTTGTTTGTTTATTTTGGAGAAGGAAATGGCAGCCCACTCCAATATTCTTGCCCTTGAAATCCCATGGACAGAGGAGCCTGGCAGGCTGTAGTCCATGCGGGTCACAAGAGTAGAATGCAGCTTAGCGACTAACAGCAGCAGCAGGTCTTCACTGCTATGCTCAGGCTTTCTCTAGCTGCAGTGAGCAGGAACTACTCTCCAGTTGCAATGAGGGGCTTCTCATGATGATGGTTTGTCTTGGGACCACTGGCTCTAGAGTTCACAGGCTTCAGTAGTTGCAGCTCACAAGCTCTAGAGCACAGGCTCAGTAGTTATGGCGCCCTGGCTTAGTTGCCCTGTGGCATGTGGGATCCTAGTTCCCAGACCAGGGATCAAACTTGTGTCCCCTGGATTGACAGGTGAATTCTTAACCACTGGACCACCAGGGAAGTCCCAACTATAAGTTTTATTTCAGTGTATATTTTATTTTATTTTATTATTTTTTTTTTTTTTAAATTTTATTTATAATGAACTAGGAGACTGAACTGACAGACAAATGCTCTTCTTCCTGTTTGAGAGGTAAACCTTTTTTTTTTGGCCACTTCTATTGATCTTTCATTCATTTATCTTTGTCCTTTGGCCTGTGTGGGCCTCCCATTGCAGCGGCCTCTCTTGTCACAGAGCACAGCTCTGGGCACATGCGCTCCAGAACTCCAGCTTGGCAGTTGGACACATCGATCCAGCCACTCCACAGCACGTGGGATCTTCCCAGGCCAGGGATCGAACCGGCACCCCCTGCACTGCAAGGCGGTTGTCCCCACCCACTGGATCACCAGGGAAGCCCTCAGTGTATATTTTAAATTTCACAGGACATTATTTCCTTTTCTGTTTTAAATTGTCAATATTCATTTGTATTTACTTACATGTTCATCCTTTCAGACGTTCTTCCTATTTTTCAGTTCCATGTCTTTATCTGTCTCGTTTTCCTTCAAACTAAAGAATTTCATTTACTATTTCTTACAGTGAAGATCTGCTCATGATGAATTTTTTCAGTTTTTTTAAAACTTAAAAAAGTTTAACTTGAAGTGTAGGTGATTTGGGAGAAAAGCAACCGACTCTAGTATTCTGGCCTGGGAAATCCCTTGAGCAGAAGAGCCTGGTGGGCTCACAGGGGTCCATGGGGTCTCAAAGGAGTCAGACATGACTTAGTGACTAACTAGCAGCACAAATAGGTGATTTACAATATCATATTAGTTTTAGATGAACAACATAGTGTTTAATATTTTTGTAGATTTTACTCCACTTAAAGTTATTATAATATAATGGCTATAATTCTCTGTGCTGTACAATATATCTTGTTGCTCATCTATTTTATACACCATACTTTGTGTCTCTCAATCCCATATCCTTACCTTGCCCCACTCCACTTCCCTCTGTCCACTGGTATCCAAAATAGTTTGTTTTCTTTTTCTTTATTTATTTATTTATTTATTGGCTATTGTGGGTTTTCACTGCTGCCACATGCTCTTCTCTAGTCGCAGGGAGTGGAGGCTACTCTGTAGTTGTGGTGAGCAGGTTTCTTGTTGCAGTGACTTTTTGTTTCTTGTGGAACTCGGGCCCTAGGGCTCACGGGCTTCAGTAGTTGCGGCACATGGGCTCAACAGTTGTGACTCCAAGGCTGTAGAGCACAGGCTTAATCATTGTGACTCACAGGCTTAGCTGCTCTGCAGCATGTGCGGTCCTCCTGGATCAGGGATCAAACTTGTGTCTCCTGCATTGGCAGGCAAACTCTTTACCACTGAGCTACCAGGGAAGCCCCAACAGTGTGTTTTCTATATCTGTGAGTCTGTTTCTGTGTTTCTATATACAGTTTGTTTATTTTATCTTTTACATTCCACATATAAGTGATGACATAATGTACTTGTCTTAGTCTGACTTACTGTGGTAAGTATAATAGTCTCTAGGTCTATCTACATTGTTGTAAGTGTTTTTTTGGAATTCTTTTTCAACTTTTCTTCATTATAGAAAAACAGTTCAGTGGCATTAAGCACATTTGTGTGTCTTACATGTTCATCCTTTCAGACGTTCTTCCTATTTTTCAGTTCCATGTCTTTATCTGTCTCGTTTTCCTTCAAACTAAAGAATTTCATTTACTATTTCTTACAGTGAAGATCTGCTCATGATGAATTTTTTCAGTTTTTTTAAAACTTAAAAAAGTTTAACTTGAAGTGTAGGTGATTTGGGAGAAAAGCAACCGACTCTAGTATTCTGGCCTGGGAAATCCCTTGAGCAGAAGAGCCTGGTGGGCTCACAGGGGTCCATGGGGTCTCAAAGGAGTCAGACATGACTTAGTGACTAACTAGCAGCACAAATAGGTGATTTACAATATCATATTAGTTTTAGATGAACAACATAGTGTTTAATATTTTTGTAGATTTTACTCCACTTAAAGTTATTATAATATAATGGCTATAATTCTCTGTGCTGTACAATATATCTTGTTGCTCATCTATTTTATACACCATACTTTGTGTCTCTCAATCCCATATCCTTACCTTGCCCCACTCCACTTCCCTCTGTCCACTGGTATCCAAAATAGTTTGTTTTCTTTTTCTTTTATTTATTTATTTATTTATTGGCTATTGTGGGTTTTCACTGCTGCCACATGCTCTTCTCTAGTCGCAGGGAGTGGAGGCTACTCTGTAGTTGTGGTGAGCAGGTTTCTTGTTGCAGTGACTTTTTGTTTCTTGTGGAACTCGGGCCCTAGGGCTCACGGGCTTCAGTAGTTGCGGCACATGGGCTCAACAGTTGTGACTCCAAGGCTGTAGAGCACAGGCTTAATCATTGTGACTCACAGGCTTAGCTGCTCTGCAGCATGTGCGGTCCTCCTGGATCAGGGATCAAACTTGTGTCTCCTGCATTGGCAGGCAAACTCTTTACCACTGAGCTACCAGGGAAGCCCCAACAGTGTGTTTTCTATATCTGTGAGTCTGTTTCTGTGTTTCTATATACAGTTTGTTTATTTTATCTTTTACATTCCACATATAAGTGATGACATAATGTACTTGTCTTAGTCTGACTTACTGTGGTAAGTATAATAGTCTCTAGGTCTATCTACATTGTTGTAAGTGGGAATTCTCTCAACTTTTTCTCATTAGAAAATGTCCTCTTTTACCTGTATTAATCATTTTTCTTTCTGGTAAACTTTTCATTCATTATGTTTCAGAACATACATTTACCATTTTAATCATTTTGAAATATACAGTTCAGTGGCATTAAGCACATTTGTGTGCTGTACAACCATCACCAGTACCCATCTCCAGAACTTTTTTATCGTCCCAAGCTGAAACTCCATACTCATCCAACTTTCCATTATGCTCTACTCTCAGCCCTTGGTAACCACTGTTCTGCTGTCTTTATAAATTTGACTATTCCAGGTATTTCATATAAGTGCAATTATATAGTATTTGTTCTCTTGTGTTTGGCTTATTGTACTCAGCACTGCAGAGCACAGGCTCTAGGTGCAAAGGGCTCAGCAGCTCCAGTGTACAGTCTCGGCAGGTGCAGCTCGCGGGCCTAGTTGCCCTGACGCGTGTGAGATCTTCCCAGATCAGGGATCAAATCTGTGTCCACTGCACGGGCAGGCAGATTCTTAATAATGGACCACCAGGAAATCCTGAACAGATCTTTTTTTAAAATGCTGAATTTTGTTTGCTAGTACTTTGTTGAGGATTATTATAACTATTTTCATAAGATATTGGTCTGTGGTTTTCTTTTCTTATGATGTTTTGGTTTTGGTTATATTGACCTAATGAAATGTCTTGGTAAATATTCTCTCAACTTTGATTTTTAAAATTTTAAAAATTATTTTATTTCGCATGCCACTTGGCATGTAGGATCTTAGTTCCCTGACCAGGGATTGAACCTGCGCCCCTGAAGTGGAGCATAGAGCCCTAACCACTGGACTGCCAGATAATCCCCTCTCCCTTTTTTCTAATTTTAACTCCTCGTGCAACACAAACGTCACAGTGTCCATCTGTCCCAGCCTCCTGAACCATCTCCAGGGCTGTCTTCCTCTTGCCTTCAGCCATTGGGGTCTTCACTCCAGACATTTTCTGTGTTTCTATATACAGTTTGTTTATTTTATCTTTTACATTCCACATATAAGTGATGACATAATGTACTTGTCTTAGTCTGACTTACTGTGGTAAGTATAATAGTCTCTAGGTCTATCTACATTGTTGTAAGTGGGAATTCTCTCAACTTTTTCTCATTAGAAAATGTCCTCTTTTACCTGTATTAATCATTTTTCTTTCTGGTAAACTTTTCATTCATTATGTTTCAGAACATACATTTACCATTTTAATCATTTTGAAATATACAGTTCAGTGGCATTAAGCACATTTGTGTGCTGTACAACCATCACCAGTACCCATCTCCAGAACTTTTTTATCGTCCCAAGCTGAAACTCCATACTCATCCAACTTTCCATTATGCTCTACTCTCAGCCCTTGGTAACCACTGTTCTGCTGTCTTTATAAATTTGACTATTCCAGGTATTTCATATAAGTGCAATTATATAGTATTTGTTCTCTTGTGTTTGGCTTATTGTACTCAGCACTGCAGAGCACAGGCTCTAGGTGCAAAGGGCTCAGCAGCTCCAGTGTACAGTCTCGGCAGGTGCAGCTCGCGGGCCTAGTTGCCCTGACGCGTGTGAGATCTTCCCAGATCAGGGATCAAATCTGTGTCCACTGCACGGGCAGGCAGATTCTTAATAATGGACCACCAGGAAATCCTGAACAGATCTTTTTATAAAATGCTGAATTTTGTTTGCTAGTACTTTGTTGAGGATTATTATAACTATTTTCATAAGATATTGGTCTGTGGTTTTCTTTTCTTATGATGTTTTTGGTTTTGGTTATATTGACCTAATGAAATGTCTTGGTAAATATTCTCTCAACTTTGATTTTTAAAATTTTAAAAATTATTTTATTTCGGCATGCCACTTGGCATGTAGGATCTTAGTTCCCTGACCAGGGATTGAACCTGCGCCCCTGAAGTGGAGCATAGAGCCCTAACCACTGGACTGCCAGATAATCCCCTCTCCCTTTTTTCTAATTTTAACTCCTCGTGCAACACAAACGTCACAGTGTCCATCTGTCCCAGCCTCCTGAACCATCTCCAGGGCTGTCTTCCTCTTGCCTTCAGCCATTGGGGTCTTCACTCCAGACATTTTTCTCTCTAACTCCCGATCTTCTTCCATGGTCGGGGTGGCTTCCAGCATCCTCATGTGGTGCGAGCGATCCTCTGCCCCATACCTTGAAGCGTGTAGGCACAGCGGGAAGGAAGGAAGGACAGAAGATGCGGGAAGGAGCTGCAGTGGCGCGGCAGCAGTGCCGGACACTCTCCTCCTTTTCTGTGTTCTGTTTTTTAGAATACTTTCTGAAGACTGTTATGAATTCTTTAAATGTTTGGTAGAATTCAGTGATGAAGCTATCCAGGCTTGGGCTTTTCTCTGTGGGTTGTTTTTTAATTAAGCTATTTCAATCTCTTTACTTAGATAAACTTAGATGGTCTGTTTCTTCTTGAGACAGTTTTGGTAGTTTGTGTCTTTCTGGGAATTTGTCCATTTTATCTAATTTATCAAAAATTTGGCTTACAATTGTTCATAGAATTCTTTTATTTTATTTTTTTAATTTCTCTAAGGTCAATAGTAATGTCACTCTTTCATTTCTGATACTGGTAAGTTAAATCTTCTTTGTTTCTATTTTGGTTAATATTGCTAAATGTGTGTCAATTTTGTAGATCTTTTCAAAGAATCAGCATTTGTTTTCACTGCTTTTCAATGTTTTTATATTCACTGTTTCATTACTTTCTGCTGTATTCTTTATTATTTCCTTTGCTTGCTTTAGGTTTAGTGTGCTCTTCATCTTCCAGTGTGTTGAGGTGGAAGTTCAGATTACTGATTTGTGATCTCTTTTTATTTATTTATTTTTGGTTGCACGGGGTCTTTCTTGCTGTATTCTTGCTTCTTCTAGTTGTGGTGAGTGGAGGCTACTCTCTAGTTGCTGTGTGCAAACCTCTCATTGTGGTGGCTTCTCTTGTTGCAAAAGACTAACTCAAGGGCATTCAGGCTTCATTAGCTGCAGCTCACACGCTCTAGAGCAGGGGCTCAGTAGCTGTGGAGCACAGGCTTAGTTGCCCAGCATATGTGGAATCTTCCCGGACCAGGGAGTAGAACCTGTGTTCCCTGCATTGGCAGTTGACTTCTTAACCACTGAACCACCAGGGAAGTTCTCTCTCCTTTCTTAATAGCCCTATTTTAGTTGTAAATTTCCTTCCAAGCATTGCTTTAGTTATGTTTAATAAGTTTTGTTATGTTATGTCTTGATTTTCATTCACCTAAAATTATTTCCTGGTTTCCCTTTTAATTTCCTCTTTGACCCATTATTGTTTGGGAGTTCATTGCTTGATTTCCATATATTTGTGAATTTCCCAATCTTCTTTCTTGCAATTGATTTCTTAATTTCTTTTTATTGTATAGGGGAATATATCTTGAAATATTTCTAGCCTTTTAGATTCACTGAGGTTTTTCTTTTTTTTCTATGGCCTAGGATATGGCCTTAGTACCTAACACTACCCCAGGCCTGGAGTCTGATCCTTGTTCCCTTGAGAAGAATGTATTTTTCTACTGTTGTTGGTTGGAAAGTTTTATAGTTGTTTGTAAGGTCTAGGAGCCTGATAGTGTTGTTCAAGTTGTTGAACAATGGTTGTTTGATCCATTATTGAAAGAGAGGGTATTGAATTCTCCAAAATTGGTTGTTGAGTTGTATATTTCTTCTTTCATTTCTGTCAGTTTTTGCTTCTCGTTATTTTGATGGTTAGTATTAGAGTCATTTATGTTTGTGTTAGGTAGAAGTTAGACATGACCCACAGGGGAGGCCTGACTAAAAGAGAGGCAAGCTGGTCTCTAAACTCCATTCCAGACACACCCAGGAGAACTCATGGATACACTACAAAATAACCACAGAGACGTTTCAACTCCTGCACAGGTGCCCTAGGCACACGGTAGATACATAATAAGCACAGTGGTGTCTCCAAGTAACCTTAGGGGGATAGCAACCCTGTAAGGACTAATGAATATTCTACATCTAATTATAACAGACTGAATTATGGACATAAACACTACAACCTGCTGTAATATAACTTAAAATTATCAATCAGGGCTTCCCTGGTGGTCCAGTGGGTGAGGACACCGCCTTGCAGTGCAAGGGTCGCCGGTTTGAGCCCTGGCCTGGGAATTTCCAATTAGCACAGGCTTTGTTGCCCAGCATATGTGGAATCTTCCCGGACCAGGGAGTAGAACCTGTGTTCCCTGCATTGGCAGTTGACTTCTTAACCACTGAACCACCAGGGAAGTTCTCTCTCCTTTCTTAATAGCCCTATTTTAGTTGTAAATTTCCTTCCAAGCATTGCTTTAGTTATGTTTAATAAGTTTTGTTATGTTATGTCTTGATTTTCATTCACCTAAAATTATTTCCTGGTTTCCCTTTTAATTTCCTCTTTGACCCATTATTGTTTGGGAGTTCATTGCTTGATTTCCATATATTTGTGAATTTCCCAATCTTCTTTCTTGCAATTGATTTCTTAATTTCTTTTTATTGTATAGGGGAATATATCTTGAAATATTTCTAGCCTTTTAGATTCACTGAGGTTTTTCTTTTTTTTCTATGGCCTAGGATATGGCCTTAGTACCTAACACTACCCCAGGCCTGGAGTCTGATCCTTGTTCCCTTGAGAAGAATGTATTTTTCTACTGTTGTTGGTTGGAAAGTTTTATAGTTGTTTGTAAGGTCTAGGAGCCTGATAGTGTTGTTCAAGTTGTTGAACAATGGTTGTTTGATCCATTATTGAAAGAGAGGGTATTGAATTCTCCAAAATTGGTTGTTGAGTTGTATATTTCTTCTTTCATTTCTGTCATTTTTTGCTTCTCGTTATTTTGATGGTTAGTATTAGAGTCATTTATGTTTGTGTTAGGTAGAAGTTAGACATGACCCACAGGGGAGGCCTGACTAAAAGAGAGGCAAGCTGGTCTCTAAACTCCATTCCAGACACACCCAGGAGAACTCATGGATACACTACAAAATAACCACAGAGACGTTTCAACTCCTGCACAGGTGCCCTAGGCACACGGTAGATACATAATAAGCACAGTGGTGTCTCCAAGTAACCTTAGGGGGATAGCAACCCTGTAAGGACTAATGAATATTCTACATCTAATTATAACAGACTGAATTATGGACATAAACACTACAACCTGCTGTAATATAACTTAAAATTATCAATCAGGGCTTCCCTGGTGGTCCAGTGGGTGAGGACACCGCCTTGCAGTGCAAGGGTCGCCGGTTTGAGCCCTGGCCTGGGAATATTCCAAGTGCCACGGAGCGGCTGGACCGATGTGTCCAATTACTGAGCTGGAGCTCTGGAGTGCATGCGCCCAGAGCTGGTGCTCTGCGACAACAGAGGCTGCTGTAATGAGAGGCCCACAGGAGCCAAAGAACAAAGATGGATGAAAATGGACAAATGAAAGACCAATAGAAGTGGCCTGCCTGCTCCCCTCCCTCCCCACCCCACCCCCACCAAAATAAATAAATAGATAAATCTTTAAAAAAAAAATTATCAATCAGCCTTGAATGAATAATACCATTGATCTGTCTGGGTTTACATGTGCCATTTTACTTTTTGTTTCCTACATGTGTCATGTATTTTTGTTCCTTTACTCTTCCTTCACTGTTTTTTTTTTTTTTTTGCTTATAAGTAAATATGTTGTAATGTAGCATTTTAATTTTACTGATTTTCCAAAATGTTAAAAATTTTTAATGATTTCTCTAGATTTCACCATATACATCTTATCAGAAGCAGCTTCAGATTCTGATACTAGCATATTCTAGTGATAGTAAGCATTATTATCTAGAAATGTGATTCCTGTATAGTTCTATTCCCCTTTTCTCCTTTTTGTGGTGTTATTATATATATATTACACAATCAGTGTTGGAAACCTAACAACACATTTTTGCTTTAACATCTGTAGCCATCCTTATCCCCATACAATTTTCTCCCCAACTACTTTTATGTTATTTGGAAATATATA
Organism: Tragulus kanchil; assembly: GCA_022376925.1. NCBI lineage: Eukaryota > Metazoa > Chordata > Mammalia > Artiodactyla > Tragulidae > Tragulus > Tragulus kanchil. Next base: position 70,506,110 of record JAIOJX010000029.1, on the reverse strand, counting down.
ATATATTTATTAAGTCTCTATATATTATAGTACCAATAGTACAGTAATATTTTAGTATAAAATGTTTTTATTATCAGTTAAGACCTAAAAGGAGAAAAATTATATATTTACAGGCATACTTTGAAGATATCACAGATTTGGTTCCAGACTACTGCAGCAAAAGCAAATATTGCAATATTGTGGGGTTTTTTTTGACCACTTCTCTATATTGGTCTTTCATTTATTTATCTTTGTTCTTTGGCCTGTGTGGGCCTCTCATCACAGTGGCCTCTCTTGCTACAGAGCCCAGCTCTGGGTGCATGTGCTCGAGAGCTCCGGCTTGGTAGTTGGACATATCCGTCCAGCCACTCCGCAGCACATGGGGTCTTCCTGGGCCAGGGATTGAACAGGTGCCCCTTACACTGCAAGGCGGTGTCCTTACCCACTGGATCACCAGAAAAGCCTGCAATGTTGAATTTTACTGATGTCCCAGTACATACAGGAGTTATGTTTATGCTGTACTGTAGACTTTTAAGTGTGCAATAGTATATGTCTAAACAATGTTGTATATCTTAATTTAAAAACACTTGCTAAAAATGCTAATCATCATTTGAACCTTCAGTGAGCTGTAATCTCTTTGTGGGTGGAGGGTCTTGCCTCAGCGCTGATGGCTGTTGACTGATCAGGGGTTGCTGAAGGCTGGGGTGGCTGTTGCAGTCTCTTAAAATGAAACATCTATGAAGGTTGCTGTATCGAATGACTTTCTTCTTTTCATGTAGAGGCCATTGTAGGGTTATTAAATGGCCTTATTTCAATATGGTCATGTCTCAGGTAATAGGGAGACTGAAGGAGAAGGAGAGAGACAGGGGAATAGCTGGTAGATGGAGCAGTCAGAGCAAACACAACATTTATTGATTAACTTCACTGTCTTATATGGGTGTGGTTAGGGGCACTCTAAAACAATTGCAATAGTAACATCAAAGATCACTGATGGTAGATCACTATAACAAGTATATTAATAATTAAAAATTTAGAATATTGTGAGAATTACCAAATGTGGTATAGAAACAGGAAGTGAGCAAATACTTTTGGAGAAATGGCACCAATAGATCTGCTCAACATAGAGTTATCACAAACCTTCAATTTGTAAAAACTGCAGTATCTGTGAAGTGCAGTTAAGCAAGTGAAATAAAATGACGTATGCCTGTAAACTGTTAAGTAATTGTATAGTTGCCTTTATTGATTCCTCATATAGTCTCACATAACTGTCTTTCAGCCTGAACAACGTCCTTTAATATTTCCTGAAAGGTGGGTCTGCTAGTAATAGTTCTCTGTCTTGTTCATTTGTTTGTATTTTTAATCTGGGAAAGTCTTCATTTCATCTTCTGTTTTGAAAGATAGCTTTGCTGCATACAAGATTTTTGGTTGACAGACTTTTTATTTTTTTGGCCACTTCTATTGGTCTTTCATTTATCTGTTTTCATCCATCTTTCTTCTTTGGCCTGTGTGGGTCTCCCATCGCAGGGGCCCCTCTCACTGCAGAGCACCGACTCTGGGCGCATGCGCTCCAGAGCGCTGGCTTGGTATTTGGACACATCCGTCCAGCTGCTCCACAGCACATGAGGTCTTCCCAGGCCAGGGATCAAACTGGTGCCCTTTGCACTGCAAGGTAGTGTCCTTACCCACTGGACCACCAGGGAAGCCCTGGTTGACAAGCTTTTTTGGTGGTGTTCTGAATATATTATCCCAGGGCCTTCTGGCTTCCACTGTTTCTGCTGCGTAGCTGTGTGTTAATCTTATTAAGATTCTCTTGTATGAAGAGCATCATTTTCTCTTGCTTCTTTCAGAAGTTTTCTCCCTGACTTTCAGCATTTGTATTTTGAAGTGTCTATGTATCTTTTTGTGTGTATACTACTTGGATTCGTTGTGTTTCCCAGATATATAGGTTATTATTTTTAAATAAATTTGGGATGTTTTCAAACATTAGTTTCTCCTGATAATTATTGCTTCCTCTCTCTCTCCTCCCCTTCTGGTACTCAAATTATATTTTTTTGCTGGTATGTTTAATGGTGTCCTATATTTCTCTCAGGTTCTGTTTATTTTTCTTCTTACTTTTTCTCTCATTTTTCATTTTTTATAATTTATATTGTGCTATTTTCAGATTTACTTGTTCTTTATTCTTTTCTCTTTTTTTAAAAAAAATTCTATTTATTTGTTTATGTTTATTTTTGACTATTCTGGAGCATGTGGGATCTTCCCGGATCAGGGATTGAACCCATGTCTCCTGCATTGGCAGGCAGACTCCTTTCCACTGAGCTACCAGGGAAGCCCTTGTTCTGTATTCTTATGATTCACGTCTACTCTTGTGTCCCTCTAGTGAATTTTTACTTTCATTTATTGTATTTTTCAACTCTAGAATTTCTAATTGTCTCTTGTTTTATAATTTCTGCCTCATTATTGCTATTCTCTATTTGATGGATACCATCACCAATATCTTCTTTTATTCTTTAATTATTTTTTTATATGTATATTTATTTATTTTTTGAGGGGGCGGGTTGGGGAGGGAGGGGGCGGGCAGGCCACTTCTATTGGTCTTTCATTTGTCTATTTTCATCTGTCTTTGTTCTTTGGCTCTTGTGGGCCTCCCATCGTGGTGGCCTGTTGTCGCTGAGCGCCAGCTCTGGGCACATGCGCTCCAGAGCTCCGGCTCAGTAATTGGACACATCGGTCCAGCCGCTCCGCGGCACGTGGGATCTTCCCAGGCCAGGGATCGAACTGGCGCCCCTTGCACTGCAAGGCAGTGTCCTTACCCACTGGACCACCAGGGAAGCCCTGTTCTTTAATTATTATCTTAGACTCTGTGAATATGTGCATAATAGCTTTTTGACATCTGATTACTTTCAAAGTTTCTGTTGTCAATTTTTAATCAGTCATGTGGATCATAATTTCCAGTGTCTGTATATCTTGTAACTTTTTTGTTGAAAACTGGGCACTTTCTTTTCTTTTATGATTTTTAAATATTTATTTATTTGAGTTTTAGTTGGAGAACATGGCCTCTTTGTTGCATCACGTGGGGTCTTTTGTTGTGGGGCACGAACTCTGTAGTTGTGGCACTGGGAGTCTGGAATGCCCGGGCTTAATAGTTGCAGATCTCAGGGTTGGTTGCTCCATTGCATGTGTGATCTCTGTTCCCCAAGCAGTGATCGGATTTGCATCCCCTGCATTGCAAGTTAGGTTCTTAACCACTGAAACACCCAGGGAAATTCTTGGAAACTGAATAATTGAGGTAATTTATTTTAGCAACTCTTATGGTAATTTTATATGTCAACTTGACTGGGCCATGGAATGTTTAGATATTTGGTCATACATTATTCTGGATGTTTCTGTGAGGGTATTTTTATTTGAAATTTACATCTATACTGGTAAACTAAGTAAAGCAAATTACTCTTCCTAACATGGTTTGACCTAATTCAGTCAGTTGAAGGCTTGAGGACAACAAAAAGGCCAAGTGTCCCTGAATAGGAGAAAATTCTTTACATATGATTGCCAGCAGACAGGGACATTGGCTTTTTTCTTGTCTTCACACTCAAACCAAGCATTGACTTTTCATGGATCTCAAGCCTCTGGTCTTTGGATGAGAAATACACCATCGACTCTCCTGGTTCTCAGACAATTGGGCTTGAATTGGAACAAAGTCATTAACTCTCTTTGGTCTCCAGCTTGCTGATTCACTCTTAAGATCTTTGGACTTATCCACTTTCATAATTGTGAGAGCCAGTTCCTTAAATGAATAGATGAATCCATCTGTCTGTCTGTCTGTTTGTCTATCTTCTATTGTAGGCAGAAACTGAAGATAGAAACAATGGCAAGGTCCTCTCTAGGATCTGAGGACCTGTTGTGGAGGGAGAACAGCAGCCTGAGGACCTCTTGGCTTATTATACTGATATGGAATTATGTGCCTGGTCACTGTGGTGATTCAAGGCCCTAGAATTCTCAGTGTCATGTACCCAAGTTAGAGCCTCAATTCCATGAGCAGGAGGTAAGTGGAAGAAGGGAGCCCCGACTTCTCAACTTTACTTGGGACTTACACTTGGAAACAGGAGCAGAATGAGAAACACTGATGTCCTATTCCTCCCTGGACAAAGTCCTTCAACTGGGAGCTATGTTCTGGCTGTAACGGTCTGGAGGGGAATCTACATCGCTGAGCACTGTAGTTGTGGCACTGGGAGTCTGGAATGCCGGGCTTAATAGTTGCAGAGCTCAGTGTTGGTTGCTCCATTGCATGTGTGATCTCTGTTCCCCAAGCAGTGATCGGATTTGCATCCCCTGCATTGCAAGTTAGGTTCTTAACCACTGAAACACCCAGGGAAATTCTTGGAAACTGAATAATTGAGGTAATTTATTTTAGCAACTCTTATGGTAATTTTATATGTCAACTTGACTGGGCCATGGAATGTTTAGATATTTGGTCATACATTATTCTGGATGTTTCTGTGAGGGTATTTTTATTTGAAATTTACATCTATACTGGTAAACTAAGTAAAGCAAATTACTCTTCCTAACATGGTTTGACCTAATTCAGTCAGTTGAAGGCTTGAGGACAACAAAAAGGCCAAGTGTCCCTGAATAGGAGAAAATTCTTTACATATGATTGCCAGCAGACAGGGACATTGGCTTTTTTCTTGTCTTCACACTCAAACCAAGCATTGACTTTTCATGGATCTCAAGCCTCTGGTCTTTGGATGAGAAATACACCATCGACTCTCCTGGTTCTCAGACAATTGGGCTTGAATTGGAACAAAGTCATTAACTCTCTTTGGTCTCCAGCTTGCTGATTCACTCTTAAGATCTTTGGACTTATCCACTTTCATAATTGTGAGAGCCAGTTCCTTAAATGAATAGATGAATCCATCTGTCTGTCTGTCTGTTTGTCTATCTTCTATTGTAGGCAGAAACTGAAGATAGAAACAATGGCAAGGTCCTCTCTAGGATCTGAGGACCTGTTGTGGAGGGAGAACAGCAGCCTGAGGACCTCTTGGCTTATTATACTGATATGGAATTATGTGCCTGGTCACTGTGGTGATTCAAGGCCCTAGAATTCTCAGTGTCATGTACCCAAGTTAGAGCCTCAATTCCATGAGCAGGAGGTAAGTGGAAGAAGGGAGCCCCGACTTCTCAACTTTACTTGGGACTTACACTTGGAAACAGGAGCAGAATGAGAAACACTGATGTCCTATTCCTCCCTGGACAAAGTCCTTCAACTGGGAGCTATGTTCTGGCTGTAACGGTCTGGAGGGGAATCTACCTCGCTGAGCTGGGAGGGTAGGGATAAGGACTGGTCATGGGTCAAACATCATATACTCTCACTTTTCTTACCTAATTTTTATAATTTTTTTTCTGGAGTAAGTATTTATTTATTCTTTGCCCTTAGGACTCTTTCCAGAGGCTTGAAATGATTGCTTTTAAAATAATTTTCACCAATTTTGCTGAGAGGGCAGGTCAGTGGAGCTCTTTACACTGTTATGCTATAAGCTGATTTTCTAGGTAGGAGAATTTTATGAAGTTGTTAATTATATCTAAATTAAGTTGTTTTAAAAAAAGAAAGACAGAACCTGACACATTGTACTGTCAGAATTGAGGGATTGTAGTCACTGACTTCTGGCCATGGTCAACTCTCCCATTTCTCCTTTATGTGAATTTCATTATATAATAGAAGTCTTCCTTGTTTTTCTTTTTGAAGATTCTCCTTCCAAAAGATTTCAACTCTAAATCATCTACTAATTATAAGTGCTTTCTTCTTTTGATATCTACACACAAATTTTCTATTAACTGTCAGGACTGTATGGCTTTCTTGGGAGTCTATTGTCTTTAACCTAACCTTACTTTATAGGGTACTTGCCACATTTCTACAAGATTCTACTGTTGCTATTCCTAGTGGTAATGTAATAATCTGTTATTGTATTGCTCTACCATGGCCTGTTTCAGGTTAGCCTTTCTCCCATGGGTGAGTGTTTATATAGTTACTAGTTTTTAGCCATAACATACTGTTTGGTTAATCATTTTTGTTTAAATCTACTGTTCTCTATTTTGAATTATCACCTTGAGAGACGTTCCCCAGAGTGGCTGAGATCATGCTTATTTTTATGACTCCTGACAGTTAATGCCAAATTTCTCTCTGGAAAGATTATGCTTGTTTATCATACATTCTCATGTAGAAATACACTTATTTTCTCAGAATTCTGTTAGCATTGAGGTTTGTCTGTTTTATTTGTTTTTGCTAATTTAACAAATGTGCTGTGGGATATTACTACTTCCTGCCTGAGAAACACAACTGGTCCTTCAACTGGGAGCTATGTTCTGGCTGTAACGGTCTGGAGGGGAATCTACCTCGCTGAGCTGGGAGGGTAGGGATAAGGACTGGTCATGGGTCAAACATCATATACTCTCACTTTTCTTACCTAATTTTTATAATTTTTTCTGGAGTAAGTATTTATTTATTCTTTGCCCTTAGGACTCTTTCCAGAGGCTTGAAATGATTGCTTTTAAAATAATTTTCACCAATTTTGCTGAGAGGGCAGGTCAGTGGAGCTCTTTACACTGTTATGCTATAAGCTGATTTTCTAGGTAGGAGAATTTTATGAAGTTGTTAATTATATCTAAATTAAGTTGTTTTAAAAAAAGAAAGACAGAACCTGACACATTGTACTGTCAGAATTGAGGGATTGTAGTCACTGACTTCTGGCCATGGTCAACTCTCCCATTTCTCCTTTATGTGAATTTCATTATATAATAGAAGTCTTCCTTGTTTTTCTTTTTGAAGATTCTCCTTCCAAAAGATTTCAACTCTAAATCATCTACTAATTATAAGTGCTTTCTTCTTTTGATATCTACACACAAATTTTCTATTAACTGTCAGGACTGTATGGCTTTCTTGGGAGTCTATTGTCTTTAACCTAACCTTACTTTATAGGGTACTTGCCACATTTCTACAAGATTCTACTGTTGCTATTCCTAGTGGTAATGTAATAATCTGTTATTGTATTGCTCTACCATGGCCTGTTTCAGGTTAGCCTTTCTCCCATGGGTGAGTGTTTATATAGTTACTAGTTTTTAGCCATAACATACTGTTTGGTTAATCATTTTTGTTTAAATCTACTGTTCTCTATTTTGAATTATCACCTTGAGAGACGTTCCCCAGAGTGGCTGAGATCATGCTTATTTTTATGACTCCTGACAGTTAATGCCAAATTTCTCTCTGGAAAGATTATGCTTGTTTATCATACATTCTCATGTAGAAATACACTTATTTTCTCAGAATTCTGTTAGCATTGAGGTTTGTCTGTTTTATTTGTTTTTGCTAATTTAACAAATGTGCTGTGGGATTTTATTTTGTAATTCTTTTATTATTAGTGATATTGTACTTTTTTGTAGTGCTTGTTTATTGTTAACATTTTTCTTATGGTTAACTCTGTGCATTTGACAGTCCCAACATTGTTTTTTTGTTTTGTGTTGTTTCTAACTTTAAAAAGCCAACCTTTATTCCACTTTGAACAAGTCTGTGAATGTCCAAATAAGGCTCCTTGAAAATTTCTCCTTCAGGGGTAAGCATCTTCACATAACCTTCTTTCTCCAGAATGAAGAGGTGGTGGGAGCCATCCCCACTGTGCGGGGCGCTGACTGGCTGGCACAGCCGACTCACAGCCTCCTGGACACAGAAGTCGTCATGTTTGTGCTTTCTGCTGATCTCTTCCCCTTTGTCTTATTCTTCCATCTGGTCCAAACAGTTAGATGCTGGTCCCCTGATCTGTTTTCTTAGAAAATCTGGAAAGCACAAGCCACCTTCTTTTCTTGCATAGTAAAAGCAAAACTCATCAGCAGTAGTTTGAAGGAAACCTGGAATATGGCCACAGCAAGTATAAAAGAATTCTTTGCAATAGTCTTTGCAGAGCAAGGGAAGTACCAGGTCTCTTTCCAAGGCTTCGATCTCAGGTGCATAGAAGAGACTCTGAAAATGTGGAGAGCAAAGGGCACATTTGATATCCTCCATTAAGTTCCCACACTCTGTCTTGCTGATAACAGAAAATATCTTGCCATCCAGGCACCCCAGCCTGGGACTGTCACTCCACAGGTCCCAACATTGCTATTAACTGTGTGACTTTGGTACGTCACTCATCACTTTTCCTCCTTGTGATTCAGTTTCTCAAACAGTAAATTGGAAAAATCAGTAGTAGAACTCTTTTTTTTAACCTGAACCTATTAATATACAGATTTCTAACTTTTTGGAAGGACTAAAAGTGGTAGCTTAACATGCAGTTATTTTATAAGTTTAAAATTTTAACAGTTATTTATAAGATCAATTAATTAGAATAATGAAATAGTCTAGATAAAGAAAAAAGTTTGACCTTGGGTTTGGCAGAAAACAGCAAATCTCTGTAAAGCAATTATCCTTAAATTAAAAAAATATATAAAAAAATGTTGAGGGCTTCCCTGGTGGTCCAGTGGGTAAGGACATTGCCTTGCAGTGCAAGGGGTGCCAGTTTGATCCCTGGCCTGGGAAGATCCCACGTGCCATGGAGCGGCTGGACTGATGTGTCCAATTATCGAGCCAGAGCTCTGGAGCGCATGCGCCCAGAGCCAGTGCTCTGCAACGACAGAGGCCACCGCGATGGGAGGCCCACAGGAGCCAAAGAACAAAGGCTGATGAACATAGAGAAATGAACGACCAATAGAAGTGGCCCGCCGCTCCCTCCCACCCCAACCCGAACCCCGCCCAAAATAAATAAATAAATAAATAAATCTTTAAAAAAAAAAATGTTGAACTTGGGTATTACAGGTGGCAAATGAAACCTTTTAATCAGAATAATTATGTAGTATACTCTTTTTAATTTCAAACTTAGAGTAAAGTTAATCAGATAGTACAAGGAATTTCCAAATACTCTTTATCCAGATTTCCCAGATGTTAGCAGTTTACTACTTTACTTCTATCCTTCTCTTTACATTTACTTTATAGATATTACTTTTTAGAACCATTTGAGATCAAGTTGCAGAAATTATGCCATTTAACTCTAAATACTTCAGTGTAAAAACAAGGATATTTTCATACATATTCAAAGGGCACATTTGATATCCTCCATTAAGTTCCCACACTCTGTCTTGCTGATAACAGAAAATATCTTGCCATCCAGGCACCCCAGCCTGGGACTGTCACTCCACAGGTCCCAACATTGCTATTAACTGTGTGACTTTGGTACGTCACTCATCACTTTTCCTCCTTGTGATTCAGTTTCTCAAACAGTAAATTGGAAAAATCAGTAGTAGAACTCTTTTTTTTAACCTGAACCTATTAATATACAGATTTCTAACTTTTTGGAAGGACTAAAAGTGGTAGCTTAACATGCAGTTATTTTATAAGTTTAAAATTTTAACAGTTATTTATAAGATCAATTAATTAGAATAATGAAATAGTCTAGATAAAGAAAAAAGTTTGACCTTGGGTTTGGCAGAAAACAGCAAATCTCTGTAAAGCAATTATCCTTAAATTAAAAAAATATATAAAAAAATGTTGAGGGCTTCCCTGGTGGTCCAGTGGGTAAGGACATTGCCTTGCAGTGCAAGGGGTGCCAGTTTGATCCCTGGCCTGGGAAGATCCCACGTGCCATGGAGCGGCTGGACTGATGTGTCCAATTATCGAGCCAGAGCTCTGGAGCGCATGCGCCCAGAGCCAGTGCTCTGCAACGACAGAGGCCACCGCGATGGGAGGCCCACAGGAGCCAAAGAACAAAGGCTGATGAACATAGAGAAATGAACGACCAATAGAAGTGGCCCGCCCGCTCCCCTCCCTCCCCAACCCGACCCCCGCCCAAAATAAATAAATAAATAAATAAATCTTTAAAAAAAAAAATGTTGAACTTGGGTATTACAGGTGGCAAATGAAACCTTTTAATCAGAATAATTATGTAGTATACTCTTTTTAATTTCAAACTTAGAGTAAAGTTAATCAGATAGTACAAGGAATTTCCAAATACTCTTTATCCAGATTTCCCAGATGTTAGCAGTTTACTACTTTACTTCTATCCTTCTCTTTACATTTACTTTATAGATATTACTTTTTAGAACCATTTGAGATCAAGTTGCAGAAATTATGCCATTTAACTCTAAATACTTCAGTGTAAAAACAAGGATATTTTCATACATATTCAAAGTACAGTTCTCAACATTAAAAATTACATTGACAAAATAGTATTATCTAATCTATAAACCTTATTAAACTATCACTAATTGTCCCAATAATTTTTTATAAAAAAAGAAAATTCTAGATCATAATTTCCGTTCAGTTGCATATCTCTTTAGCTTTCTTTAGTTTGGAAGAATTCCTCGGCTTTCATCTTTCATGCCATTGATATATTGAAGAGTATAGACAAGTTATTTTGTAGACTGTGCCTCAATTTGGGTTTATCTCTGTTTATCCATGATTAGTTTCAAGTTTATGCATTTCTGTCAGTGATACCATTGGCCTCACATCAGGCTGCACATAATGTGTTTTACTGTTGAGACTGTCTGAACTCAGGTTGGAAGTGAGTTTATTAAGAGAAGGGAGCAGAGATAATACAGGCACTGTAATGCAGCAGGCAGACCTCTTGACAGACAAAGGACAGCAGATGGTTTTTGTGGATTAGTAGCCAACTTTTATAGTCTCAAGACAAAGAAAATTCCTGCTGAAAGGCTGGCATTAGGTGATTGGTTAGGGCCCTATAGGATGTCTATGAGGGTGGGTATTTTGCCAGATTTGGGATCAAGAAGCCTGCTGATGATGATCAAGGGAACATTTTGGCAACAGTTACAAAGCCAGTTCTGGAGGTGTCCTTGGTTCTAGCCTCTGTGTCTGTGGCCTTGGTGCAAGGTCTTGAACCTGTGACCCTAGGGCAGGATTCTACATCCCTTCCTCTTTTTATCTATACACTAAATCTTTGGCCCCATAATACCTTGCATATATCTAACTGACTGTCTATTGCCATCTTGGGTCATGGGGACCCAGGTCATTGGGGAAAGGGACGAACACTGCTTTGTCTTCTTTAGGCTGGATGGGGGCATTAGTAGGGTCCTAGGTCCCAGGGACATCATGTATCGTGGGTCCCAATGCCTGCTTCTCTCAGGGTGCATTTATGGAGGGGGATGGGATTCCACAAAATGACATGGCAACTTGTTCCAGCATATGTCAGCTGGCTGGTATCATTGTGCTAACAGTATCTGGAAATGTATTTGTTGTATTCTAAAAGAGACAAGCCTAACAAGAAGGTTAAAAATACATGGCCTGAAGATTAATAGAAGTAAAAAGGCTGCCAAGGGGCCCAGAAGAGGGCCTATCCAGGAGAACCAGGACCAGACATTTATCTGTGATGTTAGTGTTTCTTTAGGTATGAGAAGATGCAAGAATTGGGGCTCATGAAAATCTTTACCTGAAAACATGTAACTATCTAGGTCCTGTCCTGCCAGTTTTCCCCCGAGCACAGAGTGCCTCTTTCCTGATCTTTACCCTGAACTCCTTTCGGGGGGTGTTGGAAATTGCCATATGCAGCACTCCTGATTTAATCTTTGTAGAGGCAGGTGGCAAATGCCAGTTTCTAGTTGGACAAAGCCCTTTATCATACATTTGACCATGGTTTTGGGGCATTTTATGACCATTTTGTTTCATGGTGCTTGGAATGCTCATTCCCAGGTCTGAAGAAGAATTTTCAGATTGGCTGCTCAGTGTGCTGTTACTGAACTAGGCCATTCTGGGCCAACCTGCCTTACTAGTTCTCCTTTATAGTCCAGGAAAATATTCCCTCTTATTGCTTCTTCCCATACTCTATAATTATATCATTAGAATCATTGATCTTGTATGGAACTCTATATTATCATTTTATAAGAAGCTCAGTCACACATTGGGTAGTGTTCACTTTAGTTCAGTTGCTCAGTCGTGTCCGACTCTTTGTGACCCAATGGACTGCAGCACGCCAGACTTCCCTGTCCTTCACCATCTCCAGAGTTTGCTTAAACTCATGTCCATTGAGTAGTGATGACATCCAACCATCTTGTCCTCAGTTGTCCACTTGTCCTTTTTGTCTTCTATTTTTCCGAACACCAGGCACATTTCCAATGAGTTGTCTCTTCACATTAGGCGGCCAAAGTATTGTAGCTTCAGCTTCAGCGTCAGTCCTTCCAGTGAATATTCAGGGTTGATCTCCTTTAGGATTGATTGATTTGATCTCCTTTCAATCCAAGGGACTCTCAGGAGCCTTCTTCAACATCACAGTTCAAAGGCATCAATTCTTTGGCACTCAGCCTTCTTTATGGTCCAACTCTCACATCCACACATGACTACTGAGAAAACCATAGCTTTGACTGTATGGACTTTTGTCAGCAAAGGGATGTCTCTGTTTGAATATGCTGCCTAGGTCTGTCATAGCTTTTCTTCCAATAAGGAAGCGCCTTTTAATTTCATGGCTGCAGTCACCGTCCGCAATGATTTTGGAGCCCAAGAAAATAAGGTCTGTCACTCTTTCCATTGTCTGCCCATCTATTTGCTGTGAATTGATGGAATCTGATGCCATGATCTTTGTTTTTTTGAATGTTTTAGGTCAGCCTTTTCACTCTCCTCTTTCACCTTCATCAGGAGGCTCTTTAGATCCTCTTTGTTTTTTGGAATAAGGGTGAAGTCATCTGCATACTTGAGGTTATTGATTTTTTTTTGGTAATCTTTTTTTTTTTATATTGAAGTATAGCGAATTTTAAAATTTTTATTATTTATTTTCATCCATCTTTATTTTTTGGCATGTGTGGGCCTCCCACTGCAGTGGCCTCTGTCATAGCAGAGCACTGGCTCTGGGCACATGTGCTCCAGAGCGCTGGCTCCTAATTGGATACCAGTTCAGCCACTCCATGGCACGTGGGATCTTCCCAAACCAGGGATTGAACCAGTGTCCCTTGCATTGCACAGTGGACTCTTTAACCACTGGACCACCAGGAAAGCCTCTCTCCTGGCAACCTTGATTCCAGCTTGTGCTTCATCCAGACCAGCATTTTGCATGATGTACTCTGCATATAAATTAAATAAGCAGGGCGACTATATACAGCCTTGATGTACTCCTTTCCCAATTTGGATCCAGTCCATTGTTCCATGTCTGGTTCTGTTGCTTCTTGTCATGCATGCAGGTCTTTTAGGAGGCAGGTAAGGTGGTCTGGTAATCCCATCTCTTTCAGAATTTTCTGATTTGTTGTGATCCACACAATCAAAGGCTTTAGTGTAATCAATGAAGCAGAAGTAGATGTTTTTCTGGAATGCCTTTGCTTTTTCTATGATCCAGTGGATGTTGGCAATTTGATCTCTGGTTCTTCTACCTTTTCTAAATTGAGCTTGTACATCTGGAAGTTTTCGGTTCATGTACTGTTAAGACTAGCTTGGAGAATTTTTTTTTTTTTAAGTATTGACTTGCACAGCATTTCTTTCTTTCTTTTTTTTTTTTAAAAAAAACTTTTATTTTACTTTTAACTTTTACAGAGTTTTCTTGTATGTTCCCAGATTAGTCATATGTATATCGCCCCCACGCCCATTCCACCCCTCCAGACCATCACACAGCACCCCTGAAGGATCTGCTTTTCTCACAGAGAAATGACTCTAGCTATTTTCTTCACATATGATAGTACAGGCCTTCATGCGACTACCTTTATGCCTCCCACCCACTGTTCCTTCCCCACAATGTCCATATGTCCACTGTCCATGTCTGTTTCTCCATCGCTTCACTGCGTGTGCCAGCATCACCATCCTACTAGATTCCATATATATGTGTTAGTATATTGTATTTGTCCTTCTCTTTCTGACTGACTTCACTTTTTATGATACGTTCTAGATTCAGCCACCTCATTAGGGCTGATTCTTCTGCATTTCTCTTTACAGCTGTGTAGTATTCAATTGTATATATGTACCAGAACTTTTGTATCCATTTGTTCGTCGATGGGCATCTAGGTTGCTTCCATGTTCTAGCAATTGTATAGAGAGCTGCAATGAATGCTGGGGTACAGGTGCTTCTTTCAGATTTGATTTCATCAGGGTATAAGCCCAAGAGTGGGATTGTTGGGTTGTATGATACTTCTATTTTCAGTTTTTTAAGAAATCTCCATACTGTCTTCCATAGAGACTGTATCAATTTACATTCCCACCAGCAATGCAGGCATGTTCCCTTTCCTCCGCACCCTCTCCAGCATTTATTGTCTGTCGATTTTTGGATGATGGCCATTCAGACGGATGTGAAGTGATATCTCATTGTAGTTTTGATTTGCATTTCTCTAATAATAAACAAGGTTGAGCACCGTTTCATGTGTTTTTGGGCCATCTGTATGTCGCCTTTGGAGAGGTGTCTGTTTAGGTCCTTTTCCCATTTTTTGATTGAGTTGTTCATTTTTCTGATGCCGAGTTGTCTGAGTTGCTTGTAGAGTTTGGAGATTAATTCTTTGTCTATTGTTTCATTTGCTATGATTTTCTCCCATTCTGTGGGTTGTCTGTTCAGCTTTATTTTGCTGACAAAATATTTCTTTTGCTGGACAAAAGCTTTTAAGTTTCATTAGGTCCCACATGTTCATTTTTCTTTTTAGTTCCGCTATTCTGGTAGGTGGGTCGGAGAAGATCTTGCTTTGATTTATGTCCTTGAGTGTTCTGCCTATATTCTCCTCTAAGAGTTTGATGGTTTCTGGTCTTACATTTAGGTCTTGAATCCATTTTGAGTTGATCCTTCATGCGACTACCTTTATGCCTCCCACCCACTGTTCCTTCCCCACAATGTCCATATGTCCACTGTCCATGTCTGTTTCTCCATCGCCACTGCGTGTGCCAGCATCACCATCCTACTAGATTCCATATATATGTGTTAGTATATTGTATTTGTCCTTCTCTTTCTGACTGACTTCACTTTTTATGATACGTTCTAGATTCAGCCACCTCATTAGGGCTGATTCTTCTGCATTTCTCTTTACAGCTGTGTAGTATTCAATTGTATATATGTACCAGAACTTTTGTATCCATTTGTTCGTCGATGGGCATCTAGGTTGCTTCCATGTTCTAGCAATTGTATAGAGAGCTGCAATGAATGCTGGGGTACAGGTGCTTCTTTCAGATTTGATTTCATCAGGGTATAAGCCCAAGAGTGGGATTGTTGGGTTGTATGATACTTCTATTTTCAGTTTTTTAAGAAATCTCCATACTGTCTTCCATAGAGACTGTATCAATTTACATTCCCACCAGCAATGCAGGCATGTTCCCTTTCCTCCGCACCCTCTCCAGCATTTATTGTCTGTCGATTTTTGGATGATGGCCATTCAGACGGATGTGAAGTGATATCTCATTGTAGTTTTGATTTGCATTTCTCTAATAATAAACAAGGTTGAGCACCGTTTCATGTGTTTTTGGGCCATCTGTATGTCGCCTTTGGAGAGGTGTCTGTTTAGGTCCTTTTCCCATTTTTTGATTGAGTTGTTCATTTTTCTGATGCCGAGTTGTCTGAGTTGCTTGTAGAGTTTGGAGATTAATTCTTTGTCTATTGTTTCATTTGCTATGATTTTCTCCCATTCTGTGGGTTGTCTGTTCAGCTTTATTTTGCTGACAAAATATTTCTTTTGCTGGACAAAAGCTTTTTAAGTTTCATTAGGTCCCACATGTTCATTTTTCTTTTTAGTTCCGCTATTCTGGTAGGTGGGTCGGAGAAGATCTTGCTTTGATTTATGTCCTTGAGTGTTCTGCCTATATTCTCCTCTAAGAGTTTGATGGTTTCTGGTCTTACATTTAGGTCTTGAATCCATTTTGAGTTGATCTTTGTGTATGGTGTCAGGGAATGTTCCAACTTCATTTTTTTGCGTGTAGCTGTCCAATTTTCCCAGCACCATTTGTTGAAGAGGCTGTCTTCATCCCATTTTATAGTTTTGCCTCCTTTGTCAAAAATAAGGTACCCATAGGTGCGTGGGTTCATCTCTGGGTTCTCAATCTTGTTCCATTGGTCTATATTCCTGTTTTTGTGCCAGTACGATACTGTCTTGGTGACTGTTGCTTTGTAGTAGAGTCCAAAGTTAGGGAGGCTGATCCCTCCTAGCTTGGAGAATTTTGAGCATTATTTTGCTAGAGTGTGAAATGAGTCCAGTGGTGTGGTAGTTTGAACATTCTATGGCATTGCCTTTCTTTGGGAGTGGAATGAAAACTGACCTTTTCCAGTCCTGTGGTCATTGCCGAATTTTCCAAATTTGCTGGCATGTAGAGTGTATCACTTTAACAGCATCGTCTTTTAGGATTTGAAATAGTTCAGCTGGAATTCCATCGCCTCCACTATCTTTGTTTGTAGTAATGCTTCCTAGGATCCACTTGGCTTCAGACTCTAAGATCTCTGGTTCTAAGTTAGTGATCACACCATCATGGTCATTGGACTCATTAAAATCTGTGTATAGTTCTTCTGTGTATTGTTTCCACCTCTTCTTAGTATCTTCTGTTTCTTTTAGGTCCATACTGTTTCTGTCCTTTATTGTGCCTATCTTTGCATGAAATGTTTCCTAAGAGAGAACAATTTGCTGAAACAGGCAATATATAGCTAACCGTAATAGTAAGGTCATAAGTAAGAATGCAAGAACTTTTATTAGGTTTAGCCCAGTATATACTTACGTTACTGACTTTGTCTGTTAGATGACTATAGCATGGTGTTAATCTCCTGGTTGTAGATCATGGAGCATCTAATTATTACACAAAGATTGATTATGAAGTTAGGCTTCAGCAATAAACTTAGAATGTCCTTTAATTTTATTAAGTCA
Source organism: Tragulus kanchil (assembly GCA_022376925.1). Taxonomy (NCBI): domain Eukaryota; kingdom Metazoa; phylum Chordata; class Mammalia; order Artiodactyla; family Tragulidae; genus Tragulus; species Tragulus kanchil. The sequence goes on along the minus strand of JAIOJX010000029.1, from coordinate 70,489,307 downwards.
ATTAAATCTTGCAATAATGTAACATAATAGCAAGGGACTCAGAGGTGAGTCTCAGGAAACACAGACCTTAATTAACTAAACAAGGATTTAATATTTAGTGAAACATAATTTTTCTAAAATATCCCTCATTTTTATTAAACATAGACAAGACTAATCTGTTCAAAAAGTAAATTTGGTCCATTGACGATAGATGCCATAGATGTAGGTGAATTCTTTTTCCCAGAGTTTCCTGATATACCCTGAGATTTCTGTATATACAGGAGACAGTCTTTTATTTACCTCATAAAGTTTTCTCTGATGGCTCAGCTGGTAAAGAATCGCCTGTAATTCTGGAGACCTTGGTTCAATCCCTAAATTGGGAAGATCCCCTGGAGAAGGGAATGGCTACTCATTCCAGTATTCTTGCCTGGAGAATTCCATGGCTTGTCCATAGGGTCACAAAGAGTCAGACATGACTGAGTGACTTTCACTTCACTTATTCAAGGTTGTTAAGAATGCAAGTGACTCCTGTTTCTGGAGGAACAAGGCATAGAGAAAAGAAAATGTTATAATTTTGCCCACAGGTGTAAGGTGTAAATTACCAAATTGTTTTAAGCTATAAGTAGCTTGAGGTGAAGAGCTTCTCTATTTCTGAAAATGAAGATTAGAAGTCAGTAATATGTCAGACAAAAAAGTCAGGAAAATTATAATCTTATGTAGCAGTTTATTTAATCCCATGTAGTTAATCTTCATTCTATTGTCTTAGCCTGATGATTGAGGTTGATTGTGATACTAATAGTTTTAAGAAGTGTTTGAAGTTTCTGTTAAGGCTTGCATGATTTGTCCAGTGAAGTGGGTGCTTTGATCACTGGAGATTGTAGAAAGTATACTCTAGGTGGAAGACACATTTTTAATCTTTTTTTTTTTTTTTTATGAGAGCATTAACCGTGCAGCCAGGAAAGGCTTTAACTCATCAAATAAGAAGTGAGATTTACCAGGGAGTCAGGAAAAGCAAGCTGCTGTTTTGGATTTCCCATAGCCATGACTGTTTGATAACAGCTGTTGTTTACCCATTTTAAATTCCTTGATTTAGGAGTAGACTGTTGCCAGGTTATAAGGACATCAGGGTGGCAGAGGTCTGACAATGAAGGTTAATTTTTTGCAGAAGCGAATGAGCTTTGCCTTCATAGATCATTAGGAAGGAATACTTATTCATTTTTATGAAAGTGAAAAAAGTGAAATTGAAGTTTCTCAGTCGTGTCCAACTCTGTGACCCATGGAATTCTCCAGGTAACAATACTGGAGTGGGTAGCCTTTCCCTTCTCCAAGGGATCTTCTCAACCCAGGGATCAAATCCAGGTCTCCCACACTGGAGGAACATTCCTTACCAACTAAAGTTTTCTCTGATGGCTCAGCTGGTAAAGAATCGCCTGTAATTCTGGAGACCTTGGTTCAATCCCTAAATTGGGAAGATCCCCTGGAGAAGGGAATGGCTACTCATTCCAGTATTCTTGCCTGGAGAATTCCATGGCTTGTCCATAGGGTCACAAAGAGTCAGACATGACTGAGTGACTTTCACTTCACTTATTCAAGGTTGTTAAGAATGCAAGTGACTCCTGTTTCTGGAGGAACAAGGCATAGAGAAAAGAAAATGTTATAATTTTGCCCACAGGTGTAAGGTGTAAATTACCAAATTGTTTTAAGCTATAAGTAGCTTGAGGTGAAGAGCTTCTCTATTTCTGAAAATGAAGATTAGAAGTCAGTAATATGTCAGACAAAAAAGTCAGGAAAATTATAATCTTATGTAGCAGTTTATTTAATCCCATGTAGTTAATCTTCATTCTATTGTCTTAGCCTGATGATTGAGGTTGATTGTGATACTAATAGTTTTAAGAAGTGTTTGAAGTTTCTGTTAAGGCTTGCATGATTTGTCCAGTGAAGTGGGTGCTTTGATCACTGGAGATTGTAGAAAGTATACTCTAGGTGGAAGACACATTTTTAATCTTTTTTTTTTTTTTTTATGAGAGCATTAACCGTGCAGCCAGGAAAGGCTTTAACTCATCAAATAAGAAGTGAGATTTACCAGGGAGTCAGGAAAAGCAAGCTGCTGTTTTGGATTTCCCATAGCCATGACTGTTTGATAACAGCTGTTGTTTACCCATTTTAAATTCCTTGATTTAGGAGTAGACTGTTGCCAGGTTATAAGGACATCAGGGTGGCAGAGGTCTGACAATGAAGGTTAATTTTTTGCAGAAGCGAATGAGCTTTGCCTTCATAGATCATTAGGAAGGAATACTTATTCATTTTTATGAAAGTGAAAAAAGTGAAATTGAAGTTTCTCAGTCGTGTCCAACTCTGTGACCCATGGAATTCTCCAGGTAACAATACTGGAGTGGGTAGCCTTTCCCTTCTCCAAGGGATCTTCTCAACCCAGGGATCAAATCCAGGTCTCCCACACTGGAGGAACATTCCTTACCATCTGAGCCACAGATGGAGCCCAAGAATCCTCTAGTGGATAGCCTATCCCTTCTCCAGGTGATCTTCCCAACCCAGGAATTGAACTGGGTATCCTGCATTGCCAGTGGATTATGAAGGTAACAAAAGATTTTAAAAACAAATAATAATAATTTAAAAAAACAACAAAAAGCAAATAATACCAGTTAAAGGCAAAGAAATTCACACAGTCTGTTATCAAAAGTCACTTTCCAAGAAAACTATATTCTCTTAATAAAAAGAGAAAACCAAATTCCAGTTTGGCACTAACTTATATTTACTTTGGAACAACAGTTAGAAACACTTAACCAAAGTAACAATGAAAGATTTCAAAGGCAGTTCAACTTCTCAAGAAAACTTGTACCATGCACAAAATTTTTTATTCTTCAGGGTCTACTTTCCATAAATCTTTTTCATAAACATTTTATATTTATTACTTTCTTTGTCCATTCAGAGAACAGCCATCTCTAAGTCAGACCTGTTTCTTTTTCCCTTAATAAAATGTAATCTCATTCATTATACCTTTTTATTAAAAACACATCTCCCACTTTCCTCAAGCAACCATGTACTGTTCTTTATTTCAGCAATCTGTAGATTGATAAACATAAATTACCTAAAGCTCTTATCTCATTTGCATTTTCTTTCCTGAAAGGTTTCTTCATATCAACTTACTTTCCTTGTTGACAAATTTGCAATAGATATAATAAGATCTTATTTAGTTTATATTAAACCTAGGCACAATAAGAGTAGTATACCTAATGATGATTTTAAAGATATGTCTATATTAATTAGATCACAAATATTAATATTAATACTAGGCATTAATTAAATATTGAATATTTCTAAGTTCATGTGAACCTGAAATTCATTTAGTTTAATTTATCTTGTATTTAGAATTGTTTGTTTTATAAACACTTACTTTTCTTTAAGCCAGTTAAGTTAGAGCTTATTTTCGTATTAACCTTAGCAATATTATCTAAGGACAAAGACACACACTGAGACATACATAAATCCTCATAGAGATCTGCTTGAGATTTAAAATGTCTCTTTGCCCTTTTTTTCCTCTTGACTTAAAGTTCTAGTAATTTTTCCAAGTCTGGAGTCTCAAGTAAGGTGGACTGTGTATTTCAAGGAAATGATAAGAGTTAACTTCATGCTTTTTTCCTAGGCATGCTTTTATTTTTTCAGGGTAATATGTATCAATTCCAGTCTCCCAATTTGTCCCTCCTCTCCTTATCTCCTGGTGACCCTAAGTTTGTTTCTTACCTCTGTAACCCTATTGTACTTATTTTGTAAAATAAGTTCACTTACACACTCTTGTAAAAGTTCAGATATAAGTGATTTCAAGTCATCCTTGTCTTTCTCTGACTTATTTCACTCAGTATGACAATCTCTAGGTCCATCCATGTTGCTACAAATGGCATTATTTCATTCTTTTTTTTTTTTTTTTTTTTTTGGGCGGGGGTCGGGTTGGAGAGGGACGGGAGCGGGCGAGCCACTTCTATTGGTCTTTCATTTCTCTATTTTCATCCGTCTTTGTTCTTTGGCTCCTGTGGACCTCCCATCGCGGTGGCCTCTGTTGTCACAGAGCACTGGCTCTGGGCGCACGCGCGCCAGAGCTCCAGCTTGGTAATTGGACACATCGGTCCAGCCGCTCTGCGGCACGTGGGATCCTCCCAGGCCAGGGATCGAACTGGTGCCCCTTGCACTGCAAGGCGGTGTCCTTACTCACTGGACCACCAGGGGAAGCCCTATTTCATTCTTTTTAATGGCCAATTAATATTGTGTGTATGTACCACATCTTTTTTATCCATTCCTCTGTTTAGGGTATTTAGGTTGCTTCCATGTCCTGGCTACTGTAAATAGTGCTGCAATGAACATTGGGGTGCATGTATCTTTTCAAATTATTGTTTTCTCTGGATATATGCCTGGGAGTGGGATTGCTGGATCATATGGTAGCTCTATTTTTAGTTTTTTAAGGAACTTCCACACTGTTCTCCATAGTGGCTGTTCTAAGTCCCAAAAGTCCATTAACTGGATGCTTAGTTTTCCTATGAATGAACACTTATTTTCAGTATTTTAAGATCACCAATGAGGGAGTTCATGGGCAGTCCAGTGGTAGGACTCCATACTTCCACTGCAGGTGGAACAGGTTTGATCCTGGGTCAGGGAACTAAGATGCTGTAAGCTATGTGACATGGTCCAACCCGGCCCCCTGCCCCAAAGCAAACAAACAAACAACAAAAAAATTGGGCTTCCCTGGTGGTCCAGTGGGTAAAGAGTCTGCCTTGAAATGCAAGGGGCACCGGTTCAATCCCTGGCCCGGGAAGATCCCAGGTGCCCTGGAGCGGCTGGACCTGTGTGTCCAGTTATGAGTCAGTGCTCTGGAGTGCATGCACCCAGAGCCGGTGGTCTGCAAAGAGAGAGGCCACTGCAATGGGAGGCCCACCCAGGCCAAAGAATAAAGATGGATGAAAATAAATAAATAAAAACCAATGAAAGAGGCCAAAAAACCCCCATATGGTTTCTTTAAAAAAAAATTACCAGTGAAAACGCTTATGTATATGTACTTTTGTATTACTGAAGGCAGATGATTGTTTTATTTTGATTTATATCTAAAAAATTCAGATTCACATAGATGAGTTTAAAATAGCTTGCTTGCAATCTCAAGCTGTTCTTCACTTAAACTGAGATTGAAGCTCTAAAAAAGAGGAGGAAACTTTTGTTTCTAAATGGACTCAAGAACACTGTCTAACAGTGTGCATTCCTTATGAATATAGATTTGAAAGAACTCAGCGATATAATAAATGCTAAGACCAAAATGAAAAAAACAGAAATGAAAAGAAAAAATAAAAGATTACATCGTGACTAACCAAGTGCTGTACACATATACTTGAGACTCTCCTAGCATTTTCTTGGATGTATGTACATATGCTTTGGTAATGTTCTCTTTTGTTACAGTATTACTGTAAATAATTATATAGCCCTATTTTTTTTTTTTTTACAAAAGTAAAGAATTACCAGCTTCCTAATTATTGTAGTTTGAGGAGGTCAATAAATAACATCCCTGTCCCTGCCCAAGACTGAAATGAATTGAAAGATTAGTGCGTTAACCAAGTGAGCTTGCTTATACTTCAATCCTGAATGAACACTTATTTTCAGTATTTTAAGATCACCAATGAGGGAGTTCATGGGCAGTCCAGTGGTAGGACTCCATACTTCCACTGCAGGTGGAACAGGTTTGATCCTGGGTCAGGGAACTAAGATGCTGTAAGCTATGTGACATGGTCCAACCCGGCCCCCTGCCCCAAAGCAAACAAACAAACAACAAAAAAATTGGGCTTCCCTGGTGGTCCAGTGGGTAAAGAGTCTGCCTTGAAATGCAAGGGGCACCGGTTCAATCCCTGGCCCGGGAAGATCCCAGGTGCCCTGGAGCGGCTGGACCTGTGTGTCCAGTTATGAGTCAGTGCTCTGGAGTGCATGCACCCAGAGCCGGTGGTCTGCAAAGAGAGAGGCCACTGCAATGGGAGGCCCACCCAGGCCAAAGAATAAAGATGGATGAAAATAAATAAATAAAAACCAATGAAAGAGGCCAAAAAACCCCCATATGGTTTCTTTAAAAAAAAATTACCAGTGAAAACGCTTATGTATATGTACTTTTGTATTACTGAAGGCAGATGATTGTTTTATTTTGATTTATATCTAAAAAATTCAGATTCACATAGATGAGTTTAAAATAGCTTGCTTGCAATCTCAAGCTGTTCTTCACTTAAACTGAGATTGAAGCTCTAAAAAAGAGGAGGAAACTTTTGTTTCTAAATGGACTCAAGAACACTGTCTAACAGTGTGCATTCCTTATGAATATAGATTTGAAAGAACTCAGCGATATAATAAATGCTAAGACCAAAAATGAAAAAAACAGAAATGAAAAGAAAAAATAAAAGATTACATCGTGACTAACCAAGTGCTGTACACATATACTTGAGACTCTCCTAGCATTTTCTTGGATGTATGTACATATGCTTTGGTAATGTTCTCTTTTGTTACAGTATTACTGTAAATAATTATATAGCCCTATTTTTTTTTTTTTTACAAAAGTAAAGAATTACCAGCTTCCTAATTATTGTAGTTTGAGGAGGTCAATAAATAACATCCCTGTCCCTGCCCAAGACTGAAATGAATTGAAAGATTAGTGCGTTAACCAAGTGAGCTTGCTTATACTTCAATCCTGAATTGGATGGGCTTGCCCTATTATGTAAGTGTTTGCTAAGTCGGTTCAGTAGTGTACAACTCCGTGCGACCCTTTGGACTGCAACTTGCAAGGCTCCTCTGTCCATGGGATTCTCCAGGCAAGAATACTGGAGTGGGTTGACATGCCCTCCTCCAGGGGATCTTCCCAACCCAGGGATTGAACCTGCATCTCCTACGTCTCGTGCATTGGCAAGCAGGTTCTTTACAAATCAGTCCCACTCTGGGAGGTGTGAGGAAGGAGATAGAGAGGGGCCAGGCGTTTTACACTAACTGTAGTGCTTCCAAGTGGAACATGAGGTGTGGTAACTAACTGGTTTTCCTAATGTTAATAAATAACCCATTTTAAAAAAGGACAAGAAGGTCTGTGCAGAAATGGCAAGAGAAGCTTTAGAAAAAAATAAACCAAAAAAAAAAAGAGAGAGAGAGAGAGAAATCAACACAGAAACATGAGATTGCTTGGATGCAGTAATCATTCAAATGTCTCTAGTGATTACTCTGTTGGCTTTATAAATGTATGGTTTATTCATTTTAAATTGTACAATGGTTGTAAAAATAAAATAAGAACATCACAGTTCTAGTAATGTTCTCTTTGTCTGATCACATTTTTGGACTTTTAGCTCCCTTTCCAGAAATATTCTCTATTTTCGGTTTGTTATATATCCACCTATCCTCCCAGGCCTATGAAAATACTTAAAAGGTTTTTTACTTATTCAATTTTTTTGGGCTGTGCTGGGGCTTTGTTCCTTTGCTGCGCTTTCTCTAGCTGTGGCCACTGGGGATTACTCTTCCTTGCAGTGTGCAGGCATTTCATTGCTGTGGCTTCTCTTGTTACACAGCACAAGCTCTAGGTACATGGGCTTCAGTAGTTGCAGCATGCAGGCTCAGCAGTTGTGGCTTCTTAGCTCTAAAGTGCTAAGTAGTTGTGGTGCAAGAGTTTAGTGGCTCTGTGGGCATGTGGGATCTTCCCAGATCAGGGATCAAACCATGTCTCCTGCATTGACACGTGCCACCAGGGAAGCTTGCCAGAGTCTTTTTATAACATAATTTTGGAAATGACATCCCAGCCCTTCTTCCATATTAAATATATTTTTGAAAGTGAGACGTTAAGTGTAGCCCACACTAGAGGGGAAGAAGGAATTACGTAAGAATGTGACTGCCAGGAGGCAGAGGACTGGGGGCCGTGAGAGAGTCTGGCTCTCCTCGGGGGTGCGGGATGACTGCTGATGACAACTGACGGACATTCTTCTCTGAAGCAAGCTGCTTCAAAAGGACATTTCTGCTCCTGCAGTGAAACCTTTTCTGATCTCCCTATTTCTCAATTCAGTTCAGTCAACAGGTTTTCGGTATTTCTATCTGGCCGGGCTCTTTATTGCCTGCTAGGGTTACATGGACTGTATCTTCAGAAAGTCCGCAAGGCATATTAGAATGGTCTGTATACACGTATTCATCTAGTTCATTTTCGATACTTCCCACACATGTATTTTCCATAACCAGCATATACTGTTATTCTGTGTATTTTTAAATTTATGTAAATCATTTTACCTGTACACATAACAGGTACAGGCTGTTTTAGCTACAAGGCTAAAACTGTTTGACGGATGGTTTCTAAGTGAAACTGTTTTTCCGTTCTCCCCCTCATTTGCTGGGAATTAAAACTTAACATTTTTATTACTGATTACCATGGCTGGACATCTTGCTGCTTTCAGTTTGTTCCTCTTATCTTAACCTAGGCCTCAAAATTTTCCTTTCTTCTCAAAAGGCAGGTCATAGTTTTCAATCTGTTACTCTCCTCATTTGCTGGCAAATCAATGAATTTCTCCTTCCTTCTTAAAACCTTGTCCCCGTTATTCTCACTTGGCGTGGAGACGAGGATCAAATTTTCAGTGACATCTGCTAGCGCGTTACTATTTCAACAACTCTTATTGTTGTTGCTCAGTCGCTAAATTGTGTCCAACTCTTTGCGACCTCATGAGCTGCAGCAGGCCAGGCCTCTCTGTCCATCACCGTCTCCCTGAGTTTGCTCCCAAATTCGTGGCTCTGTGGGCATGTGGGATCTTCCCAGATCAGGGATCAAACCATGTCTCCTGCATTGACACGTGCCACCAGGGAAGCTTGCCAGAGTCTTTTTATAACATAATTTTGGAAATGACATCCCAGCCCTTCTTCCATATTAAATATATTTTTGAAAGTGAGACGTTAAGTGTAGCCCACACTAGAGGGGAAGAAGGAATTACGTAAGAATGTGACTGCCAGGAGGCAGAGGACTGGGGGCCGTGAGAGAGTCTGGCTCTCCTCGGGGGTGCGGGATGACTGCTGATGACAACTGACGGACATTCTTCTCTGAAGCAAGCTGCTTCAAAAGGACATTTCTGCTCCTGCAGTGAAACCTTTTCTGATCTCCCTATTTCTCAATTCAGTTCAGTCAACAGGTTTTCGGTATTTCTATCTGGCCGGGCTCTTTATTGCCTGCTAGGGTTACATGGACTGTATCTTCAGAAAGTCCGCAAGGCATATTAGAATGGTCTGTATACACGTATTCATCTAGTTCATTTTCGATACTTCCCACACATGTATTTTCCATAACCAGCATATACTGTTATTCTGTGTATTTTTAAATTTATGTAAATCATTTTACCTGTACACATAACAGGTACAGGCTGTTTTAGCTACAAGGCTAAAACTGTTTGACGGATGGTTTCTAAGTGAAACTGTTTTTCCGTTCTCCCCCTCATTTGCTGGGAATTAAAACTTAACATTTTTATTACTGATTACCATGGCTGGACATCTTGCTGCTTTCAGTTTGTTCCTCTTATCTTAACCTAGGCCTCAAAATTTTCCTTTCTTCTCAAAAGGCAGGTCATAGTTTTCAATCTGTTACTCTCCTCATTTGCTGGCAAATCAATGAATTTCTCCTTCCTTCTTAAAACCTTGTCCCCGTTATTCTCACTTGGCGTGGAGACGAGGATCAAATTTTCAGTGACATCTGCTAGCGCGTTACTATTTCAACAACTCTTATTGTTGTTGCTCAGTCGCTAAATTGTGTCCAACTCTTTGCGACCTCATGAGCTGCAGCAGGCCAGGCCTCTCTGTCCATCACCGTCTCCCTGAGTTTGCTCAAACACAAATCGATTGAGACGGTGATGCCATCCAACCATCTCATTCTCTGTCGCCCCCTTTTCCTTTTGCCCTCACTCTTTCCCAGCATCAGGATCTTACCAATGAGTCAGTTCTTTGCATCAAGTGGCCAAAGTATTGGAGCTTCAACTTCGGCATCAGTCCTTCCAATGAACATTCACAGTTGATTTCCTTTAGGATTGATTGGTTTGATCTCCTTGCAGTCCAAAGGACTCGCAAGAGCCTTCTCCAGCACACAGTTGTAAAATGTCAATCCTTCGGTACTGTCAAATGTTGATACGTATAGGATACATTTATTAGTTTTGCTGTAATATTTTATTGTAGAACATACCATGTTTTATTCATTCACGTCTTATTGTACATTTCCTTTGTTTATATTTTTCCCAAGGAAGCGGGTCTGAACATGAACATGTCTTCTGCACACTTGTAGACATGAAATTGCTGGGTCATAAAAATGCATATTTCAGGGCTTCCCTGGTGGTCCAGTGGGTAAATACACAGCCTTGCAGTGCAAGGGGCGCCGGTTGGATCCCTGGCCTGGGAAGATCCCATGTGCTGTGGAGAGGCTGGACCAATGTGTCCAACTACTGATGGAGCTCTGGAGCGCATGCGCCCAGAGCCGGTGCTCTGCAACGAGAGAGGCCACTGCGATGGGAGGTCCACACAGGCCAAAGAACAAAGATGGATGAAAATAAATAAATGAAAGACCAATAGAAGTGGCCAAAAAATAAAAAAATATGCACATTTTAAATTATACCAAAAGTGACTGTTCTAATTTTACGCTTCTACCTGGCATCTCTATGAGTTTCCGTTTCCCAGAATCCCTTTTTCTCTTGAAATGATCAGAATTTAACGTTGACCATCCGGCGATTGTTTTCAAGTCGTCTTGGTGGTGGTGGCTTTGTCGCTAGATTGTATCCTGCTTTTTCGACTCCATGGACTGTAGCCTGCCAGGCTCCTCTTGTCTGTGAGATTCAAGTCGTCTTATCAACAGATAAATTTAGTATAACCTTAGTAGTAGCAGTTTAGTCACTTAAGTCGTGTCTGACTCCTGCGACCCATCGACTGTAGCAGCCAGGCTCCTCTGTCCATGGGATTCTCCAGGCAAGAATACCGGAGTGGGTTTGCTGTTTTCTTCTCCAGGAACCTTAGATACACGCAAACACAGGGCCAGAGGAGGCTTGATGTGGCAGACAACACTGTAGGTTTTGTTCTTTGATTTCCCTCAAAGTATTAGTAAACGATAACGCAAACGAACAAACTGCGAGACCACTGGGAGGTTGCCCTTGGAGACTGCCTCGGGTTAATAGTGCCCCCCACCTCTCACAGTTGGTATGTCCTGGTGGCAGCCTCCCCTCTCAGTGCAGGTTGGTTCCGTCCTCGGTCGCCCGCGCATGGCCGGTCCTAGTGCGCGGCCCACTCCGCGGCGTTTCAGCTCGCGCGCGTTCGCCGCCGCAGATTCCAGGAGTGCAGCGGTCGTAGGCGACCCACGGGACCCGGGAGGAGGGCTCAGCTGCGCGCGCCGACGGTCGGTGAGTACCGGCCGCTGCGGCACACCCCGCCGCCTGCATTGCAAATTGCTGGGTCATAAAATGCATATTTCAGGGCTTCCCTGGTGGTCCAGTGGGTAAATACACAGCCTTGCAGTGCAAGGCGCGTTGGATCCCTGGCCTGGGAAGATCCCATGTGCTGTGGAGAGGCTGGACCAATGTGTCCAACTACTGATGGAGCTCTGGAGCGCATGCGCCCAGAGCCGGTGCTCTGCAACGAGAGAGGCCACTGCGATGGGAGGTCCACACAGGCCAAAGAACAAAGATGGATGAAAACAAATAAATGAAAGACCAATAGAAGTGGCCAAAAATAAAAAAATATGCACATTTTAAATTATACCAAAAGTGACTGTTCTAATTTTACGCTTCTACCTGGCATCTCTATGAGTTTCCGTTTCCCAGAATCCCTTTTTCTCTTGAAATGATCAGAATTTAACGTTGACCATCCGGCGATTGTTTTCAAGTCGTCTTGGTGGTGGTGGCTTTGTCGCTAGATTGTATCCTGCTTTTTCGACTCCATGGACTGTAGCCTGCCAGGCTCCTCTTGTCTGTGAGATTCAAGTCGTCTTATCAACAGATAAATTTAGTATAACCTTAGTAGTAGCAGTTTAGTCACTTAAGTCGTGTCTGACTCCTGCGACCCATCGACTGTAGCAGCCAGGCTCCTCTGTCCATGGGATTCTCCAGGCAAGAATACCGGAGTGGGTTTGCTGTTTTCTTCTCCAGGAACCTTAGATACACGCAAACACAGGGCCAGAGGAGGCTTGATGTGGCAGACAACACTGTAGGTTTTGTTCTTTGATTTCCCTCAAAGTATTAGTAAACGATAACGCAAACGAACAAACTGCGAGACCACTGGGAGGTTGCCCTTGGAGACTGCCTCGGGTTAATAGTGCCCCCCACCTCTCACAGTTGGTATGTCCTGGTGGCAGCCTCCCCTCTCAGTGCAGGTTGGTTCCGTCCTCGGTCGCCCGCGCATGCGCCGGTCCTAGTGCGCGGCCCACTCCGCGGCGTTTCAGCTCCGCGCGCGTTCGCCGCCGCAGATTCCAGGAGTGCAGCGGTCGTAGGCGACCCACGGGACCCGGGAGGAGGGCTCAGCTGCGCGCGCCGACGGTCGGTGAGTACCGGCCGCTGCGGCACACCCCCCGCCGCCGTCTTCCCGCCTCGTTGCTTCCCTCCATAGGGGCGCGGCCCACTCCTCCCCTGGAGGGTAGCTCCGACGTGGGGTTAGGACCCTCTCGACGCCGAGGTCTGCGCCTCTGGGCTGGACGGCCCTTCGGGACGCCAGGGTAGGCCCCTGGAGATGTCGAGGATGGCGCCTCGGGATTCTGGGCGCCTCTCGACGCCGCGGAGGCCCCTCGGGACGCCGGATGGGCCCTTGGGGACCCCGGCTGGTCTTCCTCGCTCCGCCGCCAGGCCCGCGCCCCTCGCGCCGTGAGTGCGGCCTCCAATCCCCCGGGTCCCTCTCGGCGTTCTGGCCTCCGCCCGCCCCTTGGAGGCGGCCTTCCCGGGCGGGGCCCCGTGGAGGGGCTCCGTCCTTGCCGCCTCCCTCCGCGGGGCCTCGGCGCCGGCGCCGCTCCCTCCCTTTCTCGTCTCGCTCCGTGCCCCTCCCGACTGCCGTTGTCGGGTTCGTGGGCGATCCATTTACTTTGTCCAGAAGTTAAGGGAGTCCTTATCATCGGTGACCACTTCTCCGTGCCACAGGTGTAGTTTATTTCTGCCCGTCACGATGATCGACAGTGTTTCAGGCCTCTTGCACGTTTGTTGGGTTTTCAGGACAGTCTTACGAGATACCCTCTTTAACTTACATAGCGGATTTTGAATCCAGCCGGCCCAACTCTAGTGTTCTTGTATTTAGTCACTGAGCATGAACCACACGCGAGAATGGCAGACAACACTGTAGGTTTTGTTCTTTGATTTCCCTCAAAGTATTAGTAAACGATAACGCAAACGAACAAACTGCGAGACCACTGGGAGGTTGCCCTTGGAGACTGCCTCGGTTAATAGTGCCCCCCACCTCTCACAGTTGGTATGTCCTGGTGGCAGCCTCCCCTCTCAGTGCAGGTTGGTTCCGTCCTCGGTCGCCCGCGCATGCGCCGGTCCTAGTGCGCGGCCCACTCCGCGGCGTTTCAGCTCCGCGCGCGTTCGCCGCCGCAGATTCCAGGAGTGCAGCGGTCGTAGGCGACCCACGGGACCCGGGAGGAGGGCTCAGCTGCGCGCGCCGACGGTCGGTGAGTACCGGCCGCTGCGGCACACCCCCCGCCGCCGTCTTCCCGCCTCGTTGCTTCCCTCCATAGGGGCGCGGCCCACTCCTCCCCTGGAGGGTAGCTCCGACGTGGGGTTAGGACCCTCTCGACGCCGAGGTCTGCGCCTCTGGGCTGGACGGCCCTTCGGGACGCCAGGGTAGGCCCCTGGAGATGTCGAGGATGGCGCCTCGGGATTCTGGGCGCCTCTCGACGCCGCGGAGGCCCCTCGGGACGCCGGATGGGCCCTTGGGGACCCCGGCTGGTCTTCCTCGCTCCGCCGCCAGGCCCGCGCCCCTCGCGCCGTGAGTGCGGCCTCCAATCCCCCGGGTCCCTCTCGGCGTTCTGGCCTCCGCCCGCCCCTTGGAGGCGGCCTTCCCGGGCGGGGCCCCGTGGAGGGGCTCCGTCCTTGCCGCCTCCCTCCGCGGGGCCTCGGCGCCGGCGCCGCTCCCTCCCTTTCTCGTCTCGCTCCGTGCCCCTCCCGACTGCCGTTGTCGGGTTCGTGGGCGATCCATTTACTTTGTCCAGAAGTTAAGGGAGTCCTTATCATCGGTGACCACTTCTCCGTGCCACAGGTGTAGTTTATTTCTGCCCGTCACGATGATCGACAGTGTTTCAGGCCTCTTGCACGTTTGTTGGGTTTTCAGGACAGTCTTACGAGATACCCTCTTTAACTTACATAGCGGATTTTGAATCCAGCCGGCCCAACTCTAGTGTTCTTGTATTTAGTCACTGAGCATGAACCACACGCGAGAATAAGTGAAGGTCTACGATTTTTTTTTTTTTCTTTTTCTGTCAGAGGCAATGCCTTTTCAATCAAAAAAAAGTGTCTTTTTGCAATCAGACACATCGTGCTTCAGTTATCAGCATTCCCATTTATGAATTTAGGAAATTATAGATGTTTGATTTTGAATGTTTCTTAATGTGTAAAATCATGATAACAATATCATAAATGATGAAGAGTTTTTGGGAGGAATAACCTCCGTAATGCATTGGAGCTACCCAAAATAGTGCCCAAGGACCCAGTAAATAACTGTAATTATTACTCAGTATGTTTGGATTCTGTTTTTACACACTTAAATTGAAGCTGAGTATAAACTGGGGGATAGAGCATCAGGGGTGTGTGTGTGTATGTGTGTGTGTCTAGGTGTGCATTTATATTTTTTTAAATTGGAGAACAGTGAAGCACATGTAATCAGTTGATGAAGAGCTTGCTACCAGATTCTTGAATGGTGGCTTATTTAGGGATAAGAATCAATCGTTCAGAGAGGACTGTTAAGGTCCCTGTGCTCCAGTCTTTCAGAGCAATTTTGACAGATATGGTAGGTAGAATGTCAAGATTTTAAATTTTCTTGTCAGTGATTGTTCTTCAGATGGATCGAGATGATGGATGTGTTGAACAGAAATGACAAATAATATCTTACAAATAGGAGATTTTCAAAGACACTACCAACTTGTAATATAGTGAGTCTTATTTTTGGGTCAACTTTCCTACCTGTGGATTCTTTTTTGTTTCTGTCATGATTGAGAAGAGACTGTGGCATCTAGCCTCTGTTTCTTCTTTGCAGAAACTTAGCAGTAATTCACTCTGTAGTCTCTATTCTTGTAACTGAAGATAAGCCATTATTTTAGTGAGTTTTTTTCATTTTGAGATTTCATTTTGGGATTCGCTTGTAGGTCAGCAGGTAAAGAATCCGCCTGCAATGCAGGAGACTCTGGTTCAATCCCTGGGTTGGGAAGATCCCCTGGAGAAGGGAAAAGCTACCCACTCCAGTATTCTTTTTTTTTTTTTTTTTAACTTTTATTTATTTATTTTTGGCTGTGCTGGGTCTTTGTTGATGTGTGGGTTTAGCTGCTCTGTGGTATGTGGGATCTTCCCGGATCAGGGATCAAACCTGTGTCTCCTGCATTGGCAGACGGGTTCTTATCCACTGAGCCACAAGGGAAGCCCCCACTCCAGTATTCTTGCCTAGATAATTCCAGTGGCTCGTCCAGGGGTTGCAAAGAGTCTGACTTGACTGAGTGACTTCACTTTTCAATTTGAAGGATAGCAGTGTAAATTGGAGTTGAACGAAATGTTTCATTGTTTGTTTAAATTGGCTGAACAGTGACCTTTTTTTCGCTCTTAGAATGTCCATGGAAATAGTGTGGCTGATGGAATTCCCTTGCAACTCAGCTGGTAAAGAATCCACCTGCAATGCAGGAGACACAGGTTCGATTCCTGGGTCGGCAAGATCCCTTGGAGAAGGGATAGGCTACCTACTCCAGTATTCTTGGGTTTTCTTGGTGGCTCAGATAGTAAAGAACCCACCTGCAGTGTGGGAGACCTGGGTTCAATCCCTGGGTGGGAAGATTCGCTGGAGAAGTGGCTTCCCACTCTAGTTTTCTTGCCTGGAGAAGTCAATGGCTCGTCCATGGGTTGTAAAGAGACAACTGAACAGTGATTTCACTATGTATAGTGTGGCTAAATCTCATGAAGAACTGGAATTTTGGAATCTGTCTGTGGGGTCCCTCTAACTTAATGCTTCTTATTGATCCCTGTACAAGTTTTTTGTGGACATGTGCTATGATTCTTTGAAAATCCACTTTGAGCCTGAAGTGCAAGTGGCTGCCTTGTAACTTTGCGCAAGTTAGTTTTCTGATCCTGTGTTTCCTCATAATAATTATACATACTTAGGTTTTTATGAGGCTTAATTAAAATATTCATTCCCTCACAAATATTTATTATTAAAAAAGGTATTGTTTACATGCAATGAAGTGACCCAGCCTTAATTGTAATGCTCAATATGTACATCCATGTAACTGCCACCCAAGTTGCGGGGAACTTTCGCAGAAAGGGAAGGCAGCGGGATTGCCCCCGGCTGAACCGGGAGATCTCGGAGAGAGATGGGCCTTGCTGCCGTGCCCCCTCCAGCCTGCTGGTGCATGCCAGGGACAATCAGACACGGCAGGGGTTCTGTCAGAGCAGTTCCGGTTTATTAGAGTAAAGTAACAGTTTTTATAGGCAAACGAAGGGGGGTTTGCAAGGAACTTCCTGTAGTTACACCAGTCAAGCTAAAGGTCGAGCAATCACGTATCTACATTGCTATAGGAACTCATGGTGAGCATGCATTGCCCAGAGTGCGGAAACCAGGGAGATCAATCAGAAATTTTGACAGTGGACCTTAGATCATGCCCTGTCTCTTCCTGTAGGTATCCCTTTAGCACCAAACTGCAAATATGTGCTTAAGCTTCCTTATGCTTACAAAGGCCCTCTTTCCTTCAGGGCCCCACACCAAGTCATAATATGGACCATTTCTATCATCTCGAAAAGGGTCCCTGTGCCTCTTCCAGTCACTATGCTCTAGAGGTAACTAGTGTTCAGACTAGGTCATGATAGCCTAATTTTTTTTTAAACAGCTTTATTGAGATACATGTCATAAAATTTACTCTCTTAAATGTACAATTCAGTGGCTTGTAGTATTTTCACAGAGTTGTATAACCATCACAGCAATCAATTTTAGAACATTTCTTAACCCCAAAGAGGCACTCCATACCCCTTAATGATCAATACCAATCCCCCTGAGCCCTAAGCAATCACTGATCTCCTCTCTGTCTATATAGATTTACCAGTACGGATACTTCATGTAAGTGGAGTCATGCAATATGTGGTCCTTCTGGCTTATTTTTACTTAGCACAAAGTTTTCAAGCTTCGTCTGTATTGTTGCATGTGTCAGTGATTCTTGTGTTTTTTTTAACTGGCCTTTTTTAACATTTATTTATTTTTGGGGGTGGGGGTGGGGCGGTGGGCCGTTTCTATTGGTCTTTCATGTGTCTATTTTTCATCCATCTTTGTTCTTTGGCCCGTGTGGGCCTCCCATCGCAGTGGCCTCTGTTGTTTAATTTTTAAAGGTATTGTTTACATGCAATGAAGTGACCCAGCCTTAATTGTAATGCTCAATATGTACATCCACGTAACTGCCACCCAAGTTGGGGGGAACTTTCGCAGAAAGGGAAGGCAGCGGGATTGCCCCGGCTGAACCGGGAGATCTCGGAGAAAATGGGCCTTGCTGCCGTGCCCCTCCAGCCTGCTGGTGCATGCCAGGGACAATCAGACACGGCAGGGTTTCTGTCAGAGCAGTTCCGGTTTATTAGAGTAAAGTAACAGTTTTATAGGCAAACGAAGGGGGGTTTGCAAGGAACTTCCTGTAGTTACACCAGTCAAGCTAAAGGTCGAGCAATCACGTATCTACATTGCTATAGGAACTCATGGTGAGCATGCATTGCCCAGAGTGCGGAAACCAGGGAGATCAATCAGAAATTTTGACAGTGGACCTTAGATCATGCCCTGTCTCTTCCTGTAGGTATCCCTTTAGCACCAAACTGCAAATATGTGCTTAAGCTTCCTTATGCTTACAAAGGCCCTCTTTCCTTCAGGGCCCCACACCAAGTCATAATATGGACCATTTCTATCATCTCGAAAGGATCCCCTGTGCCTCTTCCAGTCACTATGCTCTAGAGGTAACTAGTGTTCAGACTAGGTCATGATAGCCTAATTTTTTTTTAAACAGCTTTATTGAGATACATGTCATAAAATTTACTCTCTTAAATGTACAATTCAGTGGCTTGTAGTATTTTCACAGAGTTGTATAACCATCACAGCAATCAATTTTAGAACATTTCTTAACCCCAAAGAGGCACTCCATACCCCTTAATGATCAATACCAATCCCCCTGAGCCCTAAGCAATCACTGATCTCCTCTCTGTCTATATAGATTTACCAGTACGGATACTTCATGTAAGTGGAGTCATGCAATATGTGGTCCTTCTGGCTTATTTTTACTTAGCACAAAGTTTTCAAGCTTCGTCTGTATTGTTGCATGTGTCAGTGATTCTTGTTTTTTTTTTTTTTTAACTGGCCTTTTTTTTTTAACATTTATTTATTTTTTGGGGGGTGGGGGTGGGGCTGGTGGGCCGTTTCTATTGGTCTTTCATGTGTCTATTTTTTCATCCATCTTTGTTCTTTGGCCTGTGTGGGCCTCCCATCACGGTGGCCTCTGTTGTTTTAGAGCACCGGCTCTGGGTGCATGCGCTCCAGAGCTCCGGCTCGGTATTTGGACACATGGGTCCAGCTGCTCCGCGGCACATGGGATCTTCCCAGGCCAGGGATCGAACTGGCACCCCTTGCACTGCAAGGCGGTGTCCTTACCCACTGGACCACCAGGGAAGCCCTAATTGGCCTCTTTTATTGGTTATTTATATTTATTTTCATCCATCTTTATTCTTTGGCCTGTGTGGGCCTCCCATTGTAGTGGGCTTTCTGGTTGCAGAGAACTGACTCTGGGCACATGTGCTCCAGAGCACTGGCACGTAACTGGACACACTGGCCCAGCTGCTCTGCGGCACGTGGGATCTTCCTGGACCAGGGATGGAACTGGTGCCCCTTGCACTGCAAGGTGGAATCTTTCCCCACTGGACCACTAGGGAAACTCTGTTACATTCTTTTTTATTGCTGGATAGTTTTCCATTGTGTGGATCTGATATACATTGTATTTATTCCTTCATCTGTTGATGAACATTTGGGTTGTTTCCATTCTGGGGCTCTCATGAGTAATGCTGGTTTGTGAACATTTGTGTAAGGGTTTTTTGTGGACATGAATTTTAATTTCTTTTGGCTTTGGAATTCTAGAGTCACATTGTAACTAATTTTAACGTTTTGAGGAATTGCTGGACTGTTTTTCCAGAGAGTCTTAGCTATTTCATATATCCACCAAATAGTGTTCAGTTCAGTTAGTCATGTCCGATCCTTTGCCACCCCATGGGCTGCAGCGTGCCAGGCTTCCCTGTACAACACTATTTCCTGGAGCCTGCTCAAACTCATGTCGATTGACTCAGTGATGCCATCCAACCATCTCGTCCTTTGTTGTCCCCTTCTCCTTTTGCCTTCTGTTTTCCGAGGCTCTTTTCCAATGAGTCCTCTCTTCACATCAGGTGGCTGAAGTATTGGAGCTTCAGCTTTAGCATCAGTCCTTCCAGTGAATATTCAGGATTGATTTCCTTTAGGATTGACTGGTTTGAACTCGTTACAGATCAGGTGTTTCTCAAGAGCCTTCTTCAACACCACAGTTCAGAGACATCAGTTCTTTTTTTTTCTTTTTGGCCACTTCTATTGATCTTTCATTTATTTATCTTTGTTTTTTGGCCTGTGTGGGCCTCCCATTGCAGTGACCTCTCTCATTGCAGAGCATCAGGCGCTAGTGCCCCAGAGCTCCAGCTCGGTAGTTGGACACATCGGTCCAGCCGCTCCGTGGCACATGGGATCTTCCCAGGCCAGGGATCGAACTGGCGCCCCATGCACTGCAAGGCAGTGTCCGTACCCACTGGACCACCAGGGAAGCCTGACATCAGTTCTTTGGTGCTCAGCCTTCTTTATAGTCCAGCTCTCACATCTATACATGACTACTGGGAAAACCATGGCTTTGATTATACGGACTTTTGTTGGCAAAGTGATGTCTCTGCTTTTTAATACGCTGTCAGGGTTTCTGATAGCTTTCCTTCCAAGGAGCACGCATCTTGATTTCATGGCTACAGTCACCATTTATAGTGATTTTGGAACCTGAGAAAATTAAGTCTGTCACTCTTTTCCATTTTCTGCCCATCTGTTTGCCGTGAAGTCATGGGACATGATCTTTGTTTTTGGAATGTTGAGTTTTTGGCTGGATTTATCACTCTCCTCTTTCACCTTTATCAAAAGCTCTTTAGTTCCTGTTCATTTTTGGAATAAGGGTGGGGTCATCTGCATATCTGAGGTTTTTGATATTTCTCCGGGCAGTCTTGATTCCAGCTTGTGCTTCATCCAGCTCTGCATCTTGCGTGATGTATTCTGCATAGAAATTAAATGAGCAGGGTGACAGTATACAGCCTTGATATATTCCTTTCCCAGTATGAACCAGTCTGTTGTGTGTGTCTGGTTCTAAGGGTTGCTCCTTGTCCTGCATACAGGTTTCTCAGGAGGCAGGTAAGGTGGTCTGGTATTTTTGTCTCTTTCAGAGTTTCCACAGGCTGGTGTGAGCTGTACAGTCAAAGGCTTCAGCATAGCATGTGCAGGTTCAGTTTCTCCACATCCTGGCCTGTACTTGTTATTGTGTATCTTTATTTTTTGGCAGGGTTGGTGGGGCGGGCATCATTTTCTTCCAGTGAATATTCAGGATTGATTTCCTTTAGGATTGACTGGTTTGAACTCGTTACAGATCAGGTGTTTCTCAAGAGCCTTCTTCAACACCACAGTTCAGAGACATCAGTTCTTTTTTTTTCTTTTTGGCCACTTCTATTGATCTTTCATTTATTTATCTTTGTTTTTTGGCCTGTGTGGGCCTCCCATTGCAGTGACCTCTCTCATTGCAGAGCATCAGGCGCTAGTGCCCCAGAGCTCCAGCTCGGTAGTTGGACACATCGGTCCAGCCGCTCCGTGGCACATGGGATCTTCCCAGGCCAGGGATCGAACTGGCGCCCCATGCACTGCAAGGCAGTGTCCGTACTCCACTGGACCACCAGGGAAGCCTGACATCAGTTCTTTGGTGCTCAGCCTTCTTTATAGTCCAGCTCTCACATCTATACATGACTACTGGGAAAACCATGGCTTTGATTATACGGACTTTTGTTGGCAAAGTGATGTCTCTGCTTTTTAATACGCTGTCAGGGTTTCTGATAGCTTTCCTTCCAAGGAGCACGCATCTTGATTTCATGGCTACAGTCACCATTTATAGTGATTTTGGAACCTGAGAAAATTAAGTCTGTCACTCTTTTCCATTTTCTGCCCATCTGTTTGCCGTGAAGTCATGGGACATGATCTTTGTTTTTGGAATGTTGAGTTTTTGGCTGGATTTATCACTCTCCTCTTTCACCTTTATCAAAAGCTCTTTAGTTCCTGTTCATTTTTGGAATAAGGGTGGGGTCATCTGCATATCTGAGGTTTTTGATATTTCTCCGGGCAGTCTTGATTCCAGCTTGTGCTTCATCCAGCTCTGCATCTTGCGTGATGTATTCTGCATAGAAATTAAATGAGCAGGGTGACAGTATACAGCCTTGATATATTCCTTTCCCAGTATGAACCAGTCTGTTGTGTGTGTCTGGTTCTAAGGGTTGCTCCTTGTCCTGCATACAGGTTTCTCAGGAGGCAGGTAAGGTGGTCTGGTATTTTTGTCTCTTTCAGAGTTTCCACAGGCTGGTGTGAGCTGTACAGTCAAAGGCTTCAGCATAGCATGTGCAGGTTCAGTTTCTCCACATCCTGGCCTGTACTTGTTATTGTGTATCTTTATTTTTTGGCAGGGTTGGTGGGGCGGGGAGCGGGTTGGGGACAGACAGGGGTGGGTGGGCCACTTCAGTTGGTCTTTCATTTATCTATTTTTTCATCCATCTTTGGTCTCCGGCCCGTTTGGGCCTCCCATCGCAGTGGCCTCTGTTGTTGCAGAGCACTGGCTTTGGGCATACGTGCTCCCACACATCAGTCCAGCCGCTCCGCGGCACATGGGCTCTTCCCAGGCCAGGGATCAAAGTCCTTACCCACTGGACCACCAGGGAAGCCCATGTATCTTTTTGATTATACACCCATTCTGGTGAGTGTAAAGTGGTATCTCATTGTGGTTTTGATTTGCATTTCCCTAATGGCTAATCATATTGAGTGTATTTTCACCCATTTATTTGCCATCTTTAAATAATCATTAGAGTAATGTGTACTTAGACACTGTAACTAATTTTTATTGGGTTATTTGGTGTTTTATTTGTGAGTTATAAGAGTTAATATATATGTATATATGTATGTGTGTATATATATATTCTAAATACATGTCCCTTATCATATATGTGATTGTAAGAATTGTGTGCAGTTCTGTGGGCTATCCTTTTGCTTTCTGGATAGTGTCTTTGAAGCACAAAATTTCTTGATTTTTGATGTTGTGTTTATCTAGTTTTTCTTTTGTTGCTTGTGCTTTTGATGTCATATGTAAGAAACCATTGTTTAATTCACACTTGTAAAAATTTATGTCTATGTTTTTCTTCTATGAGTTTTATAAATTCTGACTCCTACATTTAAGTCTTTAATCTGTTTAGAGTGAATTTTTGTACGGTGTGAGGGTAGGGGGTCAAGTTGTTCCATTCTTTTGCATCTGTCTGTACAGTTTTTCAGCACCATATGTTGGAAACATGATTCTTTGCCTATTAAATGGTCTTGTCACTCTTGTTGAAAATATATTGACTGTAAATGTGGCCATGTATTTCTGGACTGTCAGGTCTGTTCCATTGATCAGTGTGTTCATTTTTAACATCAGTGCCACACGGTCTTGATTACTGTAGCTTTGCAGTAGATTTGAAATCAGGAAGTGTGAGTGCATCAACTTTTTTTCCCCCCAGGATAGTTTTGATTATTATTTTGAATTCCTTGTAAATTTTAGGATCAGCTTGTCAGTTTTCACCAAAAAAAATCAACTAAGATTTTATTAGGGATTACACTGACTTTGTATGTCAGTTTGAGTGGTATTGTCATCTTAGTATTGTCTTAGCTAGTGGAGGTATTGGAATTCCACCTGAGCTGTTTTATATCCTGAAAGCTGAAGATGTTAAAGTGCTACACTTAATATGCCAACAAATTTGGAAAATTCAGCAGTGGGCAAAGGCCTGGAAGAGGTCAGTTTTCATTCCAATCCGAAAGAAAGCAGTGCCAGAGAATGTTCAAACTACTGCACAATAACACTCATTTCACATGCTAGCAAGGTAATGTTCAAAATTCTTTAACAGTACATGAACCAAGAACTTCCAGATTTATAAGCTGGATTTAGAAAAGGCATAGGAACCAGAGATCAAATTGCCAACATTCATTTGATCACAGAAAAAGCAAAGGAATTCCAGAAGAACATCTACTTCTGCTTTGTTGACTATGCCAAAGTCTTTATGTGACTCACAACAAACTGTATAAAATTCTTAGAGAGTTGGGAATACCATACCACCTTACCTGCCTCCTGAGAAACCTGTATACAGGATAAGAAGCAACAGTTAGAACTGGACATGGAACAATGAACTTGTTCCAGATTGGGAAAGGCTGTCACCCTGCTTATTTAACTTATATGCAGAGTACATCATGTGAAATGTTGGGCTGGATGAAGCCCAAGCTGGAATCAAGATTGCCAGGAGAAAGATCAGTAACCTCAATGCGGATGACACCTCGTTAATGGCAGAAAGCAAAGAATAATTAAAGAGCCTCTTGATGAGGGTGAAAAAAGAGAGTGAAAAAGTTGACTTAAAACTCAGCATTAAAAAAACTAAGATCATGGCTTAGTTTCCATCACTGCATGTCAAGTAAAATTTTGTAATGGTCTTGTCACTCTTGTTGAAAATATATTGACTGTAAATGTGGCCATGTTCTGGACTGTCAGGTCTGTTCCATTGATCAGTGTGTTCATTTTTAACATCAGTGCCACACGGTCTTGATTACTGTAGCTTTGCAGTAGATTTGAAATCAGGAAGTGTGAGTGCATCAACTTTTTTTCCCCCCAGGATAGTTTTGATTATTATTTTGAATTCCTTGTAAATTTTAGGATCAGCTTGTCAGTTTTCACCAAAAAAAATCAACTAAGATTTTATTAGGGATTACACTGACTTTGTATGTCAGTTTGAGTGGTATTGTCATCTTAGTATTGTCTTAGCTAGTGGAGGTATTGGAATTCCACCTGAGCTGTTTTATATCCTGAAAGCTGAAGATGTTAAAGTGCTACACTTAATATGCCAACAAATTTGGAAAATTCAGCAGTGGGCAAAGGCCTGGAAGAGGTCAGTTTTCATTCCAATCCGAAAGAAAGCAGTGCCAGAGAATGTTCAAACTACTGCACAATAACACTCATTTCACATGCTAGCAAGGTAATGTTCAAAATTCTTTAACAGTACATGAACCAAGAACTTCCAGATTTATAAGCTGGATTTAGAAAAGGCATAGGAACCAGAGATCAAATTGCCAACATTCATTTGATCACAGAAAAAGCAAAGGAATTCCAGAAGAACATCTACTTCTGCTTTGTTGACTATGCCAAAGTCTTTATGTGACTCACAACAAACTGTATAAAATTCTTAGAGAGTTGGGAATACCATACCACCTTACCTGCCTCCTGAGAAACCTGTATACAGGATAAGAAGCAACAGTTAGAACTGGACATGGAACAATGAACTTGTTCCAGATTGGGAAAGGCTGTCACCCTGCTTATTTAACTTATATGCAGAGTACATCATGTGAAATGTTGGGCTGGATGAAGCCCAAGCTGGAATCAAGATTGCCAGGAGAAAGATCAGTAACCTCAATGCGGATGACACCTCGTTAATGGCAGAAAGCAAAGAATAATTAAAGAGCCTCTTGATGAGGGTGAAAAAAGAGAGTGAAAAAGTTGACTTAAAACTCAGCATTAAAAAAACTAAGATCATGGCTTAGTTTCCATCACTGCATGTCAAGTAGATGGGAAAAAGTGGAAACAGTGGCAGATCTTATTTTCTTGGGTGCCAAAATCATTGCAGACAGTGATTGCAGCCATGAAATTAAAAACACTTGCTCTGGGCTTCCCTGGTGGTCCAGTGGGTAAAGACACTGCCTTGCAGTGCAACAGGTGCCGGTTTGATCCCTGGCCTGCCTGGGAAGATCCCACGTGCCACGGAGAGGCTGGTCTGATGTGTTCAACTACTGAGCCGGAGCTCTGGAGCGCATGTGCCCAGAGCCGGTGCTCTGCAGCGACAGGGGCCACTGTGATGGGAGCCCACATGGGCCAAAGAAAAAAGATGGATGAAGACAGATAAATGGAAGACCAATAGAAGTGCCCCCACCACCAAAACAATTAAAAAAAAAAACAATAAAACACTTGCTCCTTTGAAGAAAAGCTATGACAAACCTAGACAGTGTATTAAAAAGCAGAGACATCACTTTGCTGACAAAGGTCTGTATCATGTTCAGATGTGAGAGTTGTACCATAAAGAAGGCTGAACATGGAAGAATTGCTGCTTTCTGATTGTGGTGCTGGAGAAGACTCTTGAGAGTCCTCTGGACAGCAGGGAAATCAAACCAACCACTCAATCCTAAAGGAAATCAACCCTGAATATTCATTGGAAGGTTTGATGCTGAAGTTGAAGCTCCAGTACTTTGGCCACCTGATGTGAAGTCTATTCATTGGAAAAACCTGATGCTGGAAAAAATTGAGGGTAGGAAGAGAAGGGTGACAGAGGATGAGCGGTTGGATGGCATCACTGAATCAATGGACATGAGTTTGAGCAAACTCTGAGAGATAGTGAAGGATAGGAAGCCTGTTCCAGATTGGGAAAGGCTGTCACCCTGCTTATTTAACTTATATGCAGAGTACATCATGTGAAATGTTGGGCTGGATGAAGCCCAAGCTGGAATCAAGATTGCCAGGAGAAAGATCAGTAACCTCAATGCGGATGACACCTCGTTAATGGCAGAAAGCAAAGAATAATTAAAGAGCCTCTTGATGAGGGTGAAAAAAGAGAGTGAAAAAGTTGACTTAAAACTCAGCATTAAAAAAACTAAGATCATGGCTTAGTTTCCATCACTGCATGTCAAGTAGATGGGAAAAAGTGGAAACAGTGGCAGATCTTATTTTCTTGGGTGCCAAAATCATTGCAGACAGTGATTGCAGCCATGAAATTAAAAAAAACACTTGCTCTGGGCTTCCCTGGTGGTCCAGTGGGTAAAGACACTGCCTTGCAGTGCAACAGGTGCCGGTTTGATCCCTGGCCTGCCTGGGAAGATCCCACGTGCCACGGAGAGGCTGGTCTGATGTGTTCAACTACTGAGCCGGAGCTCTGGAGCGCATGTGCCCAGAGCCGGTGCTCTGCAGCGACAGGGGCCACTGTGATGGGAGCCCACATGGGCCAAAGAAAAAAGATGGATGAAGACAGATAAATGGAAGACCAATAGAAGTGCCCCCACCACCAAAACAATTAAAAAAAAAAACAATAAAACACTTGCTCCTTTGAAGAAAAGCTATGACAAACCTAGACAGTGTATTAAAAAGCAGAGACATCACTTTGCTGACAAAGGTCTGTATCATGTTCAGATGTGAGAGTTGTACCATAAAGAAGGCTGAACATGGAAGAATTGCTGCTTTCTGATTGTGGTGCTGGAGAAGACTCTTGAGAGTCCTCTGGACAGCAGGGAAATCAAACCAACCACTCAATCCTAAAGGAAATCAACCCTGAATATTCATTGGAAGGTTTGATGCTGAAGTTGAAGCTCCAGTACTTTGGCCACCTGATGTGAAGTCTATTCATTGGAAAAAAACCTGATGCTGGAAAAAATTGAGGGTAGGAAGAGAAGGGGTGACAGAGGATGAGCCGGTTGGATGGCATCACCGAATCAATGGACATGAGTTTGAGCAAACTCTGAGAGATAGTGAAGGATAGGGAAGCCTGGCATGCGGTGCAGTCCATGGGATCTCGAAGAGTTGGACATAACTTAATGACTGAACAACAATGTTAATTTCTTAAGCCGTCTTCACTCTGTTTCACTCTTTTTTTTTTTTTTTTTTCTGTTTACTGTTGTGATTGTCTTGAGTTACAGTGTTCGTTCTCTTAGGGTGCAGTGACCCTTTATTTCCTGCTTCATCTAGTCTGCTGTTGAATCTTTACATTATATTTTCCAGTTCAGTCATTGTGTTCTTCAGGTCTGTGACTTCTATTTGGTGCTTCCTTTTATTTTCTGCCTTTGTTTTGATATTCTCACTTTGTTCTTCCAGTATTCTCTTAAACTTGGTGAATATCTTTATAACCATTGTTTTGCACTTTATCAGGTTAAATCACTTAATCTGTTTCATTAAGGGTTTTTTTTTTTTTTTTGGAGTTGCCTTGTTCTTTCACCTGAAACATACTTTTTTTTTTTTTTTAAATTTTCCTTGACTCTGTGTTGGTTAAATATGCAGTAGTTAGTTAGGTATAAAATAACCACTCTCTGCTCTTGAAAGAGTAGCCCTGTGTAGGTGATGAATCTTACTGTTCAACTTGGCCCTAATTCTTGGTTGTCTCTGAAACCTTTGTGATTGTCCAAACAACGTTGCTTTTAGTAGCTCCCAGTAGGGTAGAACGTGCCATGATCTGCCAGTATCCAGAGGGGAGGAACTCTGCCCCTAAGAAAAGCTATGACAAACCTAGACAGTATTAAAAGAAACTTTGCTGACAAAGGTCTGTATCATGTTCAGATGTGAGAGTTGTACCATAAAGAAGGCTGAACATGGAAGAATTGCTGCTTTCTGATTGTGGTGCTGGAGAAGACTCTTGAGAGTCCTCTGGACAGCAGGGAAATCAAACCAACCACTCAATCCTAAAGGAAATCAACCCTGAATATTCATTGGAAGGTTTGATGCTGAAGTTGAAGCTCCAGTACTTTGGCCACCTGATGTGAAGTCTATTCATTGGAAAAAAACCTGATGCTGGAAAAAATTGAGGGTAGGAAGAGAAGGGTGACAGAGGATGAGCCGGTTGGATGGCATCACCGAATCAATGGACATGAGTTTGAGCAAACTCTGAGAGATAGTGAAGGATAGGGAAGCCTGGCATGCGGTGCAGTCCATGGGATCTCGAAGAGTTGGACATAACTTAATGACTGAACAACAATGTTAATTTCTTAAGCCGTCTTCACTCTGTTTCACTCTTTTTTTTTTTTTTTTTTCTGTTTACTGTTGTGATTGTCTTGAGTTACAGTGTTCGTTCTCTTAGGGTGCAGTGACCCTTTATTTCCTGCTTCATCTAGTCTGCTGTTGAATCTTTACATTATATTTTCCAGTTCAGTCATTGTGTTCTTCAGGTCTGTGACTTCTATTTGGTGCTTCCTTTTATTTTCTGCCTTTGTTTTGATATTCTCACTTTGTTCTTCCAGTATTCTCTTAAACTTGGTGAATATCTTTATAACCATTGTTTTGCACTTTATCAGGTTAAATCACTTAATCTGTTTCATTAAGGGTTTTTTTTTTTTTTTTGGAGTTGCCTTGTTCTTTCACCTGAAACATACTTTTTTTTTTTTTTTAAATTTTCCTTGACTCTGTGTTGGTTAAATATGCAGTAGTTAGTTAGGTATAAAATAACCACTCTCTGCT
Source organism: Tragulus kanchil (assembly GCA_022376925.1). Classification (NCBI taxonomy): domain Eukaryota; kingdom Metazoa; phylum Chordata; class Mammalia; order Artiodactyla; family Tragulidae; genus Tragulus; species Tragulus kanchil. The sequence continues at coordinate 70,460,542 of JAIOJX010000029.1, read as the reverse complement.
CTTGAAAGAGTAGCCCTGTGTAGGTGATGAATCTTACTGTTCAACTTGGCCCTAATTCTTGGTTGTCTCTGAAACCTTTGTGATTGTCCAAACAACGTACTTCGTTTTTAGTAGCTCCCAGTAGGGTAGAACGTGCCATGATCTGCCAGTATCCAGAGGGGAGGAACTCTGCCCCTAGCTAAAGGCTGATTGGAAGCTAGATTCCTAGGCAGCAGCCTTTAAAGTATGCAGATAGGGACTTCTCTGGTGGTCCAAGTGTTAAGAATCTGCCATCCAATGTAGGCGACATGAGTTTGATCCTTGGTCAGGGAACTAAGATTCTGCATGCTGAAGGACAACTAAGCCTGTGCATCACCGTTATTGATCCTGTGCTCCACAACTGGAGAGAAGCCTGTGTGCCACAACTGGAGAGAAGACCATGCACCTCAGCAAAAGATCTTGCAAGCTGCAGTGAAGATCCCATATGCCACAGCTAAGACCTGACACAGTCAAATAAATAAATGTTAAAAAAAATATGCAGATAGATACAGTCCTGTAGGATTCTGAGTGTAAACCTTGTTGGCCACTGGAATCTGGCAATGTAGAGGTGTCTTGACAACTGCAAAAATCAAGGCATCAGATGAGAGTGGAAGCTCTATTCTGAGAGATCCAAGTTGGAGCGAGGAAGAGTAAAAGATGTCACCACCAACCTTTGTCTTTGAATAATATTTCATCAGGTGCTTAGACATGTGTTAAGTTAGATACCTTCATGTCAGGCCAGTGCTTTAGGGTAAGCAAATAAACCTTTTTCACAGAAAGCTTGAGTGTTTTTTTTTTTTTTTAAAAAGATTTATTTATTTATTTATTTATTTTTGGTGGGGGTGGGGGGGGTGGGTGGGGAAACAGGCAGGCCATTTCTATTGATCTTTCATTTGTCCATTTTCATCCATCTTTGTTCCTTGGCCCATGTGGGCCTCCCATCGCGGTGACCTCCGTCGCTGCAGAGCACCGGTTCTGGGCGCATGCGCTCCAGTGCTCCGGCTCGGTAATCGGACACATCAGTCCAGCCGCTCCGGGGCATGTGGGATCCTCCCAGGCCAGGGCTTGAACCGGCGCCCCTTGCACTGCAAGGCGGTGTCCCTACCCACTGGACCACCAGGGAAGCCCTTGAGTATTTTTCATTTGGCTTCTCTGCTGGGTCCTTGGTGGTTTTTAGTGTGTATAGGCCATTTGAGAACTGTTGCTCAGTTTTCTGTAGCCTTCTGGGTTTCATGAATGCAAGCATTGTCAACTTCCAAAGCTAAATGTGTTGGGTGTCATTTGTCAGGTGCAAGTCTTAAAAGTTGGGCTACCATATACGGGGTCCAAACCCTTCACTCTTCAGGGAGAAGATTGGGGTTTTGAGTTCCTTTCTGATTGTGGGTCACCACATGGGAGCATGAGATTTATTACAAGACTGTGTCCCACCCTCTCCTACCCACTCTAAAGTAAGTTTTCTCTTGTTTGTCTGATTATCTGATTATTAGGAGTTGCTCAGCTGTATATATATATATATATATATATATATATATATATAGCTGGAAATTGTTCTATATGTAGCTGTAGATTTGGTGTGTCTGAGAGGAAGTGAGTTCAAGATTCGGCTACATCACCATCTTGAACAGAATTCCAAATTATCCTTTAATAATACAATGTTGATACTGACATTGATAAAACCCATTGATAGATTTGCCCCGCTTTGCTTGACTGGAATCTGGCAATAATCAAGGCATCAGATGAGAGGAAGCTCTATTCTGAGAGATCCAAGTTGGAGCGAGGAAGAGTAAAAGATGTCACCACCAACCTTTGTCTTTGAATAATATTTCATCAGGTGCTTAGACATGTGTTAAGTTAGATACCTTCATGTCAGGCCAGTGCTTTAGGGTAAGCAAATAAACCTTTTTCACAGAAAGCTTGAGTGTTTTTTTTTTTTTTTAAAAAGATTTATTTATTTATTTATTTATTTTTGGTGGGGGTGGGGTGGGGAGGGAGGGGAACAGGCAGGCCATTTCTATTGATCTTTCATTTGTCCATTTTCATCCATCTTTGTTCCTTGGCCCATGTGGGCCTCCCATCGCGGTGACCTCCGTCGCTGCAGAGCACCGGTTCTGGGCGCATGCGCTCCAGTGCTCCGGCTCGGTAATCGGACACATCAGTCCAGCCGCTCCGGGGCATGTGGGATCCTCCCAGGCCAGGGCTTGAACCGGCGCCCCTTGCACTGCAAGGCGGTGTCCCTACCCACTGGACCACCAGGGAAGCCCTTGAGTATTTTTCATTTGGCTTCTCTGCTGGGTCCTTGGTGGTTTTTAGTGTGTATAGGCCATTTGAGAACTGTTGCTCAGTTTTCTGTAGCCTTCTGGGTTTCATGAATGCAAGCATTGTCAACTTCCAAAGCTAAATGTGTTGGGTGTCATTTGTCAGGTGCAAGTCTTAAAAGTTGGGCTACCATATACGGGGTCCAAACCCTTCACTCTTCAGGGAGAAGATTGGGGTTTTGAGTTCCTTTCTGATTGTGGGTCACCACATGGGAGCATGAGATTTATTACAAGACTGTGTCCCACCCTCTCCTACCCACTCTAAAGTAAGTTTTCTCTTGTTTGTCTGATTATCTGATTATTAGGAGTTGCTCAGCTGTATATATATATATATATATATATATATATATATATAGCTGGAAATTGTTCTATATGTAGCTGTAGATTTGGTGTGTCTGAGAGGAAGTGAGTTCAAGATTCGGCTACATCACCATCTTGAACAGAATTCCAAATTATCCTTTAATAATACAATGTTGATACTGACATTGATAAAACCCATTGATAGATTTGCCCCCGTTTTGCTTGTATTCATTTCTGTGTTTCTGTGTATGTGTGTTAACTATTACAGTTTTATCATCTTTGTGTAGGTTCATGTATTGTTCACTGTAGTCAAGAAGCTAAATAGTTGCAGCACCAGGAATCCCTTTTCTAACCAAACGCACATCCTTCCTGCACCTCCCCTCTCCTGTCCCTAACCCTTGACAGCCACTACCCTGCTTTCTAAAATTTTGTCATTTCAAGCATTTTTATAAATGGAATAAGATGGAACATTTTATTTTATTTTTAAAAAGGTTTATATATTTATTTTATTTTTTGGCTATAGTAGGGTCTTTGTTGCTGCATGCAAACTTTCTCTACTTGCTGTGAACAGGGGCTACTCTTCATTGTTGTATGTGGGACTCTCATTGAGGTGATATCTCTTGTTCTATAGGCACTCAGGCCTCAGTAGTTGTAGCATGCGGGCTCTAGAGTGCTGGCTCAGTTGTGGCATACAGGCTTGTTTGCTCCACGGCATTTAGAATCTTCCTGGACCAGGAATTCAACTGGTGTCCCTTGCATTGCATGGTGTCCCTTGCATAGCAAGTGCATTGCATGGTGGATCACCAGGGAAGCCCTATATAACATTTTTGTTGTTGTTCAGTCCCTAAGTTGTGTCAGATTCTGTGACCCCATGAAGTGCAGCTTGCCAGGCTTCCTTGTCCTTCATGATCTCCTGGAGTTTGCTCAAATCCATGTCCATTGAGTCAGTGCTATCTAGCCAGCTCATCCTCTGCCGTCACCTTCTTTTGCCTTCAGTCTTTGAGGATGGGCTGTTGTTTGACACAATTCCCTTGAGAGTCAACCAAGTTGTTGCATATACCAGTAGTTCATTCTTTTTCTTTCTTTTAAAATTGTTTGCTTATTTATCTGCTCTGGGTCTTAGTTGTGGCATGTGGGATCTTCAGTCTTTATTGTGACATATTAAGTCTTAGTCGCAGCATATGGGGTCTGTTGGTGGGAGTCTGCTGGTGAAAAAGTAATTGCTGTTTCACAATCCAATCAAAAAGTGGGAAAAAAAGAAAAAAAAAAGTGGGAAAAAGACCTAAACTGACATTTCTCCAAAGAAGACATATAGATGGCTGATAAACACATGAAAAGATGCTCAACATTGCTCATTATTAGAGAAATGCAAATTAGAACTACCATGAGATGTCACCTCACACTGGTCAGAGTGACTGTTATCAAAAAGACTACAAACAATAAATGCTGGAGAGGGTGTGGAGAAAAGGGAATGCCCTTGTACATTTTGTGGGAATGTAAGTTGATATAACCACTATTGAAGACAGTATGGAGATTCCTCAAAAAACTAGGCATATAGCCACCATATGACCCAGCAGACCCACTACTAACTATCCATCCTAAGGAAACCAAAAGACAATGTTCACTGTAGCGCTATTTATAGTAGCTAGAACACGGAAGCAACCTCGATGTCCATTGGCAGATGAATGGATAAAGAAGCTATGGTACATATATACAATGGAATATTATTCAGCCATAAAAAGGAACACATGTGAGTCAGATCTAATGAGGTGGATAAACTTAGAGTTTATTGTACAGAGTAAAGTAAGTCAGAAAGAGAGAAACAAATACTGTATACTAATGCATATATATGGAATCTAGAAAGATGGTACTGATGAAATTATTTGTAGGGCAACAAAAGAGAACAGACTTAGGACACAGGGGGAAGAAGGAGAGGGTGAGATATATGGAGAGGGTAACATAGAAACATACATTACCATATGTGAAATAGATAGCCAGTGGGAGTTTACTATATGACTCAGAACTCGAACTGGAGCTTTGTAACAGCCTAGAGGGTTGGAATGGGAAGAGAGGTGTGAGGAAGGTTCAGGATGGAGGGGACATACTATACCTATGGTTGATTCATGTTTATATTTGGCAGAAACCAACACAATACTGTAAAGCAATTATCCTTCAATTAAAAATAAATTCATATTAAAAAGTAATTGTGCGTTTAGATTATGAATTTTGCATCATTATAACTAGGCTCAAACACATTTTATTCTCTTTTTTTTTTTTTTTTTTAAGGGGGGGGGGGGGAGGGAGAAGGGCAGGCAGGCCACCTCTATTGGTCTTTCATTTACCTAGTTTCATCCGTCTTTGTTCTTTGGCCCATGTGGGCCTCCCATCGCAGTGGCCTCTGTTGTCGCAGAGCACTGGGTCTCTCCGGCTCGGTAATTGGACACATCAGTCCAGCCGCTCTGCGGCACGTGGGATCTTCCCAGGCCAGGGCTCGAACTGGCGCCCCCTGCACTACAAGGTGGTGTCCTTACCCACTGGACCACCAGGGANACCCCTCAAACACATTTTATTAATCAAAATATGAACAATTACAAGCAACACATCCACTATTGAAGACAGTATGGAGATTCCTCAAAAAACTAGGCATATAGCCACCATATGACCCAGCAGACCCACTACTAACTATCCATCCTAAGGAAACCAAAAGACAATGTTCACTGTAGCGCTATTTATAGTAGCTAGAACACGGAAGCAACCTCGATGTCCATTGGCAGATGAATGGATAAAGAAGCTATGGTACATATATACAATGGAATATTATTCAGCCATAAAAAGGAACACATGTGAGTCAGATCTAATGAGGTGGATAAACTTAGAGTTTATTGTACAGAGTAAAGTAAGTCAGAAAGAGAGAAACAAATACTGTATACTAATGCATATATATGGAATCTAGAAAGATGGTACTGATGAAATTATTTGTAGGGCAACAAAAGAGAACAGACTTAGGACACAGGGGGAAGAAGGAGAGGGTGAGATATATGGAGAGGGTAACATAGAAACATACATTACCATATGTGAAATAGATAGCCAGTGGGAGTTTACTATATGACTCAGAACTCGAACTGGAGCTTTGTAACAGCCTAGAGGGTTGGAATGGGAAGAGAGGTGTGAGGAAGGTTCAGGATGGAGGGGACATACTATACCTATGGTTGATTCATGTTTATATTTGGCAGAAACCAACACAATACTGTAAAGCAATTATCCTTCAATTAAAAATAAATTCATATTAAAAAGTAATTGTGCGTTTAGATTATGAATTTTGCATCATTATAACTAGGCTCAAACACATTTTATTCTCTTTTTTTTTTTTTTTTTTAAGGGTGGGTGGGGAGGGAGAAGGGCAGGCAGGCCACCTCTATTGGTCTTTCATTTACCTAGTTTCATCCGTCTTTGTTCTTTGGCCCATGTGGGCCTCCCATCGCAGTGGCCTCTGTTGTCGCAGAGCACTGGGTCTCTCCGGCTCGGTAATTGGACACATCAGTCCAGCCGCTCTGCGGCACGTGGGATCTTCCCAGGCCAGGGCTCGAACTGGCGCCCCCTGCACTACAAGGTGGTGTCCTTACCCACTGGACCACCAGGGAAACCCCTCAAACACATTTTATTAATCAAAATATGAACAATTACAAGCAACATATTTTTGCCAGTGAGAAATAAGTTTGTGTATTTTTATAGCATAAAAATCCATGCTTTGGGATTTGATGAACTCTGGGAAAGCATTTCGCCTCCTGCTGGTTATAGAAGCATTTTTCCTGCAGAAAGTTGTCAAAATGTTTGAAGAAGTGGTAGTCGGTTGGCAAGAGGTCAGGTGAATATGGTGGATGATTCAAAATTTCATAGCCCAATTTGTTCAGCTTTTGAAATGTTGGTTGTTAGGAGTGTGATTGGGTGGTGTGGAGAATTGGGCCCATTCTGTTGAACAGTGCTGTCTGCAAGTGTTGCAGTTTTTGGTGCATCTCATGGATTTGCTGAGCATACCTCTCAGATGTAATGGTTTCCAGGGGATCAGATGGGTAACAGACCACCAAATAGTGACCATGACCTTTTCTGGTGCAAGTTTGGCTTTGGGAGGTGCTTTGGAGCTTCTTCTTGGTCCAGCCACTGAGCTGATCATCGCATAAAATCCGCTTTTCGTCACATGTCACAATTCACTTGAGAAATGGTTCATTGTTGTTGCATAGAATAAGAGAAGATGACACTTGAAAACGACTGTGTTTTTGATTTGTGGACAGTTCACGAGGAGCTTTTTCACCTTTCCAACTTGCTTCAAGTGCTGAATGATTGTAAGAATGGTCGACGTTGAGTTCTTTAGTAGCTTCTTGTGGAGTTGAAAGAGGATCAACTTTGACGATCCTCTCAGTTGGTCATTGTTAATTTCCAATGGCCAGCCACCAGACTCCTCATCTTCAGGGCTCTCATCTCCTTTGCAAAAATTCTTGAACGACCACTGAACTGTGTTTTTGTTAGCAGTTCCTGGGCCAAATGTGTTGTTGATGTGAGTTGTCTCTGCTGCTTTACAACCCATTTTGAACTCAAATAAGAAAAATCCCATGAATTTACTTTCTGACTAACATTTCCCTAATCCAAAATAAACATAAAAACCCAGCAAGTAATGTCATTAGCAAAAAAAAAAAAAATAAAGTGAAAAATGCACATTAAGATGATGTATAACATAGCCACATTTATTTAAGAATGCATTCTAGGGCTTCCCTGGTGGTCCAGTGGGTAAGGATACCGCCTTGCAGTGTAAGGGATGCTGATTCGATCCCTGGCCTGGGAAGATCCCACGTGCTGTGGAGTGGCTGGACCGGTGCATCCTGTAACGAGCCAGTGCTCTGGAGCACATGTGCCCAGAGCTGGTACTCTGCAAAGAGAGAGGCCACTGCAGTGGGAGGCCCACACAGGCCAAGGAATGGAGATGGATGAAGATAAAATAAATAAAAACCAATAAAAGAGGCCAAAATCTAAAAGAAAAGAAAAAAGAATGTGTTCTAATATCAAATAGCAAATTTCAGCAATGCAAAACCGCAATTACTTTTTCACCAACCTAATAGTTCCCATTGGAAGTATAGTCTTAGCCACTGGACCACCAGGGGATTTCCTCATTTTTTTCATTGCTGAGTATGTTTCATAGAATATATATACCACAGTTTGCTTTTCCACTCACCTATTGAAGAACTTTGAACTGTTTCTAGATTTGCTATTATAAATAAAGCTGCAGTGAACATTTGTATACAAGGTTTTATGTGAATGTAAGTTTTTATTTCTGAGATAAACACCCAGGAGTACAATTATTGGGTTATGTGATAGTTGAATGGTCAGTTTTAAAAGAAACTGGAGAACTCTTTTCACAGTTGCACAATTTTATATTCCCACCAGCATTGTATGAGTGATACAGTTTCCCTGAATATTTGCCAGACTTTGGTGGTGTGACTTTTAAATTTTTGTTCTTTTGAATTGTAAGAATGGTCGACGTTGAGTTCTTTAGTAGCTTCTTGTGGAGTTGAAAGAGGATCAACTTTGACGATCCTCTCAGTTGGTCATTGTTAATTTCCAATGGCCAGCCACCAGACTCCTCATCTTCAGGGCTCTCATCTCCTTTGCAAAAATTCTTGAACGACCACTGAACTGTGTTTTTGTTAGCAGTTCCTGGGCCAAATGTGTTGTTGATGTGAGTTGTCTCTGCTGCTTTACAACCCATTTTGAACTCAAATAAGAAAAATCCCATGAATTTACTTTCTGACTAACATTTCCCTAATCCAAAATAAACATAAAAACCCAGCAAGTAATGTCATTAGCAAAAAAAAAAAAAATAAAGTGAAAATGCACATTAAGATGATGTATAACATAGCCACATTTATTTAAGAATGCATTCTAGGGCTTCCCTGGTGGTCCAGTGGGTAAGGATACCGCCTTGCAGTGTAAGGGATGCTGATTCGATCCCTGGCCTGGGAAGATCCCACGTGCTGTGGAGTGGCTGGACCGGTGCATCCTGTAACGAGCCAGTGCTCTGGAGCACATGTGCCCAGAGCTGGTACTCTGCAAAGAGAGAGGCCACTGCAGTGGGAGGCCCACACAGGCCAAGGAATGGAGATGGATGAAGATAAAATAAATAAAAACCAATAAAAGAGGCCAAAATCTAAAAGAAAAGAAAAAAGAATGTGTTCTAATATCAAATAGCAAATTTCAGCAATGCAAAACCGCAATTACTTTTTCACCAACCTAATAGTTCCCATTGGAAGTATAGTCTTAGCCACTGGACCACCAGGGGATTTCCTCATTTTTTTCATTGCTGAGTATGTTTCATAGAATATATATACCACAGTTTGCTTTTCCACTCACCTATTGAAGAACTTTGAACTGTTTCTAGATTTGCTATTATAAATAAAGCTGCAGTGAACATTTGTATACAAGGTTTTATGTGAATGTAAGTTTTTATTTCTGAGATAAACACCCAGGAGTACAATTATTGGGTTATGTGATAGTTGAATGGTCAGTTTTAAAAGAAACTGGAGAACTCTTTTCACAGTTGCACAATTTTATATTCCCACCAGCATTGTATGAGTGATACAGTTTCCCTGAATATTTGCCAGACTTTGGTGGTGTGACTTTTAAATTTTTATTCATTTTGATCAGTATGGATTCAGTAGTATTATCTCATTGTGGTTGTAATAGATTCTTTTTGAGTTAATTTTGTATAAAGTGGTAGGTGGAGAGTTTTTTTTCCCTTTTTGCCTATGAATATCCTGAATATCCACTTGCTTTAATACCATTTGTTGAAAAGACTGTCTCTACTAAGTTAGATTTGAATATGTTGCAGTAGTTTCTTAGTCTTCGCCATTGATATATGTCTTATTATTCCACCAATACCACAGTATTTTTTTTTTCTTTGGCCACTTCTGTTAGTCTTTCATTTTTGCATTTTCTTCTCTTTTGTTTTTTTTTAAAGTATATTTTATTTATTTATATTTTTATTTGGCTGTGCTAGGTCTTAGTTGCGGCATGCGGGATCTAGTTCCATGACCAGGGATCAAACCCAGGCCCCCTGCACTGCGAGCATGGAGTCCTAGCCACCGGACGACCAGGGAAGTCCCTCATTTATGTATTTTCATCCATCTTTGTTCTTTGGCCTGTGTGGTCCTCCCATTGTAGCGGACGCCCTTGCCACAGAGCACTGGCTCTGGGTGCATGTGCCCCAGAGTTCCTGCTTGGTAGTTGGACACCTCCGTCCAGCCGCTCCATGGCACGTGGGATCTTCCCAGGCCAGGGATTGAACTGGTTCTCTTTGCACTGCAAGGCGGTGTCCTTACCCACTGGACCACCAGGGAAGCCCAGTACCACACTATTTTGATTACTATAGTTGTAGCTGTGTAGTAACCCTTAATATGGGGGAAGTAATTACTCTCATTTTGTTCTTTTTTGTCAAGATTGTGTAGGCCTTTCTAGGGTCTGTGCCTTTCTCATTTTTTTTCTTTTCTTCTTTTTTTTAAAAAGATTTATTTATTTATTTATTTTGGTGGGAGTGGGATGGGGAGGGAGGGGAGCAGGCGGGCCACTTCTGTTGGTCTTTCATTTGTCCATTTTCATCCATCTTTGTTCTTTGGCCCATGTGGGCCTCCCATCGCGGTGGCCTCTGTTGTCACAGAGCACCGGCTCTGGGCGCATGCGCTCCAGAGTTCCTGCTTGGTAGTTGGACACCTCCGTCCAGCCGCTCCATGGCACGTGGGATCTTCCCAGGCCAGGGATTGAACTGGTTCTCTTTGCACTGCAAGGCGGTGTCCTTACCCACTGGACCACCAGGGAAGCCCAGTACCACACTATTTTGATTACTATAGTTGTAGCTGTGTAGTAACCCTTAATATGGGGGAAGTAATTACTCTCATTTTGTTCTTTTTTGTCAAGATTGTGTAGGCCTTTCTAGGGTCTGTGCCTTTCTCATTTTTTTTCTTTTCTTCTTTTTTTTAAAAAGATTTATTTATTTATTTATTTTGGTGGGAGTGGGATGGGGAGGGAGGGGAGCAGGCGGGCCACTTCTGTTGGTCTTTCATTTGTCCATTTTCATCCATCTTTGTTCTTTGGCCCATGTGGGCCTCCCATCGCGGTGGCCTCTGTTGTCACAGAGCACCGGCTCTGGGCGCATGCGCTCCAGAGCTCCGGCTCGGTAATTGGACACATCAGTCCAGCTACTCTGCGGCACGTGGGATCTTCCCAGGCCAGGGATCGAACCGGCGCCCCTTGCACTGCAAGGTGGTGTCCTTACCCACTGGACCACCAGGGAAACCCTCTTTTCTATTTTTTTTTTGTGGGCCTGTGCCTTTTCATGTAATTTTTTTTCTTTTTTTTTAGGGCCTGAATTTAATTTTCATTTTTTTTTTTTTGGCCTCTTTATTTAATTAGTTTTTAATTTATTTTCATCCATTTTTTTCCATGTAAATTTTAAAATAAACTTGTCTATGTCTACAGAAAGATCTTGCAGAGATTTCTATAGGATTTATATTAAATCTATGATGAATTGGGGCTCAGATGGTGAAGAATCTGACTGCAGTATGGGAGTTCCATGTTTGATCCCTGGGTTGGAAAGATACCCTGGAGAAGGGAGTGACTGCCCACTCCGGTACTCTTGTCTGGAGAATTCCATGGACAGAGGAGCCTGGCTGCTACCGTCCATAGGATCACAAAGAGTCAGACTTGACTGAACAACTAACACACACACACCCAAGATGAATTTGGAACACATTGACAGCATTATTATGTTGAGTCTTACAATCCATGGGCATTTATGTTCCACTTATTTATACCTTTGATTGCTTTCATTAATTACTAAGAGAAATACTTATGGATAAATCTAACAAAATATGTATAGGACTTATAAGCTGAAAACCATATAAGACAGCTAGTTTTTTTTTTAGTATTAAAAAATTTTAAGATTAGAAAGTTTGGATAAAGGAGAAAAGTGTAATTTCACCACTCTAGGTCAGTTGTTCTAAATTTTGTATAATTTATTTAATAAGTATTTCATGATCATCTATTAATTTCCCAGAGAATGTCCTAGGATTTTACTGTCCTTGCCTTTCTGAAACCTACAGTCTATTGAAAAAGACAGGTATTTTCTTAAAAATTGCACACATGAATATATAGTTACAGTTGTGATTGCTTAGTCTGAAGGAAGGATGATGCGTTGAGCATATGTGGTAAGAGATGTTTGATCAAGTTTGGGGGTCAAGGAAGACTTCTTTGAGAAGGTCATAATTCAGCTGAGATCTCAAGGATGAGAAGGAGTAAACTAGGTGAAGAGGAGCGTTGGAGGGAGTCTTTCATGACGAAGAAGTATGTAGAAAGGCTTTGTGACGAGAAGGAAGTATGGTTGTAGTTTAAGAACTGAGAGAGTGCTTAGAACGAGAGAAATCAGGCAGGAGGTCAGGTAATACAGGGCATACATTGTAGACCATATTTAGAGAAACATGTCTTAAGTATGAAAGCAGTGAGATATTGAAGTTTTAAAAAGTGGGATATTATTTATTTTGTTTGTTTTGCCTTACCGTGTGGTTTGTGGGACCTTAGTTCCCTGTCCAGGGATTGAACCTGCACCCTCAGCAGTGAAAGTGTGGAGTTCCAACTCAACTGGACTGCCAAGGAATTCTCATAAATAGTGGAATAATTAAATATTTGCAATTTTAAAAGGTGGAAGCTTCAGTGTGTAGAGCAGATTGGACGAGGAGAGGGGCAAGAGAGGAAGTAAGGAACCTAGTTAAGAAATTGTCCACATGTGAGTTGCTGGTAGCTTGACCTAGGGTGATAGTAGAAATGGACAGAAGTAGATAATTGGTTATGAAAAATGAGGGAAAGGGAATCAAAGATGATGTCTTAGTTCTGTACAGGATGGAACATGAATACTAGCTTTCACATTTCCCCAGCTTTTACTTCCTCAAGGGCTCTCAGGTTTCTTCTCAGTATGCACACCATCCTGCTGCCAGGTTATGTAGGAAGCATGGGTCTGCTGTGGTTTCTGAAAATGTGTGTTCATAGCCTTTGGTCAATCTGGATATATGGAGACCCCCTTGAAATTTTAATCCTCATTTTGCCTCTTGATAAGGACAGAAAGTTTTTAAAAAAGACTAGAAAGTTTGGATAAAGGAGAAAAGTGTAATTTCACCACTCTAGGTCAGTTGTTCTAAATTTTGTATAATTTATTTAATAAGTATTTCATGATCATCTATTAATTTCCCAGAGAATGTCCTAGGATTTTACTGTCCTTGCCTTTCTGAAACCTACAGTCTATTGAAAAAGACAGGTATTTTCTTAAAAATTGCACACATGAATATATAGTTACAGTTGTGATTGCTTAGTCTGAAGGAAGGATGATGCGTTGAGCATATGTGGTAAGAGATGTTTGATCAAGTTTGGGGGTCAAGGAAGACTTCTTTGAGAAGGTCATAATTCAGCTGAGATCTCAAGGATGAGAAGGAGTAAACTAGGTGAAGAGGAGCGTTGGAGGGAGTCTTTCATGACGAAGAAGTATGTAGAAAGGCTTTGTGACGAGAAGGAAGTATGGTTGTAGTTTAAGAACTGAGAGAGTGCTTAGAACGAGAGAAATCAGGCAGGAGGTCAGGTAATACAGGGCATACATTGTAGACCATATTTAGAGAAACATGTCTTAAGTATGAAAGCAGTGAGATATTGAAGTTTTAAAAAGTGGGATATTATTTATTTTGTTTGTTTTGCCTTACCGTGTGGTTTGTGGGACCTTAGTTCCCTGTCCAGGGATTGAACCTGCACCCTCAGCAGTGAAAGTGTGGAGTTCCAACTCAACTGGACTGCCAAGGAATTCTCATAAATAGTGGAATAATTAAATATTTGCAATTTTAAAAGGTGGAAGCTTCAGTGTGTAGAGCAGATTGGACGAGGAGAGGGGCAAGAGAGGAAGTAAGGAACCTAGTTAAGAAATTGTCCACATGTGAGTTGCTGGTAGCTTGACCTAGGGTGATAGTAGAAATGGACAGAAGTAGATAATTGGTTATGAAAAATGAGGGAAAGGGAATCAAAGATGATGTCTTAGTTCTGTACAGGATGGAACATGAATACTAGCTTTCACATTTCCCCAGCTTTTACTTCCTCAAGGGCTCTCAGGTTTCTTCTCAGTATGCACACCATCCTGCTGCCAGGTTATGTAGGAAGCATGGGTCTGCTGTGGTTTCTGAAAATGTGTGTTCATAGCCTTTGGTCAATCTGGATATATGGAGACTTTATGAATCCTCTTTTGGCTCTCTCTTCTTGAAATTTCCTGATAAATCTTTGCCTGTTTCTCTGGTTTGTTGCTTGTCTCTTATAGGACCCAACCACAAGCTATTGGCCACTAAGACTAAAAATGTTCCTTCTTAGTGAGTACTCTCCAGCTCTGAAAGTGAAATTGTTATTCATGTCTTACCTTTCCTTGATTGATAGATCTAGGAGAGGGGAATATTTGGGAGAAGCTCTTGATATGAATTGCAGAGATTCATGGTATTCTTACCCAAAGTTAAATAGATTTCATGAATAAATATTTTAAAATTTTTTGTATTCTTTCAGTCATTTTCCAAGCTGAAATTTGTCAGCTTAAGTTTCTTCTTGAGAAAAGATTTATTAACCTCTTTATTATTATAACAAGTAATCAGAAGTCTGTGGTTGAATTTTGGTCAGAGGATCTACTTGTATAACCACCACCTTAATCAAAATACAGAACACTTATCTGAAGAGCTACCCTTATGCCTTTTATCAGTTATTTCTCTCCCTCTCCCATTCTGGCCTGAGGTAATTATTTGTCTTTATTTTTTTCCCCACTGTTGATTATATTAGTCTTTTCTAGCATTTCATAAAACCAAGGCATACCCTCAGCAGTGAAAGTGTGGAGTTCCAACTCAACTGGACTGCCAAGGAATTCTCATAAATAGTGGAATAATTAAATATTTGCAATTTTAAAAGGTGGAAGCTTCAGTGTGTAGAGCAGATTGGACGAGGAGAGGGGCAAGAGAGGAAGTAAGGAACCTAGTTAAGAAATTGTCCACATGTGAGTTGCTGGTAGCTTGACCTAGGGTGATAGTAGAAATGGACAGAAGTAGATAATTGGTTATGAAAAATGAGGGAAAGGGAATCAAAGATGATGTCTTAGTTCTGTACAGGATGGAACATGAATACTAGCTTTCACATTTCCCCAGCTTTTACTTCCTCAAGGGCTCTCAGGTTTCTTCTCAGTATGCACACCATCCTGCTGCCAGGTTATGTAGGAAGCATGGGTCTGCTGTGGTTTCTGAAAATGTGTGTTCATAGCCTTTGGTCAATCTGGATATATGGAGACTTTATGAATCCTCTTTTGGCTCTCTCTTCTTGAAATTTCCTGATAAATCTTTGCCTGTTTCTCTGGTTTGTTGCTTGTCTCTTATAGGACCCAACCACAAGCTATTGGCCACTAAGACTAAAAATGTTCCTTCTTAGTGAGTACTCTCCAGCTCTGAAAGTGAAATTGTTATTCATGTCTTACCTTTCCTTGATTGATAGATCTAGGAGAGGGGAATATTTGGGAGAAGCTCTTGATATGAATTGCAGAGATTCATGGTATTCTTACCCAAAGTTAAATAGATTTCATGAATAAATATTTTAAAATTTTTTGTATTCTTTCAGTCATTTTCCAAGCTGAAATTTGTCAGCTTAAGTTTCTTCTTGAGAAAAGATTTATTAACCTCTTTATTATTATAACAAGTAATCAGAAGTCTGTGGTTGAATTTTGGTCAGAGGATCTACTTGTATAACCACCACCTTAATCAAAATACAGAACACTTATCTGAAGAGCTACCCTTATGCCTTTTATCAGTTATTTCTCTCCCTCTCCCATTCTGGCCTGAGGTAATTATTTGTCTTTTTTTTTTTTTTCCCCACTGTTGATTATATTAGTCTTTTCTAGCATTTCATATACAGGCATACCTCAGATATTGTGGTTCAGTTCCAGACCGCTGCAGTAAATCAAATATAGTGAGCCACATTAATTTTTTATTTCCCAGTGCATATAAAGTTTATGTTTGCACTATACTGTAGTCTATTAAGCTTGCAGTGTCCAAAAAAATTTTGTTGTTGTTCAGTCACTCAGTTGTGTCCAGTTCCTTGTGACCCCATGAACTGCAACACGCCAGGCTTCCCTGTCCTTCACCATCTCCCAGAGTTTCCTCAAACTCATGTCCATTGAATCAGTGGTGCCTCCAACAATCTTATCCTCTGTTATCGCCTTTTCCTCCTGCCTGCAATTTTCCCCAGCATCAAGGTCTTTTCCAGTGAGTCAGCTCTTCGCATCATGTGGCCAGAGCATTGGAGCTTCAGCTTCAGCATCCATCCTTCCAAATGAATATTCAGGGTTGATTTCCTTTAGGATTGACTGGTTTGATCTCCTTGCTGTCCAAGGGACTCTCTCAAGAGTCTTCTCCAACACCACAGTTTGAAAGCATCAATTCTTTGGCACTCAGCCTTTATGGTCCACCTCTCACATCCGTACAGTGTGTTTGTTTAATTAACAGGGAACTCATATCTTAACTTAGAAGTAACCTTTCAGTGCAGGAAAACTAAGAGACGTGGGTTAAATCTCTGGGTCAAGAAGATCCCCTGGAGGAGGAAGAGACGTGGGTTAAATCTCTGGGTCAAGAAGATCCCCTGGAGGAGGAAATGGCAACCCTCTCCACTGTTCTTGCCTGGGAAATGCCATGGCCAGAGGAGCCTGGTGGGCAACAGTCCATGGGGTCGCTAAGAGTTGGACACGACTGAAGCGACTTAGCACACACACTACCCAGTATTTTCTAGTGACCTGTATGAGGAAAGAATCTAAAAAAGACTGGATATATGTGTAGCTGATTCATTTTGCTGTACATCTGAAACTATTAATAACAAAATTCATAAATCAGCTATAATAAAAATGAAAAAAAAACTTTGTTGCTAAAATTTGCTATCCTCTGAGACTTCATTGACTTACAGTAGTAGCATCAAAAATCACTGATTAAAAACAAGAACAAGGGCTTCCCCTGGTGGTCCAGTGGATAAGGACACCGCCTTGCTGTGCAAGGGGCGCCAGTTTGATCCCTGGCCTGGGAAGATCCCACGTGCCGCGGAGCGGCTGGACTGATGTGTCCAATCACCGAGCCGGAGCTCTGGAGCGCATGCGCCCAGAGCCGGCACTCTGCAACAGACGCCACCACGATGGGAGGCCCACAGGAGCCAAAGAACAAAGACAGATGAAAACAGAGAAGCGAAAGACCAATAGAAGTGGCCCACCCGCTCCCCTCCCTCCCCAACCCGACCCCTGCCCAAAAATAAATAAATAAATAAATTAAAAAAAAAAAAAAAAAACAAGAACAAGAAAAACAAATCATTGGCCATAGATCACCATGATAAATATAATAATAATAAAAAGTTTGAAGTGTTGCAAGAATTTACCAAAATGTTACACAGAGACAAAGTGAGAAAATGCTGTTGGAGAAACGGTGTTGGGAGACTTGCTCTACACAGCGTTGCCACATTTAATTTGTAAAAAATGCAGTATCTGCAAATTGCAAAAAAAAATGAGGTATGACTGTAAATGGGATCATAAGATATGTACTTGTTTGTGTCTTGCTTCCTTTGTTCACTATAAAGTTTTTATTTTTATTTTTTTTGCTGGGAGGGGCGGGTTGGGGAGGGAGGGGGGCAGGCGGGCCACTTCTGTTGGTCTTTCATTTATCTGTTTTTCATCCATCTTTTTGTTCTTTTGGCCTGTGTGGGCCTCCCATCGCAGTGGCCTTGCTTGTCGCAGAGCACAGGCTCCGGGCGCACGCGCTGCAGAGCTCCGGCTCTGTAGTTGGACACATCTGTCCAGCCACTTGGCGGCACGTGGGATCTTCCCAGGCCCAGGATCGAACCAGCGCCCTTTGCACTTCAAGGCGGTGCCCTTACCCACTGGACCACCAGGGAAGCCCACTATAATGTTTTATGTTATTTTTAATTACTGAAGTCATTTTCCATTGTATGGATAGACCACAATTTGTTTATCCATTCCCCTATTGGTGGATGTTTGGGTTATTTTCGAAGTTTAACCATTATGAATAGTGTTACTGTGAACGTGTCTTTATTTCTTCTAGATAAATACTTGAAATGGCTAGGTCATATAGTTAAGTGTATGTTTTACATTTTTAAAAAATTTTTATTTTACTTTTTACTTGTACAGTGTTTTGTTGTTTATAGATATGTTATGGTTTACTTTTAAGAAACTGCCAGACTGTCTTCTGAAGCAGTTGCAACACTTTATGTTTCTATCAGCGATGTATTGGGGTCCCTGCTGCTCCTATATTCTTGCCAGTGTCTGGTCTTTTTAAATTTTAACCATGCTGGTGGTTGTGTGGTGGTATCTCATTTTATTTTTTTCCTTGTCAATTTTATTGCAAAGTAATTTATGTGTAATAAACTGTATCTGTTTGAAGTATATAGTTTGCTCAAATTTTCCAGTTGTATATACTTGTGAAAGTGCCACCAAAGTCATGATACAGTATGTTTCCATCACCTCCAGAAGCTTCCTCATGCCTCTGTTTAGTCCTTCTCTTCTTACACTCCTGACCCTTAGTAACCACTAATTTACTTTTTGTCACTATGGATTAGGTTACATTTTATATAAATGGAATAATACAATCTGTGCTCTTTGTGACTGGCTTTTATCTTTCTTTTTTGGCTGTGCTGGCTATAGGTTGGCTGTGTGTGGACTTAGTTGCGGTATGTGGGAACTCATTCTCTGACCAGGGACTGAACCTGGGTCCTCTCCATTGGGAGCGTGGAGTCTTAACCACTGGACTACCAGGGAAATCCTGTGGCTGCCTTTTTTTATTCAACAAAATGATTTCAAAGTTCACTCATATTGCTGAGTAGTATTCTGTTGTATGAATACATCACTGTTTATACATTGGTTGATAGACATTTGGGTTATCTCTAGTGCTTGACATTGTGTGAAAAGCTTTTGTGAACATGGCTGTACAAGTCTGTGGTGATTTGTTTTTTGTTTCTGTAGAGTAAATAATAGTAACCAGAATGACTGGCCTGTACAGTAGTATGCATTTAAGTATAAGAAACTGCCGAACAGTTTTCCAATGTGGCTTCTAACATTTTACATTTCCATTGGCAGTGTATGAATGATTCCTGTATTCCTCATTCCTGCCCATATTAGGGTTTTCAGTATTTTTATTTGTAACCATTCTAATAGATGTGTAGTCTGATGTCATTATGGATTTAATTTCTATTTTGATAACTAATGATACTGAGCATCTTTTTCTTTTTGCTTTGTTTATTGGCTGTTAGTACATCAGTCTTCCCTGGTGGCTCAGCCGATAGAGAATTCTGGGGCCCGGCAATTTGAGGAAAGCCTGGGTAAAATTCCATGACAGAGGAGCCTGGTGGGCTACAGTCCATGGGGTCACAAAGGGAAGAAAAAACACCACAGTAAGTGAAGACAGGGAATGGCATGATACAGTATGTTTCCATCACCTCCAGAAGCTTCCTCATGCCTTTTTCTGTTTTTAATTTTTCTCAAATTTTCCACTTGTATATACTTGTGAAAGTGCCACCAAAGTCATGATACAGTATGTTTCCATCACCTCCAGAAGCTTCCTCATGCCTCTGTTTAGTCCTTCTTCTTACACTCCTGACCCTTAGTAACCACTAATTTACTTTTTGTCACTATGGATTAGGTTACATTTTATATAAATGGAATAATACAATCTGTGCTCTTTGTGACTGGCTTTTATCTTTCTTTTTTGGCTGTGCTGGCTATAGGTTGGCTGTGTGTGGACTTAGTTGCGGTATGTGGGAACTCATTCTCTGACCAGGGACTGAACCTGGGTCCTCTCCATTGGGAGCGTGGAGTCTTAACCACTGGACTACCAGGGAAATCCTGTGGCTGCCTTTTTTTATTCAACAAAATGATTTCAAAGTTCACTCATATTGCTGAGTAGTATTCTGTTGTATGAATACATCACTGTTTATACATTGGTTGATAGACATTTGGGTTATCTCTAGTGCTTGACATTGTGTGAAAAGCTTTTGTGAACATGGCTGTACAAGTCTGTGGTGATTTGTTTTTTGTTTCTGTAGAGTAAATAATAGTAACCAGAATGACTGGCCTGTACAGTAGTATGCATTTAAGTATAAGAAACTGCCGAACAGTTTTCCAATGTGGCTTCTAACATTTTACATTTCCATTGGCAGTGTATGAATGATTCCTGTATTCCTCATTCCTGCCCATATTAGGGTTTTCAGTATTTTTATTTGTAACCATTCTAATAGATGTGTAGTCTGATGTCATTATGGATTTAATTTCTATTTTGATAACTAATGATACTGAGCATCTTTTTCTTTTTGCTTTGTTTATTGGCTGTTAGTACATCAGTCTTCCCTGGTGGCTCAGCCGATAGAGAATCTGCCTGCAATGAGGAAAGCCTGGGTTCAATTCCTGGGTCGGGAAGATCCCCTGGAGAAGGGAATGGCAACCCACTCCAGTACTCTTGTCTGTAAAATTCCATGACAGAGGAGCCTGGTGGGCTACAGTCCATGGGGTCACAAAGAGTTGGACATGACTTAGAAACTAAAACATCACCACAGTAAGTGCTCTTTATATATTGTGACTATGAGTCTTTTGCAAGATAAATGTATTGCAAATATTTTCTCCCATTTCATGACTTGTCTTTTTGTTTTTTTATTTGTGTCTTTTGAAGAACAGAAGTTTTAAGTTCCATTGAAGCTGAATTGTCAATTATTGTATCTTGTATTCTTTGTATCCTGAAAAATCTTTGTTACTCAGGTCACAGAGATTTGCCTTAAAATTTTTTTATATCCATACTGATAACTTTTTAGCACAGTCCATAATATATGTATATTTATTTGTAAATTATATGTGTACTAATACACTTAGGTGTATTAGAAGGCATGCACATACACACAAAGACAAAATGTAAGAATAGTTGAAGGACCCGAATAATACAAAGTAAACGTAATTCTTAAACACAAAAGCACTAGGAGACTGGTTATGTATGTCAATTTAAATCTTTGGGTTGGGGGAAGTAGATCAGAGGGGGAGGTTCAAGAGGGAGGGGATGTGTATGCCTATGGCTGATCCATGTTGACATTCGGCAGAAAACAAATTCTGTAAAGCAATTATCCTTCAGTTAAAAAAAATCTTCGTGTTGTTTCTGAAAATGAAGGTGTTTAGCTAGATGATTGGTAGTTCTAAACTCTTTTGAATTTTGAGTGTTGGATGAAAGCTGTAAGAATTTTCCCCAGGGAGCATACAGAAACAAGACAGTTTTGCACACAGATTCAGGAGATTGTGAATCCCTTGAAGTCTGTCCATAGATCCTTTAAGGGCTTGTGGATTGATACATTATGGGGGCTTAGCCAGCAGTTCTTAAAGTTTTTTTTTTTTTTTAAGAGTGAAAGCTTTCGTATTTGTAATTAGCCAGCAGGACTCAGTTGAGATGATCCCAGTTTTGTTTGGAACATGCAAGGCATCATAGTCAGGAGCCAGTCGACCGTATGCCTTCTTCTCTCCATCAGGTCTGATCAGAGTATTGACCTTAACCATGTCAATGCCATAGAGGTTCTTCACAGCCTGCTTTATTTGGTGCTTGTTGGCCTTGACATCCACAATGAACACTAGTGTTTTGTTGTCTTCTATTTTCTTCATGACTGACTCAGTGGTGAGGGGGAATTTGATGATGGTATAGTGGTCAAGCTCGTTTTTCCTAGGGTTGCTCTTCTGAGAGTATTTGGGCTGCCTCCTGAGCCACAGTGTTTGGGGCCGCTGGATGGTGGGTGACGTCCAGATCTTTTTCTTGTGGCTGTAGACACCTTTCGAAAACACTGCTTTCTTGGCCTGCAAAGCCTTTGCTTTGGCTTCGACTTTAGGAGGGCAGGGACTTCCTTCTTGGCCTTAAGTGCCATCTTTGTGAAAAAGTTTAAGTAGTAATATAAATTTATCTCTTTAATTTGCCAGATTCCATTATACTTTCCCCTCAGATGTCTTAACTGTTTCTTTCTTGGTCTCCAAAGAGATTTGTTTTCTTTTTCTTTGAGTAGTTCTCATTATGACTGTAGCAGTGTTGGACTTAATTACTTAGTTGTGTCTGACTCTTTGTGACCCCATGGACTGCAGCCCGCCAGACTTCTTTGTCCATGGGGATTGTCCAGGCAAGAATACTGGAGTGGGTTGCCATGCCCTCCTTCAGGGAGTCATCCCAACTCAGGGATTGAACCCAAGTCTCTTGCATTGCGGGCAGATTCTTTACTGTCTGAGCCACCAGTGAAGGTGAAAGTGAAGTTGCTCAGTTGTGTCCCACTCTTTGTGACCCATGGATGAGCCATGGAATTTGCCAGGGAAGAATACTGGAGTGGGTAGCCTTTCTCTTCTCCGTGGGATTTTCTCAACCCAGGGATTGAACCAGGGTCTCCTGCATTGCAGGTGAATTCTTTACTACCTGAGTTACAAGGGAATAGAGTGAGTGGTTAAAACCAAAAAATTTAGTGATTTTAATAATTATATTCGAATTATGGCACCATTTGTACAAAATTTTGCATTGTGTGTGTTTTTTCTATATATCTGTTTCAGTTTGGTGTTTGAAGAACTGCTCCCACTACTGCAGAATTATCATTAAAATTAATTAAAATTGACTAATTTCATTTTATGAAGCTGTCATGTCATCCCTTTTTTCTAATAGTGTTTTAGGTTAAATCCTTCCACATGTTTATATTTGATGTGTTTTTTTTCCTTGCAAATCGACAGTGTCTGGTTATCTAATGGAATGTTAATATTTTATACCAGTTTGTACTTTTTAATTTAATTGGTAGCTTTTTTCATATTGCTATAAATAGTTCTCTAGTTTTATTGTTATTATATGCATTTAAATATATATGAACTTAAAAAGTTTATATCCAGCTTACCACTTACTTAATACCACAGTGAGGTATTATTTCATACCAGTCAGAATGACTATCAAAAAGTCTACAAGTGGGCTTCCCGGGTGGTCCAGTGGGTAAGGACACTGCCTTGCTGTGCAAGGGGTGCCGGTTCGATCCCTGGCCTGGGAAGATCCCACGTGCCGCGGAGCGGCTGGACCGGTGTGTCCAATTACCAAGCCGGAGCTCTGGAGTGCATGCGCCCAGAGCCGGCGCTCTGCGACAACAGAGGCCACTGCAATGGGAGACCCACATGGGCCAAAGAACAAAGATGGATGAAAATAGATAAATGAAAGACCATTAGAAGTGGCCCTCCCGCCCCCCTCTCTCCCCAACACGCCCCTCCCCCCACCCAAAAAAAATTTAAAAAAAAAGTCTTAAAAAAGTCTACAAGTAACACATGCTGGAGAGGGTGTGGAGAAAAAGGAATACTCCTACACTGTTAAAGGTAAATTGGTGCAGCCACTGTGGAAAACAGTATGGAAGTTCCTTAAATAAAAGTAGACCTGTCATGTAATTCACTTATCCCACTTTTAAGCCTATATGAAATATGAAGATACAGATAACCCAGTGTTCATAACAGCACTGTTTACAATAGCCAAGACTTAGAAACAACCCAGATGCCCATCAGTAGATGTTTGGACTTAGGAGATGTGCTGATGGAGGAGAGGGTGCTGATGGAGGAGAGGTTGCTGAGGGAGGGAGTTTGTGTGTGTGTGTGTGTGTGTGTGTGTGTGTGTGTGTGTGTGTGTGTGTGTGTATACATTAAATGGAATATTACTCACCCATAAGAATAAATGAAACAATGCCATTTTCAGCAATGTGGATGGACCTAGAGATTATCATACTAAGCGAAGTAAGTCAGACAGACAAATATTATACTATAACACTTAAATGTGGAGTCTAAAAAGTAATATAAATGAATCTATTTATGAAACAGAGACTCACAAATATAGTAAACAAACTTATGGTTATCAAAAGGGAAAAGAAAGAGTAGGGAGGGATAAATTAGGGTTATGGGATTAACAGATACAAATTGCTATACATGAAATAGATAAGTCACAAAGATTTACTGTATATCACAGAGAATAATATTTGATGTCTACACCTGTAAGGGAAAATAATCTGAAAAAATAACTGAAACACTTTGCTGTATGCCTGGAATGAACACAAAATTGTAAGTCATCTATATTGCAGTAAAAAATTTATATGTGGTTTAACATTTTCGTCATCTGTGTGATTTCTTCTATTTCTTCAAGACTTAAGTCATTTAAAAATATACATTAAAAATAGAAAAGAGGCTTCCCTGGTGGTCCACCTGGTAAGGACACCGCCTTGCAGTGCAAGGGGTGCCGGTTCGATCCCTGGCCTGGGAAGATCCCACGTGCCGCAGAGCAGCTGGACCGATGTGTTCAACTACCGAGCCGGAACTCTGGAGCGTGTGTGCCCAGAGCCGGCGCTCTGCAACGACAGAGGCCACCGCGATGGGAGGCCCACACGGGCCAAAGAGCAAAGATGGATGAAAATGGAGAAATGAAGGACCAGTAGAAGTGGCCCACCCGCCCCCTCCCTCCCTACCCCAACCCGACCCCACCCCAAAAATAAAATAAAAATAAATCTTAAAAAAAAAAATTAAAAAAGAAAAGAAGGGTGTGAGGGCGATCTGGTTGCAACATCTGTCACCACGTTAATTGCCAGGGTTGGTTTGGCTGATTTGGTGGGCAAGGCGGGTGTCCCCTTCCTCCCTCACCGCTCCGTGTGCATCCCTTCTGAAGCTGTGTGTTCTGTCACAGAGGACGACCGTGCCCGATAGAGGAGGACTGGTCTTCGGGCAAGGGCAAGGATATACGAGTAGCTGCGCTCCCCTGCTAGAACCTCCAAACGAGCTCTCAAGAATAGGAAAGAAATTTGTGTTTAGCTTCTATCCTTATGATAGGGAATGATATTGTGAGTGACTCTGGACTGGAAATGCTTAGGTGTACCCTTTATTACTATCTTCCCTTACTACTTGGTTTGTCAGATTTTTGTTTTGACAATGAGGTGTAATATTTCTCTTAGGAGTAATTGAATGATTAGACAATTTGAGAAGCTGAACACAGTTAAGGTTATTCTTTTTAAATCATTAAGTCTGGGCTTCCCTGGTGGTCCAGTGGGTAAGGACACCGCCTTGCAGTGCAAGGGGTGCCGGTTCGATCCCTGGCCTGGGAAGATCCCACGTGCCGCGGAGCGGCTGGACCGATGTGTCCAACTACCGAGCCGGAACTCTGGAGCGTGTGTGCCCAGAGCCGGTGCTCTGTGACAACAGAGGCCACCGCGATGGGAGGCCCACATGGGCCAAAGAACAAAGACGGATGAAAATAGACAAATGAAAGACCAACAGAAGTGGCCCGCCTGCTCCCCTCCCTCCCTACCCCACCCCCACCAAAAATAAATAAATAAATAAATCTTTTTAAAAAAAATCAGTAAGTCAGTCAGTCTCTGCTTTGGTTATAATAGAAAATCATTTGGAAAGTTTTTTTTTTAATTTAGGTAGAACTCATAGAACATAAAATCTAGCATTCACCATTTTAAACTGTATAATTTAATGGCTTTTCATATATTCAAAATGTGCTACTATCACCACCTTTTTTTGGGGGAGGGGGCGGGTTGGGGAGGGAGGAGGGCAGGCAGGCCACTTCTATTGGTCTTTCATTTATCTATTTTTTATCCATCTTTTTGTTCTTTGGCCCGTGTGGGCCTCCCATCGCGGTGGCCTCTGTTGTCTCAGAGCACTGGCTCTGGGCGCATGTGCTCCAGAGCTCCGGCTCGGTGATTGGACACATCGGTCCAGCCGCTCTGCGGCATGTGGGATCTTCCCAGGCCAGGGATCCAACCGGTGCCCTTTGCACTGCAAGGTGGTGTCCTTACCCACTGGACCACCAGGGAAGCCCCCATCGTTTTCTTTTTAATCCATCTTTATTCTTTGGCATGCGTGGGTCTCCCATTGCAGTGGTCTCTCTTGTTGCAGAGCTCTGGCTCTGGGCGCATGCACTCCAGAGCTCAAGCTCGGTAGTTGGATACACTGGCCCAGCTGTTCCTCAGCATGTGGGATCTTCCCGGGCCAGGGATCGAATGGATGCCCCTTGCATTGCAAGGCGAACTCTTTACCCACTGGACCACAAGGGAAGCCCTATCACCACTTTTTTTAGATTTATTTATTTAATTTATTATTTTTGGCATTGCTGGGTCTTTTTTTAAATTTTAATTTTTAAATTTATTTTGGAACAATGAGGTGTAATATTTCTCTTAGGAGTAATTGAATGATTAGACAATTTGAGAAGCTGAACACAGTTAAGGTTATTCTTTTTAAATCATTAAGTCTGGGCTTCCCTGGTGGTCCAGTGGGTAAGGACACCGCCTTGCAGTGCAAGGGGTGCCGGTTCGATCCCTGGCCTGGGAAGATCCCACGTGCCGCGGAGCGGCTGGACCGATGTGTCCAACTACCGAGCCGGAACTCTGGAGCGTGTGTGCCCAGAGCCGGTGCTCTGCAATGACAGAGGTCACTGCGTTTGGGAGACCACAGGAGCCAAAGAACAAAGATGGATGAAAATAGACAAATGAAAGACCAATAGAAGTGGCCTGCCTGCTCCCCTTCCTCCCCAACCCACCCCCACCAAAAATAAATAAATAAATAAATCTTTTTAAAAAAAATCAGTAAGTCAGTCAGTCTCTGCTTTGGTTATAATAGAAAATCATTTGGAAAGTTTTTTTTTTAATTTAGGTAGAACTCATAGAACATAAAATCTAGCATTCACCATTTTAAACTGTATAATTTAATGGCTTTTCATATATTCAAAATGTGCTACTATCACCACCTTTTTTTGGGGGAGGGGGCGGGTTGGGGAGGGAGGAGGGCAGGCAGGCCACTTCTATTGGTCTTTCATTTATCTATTTTTTATCCATCTTTTTGTTCTTTGGCCCGTGTGGGCCTCCCATCGCGGTGGCCTCTGTTGTCTCAGAGCACTGGCTCTGGGCGCATGTGCTCCAGAGCTCCGGCTCGGTGATTGGACACATCGGTCCAGCCGCTCTGCGGCATGTGGGATCTTCCCAGGCCAGGGATCCAACCGGTGCCCTTTGCACTGCAAGGTGGTGCCCTCACCACTGGACCACCAGGAAGCCCCATCGTTTTCTTTTTAATCCATCTTTATTCTTTGGCATGCGTGGGTCTCCCATTGCAGTGGTCTCTCTTGTTGCAGAGCTCTGGCTCTGGGCGCATGCACTCCAGAGCTCAAGCTCGGTAGTTGGATACACTGGCCCAGCTGTTCCTCAGCATGTGGGATCTTCCCGGGCCAGGGATCGAATGGATGCCCCTTGCATTGCAAGGCGAACTCTTTACCCACTGGACCACAAGGGAAGCCCTATCACCACTTTTTTTAGATTTATTTATTTAATTTATTATTTTTGGCATTGCTGGGTCTTTTTTTAAATTTTTTTTTTTTAAATTTATTTTGGCGGGGGTGGGGAGGGAGGGGGGTGGACGGGCCACTTCCACTGGTCTTTCGTTTGTCTAATTTCATCTATCTTTTGTTCTTTGGCCCGTGTGGGCCTCCCATTGCGGTGGCATCTGTTGTCATAGAGCGCTGGCTCTGGGCGCATGCGCTCCAGAGTTCTGGCTCGGTAATTGGACACATTGGTCCAGCCGCTCCACAGCACGTGGGATCTTCCCAGGCCAGGGATTGACCGGCACCCCTTGCACTGCAAGGTGGTGTCCTTACCCACTGGACCACCAGGGAAACCCCATTGCTGAGTCTTCATTGCTGTGTGCGGGCTTTCTCCAGTCATGGCACGCAGGGGCTACTCTTCATTATGGTATATGGTCTTCTCATTGTGGTGGCTTTTGTTGCAGAGCATGGACTCTGGGTGTGTGGGCTCATTAGCTGTGCCTTGTAGGCTCTAGAGTACAGGCTCATTAGTTGTGGTGCACAGGCTTAGTTGCCCTGGAGCATGTAGAATCTTTCCTAACCAGAGACTAAACCTGTCTCCCCTGCATTGGCAGGTGGATTTGTAACCACGGGGCCACCAGGGAAGCTCACCACTTTCTAATTCTAAAAATGTTGCTCACCCCCAAAGAAATCCATCACCATTAAGTAGTTGCTCTCTATTTCTCTTTCCTCCAACTAGGTCTTTTAGTCCACTGATGTTTATTTTTGTTCTGGTGCCAGTGCCACACTGTCTTGATAGTGTAGCTTTGTAGTAAGTTTTGAAATTGAGATGTGAATCCTTTAGCTTTGTTCCTTTTTTTCAAGCTTGTTTTGGCTGTTCTGGGACCTCTGTTTTCCATTTCCTCTGTGAATTTTAGGATCAACTTGTCTGTGTCTATAAAAAAAAATTGGGAATTTTATTAGGGATTATGTTGTATCTGTGCAGCAGTTTGAGGAATATTGCTGTTTGAACAGTGTCTTCCCTTGTAGCTTCCCTTGTGGTAAGGAATTCAGGAGACCTGGGTTTGATCCCTGGGTTGGGAAGATCCCCAGAGAAGGATAGGCTACCCACTCCAGGATTCTTTGACTTCCCTGGTGGCTCAGATGGTAAAGAATCTGCCTGGAGTGCAGGAGACTGGGTTCAGTGCCTAGGTTGGGAAGATTCCCTGGAGAAGAGAAAGGCTACCCACTCCAGTATTCCTGCCTGGAGAATTCCATGGCTCAGCCATAGCTTGCAAAGAGTCTGATATGACTGAGCAGCTTTCACTTTTCAACAGTGTGACATCTTCCAGTTCATGAACATGGGTTGTTTTTGCATTTGTCTTTTATGTCTTTTAACTATATATATATATATATACACATACATACATATATATGTATATATGTATATATGTATATATGTATATAGGCCACTTCTATTGGTCTTTCATTTCCATCTTTGTTCTTTGGCCTGTGTGAGCCTCCCATTGCAGTGGCCTCTTGCTGCAGAGCACTGGCTCTGGGTGTGTGGGCTCATTAGCTGTGCCTTGTAGGCTCTAGAGTACAGGCTCATTAGTTGTGGTGCACAGGCTTAGTTGCCCTGGAGCATGTAGAATCTTTCCTAACCAGAGACTAAACCTGTCTCCCCTGCATTGGCAGGTGGATTTGTAACCACGGGGCCACCAGGGAAGCTCACCACTTTCTAATTCTAAAAATGTTGCTCACCCCCAAAGAAATCCATCACCATTAAGTAGTTGCTCTCTATTTCTCTTTCCTCCAACTAGGTCTTTTAGTCCACTGATGTTTATTTTTGTTCTGGTGCCAGTGCCACACTGTCTTGATAGTGTAGCTTTGTAGTAAGTTTTGAAATTGAGATGTGAATCCTTTAGCTTTGTTCCTTTTTTTCAAGCTTGTTTTGGCTGTTCTGGGACCTCTGTTTTCCATTTCCTCTGTGAATTTTAGGATCAACTTGTCTGTGTCTATAAAAAAAAATTGGGAATTTTATTAGGGATTATGTTGTATCTGTGCAGCAGTTTGAGGAATATTGCTGTTTGAACAGTGTCTTCCCTTGTAGCTTCCCTTGTGGTAAGGAATTCAGGAGACCTGGGTTTGATCCCTGGGTTGGGAAGATCCCCAGAGAAGGATAGGCTACCCACTCCAGGATTCTTTGACTTCCCTGGTGGCTCAGATGGTAAAGAATCTGCCTGGAGTGCAGGAGACTGGGTTCAGTGCCTAGGTTGGGAAGATTCCCTGGAGAAGAGAAAGGCTACCCACTCCAGTATTCCTGCCTGGAGAATTCCATGGCTCAGCCATAGCTTGCAAAGAGTCTGATATGACTGAGCAGCTTTCACTTTTCAACAGTGTGACATCTTCCAGTTCATGAACATGGGTTGTTTTTGCATTTGTCTTTTATGTCTTTTAACTATATATATATATATATACACATACATACATATATATGTATATATGTATATATGTATATATGTATATAGGCCACTTCTATTGGTCTTTCATTTCCATCTTTGTTCTTTGGCCTGTGTGAGCCTCCCATTGCAGTGGCCTCTTGCTGCAGAGCACTGGCTCTGGGCGCATGAGCTCCAGAGCTCTGGCTCGGTAGTTGGACACATCGGTCCAGCCACTCCGTGGCACGTGGGATCTTCCCAGGCCAGGGGTCGAACTGGCACCCCTTGGACTGCAAAGTGGTTTCCTTACCCACTGAACCACCAGGGAAGCCCTTTTAAGAATATTTTTAAAGTTTTCAGTTGTAAGCCTTGTACTTTTGTTAAATTTTGTTAAGAATTTTATTTTTTTTTGATGCTTTAAAAATGGAATTTGAAAATTTCATTTTTGATTATTTATTGTGTTATAGATAGCAGTTAAAGTGATTTCTGCATATTGACCTTGAATCCAGGAATCTTACTGAACTTGCTCATTAGTTGTAACAGTTTTTTGGTGGATTTTTTTTTTTTTTAAATACAAGATTATGTCATTTATAGAAGGCACTAGTTTTACTTCGTCTTTTTCTAGTTGGATATTTTACTGCATAATGGACCTATTTAGAACTTTCAGTGTAATGTTCAGTAGAAATGATGAAAGCAGACATGCTTGTCTTATTTCTTTCTTTTTTTTTTTTTAATATTTATTTATTATTTATTTTGGGTGGGGTCAGGTTGGGGACGGAGGGGAGCGGGTGGGCCACTTCCATTGGTCTTCCATTTCTCTTTTTTCATCCGTCTTTGTTCTTTGGCCCGTGTGGGCCTCCCATCGCGGTGGCCTCTGTTACTGCAGAGCACCGGCTCTGGGCGTATGTGCTCCAGAACTCCGGCTCAGCAATTGGACACATCGGTCCAGCCGCTCCGCGGCACGTGGGATCTTCCCAGGTCAGGGATCGAACCGGCGCCCCTTGCACTGCAAGGCGGTGTCCTTACCCACTGGACCACCAGGGGAAGCCCGCTTGTCTTATTTCTATTCTAAGAGAAAAACATTCAACCTTTTTAAGTGTGATATTAGCAGTGGATTTTTTTTTAATAATTTTTGAATTTTCCCCATCATGCCTCTTTTATTTATATTTATTTTCATCCATCTTTTTATTCTTTGGCATATGTGGGCCTCCCTCACTGCAGAGCACTGGCTCTGGGCGCATGCGCTCCAGAGCTCTGGCTTGGTAGTTGGACATGTTGGTCCAGCTGCTGCATGACACACGGGATCTTCCCGGGCTAGGGATCGAATCAGTGCCCCTTGCACTGCAAGGTGGACTCTTTACCCTCTAGCAGTGCATTTTTTAAGATGTCCTTTAGTTGGTTGAGGTATTTGTATTAAAAAAAAAAAAACCTCTTAGATAAATAATAATATGCAGTCAGAGAACCAGTTCTTTAAGTTAATGTTTAAGAAACTAGGAGAAGAGTTCTGCCTGTGGTGCAGGAGACCCAGGTTCAGTCTATGGGTCAGAAAGATCCCTTAGAGAAGGGCATGACAATCCATTTGAGTATTCTGGCCTGGAGAATACCATGGACAGAGGAGCCTGGTGGGATACAGGCTCCTGGTGGGATACTGGCCACCACTGAGCAACTAACACTGACTGACTGAGAAGAGGTCAGAAATCCAATTTTTCTTCTGGATATCTTTTTCTTTTATATGACCAAATTACAAATAGCTTCTGGAATGCTTATACATTAAGTAGATTATTTTTCCTTGTATTTCAGACAAAAAGATGCCACGGAGAAAGAAAAAAGTTAAAGAAGCCTCTGAAGTGCAGAGCCTGGAGAAGAACGATGTAGAAACTGCCAGTTCTGTCAATGTGAAGAAGCAGCGTAGACTTGAGGATGCATACATTGTGATTTCTGATAGTGATGGAGAGGTCGGTATTCTGAAGAATAGAGCTCTAGGTCTCATACTAGGCCTCATTATCTGTGACTGGTTTGTTTTGTGAGACTCTACCTTAATGACATCTTGCCAGACCGTGTAGGTTTTTTTTTTTTTTTAAAGATTTATTTATTTATTTATTTTGGGCGGGGGTCGGGTTGGGGAAGGAGGGGAGTGGGCGGGCCACTTCCATTGGTCCTTCATTTCTCCATTCCCGTCCGTCTTTATGCTTTTGGCTCCTGTGGGCCTCCCATCGCGGTGGCGTCTGTCGTTGCAGAGCGCAGG
Organism: Tragulus kanchil; assembly: GCA_022376925.1. Lineage (NCBI taxonomy): Eukaryota > Metazoa > Chordata > Mammalia > Artiodactyla > Tragulidae > Tragulus > Tragulus kanchil. Next base: position 70,428,786 of record JAIOJX010000029.1, on the reverse strand, counting down.
CTCTGGGCGTGTGCGCGCCAGAGCTCCGACTCGGCAATTGGACACATCAGTCCAGCCGCTCCGCGGCACGTGGAATCTTCCCAGGCCAGGGATCGAACCAGCACCCCTTGCACTGCAAGGCGGTGTCCCTATCCACTGGACCACCAGGGGAAGCCCCGACCATGTAGGTTTTACTCAGCTTTGTAAATGGAAGTAAGAATTACTTAAAAGAAAGTAGTCATATGGTTTGATTGAGGATAGATCACAATTCCTCAGTTTTATAATATATTAACTGAAGGTAATACTTTAAAACCATTTGAATAAATCAAATGTGAATCTTAATCTTCATATGTCTGTAAAGGAAGAGAACAACAACTTTTTAAGTCTCTAGGTACGCTTTGTCCAGTGTGGTAGCAAGTAGCCACCAGTAGCTATTTAAATTTAAATTAGTTAAAATTAAATAAAATGAAACATCAGTTCTTCTCTTGGACTAGTCACATTTATTGTCTGGTGTGGTAGCGCAGGTATAGAAGATTTCCTTCATTATAGAAAGCTATGTTGGACAGTGCTATAATAGGTTTTATATCTTTCCCTTGATCTTTATTCTTTTTGTTTATTGGAGATTTCTGCCTGTTTGAAAGTCACATCCAAAAGGCTGTGAAGTAAGTCATTGTTTTTTCCTTTAAGTTTACCACTTGCTGTTCTTTATCTTCTGTCTCATTTGATGGTAGAACCACTCATTTGCCTCAAGTTATAAAGCCCAGAATTATCTCTTAACTCTTTCCTCTGTCTCATGTTTATATCTGATCATTCACTACGTCCTTAAATGACACTCTATCCTTTCTCTTCCATTTCTTTTGTTGATCTTTTGTTTATTGATTTCTTGTAGCAGACTCTTGCTTCCCTACCTTCAGTTTTTCTCTCTACATTTCACTTAGCTTACTCCAACTTTCTTTTAATAATTTATTTTAGATCTTTGTAATTGCTTGCCTAGAAGTCATTGACTCCATAAGTACCTACATAATCAGTTTAGAATTTAATGTGGTATACTGTATCAGAACTTTTTGCAGTCTAAATAGTCTCATTTATGTTCTTTATCAGCAGCATGTTTCCTTGTTCCATGTGAAAACTAATATGGCTTTAAATTTTCTTCCCATTTGATAAGGAAAAGTATATTTTTAATAATAAGATGGAACATTTTTCATATTTCTGTTGGTTACTTGTTTTTAGGGGGGAAACTTTCTTATAGTCTAATTTTTAATTTGAATTTTTTTCTTTTTTTTTTTTTTTAACTTTTATTTTGCTTTTAACTTTTACAGAGTTTTGTTGTTTACAGATGTGTATGTCCCCAGACTAGTCATATGTATATCCCCCTCTTCCCACCCTTCCCGACCATCACACAGCACCCCTGAAGGATCTCCTTTTCTCACAGAGCAATGACTATAGCTATTTTCTTCACTTATGATAGTACAGGCCTTCATGCTACTTCCTTTATGCCTCCCACCCACTATTCCTTCCCCACAATGTCCATATGTCCACTGTCCATGTCTGTCTTTCCATTGCTTCACTGCATGTGCCATCATCACCATCCTGCTAGATTCCATATATATGTGTTAATATACTGTATTTGTCCTTCTCTTTCTGACTGACTTCACTTTTTATGATACGTTCTAGATCCAGCCACCTCATTAGGGCTGACTCTTCTGCATTTCTCTTTACAGCTGTGTTTTTCCCTTGTTTTATTCATTGGAGATTTCTGCCTGTTTGAAAGTCACATCCAAAAGGCTGTGAAGTAAGTCATTGTTTTTTCCTTTAAGTTTACCACTTGCTGTTCTTTATCTTCTGTCTCATTTGATGGTAGAACCACTCATTTGCCTCAAGTTATAAAGCCCAGAATTATCTCTTAACTCTTTCCTCTGTCTCATGTTTATATCTGATCATTCACTACGTCCTTAAATGACACTCTATCCTTTCTCTTCCATTTCTTTTGTTGATCTTTTGTTTATTGATTTCTTGTAGCAGACTCTTGCTTCCCTACCTTCAGTTTTTCTCTCTACATTTCACTTAGCTTACTCCAACTTTCTTTTAATAATTTATTTTAGATCTTTGTAATTGCTTGCCTAGAAGTCATTGACTCCATAAGTACCTACATAATCAGTTTAGAATTTAATGTGGTATACTGTATCAGAACTTTTTGCAGTCTAAATAGTCTCATTTATGTTCTTTATCAGCAGCATGTTTCCTTGTTCCATGTGAAAACTAATATGGCTTTAAATTTTCTTCCCATTTGATAAGGAAAAGTATATTTTTAATAATAAGATGGAACATTTTTCATATTTCTGTTGGTTACTTGTTTTTAGGGGGGAAACTTTCTTATAGTCTAATTTTTAATTTGAATTTTTTTCTTTTTTTTTTTTTTTAACTTTTATTTTGCTTTTAACTTTTACAGAGTTTTGTTGTTTACAGATGTGTATGTCCCCAGACTAGTCATATGTATATCCCCCTCTTCCCACCCTTCCCGACCATCACACAGCACCCCTGAAGGATCTCCTTTTCTCACAGAGCAATGACTATAGCTATTTTCTTCACTTATGATAGTACAGGCCTTCATGCTACTTCCTTTATGCCTCCCACCCACTATTCCTTCCCCACAATGTCCATATGTCCACTGTCCATGTCTGTCTTTCCATTGCTTCACTGCATGTGCCATCATCACCATCCTGCTAGATTCCATATATATGTGTTAATATACTGTATTTGTCCTTCTCTTTCTGACTGACTTCACTTTTTATGATACGTTCTAGATCCAGCCACCTCATTAGGGCTGACTCTTCTGCATTTCTCTTTACAGCTGTGTAGTATTCCATTGTATATATGTGCCAGAGCTTTTGTATCCATTTGTTCGTCGATGGGCATCTAGGTTGCTTCCATGTTCTAGCAATTGTATAGAGAGCTGCAATGAACATTGGGGCACAGGAGCTTCTTTCAGATTTGATTTCATCAGGGTATAAGCCTAAAAATGGAATTGCTGGGTCGTATGGTGCTTCTATTTTTAGTTTTTTTTTTTTTTTTTTTAACTTTTTTTTTTTTTTTTTTTTTTGGGGGGGGGGGGGGGGGGGGGGGTGGCGGGTGGACCATTTCTATTGGTCTTTCATTTATCTATTTTTCATCCATCTTTGTTCTTTGGCTCGTGCGGGCCTCCCATCGCGGTGGCCTCTGTTGTCACAGAGCACCGGCTCTGGACGCATGCACTCCAGAGCTCCAGCTCGGTAATTGGACACGTCGGTCCAGCCTCTCCGCGACACGTGGGATCTTCCCAGGCCAGGGCTCGAACCAGCGCCTCTTGCACTGCAAGGTGATGTCCTCACCCACTGGACCACCAGGGAAGCCCTATTTTTAGTTTTTTAAGAAATCTCCCTACTGTCTTCCATAGAGGCTGTATCAATTTACATTCCCACCAGCAATGCAGACGTGTTCCCTTTTCTCCACATCCTCTCCAGCATTTATTGTCTATCGATTTATGGATGATGGCCATTCAGACGGGTGTGAA